>OY288283.1:30332245-31618599 GCA_958450335.1 Hibiscus tridactylites
CATTATTCTCTTTTTTTTCATCCAGACTACTTTATTAGATTCAAATATTATTTTTTTTGACAATGATATAATATTAAAATTTTCACATCAAGATAGTTGTTTCTCTTCATACAATATCAAGTATGTTCATGTTTGTCGTATTTTCGTTAAAATCTTTTATTATACGCACCTAAATTATTCATAATCTCCTCAAATCTATTCGTTATTTTCTCTTACGTATAAAAAGAATAAAAAATTCAATATCGTCACGGTTTGTTCTATGTTTTACTTTTACAGGTCTCTTCACACTTTCTGTACAAATCCAACTCAAGTATGTAACCCTAAAACGCAACAAAATAAAATGTTACTGTGTAAGAAAAAACAGTTTTTTTTTTTGCCAGTTTTAAGTTTTATCCTAATTCCTAGGGGACCCTACAAATTGACTACTGCTCCGAGCAACGAGGAGCGATTGGCTCAGATGCTTATTCTGCCCACGTTGTCGTCTTCCTTTCCGTTTTATGACAGAAACATGCATCTTCCACTAATCGGGATCATTTTGGTTCATTTGGCGTTTTAGTTGAAACAAATTCAAATGAGATTCAACTAAAAAAGGCAACATAGCAAATCATGTCTTAATTCAATGATACTAGTACTCATAATCCAAGACGAAACTAGTTAGGGTGTGAGAGGGTTGACCTCTAAAATTTTTCAAATTAATTATATTTTAACTCTCATCAGTTTGGGTGGAGAGCCACTATTAATGATGATGTGTGAAAAAGAAGAATGAAAAATAAAGAGTAATAAGATGAAAGATATGGTGAACAATAGTCTGAAGATTCTAAAAGCCCTCTTTTAGTTCGATTTATGTGGGCATATATGCAAGGGCGGAGTCACCCTTTGAACTGAGAAATTTATTTTTTCTATATAATTTGTATAAAAAAATTAAAAATATGGACAAATGACACCCCTTTTATGAATAAAATGACACCCTTTATAAATAATTAATCCTCTTTAAATATTGTTGAAAAAATGACACCCTTTAAATATATTTCTAGCTCTACCCCTGCATATATGTGCCCTTACTGGTGGCCAATGTTAATCTTAGGTTTGATAGGTACTAATGCGTTGTAAGGGTAGATGACTAGATTCAGCCGTCAGATGATAGAGTTAGATGCATGGTTGATTTCGAAGCCAAAAATTTATTTAAGGGGGTGTCCTTTACTTGAATGTTATTTAAGAAAAGTTAATTATTTATAAAGGGTATTAATTTATTTATAAAGAAGTGTCATATATATATATATATATAATTTTTTATATACAAATCATATAGGAAAAATACAAATTTAAAAAAAAATTGAGTATCAACGCACACTCCAATTGTAGGTGTAGCTCCGCCCATGGTTAGGTGGTAGACCTAGTGATTTATGACAAGATAGACTTTAACTCTTGAAAATGATTGTATCAAAAAATCTTTTGGAGATTATAGAGTCTACATGCATGGTATTGTGGCGAAAAAATTTCAATAAAAGATTGTCCGTGAAAAACATAAAGATGGAAGTACAACAAATTTAAAATTAAATAATTTAATCCCTTATATCCTAATTATGTTCCTACTTGTGACTTCTTTAGAATGTAAGCATTTTAATGAAGTGAAAAATTTCCTCTCCAACATACTAAAAATCACCAGTTCACAAAGGGAGAATACGTTTGAATCTAGCAAAACACTTGTAATATATCCAAATGTAGTTTATTAAGAAACAATTGTCTTTTCCAAATAAAGATCTTATCCAGATCAGTGGGCGTACTCGGAATATGCCTTTTCTATTCGGTCAAATTTTATTTGGGAAAGAGGAGGGTGGTGGGCTGCTGGCGTTTCCCATTACGGATTCACATGGATTAATTATTTTTATATAACCATTAGTATTCGATTAATTTAAATTTGATATTGATCAAGACTTATTATTAAAATTATCTTTTCAATTTAATTTATTATATTAATAATTGAAACTCTATTTTATTTCAATAAATTAACTGATAATTAATAATTAAGTATTTAATTTAATTATTAAACGTATTTCTGACGTGGATCATCATAGGGATTAGTTATCTTATTTAGTTACACCTCAAAAAATTAATAATTTTATTGTACAGAAATTCGAAAAAAATTTAAAAAGGGGAAAAATTATAGAGAGTTGAGCAGCCTTATCATGTCTGATGTGTCTTCATCCATACACCTCACTTGGTTTGACCAAAGCCAAATCCCTTTAAGAAGTCCTACTCCTTCAGTAACACATACAAAATCAACGGTTGAAGTAAGAGATAAATAACATTTTTGTTACATCTGCGTATTTTCCCCGTACAATCTCAACGTAAACGAAAAGCAAAAAGATCATTACATTCACGCCTTTCCTTTCCTTGCCTTGCTTTTTGGCTTTTGCCTTTGTATTTTATCCCCTCCCTCCCCTCTTTGCTTTTTCAATGGTGATGGAGGATAACGAGAGTTGCGCGAGCCAAGCGAACGATCTATCGCCGTTGCAGAGCCGGCAGCAGCGCCAAAAGCTCCAGGTTTACAATGAGGTGCTCCGGCGGCTGCGTCAATCCGACATAGAAGATGCTAATCGGCCTGGCTTCGATGACGAGCTTTGGGCTCACTTCAATCGTCTCCCTACTCGGTATATCCTTTATTGCATTTTGCTTTTTCTTCAAAATTTACTGCATGCATAAGATACAAAAAACAATTACTGGTCACATTTCTTCGTATTTTTCTTCCTTATTTCTGTGTCTGTTATATTAATACTTTGCTTTTAAAAAATAAAATAAAATCGAGATACTGAATCTCAGCTAGGACTAGGAGGTTCCTTTTTTATCTGTTTGGATTTTGTTCTTCGCTTTGTTCCTCGCTTTTAAGTTCTTGAGTTGAGGAACTCTTTGTCTTAATATTTTGTCTAAATCAGTAAGGCTTAATATGAAATTCCTTGCTTAGTTTTTTTTTTTTATTATTTTGATTCTTGTTGATTATTGGCTTGTTGCATATAAGATCAGAAACAAGTAGAGTGAAGCAGACTTTATTCATCCTTTTTTCATTTTGTTTTGAATTGATCAATAGTTGTTTTAAATTTAATTAAGCTCGACTTTACTCATTGCAGCTATGCGTTGGATGTGAATGTGGAAAGGGCAGAAGATGTTCTTATGCACAAAAGATTGCTGCATTTAGCTCATGATCCAGCCAGCAGACCGTCAATGGAAGTTCGTCTCGTGCAGGTGATTTGTTCTTTCTTCTTAGGTTTCGATTTCATAACAAGGCACTATGATTTGCTTTACTTTTTTAGTACAAGTTAAAATTTGTTATATTTCTTTGTCAAATCTTTAGAATGATAGGATGCATACGGGTTACTGTCATATATCATGCGGTTTGGTGTTTCTTTTCCTCATCAGACCTTGGAAATTGAAGAATTTCAGGTTCCAGTTCTAAGTACCTAGCTTTTTTAGACATTAAATTTGACTGGATTTGCCCAAATATCCATAGATAGTGTAAAAGTTCTTTTGCCTGTAGTTGCCACCCTAGTCAAGTTGATCTCTGTCTCGAACGTAGTAGGCTGAATCTGGCTTATTCTTCTCTTTGTGCTGCATTTCACATCACGGAGATCAATCTTTGTCTTGTATCTTCTTTTCATAGTAGAAGCGATCATAGTAGAAAGAAAGAGAGAGATTCTTGTGAAACTTAGAATGTTCTTGAACATAATTTATTGCATATCATTTAATTATTGTTGTCACTAAATATTTTATTTGATATAGTATGCATGGTCAACACCGTTAGCAGTTCAATTTAAATGATTTCATGCACATTTTATCATTCCTTTTTGTCACATTGTAAACTTGAAGTTGAACCATGTGTAATTCCTTATGCAGTTCGGTATTATTTGCAAATGCATCTCTCTCACTCTCCGATGGATAAATTTTACATGATTTTTTTCTATAAATATTGCTTTTTACCCATCACTGGTCACTGGTTACTGGACATAACATGTGTGCATCTTGAGGTTCATCTAAACATACAAGTTCTGTACATGCCATTTATATGTCATATCCTATAGGTCCTGGCTCTATATTTGTTTTCAAATGTTATGGTACTTTGTTGTAAACTTTTGTTTATAGTCAGACGTGCCATGACGGTTTCCTGCTTTTGTAGGTCCAATCTGTTTCTGATGGAAATTCAGCTGTTTCAAATCCCATGAGTGGGGAATCTGCTCAATGTTCTACGAAACACTCTATAAGACAGAGGTTTGATTTTGAAAAACTTTGCCATCTATAATGTACATGCAGTAATTTAATAAAAAAATGTGAGGGGCAAATACCTTCTGATTTTTCCCTTTCAATGTTTTTGTTGTTCATTTTGCGTCGACTATTGTTGGTGTCAATGCTGACAATTTTAGCTGGCTTTTGGATTGTCAGCATACATCCACCTCCTGCCTTTGGCTCATCCCCCAATCTTGAAGCCCTTGCACTTGAAGCAAATAAATCTCAAGATGAAGATGGAGATAGTTCTGTACATGCCAATTCACAATTTTCCCGGTATTTATCATGTCTTAAAATGTCCTTTGTCAGGAGTTGACTGTCCCTACCAAGATTTTGGTTAAGTTTGTGATACTTTGGGTTTTCATATCATTTTTTAATATTATATATTATTTTTTAAACACTCAAGAGTCCATTGATAAGCTCTTGTAAAAGTTCGACTTTCTTACTTTAGAGCCATGTTTTAAATGTTTGGTTTTAGGTGTGTCTTTTGTTGTTCATGTGATGACAACATCTATCAACATATTCATCTTTTGCCCATCTTTGTTGCTGTTCACAGACTGATACTTGTGCCATTCTTAATATTTTCTATCCATTTGGATGGTGAAATTTACACTATTTTCTAATTGTTGCTGATGCAGGCCCATGCATGAAATTACATTTTCAACAGAAGACAAACCAAAACTTCTCAGTCAGGTATATGTAGTTTTGTTTGTTAAATTAGAAATGTAATTTTTGTTTTCATCTTTTTATTTTGAAGTTGTTGCTTTACGGACATGGATGGCCTCTTATATTATTTTGGAATAAAAATATAGATAAAGAATCATCTTAGATTCCATCTAAGCTCCTGACAGTTTACACTGTTCTTAGGCCAGTCATTTTTTTCTGGGGGAAAATGCTATTTTTATACCTTGAATTGCTTCACTAGAGTGTCCTTGACCTTATATGTGAGACACACATCTTTTAATTTATTTACAATTCAATATTGTTTCTCATTCCATTGGATGCTGCTCGTGCAATACTTGCAGTTGACTGCATTGCTGGCTGAGATTGGCTTAAACATCCAGGAAGCACATGCATTTTCCACCGCTGATGGTTACTCCTTAGATGTTTTTGTTGTTGATGGTTGGCCTTATGAGGTACATTTCATTATAATATCTTATGGACACAATTTTTTTGTACAATGACCATTTGACTAGAATTATAAATAACAGCTCTCGTGATCATTTTTTTTCCAGTACTTTAGTTTATCTGTCAGTATAACTGTTCTTATCGTTTCTTAAAAATATTATAAGCTGCCTGTTTCCTCAAATTGTAAATATAGAGGGTAATTGTTTTTTCCATGATGCTCGTGCTAAACTTTTATTCACTGAACTGCATTAGTGCTAATGTACTTAAATGGTTTAAGGCTTTAAGCATTTATCTATCAGAAAATTATAATATTTCTAGAACTTGCTTGACATACTTGTGATATGAACTTGTCAGGAAACAGAGCAGCTTAAAGTTGCTTTGGAAAAGGAAGTCTTAAAAGTTGAGGTAATTACTTATGATGTTTTTGGATATCTATTTAATGAAATGCTTGATCTATTTGCCTTTGATTGCTCTCTATAGCTTTTGAGAGTCCAATTTAATAAAATGTTTGAGCTATTTGTCTTTGATTGCTTTCTATGGCTTTTGAAGCGGGGCACTGCAAAATTATTCAGCTGTAAATAGGACTTTCTATACTTGAAATGTTGCCAAGTTTAAGACATTATTCTGAATTGTTTATTTTCATGCATCATTAGACCTTTTTTGTTGCTCTTCACTGGAGGTTTATATCTGGTCCATGGTCAACTAGTTCTAAGTACTTCGATAATGGGCCACAAATCTTAATTGATTAATATTTGTCCTCTGATCTGCATAAGCTTTTTGGATGTTTTCCATGCTTGCTGCTGATAAGAAATTGATACAGCATAATTGCTGACATGCTTAATGTTTACAGAGAGATGAACATTTCTATTGTGAAAGTTAATTATTAGCTAAAAGATTGGCTTGTAGTATGAGCAACTCAAACTCAGTTTTTTTTCTTTCAATGGGTTTTCTGCAGAAGCAATCTTGGCTGAAGCAACATTCCTTTTCTCCTAGGAAGGACTATGAGAAAATGGGGATCAATGGTGATCAGAATCATGTGTCAATTCCTAATGACGGGACTGATGTTTGGGAAATTGATCCTGGACACTTGAAGTTTGGGAACAAAGTTGCATCTGGGTCATATGGGGATCTGTAAGTGAATTAATTACTTGCTTATGGAGATTTTTCTTAAGCTTTAATATAATTGTTTTTTTTTCTTTTCTGTTTCAGGTTTAAAGGTACTTACTGTAGTCAGGAAGTGGCTATTAAAGTCCTCAAGCCAGAGCGTATAAATTCCGATTTGCAGAAAGAGTTTGCCCAGGAAGTTTTTATCATGAGGTTTGTGATGAATGTCTCAATGATTCTAACTTGTGCTCCCACCCATCCACCCTACTCGCAAAAAAAGGGTGTGAAGTGGTGGACTGGTTTCCCCCAACTTATCCTCAATTTGACAAATATTAAAATATTAAGTGAGAGGTATCTTTGTTTCGTGTTTAATGCCATATCGGTGATCACTGATAATGTTAGGCTTCTCCAATTGCAGTGTTTTTCGATTTTTTATACTTAATGTATTTTTACAGAAAGAAGACCAGTAACATTCGTATGCTAATATACATTAGCAAGTAGTCTGTTTGGACTTAATGTCCTTGATCAGTTTTCTACCTTTTAATTCTAACATCATGAAATCTGCAGATTTTTTTTTTCCAAAATGGAATGCTTCTTATTTCCAGGAATAATCTATTCCGCTCATCAACAATTTTCCTTCAAATTTGCAGGAAAGTTCGGCATAAGAATGTTGTACAATTTATTGGTGCATGTACCAAGCCACCAAACTTGTTTATTATAACAGGTACCCTACTGATTCTTTAGTTGTCTTTATTAACTTGATGAAAGTGAAATTTATGATTATTGATCTTTCTCACTTGGTTATTTTATAATTGAAAGAAAATGCTAATGTTAGTTTTCTTTCTGTCTTTTCTCTCTACAGAATTTATGTCTGGTGGAAGTGTATATGACTACCTTCACAAACACAAGGGTGTTTTCAAGCTTCCTACCTTGCTTAAAGTTGCAATAGATGTTTCTAAAGGAATGAACTACTTGCACCAAAATAATATAATCCATAGGGATTTGAAGGCTGCCAATCTTCTAATGGATGAAAATGAAGTAAGATGATTAAAGTTGCTAAAGTTTATGCATCAAATTAACTTAAGCTTGTCCCTTTTTACTCCTTTCCTGAAATCTTGCTTGGGAACAATTCATTGTGGTCAAATCCTAATACAGGCTTTTGCATTACAGGTGGTTAAGGTTGCTGATTTTGGGGTTGCTAGAGTGAAAACTCAATCTGGAGTTATGACAGCTGAAACTGGAACATATAGATGGATGGCTCCTGAGGTGAGGTTTTATTGCAAAAGCTGTTTGAAACTGTTCCATGAATATCCCTAAACTCTCCTTTGGGTGTCCCGCAAATTATAAAAAAGGATACGGCATCATAAGCAGTTTATCATACATATTCTAGAAATGTGGTTTGGCTTAATGAAGCTAGCCGACCCAGTCAGTTAATTTCCAGGAAAAGTTAATTAGAGAACTGAAGTCCCTGATGAACCATGATAGAAGTTTTCTTCATTTACTTTTTTAATCCGACTTTAAACCTATGTAAGAATTTAGCTACCTTTTTTTTGATAATTTAAAGTTCATTAATTGTTCTCCTAGATGTGAGATATTTTGAAAAGGCAAATTATAGTTTTTAAAGGAACATTCAGGAATTGGTTTCTTTGCCTCTTTGTCTTCACTTGTGTTTTTTTTATTATGACTAGAAAGGAAAAGAGGTTTGTAACTTGGTCAGTTTGCTCTCTTTATTCATTCTTGCTTTTATTTTCCTCTTTTAATAAATTGATAATAACATTAATCCATTTGAGTTGAGATTATCATTCCTCTAATTGATTGTTCATCTCCTAATTTTCTTACGACAGTTCTTTTGCATTGAAGGTTATTGAACACAAGCCATATGATCACAAGGCTGATGTTTTTAGTTTTGGAATTGTACTATGGGAATTGTTAACTGGAAAGGTATTTTCTCGGTCACTATCTTTTCTTTGATATGTTCGGGATACTTATACTTTGCCTGTTGGTTTGTTTTGGTTCGTTGGTTGGTTCCTGTGGTTACTTTCTTTTGTTTGCATTTTCAGATTCCATATGAGTTCTTAACCCCATTACAAGCTGCTGTTGGAGTGGTTCAAAAGGTATGCCTTTTGCCTGTATCAATAATCTTAAGGTTTAGAAGTGGAATTTCTTTTCTTTTTCTTCCCTTCCCTCAGGAGCCTAAAAGAAAAAGTGTATCACTTTTTTTTATTATTCATATTGATTCTAGGGTCTACGTCCTACAATTCCAAAGCACACTAACCCGAAGCTCACTGAACTGCTCGAGAGATGCTGGCAACAAGATCCGTCACTAAGACCCAATTTTGCTGAAATTATAGAGATTTTAAAGCAAATTGCCAAGGAGGTTTGTTTTCATTCTCTGCAAAATTACCTTTTTTTTGGTTTTCAACTGTTCACCTGCTTCCAATGACTCAGACATATACATGGTTGTTTGCTCTCTGTTTTTACCATTTTGTGCATAAAAGCCCTTAACATTGTTGCTTCGAGCCATTGGATTGTTCTGGTCTCGATTAGATGACCATTTATTTTGAAACATTTCACGTTCTCCCTTCTCTTATCCCTTTACAGAAGAACAAACTGGACAGCGAGCTTCCAGTTTGTAAATACAAATAATAAATATGAGCATTGAAATCAATTTTAACACTGGATAAATTTGTAAAACAGGTAGGAGATGACGGCGAGGATCGGCGTAAATCTTCGGGAGGATTTTTGTCCGTCCTTAGAAGAGGCCACCATTAAAGGCAGACTTGATATGTTTATAACCTGAACATAAAGCTTTTTAGCTATGTTAGCCTGGCCATTCCCAGCACATTTTCATCAGCAGCATTGTACAGTATTTTTTATTCACTTGTTTCTTTCTCTCACGATTTATGGTCATCTACAACCATGTCAATCCTGAGATAAAAAGAAAAGGTTGCATTTTGTAGATATCGCACTTCGACTTGATCTTATTGAATACAATTTTTTTTATAAGTAATTGCACGATCTATGGGATAAGTATCAGGTTCAATGGTAGCTTTCACTTGTATGGAACAATTGACCCTTTTTCAGACCTGTAAAACCAGCATTAAATCATTGCAAACTGTAGACTCGATTTGCCTACTGTTTTTTTTTGTTCATTTTGTTAATATGTTTAAGTTTTGTTGTTCGGATCGACTTAGATCTGAATTATGTTGTTTGTTGTGACCAATCCATAACTCGGATCAACGCCGAATCGACTTGGATTTGATTTGATGAAATTAGTTAGATGTGAAAGGCTGATGAAATGGCGTTGCATTTTGTATGTTACTGTGGCTATGGTTGACGGTGAATGGTGATGGTCAAAGTCAAATGAGAGGTTTATGTTGAATAAATTTTTCATATAAGCATAATTAAGTCATAATATATTAATGAGAGATTAATTATTTATTTTAACATATTTGTTTGACTTGAATGATAATTAGAATAAAATACAGCAGAAATGGAACCGATTGATGGGAATATTAGACAGAGATGATTATAGATGGCAAAGAAGATAAAAGACCAGAAATTGTTTCTTATAATTAGCAGTAACGGCGTAGCCATGCATTTTCACTGTTTCTTTCGTCTTCAACGCCACCTTTTACTCTGTCTTCAAATCCGCCCTCTCTTTCTCCATTGTTAACAAAAAAGGCAAAGAAAAACCCATTTGACAGAAAATCAAGCACAGCGAACCCAAACCCTGCATTTTACATTGAAGGATCTAAAAGTTTGTGCTCGCTGCAATGCAGCGTGCATTCATGGCCTTCATCAATGTCTAAATGGAAACCGAAGGCCTTGGCTCGTCTGAGAACCTAAAAGTAAAACTAAGCAGGATAGGATAGGATATAGGCAGCAACCAAACCCAAGAGCTTCCATTTCTATCAAATTTCATAGCCATGGATGGCGATCCCTCGAAATCTTCTGAGCCGGCGGAATCCAGGACGGCCAACAGAGCTCCAAACCCTGATCCCGCCACTCTAAGGCAAAGCAGTTACGAGTTCTGGAGCGACAGGGGAGACAGGGTGGATGCTGGTAACGGTAGCTTCGATTACAAGCAACAATGGACAGCGGGTGAAGAATCCTTGCCCTGGAAGATGATGAGTGAGCATCTCATGAACCAAATGAACAACACCAACGAGATTGCATTAGACCTAGAGGACCTTAGACGAGACCCCTCCTTTGCATCTCGAGACTCTAGAAGGATTTCTTTCGAAACAGGGGCCGCTAGTTTCAACAACCAAATGCAACAACAAGACAAAATTAACGATCAGGCCGACGATCCCACTAGACGCATATCCAACGTCTCTGTTCCTCTATCCCTTGTCGGAAAGTCCGGTTTGCTAACCGCGATGAGAAGTACCAAGTCCAGGCTTATAGACAGGTCACCGGAAGAGGTACAATTGATGTCCGGTTTGTTGGAAAAATCGGGTCAGCTTAGGTCCGGACCATTGGGGAAACCTTCGGAAAACGAAGAAGACGATGACCCTTTTGCAGATGAAGATGTGCCTGATGAGTTCAGGAGAACTAATCTGAATGCATTCACTTGGATTCAATTGGTGAGTCTTATTATTATCGTCGCTGCTTTGCTTTGCAGCTTATTCATCCCTTCATTGGAAGGAGTGGAGCTATGGCAGCTTAAGCTGTGGAAATGGTTAGTGTTCTTGCTGGTTTTGATATGTGGCAGATTGGTTTCCGGTTGGGGAATCCGAATAATCGTGTTTTTCATTGAGATGAACTTCTTTTTAAGGAAAAGGATGTTGTATTTCGTTTATGGTGTAAAGAGACCGGTGCAGAATTGCTCCTGGTTAGCCCTGGTTCTTTTGGCTTGGCATTTCTTGTTTGACAGGGAAGTTGAGAAGAAAAGCACATTGCTTCAATACGTTACCAAAGTCCTCATTTGTTTCTTGGTGAGCACGGCCTTATGGTTACTCAAGACACTACTAGTAAAAGTACTGGCTTCATCTTTCCATGTTAGTACTTATTTCGATAGGATTCAAGAAACCTTGTTCAACCAATACGTGATCGCAACACTCTCGGGTTCTCCCATAATGGAAGCCCGAAGGATGGAAGAAGAAGATGAAAGAACTGCAGCCGAAATCAGAAGGTTGCAGAATGCTGGTGCAACCGTGCCTTCGGATCTTCGTGACGATGCCTTTCCACAACAAAGTAATAATAGTGGGATGTTAAAAAAATCATCCACCAGGTTGAAAACACTTTCTCATAGAGGTTCATCAAAGAAAGAGGATCCCGGGATCGCATTAGAACATGTCCATAAACTCAATCAAGAGAACGTTTCGGCTTGGAACATGAAGAGGTTGATGAAAATGGTCCGACACGGGACACTGACTACATTGGATGAGCAAGTAATGGAGGATGTTTCAGTGAAACAGATCAAGAGTGAACATGAAGCAACCGCGGCTGCCAAGAAGATTTTCCACAATGTGGCTCGTCGCGGTTCGAAGTGAGTATTTTTGGTTCATTAGTTTACAAATTGAATTTGTTTCCATGTTAAAGATCAGATTAAACTCGTTAAGGAACAATCATGTCCACTCTTGTTGGAACTTGTTTTGGTTGATAGATTCATCTACTTGGAAGATTTGATGCGGTTTATGCGAGAAGACGAAGCTTTGAGAACAATGGCTACCTTTGAAGGTGGTTGTGAGCAGGGGAGAATCAGCAAAAAATCCTTGAAGAATTGGGTGGTAAGAATCATTATAGCTCTGCCTCTGATTTTCATTAAAATATCTGTCTCATGCATATTGGACACAGTTCTTGTATTATAGCTTGAAGAGCAAGCTAGTCCATTTATTATAAGATTTGAGTAATTAACATGTAAAGCATGATCAGAAATTATTCAGTTTTATAGACAACTAATTTGCTCATTGTTGGAACTCCATCTATACATACATTAGTTTTTTTGTTTCAGTTGAATGCCTACAGAGAGCGAAAAGCACTTGCCTTGACCCTAAACGACACAAAGACAGCGGTAAACAAGCTTCACAAGATCATAAACGTCATTGCCGGGATCATTATAGTTGTAATCTGGCTCGTCGTTCTGGAAATCGCTTCCTCGGAGATTATCGTACTCTTCAGCTCCCAGCTGGTCCTGGCAGCCTTCATCTTCGGGAACACCTGCAGAACCATCTTCGAATCCATAATCTTCTTGTTCATCATTCACCCTTTCGACGTCGGGGATCGGTGCGAGATCAATGGAGTGCAGGTACAATACAAACCAAAGATAAAGATAAAGATAAACCCCCCCCCCCCCCCCTATGGTTGAATCATTTTTGTGTTTATAACATGTCATCTGAATTCTGAACATGCATTGGTGGTTTGTAGCTTGTGGTGGAAGAAATGAACATTCTGACTACCGTTTTCCTGAGATACGACAACTTGAAGATGGTGTTTCCCAACAGCGTTCTTTCGACGACGCCGATCGGCAACTTTTATCGAAGTCCGGATATGGTTGATCTAATTGAGTTCATGGTCCATATTGCTACACCGGTGGAGAAGATAGCTCTGGTGAAGCAAAGAATCATAAAGTAGGTAGAGGAAGAGGAAGAGGAAGAGGGTGGAATGATAGGATGCATTGGAGTATGGAAATGACTAATTTTGTTGTGTTTTGGTTGCAGTTACATATTGAACCGGAAGGACCATTGGTGTTCTGATCCAATGATCGTGGTGAAAGAACTAGACAAACTGAACAGGATGAAAATGGCGCTTTGGGTGACTCATAAAATGAACTACCAGGACATAGGAGAGAGGCTGGAAAGGAGATCTCGGCTGGCTGAAGAAATGGTGAACATCTTCAAAGAATTCGACATGCAATACCGTTTGTTCCCGATTGACATCAGTGTCTGCTCCTTGCCTACCACCTCTCGTTTCCCTTCCACATGGGGTACAACGGAAACTTCCGAGCAGAAGCCATCGGACTGATTGATCTCGATTCTCGCTGCTCAAACTAATTGTTGTCACCATAAGGTTGAGGAGTTTAGACAGGGACGGCATCAAGTTCAAGCCCCCTCTCCTCCATAGTACACACACACACTATATTGGTTTGGTGAACTTGTTATTTAGTTCCCCAAAAAGTTAGTAAATTTACTTCAAATTTTTTATAATTTAATCTCCATGGGTTTCTATGGAGATTTCCATTGAAAGTTGTGAATAGAACATTGTATTCGCATGGAGAATTCCATGCTTTTTGTTGATTTCTTTTTTGTTGTAATATATTTAATAAATGAAATTTCATGTGAACAAATAATTGTACTAATAAAATATTGTGAACGGAAGTTTAGTGAGAGTAATCAATGTAATTGTCCTTGTGTTTATTGGTTAAGTTACGGTTTAATTTACGTTAATTGTGACAAGATTTGGTGAAAGAGTTTGGAGAGTAATTTAAAATCTTAAAAAATTTAAAGATTTAGACTAAATTTTTTAAATTTTTCGATATTTTAGGATTTAATTAAAATATTCAAAAAATAAAGTTCAATATGAATTTTAAATTATTTGAGTAGATCAAATTAAATATTTTTACAACTTTGAAAAACCAAATTTTAATTTTCTAAAATTTTAGGGGTCATAGACTCCTACTCTCTACTGTCTTCGATGACAACGAGGTAGAGAAGTTTTTGACTGTCTGAACTCGATTCAAAATATCATATGTTTAACTTGATCTTGATCCGCTTTGAAAAATAATTTCTTTTATCCTGTCCCGATACTTAAGATACAAATATACTTCGACCCAACATGTTTTTATTTAGGGTGAACTTCACCGGAGGTCCCTTTTGTTTGGGTCATGTTTTATTTTAGTCCCCATTTTGAAAAAAAATTATTCTTGTCACTTACGTTTTTTATCTATTTTATTTTGGTCATTGTGTCGTTAATACCCGTTAGTTTGATGACGTGATACGTTAGTCAAAAAAGTTAATTTCTAATTCATGAACTTGACACAAAATATTAATTTGACCCCCAAACTCGCCCAACCTTATTTTTATCCCACAATATCGCTGCTCCGGTCACCTTCTTTAGTGAGTGATGACTTCGATCATCTCTATTTCTTTCTCCTTCTTTGGTGGGTAATAGAGCGGGTGATGGAGATTCTTTTATCTTCTTCAAGGGAGATTATAAAATCAGATTAAGGCAAAGGCTGACAAACTATTAATTCTTCAAGGAGATTCTTTTAATTTGTTGATGTGCCAATTGCCAAATAAGTTTATAACAATTAATTTTATAGGTTACCGAATGTGCTCGTAGTGCTTTGTTGCAGAGGGTTGTGGATAACAAAGAGGATGCAGGTGAAGTACGTTCATTTTTTTGTGCGTATGAATTGCATCTTATGTTTGTTCTTGCCATTAGAATATGTTTTGCTCTATCGTATCTCATGGCATTTCTGAGTTTTGCAGAGAAATTCAAGTCCCACTTTGAGTTCCAAAATTCTTTCTCAGGTGACCATTTTTCTGTATATAACATTCTAAGATTAAATATGAGTGTTCCATTGCTGTTTGATTCGGAATTGTGTTGAGAATTCTTCTCCATCTGTTCTATTAAATTTCTTCATTTCATTTTTCCATATCAAGTTTGTATGATTTGACTTGCAGCTGCAGAGGAGCACAAATTTAGAGGCCATCAGATTATATTTAAAGGATTCTTTTTTAGATAAAGGGTGGATTATTATGAGCTTTTTATCGCCATCATTTACTGTTTTGTAGTTTCTGGTAGGACTAGTTGGGGCTCCGGTTTGTCAATCTTTCCCTTAATCTGATTTTATAATCTCCCTTGTAGAGGATAAAGAAATCTCCAAGTCAAAGCTAACCCTCTTCCTCATTCATCAAAGAAGGAGAAGGAGATAGATGTGTTCGAAGCCATCACCCACATAAAATAGTAGTCGGAACAATGGTAGAGTACGATAAAAGTGAGGTTGAGAGAGTTAAGGGATTAAATTAATTTTGTTTAAAATTTAGGGGTTAAATTAGAAATTAACGCTTTTGACTAACGTGTCATGTCATCAAATTGACGAGTGTTGACAGCACAATGACCAAAATAAAACAGATCGAAAACGTAAGCGGTAAAAATAACTTTTTTTCTTTTTAAAATGAGTAACCAAAATATAACACGACCCAAACAAAAAGGACTTCTGGTGAAGTTTACCCTTTTATTTACATTTCAATTCCAAAAATCAAACAAAAAATATTAACTTATTTTTTTTGAAATAAAATTTCTACTTTAGAGATTGCCATCTGAGAGCCTTAATCACCTACTCTAAAGATAATTAACAAAAATATTAACTATTGACACTATATTACTACAACAACAACATAAAAATAAAAATCAAACCTTATGATTTGAAGCAACAAAACAAACATATCTGACAATATAAAGTAAATTTGAACATAAATGAAAAAAGTACAATTTTATAAACTAATGTAACAAATGTAAAAGAAAATCAGAATTGAAGTTCAAAATTTTTTCTCAACTGAAATAAAAAGGAGAAATTTTACAACGTGCGTCGAACACCGCTGAACACCACTAATGCTGAATGACAAAAAAAAGAAGATAAAAACGTAAGTGGTAAAAATAACTTTTTTCTTTCTAAAATGGGTGACCAAAATAGAACACGACCCAAACAAAAAGGACTTCCGGTGAAGTTTACCCTTTTATTTACATTTCAATTCCAAAAATCAAACAAAAAATATTAACTTATTTTTTGAAATAAAATTTCTAATTTAGAGATTGCAATTTGAGAGCCTTAATTACCTACTCTAAAGATAATTGACAAAAATATTAACTATTGACACTATATTACTACAACAACAACAAAAAAATAAAAATCAAACCCTAGAATTTGAAGCAACAAAACAAACATATCTGGCAATATAAAGTAAATTTGAACATAAATGAAAAAAGTACAATTTTATAAACTAATGTAACAAATGTAAAAGAAAATCAAAATTGAAGTTCAAAAATTTTTCTCAACTGAAACAAAAAGGGAAATTTTACAACGTGCGACGAACACCGCTGAATACCACTAACGCTGAATGACCAAAATAAAACAGATCGAAAACGTAAGTGGAAAAAATAACTTTTATTTTTTTAAAATGGGTGACTAAAATAGAACACGACCCAAACAAAAGAAACTTCCGGTAAAGTTTACCCTTTTATTTACATTTCAATTCCAAAAATCAAACAAAAAATATTAACTTATTTTTTTGAAATAAAATTTCTACTTTAGAGATTGCTATTGAGAACCTTAATCACCTACTCTAAAGATAATTGACAAAAATATTAACTATTGACACTATATTACTACAACAACAACATAAAAATAAAAATCAAACCCTATGATTTGAAGCAACAAAACAAACATATCCGGCAATATAAAGTAAATTTGAACACAAAATGAAAAAAGTACAATTTTATAAACTAATGTAACAAATGTAAAAGAAAATCAGAATTGAAGTTCAAAAATTTTTCTCAACTGAAATAAAAAGGGAAATTTTACAACGTGCGGTGAATATCGCTGAACACCACTAACACTGGATGACCAAAATAAAATAGATCGAAAACGTAAGTGGTAAAAATAACTTTTTTTTCCTAAATGGGTGACCAAAATAGAATACGACCCAAACAAAAAGGACTCACGAAGTTTACTCTTTTATTTACATTTCAATTCCAAAAATCAAACAAAAAATATTAACTTATTTTTTTGAAATAAATTTTTTTACTTTAGAGATTGTCATCTGAGAGCCTTAATCACCTACTCTAAAGATAATTGACAAAAATATTAACTATTGACACTATATTACTACAACAACATAAAAATAAAAAATCAAATTCTATGATTTGAAGTAACAAAACAAACATATATGGCAATATAAAGTATGTAACATCCCAAAAATTAGCCTAGAAATTTATGAGTTAATCTAATAATTAGTGACTCAATTAGGTTAGAAACATTAAATAATTAAATTAGAGTAACTACTTAAGGGACTCAATTAAAATTTAAGAAAAATTAAGAAAATGACTAAACCGAATAAAAGAAGAAATAGAAAGAATTGCATGCAACATTTAAGGGATTACCAAATCTGCCCATATTATTAAAGCTAACTAATGTATTAGATGACGGTGAATTAGACAAATGTAGTGGTAGTTAGGTGACTATATTGTCACCCATTATGGCCTCTTGGCCGGCTCCCATAGTGGGAAAGGAAACCTCAAAACTTAAACAAAAAAATTAGAACAAATTGGAGAGGGAAGAAGCTCCACTCGAACATTGTTGAGAAGAGAGGAAGAAGAGAGCTTGCATGTCAAATATTTTGGCTTAAGATCACCAATTAAAAATCAAAAGTAAGTTAAACTTTCCATTCCCTATTCGAGCATATAAGAATTTTTTAGAAAGAAATTATTTTTGTACATTCGATAATTCATAAAAATTGATTAGCTAAACATAATAGTGTTACTGGAAAAAAATGTAGAGATAGGATTAACAAGTTGAGATGAAAAAGATTAGAAGAATGATGAGGAAAACAAGACTTATAAACTAAGAATTCAAAGCTGGCCAGAAATGTGTTAGTCTAGACACCCAACTTTGAAATATTGTAGAAAATAGAATATTAGGAATTTGAATTTGAAATTGAAATTTTACCACCCTCTACTTTAACTTGTATATTTTAATAGGAAATTTACAAAATTAAATTCAGAGCTTTATAGAAAAATCTGGAGCAAAATTGGGGATAGTACTCGAATCTGCCCCAGTGGTATCCTAATAGGGACAGTGAACTTTGAAAATTCATAAGAAACGATACACTTAGCAATTCGGTCTGAAATTTTAATAGATAGCAGTTGAATATGTTAATTGAGCTTGGAAACAAACGAAACTTAATTCTGAGTGATATAGTAAAAATGGGAGCTAAATTAATATAGATGGTCGAAACTGTCCAATTTAGGAAATGTCAAACTTTGAATGACAATTTAAATTGAATCGATAAAATTTGATAAGGAAAAATCATAAACATGAATGAGAAATTTTTTATTAGTAATTTGATATAAGCAATTAAAGAGATCGAGTGGTGGATTAAGGAAAATAAGAAAATTTAGTAGATTAGTTCGACTCTATTCGAGGTTGAAATTAGTTTAGGGACCAAAACTGAATTGTGAAAACTTATTAGCTAAATTGAATTAATAGATTCTGGATTTTTGTCTTGTATGATCGTACATGATAATAGAACCTAGAGGAGAAGGAATTGACGAGGAGCCAATAGCTGGATTGGCAACGGAGCGTGGGAAGAATCTCCGAATTCAGAACTAGCTCGGCGATTGCGAGTGAAACAAACTTTAGAGTTGAGAATAGTGTCTCAACTAAATTGATTCAATTTTTATCTTAGAATTACATGAAAATGGACTTAATAATGGTTTGGTAAATTATTAAGGGAAGAAGGATTATAAAGGAACTTGGCATTGTGAATTCTTGTTGTGTTCGAATGGTTGTATGCATTGATTGAAATTTTGGTGATTGTCATGTTTAATTAGTATAGAATTGGAACCATGCGAATCTAAATTATGCCGATTTTCACATGAATTGGTTGCTGAAATTGCGATAGAATCTTGTTATTTGAGTTATATAATGAGCAATGTATAATACATGATCAATGGTTGAATTTATATGTCATGTGTTTGAAAATTATGTTGTAATTGGAATTATGTGATATGTAATTGAAATTATATGTTTGGAATTGAGGATATACAATTTGTGGTGTATATATGATTTGTTTGAAAGTGATATTACATGTGCTATTGGAATCGAAATTCACATGTGAAATTAATCGAAAGGATTGATTGATATATTCTAGAATTTGATTGCTGAATTATATGAATTAAATTCAAAATGTAATTGACAAAACCCTTGGTATGTGTAACCCCCTCGCCTCGGTCTGGTTGGCTGACCGGTTCGAGTAGGCTACACGGGGAAAACCGATGTGAAACCCGTTAAGGTCCCACCTTGGTTAGCAACCCTAGAAAATTTCTTTTATTTATATCTTGTTTACATGCATATTTAAGTCCTATGTGAAACACGACAACGGAAACACAAGCAACATATCAACGACCATCCAAAACGGCACTTTAAAACAGCCAATTTTAAACCATTGAGCAGGCCGTATCGATACACCAGTCAAGGGTATCGATACGCCTTGACCAAGGTCAACATCCTCCAGTCAACATAGGAAGAACGTATCGATACAACCCTTGAGCGTATCGATACGCCCTTCTCGATCAACATCTCGTGGTCAACGAGATAACCCCGTACCGATACGCTTAGAGCCCGTATCGATACGCCAAAGCCTCACCAAAATCTCAGATTTCCAGTGAGCATTGGGCGTATCGATACACCCCGCGTATCGATACACCCAGCCAAAACTGAGTCTTGAAGGCAAGACCGTATCGATACGACCCTTAGGCGTATCGATACGCCCTGCACTGCAAGTCTCCAAATTTCAGCCAAACAACTTAAGACTTGACTCTAGATGCGATTTACGACTCCCCCTAGCCACAAACAACATACATACAACCTTTAACTACCAGGATCTCAACATACATGGCATTCAAAACGTACAAGGATCATGCAACGAAAGGATTCATACATTAATCAAAAGAAGACATAATTAACACATAAAGGTTCATGCCTTAGAAACACACATACAGGCATTCCTAACATGCAATACAAACAAGGTTTGCAATTCAAACAAGGCATCCAAGAGCCAAACCAATTCAACATACAACAAAGCATTCAAATCAACAACACCTATCCCATTGCTTGACTATTACAATCTACAATTTAAAGATCATACTTGAGCTAACAAAAAGCGGCACTTGGAGACCTTTCCTATCCCTTGCCACCCACAAGCTACTGATCTGCATTGTCGAACAAAAAGGAGCGTAAGCATAAAAGCTTAGTGAGGGTAAGCTCATAAAACAAACCTTCGACAATGTAGGGTCCAAGCACGAGCAAGAATCAAAATAGAATGCATGATCTTACCTCCGATCCTCGAGAGCCAAAATATACAAGATGCATGAACATATAATCAACTCTATGCCATGATCAACAACTCATAAGTCCAACACACGAAGATACATATAACAATGTATCAACAACAACATGTATCAATTCATATTGGAAACCACATTTCATAACATATTGGCACCTAGCTATGACTCGAATACGCGGGTAACAAGTTGGAACACATTTCCAACACAACCATTACCTTCGGTGGGATTACACTCATCACCAGTTCTCATGGAGGGGATTCCACTCATCCTCACGCCCCGTCGATGGGATTCCACTCATCACCGACTAATATATAAAGATTTTCGGGCGAACCCGTACTCCTCCTTGGTGCCTTAACGCCACCAAGGCCACGCGCGAATTTGACTCAACAGTGTGCACACAAATCCTAATGATCGATCATTGTACCCAAGCATACTAGTGCCAATATTAAACACAATCCATAAATCTTTCACAATGTAATATCACAACAACTTCCGTGCTTAGCACGTACTCACCATGATCCTCGAAATCATGCAACCATCTCATAATATCATTTCACAATGTCACCACTACATGTACACTATTAAAACAATTATCTCATCATATTTCACACATATGTATATTCACATCATACCCATTATCAACATGCATATGACAATGCATCAAACCATGCCTCAACATTCATGTATAACAACACATACATAACCACCATGATCTCAATTAAACATGAGACACAACATCAAATAGAGTACAACCAAAGTCTCTAACTAAAGTCTAGGATTAGGCTACCACTCTAATCCCAACTCTAGGTGGGTCTACCAATCCCAACCTAGTCCACAAGCTTGAACCAATTGCTCAAAACCATTTAAAACATTTTAACCACTCACCTTCACCTCTAAGCTCAACTACCAAGCAACCAAGGTCTTCAAGCTTCCAGATTCACTCCCGATGTTTCACCAACACAAGCCCTTGTCTCTAAACAACTCAACACAATCCAAAACAACCTTAAATCAGTTCATACAACAATTTAGCAACCCGGAACACCATTCAAGCAATAAACACAAGATTCCAAGCCAAGAACAACCCCCAAAACATCAAACTCGAGCAGCCCATAAACCCAATCCAAAACTCATGATTTCAACCTTTTTAGCACACTCAAATGCTTCCAAAACAGCCCCCAACTATTTCCCTAACATCAACCCTCAAATTCCAACATAGAACACACCCAAAACTCAACTCAAAACCCTCCTAAAACCCCACCAAAACTCAAATTCGGGAATTCTTATAAAACACTTTAAAAATCACATATGTTGGACCTTATGGTTCCTAAACAACTTATCTATCAACATTAAACCAAAAGCTTTGTTAAAATCCCATAAAGTTACAACCTTTAGCAAAAACCTTGAAAAACCCAAAATGTGAAATACATAACTTTAATGGAAACTAATGGTACCATAATGTAAAGAAAGACACGACCAACTAAAAAATGCCATTACCTTTTGAAAATCTCCAAAGATGAAGGTGAACGGGGATGAAATGGTGAAATGGAGAGAAAAGCTCTCAATTGTCGTTGGAAAGAAAGTATGGAGAATGAAGAAGATGAGCACATGTCTATTTTAACAAAAGGGGTTTTAATTTTTGAAAGTTTCATTTATTTACGGTTCTACCATTAATGAGATGGCAATTTCATTTGTTTGTAGATTTCATAGAAAATGAGAAACAATTCAATTTTGGTCCAACACAAAATGTTTGTTTTGGAAATATGAAGCCCAAAATAATATATTATTATTTTAATTGTGACACCGAAACTTGAAACATTATTTTAATATTATTTTCATCCGACCCCCAAACCTGGGTGTTACAACTCTCCCCCTCTTAAGGATATTTTGTCCCCAAAATTTATCGGACAAGAAGAGCCACTAAAATATGCTCCTCCACACTTTCTTTCTCACCACAATATACTCACCAACTCGATAAACTTACCACACAATCATTAGCTATCTGACGCTGAGATCTCAACGGGCCCTTCATTGCATGTCAATTTTAAACTCAACTCAATCTCCTCAACAACATAGCACGAGACAAATCTGACTCACACTTCCGAATCACAGATACACAGAACACATTACGAACCCCTTTCTAACTCTGGTGGCAACCGCAACAGATAAACAACAGAACTAGCCCCAATTCACAATCTCATACGGTACCGTTTGAATACTTGACCGATGACCCCTTTTTTTGACTAACCATCTGACTTCAACAGGTAACCAAACACTATGCAGACGTCTTCAAAAATCTAGCTGAAATCTCGAAACTCTATTACGCACTTCCATTAAGAACCTCCCACGGATGTAACAAACTAGAAGAAAACTGATGCTCGGTCTTGACACGCTGGCAAACTATACACTTACTCTCATACTGAACCACATCATTCATCAACTCAATCCAGAAGTACTCATCTTCAACCCATAATACGTCTTCATACCACTCAGATGCAATACAAAGAACTGTCGTGTGCTTCGGCCAAAACAATACGTCTCAGAACACACTACAAGAAAATGCATTTGTAGTGACATTGAAAATAGTCACAAAAAGTGTTAAATTTAATCACTAAAATTTACAGTGACTATTTTTTTAAGTCGTCACCTGTCGTCACTAATAACTCCGTCACTATTATATTAGTGACAACTTTCATGTATTTCGTCACAATAGTTATGTTTTTTATGACCACACTATTTGACACAAATGATTATTAATAGTGACTAAAATTTAGACACTAATGTTATTCTTACTAGTGACAAACATTCTATCACAAATACATATTTAAATATTGTCTAAAATATGTCGTCACTGTCAATAATTAAAAATTAATTATATTTTTAGTTGTAACCATTTTATTTAGGGTTTAAACTAATCACTAATTGTCCTTGAAATTTAATGGAGCTTTTGCATTTTAGTCCGCAAACTTTTAAGTTTTCATTAGATCACTGAAATTTAATTATAGATGATGTAGCATATTCAAATATCAATTTTTTTAGTAAATAAATGCAATGCATGGCTTCAAGAAGGATCGAACCTGGAACCTTTAGGGCGAGAGTGCAATACTTATCCATTAGACTAAGCAAGAAATTTTATACTATTTTGAAAGAAAAATAATATTTAGGTTTAATTGTAATTGAAATTAATTGTATTTATTTTAAAAATATTTATTAATTATAACACATTATTATAATAATAATTTACCTAATTTTTCTATGGTTTCTTATACGAAGTACGTATGTTGAAGAAACCATTTAGATTTTTTTCTGTAGAAAAAACTAATCAAAATGGAATAAATCTGTTAAAATTTTCAAAAAAAATTCTATCATATATTATGCTAAAATCACATAGTAGTCTTTGTACTCTAATTTGGTCACTTTAAATTTCTATATTTTTTAAATTTTGAATTTTTTATCCTGACATGAATGGTCGTATTTAAATATGTTAAGTAAAATTTTCTTTTTAACTAATTTGTTATACATAAGTTGCTTATTTAATTTTTTCTTTAATTTGATCATTTTTAGTCATTGTAATTTAGTCATATTGCCGGTGTCTCGTTAGGATTAGGATTAAAATTTTAAAATTTGAAAAATATAGGGACTAAAGTTGATCAAAAATAGATTGACTAAAACAACAATTTACACATAGTATAGACTATAGAAATATTTTACCTTTTGACAAACTAGTTTATGATAACTTTAATTTTTATAATTATAAAAATAAATTTATCATTGTGTCAATGTCTAATTTATCATTACTTTTTTTTTTTATTTGTGACAAAATTTATCACAACAAAAAGTGAAACTTTAAGTGACAAGTAATTTCATTGTAACAACAAATATCAAATAATAGTGACCAATTCACATATCGTCACTATCATGTGTCAAAGTTTTAGTGACAATGAACTTTGTGTCACAATTATATACTTATAGTGAGAATTCATTTGTGAAAAATACAATCGTCACAATTACTACTGTTACAGTGACCAAATAAAAATATGTCACAATTACTTATACTAATTGTGTCGCACAAAAAAATTGTCACAAAAAGTTAATATTTGTGACAAAATTATTCTCAGTCACTATCAATTTGTCACTAAAAACCTATATTCTTGTAGTGACACTATGTCATTCGGCACAACTATTCTCTCTGAAATGCAAAACTCTATCATCTCTGAAACTTTAATCTGAAGGTCTTCCTTTTACTATGTTTTGCACATGAGGTGCCAAGGACCTGTCTTGCAACTGTTTCTCTTTAGGTATTCTGACTCAATGTAGGCTCAACCTGAAACTCGGCCACAAAACCACTATCATTTGATAAACTGAATCCAGAAAATATAGCTCGCAACTCAACTACTAATCTAACAACAAATATAACTCGGAACATCGGTTATTACATTGACTCTCTTCGAATGGTACTCAAACTTGAGATTACGGTCTTCAAGCAATTCTAACAACTCATGTTGTTCAAGTTTCAACCCTTCCTAAGTCGTCAAATATTTTCAAGCTCTGATGATAAGTATATACTGTGCATTTCGTACTATACATGCTTTGTCTCTAAGTCTTCGAAGCAATTACAACTGCAGTTAAGTCTATGTCTTGTGTCGGATAATTCCTTTCAAGGTCTTTCAACTATCTCGATGAATAAGCCACAAATCTTCTGTTTTGCATAAGCATACAACCTAACCCTACATGTAACACATCACTATGGTTCACAAATTCTTTCTTTGATATAGGCTGGATCAAGGTCGAAGCTCTCTTCAAAGTTTCTTTCGGTTTCTTCAAGGCTCGTTGTCTCGCATCTGGCCACACAAACTAAACATTTTTCTGTAGCAACCTGACAATGGAGCAGCTATCTTCAAAAGATCATTTACAAACCTCCGATAGTAACAATGCTAGACCTAGGAATTATAGATACCTATAACTGTCTTCGGTTTCTTCGAACTCACATCTTCTTCTACCTACTTAGGATTTACTCTAATACACTCGACTGATCTACATGTCCTAGGAGGACATCTTCCTTGACTCGGAGTTCACATTTGCTCAACTTGACATACAACTGACTCTCTAATAGAATCTACAACACTAACTCCAAAGTTTGTCATGGTCTTCTTTGGTACGTGAATATACCCATGTATCATCTAGGAGGACTACTACAAACTGATCAAGGAGCTCAGGAAATATTCTGCTCAACATCTCTATAAAAGTAACTAACACACTAGTCAAACAAAATGGCATAACCCAGAACTCAAAGTAACCATATCTTGCCCCCAAAAGCTGTCTTCGGTACATCAACTTCTCTCACTTTCAACTGGTAGTAATTGGATCTCAAATTAATCTTCGAAAAGACTAGAGCACACCCCAACTTATCAACAAACCACTGACGTTCGGAAATTGATACTACTTATTCACTGTCACTTGTTTCAACTACCTGAAATCTAAACACATTCTCGTATTGTCTTCTCTCTTCTTCACAAATTGCACTGTCATACTCTAAGACGAAGTACTAGGCCTAATGAATCTAAGGTCTAACAAATCCCGTAGTTGATTCTTCAACACGCTCAATTCTTTCGGGAACCATAAGATACAGGGCAATCAAAACAGGAGCAAACTCGAAGGCGGTCTCAATAACAAGCTCTTCTTCTCTGTCAGGAGACAACTCGACAATTCTTCCAAACACTTTTAGGGGAAAACACAAACTATTCTAACATTATGCGGTCTAATCTTCATTCAAAAATCAAATCCATTACATTTGCTAGACAAGTCTGTCAACTAAACTCAATCAATCTTTGACCTCTAAAGCTGGATCAACATTCGATAAGAAGTTCACATCCTCACCTACCACTACAGTCTCACAGAAATCTGCAACTTCAATGCAACTCTCTCTTTGTTTCAACGTATACCCTAGCTCTGTGTTCTACAAGCTAAACCATGCCAAAAGTTACATCGAAACCGTAAAAAGATAATAACTTCACATCTACTAGAAACACATAACCCTAAACCATCAACAGACATCTCCCGTACCTCTTTCTGACCACCATTATCTCACTAAAAGGTCTCGTCACATGCGTCCCTACGTCTAAGATCTCAACAGAGATATCTAGCTTCCTTACATGCTCACACAAATGGACGAATCCGCAGAAATTGAAACTTCACATGTACACAGCTGATAGTTTTCGGTTCTCTTGTCTTCAGGCTGGTCCTTCAATCATAACCTAACTCTTTAAAACCGTTCTTAGAGCATCTCGAAACTTCAAAATGCAGTTCTGATCACACACAAACAATCATGCTGGAACTTGTTCTATAACGTTGGTCCCGACGATTCAAAACATCCTACTACCTAACAATCTGGAGTTAAAGCTCAAGACTTCCTTCTCGGCTCAACTATATCGGAAGCGACTTCATCTCTCCTTCTTGCTAGAAGACAACTCAGACGCACACTGGCCCAATCACACAAATCGATTCCCACTCACGGATATTGACTGACTGTCTTGTATTAAAACCATAGGCCGAATCCCAACGATCACTAACTAACATTTCTGAGTTTCAGATTACTCACACGTGACCCTTACCTTGGTCTCGCCAAAGGATTTAAGGTACTCATACCTACCTCTGACACCTCACCGGGCACACCCAAACTTTGCATGCTTGCTAACAATATACAGAAGTACAGATTCAGGATCAACCCACATACACACTGACTCAGACAAACAAATTGTACCTCAACTCTGATACAACCATACTCCCCTAACTATAGCGATGAACTCCCTCAACATCATCCATATTTTCAGAAACCACAGCTTCCACTTACCGATTCACGGCCCACACTTTGGCCTCAAACTTACCAAAAAGCAATAAACCAACAACAACAACAAATTTACATACAAACTGGGTTAGCAAAGGAAAGGGTCCAAATGACTTAAGTATGATTCCCTCACTAAAAATCTCCTTTTTTTCCTGATGTAATAGAAGCAACGGGACTCTACTCAACATGCTTCAAGCAACACACATGCACGATCAAACAGCATACACCAAGCATACTTGATAAACAAGCAAACATGCTTTCATGGCAAGCAAACATCGTGCAATTCAATATAAGAACTTAACTTACCTTACTTACCTGCCCAAGGTCTCGGAAACCTTAGGCTCTGATACCAACAAATGTAACCCCGTCGCCCTAGTCTGGTCGACTGACCGGTTCGAGTAGGCTACACGGGGAAACCGATGTGAAACCCGTTAAGGTCCCACCTCGGTTAGCAACCCTAGAAAATTTCTTTTATTTATATCTTGTCTACATGCATATTTAAGTCCTATGTGAAACACGACAGCGGAAACACAAGCAACATATCAACGACCATCCAAAACCACACTTTAAAACAACCCATTTTAAGCCACAGAGCAGGCCGTATCGATACACCAGTCAAGGGTATCGATACGCCTTGACCAAGGTCAACATCCTCCAGTCAACACACGAAGAATGTATCGATACATGCCTTGAGCATATCGATAGGCCCTTCTCCATCAACATCTCGTACTCAACAAGATAACCCCGTACCGATACGCTTAGAGCCCGTATCGATACGCCAAAGCCTCACCAAAATCTCAGATTTCCAGTGAGCATTGGGCGTATCGGTACACCCCCACGTATCGATACACCCAGCCAAAACCGAGTCCTGAAGGCAAGACCGTATCGATACGGCCCTTAGGCGTATCAATACGCCCTGCACTGCAAGTCTCCAAATTTCAGCCAAACAACTTAAGACTCGACTCTAGATGCGATTTACGACTCCCCCTAGCCACAAACAACATACATACAACCTTTAACTACCAGGATGTCAACATACATGGCATTCAAAACGTACAAGGATCATGCAACGAAAGGATTCATACATTAATCAAAAGAAGACATACTTAACACATAAAGGTTCATGCCTTAGAAACACACATACAAGCATTCCTAACATGCAATACAAACAAGGTTTGCAATTCAAACAAGGCATCCAAGAGCCAAACCAATTCAACATACAACAAAGCATTCAAATCAACAACACCTATCCCATTGCTTGACTATTACAATCTACAATTTAAAGATCATACTTGAGCTAACTAAAAACGACACTTGGAGACCTTTCCTAGCCCTTTCCACCCACAAGCTACTGATATGCATTGTCGAACAAAAAGGAGCGTAAGCATAAAAGCTTAGTGAGAGTAAGCTCATAAAACAAACCTTCGACAATGCAAGGTCCAAGCACGAGCAAGAATCAAAATAGAATGAATGATCTTACCTCCGATCCTCGAGAGCCAAAATATACATGATGCATGAACATATAATCAACTCTATGCCATGATCAACAACTCATAAGTCCAACAGACGAAGATACATATAACAATGTATCAACAACAACATGTATCAATTCATATTGGAAACTACATTTCATAACATATTGGCACCTAGCTATGACTCGAATACGCTGATAACAGGTTGTAATGCATTTCCAACACAACCATTACCTTCGGTGGGATACACTCATCACCGGTTCTCGCAGAGGGGATTCCACTCATCCTCACGCCCCGTCGATGGGATTCCACTCATCACCGACTAATATATAAAGATTTCCGGGCGAACCCGTACTCCTCCTTGGTGCCTTAACGCCACCAAGGCCACGCGCGAATTTGACTCAACCTTGTGCACACTAATCCTAATGATCGATCATTGTACCCAAGCATACTAGTGCCAATATTAAACACAATCCATAAATCTTTCACAACGTAATATCACAACAACTTCCGTGCTTAGGACGTACTCACCATGATCCTCGAAATCATGCAATCATCTCATAATATCATTTCACAATGTCACCACTACATGTACACCATTAAAACAATTATCTCATCATATTTTACACATATGTATATTCACATCATACCCATTATCAACATGCATATGAAAATGCATCAAACCATGCCTCAACATTCATGTATAACAACATATACATAACCACCATGATCTCAATTAAACATGAGACACAACATCAAATAGAGTACAACCAAAGTCTCTAACTAAAGCATAGGATTAGGCTACCACTCTAATCCCAACTCTAGGTGGGTCTACCAATCCCAACCTAGTCCACATGCTTGAACCAATTGCTCAAAACCATTTAAAACATTTTAACAACTCACCTTCACCTCCAAGCTCAACTACCAAGCAACCAAGGTCTTCAAGCTTCCGGATTCACTCCCGATGCTTCACCAACACAAGCCCTTGAATCTAAACAACTCAACACAATCCAAAACAACCTTAAATCAGCTTATACAACAATGTAGCATCCCAGAACACCATTCAAGCAATAAACACAAGATTCCAAGCCAAGAACAACCCCCAAAACATCAAACTCGGGCAGCCCATAAACCCAATCCAAAACTCATGATTTCAACCTTTTTAGCAAAATCAAATGCTTCCAAAACAGCCCCCAACTATTACCCTAACATCAACCCTCAAATTCCAACATAGAACACACCCAAAACTCAACTCAAAACCCTTCTAAAACCCCGCCAAAACCCAAATTCGAGAATTCTTATAGAACACTTTAAAAATCACATATGTTGGACCTTATGGTTCCTAAACAACTTATCTATCAACATTAAACCAAAAGCTTTGTTAAAATTCCATAAAGTTACAACCTTTAGCAAAAACTAAAAACCCCAAAATGTGAAATACATAACTTTAATGGAAACTAATGGTACCATAATGTAAAGAAAGACAAGACCAACTAAAAAATGCCATTACCTTTTGAAAAGCTCCAAAGATGAAGGTGAAAGGGGATGAAATGGTGAAATGGAGAGAAAAGCTCTCCCTTGTCGTTGGAAAGAAAGTATGGAGAATGAAGAAGACGAGCACATGTCTATTTTAACAAAAGGGGTTTTAATTTTTGAAAGTTTCATTTATTTACGATTCTGCCATTAATGAGATGACAATTTCATTTGTTTGTAGATTTCATAGAAAATGAGAAACAATTCAATTTTGGTCCAACACAAAATGTTTGTTTTGGAAATATGAAGCCTAAAATAATATATTATTATTTTAATTATGACACTGAAATCCGAAATATTATTTTAATATTATTTTCATCCGACCACCAAACCCGGGTGTTACAGTATGTACAATCAGTCCAGGTTGTACGACATGCCTAGGGTCTAGAGCTCGATAAGAATCGGTACATTAGTGTACTCGATTGCTATGGTACATAAGTGTACCTATTCGCTTAGTGTAAATTGGCACTAAGATAACATATAATACGATAATATGAAGTGGTACTTGGGTACCTATTATATGGTGAGTTAATTCACATCATTGTAAAACATGACTCGAATACCTAGCTAATTATATGAACCAAGACATTGTAACCAAGATAATAATTAAGTGAATTTGTAAACATTGATGTTGAATTCCTTGATTTCGATGAGTTGATAATTGGAATTGTAATGAAGCATGCAATTTATGAATTATAAATTAAATTGTTATTCTGCTACAGTTTGCTACCACTTGTAATTAAATTGTAGTATTTGTAACTATGATTAGATTGGAAGCATGATTCTTGTTGCACTTGCTTGTTAAATTACTTGTGAATTTAAATGTTGGCTAATGATCCAATCGAATGGAATGATGGAATAATGCTAAATTAAAGATTTGGATTATTGTGTGATAACTTAAGCAAGAAATTTTAAAATGGATAGACTAAGGTTTCCTCACTAAGTACTATAAATACTTATCACTCGTATTTTTCATTCTTCCAAAAACTACAAGAAGTAGAGTTATCGGTCTACCCACTGATCTTGTTAGCTCGAAGATATAAGTATGCCTTTCATTATCTTTGCTGTGCTTATGATGGGTGACCTAGCTGTCAGCATGCTAGTTCAGTTTGCACTTATGGTCATGTTTATGAATTATTATCTTAAGACTATTTAAAACTCTTAAATTAAGTTTCCCTCATTTTGTTATGTAAGTATGGGGATAAATATGGGGTATAGCTTAGCCCTCGGTATATGTTTTGGGCTGGTTTCTTTTTGTATAGGCAACCGATAGGTTTTAGCCAAATGTAGCTACCCCGAAAATCTTTTGTATAAGGGAAACAAACATTATGGATGTTTAATGCATATGGCATATAATGTTATGGATGATGATGCATATATATGTGTGTGTGTGTTAAAGTTAAAATGTTGATCTTAATTGGGACCTTCTAGTTGATCTTATTTGGAATCATTTTTTTTAAATGCACACTTCGAAAATAATGAAATAAGAATTAGATTGTATATATGTTGTATGTCGAATTTGGGACAAATAAGATCAAGAATTTAATGTTAGATCTTATATAGATTAAATGAATCGAATTTTAGGTAGGCCCACCTTGATAGTATTCGAAGAAAAAAATATTACACGTTTTCCGCTGCTTAATTCTAACAAGTTAATGCGAATCCGTTTAACGCTCATTGCCCCTAATCCGAGGTAAAGAGTGTTATATAAAGTGGTATCAGAGCTTTGTAGGTTAATTCTTAAAGTTAATTGAGTCTGCATGCATTTGTATTGCTTCTAAGTATGCCACCCATGAATTGCACACTGAGATAATTGCAATGAGATTTTCTAATCTTCTTGTTTAAATTTATGATAGAAAATGACGGGCCAAAAGAATGGAAGTTCACACGAATCTTCGAGTGAAGGTGAAAGTATGAGATTAGGTGATAATCCACCAGCACGAACTGAACTTCCAAAAAAGGAGAAAAATAAAGAGCCTGCTTAGATCACTGAGCGGACCACTAAAGAGCCTATTCAAATCCTTGAGCAATTTAATAGAGAGCCTGTTCAGACAATGGAGCGTGAACAGCCTCCACCTGAAAATCCTATGGTCCAATCTGCTCAAAGGGAATGCCTCCTCAGTATGAAGGAGATGTTCAATCAACTTCTGTCAAATCTGAAACAAGAGCAACCTGCTGCTTCTGCTAATGTTGCACCCAGTAGAGCACCTATAGATAAACTCGCTCAACACAGAGCCTACACTTTTGTTGGTACGAATGATGAAAGACTAGAAGATGTAGAGTATTGGCTTGAAAACACCACCAAGGTGGTAACCAAACAATTACAGTGCTCTAATGAACATAAACTGTAGTGTGCTGTGGATTTGTTGGCAGATGAAGCTATGAATTGGTTGGAAACCACTACCCTAACTGTCCCAACTGAATTGGTGAGACAGGAATTCTTCATCGAAGAATTTAAAAAGAAGTACATAAGTGAGCAATACCTGGCTGATAGAAGGAAGAGATTTCTGCACCTCAAACAGGCCAACCGACCTATTGAGCATTATGTTGCAGACTTTTGCAAATATTGTAAATACGGTTCGGAGTACATTAAAACCGAAGCTGATAAATGCAGGATGTTCATTGATGGTCTGAATGATGAACTGAGTCCAATCTTTACTGCTCTGGGAATCAATGATTTTCAGAATCTTGTTAATCGGGCCATCGCAACAGAAGCTAAGATGAAAGCTGCTGAAAGAAGAAAAAAGGGCAATTGATTTGGCAAAAAGCAGAAACGGGACGACAAGTCTCAGTGGTAGTTTAAGAAGACTAAATTTTAGAAAGAGGGGTCTTCTAACTTCACTTCTGCTCCAAGGAGCAATTATACTTCGAAACCGTCCACAGTGATCAAATCCTCAATACAGGCTATTTCAGTCAATAGCACGGGAAATACAGAAAAGATTCCTCCTTGTAAGTTCTGTCAGAAACTACATCGTGGTCAGTGCAGATTCCAGTCGAATCTATGTTATGCTTGTGGTGGTGATGATCACCACATCAAAGACTGTCCTCAAAAGCGTGAATCAATGCCAGCTCGGAACACTGTGATTCCTAGTCCGACGTCATCTAATCGGAATAGGAATGCTAAGTCAGCTCAACTGTGTTATCAGAAGAAAGGCAAGGGTACTCACTCAATGCTTCTACACATCAGGAATCCCGAGCTCCTGCTAGAGTCTACCACCTTCGTGGTTGGGATGACGAAGAATCTCCTGATAATTGCAGGTATTGTTGAGCTAAATTCACATCCTGTTTATGCCTTAATAGATTCGGGATCCACTCAGACATTCACATGTATATCTGTAGTTAAAAGGTTGAAATTAGAACCTAAAATTGTGAAAACAAGTCTGATAGTTTCGAACCCTTTGGGAGGAAATTCAAACATTAACCTAATATGTAGAAATTGTTCCTTGCATATCAGCAATTTTCCATTCTCTATTGATCTCTACAAATTACCATCATGTGAGTTTGATTTAATTTTGGGGCTAGATTGGTTAAGTAAACATGAGGCTTGGGTAGATTGTCAAAATAAAAGATTATACATTCAGGGTTTAGGAAAAGAATCCATACTCTTAATTGATAAAAGCCCACTTCCATTTTTGCATCCATGGTCTTACGAAATCAAATTGAATTCGAATTACCTGAGATGCATGTTGTTTTTGAATTTATTGATGTGATTCTCGAGGAACTATCTGGTCTCCCTCCGACTAGAGAAGTTGAATTTGGGATTGAAATACAACCTGGCTCAAGTCCAGTGTCTATCACTCCGTACCGGATGGCACCTCTTGAGTTAAAAGAATTGCAAAAACAACTTCAAGAGCATCAAGACAAGGGTTTCATTCGACTTAGCACTTCTCCTTGGGGTGCACCTGTTCTGTTTGTAAAGAAGAAAGATGGAGCGATGCGCCTTTGCATTGACTAATGTCAATTGAACAAGATCACAATTAAGAACCGATATCCACTTCCAAGAATAGAAGATATGCTTGATCAACTTAGGGATGCTTCGATGTTTTCAAAGATCGATCTTCGATCAAGATACTATCAAATGAGAGTCAAAGAGGAGGATGTGTCGAAAATAGCCTTCAGAACTCGTTATGGCCACTATGAATTTCTGGTAATGCCATTCGGATTAACAAATGCTCCGGTGGCATTCATGGATCTCATGAATAGAGTATTCAAGACCTATCTCGATAAATTTGTAGTCATCTTTATTGATGACATTCTAGTCTATTCTCGCAATCGAGAAGAACATGTTGATCACCTCCGCATTGTCTTGCAAACTCTCTGGAACGCCAGTTATTCGTAAAATTTTCCAAGTGCGAGTTCTGGTTAACGGAAGTTTCTTTCCTTGGTCATGTAATTTCAGCAAAAGGAATTAAAGTATATCCAAAGAAAATACAATCAATTGTTGATTGGTGACCTCCAAGAAATGTCAATGAAATACAGAGTTTTCTTGGTTTGGCTGGTTATTACATAAGATTTGTCAAAGGGTTTCCACTATGGCCTTACCTTTTACTAAACTTCTTCGTAAAGATCAACCGTTTGAATGGTCTGAGAAGCAACAGAAAAGCTTTGACCAACTCAAAGCAGCCTTGACTCATGCCTCATTCTTGATTCAACCAGAACCATGTAAAGATTTTACCGTATACAGCGATGCTTCACATGCGGGTCTTGGATGTGTCTTAATGCAAGGTGACAATGTGATTGCTTATGCTTCTCGCCAATTGAAACCTCATGAATTGAACTATCCAACACATGATCTAGAACTTGTTGCTATCATGTTTGCTCTTAAAATATGGAGACACTACTTGTATGGTGAGAAATGTTTTCTATTCACCGATCACAAGAGTTTAAAATACCTCCTAACTTAGACAGATCTGAACTTGAGACAACACAGATGGATGGAGTTGTTGAAAGATTATGATTTAGTTATTGACTATCACCCCGGAAAGGCCAATGTGGTTGCAGACGCTTTGAGTCGTAAACCGACATTGGGTGATTTTCAAATCCTTAATCCATAAGAATAAATAAATATGCCTTCAATAATATTTCTGTCTAAATTGTTTAATTTATACTTGTAGCTCCAATTGCTATCAACGCTCATATACGAGTGTATCAAAAGCAAGGATTTTTATCCGAACTTCAAATTCAATCCAGTCTAATCTCAAGGATTGGAAGTCTTCAGCAAGCTGACCCAGAACTTCGGGATATTATTTCGAAACTTGATACAAAGGTTGAGGAAGGGTTTTGTATTCACACAAACGACCTCCTCTACTTTAAAGATAGAATTTGTGTTCCAAATGATGAGAATTTGAAAAGAGATCTTCTGGAAGAAGCACACTAGAGTTCTTTCTCGGTCCACCCTGGATCGGTTAAGATGTATAAAGATCTTAAATCATTGTATTGGTGGCCTGGTATGAAAGCAGCTATCAATGAATTTGTATCTAAATGTCTCAATTGTCAAAGAGTCAAAGCTGAACATCGAGTTCCCACCAGATTACACCAACCACTCGAACTGCCACAGTGGAAATGGGAACGAATTACCATGAACTTCGTGAGCGGTCTTCCTTGTTCTCCCAAAAAATATGATGCTATTTGGGTGATTGTTGACCGGTTCACCAAATCAGCACATTCCATCCCTATTCGTATCAATTACAGCTTAGAGACTTTATCCAATTTGTATATTCAAGAAATAATTCGGCTACATGGAATTCCTATCTCAATTGTCTTTGATCGTGATCCAAGATCAACTTCCCGATTTTGGAGAACTCTGCAACGAGCTATGGGGACTAAATTGAATCTAAGCATTGCTTTCCATCCGCAAAGTGATGGTAAGTCTGAACGAGTAATTCAAATCCTCGAGGATATGCTTAGATTTTGCATTATTGACTTTGGGAAGAAGTGGGAAAAATCCCTACCCTTAGTAGAATTTGCCTACAACAACAACTATCAGTCATCTATTCAGATGGTTCATTTTGAAGCATTGTATGGCAAAAAATGCAGAACTCCTCTTTGTTGGTCTGAACTTGGTGAGAATAAAATATTAGGACCTCAATTGCTCAGAGAAACAGAAGAGAAAGTTCAAATAATTCACTCTCGATTAAAGCAGGCTTTCGATAGACAGAAAGCCTATGCCAATCTAAAGCGAAGAGATATCCAACATAATATGGGAGACAAAGTCTTTCTTAAAGTCTCTCAATGGAAGAAAGTATTTCGATTCGGAAAAAGGAGAAAACTCAGTTTTCGCTTTATTGGACCTTTTGAAATTATTGAAAGAATTGGTCCAGTAGCTTATCGACTTGCACTTCCCAGCGAGTTCGATAAAATCCACAATGTTTTTCATGTATCAACGCTCAGAAGATATATGTCTGATCCATCTCACGTTCTAGAACCGGAGGAAGTAGAGTTGAATCCTGACTTGTCCTACGAAGAGGAACCAGTTCAGATTCTGGACAAGGAAACCAAAAGACTTAGAAATAAAAATGTTTCACTAGTCAAAGTGTTGTGGAGAAATCATAAAATGGAAGAGGCAACATGGGAACCGGAGGAAACAATGCGGAAACAATATCCCTACTTGTTCAATTCAGGTAAGAATTCGAGGACGAATTCTTTCTTTAAGGGGGGGAGAAATGTAACATCCCAAAAATTAGCCTAGAAGTTTATTAGTTAATCTAATAATTAGTGACTCAATTAGGTTAGAAATATTAAATAATTAAATTAGAGTAACTACCTTAGGGACTCAATTAAAATTTAAAGAAAATTAAGAAAATGTCTAAACCGAATAAAAGAAGAAATAAGAAGGATTGCATGCAACATTTAGGGGATTACCAAATCTGCCCATATTATTAAAGCTAATTAATGTATTAGATGAGGGTGAATTAGACAAATGTGATGGTAGTTAGGTGACTATCATGTCACCCATTATGACATCTTGGCCAGCTCCCTTAGTGGGAAAGGAAACCTCAAAACTTAAACAAAAAAACTAGAACAAATTGGAGAGGGAAGAAGCTCCACTCGGCCATTGTTGTGAAGAGAGGAAGAAGAGAGCTTGCATGTCAAACATTTTGGCTTAAGATCACCAATTAAAAATCAAAAGTAAGTTGAACTTCTCATTCCCTATTCGAGCATGTAAGAATTTTTTTAGAATGAAATTTTTTTTGTACATTCAATAATTCATGAAAATTGATTAGCTAAACATAGTAGTGTTGATGAAAAAATGTAGAGATAGGATTAACAAGTTGGGATGAAAAAGATTAGAAGAATGATGAGTGTAACAAGACTTATAAACTAAGAATTTCAAAATTGGCCAAAAATGTGTTAGTCTAGACACCCAACTTTGAAAAAATGTAGAAAATAGAATATTAGAAATTTGAATCTGAAATTTTAACACCCTATAATTTAACATGTCTATTTTAAAAGAAAATTTACAAAATTAAATTTAGAGCTTTATAGAAAAATCTGGAGCGAAATTGGGGATAGTACTCGAATCTGCCCCAGTGGTATCCTAATAGTGACAATGAACTTTGAAAAATTCATAAGAAACGGTACACTTAGCAATTCGGTCTGAAATCTTAATAGGTAGCAATTGAGGTTGTTAATTGAGCTTGGAAATAAAAGGAACTTAATTCCGAGTGATGTAGTGAAAATGAGAGCTAAATTAATATAGATGGTCGAAACTGTCCAATTTAGGAAATGTCGAATCTTGAATGACAATTTAAAATGAATCGATAAAATTTGATAAGGAGAATCATTAACATAAATGAGAAAATTTTTATTACTAATTTGATATAAGCAATTAAAGAGATCGACTGGTGGATTAAGGAAAATAAAAAAAATTTAGTAGATTAGTTCGACTCTCTCCGAGGTTTAAATTAGTATAGGGACCAAAACTGAATTGTGAAAACCTAATAGCTAAATTGAATTAATAGATTCTGAATTTTTGTCTTGTATTATCGTACATGATTACAGAGCCTAGAGGAGAAGGAATTGACGAGGAGCCGATAGCTGGATTGGCAACGGAGCGTGGGAAGAATCTTCGAATTCAGAACTAGCTCGACGATTGTGAGTGAAACAAACTTTAGAGTTGAGAATAATGTCTCAACTAAATTGATTCAATTTTTACCTTAGAATTGCATGAAAATGGACTTAATAATGGTTTGATAAATCATTAAGTGAAGAAGGATTATAAAGGAACTTGGTATTGTGAAATCTTGTTGTGTTCGAATGGTTGTATGTATTGATTGAAATTTTGGTGATTGTCATGTTTAATTAGTATAGAATTGGAATAATGTGAATCTAAATTATGCTAATTTTCACTTGAATTGGTTGCTGAAATTGCATAAGGATCAAGATAGGATCTTGTTATTCGAGTTATATGATGGACAATGTATAATACATGATCAATGGTTAATGTCATGTGTTTGAAAATTATGTTGTAATTGGAATTATGTGATATGTAATTGAAATTATATGTTTGGAATTGAGGATATTCAATTTGTGGTGTATATATGATATGTTTGAAAGTGATATTACATGTGCTATTGGAATCGAAATTCACATTTGAAATTAATCGAAATGATTGATTGATATATTCTGGAATTTGATTGTTGAATTATATGAATTAAATTCAAAATGTAATTGATAAAGCCCTTGGTATGTATAGTCAGTCCAGGTAGTACGACATGCCTAGAGTCTAGAGCTCGATAAGAATCGGTACGTTAGTGTACTCGATTGCTATGGTACGTAAGTGTACCTATTCGCTAAGTGTAAATTGGCACTAAAATGACATATAATATGATAATATGAAGTGGTACTTGGGTACCGATTATATGGTGAATTAATTCACATCTTTGTAAAACATGACTCGAATACCTAGCTAACTATACGAACCAAGGAATTGTAACCAAGATAATAATTAAGTAAATTTGTAAACATTGATGTTGAATTCCTTGATTTCGATGAGTTGATAATTGGAATTTTAATGAAGCATGCAATTTATGAATTATAAATTAAATTGTTATTCTGCTATAGTTTGCTGCTGCTTGTAATTAAATTGTAGTATTTGTAACTATGATTAGATTGGAAGCATGATTCTTGTTGCACTTGCTTGTTAAATTACTTGTGAATTTAAATGGTGGCTATTGATCCAATCGAATGGAATGGTGTAGAAATGCTAAATTAAAGATTTGGATTATTGTGTGATAACTTAAGCAAGAAATTTTAAAATGAATATACTAAGGTTTCCTTACCGAGTACTATAAGTACTTATCACTCGTATTTTTCTTTCTTTCCAAAACTACAGTAAGTAGAGTTATCGGTCTACCCACTGATCTTGTTAGCTCGAAGATAGAAGTATGCCTTTCATTATCTTTGTTGTGCTTATGATGGGTGGCCTAGCTGTCAGCATGCTAGTTCAGTTTGCACTTATGGTCATGTTTATGAATTATTATCTTAAGACTGTTTAAAACTGAAGCATACTGGAACAGACCCAAGCCACGTTCATGTCTCAAACAAGAGCATATATGGCAAACATGGATCACTTTGTCAAGAAAACTGAATCCTTCATGGACAAGACAGAGATGAGAATAACAAACCATGAGGCTACCCTAAAATCCTTAGAGACACAGATGGGCCAGGTTTCATAGTTTATAAACCCAAGGTAGAATGGAGGATTCCCTAGTGATGCTAAGGTCACTAGAAAACCCACACATGAGCAGTGCAAGGCTATTACAACGAGGAGTGGGAAACAACTACAAGGGCCGATAATAAAAGAAACATTGAGTAAGGAACCGACCATACAGACACCTTCCATGAACACTGCCCCGACAAAAGAGAAACAGTCTGTTGTCATCACACCTTCCACGACAATAGAAGAAACAGAGGAGCAGAAAGAAGAAATTGAAGATCTTGAGCCTCCTCAGATCCGACTTCCATGTGAAGGACGCCTTGAAGATTACCGTCCTCCACCCCCTTTTCCACAGCGGTTAAAGAAACAGAAACATGAGTACCAGCTTAAGAAAATCTATGATATTTTTAAGCAAGTACACATCAACATTCCACTGTTAGAAGCCATTAAGCAGATGTCTGGTTATGCAAAGTTTCTTAAGGATGCAATGTCTAGGAGATCCAGACTTGGGGAATTTGAAACAGTGATGATGACAGAAGGATGCATGGCAATCCTACATAAGCGACCACCCCCAAAGAAGAAAGATCCTGGAAGCTTCATCATACCATGCATAATTGGTGACAAGTTTGTGGGTAAGGCACTTTGTGATCTTGGTGCTAGCATTAATCTAATGCCCAAATCTGTATTTTAGAAACTAGGTATTGGACAAGCAAGGCCCATGACAGTCATGCTGCAACTGGCAGACCGCTCTTACGTACAACCATAAGGAAAGATTGAAGATATCTTGGTAAGAGTGGATAAGTTTATTTTTTTTGCTGGCTTTCTTGTTTTAGATTGTAAAGTAGATGAAAATGCACCGATCATCCTGGGGAAACCCTTCCTAGCCACAGGCATAACAGTGATCGACGTAGAGAGAGGAGAATTGACTATGAGAGTCAATGACCAACAAATAAAGCTCAATGTTCTCCAAGCAATAAAACAAGCTGATGCAGAGGAAGAATGCAAGGCAATTTCAGAAGTAATCCTAGACCAACCCTGCATCAGATCAAACTGTCACGACATGAAATTTGGTCACTGCCACCGCAGTCACCTTGAAGACTGTCACGACATCATCGACGATAGTGACCCATCAGACACAGATGCATCTGATACTGAAGGCCTTGACGAGGTAAATTGGATAGGCACACGTCCTTGTAAGTTCTTCGAGCCTTTGAATTATACCTCGAATGAACATGTAATCCAAAAGCCTTCCATTGAGCAGCCACCTATGTTAGACCTTAAACCCCTACCAGGGTAACTTAAATATGTTTTTCTTGGTCTTAATGATACGCTGCCTGTAATCATCTCTTCTAAGTTAATGCGGGAACAAGAACATCAGCTAATCAGAATGCTACAGCAGCATAAGAAAGTTATTGGATGGACCATTGCCGACATCCAAGGCATCAGTACAACGATTTGCATGCATAAGATCCTCCAGGAGGGTGACCATAAGCCGACGATTGATGTCTAAAGACGACTAAACGAAGCTATGCGAGAGGTAGTGCGAAAAGAAATCATCAAGTGGCTTGATGCTGTAATAATATACACCATCTCGGATAGCAAGTGTGTGAGCCCGATGCAATGTGTACCCAAAAAGGAGACATAACCGTGGTAACAAACAAGGACAACGAACTAATCCCAACCAGGACTGTGAACGATTGGAGGGTTTGTATGGACTACCGGAAGCTTAATAAGGCTACTCGAAAGGACAACTTCCCCTTACCCTTTATCGATCAAATGTTAGATAGATTAGCGGGAAAGTCTTACTATTGTTTTCTTGATGGTTACTCAGGTTATAACCAAATCACAATCGCACCAGAAGACAAAGAGAAAACAACATCCACATGCCCATACGGCACATACGCCTTTCGAAGAATGCCATTTGGACTGTGCAATGCACAAGTAACCTTTCAACGGTGCATGATGGAAATATTCTCCGACATGGTGGAGGATTTCCTAGAGATCTTCATGGATGACTTTTCCGTCTTTGGAGACAGTTTCGACGGTTGTCTAGGCAATTTACAGAAGGTGCTTGAAAGATGTGAAGAGGCAAACCTTGTTTTAAACTGGAAAAAATGCCACTTTATTGTAGACAAGGGCATAGTGTTGGGATACAAGGTTAGCTGCCTCGGCATAGAGGTGGACAGAGCTAAAATCGAAGTTATTGAAAAACTGCCGCCACCCACCACAGTCAAGGGAATAAGAATTTTCTTAGGGCATGCAGGGTTTTATCGAAGATTCATTGCCAATTTCTCGAAAATTACTAAACCCTTGTGTCTCTTGTTGGAACAGAATCATGCCTTTGACTTTAACACTGAATGCACTAAAGCATTCATGATACTGAAGGAAAAGCTGGTAACAGCCCCAATAGTGCAGCCACCCGACTGGAGCTTATCATTCGAGATAATGTGTGACGCTAGTGATTATATTGTCGGGGCAGCACTAGGGTAGAGGAAGGAGAAACTCTTCCATGTGATCTACTATGCCATCAAAACTCTAAATGATGCCCAGATAAATTACACCACAACAAAGGAGTTACTAGCAGTGGTGTTTGCAATTGACAAGTTCCGACCATATATACTTGGAACAAAAGTGGTGGTCCGTACAGATCATTCAGCACTCAAATATCTGTTCACCAAAAAGGATGCCAAGCCAAGATTGATACGTTGGATTCTGCTGCTGCAAGAATTAGACATTGACATCAAGGAAAAAAAAGGGACATAAAACCAAGTAGATGATCACTTGTCAAGACTGGAGATGGGAAGGAATCAAGAGAAAGACAAAACCAACATACTGGAAACTTTCCCAGACGAGCAGTTATTCACTGCCACCAGTACTACCGCGATAGCCATGGCGGCAGGTAAGTTCCCTGAAACCCCTTGGTATGCTGACATTGTCAATTACATTGTAAGTGATTTATTACCTCATGAACTTAATTATCAAGCTAAGAAGAGGTTCCAAAATGATGCAAAACATTATTATTGGGACGAACCTCTTCTCTTCAAGCACTGTGCAGATCAAATCATCAGGAGATGCATACTACAAGAGGAACAGAAAAAAGTGCTTCACCACTGCCATGCTTCCCCTTTTGGAGGACACTTGGGAGAAAATAAAACTGCTGCCAAGGTTCTGCAATCTGGGTTCTATTAGCCTACACTGTTCAAGGATGCACAAGCTTTTTACAAGAGCTGTGATAAATGCCAAAAGACTGGAAACATATCTAGAAGGCATGAGATGCCACTGCAGAACATTCTTGAGGTCAAAATTTTTTATGTTTGGGGAATCAACTTCATGGGACCATTCCCAGCCTTCTGTGGGAATCTATACATCCTGCTGGCAGTAGACTATGTGTCTAAGTGGGTAGAAGCTATCGTCACTCAAAAGAACGATGCCAAGACCGTGCAAAGATTTCTCCACAAGCATATCTTCTTAAGGTTTGGCATCCCAAGGGCGACCATTAGTGATGAGAGTAGGAACTTTGACAACAGGGTAATTGCTAGTGCACTAAAGAAATACGGAGTAAAGCACCAAATTGCAACAACATATCACCCTCAAACCAATGGGCATGCCAAAATATCAAATAGAGAAGTGAAGAACATCCTAGAAAAGATGGTAAAACCAACTTGAAAGGACTAGTCTCTTCACCTAAATGATGCACTCCAGGCCTACAAGACTGCATTTAAAACGCCATTGGGAATGTCACCCTACCGTCTCATCTACGGAAAAACTTGCCATTTACCTGTCGAGATAGAACATAAAGCATATTGGGCTATCAAGACAGTTAACATGGACTGGACAAGGCAGGGCAGAAAAGGCTACTAGACTTGAATGAAATTGAAGAAATTCGAACCATGGTCTACGGCAACGCCAAAATCTACAAGGACAAAACAAAGAAGTGGCACGAGAGAAAACTGTTGCCACGACAGTTCTGCCCAGTGCAGAAGGTGTTGTTGTTTAACTCTAGGTTGAAGCTCTTTCCAAGAAAGCTTAAATCTAGGTGGTCTGGCTCTTTCCAAGTACTCCAAGTTTTTCTGCATGGTGCCATTACAATCAAATCAATCAAGGATGGGCACCAATTCAAAGTCAATGGACAAAGGTTGAAGCACTATCAGGGGACTGAAGCCCCAAGGATGCAGGAAGTAGTTAAATTAGGAGATGCCCCTGAAGGCATCCCTAATTAACTTAGTTTTATTTTATTTTATTTTATTTATTTTAGTTTATTTATTTATATTTTTAGGAAATAAGATTTTAATATATTGTTTATTTTAGTTTTCAGGTAAATAAAGGAAGCAAAGCAAAGAGGAGGAATGAACCAGCCCACCACATTCACAACAGCCCATAAAGCCCAATAGAACAAACCTGTTGTGACACCCTCTTACCACCTGTCGCGGCAGACACGGAAAATATAGCCTGTCACGGAGCTGTCGCGACAGACATGGAAACGCGTAACAAACGCGCAACAGACACGGAAACGCATGACAGACGCGTCAAGAAACCGCATGACAGCTGGCCCCATTATTCGCGCCACCAGTTACATTTCCAACGGGCAGAAAATCCCGTTCTATATAAACCTCTACTTCCATTTCATTTTCACCTCATTCTCATTCTCTCTACTTTGCTTTCAAAAATTTTAGCTCTCAAAAAATTTTCCTTTATTTTTCCACAGTTTCCCTGCAATGACTACTCGATCAACCCGAAGGAATGCTGCCTCCACCTCTGCCACGACAGCCTGTACACCCAGCCACAGTAGAATCCCTAGACAATTCTCAACGACAAATTCAGAGAAGAGATACTACGACTCCTTCCAGAAACAAGAGATGTGGGAGGAGAGAGGCTTCACCAACACTACGAAAACGGGGGATCTAGGGCTCGAACCATTCATTTCCAAGAAAATCATAGCGCTAAGGTGGCAGATGTTTGTTGTCCTGCCGGAGGAGATGAACGTCACATTAGTTCGTGAGTTCTATGCAACCATCTCGTCTAAAGATGCCATGATAATGATCATTAGGGGCAAGGAAATTTCTCTTGAGGCAACCTACATAAACACTCTTTACGGCCTCTATGTGAGCAAAAAGGAAGATGCACATAGAAGATTCGTCAATAGTCTGTCACCGGCAGACTACGATGGCATCATGGCAGACTTGACAAAAGCAGGCACCCAACAAGCACAGATGGACGGTGCGAAGGACCCAGCTCACACCAGCTGCCAAACTTTGGATTCATTTCGTGAAGAAATGCCTTATGTCAACATCACACAACATAACGATAGACCGGCAGAGACTTGCCCTCGTGCATTCAATCATCAACGAGCGGCAGATCAACGTTTGTAAATATATCCGTGACGACATTTTCGAGTGTGCACTCAGACCAATGGGCCCCCTTTTCTTCCCCTACTTGATCACCACACTCTGTCGAGCCAACAATGTGCTGGAGATCGATGAAGATGTAAAGATCCAAGGCAAGGGATCGACCCAGCAGAACATTTACAGTCTGATGGAGCTAAAGCCTGCCACCCCTGACATATATGGACCCCACTGCCGCGACAGAACCAACAGCAGAACCTGATTCCATAAAGCCTGTCGTGGCAGAACCTGAGCAGACTGAAGCCGCACAACCGACATACACCTCCAACCAAGTCTTGCACATGCTGAAGAAGATGAAGGAACGACAACTGGGCTTCATGGGATTCATTACGAATTTCACTACTGCTATAGTAAACTTCATTAAAGTTGATTTAACTTATCCCAACGTGCAGTTTCCCTCTTTCCCAGAAAATCTTTTTGCCACCCCTACATCTGCTACCGGCCCTAGAACACCCACACCAACTACTACCTCCACCACACCACCTGCCACGACCGAAGATGGCGACCGACGATCTGCCACTCCACGAGGAGAAAAACAGAAGGAACCAGTACCAGAGATCGATCCGAAGTACTTCGAAGGTTTCTCCTCATCCTCAGTCTGGCAGGATGACTCTGACTTGGAGCCTTCTATCATCCGTGAAATAGCCAAAGACTTTCCTCCAATGAAGAAGAAGAAGTTGAACGAAACTGTTGAGGGACCCTATCACGACAGATCGGACGACAACAACAACAACAGCAGTGATGACGACCTCGAGGTCCTGGACAAGGCCCCAAAGATATCACCTACCCAAGTTCAGCCACCCCGAGAGGACAAAAAGAAGGTAGCCTCACCATCTCCCACTCTCAAGCCAGCCTCGGCCACCAAGGTAACTGCCCGGCGACAGCTCCACATCATCAGCAGCAGCGACGATATCTCATCAATTTAAGTGCTTTTCTTTTAAGCTTATCGTTTCTGCTGTTTATTTCATCTATTTGTGATGTTTTCTTTTTTCTTGATTTTCATTTTATTTTGTTGTCATGCATTGAGGGCAATGCAACCCTTGAGTTTGGGGGTAGGCATCCCTCTGTTATTTAAATGAACTTTTTAATTCGTGTCTTATCTTAGTTATTTTTTGTGTCAAAAATAAAAAATAAAAAATAAAAATAAAAATTTGGCTCAAGTCTCTGAACTGCACTTACCTGCCGCGACAATCTCTGTCGTGACAGTGCCTTTAGGATGTTTTAGGAATTATTCAGAACCTTGCTATAGTTCTAAACTCCAAAAACACTTTTGTGATTTATATGATGTCTAGACTACTGTTAGTGAACTAGAGTAGAAAAGCTTAATCACTTGAGTTGCCCCTAGAGGTGCCTAACACCGGCTCTAGGAAGATAGCTAGAGGTGCCCAAACCAAGCTCTAGTAAAAACAAAATAAGAAAAACTTGAGTCTAAATTCGAAAAAACTAAAGGAGCCTAGGAATTGCCTTTAAGAAAAAAATTAATTTGGCATAAAAATCAAGTGAGTAGCATAACTATTCTATTTGCTAAAAGAGTCCTGAACATGTGGCACCAAGGAATCATCCAACAGCTGCTTATCCTTTATCAATTGAACCAAGGATGGTTTCACTTGCAATTTAGCCACAAGACCGCCATCTCGTGAAATGCTCAAACTGGAAAACATAGCCCTCAACTCCACTGCCACCTTCCTACTCAAGGCATCCGCTACAACATTGGCTTTACCCGGATGGTACTCGATCGTCAGATCGTAATCTTTAAGCAACTCCACCCAACGTCGTTGCCTAAGATTAAACTCTTTCTAAGACATCATATACTTCAAACTTTGTGATCCGTGTACACAGTACACTTCTCACCATACAGGTAATGTCTCCAAATTTTCAAAGCAAAAACCACTGCAGGTAGCTCAATGTCATGCGTAGGATAATTGCGCTCATGCACCTTCAACTGTCGCGATGCATAAGCCACCACCTTACCCTCTTGCATCAAAATACACCCTAAACCAACATAGGATGCGTCACTATACACCACAAACTCTTTCCTGGATTCATGTTGAACCAAGATAGAAGCTTGCGTCAAAGCTTCCTTAAGCTTCTCAAAAGCCTGTTGTCTCTCTTCCGTCCACTCATACTTAACATCCTTCTGCAACAACTTCGTCAAAGGTGCAGCAATCTTCAAAAATCCATCCACGAACCTCCGATAGTATCCCGCCAAACCAAGGAAACTACGGACTTCATGAACAGACTTAGGAGGCTTCCAATTCATCACTGCCTCAATCTTCTGAGGATCAACACGAATGTCCTCAGCAGAAACCACATGACCAAGGAACACAACTTCCCTGAGCCATAACTCACACTTGCTTAACTTAGCATAAAGCTGATTCTCCAACAAAGCCTGCAACACAATCCGCAAAAACCCCTCATGCTCCTCCTCAGTACGAGAGTACACAAGGATATCATCAATGAACACCACAACAAATTTATCCAAGTATTCTTGGAACACTCTATTCATCATGTCCATAAAAGCTGCAAGAGCATTCGTCAAACCAAACGGTATCACAAGGAACTCATAATGCCCATACCTCGTTCTGAAGGCTGTCTTTCGCACATCCACATCCTTCACCTTCAACTGGTAATACCCTGACCTTAAGCCAATTTTAGAGAACACATCCGCTCCCCGAAACTGATCAAAAAGATCATCAATCCTCGACAATGGATACCGATTCTTGATAGTCAACTTGTTAAGCTGACGGTAATCGATGCACATTCTCATAGTGTCATCCTTTTTCTTCACAAACAAGACAGGTGCACCCCAAGGTGACACACTCGACCGAATGAAACCACGATCAAGCAACTCCTGAAGTTGCGTCTTCAGCTCCTTCAACTCTTTAGGTGCCATTCGATAAGGAGTAATGGACACTGGAGTTGTGTTTTCATACAGCTCAATTCCAAACTCCACTTCACGATTAGGAGGCAACCCAGGCAACTCCTCCGGAAACACACCAGGAAACTCTCGCACAGTCCTGATATCTTGCACTCGCAACTCCTTAGAGCTAGGATTCATCACGAAGGCTAGGTAGGCTTCACAACCTTGCCTCAGCATTCAGCTTGCTTCTAATGTAGACACCACATTGGCAAGAAACTTCACATTCTCACCAACCACCACTACCTCATAATCATCCGCAAGCTTCAACGAAACTCGCTTGTTCTCAAAATCCACCACAGCTCGATGTTCAACAAGCCAATCCATACCAATGATTACATCAAAACCATAGAAAGGCAATTCCATGAGATCAACATGAAAAACATGGTTTTGCACAACCAAAGGACATCTTCTATACAACTTTCGTGTCACAACGGTCTCACCAAAGGAACTAGTTACACGCATACCAACATCTAAAGACTCAACAGGTAAACCAAGCAAATGAGCATGTTCATGCAATATGTATGAGTGTGTAGATCCAGAATCAATCAAGGAAAGTAATGACAAGGATTGCAAAGTGAAGGTACCTGCGATCACATTCGTGTCATTCCTCCCCTCTCGCTGAGCATACACTCGAGCCTGGCCACCACCCTCAGGTTGGACAGCCACCACATGAGCCACGTTCCTTCCCCCATCCTCTCTGCGCTGGAAGTTACCACGGCCGCACCCACGACCTCTCTGTGGTGCAACAATACCAGGAGCACGTCCCTGACCACCACCGGCCAACAAAGGACACTCCCTCCTCATGTGGTCTGCCGAACCACAATTCCAACATGAGTTACCGGTCACTACAACAGGAGCCTGCACCTCTCTCGCTGCCCGAGGACAATCACGCCTCAAATGACCACGTGATCCACACGCCCAGCATGTGTTCTGATCAGCTCTCGCCCTGTCTCCCTGAACAGGCGCACCAAGCCCTCCACCACCACACCTAGCAGAAGACTGATACCTCCTATCTTGTCCTCTCTTGTTCCGTCCACCACCGGAACTATACTCGGCAGCTCTCTTGCCCACGCTAGAACCAGCACCTCTAGAAGATAAACCCAGATTCAGCTCAATATCCTTCGCCCTACTAACCAGCACATCAAAATCAGTGTACTCAACGGCAAGCATAAAGGTCTTTACATCCGTCACCAAACCATACCGGAAACGCTCACACCTTTCCCGCTCATCAGGAATAAGCTCAGGTGCGTATTGACTGAGACGGACAAACTGCACCAAATGTAATAAACATAATCAGGCTCAACAAGGTAAGAAATCCAAGTACTCAAGCTCATTTTCAAATAAAAACAAATCATTTCATTAGTTTTGATATGGCAATGGGTCCCTCTAACATGCTTCACCACAGCATACATCACAATTGCAACATACTTACAATTCACACATCATACTTTCATTCAAAAAGGCATATCATGCATTCATACATACATTACCTACATAACCATTCCCGTTTACTCGAGAACTCATCTTTGATACCACCAAATGTAACCCCCTTAGCCCGGCCTAGACGGTTGACCCGAACTACGAAGATTACACGGGGAAAACCAAAGTGAACCCGAAAGTCAACCTTGATTAACGACTTTTTTTTAATCTTGTCTAAATGCTCATTAACCCTAAGTGTACTCTTGAGAAAAACGTACTTGAAAATCACAGCAATCAGAAAGCAACAAGGGACTCAATTGCTCAACATACAAATTTAGGGACCAAAATGTAAATTCTAGAAAGGTGAGGGACTTAACAAATTTCAAGGTTACCAATATCAAATTAATCATATTACATGCTTCCCTGTCAAATTTCACCTTAAACGGACATCCCAAACTCAAGCAATTGCATATACAAAAATTAGGACCAAAACGTAAAGCTTGCAACCCATAAACCATTCAAATCAGTGCCCAACGGTCAAGTGTTTCGGAACGGGGGTTGACCGTTCCGAAACGCAGGTTTGTTTCGAAACTTGTATCGAAACAGGGCTTGGCAGTGGCAAAAGTATTTCGGAACGACCTCTACCCGTTTCGATACACGAAGGCCATTACAGGCCCCCGTTTCAAAACAGTAGTGCCCGTTCCAATACGGTCTGCCCAGAAAGTGCAGATTTTGCTGATTTAACATACATTTACTCACTCAAACACATCCTAATGACTTCCTAATCATGCCAACAATTCATCATACATATTAGGTACATGTTTGCATCATCTAAACACGATCATGGCATCAAATAGGAAAATTCACAAGACTATAGGCATGCATCCTAATGTCCAAAGCAAACATTCATCAAGTCATCAAAGCAAGCACCAAAATGGCCAATTACATATCCAAAACATTTAAGGCATCATGCCACAACTAGGGAGTCAATAAACATCTCCCAAAAACACAACCTAGGTTCCCATTGCCAATTATCAAAATCTAATAATGTTGTAAAATAGTCACCATACATGAGCTTAGCCCTCCCTTGGATTCTTAGCCTTCTTACTGCCCACAAACACCTCAATTATCTGCATTATTGGTTCAAGAGAGAGAGCGTAAGCATAAATGCTTAGTGAGGCATGCTCTAATGAAACAACACAATAATGCACTTATAAAAACACTTTCCAATAAGCCTTTTAACACACATCAACATCATTCATGCAACATTGCATTCACAACAAGCAACTCATGCTTCAATATCATTAACATGTCATATTGGCTTTCAAGTGATAATCCATAACCTTTACAACATAAAACACAATCGGATACGCGGATTACAAGCGTTGTCCCATACGCTTCATACACACTACCAAACACACAAGGTGGAGTTTACCGGTACAATCTCAACCCCTCAACACCCGTGATAGAGTTTAACGGTACAATCACAACCCCTCCACATCACTCATTGGTAGTTGTATAACATCACTAACGAGAACACGGGACACTCAACACAAGATCCACACATGGACTTTTAACCACCATTGTGATCTTAAGCATCTCGTTAGTGTACTTGGATGGAGTTTATGGTACCATTACAACCCCTCAACATCCAAGGCGACTTTATTCACGGTGCACCCAATCCTATAACCGGCTAACTATATCCGATTCAAATACTTTAAAACCAACACATCACTTGCCAATATACATCAATTAATCCACTGTTTTAAAGCATCCAAATCAAACCCATTAAACCATCATGCATCACTATGCATCAAGCCACAATTATCAATATCAAACCAAAGATCTCTTACCTTGAGCATCCTTCAACACATGGCTTTCAAAACCAGCATTAATCATGCTAAAACATGCTTTCAAAACATAATTTAAACATGCAAATTAAACACATTGCATCCAACCATTTCATGGTTCATTCAAGAGAGAGAGAGTTTCCCCGAAAACTTACTCTTGAGCTTATTTAGGTTGTTTAGATTTAAACTAAGCTCCCAAACCTTCAAACATTCAATACAAAGCTGATGATCCAACTCCACTCACAAATTCCGTTTCGCAAGCTTGCCGAAACGTCGTTCAAGCCTCCGGATCAACACCACAAGGATCCGAAGATGTCTCCCCTGTTTTAAACACATCAAAGCAGAGGATTAATGCATCATCATGCATTAAAATCTTCATCCACTACACCTATACTCGCTGCTCTCACCAAATCTAACATTTCGGCTACCAAACACAACCAAAATCACATCCAAACTCTTCCAACACATTACCCAGCCAAGATCCATCACTTCTAAACATTCTTAGACATCAATTAACATCCAAAAAGAACCTAAACTCGTCCTTATACCTCTAGCTATAACAGAACACCAAGATCACCCCAAAAACCACCATTTTCATAAGCAAAAACTTAGAAAAATCAACCTATTGGGGATTGCATTGATTAAACCTCAATTACACATCATTAAACATCCAAAACACATTAAAAAGCCATCTCAAAACAGAGCCCAAACAATCACCACGAATTTCTTTAAGATTTAATCCAAATCTTGAGTTTTAAGCCAAAATCATGATCACAACATTAAAACCTTTAATAAAACTTAATTTAAGGATTGAAAACTTGGGAATTTCAGTAAAGAACTGAGTATTTAGAGGAGAAGAACATCCTTACCTCTAAATGTAGATTTTTCCTTGATTAGAGCCAAAATCCTTGAAAATTCAAAAAACAAATGAAGAGGATTTAATGTAGAAAGGATTAGGAATCATTTGAGGATTGAAATCTCATCATTTGGTGTGAAAATCAAAAGAAAAGTTGCTGTAGAAATGTGTTTGGCTGAGAGAATTTTGAGAGAAAATGAGATGAGAAAATTTTAAAGAAAGTTAGTTATGAAAACTCAAAAATTGGTTTTTCTCATTTTCCTTTAATTAATTAAGCATTAAATGCATCATTAAAATCTAAGAAAAATCTGGAGAAATCAATCTTGGGTAAATTAGCTCCTTAAAGATTCAAAGTTTCAATCCTTACAAAACAGTCACCACTGAACTTTTCAAAAATTACATTTTAGTCACTAATTCGAAATGTCACACTTCCAAACCTTATTTTGTAAAATTGATTTCACCACTCTCTTACATATATTAAAATAGGATTTTTAGATATTTTTCCATATTTTTAATGCAACTCGAACTAGGCTTTCCCTAAAACCACCTTTTATATTTAAACCGAAAATCAGACCGGTCCGGTTCAGACCCTAAACTTCCAAGCCCAAAATTGGGGTTTTACATGCTTTAAGGGAGAGAGAAAAAGTGGGAGTTAATGTGATAGTTGACGACTGGAGAGAGAATATGTGGGTTTTTGTGGCTAGGGTTTCACCTCATTAATTAGGTGAATATTCTCTCTTTTTCTTTTTTGTTTTCTCTCTCCTTTTTAATTTATCCTCCCCACCTTTTCGGATAAAATCTCTCCTTATCTTTTTCTTTTCCCATTTTCTTTCGTACTTCCAAAAGTGGATAAAAACAAACTCCATGTCCTTCTCCCTTTTGCTACCAACCCTGTAGATGGCACGCTCTCCTGCTCTGTACTTGACATTGTACTAGGAAAGAGAAAGCCTTGTACGAGGGTCACGTGAAAATATATGAAAATTAAAAACAAAGATAACATAAAACTAAACTAAAAAGAAAAGCATTATTTATCAACGTGCTATAGCATAAAAGATAGACTTTAGAGGGGCAAACTTTCAAGGATCGTGAAGATCTAGGTGTGACTTGTCTCTGAGGATAGGGGCTCCATTGTACACCTTCAAGCGTTGGCCATTGACCTTGAAGACTTCACCATCGTCCAACTTCTTGATATCATCCACGCTTATGAGGGTACACCTTGTGTATGATGAATGGTCCTGACCACCTTGATTTCAGCTTTCCAGAAAAAAAGCTTTAGCCTGGAATTGTAGAGAAACATTTGTTGACCTTCTGAGAAATGCCTTGGCAAAATGTGTTTGTCATGCCACTTCTTGGTTTTCTCCTTGTAGATGCGAGCATTCTCATATGCCTGGGCTCTAAATTCCTCCAGCTCATTAAGCTCTAGCAACCTCCTCTCATCAGCAAGTTGGGCATCCATGTTGAGTTTCTTGATTGCCCAATAAGCTTTGTGCTCAAGCTCAACGGGTAGATGACACTCCTTGCCAAATACGAGCTTGAAGGGTGACATGCCCAAAGGTGTCTTGAAGGATGTCCTATATGCCCAAAGTGCTTCATCCAACTTAGGGGACTAGTCTTTTCTCTTAGGATTAACCACCTTCTCCTAGATTTGCTTGATTTCATGGTTGGAAACTTCAGCATGTCCGTTCGTCTGCGGATGATATGCTGTAGCTATCTTGTGCCCGACTCCATATCGATGCAATTCTTTAGAAATGAGCTTGTTGTCAAAGTGAGTTCCTTCATCACTGATGATGGCTCGGGGTGCTCCAAACCTCGTGAAGATGTTCTTGTGAAGAAACTTCATGACCGTCTTGGAGTCATTCATTGGGGTGGCAACAACCTCCATCCATTTTGACACATAGTCGACTGCTAGCAAAATATATAGATCTCCATATGATGTAGGAAACAGACCCATGAAGTCAATTCCCCACACGTCAAAGATTTCAACCTCCATAATATTTTGCAATGGCATTTCATTCCGTCTGGAGATGTTCCCCGTTCTTTGGCATCTACCACAAGTCTTGTAGAACTCGTGTGCATATGTAGGCCAATAGAATCATGCTTGAAGAACTTTTGCAGCACTCCTAGCACCACCAAAATGCCCTCTACATGGTGATGAATGACAGTGGTATAGAATGCTATAGTATTCTTCCTTCTGAACACACCTCCTTATGATCTGATAAGGACATTGCTTGAACAAGTAGTGTTCATCCCAATAGTAGAATCTTGCATCATGTCTGAATTTCTTGAGTCCCTGGCTAGATAAATCAGGAGGCAAAATACCACTAACAAGATAATTAACAATATCAGCATACCATGGAATTGCTGTAGCAGCTAACAGTTTCTCATCAGGGAATTCCTCCTTAATTTCAGTTTCATTACCTTGTGTGATAGCATTTTCTAGCCTAGATAAATGATCAGCTACCTGGTTCTAACATCCTTTCCTATCTCTAACTTCTAAGTCAAATTCATGTAGCAAGAGTATCCACCTAATAAGTCTAGGTTTAGCATCATTTTTAGTCACTAAGTACTTAATGGCTGAATGATTGGTATGAACTATAACCTTAGTGCCTATCAAGTATGACCTAAACTTATCAAAGGCAAATACTACATCAAGCAATTCTTTTTCAGTAGTGGTGTAATTGATTTGTGCATCATTCAAAGTGTGACTAGCATAATAAATAAAATGAAAGAGTTTACCTCGGCGTTGTCCAAGTGCTGCACCGACGGCGTAGTCACTTGCATCACACATCAGCTCAAATGGCTCGTTCCAATCAGGTGGAATGACAACTGGTGCTGAGATAAGCTTCTTCTTTGGTTCTTGAAACGCGCTATAGCAATCTTTGTCAAACACAAATGGTTGATTTTGTTGTAGCAAATTGCATAGCGGTTTTGAGATCTTCGAAAAATCCTTGATGAATCTCTGATAGAAGCTAGCATGCCCTAGGAAGCTTCTCACTCCCTTGACAATAGTGGGGGGAGGTAGTTTTTCAATGACCTCGATCTTTGCTTTGTCAACTTTTATCCCTTGCTTCGAGATCTTGTGGCCTAAAATCGTTCCTTCTGTTACCATGAAATGACATTTTTCCCAATTGAGCACCAAGTCAGCTTCCTCACACCTCTATAGAACCTTGGCAAGATTGCCCAAGCATGTGTCGAAGTCATATCCGGAGACCGATAAGTCATCCATGAAAATTTCTAAAAATCCTCAACCATGTCTGAAAAGATAGCCAACATACATCTTTGAAAAGTTGCTGGAGCATTGCAGAGACCAAAGGGCATTCTCCAAAAAGCATAAGTTCTATAAAGGCATGTGAAAAAAGTCTTCTCTTGGTCTTCGGGTGCTATAGAAATCTGATTGTACCCAGAATACCCGTCAATGAAACAGTAGAATGCCTTGCCCGCTAGTCGATCTAACATCTGATCAATGAATGGGAGGGGAAAATAGTCCTTCTTGGTTGCCTTTTGAGCTTCCTATAGTCCATGCAAATCCTCCACCCCGTGACGGTTCTAGTAGACAATAACTCATTCTCCTCGTTGCTTACCATAGTCACGCCTCCCTTCTTTGGTACACATTACACCAGGCTGACCCATGAGCTATCAGATATCAGGTAGATTACTCCAGCATCGAGCCACTTGATTATCTCTTTCATCACACATTCCTCATGATTGGATTTAATCTCCTCTGAGGCTCAACTGAATTGCTGTGACAATTATCAAGCAAAATTTTGTGCATACATATAGTAGGGCTTATACCCTTCAAATCAGCCATAGTCCACCATATCACATTTTTATGCTGTAACAACATATTTACTAAACTAGTTTCTTGCTTAGGTGTAAAACTAGATGAGATTATCACATGCAAAGTTTCATTGCTCCCTAAATAAGCATATTTAAGATGTGATGGGAAAGGTTTTAGTTATAAAGTAGGTGCATACTCAAGGGAAGGTTTAGGAGGTACAAATTCTGAAAAATCAAGAGGTTCAAAGTGCGTACCTAGTCTAGCCTCGAGTCGACTAGACTCCTCCAGTTCCCTTGAGAGCTCTTCTAGGTCTGAATCATCATCTTTGTAGAGTGCTTCAAACTCTTCCATTTTCATCTCGTTGCTACATCAAAACTCATCAGTTACATTCTATGTTGTAGCATCTATATATTGGCATACTTTTGGATTGTCTGCATACTTGAGGGTGTCATGAATATTGGTTGTAACCGTCTGATCAGCCACTCGCATCGTGAATTCACCCTTCTCACAATTGATCAAAGCTCGCCTGGTGGCTAAAAATAGCCTTCCCAAGATAATGGGTGTGTTGTTGTCAACTTCACAGTCGAGGATTAAGAAGTCGACTGGAAAGATAAATTTGTCCACTTTTACCACAACATCTTCAATCCTTTCTTCTGGGCAAACATGAGAATGATCTGCTAGTTGTAGCACAACCTTGGTGGAATGTACCTCTCGAATTCCCAGTTTCAGAAAAATTGACTTAGGCATCAAGTTAACACTTGATCCCAAATCACAAAGTGCTCTTCCAAAAAACTTGTCGTCAATAGAACATGGGATAGCAAAACTACCTGGGTCATTCCTCTTAGGTGGCAGCTTGCTCCATATAGAATAGCATTCTTCTACTATAGCGACGGTTTCTTGCTTCTCGACCTTCCTCTTTTTAGTGATTATATCCTTAAGGAACTTGGCATACGTTGGCATCTGATCAATGGCCTCCAAAAATGGGACATTGATGTGTAATTTGTCAAGGATATCTACAAATTTCTGGAACTGAAGGTCTTTTTTCTGCTTCTTGAGTCGTTGAGGAAAAGGAGGTGGGGGTCTAACTTCATTTGTCTAGACTAGTGGAGTTACATCTTTTGCTGTAGCAAAAGCAGGCTCCTCCTCCGGTGTTTCTTTTGCTATAGCATCCTCACCCTTCTCTTCAACTGGAGGATCTTATAAGTTATCTTCTTCGTGAGATAGGTTTGGCTGAGAGTCCTCATTCTCTTTTCCCCCAAACTTGTCTTCCTTGCTAATTTCCTTGCCACTCCTTAATGTGAGTGTGCTGCATTGTTCATTGCTATGGTGCTTAGTGGCTTTAGTGTCACTAGGAAAACTTCCTTGTGGTCGTGCATGCAAGGTTTGAGCTATCTGACCAACTTGTGTTTCTAATGCTCGGAGGGAGGAACTATGGCTTTGCAATAAGGCTCCTTGATTCTTAATGTTTGTTGCATGATCCTGCAGCAAAACTTTTGTGGTTCCCATGAAATCTTTTGCCATAGCCATAAATTCTTTGAATGTAGTCTCCAGCGAACTGTTTGATGAAGATGATGCTCCCTTGTGACCTTGCCATGACATCATCTGGTTAGAAGATGATGCTTCGATCAGATTTTGTTGTGGCGCTGGCTGAGCAGAATTGATGTGCCCCTAATTACCCAAACTGAAATTTGGATGCTGACGCCATCCTGGGTTGTAGGTATTAAAGTATGGATTGTTGCGGTTATATTTCCCCACATAGTTGGCTGACTCTTGATTGTCAGGGCATTCACTCAAATGGTGATTTCCATCGCATCTGAGACATGAGGTTGCAGACTTCACTTCCTTGACTTCGTTGGGACGTTGGAGATTCTTTAACGTATTTGTCATAGCAGCTAACTGGGTGGCTACCGAGTCATCAGCTTCACTGTCTCGAACTGCTTGGTTTCTCCTCCCCGTTCCAAGCCTTGTGGTCGGAAACTGGTAATCATTGTTGGCTACCCTATAAAGAATGTCGAATGCTTCCTCCAGTGATTTGTCTAACAAGGTCTCATTTGTTGAAGCATCTAACATCATCCTTGTATGAGCATTCACTCCATTATAGAACATAACCACTTGGGTCTAGTCATGAAAACCATGATTTGTGCACTTCCTCAATAAAATATTCAAATCGATCCCAACACTCATACATGGATTTGTCATCAGCTTGACGAAAAGAAACTATCATTTCTCAACTGACTGTTTCTATTGGGTAGATTATACTGTAGCAGAACACTTTTGCATAGACTTGTCAGAGTCTCCATTGATCCAGCTGGCACTCCACTTAGCCATGCTCTAGCACGATCACGTAAAGAATATGGAAACAGTTTAAGCTTTAGCACATCCTCGTGCACTCCTTGCTATCTGAACGAGTCACAAACTTCTAAGAAAGCACGGATATGTTGTCTTGTATCTTCATAAGGCATACCTCCAAACTGACCAATAATGTTCAACATGTTGAACATAATAGATTTTAACTTGAACTGGGCTACCTAAATTTCTGGAGCTAATATTCCGGGATAGAGATCGTCCAAGATAGGAGTCAAATGATCTCTAATTGCTCAAGGTCGAGCTGCTTCTCCCTGGCCATTTGCCATAGCATCTCTGTTACCATGAGGTGGTGGTATTTCTTCGTTCATGTTTCTAGTCTCTTCTTTTCGAACACGTCTCCGAAGTCTCAAGAAATGCTCGATTTCAGAAATAGGTGATTGTAGGGGTCCTCTAGGTCGCCTTCTGGTCATACACTAGCAAGACACCTGAAAAGAAAAATGAAAAACTGAAAATAAATATGTACAAAAACAAAAAGAACAAGTGATAAAAACAAAAACCGTAAACAACCAAATGACAATCCCCAGCAACGACGCCAAAAACTTGTTGCTTGCATGTAGTGTATTATAAATGATACACAATTATTGTGCAACTGTACACACCGAACGAGTAATAAAGTGATGAGTGAGTATCGTCTCCATAGGGATTGGAGGTATTCACGGTTGTTGTAACAATAAAGATTGAACTTTTTGTAGATGACAATGCTATAGTAAAAGAGATGATGTAAAATAATGCTGAAGCAAAATAGTGTAGAGAAAGATGAGATAACAATATGATAAACATGTCCCCTTTCGTATGCGAAACTCACTATGGAATGAGTGGCTGGGAATGATGGACAACCTAACTTAAGCTTCTTAACGATACTAAGGCTCTCCAACTATCTCCTATGCTAGGCAGGATTTGCTAAAAGTGTTCCTAAACAATCTCTAGCCAGGAAACTGGGAGTCAGAAATACTACAGCCATACCTCTCGGCGTAAACTCTTAACACTCCCCTACCCTTCATGAACTATCCTTTTTAGCCCTTTAAACCTATCACTTATCTCTAAGGTAGGTTAGAGTCTGCCTCTCAACAGCCACTCCATTGCTTATGAGGGTTCTAAGGCTAGCTCTCTCGATTACTAACCCCAACAAACACTTAAAGAACGACCAACTCTCGAGGACTCTTACAACTTTAATGAAATGAAAAATGCAAAAGCAAAGCATAGAACATGATAAACATTGAAAAAGCCATAGCATGCATTAAAAAATTACTCAAAATAAAATCATCCATCAAACCCAAGCCACCTAAAACAGTTTGTGGCTGGGCAATATCATCCAATGTATCATTGCGATAACATCACCAAAGATAAAGATATGAAAAGGAAATGCTATAGCAACATAAAGAAAGGTGAACTCCCTTTCCGCCATGGACTGTGTGACTGTCTTAGGCCCACCACTTCTCTCGAGGCCGGTGAGGCCACTCCTTGGAGCTTCAACGATGGAGGACACCAAGCTGGAGAAGATGAAGATGAAAACTTCTCTCTCCTTGTGACTTTCTCTCTCTTTCGCCTCTCTTTCGCAACACCACTCTCTCTTTCTCCAAGCTTTTCTCCCCTTTATATAGTGGAGGATTCTAGGGTTTTGTGCCCTAAAGATGCCTTGATAATCCCAAGGAATATCCACCGACAAGGTCTGCCACGAGGGGACAAGGAGGAAAGTCTGTAGGTGGGTACCGGCTGCTGCACATGTCAAATCCTCCTTTCCTGCATGTTCACGTGCTTCTACAGCTCATGTGTATCTCACGTGCTAACCAATATCCACTTCCATCATGCGAAAGAAATTCCCAACACCAGCTTTCTCTCTTAACTCATTTCCTACACACCAACAAAACCAAAACCAACCTTCCGAGTAGTACCCCTCAATATGGTCCAACAACCAGCAAAGATAAAGATGCACCCAGAAGAAGAAAAAGCAACCTAAATGCAGTCTAAATGCTATGGTATGAACTCAAGAACAAGAAAATGCTATAGAAAAAAGGTATGAAAACAAGGATATTTATGCAATTATCAACGTTCCATCTTCAACAAGATCCCAACATCGGTAGTCGTTGGCCTTGATGAAGTACATCACCCTATTCTTCCAATAGGCATAATGTTCACCATTGAAGAATGGTGGTTTGTCGATTGATTGTGCCATTTATCACTAGTTGACTTGTTTGTTGATCAAGCTTTTGGATCATCTTAATAGGTGGTTAAACCTTCTCTATTGAGCCTCACTCTGATACCAATTGTTAGACTCGATATCCTTCAACCGAATTACTTGCCAAGTGTGGAGAAGATTGATTTTTGGGTGTTTTTGGTGGAAGAAAAAGATAGAAAAAATAGACAAAGGATTTATAGTGGTTCAAGCTTCTAACAAGCTCTACATCCACTACATTAGCTTCCCACTAAGGATTTCAACCAATTCACTAAGAATTCTTCCCCTTTTCTTGTCTTAGGAGGCAACCAATTACAACCTAGACTCACTCACCATGTCTAGCATCCAAAGCTCACAAACCGAGCTTTGGGATCACTCTCTAACAAGAGAAAACTTAGCAAACTATAAATCCCTCTAAAAGGTATGTGTTTGCACTAATAAGCTCTCACCCAAAAACCTAATACACTTGAGCATACATTGACACTTAAGCTCACAAGTGTTGTCTATACAAAGAATGAGAAATTAAGCTCTAAGACAAATTTTCATCATAATGTTGTTAACTTGTGAATCACTAGTCTTCTATAGATGCTTAGAGGTCCCTTTTATACTCCCAATTAAGTTCTTATTCGTTGGAGACCGTTAGGGTTGAATTAGAGTTGTTGGGGCCTTTATTTCCTGTAATAAATGTAGTTCTGAAGTTGTCTGTATCGATACGTGGGTAGCCGTATCGGTACTCCCTTCTTCAGAACTAGCCGTTGTACTTTCCTCAGCTGATGCGTATTGATACAGGGTATATCATATCGAAACACCACGTAGCATATCGATACATGTCCTCTCTGTATCGGTACGATCCTGTAGCTGAAACCCTAAAGCGTATCAATATGGGGTATACCGTATCGGTACGGTTACTTGAAAAACTCTGGTTTGGCTACTTGAAAGTCATTTTAAATCATTCCAATGCCTTATAAAAAAATCATCAAACATATTTTCAAGTTATTTGGACTTATAAACATTTTGTAAACTTTTCAATTTAGTCAAAACAACATTTTTATTATTATATAAAAAAAACATCTCAACATATTCATCTGCAAGGAGCCTCTCACTTTCATTTTGAAGATGTCTGGTTAATAGAGGAATCTTGTGAGTAAGAAGTTTCCCAACTTTGGAGTACTTCGATCGGGTCTATTTTGGCTCGACTTAAGATAGCTGGTGAAGGCTTAAATTTGTGGTTCCAAAGTTTAAGGAAAGCAAAGAAGATTATTACAAAGAGGTTAAAGAAGTGATTGCGAGAATTAAATGACATGTAGCCAACTGATTCCAACATTGGTGAAATTCTACACACTAAAATTGCCCTAAATTTAGAAGTTGATCGCAAGGAACTATATTGCGAACAAAGTGTTGGGTTAAGTGGTGCTCGATTGCTTCAATCGTTCCTGCTCCCCAAGTGGTGGAGAAGTGGAATTTTGGGTGAAAAAGGTTTGAAAGCTAAATTGAATAAAAACAAGATGATTTATAGTGGTTCAACCTTCTAACCAAGGTCTACATCCACTACCTTAGCTTCCCACTAAGGATTTCCAATCAATCCACTATTGATTCGTCCCCTTTTCTAGGCTTAGGAGGAAACCCTTACAAACCGATCAAGCTTTCTACCCAAAGCCTTGATCAAACCCTCTTTACAAAGAGATAAAAATAAGCAAACTCAAATCCCTCTAATAGATATTTGTTTTCACAATTTAGCTCTCATCCAATCCTAAAACACTTGAGCAAATCTAACAATTTTGGCTCACTAGTGTTTGTTTATACAAGGAATTGACAATTAAGCACTAAGACACATTTTGATCATATGTTGTATTACAATTGAAGTATTAGCCATTACTAGATGCTTGGAGGTCCCTTTTATACTCCTTAATGAGTTTGTAGTCGTTACTAGCCGTTGGGGTTGAATTGGAGCCGTTGGAGACTTTATTTCCCATATTAAATGCTATTCTAGAGCCTTTCGTATCGATATGCGGGGACCCGTATCGGTACGCTCTTCTTTAGAAACTAGTCGTTAGACTCTTTCCAGCCTAAGCGTATCAATACGCTTGAGGGCATATCGGTACGATATGTCATTTTTAAAGACCGTTGGGAAATAGCCGTTGGGGTTGTTAAAACATGGATCGGCACGCTTAAGGGGCGTATCGAAACGATCCCTATCCGTAATGATACGGCAAAGCTTGTATCGATACATGTTTTGGCAGAATCAAAGCCAGGGCAAAAGGGTATCGATACGGGGTACATCGTATCGGTACGGGCTTACTGAAAAGTCAAGTTTGGCTACTTTAAATCATTAAAAACTTTGCCAAAAACCTTTTTAAATACCTCAAACATATTTTCAAGTTGTTTGGACTTAAAGACAAGTTTTAAATTATTTTCAAATTTGTCCAAAACATTTTTCAATTATTATATCAAAACACTTAGTTCTACAATCTCCCCCTTTTTGATATAATAAAACCAACTTGAAAAATTGTTTGGGATTTCTCCCCCTTTATGAAATAAATTTTGAATAAGAGAATTAAGATACAAAATCAAGAAAAGCCCCCCCTATTCATTTGAAAATTCAATTTTTCAAACCATTTCTCCCACTTTTTGTTATATCAAAAAGAATTTAAAACACTTTTAAGCTTCAAAATAACAATAGAGGTTTAGGTGATGAAAATATTAAAATGTTTGGTTATTAAAATGGCTCTCCCTTACTCAAAGCATCATCAAAAATGTTAGTTCAACATATATGATCATCTAGTTGAAATAAAGAAAAGTGAATCAAATAAAAGCAAGAACAACTAGATTTTACCACACTTGAACCCAAGGGATGATGTTAAGCCTTCCTTCTTCAAGTGTTCTTCCTTGTGTGCATAGAGCTCCCCCTCAATTTTGGACTTGTTGACCAATCTCCATCACACCTAGCAAAAAACAATAAAGTAATTTTTGGTATCCAAATTGCTTTGGATCCATAGACGTTAGTAGCACAAAATTTAGTCCCCTTAGGAATCAATTTTTCAATTTCATCCTTTTTAGTTAAAGTACTTAGTCCTTTTGGGACCCAAATACTTTTAAAAACTTTACCATTTACAAATCTAAGGGCACTAGATTGTCTTACATAAAAATTTGATTTTCCAACATTATTTTTCGTTTCAAACTCTTTAGAAATCAAATCATTTTCTTCTTGAACTTTATGAAGCAAATTTTGTAAATCAAAACATTTTTGTTCAAACTCTTGAAGTTTTGCTTCAAGTTCAATTTTGGTTTTAGAAATCAAGTCATTTTGAATTTTTGAATTTGAAATTGCTTTCTTGTTTTTCAAAATGTGATTTTTAAATTCTAAAACCAAATCGTCATAGGCATCTTGTAATTCATCAAAAGAATATGAACATGAAGTAGATGAACTATCTCTTCTTCTTCATCCTTCTCTTCACTTGAATCTACATGATGGCATGTGGAGGATTTGAGAGCAATGGCATTTGTGTTGATGACAAGCTCTTTAAGCTTCTTCTCCCCTATAGCTCTAATCTCTTCCCTCTTTTTCTCCTCTTCTTTGTTTTTCTTCATTATTTGGTAAGTAAGAAGTGACCCCATGAGCTCATCAAGCTTGAAAGTCTTGAGATTCTTGGCTTCGATAATGGCGGTCCTTTTTGAGTCTCATGACTCGGGAAGGAAGTAGATGAGCTTTCAGACAAGTTTCTCTTCCGGGATGGCTTTTCCATAACCTTTAAGTCCATTGGTGATGGTGGAGAACCTATCGAACATCTTCTCAATGTCCTCTTCTAGATCCATCTTGAAGTTTTCATACGCTAGGTTGAGGAGCCCGATCTTGATCTCCTTTACTTCGTTTGTCCCCTCGTATGTAACTTCGAGCTTGTCCCAAACTTCCTTGGCACTCTCACAAGAAGACATCTTCTCATAGATGTTTAAGCCAAAAGCACAAAAAAGAATGTGCAAGGCTTTGCAATTAAGCTCCATCTTCTTGCGATCTTCGAGACTCCAATCCGCCTTGCTTTGTTGAGGTACGAACGTACCATCTTCTATTATGTCCCAAAGCTTGTAGTCCTTTGACTTTATGAAGAACTTTATCCTTGTTTTCCAATGGGCATAGTGTGTTCCGTCGAAGAAGGACGGTTTATCGATGGATTGCGCCATTGAACCGGTTGTTTGAAAAGTTGATCGAGCTTGCCGGATCTTCTCAATAGGATGTTAATCATCTTCAATTGAGTCAAGCTCTGATACCAATTGTTGGGTTAAGTGGTGCTCGATTCCTTCAACCGTTCTTGCTCGCCAAGTGGTGGAGAAGTGGAATTTTGGGTGAAAGAGGTGTGGAAGCTAAATTGAATAAAGACAAGATGATTTATAGTGGTTCAACCTTCTAACCAAGGTATACATCTATTACCTTAGCTTCTCACTAAGGATTTCCAATCAATCCACTATTGATTCGTCTCCTTTTCTAGGCTTAGGAGGAAACCCTTATAAACCGATCAAGCTTTCTACCCAAAGCCTTGATCAAACCCTATTTACAAAGAGATAAAAATAAGCAAACTCAAATCCCTCTAATAGGTATTTGTTTGCACAATTTAGCTCTCACCCAATACTAAAACACTTGAGCAAATCTAACAATTTTGGCTCACTAGTGTTTGTCTATACAAGGAATTGACAATTAAGCGCTAAGACACATTTTAATCATATGTTGTATTACAATTGAAGTATTAACCATTACTAGATGCTTGGAGGTCCCTTTTATACTCCTTAATGAGTTTGTAGTTGTTACTAGCCGTTGGGGTTAAATTGAAGCCAATGGAGACTTTATTTCCCATATTAAATGTTATTCTGGAGCCTTTTGTATCAATATGCGAGGACCCGTATCGGTACGCTCTTCTTTGGAAACTAGATGTTGGAATCTTGCCAGCCTAAGTGTATCGATACGCTTGAGGGCGTATCGGTACGATATGTCATTTTAAAAGACCGTTGGGAAATAGTCGTTGGGGTTGTTAAAACAGGGATCGATACGCTTAAGGGGCGTATCGAAACGATCCCTATCTGTATCGATACGGCAAAACATGTATCAATACAGGTTTTGGCATAATCAAAGCCTAGGCAAAAGGGTATCGATACGGGGTACACCATATTGGTACGGGCTTGCTGAAAAGTCAAGTTTGGCTACTTTAAATCATTAAAAACTTTGCCAAAACCTTTTTAAATACATCAAACATATTTTCAAGTTGTTTGGACTTAAAGACAAGTTTTAAATTCTTTTCAAATTTGTCTAAAACATTTTTCAATTATTATATCAAAACACTTAGTTCTACACAAAGGGCCAAAGCCAATTGGCTAAAGAACGGAGACTGAAACACACGTTTTTCCCACAATTTTGCATCTCAGCGAAAATGACGCAACCGAATACGTACGCTAAGAGGTGAGAACAATGTTCTTTTTTATTCTGATGAGGACATTTTAAAATTATTGTGGATTATTTTCAAGCTATTTATGCGTCTCAATGGGTTGCTGATCCCTCGGGCATACTCGAGAGGGTTGAAAGCTATGTTTTAGCAGACATGAATAGGTCTTTGTTGGCTGAGTTCACTCGTGAAGATGCCCTTGTTGCACTTCATTCGATGGGACCCTTGAAGGCATCAAGTGAGGATGGACTTGGTGTTGTTTTATACCAACGATTCTGGCACATTGTTTTGGTACCTAAGGTGGATGACCCATTGAGCATGTCCCAATATCGCCCTATAAGTCTATGCAATGTACTCTATAAGATAATTGCAAAGATGCAACCAATCGCTTACAACATATTTTGCCATGTTGTATTGATGAATCACAATGTGCTTTTCTTTCGAGGCGTCTTATCTCAGACAACATAATTGTGGCTTACGAAATTCTCCATTATTTTAAGAATAGAAGATCAGGTAAGAAGGGTTCATTTGCTCTAAAACTCGATATGAGCAAAGCATATGATATGGTCGAATGGCCTTTTCTCGAGGCTATGATGATGAGACTCGGTTTTGTGAATGAGTGGATCTCTTGCATCTTATGATGCATCAGTTCAGTGAATTATTCGATTACGAGTAATGGGTATGTTAGTGAGAGTTTTACTCCAACAATGGGCCTTAGGCAAGGGGATCCCCTTAGCCCATATTTGTTCCTTATTTGCAGAGAGAGACTTTCTTCTTTATTGCGTACAACCACGACTCAGGGGCTCAGATTGCTAGAGGTGCTCCTTTGGTGTCTCACCTACTATTTGCGGATGATGGCATATTTTTTGGTGATGCAACAACATCGGTGGCTATTAACTTGAAAAATCTATTGACGCAGTACTCCCAATGTTCTGGTCAATGCATCAACTTTGCTAAGTCAAGCCTTTACTTTAGCTCAAATGTGATCGATGAGAACAAGAATGATGTGTATCGAATCCTTGCTGTTCCAAGTCAATCTTGTCCTGATACTTATCTTGGCTTGTTGTCTATGGTAGGCAAAAACAAGAAGCGTTCTCTAACTTTCTTAGTTGTAAATTGATCCAATGGTCTTTCGACTTGGACTCCTCGATTACTCTCCTTAAGGGGAAATGAGGTTTATATTAAATCAGTTCTTCAAGCTTTGCCTCTATATGCAATGTCGGTTTTCCTTCTCCCTTAAACACTTTGTAATGATTTGGAGGCTAAGTATGCAAGGTATTAGTGGTAGAAGAAATATGATAAGCAAGGGATTCATTGGTGCTCATGGGAAAAACTTTGTATGTCGAAGGAGAATGGTAGGATGGGTTTTCGTAATATGGGGAAGTTTAATATTACCCTTTTGGCCAAGCAGGGATGGCGAATTCTCTTTAATCCTGATTATTTTGTGGCAAGGATGTTGAAAGCTAAATATTTTCTTCGAACAGATTTTATGAACTCCAGCATTGGCTCTAATCCATCATATGTTTGGAGAAGCATCTGGGTCTCCAAAACAACTCTTGAATTGATGATATACTGGAAAATTAACTTGGGCAGGTCGATCTTAATTTAGAATTACTTTTGGCTCTCTCTTCATCCTTCTCGGCTAATCTCCTCACCACGTGTTGATGGTTTAAACTTCGTAGGAGATTTGATTGATACAGAACATAGACAATGGTGTGTCTCATTAGTCCATGCCTCTTTCAATTGTAACGCCCCGGTTTTGGGCTTAGGAGTTTTGGGCGTTGACCGGTTGGTCAAAGTGCTGTTCGAATCTTAAGAGGTTAAATTAGGAAAGCCTAGTTCGGGTTGCATTAAAAATATGGAAAAATGTTCTAAAATCATCTTTTAATATAATTAAGTGAACTGTGAAATCAATTTTGGAAAATGAGTTTTGGAAGTGTGACATTTTGGCTAGTGACCAAAATGTAATTTTCGCAAGTTTGGTGGCTGTTTTATAAAGGGTTGGAACTTTGAATCTTTAAGGAGCTATTAATCCAAAAGTGGTTTCTCCAGATTTTTCTAAGATATTATAAGCTATTTTCTGATTTTTAAAGATATGAAAAAGGAGGGAAAAGCTCATTTGGCAATTTTCTCAACTAACTTCTCAATTTTCTTTCTCTCATTTTCTCTCAAACCAAACACTACATTTCCAGAGATTTGTTTCTGATTTTCTCACCTAAATCTCTCCTTTCAACTCTCATTTGATTCCAAATCAACATATCTTCAAAACCTCTTCAATTGCTACAAGTTTCAACAAGCATTTTGATTGCAAAAAGTGGAGAAACACAAGTTTGGAGGTAAGAACGTCCTTCTCCTCTAAACTATCAGTTCTTTACTGAAATTCCTAAGTTTTCAATCCTAAATTGATGTTTAATTAAAGGCTTTTAAGTTGATTTATGGATCTTGGCTTATTATGCAAGATTTTGATGATTTTTGATGATTTTCGTTAGATCTGAGTAATCTGTGATTTAAGAGGTGTTTTTGATGTTAAATGATCTCTAAAATGATGTGGAATTGAGTCTTGATTGATGCAATCTCGGATAGGTTGAGTTTCCTAAGTTTAGCTTGTGTTTCAAGGTAGTTTTTGAGGTGATCTTGGTGATCTGATGTTGCTGGAGGTATAAGGTTGTTAATAGGTTGTTTTTAGATGTTATATGATGTTAATGGAAGTGAGGTTTTGCTGGTTTATGGCTGGGCTTTGTTTAGAAGTGGTTTGGATGCATTTTCGGTTGTGTTTGGTGGCCGAAAATGGAGGTTGGATGAGAGCAGCGAGTTTAGGTGCTTTCATTGAAGCAATTAATGCATGATGATGCATTAATCCTCTGCTTTGATGTGTTGAAACAGGGGAGGCATCTTTGGATCCAAGATTGGTTGATCCGGAAGCTTGATTTGGTGCTTTGGCTTGAAGCAAAGTGGAAATCGGTGAGTGCATTTGTGGAAATTGGATTTTCAGCTTTAAAACCAAGGTTTGAAGGTTTTGGGAGCTTAGTTTAAGTCTAAACAACTTTGCTAAGCTCAAGTGTAAGTTTTCGGATTTTCTCTCTAGTGGTGGCCATGACTTTGATGTGTTGCAAAATGATGATTTGCATGTTTTTAATTACTGTTTTGAAAGCATGTTTTAGCATGGATTTTGCTGATGATATAAGCCATATGTTGAAGGTAACTCTAGGTAGGAGTACCTTGCTTTTGTACATTGTTTAAATGTGGATTGATGCTTTAAAATGCATGATGAAAATGGCTTGGTTTAATGCTTTAAAACAGTGGATTAAATGATGAATATGATGTATATTGGCAAGTGATGTTTTGAAAAGATTAAGGTCACTAAGGTGGTTAAAAGTCCTTGAGTGAGCCTTGTTACTTAAGATCATCAAGGTGGTTAAAAGTCCTTGGATGAGTCTTGTTACGGACACTAAGGTGGTTAAAAGTCCTTAGGTGATCCATTCCATGGTGTTTAAAAGTCCATGGGGCCAAGGTGTTTAAAAGTCCTTGGGGCCAAGGTGTTTAAAAGTCCTTGGGGTGATTCAAGCAATGGACACAAAGGTGGTTAAAAGTCCTTGTGTGGTTCTAATTCATGGTGTTTAAAAGTCCATGGCCAAGGTGTTTAAAAGTCCTTGGGAAAGTTGTTGAACTTGTTTTATGAAATGGAATTTGTCACTTGAGCCAATATGACATGTTAAGTATTATGAGAAGCATGAGTTGCTTGTTTTAATGTTTATGTTGAAGCATGGGATTGCTTGTTTTAAGTATGCTTTTGAGCATGTGCAAGGATTGATTTTAAGCATGATTTATAAATGGTTTTAATTGCATTATTGAATTGTTTTTAATGAGCATGCCTCACTAAGCTTTTGCTTACGCTCTCTACGTTTTCTTAATTCAATAATGCAGAGCATTAGAGTACCTTGAGGGGCAGCAAGAAAGGGCAAGCAATTAAGTTCAAGTGAAGCTCAATGTATGAAGGTTTTATAAGTACATTTTAGCTTTTGTGTGATTTGGAAATGGGGGACCAATGTGTATGTTTTGGGAGGTGTTTGAGACTCCCTAAGTATGTTGAATGTTGTTAAGATTGCTGGTTAAAGAATTGGAACCTTATATGCTTGTTTTGGAAGTTTGGTGTTGAATAGCTAGCTTGTGTAGGAAGCATGCCTATAGAATTGGGGCTTTTTGCATATGATGTTAGATTGATGTTGTGATGGTGCCTATAAGTCTTAAATATGTTTAATTGCATGCTGGTAAAGTTTGGTGACATTTGGAGCATGTTTGAATGATCAATTGCATGTTTTGGAATGCCAATTTGCTGCAATCTGTGCAGGCGTTTCGGAACAGTGTGCACCGTTTCGGAACGGGTGCCTTGCATGAACCCAGGCGTCCGAAACGGTATGCACCGTTTCGAAACGATTTGGTCTCTGCCAAGGCCGTGTTTCGGAACGGTGTCGATCGGTTTCGGAACGGCCCGTGTTCCGGAACGGGGTTGATTGGTTTCGGAACGGCCGACCGTTAAGGGCTGACAATGGCAGTTATATGTTTTGAATTGTTTACGTTTTGGTCCTTAATCTTGTATGTTCAATTGTATGAGCTTGGGAAGTCCTTTTGAGCTGAAATTTCACAGAGAAGCATGAAACCTGATTAATTTCAAGATGGTAACTTTAATTTGGGTTAAGTCCTTTTAATTATCAGAAATTACAATTTGGTCCCTAAAGTTGTAATTTGTTCAATTGGGTCCCTGTTTGATCTCTGATGGTTGTGATCTTTGAGTATGATGTTTGTGTGATCACAATTAGGATTAATGTGCATCTAGACAAGATTAAAAAGAAAAAAAAGGGTCGTTAATCAAGGTTGACTTTCGGGTTGACTTTGGTTTTCCCCGTGTGACTTTCTTAATTCGGGTCAACCGTCTAGGCCGAGTTAAGGGGGTTACATTTGGTGGTATCAGAGCTGAGTTTGCGAGTAATTGGGAATGAACGTATGCATGATTGAAGTATGTTTGGCTTGTATGCTTGTTGTTTGAAAGCATGTTCAGTGGTTTGTGATTTGGATGCAATTGAGTTGTATGCTATGATGTTGCATGTTGAGGGTACCCATTGCCAAACAAAAGCTAATGAAATGAAGTTGATTTTGAATGAAATTGAGCTTGAATACTTGGATTGCTTACCTTGCTGGGCCTGACTTGTTTTATTTTGCATTGTGATTGCATGGTAAAAGTATGGCACCACGTAGAGAGTTAAGAGGTAGTGTGCGAGCTACGGCTCCCAATGAGAATGAGAATGAAGAGAATACGGGTAGTGCTGTGTTACCCCCTCCTCCGCCTGGTAGTGGTGGTGCTAGAGGTGAAAGAGCTGAAGCTGCAGCTGGTGCTGGAGCTGCTGGACCAGAGGTTGGTCAGGGGCAAGCTATGCCTGACATGTCGATGCTGGTACAAGCTATTGCGGGTGCTTTTCGAGCAGCAGTAGCTGGAGCTCAGGGAGCTGGGCATCAGGGAGATGCTGGAGTCAGATTACCTTTGGAGCGTCTGCGCAGTCTTGGTGGGACTGAGTTCAGGGGTATGTCCGCTGAGAGTTCGGAAGCTTGGCTAGAGAGTACCAAGCGTATCTTGGGTCAGATGAGCTGCACGGATGTGCAAAAGTTGGGCTGTGTTGTGTCCTTGCTGCAGGACGATGCATATACGTGGTGGACGACCACCATAGCTGGGATGGCTGAAGTTGATGTTACTTGGACATTCTTTCAGAATGTGTTCAAGAGGAGATATCTTGGAGTGAGATATCTGGATGAGAAAAAGCGTGAATTCATGTCTCTTACCTAAGGGAGCATGAGTGTGGCTGAGTATGAAGTGCAGTTCGTACGCCTCAGTCAGTATGCACCGGAGCTGATACCTGATGAGCGAGAGAGGTGCGAAAGGTTCCGTTATGGCTTGGTGATGGAAGTAAAGACCTACATGTTGGCTGCTGAGTACAATGATTTTGATGTGTTGGTTGGCCGATCCAAGGACATTGAGATGAACTTGGGTTTATCTGCGAAAGGTGCTGGAGCAAGTTCTGGCAAGAGAGCTGCTGAGTATAGTTCCGGAGGTGGACGGAACAAGAGGGGACGTGATCAGAAGTATCAGTCCTCAGCCAAGAGAGGTGGTGGTGCACCTGCTAGAGGTGGTTTTGCTAGAGCTGAACCAAGTGCTTGCTGGATCTGTGGTTCGCGTGGTCACATGAAGCGTGACTGTCCTCGTGCTGTGAGGGAGGTGCAAGCTCCTGTTGCGGCAGCTGGTAATGGATGTTGGAACTGTGGTTCTGTTGATCATCTGAGGCGAGATTGTCCGAGGTTGGCTGGTGGCCAAGATCGTGCTCCTGTTGTAGCTGCACAGCAGAGAGGTCGTGGGCGCGGCCGTGGTAATTTCCAGAGGAGAGAGGAAGGTGGTCGCGGAGTAGCTCATGTTGTGGCTATTCAGCCTGAGGGTGGAGGCCAAGAGAGGGTGTATGCTCAGCGCGAGGGAAGGAATGATGCTGATGTGATTGCAGGTACCTTTACTTTGCAGTCCTTGTCATTGCTTTCTTTGATTGATTCTGGATCTACGCATTCATACATTTTGCGTGAGCATGCTGAATTGTTTGGTTTGCCTGTTGAGTCTTTGGATGTTGGTGTTCGTGTCACTAGTTCTTTTGGAGAAACTATTGTGACTCGAAAGCTTTATAGAAGGTGTCCCTTGGTTGTTCAAGAACATGTCTTTCATGTTGATCTTATGGAGTTGCCTTTCTATGGTTTTGATGTGATCCTTGGTATGGATTGGCTTGCTGAGCATCGTGCTGTTGTGGATTGTGAGAATAAGCGGGTTTCGCTTAAGCTTGCGGATGATTATGAAGTTGTTGTTGTTGGCGAGAATGTGAAGTTTCTTGCTAATGTTGTGTCTACCTTGGAGGCGAGTAGGATGCTGAGACAAGGTTGCGAAGCTTACCTAGCTTTTGTGATGAATCCTAGCTCTAAGGAGTTGAGGGTGCAAGATATCAAGGTTGTGAAGGAGTTCCCTGGTGTTTTTCCTGAAGAATTGCCTGGTTTACCTCCTAATCGCGAGGTGGAGTTTGGAATTGAGCTGTATGAGAATACAACTCCTGTGTCCATTACTCCCTATAGAATGGCACCTAAGGAGCTGAAGGAGCTGAAGACGCAGTTGCAAGAGCTGCTAGATCGTGGTTTCATCCGGCCGAGTGTGTCGCCTTGGGGTGCTCCTGTCTTGTTTGTGAAGAAGAAAGATGGCACTATGAGGATGTGCATTGATTACCGTCAGCTGAACAAGTTGACTATCAAGAATCGGTATCCTTTGCCGAGGATTGATGATCTCTTTGATCAATTTCGGGGAGCTACTGTGTTCTCTAAGATTGACTTGAGGTTAGGGTATTATCAGTTGAAGGTGAAGGATGTGGATGTGCCTAAGACAGCTTTCAGGACGAGGTATGGGCATTATGAGTTCCTTGTGATGCCGTTTGGGTTGACAAATGCTCCTGCTGCTTTCATGGACATGATGAATCGTGTGTTTCATGAATACCTGGACAAGTTCGTTGTGGTGTTCATTGATGATATCCTCGTGTACTCGCGTACTGAGGAGGAGCACGAAGAGCATTTGAGGGTTGTGTTGCAAGCTTTGTTGGAGAATCAGCTTTATGCTAAGCTGAGCAAGTGTGAGTTCTGGCTTAAGGAGGTGGTGTTTCTTGGACATGTGGTCTCAGCTGAGGGGATTCGTGTTGATCCTCAGAAGATTGAAGCGGTGATGAACTGGAAAGTTCCTAAGTCTGTTCATGAAGTCCGTAGTTTCCTTGGTTTGGCGGGATACTACCGGAGGTTTGTGGATGGTTTTTCCAAGATTGCTGCTCCTTTGACGAAGTTGTTGCAAAAGGATGTTAAGTATGAGTGGACAGAAGCGAGACAACAAGCTTTTGAGAAGCTGAAGTTGGCTTTGACGCAAGCTCCTATCTTGATTCAGCCTAAATCAGGGAAAGAGTTTGTGGTCTATAGTGATGCATCCTATGTTGGTTTGGGGTGTGTGCTGATGCAAGAGGGTAAGGTTGTGGCTTATGCGTCGCGGCAGTTGAAGGTGCATGAGCGCAACTATCCTACGCATGACATTGAGCTGGCTGCAGTGGTTTTTGCTCTGAAGATCTGGAGACATTATCTGTATGGTGAGAAGTGTACTGTGTACACGGATCACAAGAGTTTGAGGTATTTGATGTCTCAGAAGGAGTTGAATATCAGGCAGCGACGTTGGTTGGAGTTGCTCAAGGATTATGATCTGACGATTGAGTATCATCCTGGTAAAGCTAATGTTGTTGCTGATGCCTTGAGTAGGAAGGTAGCTGTTGAGCTGAGGGCGATGTTTGCTAGCTTGAGCATATCGCGAGATGGTGGTCTTGTTGCTGAGTTGCAAGTGAAACCATCTTTGGTTCAGTTGATCAAGGAAAAGCAGTTGTTGGATGATTCCTTGGTGTCTCATGTTCAGGACATCGCGGAGGGTAGACCTTCGAATTTCTGCTTTAATGAGGATGGTGTGTTGTGTTTTGGTAGTCGGATAGTAGTGCCTGCTGATGTTGAGTTGAGGCGTGCTATTCTGACTGAAGGTCATAGTAGTCCTTTTGCTATGCACCCTGGTAATACTAAGATGTATCGTGGTCTTCGTGATGAGTACTATTGGGTAGGTTTGAAGAAGGATGTTGCAGAGTTTGTGAGCAAGTGTTTGGTGTGTCAGCAAGTTAAGGCTGAACATCAGGTTCCTTCTGGTTTGTTGCAACCGTTGAAAATCCCTGAATGGAAGTGGGAGAGGGTTACCATGGATTTTGTATCTGGTTTGCCTTTGTCTCCATCAAAGAAGAATTCTGTTTGGGTGATTGTGGATCGCTTGACGAAGTGTGCGCATTTCTTGCCTGTGCATACTACGTTTTCTTTGGATAAGCTGGCAGAGCTGTACATTGCTGAGATAGTGAGGTTTCATGGTGTGCCTAAGTCGATTGTGTCGGATAGGGATCCGAGGTTCACATCGCGTTTCTGGCAGTGTTTGCATCAAGCTCTGGGTACAAGGTTGCATTTCAGTACATCCTATCATCCTCAGTCGGATGGTCAGTCTGAGCGAGTTATTCAGATTTTGGAGGATATGTTGAGATGCTGCGTGATTGAGTTCCAGGGTTCTTGGGAGAAGCATTTGCCTTTGGTTGAGTTCACTTATAACAATAGTTATCAGGCGAGTATACAGATGGCACCTTATGAGGCTCTGTATGGGAGGAAGTGTAGGACTCCTCTTTGTTGGGCTGAAACTGGTCAAAAGTTGGTTTCGATGCCTGCTTTGTTGAAAGGGACCACCGAGAAGCATCTGCCTTTGGTTGGTTTCGATGCCTCCAGGTTGAAGGTTGAAGCTCATGTGTGCCTCAAATCAGAGTGCTTATTTTGGTAATCTTTTTAAACACTTATAGAGTCTAAGTTGTACCTCAAAAATCAAGATCACAATATGAAAATTTGCTATGAATTATGTTCATACGATGCACAATTTATTTATCAAACGAATGGCAAATTCCAACTTATGTATGGGATGCATTAATTTAGTGGAAGATGTGAACCATGTGTGCAGGCATTGTGTTTTTGCTCAATAAGCATGGCATGATCTTAGCTATCAATGGTCATCGAACAATGATCAATTAGATTTTTCTAGTTAGATTGAATGGGTTTTTCAAACTTATAGCAATGACAGACATGTGTAAATCATTATAACCATATGGTGTTATGTTTTTTCTAGAAAAATTAATGTATGAAGGGGTAAGACAAGATATCCCAGCAATTGTTACCTTTTTAGAGGCTATTGTGTTGAGCTCCAAGCCTTGCATTCTCAATTGGCTCACCCTCCTACAAGATTCGATGCTCACTGGTCTCCTCCAAGTATCCCTTTGGTTAAGTTGAACTTCGACGCTAGCTATTGTTCATGTGACAGCAAATTGTGGTCAGGGCATGTGATCTGTGATAATTCAGGCCATATTCTGGGCTCTTCTTACAGAATCAATAATGGCGTCAACACTATTTTTTAAGCTGAAGCCTTATCTTGTGTACAATGCTTAAATTTGCAGCTGATTTAGGCTTTCGAGACATCATCGTTGATGGTGATTGTCGGTTCATAATCCAGAAGCTCAATTCGTCATTCATTGACCATTCATTTGTCTGCCCACTAATTGCGGATGCCAAGCATCTTGCACGCGTTTTCGTGACTGTCGTTTCGTCTTCACTGGACGGAATGGTAATCGAGCTGCGCATGCAATGACTTTTAGTGGGAGGAGTTCGACAGAGACTAATTTTGGGTGGAAGATGTACCATCTCCAGTGCTCTTAGATCTGTCGTGAAAGCTTCGGGCTCCTTGGGTCTCTTTTTGATGGACCCATTTCTTGTTTGGGTTTTTTCAAATCTTATTCCTCATCTCTCTCCATCTTGGTTTTATGCTCCTTTGGATCTCTATCCCTGAACTAAGTGGTTTTGGATAGTCTGAGCTCAATGTTTCTTTTCTTTTGTTTGTGTATTTTAGTTTTGAAAGACTGTTTGTTTTAGTTTCAAGGTTCCCTCTTGTTTCGTTATGCACTATTATTATTCGAATAAAAGCTCAGGTGGTACCTCTTTCAAAAAAATCATCAACTTAATATATTTTTGTGATATTGTCAAAACAAGTCTATCATATTAAACAATCATTAGATAATTGTATTCTATCATAGAGCAACTACAAGTTGCTATTAATTTGTTATTATATCATGAAAGTAATATAACATTTATGAGAGAAGAACAAATACTAAAGTATGAAAGATTAATTATTAATTATTTTAAATTAAGACTAAATTAATAGACTGAATAAATTTGGAGAACTAAAAATACTATTATCTCGACTAATTTATTATCCTTTCAATGTTTAATGGTAGCCAGGTGACTTATTTGTAACGGTACTTGTCGGCTGACTAACATTTGACAAATAATCGATGAATAAGTGTAAATATGCCAGTAAATGTATTCAGATGGATGGTTGGCGTTGGCAATGGATGCTTACATTTCACACTAGCTATGCCAGCAATTAATAACTTCCAGCCTTGACTTTATTGTCGAGCAAATTTTTAGTAGTATTGTCTCTGTTGATGACAATACCCTAAGTTAATTAAGATTAACTCATATATGTCTATAGTGATTTTTTTCAATAATTAACTTGAAAAGGTTTTAATCTTTACTTCTAAGGGGTAGATTCACTCCCGAAGTAAACCCATCTACTTGAACATCTTCTGTCGAAGCTTCCCACCTTAGAACCTGGCAATTAATCGTTATCTCTTAAGTCTGTTAAGATATTAAGAGTTAATAGGCATGCAATGCCAACTGTCGTATGACAAACAATTGAAGAAAATTAAGCACTAGCAAGATAGACAAAAATGTCAAGGCATTTAATTATTAAAAGCTGAAAAATAGTTGAGCGTTCATCGCACAAACATCCACATCCAGCTTAAGAAATATAGTTCATAGTTGAGGAAACCACTAACACCGTATCATTTTTAACAAATACCATCATAAAAAATTAGAATTAAAATGAAAGAGAAATGGACAAAGAATGAGGTTCGTCGATGCAGACCTTTAATGGATTTAGAGCTCTCGGTCTTAGCCTGGTTCATCGTTGGGATTTCTTTAAATAGGCACTCATGAAAAACCCTAAATCGGATTTAATTTGAAAGTTGGTTACGCACTTGAGATAAGCGTGTTATCCTCTTTATCCTCTTATCTTCTCGTTTGAAATTAGGGTTGTCTAGATCTTTGACCAACGGCTAACTGATCAGACATCGACCGTCTTTATTTTTCCAATCAAGTCTGGCAATCATCGTCCTGCTTTTCCAGCTCGACTTGGCATTTCTCTTCTGGTTCTTCGCTTTGCTCTGCCAATTGCTCATGTTCTGCTCTTGTTCTGCTCCTGCTCCTAACATGCCTTGTACACCAAAGCAAAGAAATACACCTTTACTCATACAAGAGAAACGTTTCCTAACTCCCTTATGCAAATGCCTCATTCTACTAACTAAATGCATGAATATATACTCAAAGGCAAGCAAAAGCATGACAACATATGTTGGAAAAATAGTACTTTTGAGGAGTTAACAATATTTCAATTAAATTATTTATTGTATTTTTAGGGATAATTACTCGTTGGTATATGACTATACCGAATTCTCAGTTTCATATATAATGTTTTAAAATTCTCAGTTTCATACATGAATAGAAATTCTCTGCCCCTTTTTAGTGCCCCTATATATGTCCCAACACTAAAAATTAGGTTCAAGGTATAGGGTTTAAGGTAAGAGCATGTGGTTAGGATGTAGGGAATTTGGGGTATGATGTATTTTTTAGGGTATAGGGTGTAGGATGTAGGGTTTAGGATTTTGAATTTAGGGTTAATGCTTGAAATTTAATATTTTAGTGTTTTTTAGTGTTGGGGTATAGAAAGGGACACCGAAAAGTGGCAGAGGATTTTTATCCTTCATACATGGGGTATTTCGCCGTTAAAAGGTTTTGCCCACTTCTGTTACGGAAGTTGACGTGGCACGTACGGATGAATAAAAAATTAACACGTGGCATTTTTTCAAAAAGAAAATTCACCATTTATTTAAAGGCATTATAGCCTAATTAGTCCTTAAAGGTTTATTATTTTTCAATTTCAACCTTAAAAGTTTAAAAATTCTAAACTATAAACCCTAAATTTTAAAAATTGGAAACTTTGAAGCCTTAACCATAAACCCTAAATCTTAAACTCTAAAACCATAAACCCTAAATCTTAAACATTGAAAACTCTAACCCCTTTCCAATTACCAGCTTTGGTCACCCACTAGCCGGCCGTTACAACCTCCATCGATCGTCTCCCTAGCTTCCCCACTTTCGTCCAACTTCGCTCATGTCCGTAACACCTTCAACTGCGACCTCCATTGATGCGAAGAGAGGCAGATCTGGGTGAAAGAATCGAATGATGGGGCTTGCGACAAAAACCAGGGCAGATGCATGATAAACCAGGTTGGGTTTCGAAATAGTAGGTTTCAAAATGGAAAAGGGTGGTGACGGGAACTCGGTCACACATTGGGACCGTTAAACGGCACATCTAAGAGCAACGACAAAAACTTGAACAACCAGAGGAGTTTCGAGCGGTCGATGGAGGCCACAGCTGAAGGCGTTACGGGCACGGGTACAATTTCGCAGATTTCGCATCGCACCCACCCTAGTTGGGGCGATGATTGGTATGAGTTTGATGGGTAGTGAGCGGGTGTGGATGTAAAAAGTCATACCCACCGTGGGTAGTGGGTAGGTGGTGGATTTGAGACCTTACCTGCATCGGGTCCGCTTGCATCTGCCCGCCCACTAACTACCCACCATATGAATTTTGGACTGTTTATGTTTGTAGACTTTGATTATGCCTTTTATTATGGTGTTTTATGTACTAAGATCTTGGTTTGTTTTAAAATCTATGTTAGTCTTTAAGTTTGTAGACTTTGAACTCAATTAATTTAGTTTAAAAAAATGATGGTTTATGATCGAGCTTGAATTTATGGTTTATGATCGAGCTTGAATCAATCAGGTTATAAATTTTTAATATGTGTGGTTAATTAAAATTTAAACCGGTGTAAATATGCTTTAGTTAAGTTAGATATAGTTAGTTAGTTGTAGCTAAGTAAAATTTATGTTGAGAGCTCGAACGATCAACCGAATGTGCCAAGAGGGGGTGAATTGGCCTTTGAGTGATTGTGGTGGAAGCAAATGAAATTTAAAAATTTGCACAATAATTTATAATGCTTCGACTTCTAAACAAAGTCTACCTCCACTACCTTAGCTATCCACACTAAAAAAATTTCACAAATTAACTAATTTGTCTTTTCTTTTTCCAGACTCAAGGAGATAGCCCTTACAACCCTTAAAGCTTATACCCCCAAAGCTTTGAGAAACTCTATTACAAAGAGAAAACAAATTGACAAACAAGGAAAACCTCTCTAGGCAAATGTGTTTGCAATTTAAGCACTCATCCAAATCCTAAACATTTGAGCAAATGTAACAATTAAACTCACAAGTGTGTTCTACAAAGAAAATTGACAATTAAAGCACTAAAACACTTTCTCTATCGTTAAATGTTGGCAATGATGTTTCTTGTTCCTCCATGGCTGCTTGAAGAGCCCTTTTAAACCCTCTAATGACTTCATAACAGTTACTAGCCATTAAAAACTTTATTTTCAGCAGTAAATGTAGTTTTGGGCTCGTCAGTATCGATACGCAACCACTGGTATTGGTACACATGCTTTAAATAAAAGGAGTCGTTGGCCATTTGTACAAAGGGCATTGGTACACTATACAAGTGTATAGGTATACCCCCTTGGGTATCAATACGGCTGAAGTCGTATCGGTACCGAATTTTGCTACTATAAAATTTTGACCGTTGAGAATAAAAGGGCGTATCAGTACACATCTTAGTTGTACCAGTACGACTGATTGAGTACTGAATTCGAGGAAATAAATGTAATTCTGAGCTCGTCGGTATCAGTCGTGACCACTGATATCAGTACACCTGATTTAAATAGAAAGAGTCATTGGCCATTTGTACAAAGGGTATTGGTACACTATACAAGTGTATCGCTACACCCCCTTGAGTATCGGTACACGTGAAGCCGTATTGGTACTCAATTTTACTACTGGAAAATTTTAACTGTTGGGGATAAAAAGACGTATCGGTAGACAGCTTAGTTGTACCAGTACGACTGACTGAGTATCGATACTGAAGAAAGGGTATCGGTACTCAAAGCCTATTTTGACACTTGGGTTATTTTGAAAGCATTTAAACATGTCAAAAACTTTTTGGAAACTTTTCAAACATATTTCTCAAGCTAATGGACTTTTAAAATATTTTTGCAAATTTGTTTAAGTCCAAATACATTTTTCATTTTAAGTTATATCAAAATCAATATCTCAATAATTTATACCGGTGTAAATGTGCTTTAGTTAAGGTAGTTATAGTTAGTTAGTTGTAGTTAAATTTATACCGGTGTAAATGTATTATATATATACACTTAATCAATCAATAAAGTATGTAGAGTTTTACTATTCTTTACAAAAGTTTGTGATTTATTTTTACATAATTCGATATTAGTGGTTGCTTGCCATGCAGATACAAGTAGGTACAGATTGAGTTTTGGATATCCAATTGGGTAGTGTGTGGGGGATGGATTTGAGATTGTACCTGCGTGGACGAGTGTGGATTTAAAAATTGTACCCGTCGTGAGTGGTAAGTAGGTGGTGGATATGAAAATTTTAGGTGGGTATGGGTACAAGGAAGGGGTATCCGCACCCGTCCCGCCCGTTTGCCATCCTTAAAGTTAGGGGACGGTCGTCAGAGGTTGTAACGACCGACTGATGGGTGACCAGAGTTGGTAGTTGGAAATGGATTAGAGTTTTTTAAGGTTTATGATTTAAGATTTAGAGTTTTAGAGTTTAAGACTTAGGGTTTGTGATTAAGGGTTTAAGATTTATAGTTTTAAACTTTAGGGTTTAGAATTTTTAAACTTTTAAGGTTGAAATTAAAGAATAATAAACCATTAAGGAGTAATTTGACTAATTGCCTTTAAATAAACGGTGAATTTTCTTTTTTGAAAAATGTCACGCGTTAATTTTTGATTCATCCGTACATATCACGTTGACTTATGTGACGAAAGTGGGCAAACTCGTTAACGGTAAAATACTCATGTATAAAACTGCAAATTTTAAAATATTATAGATGAAACTGAAAATTCAGTATAGTTCATGTACCAACAGCATAATTAACCTTAATTTTTATAAAGGAAGCGTAAGATTTATCATCAAATAATTAAGTAATATGGACTAAGGAGTGCCCACGCTTTAAATCCGAGTTTCTTTGTGGACTCGCTCCGATTCAGCGAGTCGTGAACAACACAAAAGCCCATTCCTTCAACTTGTTTTAACGTGGTTTGAATTGAATTCTTTGTTTTTGCTTTATACAATATATTATCCATTTCTCCCCTTAAATCGGCGATGAGGAATAAAAGGACAAGGGCGAGTGTCGACACGGCGGTGGTTGATGTTTGGCAACGGGAAGTCGGGGAACTTTCAAATAGGAAATTCGCCCTCCGGCTTGCTGCTTCCGAGGTCTAATCCCCTTATTCCACAAAATTTATCATTTTTCGTAGTGGCTTCCTATTGTTTTCAATTATATTTTATTTGTTTATGAAATTGAAACTGAGTAACTAACTACATAAATTGCTGTGATTTAATTTAGGTCATCTTTGATTGATGGTAGGTGGATTCTACTTGATTTGTGTATTTATATCTACCACTGATCTGGATTTGAAAAACATAATGATGGGTGACAAACACTGAAATCTAGTAATCATAAAAATGTTTTCTTTTACAATGATTTTGTTCTAAAAAATGATCTCTTGCTTTCAATTTTCTCTTGAAGCTACATAAATAAATATATATTTTGGGATTTTATATTTAAAAGAGAAATTCAAGTGCCAGCACTTTTTTAATAATTGCAATTATTTATAATCTTATATAATGTCATATTTTGCTGAGAAACTCAGATTGTACATTTGGTGGCTTCATGTTTTAAATGAATTGACATGCTTATTGCACTGTTTTGGCTTGTAAATAAAATGTGTAAAAAGTTGAAGTCATAAATTTATACCCTTTACAAAGTCCCATGTTGCATTAGTTTTTGATTAGTCAATTGGTTTATGTTCCAGGATCTTGTGCTCCGACTTGAAATCTTCAAGAAACTTGAAAAGCATCGAGGTTGTGTGAACACTGTGAGCTTTAATGCCGATGGTGACATTTTAGTCTCTGGCTCTGATGACACGCGGATTATACTATGGGATTGGCAAACTGGGCATGCCAAGCTTACTTTCCAGTCAGGTCATGTGAGCAACGTATTCCAAGCAAAAATCATGCCTTACACAGATGATCGTAGCTTGATTACCTGTGCCGCAGATGGGCAGGTGAATTTCTTATTTAGGCATGCAGCGTTTTTTTAAAAATTCGGTAGGACCAATTGGAGATTCTTCTGTTATATTGTATGTGGTGATAAGTAACAAAGTCCTAAAATTTTCTGTTAAACTGCAAAATTTTCTTAATTTATGAAGGAAAATGAGGCTTGGACTACCAAAAGTTTTTTTTTAAGTGTTAAGAAGTAAGAACCTAATATGTAGCATGTACTTAAGCAAAGACCACTATATAGTGAATCGAGGAATTCTTATTCTAACTCAAAACTGTTTCCTAATTGTAGGTTCGACATGCTCAACTGTTGGAGCGTGGTGTTGAAACTAGGCTGCTTGCCAAACATGAGAGGCGAGCTCATAAATTGGCAATTGAACCGGGAAGCCCTCATATTTTTTACACTTGTGGTGAAGATGGATTAGTGCAGCATGTGAGTTGTGTTTTAAGACGTCATTTTTATATTTGATAGTTTAAGAACATTCATGGGATTGAAGAAGCAAAATCAGTTGGTTACTGAAAACCTTTATTCAGTCATATGTGGTTGAATTGGGTAAAGTTTTAAGAATTTAAATTCCAATATCAGAGTGTCTGCAATTAATTCTTGTTTTCTTATTTTTTCTAAACCTAATTTTCTTATGAAGTTGGCTGTCGGCCATATAAAAGTGGTATCATATATAAATGAATATACCATTATAATGTCAACTCCATTCTCATATGTTATTCTTATTGTTCTATGATGACCTAGCTATTATAATCTGATTTGTTCTATGACAAACTTGCTATTATAACCTGATTTGTTCTATGACGAACTAGCTTCTATAACCTGATTTTTGTCTGTACTTTTGCATAGCGAACTTATAGAGCTCTCTTATACCTTTTCCTTTCAGATTGACCTTAGAACTGCAACAGTTACAGAACTTTTTACATGCCTTCCAATTGATGATAGCAAGGCTTACATGCCGGTTGTTCCTCTCAATACTATTGCAATTGATCCAAGGAACCCAAATCTCTTCGCAGTTGCAGGATCGGATGAGTATACTCGCCTTTATGATATTCGCAAATATAAGTGGGATGGCTCAACTGATTTTGGTCAACCTACAGATTATTTTTGCCCCCCTCATTTGATTGGTGACGATCAAGTTGGTATAACTGGCTTGGCCTTTTCAGATCAGAGTGAGCTTCTTGTCTCCTACAATGATGAGTTCATTTATCTCTTTACGCGGGATATGGGACTGGGGCCCAATCCAGTTCCTTCTTCTCCGTACTCTGCATGTAGTGAAGCAAGTGAAGTGGGACCTGACCACTCTGCTATGTCAGCTGATAAAAAAGCTATTCCTCAAGTTTATAAGGGACATAGAAATTGTGAGACAGTGAAGGGTGTGAGCTTCTTTGGACCCAAATCTGAGTATGTGGTTAGTGGATCTGACTGTGGTCGAATATTTATTTGGAAGAAGAAAGGCGGAGAGCTTGTTCGTGTTATGAAAGCAGATAAACATGTGGTCAACTGTATTGAGTCTCATCCTCATACCACAGTTTTGGCTAGCAGTGGAATTGAGAATGACATCAAGATATGGACCCCAGAGGCTATTGATAAATATGTGCTTCCAACAAATATTGAACAGGTATGTCTTGTCCTAATCTCTTACATTGTGATTATAATAACAATAGCAGCAGCAACAGTGCTGGTATTACTTTTTCGGTTATAAATAAGGTAGCTTAAGACATGAAATGCATTCTATGATAGCAACATGCTTATTGACATTAGGATAAAACAGTGGAAACATCCCAAATCCGTGTTCCGCATTGTTTAAAATATATCTTGTCCAATAAAGACAAGTATTTGTGATTTGGTTCAAGGAATAGAACTGTAACTTGCCTGTTACAGTGTTGTTTTGGTACTTCAGCTATTTAAAATAATCTGTTGTGAGAGGATGGAAAAATGTTTTTCATTTGTACTTTAGACGTGGTGAGCTAAGGCCCGATGACTGTTTTTTGGTTGTTCTTTGAGATAAACTTCTGTGTAATCTCTTTAGTCCATCCATTCTTTCACTATGAAATACTCGTTCTCCTAGGTAGCTTAACATCTAGGAAGACGAGAAGGAATGTTTGTAATTAGTGCCAATATTAGTTTTCTATTTTTGATTGTTTAAATTCACACGGATTGGTTGGAAATGACAATATCTATTCTAAAGATGAGAAGTAGAGGAGCTGATCTGTCTGCCATTACTTCTTTGCAGAAGGTTCCCAAACGTAGCCTCTTTCATTTGTTGCCCTTTGCATTCTATGAAGATGACGCTGACGATGATGATGACTTTTTGGGTGGTTGTGTTGTTGAGTATTCTGATGAGGAGGAGGAAGAGGAGGAGGAGGAGGAGGAAGATGACTCTGATGATGATTATCTTGATGTTTATGATGACATTGATGATGACGACGACGATGGTGATGATGACAACAGTGAAGATGTTGAGGGTGGTGATAATAGTGATTGTAATGATGACATTGATAACGATGATGATAGCAATGCATGCTAAAATTTTCTTGGTGGTTATGCTGCTGTTGATAATTAATGATTGTAATTTTGCACTGTGTGTCCAGTTCAAACCAAAAGCTTGGAGCTGGATACCGAGTAACGACACCACATGACCTGATTCTGCACTTATTTTCATTGCAAAGGCAGGGGACTAGCCCAGAACAGAATGAAGAAAATGCATCTGCAGTAGGCATTGAACTTCTAAATCTTATACTGGCATTTGATGCCAACAGTGATGACACATCAGACGATGGAGAGGGGATGGTCCAGAGTAGTCATCCAGTTGAATGGTAACTATGACAAGAAATTGTACAAAACATAGGGCTTTCAGTTTAAACCTAAACCGAGTGGAGTTATACAGATTTTTATGTTCACTGCTGCTTCTCATTTTCTATTCCGTTTATTTCATTTCCTTAGCAGTAGCACATGATCCATTGCATTCTGAAAGGTTTATATTGGTGTTCATCAAATAGTTGTAGATTTGGCCAAATGATATTAAGTATTCAACAGAGTGAACTTAATTCTAACAGACTTTCTCACTAGCTTAATTCCATCTAAACCTCTGTACTGTTGCTATTGTTTTCGCAATCAGTATTTGAAGGAGCTCTCCCTATCATCAAACTTTGAACGAAGGCAACCATCTGTCCACAAAAGCACAAGAAATCGGACATCATGGATTGCGATCTGATAAGTTTATTGACATAAATACCAGTTTATCATGTAGAAAGTTCATACCAAAGTGATTGCTATGCAAATAATACTAAAGCCAGGGAAATGAAATGGTGCTTCTTCTTCCGACAGGAACAATGCTGGATGAACACACAGAAATTGATTATCAGTATTTGTCAATATAAGCTAAATTTTGAGGGACGAAAATGCCAGCGTGTTTACTTACCTGTCAAAGGACTGAAAATTAATGGACCGATGATGTTGGCCAAAGAACTTACGCCGGAGATGCATCCCTGAGCCTTCCCCTGATATAGTGTGCTCATACCGGTTTAAACCATGAACAGAGGGCTGGGATTCAGCAAATTTAAGGAACAACACCGTAGAATCAATCTGTTAGAATTACCTGGTCTCTGGGGCCAGCTTGTTTTGATGCAATACTCTGTAACTAAAGAATTCGGAAGATCCGATGTCAAGTTTTTCTGATAACAGAACATAGCTTGTACTGAAATGGAAGTAAAGAAGCTTACTGATGGCGGTGCAAAGACCATCACAGTAGTCAATGCGGTTGCTGCATATGGGACCTGCATGAAAATGTCTTTCCATCCAAAGTTATCTAACCAAAAAGGGCCTATACTTGGATTTTAAGGTGATCTGTGTGTCAAATGAAGCTAGAAATTTTGATGGAACTTACCCAAGCTGACCAGGCTACACTGTAAAGAAAGGCCTGCATAATACCAGGTGCAAATTCATCAATGGCTTGTACCACAATGTCATCAGCTTGCAACGACATATTATCAGACGGATTGATTAATACGAAAAGCTGAGCAAGGTGAGAATCCGATTCTTACATATACACAGGAAACGAATAGCCCTATTGAAAGCAACCTTCCATCTCCTATGCGAGACACCAGTAAGGGCATCAGACACAACTGCAGAATTCAGAAACATTATAAGAATAAACATGTAGACTCAATCTAGATGATTGAAACACCAAATACAAAAGAATCGGATTGTACGATAAATGAACCGGAAAAGCATTTAAACCTGTGAAATGGTTGCTACAATTCCACTAATTAGCATCAACTCAGCAAACTGGTTCTTGTTGAAGTGGAAACGAGCCTTTAAATAGTACTGACATGGAAGAAATAAACTATGTATAGTATAGTTGGATCACCATAGATATGGCTTAGGTCATAATTTCACAGCTAGAAAAGATGTCATACCATTGATGAAGATTCCATCCCACCCTCTCCTAGATAATTGAAGAAAGCAACAAATGCAGCTTGGGCTAATGATGGACTGAAACAACAGCACTATCAGTTGAACCATATTCGAACCAACATTTAACGACCAAAGCGCTTGAGAACATACATGCAACCCCTATTTACCTGTTCTTGAGCAAGCAAATAACATCCCACGGGGATGGAATTTTCTTGAATGCAGACATTTTCGCTGGTGCATTATCGTCAGTCCGAGTAATGTCTTCTTCCCCTTCTAACAAGATTGGTTGGGTTATCCCTTCGGCTCCATCCGAAGGTATACTTTCTTCAAGGAATATTCTCATGTACACTACAGCAAACAATGATACAAATGTAGCAACCTGCAAGGATTTAAAAAGTAGAAAGTTTGAGATACAACAAAGAGCAAAGGTACTGGGCCAGAGTATTCTAAAGAAGGATCTATGGAAACCTGAAATGCCGAACCGGTGGAGAGGAAACGAGCTGCTAAGGTTCCACAGAGATAAGCAGCCGAGGTCACTCCTGCTAGAATTCCGAATGCAGATGCTCGTTGATTGTATGAAACAGTGTCTGCCTGCAAAGAAAAGACAACAACTTCAAACAGACAATATGTTGGAATTGTGTTGAACATTGTGAAAATGTGATTGCTGCCATGAATTGCAATGCAATCAAGGATGCTATTGTTACCAAATAAGCAAGAGCAAGGCAGTTAATGCTGCCTTGACAGATCATGGCAGTGAGAATCTTGAAGGCAAAGTAGGCGTAAAAATAATTGGTTGTTCTGTTGCATGCCAGTATAGCTGTATAAGAAGATGGTGATATAAGTTAAAAAAAAAAAGATATAATAAACCTTTACAAGAAAAATAATTGGAAGTAAATGACATTGTATTGTTAGGAGAAATAATCTAAGCCCCGAATATAAATCATAAAATAAACATAAAAATGCCAAAAAAAAAAAAATAAACTTGAATTCTTTGTATGCGATGCAAAATGCAAACAAGAAAATAGGACAGGAAGCAAATGGTTAATGCAAATAGAGGCGAGTTTTCTATCGAAACGATTGCAAAATTTTAGTCGAATTGATGAATCATATATTTTATCATACTAATTAATTTGATTCTTTTTTTAATTGAGTCAAGTGAGATAAAATTCGAGTGAAATTAAATAGTGTAAATTTATTCGAGTTAAATTAAAAAACAGGTCAAATTAAAATACTATTAACAATGTAACTAAATTTCAAGTTAGAGGCTTAGAGCGCATAAAGTTAAGACCATATATGTTTGAAAACTCTTTTGGAGTAAAATAAAATACTTTAGATTTAAGAATTTATTTGTTTAAAGCATTGAATTTATAATTTTGGAACAATTTTAAAATTGTCACACACTAGCACTTTTATAAGTTCTTTATAGATTTTAAAGGACTTTTACTGATTTATATACATTTCAAATTTTATAATTTTATAAAATATTTGAATTTTTTTTTTGTGAAGCTTGAAGTTTTTCAATATTTGTTAAGAAAGGTTGATTTGTATATTTTTAAAACTATCAAAAATCCAAATGATATTTTTAAAATTTTGTAACTCGATGTATTTAAATCATAGAATTCAACCTAACTCGAACCTAAAAAAAACTCATTTTTTTTTCAAAATTAAATCGAATCGATGCAAGCTTTCAATAATGAAAGTAATAGGACCACTTCGTAAAATGGTATGCCAATTCAAAAGATACAAAGACAGTGTTTGAACAAAAATAGAAAGACGAGGACATGAGGACTTAAATTAAATAAAAACAATTTTTTAGTTAATTAAAATTTAAAAAGTTATAAAATGGTTATTAATTGTTAGAAAATGGTCACTACATATAGTTATAAACTTTGATAAATTTTGATAAATTGGTTGATAAAGTTCAATAATCATTTTATAATACTTTTATAAATTAGAGAGCATGTTTAATGATAATTTGTACACTTCATTCTAAATTAAATTGGGGGACCATAAAGTTACCCGTCAAACCAAAACGCATTCATGTGTTACGATTACGAAACTAAGTTCTGGTCCTATGATTTGTCTAAGAGTTGGATTATATGTCTAAATTTAAAGAGAAAGTATGAATAAAAATAATAATGTCAGTTATTTATTTTTTGCGATCAAAATTTTCAACTAAAATATATTTTAAAAAAACTTGAATACATTTTTTATACAATTTTCAACTAAAATAATAATGATGTATTATGTAATTTATATAATATAGAATTAAATATATAAATATTTCAATGTAAGTGTTAAAAAATATTAAGTTAAAAAATTATTCAAGTTTAAAATGTAATAAAAAGATATAAAAATTGTAATAAAAGAAAATATATAAATTTACTAAGAATATTAAATAAAAGGGATAAATGTCAATTGTACATATACACATAACTTTGGTTAAATGTTAATGTGATACATGAATTTTGTTTTTTTATAATTATACACAAAAAAAAATTTTTTGATTAAATATAATTATACACAAAATTTTAATTTAGGATTATTTGTACACAAGAAACTTTGGTTAACCGTTTATATTTTTTTTACCTAAATGCGAAATTATGATAATATATATGAATATATAAATTAATTTGAGAACAGAGTTTTAAAATTCGAAAATATATGATAAATACTTACCGGAGGGAATAATGGACAAAGTCATAGGTAAGGTGAGGAGAGCCTTCCTTCCGTACTGATCCGAGAGATTCCCAATAATTGGAAGCATCAAGGTCGTCCCTAATCCTATCACCTGATTCAATCTCAGCATCATGGCCGTCCAAAATCAACAACTTAACACTCTACAACAAGGGTAATTATTCCACGCACAAGCAATTGTGTGAAAATTTTATTTATACAACTGTTTTAATTTTAGGGTTTTTGAATTCCATTTAAGATTTAAGAGTTTAAATGTAGTAATTTTAAATTTAGAGGTAGTTGATAAAATTTTGAGTTTAAGGTTATAATTTAGAGTTTATTAATTAAAATTTAAATATCTAACCATATTACTCTAAAATCTAAATCTTAACCTTAAACTTATACACTAAAACTCCTAAATTTTAAATTAAGACACATGTAAAAACGAAAAACAAAATTTACTGCCTATGTATAAGATAATAGGTAATATTCCATATATTAAATGTTATTTAAAGAAATCTAAAGATACGAGGTCAACATAAATTGTGTTTTTGAAGGTGAAAACAAATTTAGCATTATTTCAGTTTAAAATTACAAAAACTAACTAATTACGTGTTATTTGGGTCTCTGATTGTGAATATTTTATTAGTATCCTATAAATCATTTTTTTGGGAACGAAAGTATCCTATAAATCAAATCAAATGGTAAGTGGTAAGGATTGACTTTAACACGTGTTTCACAATCAATACCTTCGCTAACGGCTGACGCTACAAATGCCTTTCTTTCTTTCTCAACCACATTTGTTTCAATCAATACTATCTTTAATGAAAAATTATATTATGAGTGATTTCTACCAAGTCATCTGTGAGATCAACCAATAGAAATCACTCATTTCATCATTATTTTTTATGTTATTAATTTAATAATAAATTTTTTTTAAAAAAATAATTTTTAAAATGACATAAAAAAACTTTAGTGAAAATTCATTAGTTAAAAAAATGACATGGAAAAATTATGGTGAAGTATGTAATTTTCATTGATTAGTTCCATAAATGACGTGGTGAAAATGACCCATTATATAATTTTTTATCTTTAATAGAGTAATTTTATTAACTTTTCATTATTTAAATATAATTTTCATCTATTCAAAAAAAATATAAATTTTTTATATTTTTTCTTCACATTTTTAAATTTTTTATATAAAATAAAAAATATTTGAAATCAGCAGCTTCACCTTAACAATTCTGTTTACTTTGTTTTCTAATATACCGGTGTAATACAAGGGTAAATCTGTTTAATTTTTTAAATTTTTTTAATAAAGTAAACACGCTGTGTAAAATTAGTACTCGGATTACATTATTATTTACCAATGCAACATCAACCGGTGAAAACAATTGTGTTTACTTTTAAATTTGTCTGTCAGTTGATTCCATTCGATAAAAAAAGTTTCGGGATTAAAATAATTTTCTTTTGAAAGATTGAGGGCAAAAATGTATTTTGATCTAAATTAACTTACTTAAGCAAACGAGGTAATTAATGGAGTAGGAGTTTTCCGGGAAAATTAAATTCTAAACTGGAAAAAAGAAAAAGAAAAACGTTGATTGTTGGTGAAGGAAAAGAGAAGAATTGTGGAAAGTAGAAGGAGATTAGAAACGTACAGCTTGTTGGAAACCAGAGAGGTAAATGGCGAGGGAGCATTCATCGGTACCGGGGCAGAGGGCGGACATGGTGACGTCGGTGATGGCCGGAGCCACTATTAGCGCCGCAAAACCCGACAGGAAAACCGTCACCAAAAGATGGGGCAACGCCCTTACATTCTTCTCCATCTCTCTCTTCCTCCCAATGCAAGTAGAAAATAGGAAGAAGCAACTCCAGTAAAAGTAGGAGGGACCAGCCAGCATTTATACAGTCACGGTGCAACCCTACAAGTAAGCGTGTAAATGAGCCAAGTACTGCCGAGTTACACTTGTCTTATTAAGAATTCAAGTTGTATTTGAGCTTGCTTCGAGTATAGTATATTGAGTTAGACTCGGTTCGTTAAAAATTTGAGTTAGGTAAGGTTCATTTCAGGTTGGGTTAAAACAGTTTGGGTCCAAATCTGTTAATTGATGGGTTAATTCGGGCTCGAGTAGACCTTAGGTCGGGTAATTTCAAGTCGATTTCATTTTAGGTCGGGTTAATTCGTATTAAGTTTGAGTTTGGTACAAATAGTCAATAGACTTTGGGTTTGGTCATTTCGAATGAATTATTTAACGCATTTCACGAACACGAATCACATTAAAAATATCATCAAATGATTCATATCTAAAATATTGGAGTAAATAAAAAACAATTAAATTTAAAACCAGAGACAAACCCTCTCGCCTTTAACTTTTTGTGGATGTATAGACACTATTCCTTCTTTCTAACTTTACCTATCTTTGCTTTCTAACCCTAGTTGATTAAGGCTCTCTGCTTGTTTGGGTGGCGCCGTTCTCCTTTTTTGGAGCGGTAGCCACTCTACCCTTTCGTCTTCTCTTTTTGTTGAGATGTGAAGAGTTCGATTCGTTTAACCGATAAGGCTCACCAAGTGGTAGAGAGGTGGATTTTTGTGTGAAAGGGTTGTGGAAGCTAAAAGGATAATTGACACAATGATTTATAGTGGTTCAACCATCTAACCAAGGTTTACATCCACTACCTTAGCTCCCCACTAAGGATTTCCAATCAATCCACTATTGGTTCGTCCCATTTTCTAGGCTTAGGAGGAAACTCTTATACACCGATCAAGCTTTCTACCCAAAGCCTTGATCGAAACCCTCTTTACAAAGAGAAACAATAAGCAAACTTAAATCCCTCTAATAGGTATTTGTTCGCACAATTTAGCACTCACCCAAAACCTAAATCACTTGAGCAAATTTGACAATTTTGGCTCACTAGTGTTTGTATATACAATAAATGACAATTTAAGCTCTAAGACAATTCTTGATCATTTGTTGATTGACAATATGAGCATTAGCCTTTATTTGATGCTTGGAGGTCCCTTTTATACTCCCAATTGAGTTTGTAGCCGTTACTAGTCGTTGGAGATGATTTGGATCCGTTGATGACTTTATTTCCCTTCATTAATGCTGTTTTGTAGCCTTCCGTATCGATACGCTTGGACCCGTATTGGTACGACCTTCATCAGAAACTAGTCGTTGGGCTTTTCCCAGACTGGGTGTATCGATACGCTTGAGGGCGTATCAGTACGGGTTCACTTTTAAATGACCGTTGGGAAAGTAGTTGTTGGGGTGGTTGAAAGGGGATCGGTACGCTTACCAGGCGTATCAAAACGATCCCGATCCGTATCGAAACGACCAAGCCTATTTCGATACGAGTTTTGGCAGTGACCAAACTGGGGCAAAAATGTATCGGTACGGGTACAACCGTATCGATACGGGTAGCTTGAAAAGTCAAGTTTGACTCTTTAAAATTAGTTAAAACATTGCCAAAAACCTTTTAAAATATCTCAAACATAATTTCTAGTTGTTTGGACTTAAAACCAAGTTTTTATTCTTTTCAAATTGGTCCAAAACATTTTTCAATTATTATATCAAAACATTAGTTCTACAATCTCTCCTTTTTATATAATAAAACTCACTTGAAAAATTGTTTGGGATTCTCCCCCTTTAACTTTAAAAATGTGAATAAGAGATTGAAGATATGAAATCAAATAAAGCTCCCCCTTATTCATTTGAAAATTCAATTTTTCAAACCATTTCTCCCCCTTTTTGTTATATTAAAAATAATTTAAAACATTAAGTTCAAAATAACAATAGAGGTAAAATTTGACAAAACTACAAATTTGCTTTTAAAATGGCTCCCCCTTACTCAAAGCATCAATAAAATGTTAGTCCAACATATATGATCATCTAGTTGAATAAAATAAAAAATAAAACTAATAAATGCAAAAACAACTAGATATTACCACACTTGAACTCAAGGTAGGATGTGAAGCCTTCCTTCTTCAAGTGTTCTTCCTTGTGTGCATGGAGCTCCCCCTCAATGTTTGACTTGTTCAACATCTCCATCACACCTAGCAAAAGACAATCAAGTGACTTTTGGTATCCAAATTGCTTTGGATCCATGAACATTAGTAGCACAAATTTTAGTCCCCTTAGGAATCCATTTTCAATGTCATCCTTTTTAATTGAAGTACTAAGTCCTTTTGAGACCCAAATACTTCTAAAACATTTTCCTTTAATAAATCTAGGGGCATTAGATTGTCCAACATAAAAATTTGATTTTCCAAAATTGTTTTTCTTTTCAAGCTCTTTGGAAATCAAATCATTTTCTTCTTGAACTTTTTTAAGCAAATTGTGTAAATCAAAACATTTTAATTCAAACTCTTCGAGTTTTGCTTCAAGTTCAAGTTTGGTTTTAGAAATCAAATCATTTTGAATTTTTAACTTTGAAATCAATTTATTGTTTTTCAAAATGTGATTTTTAAACTCTAAAACCAAATCATCATAGGCATCTTGTAATTCATCAAAGGAATAAGAACATGAAGTAGATGAATTAGAAGTTACCCTTGAATCTTCTTCGATGGCCATAAGACAAAGGCTGTCTTGTTCATCGTCGGTGGAGTCCTCAACACTCCAAGTAGCCACATGTGCCTTCTTCCTATGGCTAGAAGTGCTTACCCTCTCCTTTTTCATGGATTCTCGTTCAAGCTCTCTAAAAGACTTCTTCATGAATGGGGCACACTTCTTGAAGATATGAACTATCTCTTCATCTTCATCCTCCTCTTCACTTGAGTAGACATGATGACAAGTGGAGGATTTGAGAGCCATGGCACTTGCATTGATGCCAAGCTCTTTGATTTTCTTCTCTCCCATAGCTCTAATTTCTTCCCTCTTCTTCTCATCTTCTTTATTCTTCCTCATGATTTGATGAGTAAGGAGTGACCCCATGAGTTCATCAAGCTTCAAGGTCTTCAAATTTTTGGCTTTGATGATGGCAGTCCTCTTTGAGTCCCATGACTCGGGAAGTGAGTATATGAGCTTTCGAACAAGCTTTTCCTCCGGGATGGCTTCTCTATAGCCTTTGAGACCATTGGTGATAGTGGAGAACCTATCAAACATCTTCTCGATGTTCTCTTCCGAATCCATTTTGAAGTTTTCATACTCTAAGGTTAGTAGCCCAATCTTGGTCTCCTTGAATTCATCGGTCCCCTCGTATGTGATTTCAAGCTTGTCACATACCTCCTTGGCCCTCTCACAAGAAGACATCTTCTCATAGATGGTTGGGCCAAAAGCACAAAACAAGATGTGCAAGGCTTTGCAATTAAGCTCCATCTTCTTGCGATCGTCGGCACTCCACTCTGCTTTGCTTCTTTGAGGCACGAACGTACCATCTTCAACTATATCTCATAGCTTGTAATCTTTATATTTGATGAAGAACTTCATCTTTGTCTTCCAATGGGCATAGTGGGTTCCGTCGAAGAAAGGCGGTTTGTCGGTTGATTGTGCCATTTGAGCCGATTGATGAAATAGTGATCGAGATTGCCGGATCTTCTCAATAGGATGTGAATCCCCTTCGATTGATCCAAGCTCTGATACCAATTGTTGAGATGTGAGGAGCTCGATTCGTTCAACCGATAAGGCTCACCAAGTGGTGAAGAGGTGGATTTTTGGGTGGAAGGGTTGTGGAAGCTAAAATAAAGATTGACACAATGATTTATAGTGGTTCAACCTTCTAACCAAGGTCTACATCCACTACCTTAGCTCCCCACTAAGGATTTCCAATCAATCCACTATTGATTCGTCTCCTTTTCTAGGCTTAGGAGGAAACCCTTTACACCGATCAAGCTTTCTACCCAAAGCCTTGATCGAAACCCTCTTTTACAAAGAGAAACAAGAAGCAAACTTAAAACCCTCTAATTGGTGTTTGTTTGCACAATTAAGCATTCACCTAAAACCTAAAACACTTGAGCAAATTTGACAAATTTGGCTCACTAGTGTTTGTCTATACAATAAATGACAATTTCAGCTCTAAGACAATTCTTGATCATTTGATGTTTGACAATATGAGCATTAGCCTTTACTTGATGCTTAGAGGTTCCTTTTATACTCCCAATTGAGTTTGTAGCTGTTACTAGTCGTTGGGGATGATTTGGACCGTTGAGGACTTTATTTCCCTTCATTAATGTTGTTCTACAGCCTTCTGTACCGATACGTTTGGACCCGTATCGGTACGACCTTCATCAGAAACTAGCCGTTGGGCTCTTGCCAGCCTGGGCGTATCGATGCGCTCGAGGGCGTATCGGTACGGGTTCACTTTTAAATTACCGTTAGGAAAGTAGCCGTTGGGGTTGTTGAAAGGGGATCGGTACGCTTACCAGACGTATCGAAACGATCTCGATTCGTATCGAAACGGCCAAGCCTATTTCGATACGGGTTTTGGAAGTGACCAAACTGGGGCAAAAGGTATCAGTACGGGTACAACCGTATCGATACGATAGCTTGAAAAGTCAAGTTTGGCTCTTTAAAATTAGTAAAAACATTTCCAAAAACCTTTTAAAATATCTCAAACATAATTTCAAGTTGTTTGGACTTAAAACCAAGTTTTAAATTCTTTTCAAACTGGTCCAAAACATTTTTCAATTATTATATCAAAACATTAGTTCTACACTCTTTTTCGATCTTTTCTCTTTATTTTTTTATTTTTTTCTTCGGCGCTTGTTTTCCGACCATCTCTTGGTCTCCTTGTTGTGGAGCCTCTTCCCCTGGTGATTGAAGCTATGTTCGAGTTTCAATTTTGTGAGAGGATGTTGGTCTGTCAGTGGGTTCGAGGGCGGGGCCCCTTGCCTCCGAGTTCTGTCAGACTTTCTTTCGAGGGTTTTGCCCTCAGTCTTGCTCGGTAGTCTTTTTGACCCTATTTGTCTCCTTCTGACATCGTTGCTTTTAGATCTTCCACGATGTATCGGGTTAGATATCATGATGTCCCGATTTTGGATCTCTTCCTGCATCACCTATTGTGCTACATCTTCTGCGCCGTCAGAATCGACATGGATGCTCAAGAGCGGCAACTAGCTTGGTGTCTTCCTTTCCCATTCATCGGCTGAAATGGCTCTCTCTTGTGTTGGGGAGTTGTTGTTTCACCTTTCTTTTGTGGTGTTTTTTATTGTTATGTTTTTCCTGTATGCTCTTGTTTCTGGTTTGTTCCATGTTGTTTGTTCTTGTGATGTTTGCTTGTTCGTTGTTGCTCTCTCCTTCCTCCTATTTTTTTCTTTTTTATTTGTTTGTTTATATTTGTTTCTTGAATGAATGCCAGCTTATTGTTCAAAAAAATATTAGAGTAAATAACAAAAATTAGAAATTAATAAGGGCCAATTCGGTGAAAAATAAAAAAATTTGGACTAACATGAATAAAAATACCATCATATTAAAAATACTTAGACTAAATTACAAAAATAGGGGTCAATTTGGAATAAAAATAAAGTTTTATAGACTATAATGAACAAAAATATTAAACTAAAATTAAAAACATTGGACTAAATTACAAAAAAATGAATATGAGTCAATTTGGACTAAAAATAAAATTTTATGGACTATCTATAATGAACAAAAATGTCATCATATTAAAAACATTAGACTAGATTAGACATTTTTAAAATATATAGTTGTGAATTTGAATCCCTAAACTCCAAACCTAAACCCTAAATCTTATAATCACTAATAATTAAAGTGCAAACTGAATCCCTAAATAATCTCATAAACCCAACCAATCACTCAACTTGACACATTTACCCTTAAACCCCAAACTTTAACCCTTAAATCTTACATTCACTAATAAATAAAGTACAAGCATAATCCTCAAATCCCCTAATCCCTAAATAAATCCTATAACCCCAAACACTCAACTTGAAATATATATTATACCCATAAACCCTAAACCTCAACTTTTAAATCTTACAATCACTAATAATTAGAGTACAAGCCTAATCTCATAATCTCTAAATTAATCTCATAACCCCGAACACTCGACTTGACACATTTAGCATTAAAACCCGAACCTCAACTCTTAATTTTTTTTTTCTAGATAGAAATAAATTGGGCCTTCAAAAGCCGTTAAACATTTAGAATCATCATCAGTCATTTTGGATTGGGTACAACTGAAATAAGTTGAGCCTTTAAAAGGTTTAATTATTAAATAATTTTATAAAAGAGGATCTAATTAAAAAAGAACCTAAACGTAAAGATCTAAAGAAATTAAACTAAAATAAATCAAACTAAAACTAAAGAATAAAAAAAACTTAGTGTAAAGCTCCTATACTAGTAATGACATAAAGTGCAAATAAACCCTAAAAATGGACGAATTTTCCCCTCCATTTTGTTAACCTAATTGTTGTTATTGTTTCAATTTCTTTAGAAATTGAAATATGGGAATTGGGATTGGAGTTTCCACTGTTTGGTTCATTGGGATTTGGGCAGGCCGAATCCCTAAAAATGAGAGGGTTTTTTTTTACTAAATTAAAAAAATAAATAGGGGTTAATTTGGATAAAAAATTAAATTTTAGAGGTTAAAATAAATTGGAGTAAAAATTACAAAAAATATAAATAAACAAAAATATAAAATACAAAAAATAAAAATATATATTAGTTTAGGTCAACAACATGCCAGGTTCAAAACATGTCGGGTAAAATTAGATCTCGGATCAATCCAGTCGGGTAATATCGGTTATCTTCCAGGCTAGTCTCGGGTACAAGTTCATTTTAGTCGGGTATAGGTCGAGATTTGGGTCCACAATAACAGGTTCAATTCGGATTCAGGTTGTTCTCGGTTGGATGCAGGTCGGGTTCGGTTACTACAGTAACATGTCAAACTCGGGTTCGGGTCAACAACATTCGGTTACATATTAGTTTCGGGTAATCGCATCCTCGGGTCAAACCAAGTTTTGACTCGAGCATGTTTCAGTCGGGTTTTTAGGTCGGATCAACTTTTTACATCCCTAATTAAGATTATAATATGTACTACACCCTGAAGGTGTCACGTTATAAAATAGTAAAAATCATAAAAAAAATTCAGAAATAAAAAATAAAAAATATATTTTTTTAAATTATAAAATTATAATAATTACAATAATTATTTAAAAATATATAAATATTTAAAATGAAATAATATTTAAAATTATATAAAAAATATTTTTTAAATTATAAAAAAAGCATAAAACATATTAAAAAATATATTTTCCTAAATTTATTGGAGCTTGCTCTCGGTTCTGGATGCAAAATTGTGGGGATATATGAGGGCCTCCTTTGTGCATGGTGAGAAGGTTGGCGGAAGGTGGTTGTAGAATCCGATTATTCGAATACGTTACGACTTATTGAAAATGCTCGAAATGGTTATAGGGGGTGTTCTCTATTGCTTCACATTGAGGAGTTGCGCCACCGTAATTGCCTAACTGGAACTTGAAGTTCCAATTTGTTCCATGATTTGGGAACCAGATTGTCGATCATTTGGCTGAATTCGATTTTGAGGTCCGGTATTTTCATACTCCTGGTGTGGTACAAAACATCTTACAGTTGGATGTCTATAATTCGGCTTAGTTTATTTTTTAGTTTTGGCTTAACTATAAAATAAGTGCCAAAAACTATGTCACTTTTTGCAATAGGTGTTTAAAGTATTTTTTTTACTGAAATAGATGCCTAAAATTTTATTTTTGACTTGTTTTAAAGTCAATTGAGACACATACTTTGACACACATTTCAACAAAAAATGGACCTATTACAAAAAAAGACACAATTTAGGCACTTATTTTATAGTTAAGCCTTTAGTTTTTTTTGTAATGTTTGTCCTTTGGCTTCTTAGGCATAAAGTCAAAAAAATAAAATATCTCATATACAATGTTACAATTGTTAAAAATTTGGTCACTACACTTTAGAATGTTGGGAGAAGAACAAAAAAACAAGTAAAGAGTAAACCTAGTGGAGACAAGAGAAGACATTGATTATAATTATTGGTACATTGAACTGGTTGTAGTAACCAAATGCGTGGTGATAGGAAAAGGTTTATAACGTTAAAAGAGTATTATGGTGAAATAACATTAGGAGATTCTTCTAAGATAGAAATCTAATGCATCTTAATATCTCTAAAAAAATGGTAACCCAAAACTTACCGTTAACATATACTATGTTTCAAAATTAAAACAACTCTGAGAAAAAGGCTATAAAATTTAAATGTAAAATTATATTTTTACTCTAAGTGACGAAAATATCAAGCTTATTGCAAGAGTTTTTTATGAGAAAAAAATCAAATGTTCTTGTTGAATATTAAAGTAGACACATCCAAGTGTTTGAATGTGTGTGTCTCTAGCGTATGAGATATGGACACTTGAGTTTTGGTGGTCTTAAAGTTCTTGGAAAAAAGAAGATGGTAAAAGGTCTCCTCTATCAAACATTTGGAGCAACTATGTGAAGTTTGTGTCCTTGGCAAGCATACATGGAAAAATTTTCCAGAACATTAATCTTTTAGAGCAACAGTGCCACTCCATCTTGTTCATGCTCTATGTTGACCTATTAAGCCATTTTCTCTCAGTAAAAATAATTATTTCTTGTTTCCTAATGATGATTTTAGCAGAAAATCATGATTCTATTTTCTTAAAAAGAAATATGAAGCTTTTGAGACATTTAAAAGCTTCAAAATAATGATAGAAAATTAAAGTGGTTATATAATTAAAGTTTTGAGAACTGATAGATGAGGTGAATTCACTTCAAAAGAGTTTAACATATTTTACAAGAATCATGGAATTTATCGCACTTTAACAGTTTTTAGATTTTCACAACAAAATGGCACAACATGAAAGAAGTATAGAACAATTCCTAATATGATTAGAAGTATGCTGAAAAGGAAATAAATGCCTAATGAGTTTTGGCCAGGAGCTGTTTCCTGTGTCGTTTATCTTGTCAACATGTGTCTCACCAAGTGTTTGATGAATAAAACATCTCAATAAGATTGAAGTGGAAGAAAGCCTATCGTATTTAATTTTCGATTCTTCGAGAGTCTTGCTTATGTTCAAATTCTAGAACAAGAAAGATCCAAAAATGATGATAGAAGTAGGAGATATATTTTTATTGACTATGACTTAAACTTAAAAGGATACAAGTTGTTTCACCTAGATGCAAAGAAGGTAGTTATTAGCAAAGATGTAAAATTTGATGAACAAAATACATGTGATTGAAATACCCCCGAAGAAGACTTGCATAACTTCTTTTCATACTTTGACACTGAAATGATGAGATGCACAGTCAATCACCACCATCACAACAAAAGATTTAACAAAGAATCCTAAAGTAGATCTAAATGAAGGAGAAATTGTTCTAGTAGTTTGAAGATCAACAAGAGAGAGATTGATGTTAGAATCAAACCATAAATTAATATGAAATCTAATACCTATGATCTATCATGTTAAATCATCAAGAACAATAAACTGAATGAACTAAATGTGGAAACGTACCTGAATATTTCTGTAAACTAAAAACCTTGAATCTTTTGTTGAAGATCACCTAGAAAGTGGTCGTGATCTTCCAAGAAGATAGGTTAGCCCTTGACGTAAAAATTCTCTGTCGGGGACAAGAGTAATGTAACCCCCTAGACCCGCCTATGCGTTACTACGGATCTTAGGAAGTCACATTAGGGTCACAAGAGCGACCCACAGTGAAAAATACACATGAAAACATTTTTCTTTCCCAAAACACTTATTAAACTGTAAAGTCAACTTCTGTTTAAAATACAATTCAGGAAGATCATTTAAACACATAACAAAAATTTCAGAAAGTATTTTACAGACACTGACATGAAACAATACATGACATACATGACATACATGCCCACTAACTATACAGTACCGTACTCCAGAGGCAACGCCGAGAGAACTCCGAACACTGATGTCAAACATTAGGTCATGATTTTCTTTTAACCTGCGATGGTAAAAACAACGTGAGCTTGGGAAAGCTCAGTAATACAGAACTACCAAAAGATGCTATAAGCTCATGCAGACATATGGTAGGCATAACATTTTCATGATGTTTCAAGCAATGATAGTCCTATATTTCTGTTCTACTATTTCGAGGTTAGATCGTACTCAAGAATAATGATATTTTTTCTTTAATCAGACCTTGAGAATTAGACGAAAATTATATAGGCTGGTAACATACGAGGTAAGAATCTGAGAGTTTGGCGTCTAGTGTGTTCCAATAAGTGCAAATAAACATACATAAGTACTTAACATCATATCATATGAGCACATAACATATTAAATGCAAATGTTCAATGATCATATAGAAGTTTACAAGAACTACCCTCCAACCTTACACCAATATGCAGTCCCCCAGAACTGCATCCATAAGGACTTACCCTAGGCTCGATGGGCATAGGTGCCACCTAAGGGGCTACCTTAGGTCTATAAGGACTTACCCTAGGCCCGATTGGCATAGGTGCCACTCAAGGGGAGACCTTGAGTCCATAAGGACTTACCCTAGGCCCGATGGGCGTAGGTGCCACTCAAGGGGAGACCTTGAGTCCATAAGGATTTACCAGCTTGATCAGGGTTGTACCAACAGAGACTTCATAACATAACCCAACAGTATACCCAGATAGTAATCGGTGTTCAGATTCCAAACATGAGTAACATAATACATGTAACATACATATTTTATTTAGAGTATCAGAAACAAAAGTTCATGCTTTTGACAGATAAATGGGCATACTATCGAGCAGAACAGACATTTTCAGCATTCATCGTGCAAACAGATTGTACCTTCATAGGTCAAACTAACAGGTCATGCTAACAATTTCATCAAACAGTCAGACAATACCATCACAGATCAAATGATCACATACCAAGTATACAGATTGGACAGACATATATCAAGTAGGCAGAGCATGTTCATATATCAAGTTCATCATTTTATCTCATTTTTCTAACATAGTGATGCAATCTCAATAACAATTAAAATGTTCATCAAACATAATATTATTCACGATTAAATAATTATACAATCCATTCAACAGAATATAACACACATGGAACACACTAGATGGAATATTTTATTTCCTAAAGATACTTGGCGTTTACAGAAAGGGGACACATTAAACTTTTGACAATTTAGACGAATTTCCAGAATGAGGTTCCTATTAGAAAAGGGTTCGTAAAACGATTCATATTATGTATTCAAGAATTGGTACATCAAGATCTTAGAAAGTTTGGATATATCATGAGTGCCTTAGTCATTTAAGCTTACAAGGGCATTATGGTCATTTTATCATTCATGGGCGTTTTAGTAATTTATACCAACGAGACATAAACAGTCGCTCAGGAAATTCTATTTACTCATCACTTTTCCAGTCATGCATTCAGAGATTTCTATGATAAGATCTTTTGTGATATCGGATACATCCAGGGTTGTTTTGGTCACTATGGCCAATAAGGGTGTTTTAGTCATTTAACTATCAGAGGTGATTTTGTAGTTTAGCCCAGTAATGATAAAATGACGATTTACAATAGTTAATATTTCCAGAAGTTTTTCAAGCCTCAAACTGTTCGAACTAACATATTCCTACCTTGCAGTACTAACAAACCCTTATATTAATATCTTGAGTGATTAACATAATGAGCGTGCTTCCTAACACTTAGGGGTAGTTTAGCCCTTAAAGTCTCATTAGAATTCTCAGGGTTTCATCAAATGCATAATTGTATATTTAACTCAAGAGAGCATTTTAGCCATTTTGGAAATTGGGATAAATTCACTGTTTTTGTCAAATCTTACTATTTAGCACCTTTATCGTTTACGTATTCGGTAGAGATTAAGTCATTCTAATCCTTTCGGCCCTTACAGACGTTTTACTCATTTTAGAACTTAAGAGTAAAATTGTTATTCTGATTAATTAAGAATTTCGGTGCTTGAAGGCACTACAGTCTTTTCGGTCATTACGATCATTTCGATTAATTCATTCCTCACTATCGTACGGATCAGCTTAAGAATACAACAATAATTCCAGTAATTTCACCTTTAGGCGTTATACCTTCATGTGTTATACAGAGCTTGGGGGAAATTCAAGTTTCTTTTAGTATCGCACACATTTGAATAATGATGTCGAAGCCTTTTCCAAAAGAACATACATCATGGGTAGAGTAATTTGTATAATCATGTTGACTGCAGATTTTAGGTCATTTCCTTTATCAGAGGGGTAGTTTAGTCATACTTATGCTCCAAGGGTATTTTCGTAATATCATAATTAATATCTCTCATTCGGTATTCTGGGCCTCGATTCTTACGCACTTATGATTGAGTTGCGAATTAACTGAATTTAACTATTAGGACTTCTAATACTGTTAGCCCATTAGTAATCTTATTCGGATAATTTGGTGTTATTAATATCCATACTTATTGCTCGAATCTGATTCAATTTAAGCAGAATCTACAATATACGTCATCATAAACATGCATGCTTTAACCGGATATCAACATGTACATAAAGCATACAAGGGGTAGTAATGTATTGCCTTTAATACTTACTATATCGGTCATCCCTGATACTTCGTTCGATCAATTTCAAATCTGAATACGACGTCCTCAACATCTCAGATACAAGAAACTACGAATACTTTCAATCACACAAATTCCAATTTCAGTCTTTAATCACCTTACTCATAATTGATTATTAAAATACATAAGTGGACTCAAGTTCAAGGTCCAATTCGGGGGCTTTCGGGTTATAATTTCACGAAACGGGCTTCAAAATCGGACTCGGGACGTCGAAAAACATAAAATAGGACTTTTCGGAAAAGTTGACTTTTTGGTCAAAGTCAACGCTGACGTCAGCAGTCAACGTTGACGTCATGCTGACGTCACTGGTCCAACGGCTCACTCGGTGAGTTGACTCACTCGGTTGACTCGGGCGAGTTGACTCACTGGGTTGACTTGGTCAACGGGTCAAACTCAGGTCGGTTTCAAGTCAACGGGTCGGGTACGGGTCAACGAGTTGGGTCGGGTATGGGTCTTGGTTTACTACTGGGCTGGGCCGGTTTAGGTTGGACCGGTTCAGGTGGACCGACCAACAGGTGGGCCGGCCGGTTCAATGGCCACCGTCCAGGGCTGCCGAAAATCGCCCCAGACGGCGCGTGAAGTCCACGCGCGGCCCTATACGGCCGGAAAACTTCCCAAAATGCGAAAAACAACCTCAAAATTTTATCTATACACTTAATCCATCCAAAATCGAGTCGGATAGCTTACCGGACTTACCAATTCGGAGCAAAAACAACCAAACGGTCGTATCTCCGACGAGGCGCTAAACGGCAGCGAGCGGCTGAGCAACCGGTAGGGTTTTATTCACCTCGCGACGGGGAGTCTAGGGGTGGCAACGGTGCGGCGAACGGATGCCTACGGCGGCCGGAATTGACGAAAAACCTAACGGCTCAACCCTAGGTTCTTCGAATCTTGATCCTTCGATTGACGGCGATCGGGACGACATCTATGCGAGTGGCTATGGGTGTTTGGCTCGAGACTCGACGGGGAAGCCAGCAGTGGTGGCGGTGAACGCCACGGAGCAGCGGTGACCGGGATCGGGCGGGGTCCGACGGGGAAGATGAAAGGTTTGGTGAGGGGAGGTGAAGGGTCGTATTATTATTATTATTAATTTTTTTTAGATCTGGGTTCTTGGAATTAATTGAACTAATATGAGTAGGTAGGATATTTTCATTATCTTATTATTTTATTTTTAGATATCCTATAACACATGTTTAGATTGATATTTAGACAGGAAAAGATAAGAGAAAAGCCTTAGTTTAGCTGGTTAAGGCTTAGGCTCATTGAGCTTAGGTCACAGGTTCAAAGCTCCATGCTAGCACTAACCCCTTCTTTTTCCGTTTTTTTTATGTCCATTCTGTTCACCCTTTTTCATTTTCATTTTTTTTTTGCCTTACTAAACTAGGGGTGTTACAAGTAATACAAGTTAACCTATTTCTTGGGGACTACTACCTCTTTATATAGTTGATTATTAAATCTTATTAAATATTTATAACTCTGCCCCTCATTGAATTATAAATATATCTTACGATATCTACACTTTTATTTCCATGACATTTTAATACCTATGACACGCATAACATAATTGGTCACTTGATTTTGTGTCATACTTTATAATAGCAACATACATTTTACATATGTGTCCATAATTGCAGATTTTAATCCAACAATTTGCTAGAAAGTTACTAAGAGTGTTATTTAGAAAATAATGATAATCATTTACTTTTATGTTTATTTGTAGACAATGAACCGTTAGATTTTAAAAAAGTTGTGAAAGAGAAGAAATGAAGAAAAACTATGGAAGTAGAAATTAGTGCTATCGTAAAGAATGAAACTTGACAGTTATCTACCTTACCTGAAGGTCACAAACTTATTAGTGTAAAGTAGATCTTTAAAAACAAAGAAATTAACTATTGGAGAAGTAGAGATGTATAAGCTGAGGCTTTTAGCAAAAAGGCTACACGCAGAAGAAAAGAGTAGATTATGATGAGGTGTTTGCTCTTGTTGCTTGTATGAAAATAATAAGGTTGCTAATTTTCATTGTTGCTTAGAACAAGTGGACGATTCATCAGCTTGATGTGAAGTAAGCTTTTCTCAATGACTTTCTAAAAGAAGGAATTTATGTTGAACAACTAGAAGGTTTTGTCATCAAAGGACAAAAAGAGAAAATCTTAAAGTTAAAGAAGGCTTAGTATGACTTAAAGCAAGCACTCACATCATGAAATAACAGAATTGACAAGAATGAATTTAAAAGGTGCACTCATGGGTATGCACTTTATGTTAAAATCTAAAAACAAGATATCTTGCTTGTTTGTCTCTACTTAGATGATCTCGGTTTAGGGAATAACTCAACAATGATTGAAGATTTCAAAAAGAGTATGTCAAAAGAATTTGAAATGAAGACTTAGGGCTTATGTCCTATTAACTGGGCCTTGAGGTGATGTAGATTGATATTGGAATTTTTATTCATTAAGAAAATTATTGCAAGAAGGTGCTTGAGAAATTTAATATGCTTGGGGTGCAAACATGTAACACCCCAATGGAACGTGCAATGAAGCTTTCCACATTTGATAAAAGAAAGAAAGTAGATTCTATGATGTACAAAAGTCTTATGGAGAGCTTAAGGTACCTAACTTCTACAAGACTTAATATTGTTTTTGCTGTTGGACTAGTTTGTCGTTTGATGAAAAGTCATTCATCTTCTCATCTAACGACGGAAAAAAGAAATCTTCACTATGTCAAAAGTACTCTTAATTATGACTTATTTTATGTATCATCAAATACATTTGAGCTTGTGAGATACTGTGATAGTGATTTTGGAGAAGATAAATATGATAGAAAAGACACAAGCATATATGTATTTTTCATAGGAGCTATGTAACCCCCCAAAGACCCATCTATGCGTTACCACGGATCCTAGAAAGTCACATTAGGGTCCCAAGAACGACCCACAGTAAAAATCCATATAAAACATTTTCCCTTAAGACACTTATTAAATTGTAACAGTAACTTCTGATTAAAATACTCTTTCAAGAAATTATTTAAACATATAGCAAAAATTCCAGAAAACGTTTTACAGACACGAGAACTCCAAAGTAATACGTTTTACGACCCACTAACTATGTCGGTACCGTACTCCAAAGTAGCGCCAAGAGAACTCCAAATACAACTTTCAAACACAAAACCATGATAGATTTCTTCTAACCTACGAGAGTAAAAACAACATTAGCTTCGAAAAGCTCAGTAATACAATACTACCAATGGATGCTATAAGTAACATGCATGAATACGGTCGAGCGTGAAGCTATCATGGTGTTCTGAGAAACAACAAGTTCCAAATTTACGGTTCATTATATCGAATACACGTTATATCTGAAGACGAAAAAGGTGTTCTTTATTCGATCACTAAGTATCAGGGGAGGAGCATGTAGACCGTATAATCAAAACAGAGAGATGGATTACGGTAGTTGATTTCAGAGAGTTAGTGTGTGTTCCAATAGTGCAAAGTTAACACCTACAAAGTATCAGTGTGGTGAACATTTATTTCACAGTTATATAATAATAGCGATAATATTCATTTGAAATTTCCTATCTACCCTTCAACCAAACTCTCCAGTATGCAGTTCCTCAGAACTACATCTATAAGGGGTGTTAATCCAGGCCCATTGGTCGTAGGTGCCAAGCTAAGGGGATACCTTAGGTACGGTAGGAATCACCATAACCGAAGCATAGGAACCTGAAACGGTAAGGAATTACCAGCCTGATCAAAGTTGAACCTACGATAACTTCACTCTATCCCAAGTACCCTAGTACCGGTCTAGGCAGTGATAATAGTAATCGGTAACATCATTAATCGGCAATAATCGGTAATAACAACAATCATTAGCTATCAGTACTAATCGGTTATAACAATAGATATGAAGCAACTTTAGTTTTCAGTTCAGATACAAAGGTATATTTCGGTTAAATAATAGTCATGATTCAGATCATGAGACAATCTACGGTTCAAGCGGAGAGAATATTCATATGCACTTGGAATCCACTAGATGGAACAATTAATTTCTCGAAGATACTTGGTATTTACGAGGAAAGAGGAAACACTGAACTTTTGACAATGTTGACATGATTTCAAAAACGATGTCCCTATTAAAAGGGGTTTGAAATTAATGTCTCCAACCAAGTATTCGGAAATCAATATGATACGATCATATATGACACGAAATATCAAGATTGTCCCGATCATTTTTGGCCAACAAAGGCATTTTGATCCTTTTAACACTCTGGGGCAATTCCATAGTCTAACCCCAATAGGATAGGTCAATGACTTCTTGGGCTAAAGATTGTTGATCATTTACCAAATTCCAGACCATCCCACTATACTCATTTCTCCAATACATTACTTTCCACGTATTCAAATTGGTACACTTTCTCTATGCTCACCATTTAATTCTGACTGTGTTGTACATCTGTAGATCACTGTCACATTATCTCGGAACAAGCCTCAAGAGGTTGAACATGTATTTATGCAGTTTTCATCCATTAATGTACAATATTAAGAAATTATTGACATATATACCAAGATTCAAGCCTAAAGGGGTATTACAGTCACTTGCGTGCTATCAGGAGTTCAAGATTTTGAAGCTTTAGCTTATCTCGGGTTAAGAGGGTATTCCGATTATTAAACTGTAGTCATTCACGTTCTTTCGACCCTTTTGAACCACTTAATCATTTTAATCTTTAGGTTATATCCTATCGTGTGGTTAACTTGGTAGTCTTGGTGCCCGATGGCATCTTATTAATCTTAATCCCAATCACACAAATCGATATTTTCAATCATTTCAGTTATTTCGGTCATTTCAACCTTTTTCCGACCATCCATTTATTTTAAAACTTGGGGGCAAACCCGTCATTTCAGTTAATTTAGAAATCCTAATGCTCAAGGACATTTTGGTAATTTTGCTAATTTGATCGTATCAGTATCTCTAATTCTCTCTCTCGATTCAGCTGTTAAAATCAATTTTGTACCTTCTAATAGTTTGATTGATCCAAACATACAAAGAATTTTCCCTATAATTTTATCTTTAGAGATTTATGTTAAATCAAGAACTTATCGTTCTCGAACGTTTAAGTCTCATTATCGTGTTTTTCTGAGCAATTCGAGGTTTTCAAATGAATAAGTTGTTTTACCAGATTTAGAGTAGATTCCAATGCCGCTTCCATTATCATGGGGTATTTTAGTTATTTTCATACCTTGAGGGCATTTTCATAATTTCATATCAGAATATTTTGTCGTTGATCATTTGACATTATTAATCGGGTTTGGAGATTGACCACCTTGTTAATTATTTATTGAACTCTAGATCCTTTCGATTTATCAACTTTCTCCTTCGATTATTCCAATTCTATCTAGATTGTCATACCCATTTTCATATCCAGTTTGACTAAGCTGAATTAACAGTACTCGCCGTCGTATTTATGCATGCATTAATCGAATACCAACATGTTCATAAGGCATACAAGAGGTAGTAATGTATTACCTTGAATCCTTGTTGTATCAGTCAACCCTTGGAACGACCTTTGAACACTCTCGAACTCGGATTTGATGTCCCTCAACATCTCGTATCAAAGAACCATGAATACCTTCTATTGCACAATTCCAAATTTCAATACTTATTACATTGCTCTTAATTGATTAATATAATACATAAGCAGACTCGAGTTCAAGGTCCGATTCAGAGTCTTTCGGGTTAGAATTTTGTGAAACGGGCTTAAAATCGCACTCAGGATGTCGAAAAACATAAAATACGACATTTCGAAAATTTGACTTTTTGGTCAATAGTCAAAGTAAACGCTGACATCATGTTGACATCATGCTGACATAAGCAGTTAACTGAGCTGACTCGGGCGAGTTGACTCACCGAGTTGACTCGATTTGGTTTGACTCGGCGTGCCAGTTTAGTTCGGTTCGGTTCAAACGGTTTAACTCAGTTCGGTTCAAGGGCCAGACTGGGTTTGAGCCGGCCGATTCAGTGGCCACCGCCCAGACAGCACGTGGAACCCACGCATGGCCGAAAATGGTTGAAAAACGTCCACAAATGCAACGGTAACTTCAGTTTCAACCAAAACAACAAAATAAATCCAAAAACCAATAGAAAACTTACCGATCTTACCAAAAAATAGAGGGAAACGATCGAAACTGACGAGGTTTCGATGACGGACTAAACGAAGGCGGACGGACATTTGACGGGTGAGGTTTTGTTTGCCTCAGCATGGGGAGCTCGCTCGCGGTGACAACGCGACGGACAAACGCTTATCGGTGCCGGAATCAACAAAAAACCGAACGACTTCAACCCTAGGTTTGACGAACCTTCCTCCTTCGATTGCCGGTGATCGGAACTGTAATCATGGGAGTGACCTTAAGGGTTTTGGTCGAGACTCGACAACGAACACAAAAGCGGCGACGGTGAGCGACACAGTGCGACAGTAGGAGAAAACGGTGCAACGGCCGGTGGTCTCGAAAGGAGAAAAGGATGAGGGGGTCGGTTTTAGGTTTTTTGGGAAATGAGGGTTGGATTTGAAGAAAAATGAAAAATATTGGGTTAGGTAGAATATTTTATTATTTTATACTTTTTAAAATCCACTTAATAATAAGTAGCTGCAATCTTATACTCAAGTGTTACCATAGTTTAGATGGTTGGGTCACTGACTTTGCTACCTAAAGGTTGTGGGTTTGATCCCCACAATTAACAACTCCCCCCCCCCCCCCCCTTCCCCTTTTTTACTTCTTCTCTTCTTCTTTTTTTGTTACAAGCTACAACTATCTAATGGAGTCTTAAGAAGCAACCAATTGTCACGCTTTTTAGCTACGAAACTAAGTATGTTGTTGCTACGTTTTGTGCTTATCATGCTATTTCGCTACGAAGATTGTTGGTTGAAATTTATTTCTCATGAGAAAAAAAACTACGAAGATTTTGATTGATAACAAGTCAACACAAACTCTTATAAAAAATTTAATGTTCTATGATTGAAGCAAACGTGACGTAATTTTACTTGACCATGTTGCAGATATTTTGACCAAGCTCTTGAAGTATGATATATTATGCAAATTTTGAAGTTTGTTGAGAGTAAATAAAAATCAAGTTAAGGGAAATGTTAAAAATTAAAATTTTTAATAAGTTATTAATACATGATAATTCATTTAACATAAGTTTATAGTTTCTTAATATTTAGAATTAATTATGTTATTTATGTATTAAGTGACACGATATTTTGATAAGCCTTTAAAGTATGATATATTCTGCAAGTTTTGAAGTTTATTGAGAGCAAATAAAAATCAAGTTAAGGGAAATGTTAGAAATTAAATTTGTTTTTAATAAGTTATTAATACATGATAATTCATTTAACATAAGTTTATAGTTTATTAATATTTAGAATTAATTATGTTATTTATGTATTAAGTGATACGGTATTTTAATATTAATTAAAATTAATCACTTATAATTAGTACTGTTAAGTTACATATGTATTCCATCTATAAATAATCATTCTGATGTGTAATGGAAATGTAGAAAATAAAAAGAAGAGATTTAATAAAGGTTACATTTCCTTTATTTTTTTGTGAGTTCACATAATTTTTCCCAATATATTGTGCCTAATAATTTAATTGAAAATTAAATGGAAACTATCCATTTTGGGTGGAGGAAGACACACGAGTGGAAAGGGAGAAAAGAGAATAAAAAAATGGGTCATCTTCCTTAGACTTAGAAACACCATTGAAGAACTCTTAAGTTATGGATTAGCAAACCTGACGTCAATGTCCTTAGAAATTGAAGAAAATTAATGAAAAATTAAGGGTATCATTGACTCTTTCTTCGTGCAACACGCTTTTTTTTTTACCAAAGATACTTCCAAGCTTAAAATAAAAACATAAACGGGCCCCACAACCATGCAAGGGCCATGCACGAAAACAGACAACAAAGGCGCCTGAAGGCACCCAACATCAAACGAAAAACAACAAACGCCACAGGAGTGGCCAAACAGACCCACAAAAAGACCATGCAAGGCCATGCACGAAGAAAAGAACAACGCCGTTCACGATCGGCACAGAAGCCAAAAAAAGACAAAGGTGAAAACAGGCGAGAACCACCGAAAGCAACAAAGCGTCCCACAAAAGGTGACGCAGCACCCTTCTCCTTCCTCTGGGGAATGGTAGAAGAAACAACACAGAGACCCCAATTACATATCGGCCAATGATCAAAACGAATTCTCGCCGACCTCAACCATTGGGCCTTCGCCGTCATTGCGCCTGAAAGCTCATAGCAGAGACAGGCTTCCGATAAAAAATCGATCCTTATCAAGGCGGCGGCAGCAAAGATCCGATGGAGAGTGGACTGTGAGAAAACAGGATCATCCACCTGTAAAAAGGGTTCATCCAACCTGCAGCAAAAACCACGGCCGTCTCCTCCAACAACAGTGAGGAACCAACGGCAAAACGAGACGTGCTCGAGAGACTTACTCTGATGCCAAAACGTGTCTTCCACGGAGCGTAGACGAACAACACCACCATTCCTTCGCCTGAGAGCTCTATCCAGAGGCAGGCTTCCGTTCCATCGGTAACGGTCCTTATCAAGGCAAGCGGCACGGTGATTATCATCCAAACACCGATCAGAAAACCAGGACAACAGTTGCTCCCAAGAAGCATCATCCGCGATCACATACCAAAATAATAAAACGAGCTCAGCAAACTTAAAAGAAAGACTTAAACAAAACTTAAAAAAGACCACAAAAGGTGGAGGAGAGCCAAGCTTAAGGCACCAAAGCACCTCCCAATCCATGGTGCCACAGCCTAAGACGATCATGGTGTGATCGGATAACCCTCGCAAGGGTTATCCGAGTCATAAACCCAAGCTTGAGCAGCATTTGAAGCATAGATAGAACCTAAACTCAAGGCAAAGACACGGCAAAATGAGGATCCTGGCTGAAATTTGGTTTCCAAATATGGAAAGATAGGTGGGCCCCAGATATCCTTTAAAAGCCAAAAAGGGATGATTTTGAGAGCAACCAACGTCCTCTCATCCAGCCTGTAGAAGCTAATAACTGAAAAACGTGAGCAGCTGGTCTTCTTATTGGTTTGCCCAAAAAAGGAAAGATAGGTAAATCTTCATATCTCCCCTTACCAAATCCTTGCCCAAATCTAAAAAAATCGGTGCGATAAAGCTTAAAAAGGAAAGTAGAGGATTGGATCCCACCCAAACCAGATATGTAGCGCTAAAAAAGGAAATATTTTTGATAGGGTAAGGATAGCTCATAACTGACATGTCTAGTCAAGCTGGTAAAGGACCAAATTGCCCTTACCCAAGTGGCCACATTCCGACAGGCACTGAGGAATCCTTCCGAAGTATCGCCGTCCCAATTTCCGGCGAGCCGAGTAGCACCGTAACGGAAGTCAGAACCCAACTTCCGACCCAGCCAGAACCTCACGCTTACATAGAAACAAACCATCACCCGGTTTCTGGTGAAAACAATATTAACACTGATGAATCCCCTGAATTCTTTCCATCCCGCAGAGTGGTTGGATTCTCTCTTACTCTGTTGACTCCCAACGTCATACGCGGCGGCTCTGACCAAGCACCAAACAACCCACATCGACGCCGTCACAGTTTGCTCATACAGCGGAGAGAAACAGTGAGCCTCACGCCGCCAACCATGCAGAGCACGAGACCCAAGACTAGATCTGGCGAAACGAAGCCTAGATCTGGCGAATCGAGAACAAGAAAGACTCATCGGAGCCACCATTCCGGTAGCTAGGAGCCGTCGCAAAGGCCAAATCTGAGAAAAGCCCCTCACTCTCACTCGCTTTCTCCCGCTTCTCAGCTTCCCTAAGCAAACCTCCAGCCGCCGTCGCTTCCTTCGCTTCCGGTAACCGATGAATGGGGCGGAGGCATAGCCGCCCACCCCCCGCTCATTCAACAAACGGGAATGAGGTAAACACCAGGTCGTCTGAGACTTAGGGCCATCGAAGAAGAAAGAAATAAAGTGGAGAAGGGGGCGCGTGGCCGCGCGTTTTATCGCCATTCTCCCCTCTTGTTTTCTCTGAATTTTGGTATTTTCTTCGTGCAACACGCTTGAAGACACGACACTTGAGTCATGATAATTTAGCATGGTCGGTCGGTGGCCATGAAATGTCTTTAATAGGTCCCCGCCATCCACTATGAAAAACCTTAAATTCCATTAGTTAGAATGCTAGATTTCAATAAAGTAATGAACATTAATGCTCTGTTGTCCATTATCATAATGCGTAAAAATCCAATTTGTTTGTTGTCAAATCCGAATATTCCATCTTTCTTTTCTTCGTGGGAAACATTCGAAGTAGGAATTTAAAAAATAGACCGCAATATAGCGGTTGCGTTGCCGTCCGAAACAGCGATCGAGATAAAAAAAAATAGTATGTGATCGCCGCAATTCAGCTGTTTTTATCTGAAACTACGATATAACACCGCAATCGCGATTTAAAACATTTCGAAGTTAGTTTACACTTTATTCGTACACTTTCACTTGCAAAAAAGTAGGCAAATAATTAGAGCTTTTACTAGTTTAGTTCATATATCATATGATTAACTTTGTAAACACATATCTCTATCAGCTTCTATATATTGTCCCTTGCATGCAACTTTCACTTTAATTATGGCAATGAAGGGAATATTTACCGGAATATTAGATTTTAATTTTTTTTCAGAAATAGGGATCCCATCAGATTATTATACTACTAGGGATGTTTACTGTTCAAAAGTAGAAGACCCTCAGCCCACCCACCGACTTTGAACAGTGATTTCCAAGCTGGTATACTGTTCAAAGTCGGATTGCTTTCCAACCAATTTTGTAGAGGCCACGATGCCACGTAGCGAGCGCTAGGAGGGTCGGGCACTGTTCAAAGTCGGACTGCCCACCCCCGACTTCAAACAGTGCACTGAATAATGGTGTGGGTGGCAGGCGGGTCACGGGTTGGCAGCTTTAATGTTTTTTATTGGTTGATGAGGTGTAATTTATGTTGTTGAAATTGAAATGAGGTGAAGATAAATAGGGGTTGCGTTGAGGTTTGAAGGTTGAAGAAAGAAGGTTGAAGAAAGAAGAGAAAGATTTTGAAGAAAATTTGTGAGTATTTATATTTTATTTGTGAGTATTTTTTTGTAGTTATATTTTTTTAGATTAGTTTTTTTAATTTTTTAGATGTTAGAATTTTGAAGTTGATGTTTGAAATATTGAAATTTTTGTGTTAAATAGGTTGTTGAAGAGGAGAAGAAGATATTTTGTGAAGAGTTTGAGAAATAGAGATTTGAAAAAATATAGTAAGTATAATGCAATTTTAATTTGGTGGTTAAATTTTATAAATTTATGAAGAGTTTAATTTGTTGTTTTTATAATTTTGGAGTTGATATTTTAAAATTTTAATTTTTGAATATTTCTATTGTTGTTAATTTTATGTTAGAATTTATAACATTAATTTTATGTTAGAATTTATAAAAACAGTGTTTAATACTTTACGAAATGGTCACTAAATAGTGAAAAATGTAGTAAATGAATTTGAAACATTCTAAAATTTTGTATTATATTAGAAATATTGTTTTTAAGGTTTCTGTTAAAATTTGATAATTTTTAGAAATCGTTTGGTACATGAATTCGAATAAAAACAGTGTTTAATACTTTACGAAATGGTCAGTAAATAGTGAAAAACGTAGTAAATGAATTTGAAAGGTTCTAAAATTTTGTATGCTATTATAAATATTGTTTTTAAGGTTTCTGTTAAAATTTGGTAAGTTTTGGAAATCGTTTGGTACATGAATTCGAATAAAAACAGTTTTCAAAACTTTACGAAATGGTCAGTAAATAGTGAAAAACGTAGTAAATGAATTTTAAACGTTCTAAAATTTTGTATGCTATTAGAAATATTATTTTTAAGGATTATGTTAAAATTTGGTAATTTTTGGAAATCTTTTGGTACATGAATTAGAATAAAAACTATTTTTAATACTTTACGAAATGATCACTAAATAGTGAAAAACATAGTCAATGAATTTGAAACGTTCTAAATTTTTTTATTCTATTAGAAATATTACTTTTAAGGTTTCTGTTAAAATTTGGTAATTTTTGGAAATCGTTTGGTACATGAATTCGAATAAAAATTGTTTTTATACTTTACGAAATGGTCACTAAACAAATTTTAATTTATAATATCTAGTATTATTTTTAATTCGGTAAAATTCAACGAAATTCAAATTCTAAGAATTTATTTAGTTATTTAGTAGTAGTAGTAGTGTAATAAATGTATTAGAATGAAAATTTTAATTGCGTAGAATTTTACAAAATTGAGTTTCGTGTTATAATATATTCATACTTATCATGTAGGATGGCTGAGGAAGCTCCTCTGTTGAGATTTCAGGATGAACACATTAGTAGTTTTCCGGTTCCTGAAATGGTACAATTTTGTTAATAATTGATTTATTACAAACATCACCTGACCATGGCAAAAAATAATACGTACGATCGAATCATTGATTGGTTGCAACAATCTGGATTTTATTATGCGACATTCCTTCGAGGGTACAAGTTGGTGCCCGGGTTGATTGCTGCTCTGATTGAGCGTTGGAGGCCGGAAACCCATATGTTCCATATGCCGTGTGGGGAATGCACGATCACACTTGAAGACGTGGTCATGCTTATTGGGGTGCCGGTAAACGGGGCACCATTGATCGGGGCACCATTGACCGGGGAACCTTAGATCGACCAGACTGAAGTTAGACCTGAAGCACTTTACGGTTATTTTCTCGGGAAGGTGCCAGACAAATCAAATTTGTCAGGAAGTCGCGTGAAACTGAGTTGGTTGCAAAAATAATTCAATCTCAATGAATATAGTTCGATTGATGCGGTTTATAATGCCAGTCGAGCTTATATTCTGCAGCTCATTGGCGGTATATTGATGCCGGATAAATCTGGTAATCTTGTACATACACGGTATCTACGCTTTTTGAGGTACCCGTGGGAAGCTGCTCAATTTAGTTGGGGATCGGCCATACTAGCGTTCTTGTATCGTGAGTTGTGCAAGGGTGCTAAATAGATAATGGTCGTAAGGTTCGAGGTATTGGTGGATGTTTGTTGTTGCTGCAAGCATGGGCTTGGCAACGACTTCCGTTCTGGACACAGATTACTCGAACACCGATACAGTTCCCTCTTGTCGCCAGGTAATTATCTTGATTCTAAGTTTAATTTTTTGTTAATATTAAATTATTTTTTTATTAATTGAAACATTAATTGTGAATTGTATGCAAGTGGTGCGAGAAAAAAGCGCACACGGGATTGGCGAACAACAACTTGAAGGTGTTTAGAGCGGAAATTGATTTGTATTGTCAGGAGCGGGTATGTGGTTAACTATATTTTTAACAATTTAGTAAGATAGATATAAATTAATAGTTTTTTTTACATTATAGTTAGGTCTGATAATAATAATCATTATTTTTGTAGTTTATTTGGATGGCGTACTACGATGATCGCATATTTGTACCAGATGAACTGTTGAAGGATTCTGACATGAGGTGTACGGTTATACCGTTGATCCACTTTGCGATTGTTGAGTTCCACTTTGCCGACAGGGTGCTTAGGCAATTTGGCTTCCACCAGCCTATTCCGTTTCCACACACTCAGCATGATTATTTACACAATTATGATGGACGCGGCAGGGCAGATGTTCCGTGGGAAGTCATACACGCTGAGTACGTTACGATGTGGAACAACAGAAATTTAACGATACTATTTCGCGCCGAAATCGAAGAGGACGATTTTGATTTTCAGAGGTCATAGTACCTGATTTATTTTTTTAATAATGGAAATCCTTACCTAACTTCGGTCGAAGAACGGGAACAATTTAAAACATTTAAGAAAAAAATATGGCGGTAAAGCTGAGTCTTCCAAGACAGCAGCAGGGGCCGCATCTCAAAATACCGTTTGGTCTCAAAATTCCAAAGGTTGGCCAACAACTTGGGAACATCCAGTGCGCTCGCCAGTTCTTTGGGAAAAAGAACTAACCCAAACACATCATGCAAGAGAAGTGGGCCAGAGCTCTTCTAATGATTCTCCCCACTGGCCACGTCCAAGTGCAATATTAGCATCAACATCAACAGTCGGTCCGTACGATGGATCATATGTTGACGGCCCACCTTCATGAAATCCACTAGATGTCCCAGTTGCCAACATTGCAACAAAATTGCCTCCGGACATATCAATTTCGTTACCGACACCCTTTTGACTAGATTCCCCGGTTGCATTTCTAGAGGGGCCGGGAATATCAAGAATCGTTGCAAACATCTCGACATTTTGAATTCCCATTGACTCATGCTCTGCGATCATAACTTCCACATCTTCATTATCTTCGAGATCAATCGTGAAATATATGACTGGATTCGAACATATCATCCACCGGTACTGCAAACTATGAATCGGAGCTCCAATTTTTCCCGATATCTCCTCTTTTAGTACTCGAAGTGTGATTTCTTTGTTAATTCTCATCTTCGTAGGCCTCTCCGAATGAAATACGACACCAACATTAGATTTTACCTTTTGTCCATTGTAATGGACAGTCACAAAACAACTATTGTTGCTCATTTTCTCTGCATATTCGAAAAAATATTTTACAATTAATTTTCAAATAACATAAAAAATATACAGATAAAAAATATTTCAAAACAACCTACATTTTTTCCTTCCAACTTTCTTCTTCTTCTTCTTCTTCTTCTTCTTCTTCTTCTTCTTCTTCTTCTTCTTCTTCTTCTTCTCTCTCTCTTTACTCAAATATAACTTAAACAGTTTTCTATCAAACTACATTCTTCAACACTAAATGAACCTATTTAAAATAAAATCCAACTTGAATATTTTCCTATAATACCCCTACACGAAATTTAATGTTCACTAACAGATTTATAATAAAAAAACTACACTACCCCTACATAATTTAAAATTATTATAACAATTAAATTTTTTTACTACCCTACACCTGCACCTACACCACTATTATTTCACATCACTGAAACCTACACCTGCACCTATATCACATCACTGAAACCCTACACCTGCACCTACATCACATCACTGAAACCCTACACCTGCACCTACATCACTATTATTTCACATCACTGAAACCTACATCTGCACCTATATCACATCACTGAAACCCTACACCTGCACCTACACCACTATTATTTCACATCACTAAAACCTACATCTGCACCTACACCTGCACCTATATCACATCACTGAAACCCTACACCTGCACCTACACCACTATTATTTCACATCACTGAAACCCTACATCTGCACCTACACCACTATTATTTCACATCACTGAAACCCTACACATTCACCTATATCAATTTAAAATATTTTAAATCATATTAAAAAATATTAATTAAAATAATTATTCGAATATTTTTTTCAGTCTGAAAAGATTGATCAGTGGATTAAAAATTAAGTTATATTTTAGTACATAATTAGTGTAAAATATTTTTTTCAAATATAAATAAAAATTATGATCTCATATTTATAATATTTAATATTCAAATAATAATTACTTATTATTTTATATTCGATCCAAAATTAAAATAAAAAAAAATAAATATCACCTCTTATTTATCCAATCAAACCCCAAAATTCAGTCAACTCATGCACCTACACCTACACCTACACCTACACCTCTCATTCACCCAATTAAAAAAAATCAGATTCAAACTTAAAAGCCTGCACAACCAATTAAAAAAACAGATTTAATGTAGTAAATGAACCAATAAAAAAATAATAGGTGATATTTAATTGGGTGCACTATTTGAAGCTGTCAACCCGTGACCCGCCTGCCACCCAATTAAAAAATGAACCAATAAAAGCCTGCACACCTCTCATTCACTTCAAAAAATGTAGTAAATGAACCAATAAAAAAACATTAAAGCTGCCAACCCGTGACCCGCTTGCCACCGCACCATTATTCGGTGCACTGTTTGAAGTCGGGGGTGGGCAGTCCGACTTTGAACAGTGCCCAACCCTCCCAGTGCTCGCCACGTGACATCGTGGCCTCTACAAAATTGGTTGGAAAGCAATCCGACTTTGAACAGTATACCAGCTTGAAAATTACTGTTCAAAGTCGGGGGTGGGCTGAGGGTCTTCTACTTTTGAACAGTAAACATCCCTAGTAGTGTAAATAATCTAATGGGATCTCTATTTCTGAAAAAAAAATTGAAATCTAATATTCTGGTAAATATTCCGGCAATGAAGCCTGCAAAACCATCTCTACTAAACTTTCTCTTGTTTTTAACATCCATGATTCTATTTCTTCAACCCATTCATTCGAGAACCAACCATTCATTCCCAATCAAAGAACTAACTGTGCAAGATCTCCAACTCGCATTTCAGAGAAACCAACTCACCTCAAGGCAACTCGTTGAGTTTTACATCAGGGAAATTCGTAGACTCAACCCATTCCTCAGAGCGTTCATAGAAGTTGTTAACCCGGATGCTCTGTATCAAGTCAATAAGGCTGATCGAGAGCGAACCGGGCTCACCAGGTTGCCTGCATGGAATCCCTATTCTGCTAAAGGATAACAAGATGAACACCACAGTTGGTTCATTGACGCTGCTATGATCCATTGTTCCTCAAGATGTCGGCGTCGTATCCAAATTGAGGAAAGCTTGGGCTATAATTATTGGAAAGACAAGCTTGAGTGAGTGGTCGCATTTCAGGGATGATATTGTTCCTAGTGGCTAGCCAGAGAAAGGTATACAATTAAGATATATAAAGTTGTCAGGTTACTAGTAGATTATGTAGTTTGCATTTTTTTTGGTCATGCAGAATCCTTATATTATTTCAGAAGATCCATGCGGGTCAAGCAGTGGACCAGCCATAGCAGTAGCAACAAATCTGAGACCGAGACTGATGGCTCGATCATCTGTCCATCTAACAACAACGCCATTGTCGGCATCAAACCTATAGTTGGCCTTACCAGCCAAGCATGAGTCATCCGGATCACTCCCAGATAGGACAGTATCAAGTAATGTGCTATTAATCTTTTCAATTATGACAATGTAACAATAAGACTAAAATGGTGGCATGCTCTTTGGTACTGTAACAGACAGATGTGCAGAACAGTCTGCATACGTTCTAGATGCCATTGCAGGCTTAGATTATCATGATAAAACAACCATCGAAGCATCAAAGTACATTCCGTGGGGCGGCTACAAACAATTTCTAAAGATTGATGGTCTCAAAGGGAAAAGTGTTAAGAGTGAAGTTGCTGATTAGTTAAAAGAGGTTAATTAGGTTAGTTAGTTGTTACTGTTACAAAATTAGTTAACTCATTTTGTATATAAATAACATTGTATTGTAAATTTATTTGACTCGTGAATGAAAACTGAAGTATTCTTCGAAGTTTCTTTTACTTCTCATAAATTCAACATGCTATTGAGAGCCCATTTTTCTTTGGTTTTTCATTTTAGCCTGTGAAGTTAGAGGGCCAATAAATAAGTTAGCATGGGTTAGTGATTATGCAGTGGATGCGAAATTCGATCACGTGCAATGGGAACTTCTCTTTAGACGTCATTTGCGATTATTTGAGCTTGAACGGTTGCGGGCGTTACGTGATTTGGTGTATGAGGTTCGTCTGTGTGAATATCGCCTTGATACTCTCATTTGGCGTCCGGATGAACATGGGGAATTTTCGGTTAATGCACTGTCCAAATTGTTGATGCTGGATAAGATTGGCGATGATGACATTGGGGATTGTTTTGCTTGGCAAGTCTTGGTACCGCCTAAGGACCAGGCATTTCTTTGGTTTATTTAGTTGCGGAGGTTGCCGACAGTGGATTTCTTGCGAATTTGTGGGCTGCCATTGAGCGATGAGCAGGGTAAATGTCCGTGGTGTGCGGCATCGGAAGAATCTATTGCACATCTCTTCTACGAATGTCCGAGTGTGCTGAAATTCTGGGATTGGTTGCGTCATTGGTGGGGTGTATCGCTACCTTTACCGGTGAGTTTTGCTGATTTTTATGTTGTGCATTTCCACTGTTCTTTTACTGGTAGTATGAGGAGATGGTGGGTAGCGAGTGTCAGTGCCTTGTTGTGGTCGTTATGGTTGGCTAGGAATGAACTCGTCTTTCGCGGTAAATGTGTGTCGATGGATGAGCTATGCTTTTTGGTGAAGCTGCGATCTTTCTACTGGATTAAGGTTGGCTCGGAGGGAGAGATGATGCCTGAGTCGGTTTGGTGGACATGTCTGTCCGCTCTTGTTCTTAGTCCGACAGTGCGGAAGGTGAGGGTTGTGGTGTGTTGGCAACCACCGATCTTGGGTGTGTTGAAGTTCAATGTCGATGGCTCTGCGCGGGGTAAGCCGGGTCCTGCGGGGTTTGGTGGTGTGATGTGCGACGGAGAGAGTCGGATCTTGGGATTGTTTTCGGGGCCGTTGGGTGTGATGGACTCGAATGAAGCTAAAATACGGGCTATAACGTTTGCATTGAGTATAGTTGTGGATAGGAGTTGGCGCAATCAATGAGTGATTATTGAGTAGGATTCGCAGGTTGCATTGAGTTGGGCTACACGTTCGGCAAAACGACCGTGGCGTTTGTTGGATGTATTTACAGCGATTGATCAAGCTTGTCGGGTCTCATACGAGATACAGTTTTGCTATGTGCTTAGAGAGCCTAATGGCTTCGCCGATGTGTTAGCAAAAGAATGCGTGGATCGCTGCTCGCTTTTTGTGGCTTGTTTATTTTTTGTGGATAGGAAGGCTATGTTTTGTATATTTTTTGACCTTGTCATATCATACACTTTTCCTCCACTAAGGAGGTTTTTAACGAGGCGTATGACTCGTCACGCTGTATGTTTTTCATAATTGAATAACACTTATCATGCTTCCCTGCAACCACAATGGGAGTGTTGCATGTTGGTATAATTGACGGTAAAATAAACAGTTAGCACTGACAGAACTGATAAAAAATATTTAAAATAAAAACAACAATTGTGTCGTGGTGAACTACTGCTTTAAAAGCAAATTTTGCCTGATGTGTATAATCGGTGCAATTGGCCAAATACCCCTAAAGTTAACATAATTTTTTCCAAAAATTCGTACACCCTAAAGTCGGAGTGTACAAAAATAGTATCACTCTTCTCTAAAAAAACACTCGGTAAAAACCTTTAGAAAGCTTTGAAAACTTAAGAGAGTGGATACAAAAGATTGTATAAGCAAAGAATGATTCTTGCTTGGGTGAGCTCGAATGAATCAAAAACTATCACTATTTATAGCAGATTAATGAGGGTTAAACGGTTAAAATATAAATGGAAATAAAACCTGTTAAATTCGTTGCCAGTTTAGAGGTGGTAAACTGGTCAATTGGTTCGGGTTCGGTTCGGATTATTTTAGGTCTGATATTATTCGGTTCACATTCGGTTTTAGTTCGGTTTTATTGTGTTTCGGGTCATTTCGGTTCGATTGATTTTTGGTTCGGGTCAATGGGAGATCGGCCGGTTTTAATAAAATTTTTAGATTGGTTAGTTTTTTACACCCTACATATGGATTTATGAAGTCAATATATTTGACTTTTTAGTGAGTTGTGCGGCTGTTCATTTCTCATATTTTTTTATTTCTATTAATATCTTTTATTTATTTCAAATTGTCTACGGTTTGGGTCCATTCGGTTCGAATTCATTTGGTTTGGGTTTATTCGGTTTGGATCTATTTCGATTAGGAAAATTCTACAACGGGCGACGAACATTGATGAACACCACTAACGATGAACACCGATGAACATCATTAGATTAATTAATAATAATTTAAAATTTCAAGGACCTATCATACAATTAATAATTATTTTAAAAAATTCAATTAAATTATTTTTATATATTAAAATTTTATTTTTTTAATAAGGGTAAACTATATATTTAGTACATCGCCTATTTTTATATTTCTATTGAACCCTCATTATTTAAATATTATTTCAATTTGGCCTTATTCTTTATAAAAAAATAAATTAACCCTCAACATAAAACCCTAAACTATTAAACCTTAAACTTTAAACTCTTAAACCCATACACTAAACCATATGCCATTAAAAATAATTTCACCATCATCGATTCAATTTAATTAAATTATTTTATAATTCAATTAAAGGCATTTACCTTGATACGATACAATCTCAATGCTACAATCAAAACCTCCATGGTTCCGATCACAAGTGCAAAAGCTGAGAAACAAAATATTTATAAAATGGGAAATTAGAATTTGTGTGCGTGTGTAGAAAAAAGAAAAGGATGACTGAAAAATGTGATGCCTGTGTGAAGTTAATCCACTTGCATCAAGAGCATATTTGCAGTCACCGTGATCGGAGCATCTTTTTGGGCATTTTTTAAGTGAAATAGGCATAGTAGTCCGGCCATCGGAAATGCCACCGGTTCGATTTAGATGCCTTAATGCAATATTCCAGATTCCTTCTCTAACATATAAGAAGTAAAGATCGACATTCTCATCAACCTAAAATATATAAAAAAATAAAATTATATATCAAATATAATTTAATTGAAATTTTTAGGAGAATTCAACCATTCATTGAATTGAATCGATGATGGTGAAAGTATTTTTAATGGTATATGGTTTAGGGTATAGGTTTAAGAGTTTAAGGGTTTAAGGTTTAATAGTTTAGGGTTTTAGGTTGAGTGTTGAGGGTTAACTTATTTTTTATAAAGAATAGGGTCAAATTTAAATAATATTTAAATAATGAGGATTCAATAGAAATATAGAAATATGTGAGGTACTAAATATATAGTTTACCCTTATTAAAAAAATAAAATTTTAATATATATAAAAATAATTTAATTAAAATTTTAAAAATAATTATTAATTGTATGATGAGTCCTTGAAATTTTAATTTTTTTTATTAATTAATTTAATAGTGTTCATCGGTGTTCATCATTAGTGGTGTTCATCAGTGTTCGTCGCACGTGGTAGACTCATCCGATTAGGAAAATAACTAAAAATCAGTTCAATTTCGGTTTGATTTTAATTTTGAATCAAAATTCAGGTCATCATATTTATGTCGGTTTTAAGTCTCGGATCGAGTCAAGTTTACCAGATCTAGTTGCCATAAAAAACCGTCAAAAACAATGAAGATTTGATCCACGACAATTACAGCAATCAATTCAAACGTTTCCATAGAAATAAATTGCAATTTTTCCATAGCAATCAATTGCAACGTCTATTATACCTAAAATACAGCAAGTGTTAAATGATAAACAAATTTAAAGGCTGTAATATTTCCAAATTTGCTTGAAACATTATCCGTTAAACCAATTTAACGTGGCATTTTCAAATTAAACAACTAAATTATTGTTCTATTATTGGTAATAGAAACGTTTCGAATCTAAAAAGGTTTTATTTGGAATATTCAGATCTGCCTATAAATACAAGGGAAAATAATCTTTTCAATGAATCAATGTTCAAAACAATCTCAAGAGAAATTATTTAGCAATTTTCTTTAAAGAGATAATATGTGCGTGATACATGTCAAAGACACGTGTTAACACGAATCAGGCCGAACGAGTAGCAGCGTCGCGTGCATGTTTGGGACTGGTATACTTTACACCCCTGAGCATTACCAACATTGCAATGCTATTGTATTGTCATAGATATTAAACATTGTAATTAGAGAATTATCAATTGTTATTTTTTTTACTTTCAGTGCGTCTCTTGTGCGAGAGCGATTTGATAAAATCGACGGTTCTCGGATATTTTTCTTCACCGAGAATTCGTAGCACTTACTCGAGGGGACTCTACAATTTTGTGTACTATACTCGGCTCAAACTTGTCTAGGATGAATATAATTCACTTGTACCTTTCTCGACTTGTGATTGTGAAGCTTCATAGAAGAATTTTTAGATTCTCGTTCAATAGAAGCCTTTTCAATTCTTGATGGGGTTAAACAAAACTTATTCAGCAATCATGAGCTAGATCTTGCTCAAGCAGCCACTTCCAATGGTGAATCAAGCTTTTGCGAAGATTATTCAGGAGGAATCTCAGAGAACGCATCTTACTGGTTTTTCACCACATTCAGTCTCAATAGTAATGTATTCACATGCTGTTGGAGTGTTAAAGCGTCGTCGTTTCAATGGAATTTGTGACCATTGTAAGATCAAGAGGCACAAGAGGGAAAATTGTTATTGCCTAATAACTTTTCCATTCGATTAAAAATTTACTAAGAATAAGGGGACTCAAGTTGCACTAGTGATTAATTTTGAAGTATCCTCAAGAGTTGGGTGATTTGGATCGTGGAGAAGCTGTTAGTTCTTTAATTGCAAATGCTCACGTTTTTACTCGTGACCAATGTAATCAAATTTTGAAGTTGTTATAGAAATTTCCGGATCAAGTTATAAGGTTATGGTGTAGGATTTAAGGGCTTTAGGGATGATTTCCCGAGCTTAGGAAGCAATTTCCAAGCTTCGATACCAGTATACGAGGAGTTGTGCTGGTACCCTAAGTGTTATGGGTTGAAGAACATTGCTCGATTGAGTTGAGCAGAGAAAGGGGTACTGATACGGTTTTCAAAATGTACCGGTACGCCTGACATAACCGTATCGGTACGGGTCAGCCCGTACCGGTACGCAAAGGCTTGGAGGAATTCTTGTAAGCCCTTTTTGTATCAGTACCCAGGGGTACCATACCGGTACGTGAGGGCCAGTACCAGTACCCACTGGCACTCTGCCCAAAAATGTTGAGTTTGAGCCATGCATAGGGGCATAAAAATTATGGGATGTGGTTCAATGGACTTCTAATGGTATAAAAAGATTTGTAAAATTGGGAATTGGGATATTGTCCCTCTATATGAGCAAAATGAGTAACAACTCGACAACTTAATTGGGCGACTTGTTTATGATAGTATCCATAGAGGTTGGTAAATATGTTGTGGCTGTCCTTGTGTGTCGGGTGGGCACTTGAGGGGTTGTTGATGATAAAACGAGAGATAACCATGTTGGTTGGTGTCATGCCTTGAGGCATTTTCTTGGTAGCTTGGTTTGGTGCCACTTACCTCTTGGTGAGGTGTATGAATGCTTGAGGAGCATGTTTTATCTTATGGTTGTTGTAAAGGAATCCTGATGTCCTAGAGTCAGTACTATAATACTAATATAAGGGGATGAGTACTTAGAGCTATGTGAACAAGTACATCCGACGTACCCACGAGTTGAGTGATATGGGTGCGGTTAGAAACCTATCTATGAATGTGGTGATCTAGTTAAGGTAGTTAACTCAACGGCTGTGAGCTCAAGTAACCTGATAGGCTGAGTACCTCAAGTAAGGACTACTTGTGGCTAATATGATCCAAGTACGTCTAGGACATATCCATGGCTATGGTGACCCGGATATGGTGTATTCCATTCGACGGCTGTGTGAACACATGAGTAGGGCTTTGTTGACAACTATGTAGATGATTTATGGATTTATTTATGTACGTTGTGTGGATGCCATAGAAATATAGCTTATGTACCCAATGGCTGAGTGATCAGGGTGTAGTATGAAAACTACTCGATAGGCTAAGTGATCTCGAGTATGGTGAAGTGTTCGGCTATGTGAGTGTTTGGCAAAATGGTGGTAAATGTGTTGGAATTGTAAGAAAAAAGTGCCAAGATTGAGTCTTTTGCGTGCAATTATACATGGTCTGCAAGTAATATAATAGTGGGGTGCGTATCGTCTCAACAAGGATTGGCTAAGAATTTGATTGCTTTGTTTGTTTACTTGTCAATAGAAAAATGTTGTTTGATTTGGAGTTGTTTGAAAATAGTGATTAAAGAAAAGAAATGAAAGCAAAACAACGTTGGCAAAGAGAGTTTTCAAATGAGTGATGAGCGTTGGCAAATGATGTATGATTTTCACGCTATTCATGTCATGCTAGCCTTTAATAATGTTATGTCTTGGCATTAATTATTGAGCAGATTCAAGGCTGGCCTCTGTCGATGGCAATGCCCAAAATTTATCGTGTAAAAAACCTTATACGTCTATAGTGAAGTTTTTCATAAATCAATTTGATTAAGTTCCAATCTATACTCTTAAGGAGTAAACTCACTCCCGAAATAAGTTCATCTACTTGAACATCTTATGTCGAAACATCTCACCTTAGTATCTATCAACTAATCGTTTCCCTCTAAGTTTGTTAAGATATTAAGGTGCAATAAGCAAACAATGCCAGCGTCGCTTGGCACATTATTCAGAAAACTGTAAAACATGCTAGATAGGGGAAATAATACCAAGGCATTTTTTATTATTAAAAACTAAGCATTAAAATAGCATTCAAACGCAAACATCCCCCACCAACTGTAAATTTAGTTCATAGTGGGGTATCCAACCAAAAATCTTCATCGTTTTTCAACACATCATCATTTAAAAATAAAAATAACTAAACAAGGAGAATGGGCTAGAAGGGGGCCGGTTGATGCAGCTCTTCCAGATCCAGGCTCTTGGTTAAGCTGGTCGAACCACGTCTCCTCGGTGTAGCCTCCTTAATCTGGTTGTTGATTCACTCCTCAAGTGCTTGCTTGAGTTCTTTAAATAGGCATGCATGAGTGACCTAGGATAAGCCTTGAATTTGAATTTTGAATGCACAAGGGATAAGTGATGTGATCATCTTATCCTATATTTGAATCCTAGGGCTGACATGTACAAGGTCCAACATCTACATAGCCGGGCATCAAACTCCTCTTCTCTACCAACTGGTGCTTCGACAATTTTCGGTCCATCACTGCCAACAGAAACATAGCATTCTCTCAGGCATTCCTTTCTTTCTACACTGCTTTGCTCTAGCAAGCCCTATCATGATCTGCCAAACCTGCAATAGTGCCAACAAAGTAACGTTTTACACTAGCATAAACACAATTCCTAACTTCTTATGCAAATGCATGAATTTTAAGGCTAAATGCAACTAAATGTACTTAAAAGCAAGCAAAGACAATGTTACATAGGCATAAAATTTAGTACTTTTGAAGTGTTAACATGAAGCATTATGGAACATGTAATTGTTAGAGTATGCCCAAAGACTAATCATATGATGATTGTATTGACATACTATATTTACCGCATTTATTGAATAAAGGCATTACCTTTATTTCTTTTGTTATATTTTTGTGTATCAAATAAACTAAAAGAAGATAATGTCCATATAATAATAAGATTATTATTAAAAGATCCTTAGTTGAGTATTATTATGGGCATGAACAGTAATAATACGTTTAAAGCTAACATGTTGTTGATTGATGACAAAGCGTTGTCATTGACATAGAGATGTCAGAATCAAAACATGAATATGTTGTTAGAGAACAATATATTGGATTGACCCGCTATGAGCATATGTCCTAGATTATTATGTAAAGGTCACGATATCGCTCATGGTGACAACTATTTGTATGATCCTTAGACTTGAGATCATTACTATCTCAACATATATTGTTGTATGTTTTGATACAGTTAAACGTGCTCCGCAACTGGATGCACTATAAAGACTGATATTGAACATATCACGATCTATGTAGTGAGGTGTGAATGATTGAGATATGATTTGTCCTTCCTACACAATAAGAAACATATCACATGCCACTTGATTGAGTGAGACTAGAAATGCATGGCCATGCTCGAATAAGTTGATATGAGATATCACAAATTATTCGTTTAATATAGTCTACTCTAGATGTCAATAAATAATAGATGGGCTATACAAGTGTGACTATTTCAAGACTTATGCCTATTCTAGATATAAAGGACAAAATGATTTAATACAATAGAAAAGTTAATCACAAAGATGGTGCGTTGAATCATCACTTCCTGTAACTTAGGTGACAATGATATATTGCTAGATGTCACTCATTGTTTGTAACATTAGAACGATTCTAATGATTACAACTAATTTTACAGGAACCTACAAGGTCACACCCTAGGGTTGAAAATAGCAATTTATAAATGAGTTACACATGTACAATTTTAATTGTGCATGTATAAAATGTATAATTAACATTAATACATATATATTCGATATATATATATATATCCAGTTGTAATTTTAATTATATATGGAATTCTGAATTTAATTAAAAGAATATAATTAGAGTAATTATACTCTCTTTTAAACTCCTGAAATTAAATCCCTAAGGGTTAAGGCAACATGATATAAAAAAGGATAATTTTGGTCTAGCAGCCGTTTTATCCCTTGCTAAATGAACTTTCTCAAGAACAATTTTTGAGGAAAATAAACTGCTCTCAACTACTTTTCAATCGGGTGAACTGAGTAGAGGTCGAGACATTTTGTCGTGGAGGCTTGCGATTCGTACCCTTTGTGATTGCTCTACCGCATATGTAGTCTTGATATTTATCAAGGAACCCAATGTAAGTGACCGTATCCTTTCCTCATGATTTCGGTTTTATCGTACATGGAACACTGGCGAGACCATCGAGTTTGTTTTCGCTGCGCCACAGGGTGCGCCGACGATCCCAACAATAAGGCTTCTTGTAGATTTATTGAGGCCTTGAGATAGGTGATCTAAGAACTCTAGCTAGTGTAGGCTAGATAATAGCTCATAGATAGTGAAGCCTAATATATGCTCTCTAGACTATATTTATCTCGCATACTTATTTTATGATAACCATGAATCATGGTAGAGTAGAAATGTACCACTGAGCTTTGTAAGCTCAGCTTTCAAATTTGTTGTTTTCGTTCCCAGGTTAGTAGGTTGATCGTGACCAATGAGCACATCAAGAAGGGATTTCTCAACACCGCATCGCTTCAGAGTAATATACTTGATGTTTAGTTTTGAACTATTATATTCATAAGACCTTATAGTGGTTGAGTTTGTAAACTCTATTGAAATATTATTTTAATATACAGTGTTTTAAACTTGGAGCTCTTGCTTTGTAAACTTATTCATAACGCATATTTAAATGCATGAATTTATGGATGATCTAATGTTTTGAAAATGGCTAAATTTTGATGGGTCAAATTTGGGTGATCCGAATGTAGCACTTCGAATCTGAATTGGGATTGGGGTGTTATAGGGATCATACGCTCACACTCAGAATCCCCACTCAAGTGTCCTTGAACGTGTCTTAGGTCACATAGCATCAGGATCACATTCGGTGTTCACTTACCATTGTGTTGCAACACGTTTATTGGGTATCCGGATCCTACCAATCAAGTGCCCACAAGGCACACAACATCAACAAAACAACCAACAATCCTATGGTTTCTAGCAACATAGAAGCACACATGCCAATTACCAAGTTCTTAAGTATTCTGCTCGAGTATAAAGGTAAATTCTCAGTTTCTCAGTTTTACAATTCATCTTACCTTATTTGAAGTCTATTAAACCATAGTCTTCAATTATCAGCCCCTCGAACTCAAAACCAACATTTTTGGGCAGATTGTCCAGTTGGTATCGATACTCAAGATCACGTACCAATATGGTACCTTGGGTATTGGTACTTGCCCTTAGCGTGATGATATATAGGCACTACGGAGAGGAATCAATGAGGCACTTCGTACCGGTACTCAAGCATGAGTATCTAAATTCCCCTTTAGGTATCGATATGCTCTCGCGTGTATTGGTACTAAACTTGTTCACTAAAATTTACAATGAAACACTGGGTATCGATACGAGACGACCCGTATCGATACGCTTTGAACCACGTACCAGTACTGGTTAAAGCTCGTACCAATACTCCTCTCTAAGCTCGTCATATTCATTAGATTTAACATAGGGTACTGATACGGGTTCATCTCATACTGATACTCGAGCCCAGATTTCCAGTTTTAGAGCTCGAAAGGGATTCCCAAACCCCCCTCCCCAAACTCACTCAAAAATGACCAAAACGATCCTACATATTATGAGAGCTGATTTAAGTGGATCACTACTGTTTTTACAGGATTTTAACACCAAATTTGGATTATATCATTTTCATGTCTTAAACAACCAAAAACACCAATGAACACCAAATCAAGCATACAAGTATATTCTTTAGGATGTGCATGAACCAAATGAGTTAGAGGTGTACTAACCTTACTCCTACAACAACAAAAAAGCTCCTTGCCCAAGTCCTCAAGCCCACTTTTCTCTTGAGCTTTTGGAAGTTTCTTCAACCTCTTTCATTACAAGAAAATGTTGTAAAACGAGTTACAACATTGCTGGAAGGTTTAAAGATACAAAAGGAATAATCTTGCAACTAGAAATGGAGTTAAATCCTTTATTCTCGTTTATCCTTTTCAATCCCCACCAAAAATCCATTTTCTCCGCTCACCACCATTTTCTTTTATCCTTACCTTGATTGATAGATCCTTTGATGCTAGTACCAAAACCTCCAATCAAAAATTTAAAATACCACTCTAGACAACAAAGATTTGATCTTTGTCTTTAGGTTTTGAGAAAAGTAGGAAGTAGGGGAATGTGGGGAAATTGAGGGAACAAGAGTGATATCACTCTTCCCCTTTATGTAGAAACGTAAATGAAAATCAGCCTTTGCCTTTGCAAATGGGGTAAATTACCTCATAGCCCCTCTTCCTTCTTCCCCTTACATTTCAAGACAAAGAACTAGCCTACTAAAGTCCACATATATCTACTAATTGGGCTCAACTCTTCAGCCCAACACCCAAAGCTCGGTAAGGCCCGCATAAGGATTTAAAATCCGGGTCGTCACATCATCAATTTCTTTGAGAAAGCATGAGTTATAGAAACTCGCTTTTTCATAAGCCCAAAAACAGTACGAGCAGGAGCAGCAGTCGTTGTTTCTACACAAGTAATTAGGTGGCATGGTCAAGGGAGGTTTGATATTCAACCACATATCGTAATTATACGGCCAATAATATTACGACAAAACATAAGTGTTCCAACGTGTCTCTCGGATAATAAGGCGCCCAAGAAAGAAAGAACTTGATGGCCTTCTCAAACATCAACCTCAAGCTCAGAGCATATGTTGCCCAGAGAAGAAGCTTCATACAACAATTGAATACCACATTTCAGCCCTAATATAGCATCTTGTCATTCCGCCCCTACACAAGGCTTGAGGATTACGAGTGCAAGAATAATGGATTACAACCATAACCGCGTAGAGAAACATTTGCATTTATGTAACTTGAACAAGATGTTGCACGAAACGCCCTGCAAGTTGATGAAATCATAAAAAGACTCGGAGAATACATCTAAAATATTGTATTATTGGATTCGAAAATGAGTATCTGAATAATATAATTAAAAAAAAAACTCAATTCTACAACAAGTAACGCGAATAATTTATTCTAATTAATTATCCAATGATCATGAGAAAGCATAAAGTTTGATGGTATCCGGCGACTTGAGGGAAAATGAGAATTGTTATCAATCATTGGTAACCTCTGCTCATTCTATCGTATATTATAAAAAGAAGGCACTAATTCGCATAATATTTAAAGGCATAAAAGGAGGTTGGTGCATCTTATTAATATATAAAATATGTTAATTAAACACTCAGGTAGGATATCAGAATTGAAGTTAGCTGACATTACTAGAATGATTGATCACAAAACACAGCTGTTTCACAGCTCAACATTTTGACAATTTTCATTCAGACCAATGTACCTGAATTGCTTTCAATTGTGCTCACCCAAACACTGCCACCCTTGATAATAATAATAATAATAATAATAATAATAATAATAATAATAATAATAATAATAATAATAATAATAAGTTTTGGATTTAAAATTTACGTGTCATTTATGTTTGGGTTAGTTTTCAATTTGGGTGATTTCGAGTTAGACTTGTTTGTATTTGATGATTCTATATTTTGTAACTGGATCATTATGAATTCGAATAATTTTAACTTATAACCATTTTGAGTTATTTGTTCGTGTCAATTTCAGGTTATTTTAAATACAGATTTTGTATTCAAGTCATATAGGGTTCAAGCCAATTCAGGTTTTTGGCTGAATGAATTTTAGTTGTTAACTTTTTATAATCAAATCGAATTCGAAGTTGAGTTCAAATCGATCAAATTTGATTTTCGAATTCGAGTGTGGATAAGTATATATTATCTGATAAATTTGCTGATATATTATTTCTTCAAAATTCTTCGCCCAAAAAATAAAATAAATAAATTCTTTAGAAAAATTCTGAGGACCCTCCCTTCACGTAAACGAGTTGCTCAATACAGCTCGACAACATGGTTTTGTTTTTCTTTGCATGAGAAGATAAGAAAAGCTTGAATAAATTAATGAAGAATGTAACAAAGAAAAAGGGATGGTATTGGGATTGTTTTAGTTTACAAGGAAACGAGTCTGCTTGACAAATGAGGTAAGCCGAGTCTCTCAATGCAAAGACACCATTGGTTCTTTTGACTTTCGTAGGCCGTTGCACATGTATCCATTCATGGATTATATATATTTATAGAGTTAAAATCAATTTATCTAATATAAAATTATAGGCTTAATAGCCCAATTGACCCCTAAAATATATACAAAATACCGAATTGCCCCCTAAATGTTTTTTTAGACGTTTTGACTCATGAACTAAGAATCATTACCTCGTTTAGCCCTTTCGTCCAACACTGTTAAAAAAATTGCGGGCCAACCAAAACACGCCACGGGTCATCTTATTAAAAAATAAATAATTTGGCTTAAATTAAAGGGGTGAAATGCACATTAAGTATACCAAATTTTATTTTATTTTCATTTTAGTCCGGATCCATTCAGAATTCTCTCTCTCTCTCTTGACCTTTCAGCTGCCCAGATCCTATCATCGCCAGACCTGCCCCACTGCTCCGCAGTGGCCTTCACCGCTCACCGCATCTGAACTGTCGTCTCACCTCGATCATACCCCTACCTTTCACTCGTTGTCGTTAAGTGTTGTTCACCGAGGAGAGCAACTTGAAGGTACGACGAGAGACTCATGCGTCGTCCCTCTGTTTTTCATAATTTACGACCACCTCCGTCGTCTGTGTGCGACACGGCCCCCAGATCTGAGCTCCCTATGCCGAGGCGAGCAAGACCCTGGTCACCATTCATCGTTCGGTTGTCGTTTGAGCTATCATCGGAGCTACGTTGGCTACCAATTGTTCCTTACATTAGGGGTAAATTATGATCAGTTTTTGGCCAAGATACAATAAAGGAATAAAGCTTTAGTTAATGTGGTATACCTAACGGGTATCCTCTTGGTAGATGGGTTATGCTTAAGTCATGTAATTTTGTTTCAACCACTGTGATTTTCAGATTAATTCCGACCAGTTTTTGGCCAAGATTCGATAGAGGAAGAAGATGAACCATGATCAGGAATAAATTAAAAATAAAATAAAATTTGGTATACTTATTGTGCAACTCACCCCTTTAATTTAAGCTAATTTTATTTATTTATTAATAAGATGACACGTTGCGTGTTTTGGTTGACCCGTGAATTTTTTTAACGGTGTTAGACGGAGGGGCCAAACGAGGTAACGATTCTTAGTTTAGGGGGTAAAACGTCTAAAAAATTCTTTAGGGGACAGTTCGGTATTTTGTGTATACTTTAGGGGCCAAATGGGTCATTAAGCCAAAATTATATTATGGCCTTGTTTGGTAAATAGAGGTTTGAGCTAAAATTAGAGGTTTGACTGGTCAATTTCGCTAATTTGGATGTTCGGTAAAGAGCGGATTGAAATAGCGAATTGGGTAAAACCTCTAATTTTGAAAAAACTGCTAATATGAACTTTTTGAAATTAGAGATTTTAACACAAGAGTTATAAAGACTCTTTTACCCTTAACAATTATTAAAAAATCTCCAATAATCTAAATTTAATAATTTTTATTTTAATTCTTCAAATTCACGTATTTACATTGTGGAATCTGTAAACTAATAGTTTTTTGTTTTTTACTTTTTATTCTCACACATTTATATTTGTATTTAAATTTAATAATTAATTAAATTATATTAATAATAAGTATAATGCTTATCCCCTTGTGTCCTGGTGGCAAATGTAGATGTTCATCATCCTTTGGTACCCGAGTTCGAGCACCAGTAATGCATGTTGTGTTTGACGTCTTGAAAAAAGACTAAGAAAGTTGAACAGATACTACCCTCTATCACTGAACATACAATTATCCAACTATCCAAAAATATGTAAAACTTTTAAGTTTTACATTGTGTGAACATAATTTATCTTCTATATATAAGGTAAGATCATCCATGAACGAAAATCTTCTTCTCTTTTTGGTGCCCCTATTTATATATCAATACTAAAAAAATTAAACCCTACACTCTAATTCTTATTTCTAAATCCTAAAGACCTAAACCTGAAACCATAAATTAAAAAAAAATTTAAACCATACACCTTAAACCTTAAGCAGTAAACACTAACCTTAAAACTCAACCCTAAACTATAAATCCATTTTTTTAATGTCGGGGCATACATATAGACACCAAAAAGAGCGAATGATTTCTATTCAATCACCGAGACAATATAAAACTTAAAAATTTTACAAATTTTTAGATGATTAGATGAGTGAAAATAAAAAGTTGAATTATCTCCTTTTCCATACAAATCACCTCATTTAATATTTTTAATATCAACCGTCTATTATGGTCAGTGAAAGTACTAGCCTTGGTGCTGGTTGTCGACTGTTGACGTTCCGCATTCTCCATACTTTTATATCTTGCTTTAGTTTGTTATTTTGCTTCAATTGTATCCTACCTTTTAATAAAAAAATATCTTTTGTTTAATTTCTTTCTTTTCGCATATTCACGCATGCTTATCTACCTTTATGGCACGCTTTTACTCTGCTCTTGTGACACGTTTTCTCTGCCTTAGGGCACATTCGCCTACCTCTGCGGTAGATCTGCAATCGTGTAGAGATTCCCACGTCGCTCGTATCTGATTTGCGATTTTCGGTGATCTTTTAAAGGTTAGATCTCCTTTTGTGGTTGTTTGCCGATGTATTCAGATCTGTTTTTTGCTAAGCAACCTGCAAGTTTGCTTTGGTTCGCTCGCCCCTCCTTCATCATCCCAAAAGCTTCTAGCTGGATAGATACAAAGGAGTACTATTGACGGTTACTGAATTACTATAGATGATGGGTGTCAGATTCAATAGAAGGCTTCGACTGTCATTGTGACTGGTTTTTATTTTTTATTTTATTCTTTGTTTGGGTTTTGGTGGATATAGTTCCCAAATTCCCCTCTTTGAATGGTTATATTATTACGATTGTACCTTTTTTTTATTTCAATAGAATTCAGTATCGTTTCAATAATCAAAAAATATATATCAACCATCTATTTGGCTACGTTGGATTTTTAGGCCAAATGAAAGTAAATATTTAGAATATAGGGGATGTTGAAATTTTTGTGTGGATATATGTCATTTTCTATAGTACACGGGGACCTCGCCAACTGCACATGGCGATGTTTGAGAAAAAATATTAAAAAATTAGACCTCGCCACCAACACATGGCAAGGTTTGGGAAAAAATATTAAAAAATTGAACCTTGCCACCTGCACATGACGAGGTCCCCTCGTGTACTGTAGAAAATGACATATATCCCAAAATATTCTTCAGCATCCCCTACGTTCCAAATATTTATTTTTATTTGAATTATTCTCCAAATTTCTCCCATCTATTTACCCTTAATTCAACTATAAAAAATTATAAAATTTAAAAATATACATTCAATATATATATATATATATTCAGCTAGGTTAACAGACAGTTTTGGTACTCTACCAACAAAACCAACTACCAACAATTGCTTGTCATTTTTAATGCAAGTTTCACTTGCAACTCAAACTCATTTTTTAATATTTGATTTGCCAACCTTGCATTGATGTGAAGCTTCCAATGTTATATATAAGGTCTTCAAAGTTTTGGACAATAATCAAAGAAAACATAAACTCATCGAGTACCGAAAAAATGGAAGGAAAGGCATCACCGACGAGAGAATTCAAACAGTTGAGAACTCGAAACCAGAATGCTTTACGAAGCAGTTTGTTAGAAGTCATTGCAAAGGCTAACAACGGCGGTAGCACCGTCGTTTCTCACGTCAACGAGGATGGAGTTTTGAGGGTAAAGATCGTTGTTAGGAAGCAAGATTTGAAGCAAATGCTGGGAAAGATTAATGGCGGATGCACAAATTCCCCATCGTCGCTGTCGCTATCCGTCGAACAACGGTTAAACCTTCTTCGAAGAAAACAACTTATGAAAGCCGCCAACGCAGCTAGGAAGAGACGCCATTGTTGGAGTCCTGAGCTTCAAAGCATTCCGGAATAATGTGGTATACTATACATAACTCTGTTTAACTTTAACATGTAGATAAGGAATTTGACATTTTATAAATGGCAACCAGCCTGGACTTTAAGGTTTTATGTGGGTATTTGTTCTCTTTTTTTCAGATTTTATTCTGATTTAACTTTAGAACATAATTATTGGTGAGTTATGTTCATGTATGTTTTAATTTTTAATTCGACTGAATGAGAATAATATATGTTATTTAAAATTATATATAAATATATTTTGAATAATGACATATGAATTTTATTAAACATAAAGATATTACAGAAATAATACATCAAAAATAGAGGGAAAAAGGATTAGTCCACTTAAAATCTCAAACAAATGTGTAAAAGAAAAACAAACACTTCCATGGAGATTAGCATACCATGAAAACCCAATAATTTTCATGAATTTCCTTATCTTTAGTCAAACGAGACGCTTTACGAGATGAAAAAGGAATGGTGAGCAAACCAAACTATCAGGCAGATTACTCCGCTACACAATTTTGATTACATCAGCTAACAAACCATCAAATGAGTGGGGATCAATCTTTTCATGACCGTCGATAAAATCAAATCAGAAAACTAGCGTCGTGAGGATCTCTATGTGAGCACCAAATAAACGCTAAGGTATGTTGAAATCGTGCCAAATGACATATGAAACGAACTCGAAAAACCAATGAAAAGCGTGCCACAAGGTAGAGAAAACACGTGCCACAAGAGCAAAAATTCTCATTAAAATTGAAAAACTTAAGAAAATTAAAAACAAAAACAGAATATGTAAAAGCTTGAGAAATAATGAACACCGACAGTCGGCAACCAACACTAAAATTAATGCCGCTACCGATCAAACAAAAGAAATATGAAAAAGCCTAATGACGCTTATGGGAAAGGAGAGAAAAATTTAAATTATATAATTGTTTGGTGTTATGTATAATAACATTTATAACTCCTCAATAAAAGAATGAAAATACTTTGTTATACAAGTGTGTGTAAATTTTAGTTTACATATGCCTTTTAATTTTAGAATTTAGGGATATAGATTAAGGTTTAGGGTTTATGAGTTTAGTTGTATGATGTAGATTTTAGTATTTAGGATTTATGATTAGAATTTATAGTTTAGGATTTAAGGTTTAGGGCGTTAGAGTTAGTAATTTAAATTTTAAATTTTATAGTTTAAATACGAAAGGTTATATAAATTTTTTATACAGTTTGTGTATTAAAATATAACCTATAAAATAATAACATTTTCTAAACTATATATTCAATGTTCTTTTTTAAGATTGACATTCCAAAGAGCTTATTTATTTTCTTTGAATTTAGCAACAACATTATATTGGATGCGGTGACGGAACACAAGTATACAATATCAATTAGGGTAAACTATTTAGGTGATCACATAATTATTGAGTCTGACATGTTTTGACCACCGAACTATAAATATTTAAAATTTGACAACTTAACTATTTAATTGGACTTATTTTGATAATTAGTTGTTAAAATCTAATGAAATGGTGACGTAGCTGTTAATAAAAATTTGTTTAACTACACATTTGGTCCCTATGTTATTGGTGTCTTTTCCCTTTGTCTCTCAAAAAGTTGGCATTGCTATATATGAGACCCATTCAACACCACACCCGTCTTGATGTATACCTACATAGAAGATCTAGATAATCAAAAGCTTTCTCTGCCATAGATAAGCTTTACCAATTGTTTCCGTGAAGTATAATTCTCATTGCTTAATGGGTTTTATACTTTTATCTAAATGAGTTCTTAAGTTTTTCCTACAGCTCTTAAATTTCGTATAATTGTGCTATTTATTCAGTCTTTTAGATTCTGGGAAGTCGCAGATGTGCTAGAGCAATGCTCATATGGTCTTTCTGGCAATTGGGCCAGTCACTGAAAACTCGGGTCATGGGTTTTAAATGTTTTTCCTAGACTATATTTGAAAGCTTGCATTGCAAGAACGGAGTTTCAGTCTTGGAGGTTTTGACCGGAGTGGTGATATCATGTTATAATTTTCGTATCATCCACCTTTAAAAAATGAGTTGCTTAATCGTATCTATTCTGTTGCAGAAAAGCTGGTGAGGGTATGATGGGCTTTGCTTAAGCTTTAAAGAAGCAGTTCATCTTCATGTTCTGTGGAATACCAGATTGGCCACCCTCCTTTTCTTTTCTTTTTTCAGGATATAATCATTAAAACATTGTTTTGAAGTTTTAGGTTTTAGGTAACCATGGTGTTTCCTTCTATTGTCTCATGCTTGATTTCGATGTTTTAGAGTCAAACTGTAATGTTGACTTTGTGTAGTTCCCTGCAGGACCATGTAACAAGGGTTTGACATTTTGATGCAAGCTGAAGAGAAAATATTGACGCCATTCTAGATTTCTTTTTCTTTTTTGTTATTTTTTTGGGGCAGTGATTGCATAAAGCGTAGGTTTGAGATATTTCTTCACTTCCTAAAATCAGAACCCCCCCTATTTGTCTTTGCCTTTTTTGCACATCTTTACATCTTGTGCCTGGTTCCTTGTAGAAAATTAAATGTTATTTTGTGCGTGTGTGTGTTTTTTCTCCTTTTCCCAGGAGGTATAAAGGCAAAATGGAAGATGGGGCAGAGGCTGAGGTTGATCCAGAAAGGGATCAAAAGACTGTGTTTGTGTATCAGGTATTAATGCATTCTCATTTTTGTGGCTCCTGATGTTTTTCCTCCTAACTGCTGATTTGAATTATTGTAAATGATTCCTGTCAGATATCCTTGAAGGCTAATGAAAGAGATGTTCTGTATTTAATTAAATTAAAATTAGGCGGATTGACTATATAATTCTTTTCAAGTGAAACTAGAAGGAGGAGAAAGCGGAGGAGAAGGTGGGGTTGTTCTGTATTTAATTAAATTAAAATTATGATCAAATTGATAGAATAGGAAACTAATAGGGATAAAATGTGTAGTTATAAATTTCTATTAACATCCACGTCACTCTTACGTTAAACTTTATCGGTCGGTGGTCAAAATAAGTCCAATTAAATAGTTAGGTGGTTGAATTTTAAATTTTTATAGTTTGATGGTCAAAATAGGTCAGACCCAATAGTTAGGTGGTGTCAAGATCTAGGAAGAAGGAGAATATTCTTTAGAAATGGAGAAAGAGAGGTGGTACTTTGTGATTATTTTATTGATATGTAACTATAATATCTTCAATTGAAAACCATTTAATTATATACAAGAGAAGACTAAAATAAATGTCGAGCTGATAGAGTAACGACACTAACAAACCCCTAACTGTTACAAACCAACTTCAGTCAGTCAACTTTACACACAACTACAGAGAACAAACAATATTATCTATAATATTCACCCTACACCAACACTATTTAACAGAAAACTTCCTAACATTCATCTAACATTGTGACCTTGTTATCACACCCTTGATTAGCAGTAATAACAGATAGTCTCTCCTTCATGAAGCAAGCAGGAGCAACACACAACTTCACACGATGCCTCTGAAACGCAAGAACTGACAACGGTTTGGTGAAAACATCTGCCACTTGCTCATAGACATGTATTTCATTCACTTGTAACTTCCCTGTTGTAACTTGTTCTCTGACCAAAAAGAAATCGAGCTCAACATGTTTAAACTTAGAGTGCATTACAGAATTTGCAAACACAACCACTACACTTGAGTTATCACACCACAATTAGGGTACCCCTTCAATCTTAACACCCAACTCACTGAGCAAAGACTGAAGTCATATTACCTCAAATGTAGCATATGCTACACTTCGATACTCAGCCTCCGTTATTGAACGAGCTACAACTTGTTATTTTTGCGAACTCCAAGACATAAGATCCCCACAAAAGTATATACAAAACCTAGTTGTCGACCGTCTATTATCAGAATCATCACCACAAGTTGCATCATCAAACCATGAGATACTGAAATGAGAGTTAGCAGAAGACTTCAGACCAAAATCAAGCATTCTTTGCAAATATCAAAGAATATGTTTCATTGCATTCAATTGATCATCATGAGGAGTCTGCATGATCTGGCACATTTTGTTAACCGAGAAAGTAATATCAGGTCGCGTAATTACTATGTATTGAAGAGCTCCAACACAACTCCTAAAATCAGTTGCATTCAGTAGGACTTTCATAATTCTGAGACAGTCTACATCTTGTGATCATAGGTGTGGGGAGACTTTTGGCATTATCAAAACCACACTTCTTCAATAGATCGAGAATATACTTCCGTTGACATATGAAAATTCTCTCATCAGAACTATAGTGAACCTCGATGCCTAAGAAATATCGAAATATCCCCAGATCCTTAAGGGAAAAAACCTCATTCAACCTGGTTATAACATTCTGCACTTCACTATTGTTGTCCTTTGTGATGATAATATCATCTACATACACGAGAAGATATGTCAAACCAGTAGCAGATTTCCTCATAAATAGAGACGCACCAGACTTGTTTATATTGAAACCTTCAAACATTAGATAATTTTTTAACTTTTCGAACCAAGCTCTCGGAGCCTGTTTAAGACCGTAATTTTCCTTGTTCAACTTACAGACCAAAGAACCATCTAAACTAACTTTCTCAATCCTAGGAGGTTGTGACATATACACTTCTTCCATCAAATTTTCATTCAAAAAGGTATTATCTATGTCAATTTGTCTCAATGTCCAACCTTTTGTCACAGCTAGAGAAAGAATTGTTCTGACTGTGACAGGTTTAACTACAAGACTAAACACTTCATTGAAGTCAATCCCTAGTTCTTGCAAATACCCCTTCGCAACTAGCCTAGCTTTGTACCGTGCCACTGTTCCATTTGAATTTTTCTTAAGTTTGAAAATCCACTTACAATTCACAGCCTTTCTACCTATAGGCAATGGAACAAGACTCCAAGTATTATTCTTCATAAGTGCGTCATACTCGGTTTGTACAACAACCTTTCAATTTGGACTGCTCATTGCCTCTTGAATAGTTCCTGGCTTCTCAAAATTTGAGGTGTGAACATGAAAAACTTTGGTTTTCGTATACCATTCTTGCTTCTAGTTGTCATAGAATGTCTATTTCTCATCCCATGTTCATCTTCATTAAGTATACTTGTTCCTCGACCTGACACACCCAAACCAGGAATATCACATTGATCATATACTTGTGTTTCTTGATGTAATATCAACTGCACTGGTTGAGAAGTCAGATCATGACTTAAACTACCACCTTCTTATGTTCTACAACCTCTTCAGTACCCACTTCTTGTGCATTTACATTATCTTGTGCACTGGCTATTTGTACAATTTCTTAAATGTTTCCTTCTGGAGAACCTTCTCGTGTAACTCTCTCGGCATATACATCATGTGTAACTCTCTCATCATGTGCGTCATGCTGCAACACATCCAATGAAACTCCTCCCTGAGTTGTGTCATTAAACTAACCATCCTCAGGTACAGGAGAACCCCCCATCATTGTTTGGCAAACAGTCAGACTCATCGTTAGAAAGACACTCTTGAGGCCTTCCTTCAGTACCCAAACTAGAAGAGGCAGGCTGATTTGACACTACTTCCCTTGCCATTAGAGAACCAGAGGAAGCATGAACAACTGAAGACCCTGAACATATTAACCTTGCATCCAATAGTAAAGGAAAATCACAATGATGGTTACTCTTGTCTGTAGCAACACTAATATTCTCAACAAATGGAAAGAAACTCTCGTCAAAAACTACATGTCTAGAGATGAAGACTCTCCCATTCTCATCCATACACTTGTAGCCCTTATGTAAAGAATTGTAAAGTACATATTTTGGACCTAAAACCCAACTTATATCTATTATAAGGCCTTAGCAGAGGATAACAAGCACATCCAGACACTTTTAGGAACAAATAATCTGGTACATGTTTATGCAACTGTTCGGAAGGAGACTTTCCTTGCAAAACACATGTTGGCAGCCTATTAATGAGAAAAACAACTGTTGTGAAAAACATGACTCCAAAATTTCAAAGGTAAGCTAGCTTGTGCAAGAAGAGTCAAACCCATCTCAACCACGTGTCCATGCTTCCTCTCAGCTATACCATTTTGCTCAAATGTGTATGGACAAGAAATTCTATGTTGTACCCCATTAGTTACAAAACAATTTGTTAAAGCTTGATGTTCAGTGCCACCTTCAGTCTTTAAGGCCTTAACCTTGTATCCAAATTGTAGTTCAACCAATTTACATAAATTAAGAAAACATTGCATGACATCAGACTTCTTTTTAATTAAGTACAACCAGGTATGTCTGCTATGCACATCAAGAAAGGACACATAATATATAAAACCATTTGAACTGATAGGGGCAGGCCCCCAAAGATCAAACACAACAAGATCAAAAGGTTGTTTATATTCAGTAATAGAATTGGGAAAATAGAGCTTATGAGCTTTCCCTTGTAAACAAGCTGAACAAACAGATGACACTTTATTATGATTGTAAGCTATATTACAAGCATGAAGAATAGATTTAAGAACACGATCAGTTGGATGTCTAAGACACATGTGCCATAAACTAGGAATATCAACAAAATGAGAAGCATTAAAAGAAGCAGCAAGAGACTTTTGACAAACATGTGAACTATGGATAGTGGATGAAGTCAATTGATACAACCCTTCAGGAGTGAGCTTCCCCTTGAATAGTACATTTTGTGTCTGACGGTCCTTAACACGACAACCATGAGCATGAAATTCAACAGTGACATTATTATTTTTGGTAAGTTGGGAGACAGACAAAAGATTCATTTTAATCTTTGGAACATGCAAAAGATTGTGCAACATTAAAGGTTTACCACAAGTGTAAAAATAACCATGTCCAACATGTGAGATTGAAATATCAACACCATTTCCCATGAGTAGTTTGTTATTACCTGAATAAGTTGTCCCAACTTGAAGGTTGGACAAATCGTGAGTGATATGATGAGTTGCTTCTGAATCAGGGAACCAATTGCCATCAGGAGAAGAAGGTGACCACTGAGAAGTCGAAACACAAACCATTATAGTTGTTAATGAAACAGAGACTGAAGGATGTAAAGTACCAGCTCTTGCAAAACTCAAGAGACTTCCACCTACCTGAGGTAAAACATTAGGAGTGACACCAACATTACCCATAAAACCTGGAGTGCCATGTTGATAAGGAACAAAATAACCAGGTTTAAACTGTTGGGGAGAGAAGTTACTCATAGTATGAGACTACACCTGAACAGGAGTTTCAGGTCTTTGATATGAAGCAGTGTTGGGAACAACATTGAAATTCTGATAACCATCCCCTTGACCCTGATTTTCATTATAAGCACTCCTTTGATAATTTTGATCAAACTTATAGTAACATTTTAGAGTTGTGTGTCCAAAGCGACCACACACTTGACACTGTGGCTTATTTTGATTAAACCTGCCTCTACGACCTCTACCTCGATAGTAGTTTTCACAACGACCACCACGTAAACCTTGTTGTTGCTGGCCATTTTGATACTGACCACCACTCTGATATTGACCATCATTTTGTTGCTGATACTGGTCGTCGAATTGTTGTTGTTGCCGAGCATTAAACTGTTGCGAGGATTGACCACCAAACTGTTGCATGTGCTGACCAACATTTTGGAAATTCCTATTACCACCATCATTCACATTTTCACCTTGTCGAACAACCAGGTTTGCATGAGCAGGTAGACTTTTATAAAAAAATATTTTCTGACGAGCTTCACGGTCCAACAACATATCAGTAAGGGTTTCAAGAGACATTGTCTCCCTTGACGCAATGGCTATTACTGACTCAAATTCCATTGAAAGATCGGCCAGTACAACACTCACATGTTCTTGTTCAGTAATAACACTACCCGAAGTATTGAGTGTATTGCAAATCCTTTTAATCTTGGCCAAATACTCACTCGCTGTCAACCCACACTTCTTTTGAGAGGGCAAACTATGTCTGAGAGACGAGGCTATTGCAGTAGACTTAGCTGCAAACATACGAGTGACAGTTCCCCAAATGGCTCTCGTTGTATGACAACTCGTGAGATGTGGAAGAACATCAGCACTTACAGTGGATAACAACCAAGAAGTAAGAAGTTTATCTTGTCTATTATAAGCCACAAACTCAGGAGTCTGAACAACAGAAACATTCTCACCCTGCACAAACTGAGTAGGAATAGACCCTTCTCCTGGTACATAACTCATAAGCCCATATCCATCAATTATCAAGGTTACTTAATGTTTCTAATTAGCTTCAGACAACTTGACAACATCTAGTTTAGGAATTTGTTGAACAGACGTGACAACAAAAACACTTGTGGAGGTAGTTTGATTTGAACTAGTTTTTGTATCTTGAGTCATGAGTACAAAACTCTCTTTGACAAAACAACAAACAGATAGAAGGCACAACAAAGAGAAAGCTTCAAAGAGACCAATAATCAACCTCAAACCAAAAGTAGGAAATTTTCTATACCGTAACCAATTCAAGTAACACTTGTACAAGTTCTTGAGATCAAACCATAACAAGAATCAATTTTCTATAACGCAACCAATTCAAATCAAACACGGATCACTAGTTTGCTCTTTCTCCTATGAGTCATTACGAGTCAAACATGCTTACGATCACAAACAGATAGACCTTATCTACTACAGATCTTTAAAATGACGCAACGATCAAATGAAGCGATAGAAAATGAAAGGAGAACAAAAGATACCAAACGTAAAAACGTAGAGCAAGAAAGGATGAAATCTACCAGAGCTAGACTCGCGCAATCCCAGGTAACTCAAGAACACAAAAACCGCAGAGAGCAAGATAGTGACGAGCATAACCCAAAAAATAGCAGCGAAACAAGAACGATAGTCAGATCTTTAATGGCGGCTGATACCATGTCAAAATCTAGGAAGAAGGGGAATATTCTTTAAAAATGGAGAATGAGAGGCCATACTCTCTGATTATTTTATTAATATGTAATTGTAATATCTTCAATCGAAGACCAATTAATTATATACAAGAGAAGACTTAAATAACCGTCGAGCTGATAGAGTAACGACACTAACAAACCCCTAACCGTTACAAACCAACTTCAGTCAACTTCACACACAACTACAGAGAACAAACATTACTATATCTAATAGGTGGTCACCCAGGTAGTTTACCCCCATCAATTATTTATCAAAAAAGAGTACACAACCTCAATTATTGAGGAGCATTTAAAATTTTAAATATATAAGAGGAACATCTAAAAGTTGTAAACTTAGAATCCAATGAGGAGTCTTAGTGAAAAAAAAAGATAATGCTTATTAGAGACGAGTTTAGGGTTTGAGGTTGGGGTTGGACGGCAAATTCATAAATAAATCAAAATTAAAAAAAATAGGTAAAGTTAATCATTAACCATCATTTTTAGCAGTTTAATTAACCGAAATCGTAGCCTTAATAATTAAGTTAATTAACTTGTAAAATATAATGGTTATACCAATAAACCGTTATGATTAACTGTTACGGTTTATTCTACGCACCTCTAGTGAACACGTCTTTACACGAATGCACGGAAAGAACTTGGCATCGTGGAATGCAATGATTGGTGCTTATGTACAGAAGAATGGTATTCAAAAGCCTTGGAACAGTTCCTAGACATTTGGTTCAATTCCGTCAAACCGGATGCAATGACATTTGCAAGTGAGGGTAGGCAAATACACGGGGTTGTTACGAAATTGGGGCGTAGTTCTTCTAATACCATCATCTGAAATTCGATTATTTACTTGTGTGGCTGCAAGGAGATGTTTTGTATCAAGCCCAACAACAACACTTTTGTTTCTTTGTTATCTGCAGCTTGTGCCAACGGCCCGGATTGGGCTTCTCTACTACCTGCAAGTAGAAACACCAGTGACATAGAATTAGCATAAACAAAGATGTAGAGAAGAAAAAAAGTTTTATGATTCGAGAACGTGTAGCAAAATCAACGGGACATAGTTAGGGTTGTGCATATTAAACCGTAACTGTTAATTAATATAATTGTTATATTTTACAAGTTAATTAATCAAACCGTTAAGATTAAATAGTTTTGGTTAATCGAACCGCTAAAACTAATGATTAATGGTTAACCCGTTACTAAATTATTTATACATATATTTCGTTCATAAGATTGAGTACTCACTACTCAATCTCGATGCCATGTTATAATATAATATTTATCAGAGAAATAATTTCATTATTCACAAAAGAAGGGATGAACATACGATTTTTTTTTTGTAATAGGTTATAATTTAACTTGTAACCGAACCATTAATAACGGTTAACCTTTAGAGGTTAAAATGATTAAATATCTCTTAAGGATTAGATTACGATTAAAAAAATTGGAATAACTACTATAATAGTAACCGATCGTTTGGGGTAAACAGTATTGTAACCTACGAAAGGCCGACTATAAAAACTAGAGTTCACATTTTTGTCAATCAAGACATGTCGAATGTTCTGGTAAACATGACAGAAGAACAAGACGTTTATGTTAATCGTATTACCCAATTGAGAAGAAGAGATTTGACAAAAAAACAAACAAACAAACAAGTGTACCAGCTAATCATAGTGTGAGATTGGCAATCTCTTTCGAGTTGATCTCAACGGAGTTGGGGTCTCCTGTTCTTGTTATAAAAAAAAGAATTTGCGAGGGAAAACAACTGTAAACAAACCTCCTACACAATTGTAAAAGGCCAATGTCAAATGAATAGAGACATCGAGGCATTGTGTTTACACCTATAAATTCTGATCCGTACTTGAAATTTTGACTCAGTATCATACCCTCATTTTGTCCCTTCTGTTGTTATTATTATCATTATCATTATCATTATCATTATCATTTCCTGTAATTACTAATTTATCCGGGTTAATAACCCAATTATCTTTTATACATTTATCATTATTATATTTTTATTTATATTATATGTTGTAGAGATTAAACAAAAAAGTCAAAAAAATATGCTAATATTAATAAAAAAAGTCCATAATGTTTATATTACATATATATGTATACATACATGGCCCGGTATGCCCAAATATAATCAAACCTAAACATTAATATCATAAACCCTAATTTTATATTAAACCTAACCCTCATCTCTTGCACAGCCACATGGAGGCCGTTGGATCAAATTCGATCAGATAGTCTGTGAAACAAGTATTTTAATTTTGATATAACTAAAAACCTAAGGACTAAATTGAAAAAGTCAAAACGAATTTTAAGTCCTCAAAATATCCCTATATAAGTTTAAGATTATGCCCAAGTTAAAAACATGCTTTTCAAATATTTTTTTCTAAGTGTTTCAAGCCGAAACAGTGATTTTCAAGCACCTGTTTCGAAACGGCCCTGAGGCGTTTCGAAACGTTTTCATCACTGTCGACCACCGTTCCGAAACGTGTATCGAAACACTTTACCTCGTTTCGAAACGGTATCATTTGTTTCGAAACTGTTCTTCATATGTGATTTAAAAAGGGCTAACAGTTTCAAATATTTTCTGAATTTTAAAAGATTAAAAGGGTGTTTCGAAACGGATCATGCCCGTTCCGAAACGACCTTTGACAGTAGCAATTCCGTTTCGAAACGGATCCAACTCATTTCGAAACAGGAGCTAGGTTTTATTTTGAAAATATGACCGTTATGTGTTTTTAACTGATTTTCTGAAAGTTGTTAAGGCGTTTCGAAACGGGATAAGACCGTTCCGAAACGACCCTTGACAGTGGCAAAATCGTTCCGAAACGGCCCTAAGGCGTTTCGAAACGGGCTCTTAAATGCACCCTAACAGCTCTTTCTATTTTGGTCCGTTCCGAAACAGGTACCCCGCGTTTCGAAACGGGTTGGTGTAGACTGCATTTATGGTGGCAAGAGAGGGTTCCAACGGCTCCATTTATGTTCCCAACCACTCAAACGACTAGAAATCAATGAGAAGGTATAAAAGAGACATCCAAAAGCATCAGCAACCACTATTGATCCTAAAGCAAACATCCAAACATCAAAATCAAGCAATTGTGCAAAAATCCCACTTTGTGTAGAAATCCCAATTTGTAATCTTCATTCATATTTTGTCAAATTGGGTTGAGTGCTTGTATTGGGGCTATCATTTGTATCGAGAGATACCTTATTAGCCTACAATTTTCTTTGTTCTCTTGTGTGAGGATTGAGATGATTTTTGGGTAGAGAAATCAACTGAAATTGTAAAGGGTTTCCTCCTTGTCCTAGAAAAGGGGAAGATAAATTTAGTGAAATTGTTGCAAATCCTTAGTGAGGCTAAGGTAGTGGATGTAGAGTTCATTTGGAACTTGAACCACTCTAAATCTCTTGTCCATCAATTTTTAATTTGCCAATTTCCACCACAAACCTTTAAATTTCCAATTCACCCCCCTCTTGGTAAATATCGATCTTTCGATCCACTCAACAATTGGTATCAGAGCTTAACTCTTTAAGGATTAACAACCACAAGAGGAGATCCTTGGAAGAGTGTGATCATCAAAATATCAAGAGATGGCTTCAACCTCCGGTTCCGGCATGTACGAGTCACAATCGACCACAAAGCCTCCTTTCTTCAATGGTGACAATTATTCTTTTTGGAAGAATAAAATGCGTCTATTCATCAAGTCTAGTGACTATCTTGTATGGGATGTCATTGAAGATGGGCCATACATTCCATGGAAGCAAGACGGTGAAGGCAAGATGGTGTTGAAGAAGAAAGCCGAAATGAGTGAAGAGGAGAGGAAAAAGATTCAAGTCAATGATAAAGCTCTCCACATGTTATTTTGTGCTTTCAGTTCGGACATCTACTCAAAGGTCTCATCAATTGAAAGTGCCAAGGAAGTGTGGGACACTCTTGAGACCACCTATGAAGGCACCAATGATGTTAAAGAAACTAAGATTGGAATTCTCAATCTTAGTTATGAAAATTTCAAGATGGACCCCGATGAGACGGTGTCAAAGATGTTTGATCGATTCTCCACGATTGTCAATGGTCTAAAGGGCTATGGAGAGATCATACCGGAAGACAAGCTTGTCCGGAAGCTACTCTATTCACTTCCCGAATCTTGGGATGGGAAGAGAATCGGTATCATCGAAGCAAAGAATTTGAAGACTTTGAAGCTTGATGAGCTTGTGGGTTCTCTACTTACTCATGAAATCATGAAGCAAGGAAGGGAAGATGAGAAAAAGAAAGAAGAGAAAAGAGTAGAGAAGCTTGAGGTTGAGAAGAAGAAGAAGATGGGTATAGCTCTCAAGGCTAAAGCTTCACAACTTGATGAGAGCTCATCTAGTGATGAGGATGAACTTGAAGAATTGGCTATGATAGCCAAACGGTTCTCACGCTTCATGAGGTCCAACCGGGGTAGAAAAATCCAAAGAAAGATGGACTTCAAAGGGAAGAACAAAGAAGAAGGAAAGGATCCCATCATTTGCTATGAGTGCAAACAACCCGGCCACATCCGTTCGGAGTGCCCTCAACTCAAGAAGAAGGGCTTTGAGAAGAAGAAGAGACTCAAAGCCAAGCTTGCTACTTGGAGTGATGAGGAGTCATCGGAGGATGACGAACACGAAGTGGCTAATCTTTGTCTCATGGCACTTGAGGAAGATTCCTCCTTGGTAACCTCTAACTCATGTACTTTAGATTTTTCATATGAAGAGTTAAATGATGCATATGATGAGTTACAAGAGATATATGATGAATTAGTTGAGAAGTTTAAAGAGTCGGTCATTAAAAACAAGAAAATCATTTTAGAACTAAATGAGAAAAATGACTCACTCACTCAAGCTAATTCTAAATTTGAGAAAAAGATTTTAGGATTAAAAGATGAACTTAAATTCTTTCAAGATGAAAATGTTGATCTTAATAATCTTTTATCTCAATGTAATAGTGAACACCAAAAGGTGTTGGGTGAGCTAAATGAGCTCAAAAAGTCTTTAAAAAATGTTGGTAGTGTCAAGCATGAAGTAGGAGAATCCTCTAGAACACACCAACCTAAGAAAAAGACTAATTACTACAAACAAGGTAGCTACCCTAGACATAGTAGAGCTAAAAGAATTAGAAGTGTATGGGTTCCTAAGGAACTTGTAAAATCTAATAATATTATTGCTATGTCATCTTGGATTCCTAAGGGAACCAAGGTTTTGGGAGCTAACACTCATGGACCCAAAATGATTTGGGTACCAAAAACCAAAGTTTAATATCTTTGTTTGTAGGGGGATCATTGCTACAAGGCCAAGGCACAAAGTCAAAACTCATGGTACCTTGATAGTGGATGCTCGAGACACATGACCGGAGACAAGAGTCGATTCATGGATCTAAAGCCAAAAAGTGGAGGAGTAGTAACATTTGGTGACAACTCCAAAGGCCACATTAAAGGTATTGGCTCCATAGGTAATCACTCTACCATTCTTATTGAAAATGTCTTATATGTCGATGGTCTTAAACACAATTTATTGAGCATAAGTCAATTGTGTGATAAAGAATTTAATGTTTTATTTGATAAAAATGGACGCAAAATTGTAGACATTAAATCTAATAATATTATGCTCATAGGTCATCGCATAGGAAACATATACATGGTGCATTTAGATGACATACATACATCTCATGCATGCTTAGTTGCTCAAAATGAAAATGATGCATGGTTGTGGCATAGGAAGCTAGGACATGCTAGCACAAGTGTTTTAGAAAAACTAGTCTCTCTAAATCTAGTTAGAGGTTTACCCAAAATAAAGTTCTCAAATGATAAAATTTGTGATGCATGCTCAAAGGGTAAACAACATAGGTCTTCCTTTAAATCCATTAATGATGTTTCTACTAGTAGATGCTTACAATTAATTCACATGGACTTATTTGGGCCAATTAGGACTATGAGCTTGGGTGGTAAATCTTATGGTTTTTTGCTAGTTGATGATTTTTCTAGATTTACTTGGGTTCTCTTTTTAAGTACTAAAGATGAGGCTTTGGAAAAATTCATCACATTTTCAAAACTAACCCAAAATGATCTTGAACTTAGAATTTCACATATTAGAAGTGATCATGGAACCGAATTTCAAAATTTAGGGTTTGAAGAATTTTTAAATGAAAATGGTATTAGCCATAATTTTTCGGCTCCTCGAACTCCTCAACAAAATGGGGTAGCTGAGAGGAAAAATAGAACTTTACAAAAAATGGCTAGAACTATGCTTTTTGAAAACAATTTACCTAAATATTTTTGGGCGGAAGCCACAAACACCGCTTGTTATATTGTAAATCGAGTAATGATTAGGCCAATTTTAAAGAAAACACCTTATGAGATTTTAAAATCCAAAAAGCCTAACATTAGCTATTTTCACCCTTTTGGGTGCAAGTGTTTTGTTTTGAATAATGGAAAAGACAACTTAGGTAAATTTGATGCAAAAAGTGATGAAGCCATTTTTATAGGTTACTCTTTAACCTCTAAAGCCTATCGAGTATTTAACAAAAGAACTTTAGTAGTAGAAGAATCTATTCATGTTGTATTCGATGATAACCTCCTTCCTAGGAAGGACTCTTGTGATGATGATGATGTAGGAATCATAAATGCCTTTGATGGAGGTCAAACTTCAAAGGAGGATGAGAATCCAACAAAGGAAGAGGACTTACAAGATCCACCTCTTGAAGCCTTGAAGGACTTGGCCATTGAGGAAAAGGAAGTGAGCTACCCAAGGGAGTTGAACTATGTCAAAGATGGTGAAATCTTGGGTGATCCATCCAAGGGGGTAACCACTCGTTCTTCTCTTAGATTATTGAACCATGTTGCATTTATCTCATGCATAGAGCCTAAAAACATAAAAGAAGCATTGAAAGATGACTTTTGGATTATGGCTATGCAAGAAGAGTTAAATCAATTTGAGAGAACTAATGTATGGACATTAGTTGATAGACCTAGTAATCAATCTACAATAGGAACTAAATGGGTCTTTAGGAATAAACTAGATGAGAGTGGTAACATTGTGAGAAATAAAGCTAGACTTGTAGCACAAGGTTACACTCAAGAAGAGGGAATAGATTTTGATGAAACCTATGCACCCGTAGCTAGAATGGAAGCCATTAGGATGTTGCTTGCATATGCATGTTATCATAATTTCAAGCTTTTTCAAATGGATGTTAAAAGCGCATTTTTAAATGGTTTTATAAATGAAGAAGTGTATGTGGAACAACCACCGGGTTTTGAAGATTCAAAATTTCCAAATCATGTTTTTAAACTTACCAAAGCTCTTTATGGTTTAAAACAAGCTCCTAGAGCTTGGTATGAAAGGCTTTCAAATTTTTTGATTGAAAAAGGATTTGAAAAAGGTAAGGGGGACACTACACTCTTTATAAAAATGTATAAAATTGACATCTTAGTAGTTCAAATTTATGTTGATGATATTATTTTTGGTTCTACTAATGAATGTCATTGTCAAGAGTTTGCTAAGTTAATGCAAGGTGAATTTGAGATGAGCATGATGGGGGAGCTCTCATTCTTTTTTGGGACTCCAAATCAAGCAAAAGAAGGATGGAACCTTCATCAACCAAGCAAAATACATAAAGGATATGCTCAAGAAGTTTGTCTTGGAGAATGCAAAGCCTCAAGCCACTCCTATGAGCTCATCTACAAAGCTTGACAAAGATGAAGGAGGTAAGTGTGTTGACTCTAAGCTTTATCGTTCCATGATTGGATCTTTGTTTTACCTTACCGCAAGTAGACCGGATATCTTGTTTACTGTTTGCTTGTGTGCTAGGTTTCAAGCTAGTCCTAGAGAGTCTCACCTTATAGCCGTTAAGAGAATCTTTAGATACCTTAGAGACACTCCTTGTTTAGGTCTTTGGTATCCTAGAGACTCTACCTTCAACCTTCATGCTTACTCGGATGCGGATTATGGGGGTTGTAAAATTGACAAGAAAAGTACTTCGGGAACTTGCCAATTCTTAGGTAGTATGCTCATATCTTGGTTCTCTAAGAAACAAAATAGTGTAGCCTTATCTACCACCGAAGCCGAGTACATATCCTTAGGGAGTTGTTGTGCTCAAGTCCTTTGGATGAAGCAACAACTCTTAGATTATGGAATTAAAGTTGAAACCATACCCCTAAAATGTGACAACACTAGTGCAATACGTTTAACTAAAAATCTCATCCAACACTCTAGAACCAAACATATAGAAATAAGGCATCATTTCATTAGAGATCATGTCCTTAAGAAAGATGTGGTTATAGAGTATGTAGACACCTTGAATCAATTAGCGGACATATTTACAAAACCCTTAGACAAAGAGCGTTTTTGGTCCCTTAGGAGAGAGTTAGGTCTAGCTAGCCTATCTTGACCTTTTAGGACCTCTTTTGTGCTTAAATATGCTTGATCTTGTGAAATGCCATGTTTGTATGTTTAAACTCCTAATTTCATCCATGCCTATAGTTAGGGGGAGTATGTTTATGCTTAAATATGTTTTGCCTGCTCATTCATAACATTTATGCATGTTAGGCCTCCTAAAACCTCATTTTTCTGCACTTTTAGAGCCTCATCTGCACTTCCAGGCCCAGGTGTATCGAAACGGGTGACCCTGTTTTGATACAGGTACCTTAAATCCTGTTCTGAGAGAAGGGCGTTTCGGAACGCCTCAAAGGCGTTCCGAAACGTTTTTGCTACTGCTAAGGGGTGTATCGAAACGAGTTCCGATACGAGTCAAAGGGGTTTCGATACAGTCAACACCGTATCGAAACGGTCAGTTTATGGTCTTAAAATGGTCAAAACCCTAGCCGCCCGTTCCGAAACGGTCTTGACTGTTCCGAAACGGCATCGCAGACTGCTTTAAATTAGGGCTTTTAATGATAAAGTTAACTTTATATCAAACTCTTAAAACCCTAAACCGCCTCCCTCCCTATAAATACCCTCTCAAACTCTTTGATTTTCACAAAATTGTGAGGGGTTTTACTCTACAACTCAAGTCTAAGCAAGTTTCATCAATCTTGTGCAAGGATTTTAATCAAATCATCCAAAATCCCAAACTAAGGTATTTTTTCTATTTTTCTTTTTCTTTCAATTTATGTTCGAATCTTAGGTTAGAAAATTTTATTTTTGTATAAATTATATGTTTTTTGTTATGGGTTTTCAATATCTTGTAAAAAAATTTCCAAATCTCAAAATTTTTTATTCGAATATAAAACTTTTCAGTCGTATTTTTTTTAAACTGTTTTTTTTTTATTTTAATTTTGTTTTCAAAAACCTAAGTGGGATTTATTATTGGATTGATTTTAAATATCAATGCATACACTTAATTTTAAAACACTTGCTTAATGTTTTTAGATGGCAGATCAAGCTAACAAGAAGTGCAAAGCCGTTCAATCCGGTGATTCGAGCATTCGTCCGAATCTCACTATGCTTTTTCAGAAATCCCTTAAAACTCCAGACGCGCGTGCTCGGTTCTCTTTTGTCAAGGATTTCGCGGTTCGTAAAGAACGTGTCATTGATCTTGAGTTCCTCAATTCCGAGCGATTCCTTTTCCGTTATCTCGCTCGTTTGGATGAGTGGAATCTCATGTATTTCTTGAGCATTCCGGATGTTTGCTACAAAAACATGGTACTCATCTTTTACTCTAATGCTCGTTTTCTTTATGATGAGACCAAAACCGAGATTATAGGAATTGAGTCATCCTTATTAGGCAAAAAGTTTGTTGTTAATGTTGCTCTTTTGGAGTCTGCTCTTAAACTTAAGGATGAGGGTCTTGAGGATGAACGCCACTTTGGCACTTTCACCGGTAAGGCACTTCATTTGGATGTGCACGATCGAGTTCTTCACTTGATGGTTTCTTGGTTCATTCGACCTTCCGAAGGTAAATACTCCCACATCCGTCAAACTGATCATTTTTGGCTAGAGTGTTTCCGTAAGGGTGAGCGCCCAAATGTGCCTAAGATAATTTTTGCCGAGATAGTCAATAATATCAAGCTTATTGACACAAATGAGTTGAAGTCGTTTACATATGGCATAGTCTTAAGCGCCTTATTTCATAATCTTGACATTGATTGTACCTACGACTCTCCGGACCCTCGCAAGACCAAGATTGGTGAGTCATCCCTTCGCAAGTCCTGGTTCACATATGTGAATGGTGTTTGGGAAAGAGTTGATAGAGAAGCGGTTCCTCCTCCCGTTGCTTCTCCACCGCAAGTTCAAGTTGCAAACAATGAAGCCCTCACGGCTCTCATTACCGAGCGGTTCAATGCTTTGGACACTAGCATTGCTTCGGGTTTTTTGGCCATGGACAATCGCTTTTCGGCCATGGACAATCGTTTGAAGAATGTCGAGGATCGCCTTCTTACTCTTGAGACTTCTCATTCCAACTTGGACCTATCCTTCTCTACGCTCTATGGGCAATGGACGAAGTTTCACCGTTCTCAAGCCAAGAGTGATGATGATACTTCGGATGATGATGACGAGGCTTAGGAACTCCATATCATATCATATCATATCATATCATATTATCTATGCATTTTAGGATTAAGATTGCATCTTTATGTTTTCTCATGTTTTAGGAACCTATGCTATTGGCTTTTTATTTGGGATTTTATGTTGAACTTAATGTTTGATTTATGTTTTGGATATTTTGATTATGAATTAATATTATGGTTGCTTATTATTGCTTATTGGTACTAATCCTTTATCTTCTCTATGAGCTTTTATTGTTCTTTTTGATCTAACAAAAAGGGGGAGAAGAAATTTAAGAGCCACACTAAAATTCGTTTTAAATTTTAAAAGGTTTTTAAAGGTTTACAACTTGGATTTCAAATCAAAAATTTCTTTTAACTTTAAAAACCTATCTTAAATTAAGGGGGAGTTAGAATATTCTCAAAACTTTCAAAATTCTCAAAAATTCTAACTTTGGTTTTGTTATATCAAAAAGGGGGAGATTGTGAAACAAGTATTTTAATTTTGATATAACTAAAAACCTAAGGACTAAATTGAAAAAGTCAAAACGAATTTTAAGTCCTCAAAATATCCCTATATAAGTTTAAGATTATGCCCAAGTTAAAAACATGCTTTTCAAATATTTTTTTCTAAGTGTTTCAAGCCGAAACAGTGATTTTCAAGCACCTGTTTCGAAACGGCCTTGAGGCGTTTCGAAACGTTTTCATCACTGTCGACCACCGTTCCGAAACGTGTATCGAAACACTTTACCTCGTTTCGAAACGGTATCATTCGTTTCGAAACTGTTCTTCATATGTGATTTAAAAAGGGCTAACGGTTTCAAATATTTTCTGAATTTTAAAAGATTAAAAGGGTGTTTCGGAACAGATCATGCCCGTTCCGAAACGACCTTTGACAGTAGCAATTCCGTTTCGAAATGGATCCAACTCGTTTCGAAATAGGAGCTAGGTTTTATTTTGAAAATATGACCGTTATGTGTTTTTAACTGATTTTCTGAAAGTCGTTAAGGCGTTTTGAAACGGGATAAGACCGTTCTGAAACGACCCTTGACAGTGGCAAAATCGTTCCGAAACGGCCCTAAGGCGTTTCGAAACGGGCTCTTAAATGCACCCCAACAACTCTTTCTATTTTGGTCCGTTCCGAAACAGGTACCCCGCGTTTCGAAACGGGTTGATGCAGACTGCATTTATGGTGGCAAGAGAGGGTTCCAACGGCTCCATTTATGTTCCCAACCACTCAAACGGCTAGAAATCAATGAGAAGGTATAAAAGAGACATCCAAAAGCATCAGCAACCACTATTGATCCTAAAGCAAACTGTTGAGTGTGTAAAAGTTCTATTATTTACACCCTTTTTAACCCATATTTCTGCTGCATTCAAGCATCATTGCATTGCATTTAGGTTAGTTTTCAGTAAAACATCACAAATGGATTAAAAGCACGGATTCTACTAAAAGATGGCTTATTTTGTAGATATCTGCCATAGTTGACAAAGAAGGCAGGCGCAGGGTAGAGAAGCAGAAGAGCTAAACTGGACAAGCAGACGAAAAAGACGAAGCTGCCATGGATTTGTCGTGACAGCAGGGTGACAGCAGATTTATGAAGAGGAAAAGTAAAGTGGACCTAGATAGATAGAGAAAAATCTGCTCGTCTGTCGTGTGAAAGCCAAATATTTTTCCAAGCCCCGGATCAAAAGATATGTCAAGCCAAAGCTCAAGGAGAGAATTCCCATAAAGCAAGGAGGCAGTTGAAAAGTAGGAATCCTTAGAGATTAAGCATTTATTAGAATCTTACTTTTCATTAAAGTTATAATTCTTGTTAACTTAGAATACTTGAGCCCAAAGCTTATATAAGGGCATAGGTTTTACCCTAGGAAAATATCCCTCATTCTTCCCCATAACCGATAACCTAAACCCCCTGCCGTTTACCCGTCACCGACATGTTCTAAATTCCCCCTAGGGCCACGGGTTGTTTTGTAAAGTAGTTGCAAGGGTTGTTTTGTTTTAGGATTTTCCAAGTTCAATAAAATAAACTTCAAGTTCTCTTATTTTGGTTTTAATATCTTGCAAGAGCATCGGGAGAGCATTGTGAGGTTATCTATTTACTTAGCATCGGGAGAGTTAAGTATACGAAAGAAATAAGAGCAAGTTCTCTAGTTTATAGTTGAACTATCTTGTGCCTAGGGATAGGGCAAGGTTAAGTGGCTAAAGAAGAATTCATACACATCGGTGTTCATCCTTCGATTCACGCCGGGAGGTATCATCAAAGACGTGATCATCGACAGACTTGGACCTAGGGATAGGCCAAGGCAGATCTGGGATTCTTGCCAAACTTGAAGTACGGAGTTGGTGTGTCTGCTGCCGCGACATCCAACGGACAGCCGCCGCGACGGGCACGACGACAGAACTGGAGTTCCTAAGCAATCCAATACCTGCACTACTGAACAATTCAATACCAGCCCGTTTCCTCTATCTTGATATTCCAACTCTTTTATTTACGTTTTACTTTATTATTCTCGTGACAACTCTTAATTATTTCTTTACTTTCGTGCAGTGAAATAAGGTGAAGTCATTAGCCCAATCCCTGTGGAGACGATATCCGATACTTCGTATCACTTTACTACTTGCGTCGTGTACACTTGCACTACAATTGCGATAGACTGTTTTACACGCAACAAGTTTTTGGCGCCGTTGCCGGGGATTGGCAACATAACTACATCTTTCTTTTATTGCACTTTGCGTTTTTATTTTTATTTTTGTTTTCGTTTTTATTTTTATTTTTCTTTAATTTTTCTTTTGTGCTTTCAACTCTCGCTTTTCAAGAGGTTTTCTTGTTTATGCGCAGATCTAAAAGAGGTGAAGATCCTGAGTATCCATTAGATCTAGAAATCGAACGTTCCTTCAATCTCAAGAAGCAACTTCGCTGACTTTTAGACAGAAACGAATACCTCGAGGAACAGCCAGAGAAAATGGGCCATAACCAACCTGCTGGCGGTGGCATACCACCCCTTGGCGATAACCACCCGCCTGTCGGTGACCCGCCGAGAGCAGATGGACGACGGTCATGTCGAGACTACATGCTGAACGATCATGTAGAATTGGAGACCACGCTGCCGGATATTGATGTTGACAACTTCGAACTTAAACATGTCATGTTTAGTATGATCAACAATGCCGGGCAGTTTAGTGGTTCTGCGACAGAAGATGCTATGGAGCATCTCAAAACGTTCCAGAAGATCTGTGGTTCGTTTAGACTGCCAGGAGTTAGTCCGGAGATACTGAGGCTTCGGTTATTCCCCCATTCGTTGAGGGACAGAGCTAAAACTTGGTGGAATAAACTTACACCAGGTTCAATTAGAACTTGTGCAGATTTATCTCGTGAATTCTTATCTCGTTTTAATCCTTCGCATTTATCTGAGCGATTACGTAACGAAATTGCTACTTTTCAACAGGAAGACGACGAGCCGATGCACGAAGCCTGGGACATATTTACTACTCTTCTTCGGAACTGTCCAATGCATGGATTTCCCGTCTTGAATCAGGTAACTAAGTTCTATAATGCTGCTAACTTACAAACTCGCATTCGAATTGATTCTGCAGCAAATGGACTATTATTGGATAAAGATCCAGACGAGGCATTGCAAGTTTTGAAAAATCTGGCCAAGAATAAGGAGCAGTTTCCGACTGCAAGAAGAGGGGGTAAACGGGTACTTGCTGTCAAGGACTATGAGGCCGACATCACTATGAAATCACAGGTAGCATTCCTTACTAAAGCAATGAAACACTTATTAAATGAAGATGAATTACGAGGATTTGCTGTCGAGGAAGTTTGTACTGTCTGTGAGGGAAATCATAGTCGGGATGAATGGACAATACAAATAGAAGAGGGAAAATATGTTGGAAATTACAAGCCGAATTATAATTCCAACAACTATAATCCCAATTGGAGGAAAGATCCCAAATTTTCCTGGAGTAACCCTAACAATGCCCTGAATCCGCAAGCATATAATCAAAATCAGGGAGGACCTAGATTGCTGACGCGACAGCAACTGCCGCCGCAACTGCCGCAACACTTACCGCAGCAGCATCAACAACAGCCACCACCTGCCACGAGTAGTATATTGGAGCAGACTCTGGCCACCTTTATGTATCAGACCGGTACGTATATGGAGAATATGAATTAGTTTGTCAAGAAAACGGAAAACTTTAAGGATAAAACCGAGATGAGGATGACAAACCATGAGGCTACTTTGAAATCTCTAGAGACACAAATGGGTCAGGTTTCTCAACATATTAAGCCGAGGCAAAATGGAGAATTCCCTAGCAATACTGAAAATGCTAGACCGCCCCCACATGAGCAATGTAAGGCAATTACTACTAGGAGTGGGAAGAAATTATCAGGGCCGGAAAAAGAAGCTGAAACAGAAAAGGAACCCGCCTTGGATAAACCTGCCGAAGAAGCTGCCCCGACAGGTGATAAACAGACTGCTGCCGATGAGCCTGTCACGACAGCAGAAGCGACAGAGGAGAAAAAAGATGATTACCGTCCTCAGATTCGCATGCAGTGGGAAGGACGTATTGCTGATTATCGTCCTCCACCACCTTTTCCTCAACGGATACAGCAAGCTAAGCATGAATCTCAACTTAAAAAGATTTATGATATTTTTAAGCAGGTTCATATTAATATTCCGTTGTTAGATGCTGTTAGGGAAATGCCCGGTTATGCTAAATTTCTCAAGGATGTTATGTCGAAAAAATCTAAACTTGGGGAATTTGAAACGGTAAAGATGATAGAAGGTTGCATGAGTATTCTTCATAGGCAGCCGCCCCAAAAAAAGAAGGATCCGGGGAGCTTCATCATACCTTGTGTAATCAGCGACAAATTTGTGGGTAAGGCACTTTGTGATCTTGGTGCCAGTGTTAATCTAATGCCCAAATCTGTTTTTCAAAAACTAGGTATTGGCAAGGCGCGGCCCACGACAGTAACTCTGCAGCTAGCCGACCGCTCTTACGTTCATCCCGAGGGAAAAATTGAAGATATTCTGGTAAGAGTGGATAAGCTTATTTTTCCTGCTGACTTTCTTATCTTAGATTGTGAGGCAGACGAAAACGCACCAGTCATCCTTGGGCGACCCTTCTTAGCCACGGGAAAATCATTGATTGATGTGGAGAAAGGAGAACTCACCATGCGCGTGAACGATCAAGAGATTAAGTTAAATGTTCTCCAAGCAATGAAACATGCTGATGTGGACGAGGAATGCAAGGCCATCATTGAGGTGACCTTTGATCAACCCTGCATCAGGTCGGGCTGCCATGATATAAAATTTGGTCACTGCCGCGACAGCCACCTACAGGCCTGTCACGACAGCAACGACGACAGCACCGACGACAGCGACTCCTCTGAATCCGATACATCTGATACTGAAGGTCAGGAGGAGGTAAACTGGTTAGGCAATCATCCAGGTAAGTTATTCGAACCCTTGAATTATACTTCGGATAACCATGTAATCCAAAAGCCATCTATTATTGAACCACCTGTCTTAGAACTTAAGCCCCTGCCAGGGCAGTTAAAATATGCTTATCTTGGTTCAAATGACACACTGCCCGTAATCATCTCTGCTAAGCTGCCGCAGGAACAGGAACGACAGCTAGTCGACATGCTAAGGCAGCACAAGAAGGCGATTGGATGGACGATAGCAGACATACAAGGCATTAGTCCGGCGTTATGCATGCACAAAATCCTCCTCGAGGAAGACCATAAGCCGACTATAGATGCCCAAAGGCAGTTAAACCATGCGATGAAGGAGGTAGTGCGTAAAGAGATAATTAAATGGTTAGATGCTGGTATTATTTACGCCATCTCTGACAGCAAATGGGTAAGCCCGGTGCAATGTGTTCCCAAGAAAGGAGGAATGACCGTGATAACTAACGAGAACAATGAGTTAATCCCAACCAGGACTGTGACCGGTTGGAGGGTTTGTATGGACTATCGGAAGCTTAACAAAGCTACCCGAAAGGACCACTTTCCTTTACCCTTCATTGATCAAATGCTTGATAGATTAGCGGGTAAACCTTACTATTGTTTTCTTGATGGATATTCAGGTTACAATCAAATTGCTATTGCACCGGAGGATCAAGAAAAGACGACTTTCACATGCCCTTACGGAACATACGCATTTAGGAGAATGTCGTTTGGACTCTGTAATGCACCTGCCACCTTCCAAAGGTGCATGATGGCTATATTCTCCGACATGGTAGAGGACTTCCTTGAGATTTTCATGGATGATTTTTCCGTCTTTGGAGACGATTTTGAGAGCTGCCTCGGCAATCTTCAAAAGGTACTTGAAAGATGTGAAAAAGCTAATCTTGTTCTAAATTGGGAAAAATGCCACTTTATGGTGGACGAAGGGATAGTCCTTGGCCATAAGATTAGCTGCCGTGGGATAGAAGTCGACAGTGCTAAGATTGAAGTCATAGAGAAGCTGCCGCCGCCAACAATAGTCAAGGGCATTAGAAGTTTTTTAGGGCATGCAGGTTTTTATCGGAGATTCATTGCAAATTTTTCAAAAATCACCAAGCCCCTATGCCATCTCTTAGAGCAGAACCGACCCTTTGACTTTAATGAAGACTGTACTGAAGCATTCAAGGTTCTGAAGGAAAAACTAGTGACAGCCCCCATAGTACATCCACCAGACTGGACACAGCCATTTGAGATCATGTGTGATGCTAGTGACTATGCTGTCGGGGCAGCACTTGGGCAGCGCAAAGACAAGTTGTTTCATGTCATATACTATGCCAGCAAAACATTAAATGACGCCCAAGTGAACTACACCACCGCAGAAAAGGAGCTGTTAGCTGTGGTGTTCTCCATCGACAAGTTTCGTTCTTACATACTTGGGACGAAAGTAATAATACACACCGACCATTCTGCCCTAAAGTATTTGTTTGCAAAGAAGGATGCAAAACCTAGATTGATACGGTGGATCTTGCTATTACAAGAATTCGACCTTGAGATCAAGGACAAAAAGGGGACAGAAAATCAGGTGGCAGATCACTTGTCAAGGTTGGAGAAGGGACAAAGTCTACCAATCGACGAGACAAACATACTGGAGACCTTCCCTGATGAGCAGCTCTTTGCTGCCACAATCGCTGTCGCGACAGCCATGGCGGCAGGTAAGTCTTCTGACCTTCCCTGGTATGCTGATTTTGTTAATTTTATAGTTAGCGGAATATTACCTTCTGATCTTAATTATCAAGCCAGAAAGAGGTTCCAAAATGATGTTAAGCATTATTATTGGGACGAACCTCTTCTTTTCAAAATGTGCGCAGATCAGGTTATAAGGAGGTGTGTACCACAAGAAGAGCAAGAAGACATTCTCCATCACTGTCATGCTTCACAATATGGAGGTCACTTAGGAGGAAATAAAACTGCTGCCAAGGTGCTGCAGTCAGGGTTCTACTGGCTGACACTATATAAGGATGCACATGACTTTTACAAGCACTGTGACAGATGCCAGCGGACAGGTAACATCTCGAGGAGAAACGAGATGCCACTGCAGAACATTTTAGAAGTCGAGATCTTCGACGTTTGGGGGATTGATTTTATGGGACCTTTTCCATCTTCATGTGGAAATCTTTACATCCTCCTAGCAGTGGATTATGTCTCCAAGTGGGTAGAAGCAATCGCAACTCAAAAGAATGATGCCAAGACGGTCCAAAAGTTTTTGCACAAAAACATTTTTTCTAGATTTGGCATCCCTAAGGCGATTATCAGTGATGAAGGGAGACATTTTGATAATAGGGTAATTGCTGCCGCATTGAAGAAATATGGTGTCAAGCACAAGATCGCGACAGCATACCACCCACAGACCAATGGACAGGCTGAGATTTCTAATAGGGAGGTGAAGAACATTCTTGAGAAGATGGTTAAGCCAACTAGGAAAGATTGGTCTTTACTTCTGAACGATGCATTATGGGCATATCGGACAGCTTTTAAAACTCCATTGGGCATGTCTCCATACCGATTGATTTATGGGAAAACCTGTCATCTGCCTGTTGAAATTGAGCACAAAGCATATTGGGCAATCAGGGCAGTGAACATGGACTTGGACAAGGCAGGCCAGAAAAGGCTATTAGATCTGAACGAGATTGAGGAATTACGGACAATGGCCTACAACAATGCAAGGATTTACAAGGAAAAGACTAAGAAGTGGCATGACAAGAAACTGCTGCCACGACAGTTCTGCCCAGGGCAGCTTGTGTTGTTGTTTAATTCTAGACTTAAACTCTTCCCAGGAAAGCTAAAGTCTAGATGGTCTGGCCCCTTCCAAGTGGTACAAGCTTTTCCCCATGGTGCCATCACAATCTGATCATTCAAAGACGGGCACCAATTCAAAGTCAATGGACAGCGCCTCAAGCATTATCGGGGGACTGAAGCCCCAGGAATACAGGAAGTGGTTACTTTAGGAGATGACCCACAAGGCATCCCTAATTTAACCTAAATTATTATTTTATTTTTTTATTTTTTTTATTTTTATTATTTATTAGTTATTAGGAAATTAGGTTTATTTTATTCGAATAATGTTTTATTTTGATATTTTCTGTTTTTAGGAAATAAAGGAGTCAAGAAGAAAAGGAGAAGTGATCCAAGCCCACCACCCATCCATCAGCCCAACAAAGCCCGTTTATGGAAGCCTGTCGTTTCGGCTGCCGCCGCAGACGGATAAGACAGGTTGTCAACAGACTGACACGACAGACGCAGAAGCGTGTGGCAGACGCGTAACAGACGCATAAATGCGTGTCAGACGCGTCAGACATGCTAAATCCCATCCGTCACCCCGTTATTCACGCCTGCTGTTACAGCATTAAACGGGTAGACCCTCGACCGCTATAAAACCCCGTTTTCATTTTCATTTTTTCTCACTTCTGCTTATTCTTCCTTACTTTCTCCTCTAGTTTTATTTGCTTTCTTCATTTTTCACAACCCTTGCAACTAACATGTCATCTAGACAGACCCGCCGTAGTGCTGCCTCAGCCTCTTCTTCGGCAGCAGCAACGCCCTTCGCCACAAAGGAGTTATGGGAGGAACGTGGTTTCGTATACATCCGAAAGGCACCCAACATGGGACTCCGGCCGTTCATCACAAGAGCCATCATGACTCAACTATCGGAGCACTTCGCTGAACAACCGGCAGAACTAAACGACACATTAGTCCGGGAGTTTTATGCTGCCATAGACAGCAGAACGGCAACATCTGTCACCGTTCAAGGAGTAAACGTGCCCTTCACAGCTGACAACATCAACCACATGTTTGGCCTCTACTTTGGCTCCGATGATGATGCCCACCAGAAATTTCTCGACACCCTCGATGTTGTCGCCTATGGTGCTGTTATGGCGGAGGTGACAGAGGAAGGAACCACATGGACAACCAGCAAAAAGAACCCCCACTCTGTAAAAAGGGGGGGCAGCTCCTCCCTGAAGCCAAACTCTGGAACGTTTTTATCAAAAAGCGCATCATGCCTTCTTCCCACCACACGACAATCAACCAGCAGCGGCTCGCACTCATCCATTCCATCATGCACGACATGCCTATTAATGTGGGCCGCTATATGAGGGACAGCATCCTGGATTGCACCTTCCGCTCCGACTCCCGCCTCTGCCTGCCGTTCACAATAACCTCCTTATGCCGCTGTCCCCCGAGGAACCCTCCAACAAAATAATCAAGGGCAGAGGCTGGACAGACAATAACATCAACAGCCTCATGGAGCTGGTCGTGGCTACACCTGTCTCATCTTTCAATCCAGCCGGCTCCCCAGAAGAATCATCAGAGGAGCCTGCCCCTGAACCTGCTGCCGCCACCGCTACGACAGACCAGTCCGCCCTCATCCTTGCTGCGCTACAACGGGTAGAGGAGAGACAAATGGGATTGATGATGTTCATTCGGGACTTCGCTAACTCGACGGTAAACTTCATTACCCAAACTTTAAATTTTTCCCGATGTTCAATTCCCTACTTTTCCTGCCCATTATTTCCATATCCCCACCCCTGTCCACACACCCACACCACCTGCCTCCCCACATTCCCACTCTACCGCCTCCACCACATCACCTGCCTCGACGGCAGCAGGCAGTCCACCGGCCGACACCTCTGACAGAGGAACAAAGAGACCTGCCTCCGATGACAGCCCTCTGCTCAGGAGGAATTTGGAGAGGGAATTTACGCCGGTCAAGAGGATTAAACACGTGGCAGACAAGAAACGGTTGCCCAAGGCTAGCACCACCACCAGCAGCACTTGGGACAGTGGCAGCAATTCCCACGTCCAGCTCGTGGAGCAACCTGCACCTGCACCTGAACCTGCCCAGCCTCCTCCACAGCCCAGACGCCACCGTCAGATCCGTGTCAGCAGCAGCAGCGAGGACAGCGACTGAAAATTTAAGTTTTTATTTTCCTCTTATTGATGCCTGCTTTTATCATTTGTGATGTACTTTTCTTCATATTTTGTTTTTTCTGTCATTTTGCATTGAGGGCAATGCAACCCTCGAGTTTGGGGGTGGCAACCCTCCATCATTAATGGAGTCGTAGTACATCTTTTTATTATTTGTTGTGTCTTTTATTTATTTAATTTCTTGAAAAAAAAATCAGAAAACATTAACTTGTTGGCTTAAAACTGTGAAGTTAACTTACCTGTCATGACAGCTCTGTCGTGGCAGCATCTTTAGGACAGTTTAAGGAGAAGTTTAGAACCTTTCTATAGTTCTGAAAAATTTAAACACCATTGTGACCGTTATATTGCTTAGATTTCTCTTAGCCAAACTAGAATAGGAAGCTTAGTACTTGAATAGCCCCTAGAGGTGCCTAACACTGGCTCTAGGAAAGAAGTTTAGCAAAAGAAAAATTCAAAAACCTAGAGCTGCCCGAAACCGGCTCTAGGAAGCTAACTAGAGGTGCCCAAAACTGGCTCTAGAAAAATTTAGCTTGAAAATAGAAGAAAAAGAAGCATGAAAATGTGCCTTCTAAAGAAAAATAAACTTTGGCATAAAAATTCGAGTTAAAAAGTTGAATATTCTAGTGAAACTAAGATAGTCTTAGCATATAACTGTTCACAAGCATGCACACACTGCACGAGAACTATAGGGAGATTCCGGACAGATCCCAACCTTTCCGACAGGTTGCTGCCGCCATAGAGAAGGAGCGACGGGTAAAGGACAGTTCACTGTTTGAAGGCCAACACAAAAATATTCATTTTTCTTTTAGGTTTAATTGCTTGAGGGCAAGCAAAAACTTGAGTTTGGGGGTGTGTTGAGTGTGTAAAAGTTCTATTATTTACACCCTTTTTAACCCATATTTCTGTTGCATTCAAGCATCATTGCATTGCATTTAGGTTAGTTTTCAGTAAAACATCACAAATGGATTAAAAGCACGGATTCTACTAAAAGATGGCTTATTTTGCAGATATCTGCCATAGTTGACAAAGAAGGCAGGCGCAGGGCAGAGAAGCAGAAGAGCTGAACTGGACAAGCAGACGAAAAAGACGAAGCTGCCATGGATTTGTCGTGACAGCAGGGTGACAGCAGATTTATGAAGAGGAAAAGTAAAGTGGACCTCGATAGATAGAGAAAAATCTGCTCGTCTGTCGTGTGAAAGCCAAATATTTTTCCAAGCCCCGGATCAAAAGATATGTCAAGCTAAAGCTCAAGGAGAGGAATTCCCATAAAGCAAGGAGGCGGCTGAAAAGTAGGAATCCTTAGAGATTAAGCATTTATTAGAATCTTACTTTTCATTAAAGTTGTAATTCTTGTTAACTTAGAATACTTGAGCCCAAAGCTTATATAAGGGCATAGGTTTTACCCTAGGAAAATATCCCTCATTCTTCCCCATAACCGATAACCTAAACCCCCTGCCGTTTACCCGTCACCGACATGTTCTAAATTCCCCCTAGGGCCACGGGTTGTTTTGTAAAGTAGTTGCAAGGGTTGTTTTGTTTTAGGATTTTCCAAGTTCAATAAAATAAACTTCAAGTTCTCTTATTTTTGTTTTAATATCTTGCAAGAGCATCGGGAGAGCATTGTGAGGTTATCTATTTACTTAGCATCGGGAGAGTTAAGTATACGAAAGAAATAAGAGCAAGTTCTCTAGTTTATAGTTGAACTATCTTGTGCCTAGGGATAGGGCAAGGTTAAGTGGCTAAAGAAGAATTCATACACATCGGTGTTCATCATTCGATTCACGCCGGGAGGTATCATCAAAGACGTGATCATCGACAGACTTGGACCTAGGGATAGGCTAAGGCAGATCTGGGATTCTTGCCAAACTTGAAGTACGAAGTTGGTGTGTCTGCTGCCGCGACAGCCAACGGACAGCCGCCGCGACAGGTGCTGCCGCGACGGGCACGACGACAGAACTGGAGTTCCTAAGCAATCCAATACATGCACTACTGAACAATTCAATACCAGCCCGTTTCCTATATCTTGATATTCCAACTCTTTTATTTACGTTTTACTTTAATATTCTCGTGACAACTCTTAATTATTTCTTTACTTTCGTGCAGTGAAATAAGGTGAAGTCATTAGCCCAATCCCTGTGGAGACGATATCCGATACTTCGTATCACTTTACTACTTGCGTCGTGTACACTTGCACTACAATTGCGATAGACTCTTTTACACGCAACACAAACATCCAAACATCAAAATCAAGCAATTGTGCAAAAATCCCACTTTGTGTAGAAATCCCAATTTGTAATCTTCATTCATATTTTGTCAAATTGGGTTGAGTGCTTGTATTGGGGCTATCATTTGTATTGAGAGATACCTTATTAGCCTACAATTTTCTTTGTTCTCTTGTGTGAGGGTTGAGTTGATTTTTGGGTAGAAAAATCAACCGAAATTGTAAAGGGTTGCCTCCTTGTCCTAGAAAAGGGGAAGATCAATTTAGTGAAATTGTTGCAAATCCTTAGTGAGGCTAAGGTAGTGGATGTAGAGTTCATTTGGAACTTGAACCGCTCTAAATCTCTTGTCCATCAATTTTTAATTTGCCAATTTCCACCAGAAACCTTTAAATTTCCAATTCACCCCCCTCTTGGTAAATATCGATCTTTCGATCCACTCAACATAGTCCATATCAATGCTAGAACGACCTTTAGCCTTTTCATTCAGGAGTGAAGACCGCACATCCAAACTCTTCAGCTACCGCGTGGTGTGCTGTCATGGCCATGTGTGAGAAATCAGAGTTAGAAGTATCGAAAGTGGAGATCGATGGTGAGCTCTCCGAGAAAGAAGGCATGGCTACACCAAAGGACGGCGTTGTGGTCAAAGTGGTCGCGGGTCAAATGGTGGAATTGGACAAGGCAGAGCTCATCCCTTAGAGATGGATTACAGGCCCAACGGCAACCCAGTTACCTAGTTATAGTTATTAGGAATATGCCAAATAAGAAATGAATAGTACAATAGTATGTTTTGTTTTTATGTGTATGCACGTCCTATATGCTAGCAAGGAGAGATGTACATGATTATTTTGAATTATCAATGAAAACTCTGAATCCTATTCCTCTCATTTCTCTCTATTCTCCTTAAACCCTTTCTTCAACTCTTACGGGTGTGACAATTGGTATCTCAGAGTCTTGTAGTTGATCCACTGCCAAACTGGGGAAATCTAAGAACAAAAAAATGAGTGAAAACGAGAAAAACTCAGAAACACAAGCATCCACAGAAGAATCAAAAGGTGACAGTGAAGTTCATACCTGGTGGGAGGAGCAAAGAACCAAACTGGAAGAAAGAATGATAGTCATTGAGCAAAGCAACGAGGAAAACAAGGGATACTTACAAAGAATCCTAGCTTTACTGTCTAAGGGAGCTGATGAACTCGGACAAGCCACTCATGGGAATAGCAACCCTTCACAGTCTGCAAAAAACAAGCCGATTCAGGAAGGCAAGTAGCCTATTCAGGTAACAGTGATAAATGAACATGAAAAATACTCATTTGATCCCAATGAGCATGGAATCTTATCTTCTTAACCAACTCTCGAACACCAAGGGAACTTGGCTAGCCCCACTCAACAAAAGTTAGGGGATAACACAAACAAAATGGGTGATTTCCTGTTATTTAAAGAAACAGAAACATGGGAGAGGGTAACTCTAGTAACTCTAACTCCTTTGTACCTAGGCCTAAGATTGAACTGCAAATGTTTGAGGGAGATAACCCTAGAAGTTGGGTTAAAAAGTGTAGCAAGTTCTTCACAATCTTTGCTTTCCCAGAAGGCCAAAAACTAGAGGTAGCAGTCATGTATCTAACATGTAGAGCTGAGACCTGGTTTGATGGGTACATCATACAAAAGAATAAGTTAACTTGGCAGGAGTTTGTTGCTGACCTTTGTCACAGGCTTTGTGATAAAATACATGAAGATGTTATAGAAGAATTTAACAAGCTAGTGTAGAAGTCAATAGTTGAAGAATACCAGGAGAGACTAGAAGAGTTACAACCATTCATGTTGCAGCACAATGATCAACTGAAGGAAGAACACTTTGTGTCCAGCTTTATTAGTGGACTGAAAGAAGACCTTAAGCATAAAGTTAAGGTTCATGAACCTAAGACATTAGCTGAAGCATATCAAAAAGTCAAACTGTATGAGTTAGCAGCTGAGGTTGAGGGCAAAAAGTATAAGTTTGGGTACATGGGTAACACTATGAGTAACACTCACATGAACTCCAAAACTACTATTGCATCACCACAAGTCACTCCTAAGGGAACAATAGCTCAAAGTGCTCCGAAGCAAGGATTAATAGAGTACAAAAGAGCAAACAATTTATGCTTCAAGTGTGGTGAAAGATTTGGGCCAGGGCACCATTGCAAGCCAAAACAACTTAACATGATGGAAGAAGGAGAAATTGAAGAGGAAATTGAGAATGATGAAGGCAAAGACAAGAACATAGAAGAAGGGGATCCAGAGGAAGGGACACTGAAAATTTCTATTAATGCCTTAACAGGAAGCACATGTTATAGCACAATTAGATTTCAAGGCTCAATCAAGGAAAGACCTTTGAACATCTTGGTAGACAGTGGTAGTACCCGCAGCTTTGTGACTGTTACATGGGCCAAGGAAGGGGTAGAGGTGGTACAAACTCATCCCCTGAAAATCACAGTAGCCAATGGGGAACAACTCTTGAGCACAACAAAGAGCAATCAATTGGGATGAAGGATGCAAGGGCACCACTTTGAGCATGATTTCAGGGTCCTACAAATGGGAGGAAGTGATATGGTCCTTGGTGTTGACTGGATGAGGAAGTATAGTCCAATCACTATGGACTTTAATGAGATGACACTCAGCTTCAGAAAGGAAGGACAGAACATAGTACTATATGGAGGAACAAGAGACTCAGTAGGCAAAATAATCTCAGCTGAGAAGATGCAAAAGTTGGCTGCTAAAGATTCAAAATTAATGGGAGAGTTGTATTTCCTAAATGTAGAAACAACAGAGACAGAGATTCCTGAAGCCATTCAAATAGTCCTAGAAGAGTACAAGGAAATTTTTGAGGAACCTACAAGATTACCCCCTAAAATGTCTCATGATCATGCAATTAATCTAATTGCTGGAGCTCAGCCACTAAACCTAAGGCCCTATAGATTCTCTTACCACCAGAAGACTGAGGTAGAGAGGCAAATAAAGGAGTTGTTAGCAGCTTCAATTATCTATAATAGCAAAAGCTCATTTGCAGCACCATGCTTGTTAGTCAAAAAGAAAGATGGCACCTGGAGGCTATGTGTGGATTATAGGCAACTAAACAATGTCACAGTGAAGGAAAAATTCCCTATTTCAATGGTTGAAGACCTCTTAGATGAACTAGCTGGGGCTCAATTTTACTCTAAAATTGACCTAAGGTCGGGATATTGGCAAATTCGGACCAAGGCTGAAGATATCCCTAAAACTGCTTTCAGAACCCATAATAGCCACTTTGAATTTAAGGTGATGCCATTTGGTCTAATAAATGCTTCTGCAACCTTCCAAGCTCTCATGAATGAGATTTTTGGGCCATTTTTAAGAAAATTTGTCCTAGTTTTTTTTTTTGATGATATACTAGCCTATAGCAAGTCTATGAAGGATCATGTTTTCCACATCAAAGCAGCCTTAGCCATCCTCCAGAAACACCAGCTTTTTGCTAGACTGAAAAAATACATCTTTGGACAAACCAAGGTTGAGTACCTTGGTCATATAATCTCATCAGTTGGGGTGGCCACTGATGCTACTAAAGTTAAGGCAATGAAGAACTGGCCCCTACCAAAAACAGTCAAATTCTTGAGAGGATTCTTGGGCTTAACTGGCTACTACAGAAAATTCATCAAGAACTATGGAGTGATTAGTAGACCCCTAACTTCTATGCTCAAGAAAGACAATTTTCTGTGGACTTCTACTACCAAGGATGCTTTTGAGGCTTTAAAGCTTGCTATGTGTAAGGCCCCTGTTCTGGCTCTTCCTAATTTCTCCAAGAAATTTACCTTGGAAACAGATGCAAGCTCTAAGAGAATTGGAGCTGTTTTATCCCAAGATGAAAGACCATTAGCCTATCTTAGCAAGGCTCTTGGCCCTAAACATACAGACCTTTTACTCTATGAGAAGGAGTACTTGGCCATTTTAATGGCAGTCACTAAATGGAGACACTACTTTAAAAGAAGGTCTTTTGTAATAAAACAGACCATGAGCCATTGAAGCACTTATTAGAGTAGAAACTCACTACAACAGTTCAAAAGAAGGGCCTTACTAAGCTTTTAGGTCTGGATTTTGTCATCAAATACAAAAAGGGAAAGTCAAATCTGGTAGCTGGTGCTCTTTCTCGTGCCTATGACCCTGAAGCCGAACTACTTCAGCTCACTGCAACACTAATCACTCCTACTTGGGTGTCAGATATTGAATCTAGCTACAATTCAGATGTCTTGGCTCAGAAGCTAATCACTGCACTGACCATTGATAACACTTTTGTGTCTGAATGGACCTACACCAAGGGAATTCTAAGATACAAGACCAGGGTTTATGTGGGTGACCATGGTACTCTAAGGGCACACCTAATTCAGACTCTACATGACTCCCATGTTGGAGGCCACTCTGGCATTCAAGCCACTTACCAAAGACTCGACTCTTATTTTTATTGGCCAGGTTTGAAGTCTGCAGTTACTACCTATGTCCAACCTTGTGATATCTGCCAGAAGGTCAAGGATGAGCATGTTGCATCCCCTGGTTTACTTCAGCCACTACCTATTCCTAACCAGACCTGGGAAATGATTACAATGGACTTTATAGAAGGCCTCCCTACTTCTAATAAGTTCAATTGTATCCTTGTGGTGATAGACAAATTTACTAAATATGCTCACTTTATCTGCCTAGCTCACCCTTGTACTGTCCTACAAATTGCTAAAGCTTATCTAGATCAAGTTTACAAGCTTCATGGTCAACCTAAAGTGGCTATCTCAGATCGGGATAAGTCCTTCACTAGCCTATTTTAGAGGGAATTCATGAAACAATTAGGCACAACCACTATATTCAGCACTGCCTACCATCCACAAACCGATGGCCAAACAGAGCGTCTCAATCAATGCCTCGAGCAATACCTCCGAAGCTTCTGTTTCCTACAACCTAAAGATTGGGCTAAGTGGGTGCCTTATGCTGAATGGTGGTACAACACCACTTATCACTCAGCACTCAACACCACACCTTTCGAAGCACTATATGGCTACAAACCACCTACGATGAACTGGGTCCCTGATTCATAGGTTGCTACTCTTCAGGATTTCTTTCAAAGGAGAACTACAGTCAATCAGATTCTACAGAAGCAATTACAAAAAACACAATATCAAATGAAGCAATTTGCTGATAAAAAGAGATCTGAGAGCGAATTTTAAATTGGGGATTTTATTTACCTGAAATTACAGCCTTATCGCCAAAGATTTGTCGCAATCTGCAAGAACCTCAAGCTCTCTGCTCGCTTCTACGGCCCCTACAAAGTCACCAACAAAATAAACTCAGTGGCTTATCGCCTCGAATTGCCTCCGACTGCTAAAATTCACCCTGTATTTCACGCGAGCCTCTTAAAGAAGAAAATTGGGGATCGTCTTACCTCTTCAATTGACCCGCCGGTGCTTGTTGATGATGGGTTCATCAAGGTGTTTTCAGAGAAAGTCCTCGACAAATGCATGGTAAAGCATAACAACCAGGCTGTGACCCAACTTATAATTCAATGTGCAAACCTCAACAGTGAGCAAGCTACGTGGGAAGACTTCACTGTACTGCAGTCACAGTTCTCGAAGTTTGATCCTTGGGGTCAAGAATCGTCTGCAACGGGGGTAATGTCATGGCCATGTGTGGGAAATTAGAGTTAGAAGTATCGAACGTGGGGATCGATGGTGAGCTCTATGGGAAAGAAGGCATGGCTACACCGAACGACGACATTGTGGTCAAAGTGGACGCGAGTCAAATGGTGAAATTGGACAAGGCAGAGCCCAACCCTTAGAGATGGATTACAGGCCCAACGACAGCCCGATTACCTAGTTATAGTTATTAAGAATATGCCAAATAAGAAATGAATAGTACAATAGTATGTTTTGTTTTTATGGTATGCACGTCCTATATGCTAGCAAGAAGAGATGTACATGATTATTATGACTTATCAATGAAAACTCTGAATCCTATTCCTCTCATTTTTCACTATTCTCCTTAAACCCTTTTTTCAACCCTTACAGGTGTGACATGTGCATGCTCCTTGGACAGTCCAGCTTCAAGCCACATCAGCCGGGAGGACCACCCCGGTCCACGTCAACGTACAGAGACCCTTTCTTTCATTGGTCCTTTCTCCTCTCCTACAAGCACGTCATGCAAACAAACAAAAACAAGGAATTGTGCAGAAATTTCAGAGAGGTGAACCAATCAATATTTTTAGATTTTTAATATTTGGGTCTATAAAAACTAAACCCTAAACATTGTAAAAAACATTTTCAAAATCAATACAAAGAAAATCGAAATATTTCAAAGGTATCTTATTCTTTTTTCCTTTTGAAATAAAAGAGTAGAAGGGCTACAGTATATACCAAACTTCAGTCTCGGGCCGCCGCCATTCAAGGTGGCTGAGGTTGGTGCGGCCGATAAACGGTACCTTGAAGTCTTATCTCTTCAGTTTTTGAAAGAAAAATGGAGGTTGCATTCAAGTTTTGGGAAAAAAGGTGGTTATCCTGAGATCGTTTTGAGAATCGTCGGCACCGATGAACGTCGACTGATATGGTAGTCTTCAAACGGTTTTAGGGTTGAAAGGAAAAACGTTGGAACGTCTTTTAGAGGTTTCTTCCTTTTTTTTTAAAAAATTCGTGGAAATAATTTTTTTAAAAAATTATCTTATATACATGGCTCGTTTTAAAAATGGTTCTATTGCATTTTAAAAACGCTTCGATTTAATCCATGGGGTTAGAGAGAGAGAGTATTCTAAAAATGGGGGAAGAAGGCAATTTTTTTTTTGCCAAGGCAGAGTTTAAATACTCTGACCAAAACGTCGTGTTTTGGTCGCAGGTCAAAAAGGATCCGCCCCTTTTGTCTGGGTCGGGTTTAACGACCCGCTCTTTTATTCGGATCTTTAAATATTGGGTCTCCAAGTTTGTTTGTATTCTATTAAGTCCTCTATTAAATAAAATCAGAAATTAAAGTTTAAATCCTTTAATTTAGTCCCAATTATTTAATTGCAAGTTTGTACTTGTTTTAATTTGGTCCTTTACAGTTTTAATTATTTAAATTGAATGCAATTTAAATGTTATTTAATTGATGCATGTTTTATTAATGCATGTAGTATTATATTAGATGGCCATAACACTTAGTCTTATTTTAATTGATGCATAGAGCTTTAATTAGGTTTTTATTAAACAATTTGATTATTTGTTTTCAACGAATTAAATAATTTGATTAGGATTTAGATTATTGTAGTAAATTAATGGATATTAATTGGAAAATTAAAGAGTTTAAATTTGAATGGTACCCTAAAGTAATTGACCATATTCAACGTAAACTTTTAAATAGGACAAATAATTTTTGTTTAAATTCTAGAAAAATGTTAAATAACCTATATTGATAATGTAGAGCTTAGATAGGATTAATTACTTAATGAATAACATAATTAAATGATAGAGAATATTATCTATAATTTTAAAATTTAATTAGGGATGATACCTTCAAGCAATTGAGTATTATCCTATGTAAATTTTAAAATTAAAAAATATTCATAATTCATGATTTAGTTAGATACTTTATAGGTTAGCGACTTAAATTGAACTATCAATAATTAATTGCATGCATAAAAAACATTTTCGAAATAGAATATATTTTTGGAATATAAAAGGCGATGCCCTAATCGTATAAGGGTGTTTCTAATTTTATATTCAAAATAAAAATATATTTTATTACGAAAAAATATTTTAATTTAAATATAAACACAATTAATGATTAATGTTAAAATTAAGTTCGAATTGTTATCTTAAAATGCCAAAATGCAACACGAAATTAAAAGTACCAATTTCAGGCGTTTGCGGGTTGTTAATCCTTCTCCACGCGTAATTGACTTCTGAACCCCAAACTTTTAAAAAATGTCAGGTTATTTTTTTACAGTGTTCGGTCTACCAAAAATAACAGGTGGTGACTCCATTTTTATAAATATCAAACTTAAAATAAAACCCATAATTTAAAAATAAATCATCTAAGTTATTTTAAAAATGGTTTCGACATGTCTTAGTTGAGTGCCATTCTATGGCACTCCTTCGGCTAAGGGGGAATGGTGTTGTATCTCTGCTGAACTCCTCCGAAAAATTATTGTGGCTCTCTGCCCACATCAGACTGGGTGAACCACGAAGGCCAAAGCTTCCCCCGAGGCGACTTCTACATCTCTGGACCCATCGGTCCCTGAAAATTATTACACTCAATCATCGTGCTGTGACAAGACAACCATCAAGTCCGACTGAACTTGCAGCCTGACAGCTGAGCTACTACCTGCCAAGCCCATCAATAGCTATCATTAGGCCCGACATGGTCTTATCAGTTATCACACAATCTACAGCTCCAAAGGGATATAAATGCCCTAAAACTGAAGACAAAGGGAACGATTCTACGATTCCAACACTCTTACAACTCTCTACGAGGGTCACCATTGCCCATTCTACACCGGTCAGTCTCTTTCTTCCCTCAAATGGCTCTCGCCACCCGACTCTATACTGTTCGTGGCTCTCGGTCTCAAATCAATCAGGGGCGAACCGCTTGATTCAACGACCAATCATAATTTTCTGTGGCTCTCGGCTCGTCCAACTACGTGTTAACCACTCATCGTCGACCTCACACCTTCTTCGGATCACCATTTCTACTTTCTTATTTAGTGTTGTCCGAAATTAGCATCAACAAATCTGATCTAATCCTATAACGGGTTGGAACATGAAATAGTCTAAACTTAAAACGACTTGAATTCTAAGCCGTCTAAATCCAAAATGATTCAGGATTAGATCGAACCAAAATGATTTGAAAACTATAAACTCTATTGATTATATCTAGATTGATTAAATTTCAAAACAATTTAACCCAGCCGATTGACAAGTCTAATTGTATATATGAAGATGTTGGCAATAAAACTTTACATATTTCGTCGACTTTTCTGTACTCAAATGTATATATATATATAGGGTTAGGGTTCACTGACATTATGTAAAACTCAATAAATTTTATATTATTTTTAAACCGTTAAATGATGGAAATAAATAGTTAAGATTCTTTCATTTATCTTTTTTCTCAAGTGATAATCTTCACATTTTTTACTGTTAATCTCATCCATCCATTTTACTCATCCAATGACCATGGATTAGTGTAAAACAGAGTCAGGTGAACAAATGGAAATCCTCTGCACTTTTTCGTTACCCCTATTTATACTCCACACTAAAAATAGGCTTAGAGTTTAGGGTTTAAAGTTAGGGTTTAGGAAATTTAGGGTTGCATTTTTTTGGGTATAAGGTGTATGATTTAGGATTTAGAATTTAGGGTTAGGACTTAAAATTTATTTTTTAGTGTTTTTTAGTGTTGGGGTATAGAAATGGGCCGACCCGCGTCGCAACATACACAGATACTCGAGCTCAAGACCTATTTAAGCGATATCAAACTGTTTGTCACTTGGACCAACCAACGGGTTCAAGTGAACCTATATTTAACGTTATTAATATATGAGTTTGAATTAGATATATTAATTGTGAAATTTTGTTTTTGATTAAATAGAGAGGTATTATATTCTCATACCGGAATTTGAACTCATACAAAATAAGACAATATGAACATCGTTAGGCACTAGGCCAATTAATGAATCTCATTAATTGTGAATTTTTTTAACTTTATAAATAGATAAAACGTCTTATTATATGCAAAAATACAATTAAATTTTGACACTAGCGTATAAAAGAAACAGATAAAGATGAATTTAACAAATTATCAACTCATAGACAATATTGTATTGAATAATTGATTCAACAACAAACTCAATTTAAGTTAAAGCATTCTAATAAGTCTAGATTAAACCAGTGAAATTTAGACCAAACACATGAGGTGCAACATTTTGGTTAACAAAAATAGTGGACAATGAAAGGCGACCGAAACAACAAATCAAAAGCAATCGGTCTGACTCAAAACAGGCGTGTAGGAATTGTGTTCTTGGCACCATTAATTAAGGGGCCAATTGTCATAGTCAATAGCCATGGATGAATATTGGTGGTATCAACTTAAATGTAATTTGGACCGCATGTAATCAAACTGAAACATTAAATAATTATCTGTATAATTAGTTTTAGGTTTAAGGGAGTAAAAAAATTGATTTTCTTTTAAAAAAAAGTCAATTAAATTTTTAAATATTTTTTTACACTTTAATTAAGCTTTTAAATTAATAAATTGAATCAATTAAATTATTTGACTAACTTTGACCATTAAGTCTTGACAATTTATTCTTTAGAAATTATTGTCACGTATCGTGTGACATTTACAATTTTTTAATCTTTTTTATAAGTTTTTTTAAAAAACGTTTTGGACTTTTAAAGATTTTTTCAATAAAATAAAATAGTTCTGAAAATTTTAAGCGACTGTAACCCCTCGACTCGGCCTACCCGATAGACCAAACCGAGCGGGTCACACGAGGAATATTAAAATAAACCGAGAAGGTTTACCTCAATAATCAACCCTAATTTTTTTATCTTATCTAAATGTAAATTAGGTTCCTATGTGTTAAACGTTACATCAGATCATTCGCAACTCGATCATCCATCAATTTAATCCAATTATGGCTTTTAGGGATCAATTTGTAATTTTTCTGATTCATGGGGACTTAAGCCATTTTTGTGTTACCGTCCTTTAATTAATTCCATTACATGCATCTCAGTCAAATCTCAGTTCAAAATAATCATTCATGCTCATTTAATTGCATTCACAACATCTAGGGACTAAAACACAAAGAATCAGAACTTTAGAACATTCCATCAACTAACATAACTGCCATCCGTTTCGCCACAGGCTAGCCCTATTTCGAAACACAGGCTCGTATCGAAATGTCCTTGAGGTGTTTTGAGACCGAGGTTTCCAGTAGCAAAACGTACCAGAACAGACCTCATCCGTTTCGAAACACTAAGGCCATTTCAGGGTCACCGTTTCGATACATGCTGAGTGTTTCGAAACACCTGAGCATGTAATGACATATTTTATTGTGTTTCACCCTAAAATCTATCCTAAACCGATCCAAAATATTTCCAACACGCATACAACAAACATAAACATTAATCCTCAAGCATTTGCAGCATATTTAGCATCAAGCATGGCTATTTACATCAATGGAAAAACTAAAGGCATGCAACCTAACAAATAAGCCACTCAAGAGTCAAAACTCAAACCAATACTCCAAACATCAAATATAGGCCTTTTACAAGTATGAAATTGTAAAGCAAACATGCTCAAAGGATGTTCATGCACACCACCCAAATAAACCATGAAATCCCCCATTTCCTTTATTACTCTAGTCCATAATCGAAACATACTTTTAAAGTGAAGTCTCTTAGAATTCCCTTGCAAGTTGCTGCCTCCAAACACTTAGTTATCTGCATTGATGGACAAAAGGGAGCGTAAGCATACAAGCTTAGTGAGAAGTGCTTCAGAAACCTAAAACACCATCAATGCTTAAAACCATTTTGCATTTTTGAAACCATCATGCTTTCTTGAAATCCTTGTACTTCATTAACAAAAATCAGCATGTTAAACCACATGCATCAAGTATCAAATACTTTAACAACAAAATCATTTGGTAGGACTCACTCCAAACCTAAAAGATAATTAGTTGCTTATCCGTTTAATTGCTCTCTTATTCTCTTAATTTTATTTAATCTAAGTTCCTTGTTTAATCCTTAGTTTGGCTTTGTCTCATTATTTCTGTATGATTTTATATCTATCTTGTTAGAAAATTTTAGGTTGCATGGTAGATTTTGGCATTTTCCCATAAAATTCTTTTTATGACATTTCTTTCTCTATTAATTGACATGATGCTTACCTAGGTACACAAGACAATTTTTGTGAGTTTTGAGCCTAATGAGTATGCATTATTTTTGCTCTTTGTTTCTTTTAGTGTGCCTAGCTAAATTAGTTGCATTCTAGAACTTGTGTTTAAATTCTTTTTGAGATTACATTATTTGAATATGATGCTTAAATATGATTGATGCACTAGGTTTTAACCCTTTCTCTTCCTAAACAAATTGCCTACCCTTTGATTAATTTCCCTTAGTGAAACAATTTTGAGCCTTAGCCTTTTTTCTTAAAATTCACCATATTTTAGCCTAATCCATTTTTCTTATTATTTCCATTATTTTTGTCCCTTGGTAAGTATTCCCGCCTGTCACACGGGTGACCCGGGTTTGATCCCCGGCAACGGCGTCAATTTTGACACGCGTCGTAATGTGTCAAGAATAATTTCCTTCTTCCAAATAAATAAATAAAGGAATTAACTAAATATAGATAAGGAAGTAGGAGTCGAACCCATAGGGACTTAGAACTTTCCTTGTCGCGCTTTTGTAGTTTCTGAACCAAGAGTTGTTGATGGAGCTATGTTGAGGTGATTTAGGTGGGTGGTTTGTTGTAATGAAATATAATTGTTTAAGAAAGTAAAAGAAAGCTTTTGAAATAGTTTAAAATAAATATGAGATTATCAGCCTCGGGCTTCCGCGTTGACTTGTTCTACTTGGTTCCTTGGTAAAGATTTTTATTTCGAAAAACTTGTTGGCAAAATTACTTCAAGGTCAATCCTTGAGTTTTTGTTTTCCAAAATCAATTTTTGGTTTCCGTTTTGATAATTTGTCTAAACCAACTCAATGTTTGAGAAAACAAATTACTTAAGCTCGTAACCAACTCGAAAAGTCATTTCTATAAAAACGATTCGATCTCAATTTCCCTTAGTAATCTATTTACTAAGTGTGTTCCCTGGAAGTCGGATTTGTTTCAATAACTGATCCTCCCTCCCACTTGATAGATCAAAACAATTGTTTTTTCTCCAAAGTCAATCTTTGGGTTTTAAAAAATCATTTTGATTTAGAAAATAAGTATGAAGAAATCGAGAAGAAGTTTTCGAAATGTTTGAAGCATAGTTTCAAACCTCGCCTTGAGAACGCGTCATTGTAAAAGCCTTCGGCTTATAAAGATCTAGCCGAGCATGGTTATCAAATTAATCATGCTCGACATATAAGAAATAATTAAAAGAAGAAATATAAGAAAAGAACTTAAGTAAAACTAAGAAGAATTTCCAAGAGAAGAAGAAATGATGTTCAATTGCTAATTGAATGATGACAAGACTTACCCCAAAGAGGGGTATTTATAGTGTTTCAAAATAACCTAGGTAAAACCTAAAAGATAATTAAAATTAAACAAAATAATTATCCAAAGTTTAAAATTTAAAATTTAAAAATCTGGATATAAGCTATCTGATAAGCGGCCTGATAAGCTATCACTGCTGCTGACGTCATCTTCTAGAAGATGCTGACGTGGAGCCCAGTCAGCATTCATGCCCTGGTTCATGCCTATGAATCTTCCCATGACTCCAGCATTTTCTACAAAATTTTAGCTTATTTCCAGCATCACGTCTTCTACATGAAAACATCATAAAACAGCCCAATTAAGTCCCTTAAACTTATATTTAATCGAAATATGGACCAAAAAACAAAAAAAAAAAAATACTCATCACCTTTCCATGCATAATTACCATATGCAAAGCTTAAAAAGGTAAAACATGCATTTTATTCACATTATGCATCCATAAACATTTCATAACAATTTATCAATTATATTGGCCCACAAGTAATCATCAACATACTCATCTCTCAAAACGTATCGGATACATGGATTCTCAAGTGTTGTCCCAACACTTCAAACATTCTCACCGGCATCTCAAGGTTCACACACGGGTGCTACCCTTCACCGTTGTGACACCCGTGGTGGAGTATTCAGTACCTTACAACCCCTCAACACTACACATCGGTAGATGTATAACCCCACTAACGAGAGACGGGACATAACTCAATTTCCTCAACCGTTAGGGTACTTGGATGGAGTCTTCAGTACATTCACAACCCCTCAACATCCAATGCGACTTGTTTATAGTGCACTCAATCCTATAGACGGCTAACTATATCCGATTTCATTTGTAAACCACTTTACACAACATCACTTGCCAATATAATTCTCATTTAGTATAAACCTCACTGTTTTCAAAGCATTCACAACAAACCATATTTCCAAGCATCAAACCATGCTTCATAAAACATGTATAAACACATACATACAAGGATCACTTACCTAGTGCATTTTTAGCAATATGGCATCATAAACAACAAATCACTTACTCAAAAATCACGCTTTAAAACAGTAGGTAAACTCATATAAAATCAAGTGCATCCACAAGCTTATAATATCACAATTCAAGGGAGAAAATCACTTTACTTACTTCCAAACTTAGTAAAGCATTTCAAGCTTACACCAAGTTTCCAAAACCACTTTTAAGATGTTTCAAAGCTGGAAGTCCCATTTCCAGTCACCGACTCGCGAAACCTCAATCGCTGGCGCGAAAATCAAGCATCCGAAGCCCCCAGATCTTCACCGTTTGCTTCCAAAGGATCCTTCTATGTTTATACCACACAAGAACATATGATTAATGCATCGAGATGCATTAAAACCACCAACAAACACTAAAAACCTGCAGCTCCGCCCAAAGGCACAAAAATACGCATCTAAAATAACCGAAATTACCTTCGATTGATCACTAAACTCAACCCAGCCATCAAAAAACACTTCCATCACATTTTAACCATAAATCAACATCCAAAAACATCCTAATATCATCCTTATACCTCCAGCAACTCAAATTTCACATTTTTAAGCCAAAAACCCATAAATAACAACTTAAACTTTAAGAGATCCAGCCTAATCCGGGATTGTTATGATTAAGCCTTTACATTAACATCATTTAGCATCCAAAACAACTTTAAAATCATTCTCAAATCAATTAAAACAATACTCAAACGAAAATCTTGGAAAATCATCAACTAAACCATTTTAACCCATTTTCATTAATCAAATCATAAAATTCAGTTAATGACAATATTTAGGAAGTAGAAGACTTGAGAATTTAATTAAAGAACCTTGATTAGAGGGTTGATCAACTCTTACCTCCAATCTTAGCTTTTTCCCTCAATTGACAAAGATTTTGCAAGCAAACTTCAAAGCTCCCTTGATTAAATTCGTAGATCACACTTTTAGGAAATCAAAAAGAAAGAGAAAAATGATAGAATCTGAGATTTTTTAGAGAAAAGAAAGTGTTTGGTTGTTAAGAAAATGAGGAAATGGAAGTTACGTAAAATCCTTTTGATTCTATTAAAAATCCCTTTTTAATTAAAAACTTTTCTTTTTATTCCTTTTTAATAGTACTATTTTAAATTTGGTCAAATTAAGGGAAAAAGACTTTTAAACACATGTAAGCTCCCTAAAGATTCTAACTCTTGTCTCCTTTTTAATTTAGTCCTTAAAAACCAATTTTGTACTTTTTACAAAATGGCCACTTCCCAAAATCTTGACTTTCCAAGACTCGTTTTCTAAAATCGATTTCACCATCCTTCAATATATATTTTTAAATTTTTTTAGCAATTTTATTATAATTTCATCACATCTTGGACTACGTTTTCCCTGAACCGCTTCTAAAGGCTCAAATCTCCAATTCCTGGTTCGACTAACCTAAACCGATGCCTAAAACATCTAGGCCCAAAACTGGGGCGTTACAACTCCCCCCCCCCCCCCCCACTTAGGAAATTTCGTCCTCAAAATTTTTACCTGAAGGAAAAATATGCGGAAACTGCTTCAACATGTCCGTCTTGCTCTTCCACGTGGCCTCCTCAACTCCTCGATGTCGCCACAACACATTCACAAGTCCAATCGTCTTACCACGAAGAACTTTGCTATTAGAATCAAGGATCCCCACTAGTTCCTCATCATAAGATAAATCCGGATTCAACTCAATCTCCTCAACATGCATCACATGAGATGGATCCGATCTATACCTTCGCAACATAGAATCGTGAACCACATCATGGAGTTTCTCCAACTCGAGAGGCAACCTCAACCGATATGCAACATGACCAACTCACTCTACAACCTCGTAAGGTCCAATAAACCTTGGACTAAGCTTACCCTTACATCCAAATCTCACCACCTTCTTCTAAGGCGACATCTTCAAGAACACATGATCTCCAACCGCAAACTCAATCTCCTTACGCTTTAAACCCGCGTAAGACTTTTGACGATCTGAAGCAGCCTTCAACCGCTCACGTAAGAGCTTCACTTTCTCAGTTGTTCCCTTAAGCAACTACGACATGGAAACCAACTTGTGCACCGTCTCCGCCCAACAAAGAGGCGTTCTACACTTTCTTCCATACAAAGCTTCATACGGAGCCATTTGTATACCTGGCTGGAAACTATTATTATAGGAAAATTCCACCAAGGGAAACTGCTTTTCCCAAGAACCTTGGAAATCTATCACGCAACATCTCAACATATCCTCTAGTACCTGGATAACTCGCTCCAGCTGTCCATTCGTCTGAGGGTGATATGAGGTGCTGATATTCAAGCGCGTGCCCAACGCTTGGTGTAGACACTCCCAAAATCTCGTTGTAAACCTCAGATCTCTATCCAACACTATAGATTTAGGCACGCCATGCAAACGCACAATCTCAGTAATATACAACTCTGGTAGCTTATCCAACGTATACGTAGTATGCACAACCAAGAAATTCGCACACTTCGTAAGACGATCTAAAATCAACCAAATGGAGTTCTTCTTTGATAGTGTCAAAGGAAAACCGGACACCAAATCAATTGTAATCCTTTCCCATTTCCATTATGGTATCCTCAAAGGTTGTGTTGAGTTGATCAAACAATTGCAAATGGCCAAGAGCGGGGGTGAATTGGCAATAAAAATTTTGGTGGGAAGAATGAGTGAAAAATAAAAATTGACACAAGTAGTTAGAGTGGTTCAAGTTCTCCAAATGAACTCTACATCCACTACCTTAGTTCCCACTAAGGATTTTCAACCAATTCACTACTTGAATTCTTCCCCTTTTCTTGGATGAGGAGGTAACCTTACAAATTCGATTAAGCTTTCTACCCAAAGCTTAATCCACTCAATTTACAAAGAGAAGTTTTGGTAAACTCAAATGATTCCTCTCAAAGGATAAATGTATACCCAATTACAATTTCAATCACCCCAAACTCACAATACAAAATGACAATTGAAAACACTAGAGTTGGGTACAAGAATTTGACTTTGAATAGCACAAGGGTTTGGATTTTGTCTTTGATGATGCTTGTGGGTTGAATAGTTGTTGCTGACCTTCAAAGGACTTCAATTTATACCTCCTATATTAATTCTAGCCGTTTGGGTAGTTGGGAACTTGAATAGAGCCGTTGGAACCCTCTCTCACCACCATAAATGCACTTCTGCAGCTATCCGTATCGGTACACGGGGAGCCGTATCGATACCTGTTGTAACGCCCCGGTTTTGGGCTTAGAAGTCTTGGGCGTTGACCGGTTGGTCAAAGTGCTGTTCGAATCGTAAGAGGTTAAATTAGGAAAGCCTAGTTCGGGTTGCATTAAAAATATGGAAAAATGTTCTAAAATCATCTTTTAATATAATTAAGTGAACTGTGAAATCAATTTTGGAAAATGAGTTTTGGAAGGGTGACATTTTGGCTAGTGACCAAAATGTAATTTTTGAAAGTTTGGTGGCTGTTTTATAAAGGGTTGAAACTTTGAATCTTTAAGGAGCTATTTACCCAAAGGGAGTTTCTCCAGATTTTTCTAAGATATTTTGAGTTATAATTCTGATTTTAAAGATTTCATAAAGGAGGGAAATCTCATTTTGCTATTTTCTCAACTAACTTCTCAATTTTCTTTCTCTCTTTTTCTCTCAACCCAAACACTCCATTTCCAGAGAATTGATTCTGATTTTCTCACCTAAATTCCTCCTTTCAACTCTCATTTGATTGCAAATCATTGTATCTTCAAAACCTCTTCAATTGCTACAAGTTTCATCAAGGATTTTCATTCCAAAAAGAGGAGAAACTCAAGTTTGGAGGTAAGAACGTCCTTCTCCTCTGAACTTCAAGTTCTTTACTGAAATTCCTAAGTTTTCAATCCTAAATTGATGTTTAATTAAAGGCTTTTAAGTCGATTTATAGATCTTGGCTAATTATGCAAGATTTTGATGATTTCACATGATTTTCGTTTGATCTGTTAAATCTGTGATTTGAGAGGTGTTTTTGATGTTAAATGATCTCTAAATTGATAAGGAAATGAGTTTTGATTGATGCAATCCCGGATAGGTTGAGTTTCCTAAGTTTAGCTTGTGTTTTAAGGTAGTTTTTGTGGTGATCTTGGTGATCTGTTGTTGCTGGAGGTATAAGGTTGTTAATAGGTTGTTTTTAGATGTTATATGATGTTAATGGAAGTGAGGTTTTGCTGGTTTATGGCTGGGCTTTGTTTGGAAGTGTTTTGGATGCATTTTCGGTTGTGTTTGGTGGCCGAAAATGGAGGTTATGTGAGAGCAGCAAGTTTAGATGCTTTCATTGAAGCAATTAATGCATGATGATGCATTAATCCTCTGCTTTAATGTGTTGAAACAGGGGAGGCATCCTTGGATCCGAGAGTTGTTGATCCGGAGGCTTGATTTGGTGCTTTGGTTGAAGCAAAGTGGAATTTGGTGAGTGCATTTGTGAAAATGGATTTTCAGCTTTAAAACCAAGGTTTGAAGGTTTTGGGAGCTTAGTTTAAGTCTAAACAACTTTGCTAAGCTCAAGTGTAAGTTTTCGGATTTCTCTCTAAGTGGTGGCCATGTTTTGGTGTGTTGCAAAATGATGATTTGCATGTTTTAATTACTGTTTTGAAAGCATGATTTAACATAATAATTGCTGATGTTTTAAGCCATGTGTTGAAGGTAACTCTAGGTAGGAGTTCCTTGATTTTATACATTGTTTAAATGTAGATTTGATGCTTTGAAATGCATGGTGAAATGGCTTGGTTTAATGCTTTAAAACAGTGGATTATATGATGTGAAATATGTATATTGGCAAGTGATGTTTTGTAAAAGTGAAGGTCACTAAGGTGGTTAAAAGTCCTTGAGTGAGCCTTGTTATTTAAGAACATCAAGGTGGTTAAAAGTCCTTGGATGATTCTTGTTGCGGACACTAAGGTGGTTAAAAGTCCTTAGGTGCTCCTTTCCATGGTGGTTAAAAGTCCATGGGGCCAAGGTGTTTAAAAGTCCTTGGGGCCAAGGTGTTTAAAAGTCCTTGGGGTGATTCAAGCATTGGACACAAAGGTGGTTAAAAGTCCTTGTGTGGTCCTCATTCATGGTGTTTAAAAGTCCATGGCCAAGGTGTTTAAAAGTCCTTGGGGAAAGTTGTTGAACTTGTTTTACCAAAATGAAATGTATCACTTGAGCCAATATGACATGTTAAGAATTTTATGAAGCATGAGATGCTTGTTAAAGATTATGTTGAAGCATGTGATGCTTGTTTAAATGTATTTTGAAGCATGGAATTGCTTGTCTTAAAGTATGCTTTTGAGCATGTACAAAGGTTGATTATAAGCATGTTTTATAAATGGTTTAATTGCATTATTGAATGGTTTTTAAAGAGCACACCTCACTAAGCTTTTGCTTACGCTCTCTTGTTTTCTTAATTCAATAATGCAGAGCAATAGAGTATCTTGAGGGGTAGCAAGGAAGGGCTAGCAATCAAGTTCAAGTAAAGCTCAATGTATGAAGGTTTTATAAGTACTTTTAGCTTTTGGTTGATTTGGCAATGGGGGACCTATGTGTATGTTTTGGGAGGTGTTTGAGACTCCCTAAGTATGTTGAATGTTGTTGAGATCGTTAGTTTTTGGTTTGGAACCTTATATGCTTGTTTTGGAAGTTTGATGCTTGAGTGGCTAGCTTGTGTAGGAAGCATGACCATTGAATTGGGGCTTTTTGCATATGATGTTGGTTTGTTGATTTGTTGGTTCCTACAAGTCTTAAATATGTTTAATTGCATGCTGGTAAAGTTTGGTGATGTTTGGAGCATGTTTGAATGTTCAATTGCATGATTTGGTATGCTTGTTTGCTGAAATCTGAGCAGGCGTTTCGGAACAGTATGCACCGTTTCGGAACGGGTGCCTTACACGAACCCAGGCGTCCGAAACGGTTTGGCCTCTGCCGAGCCACGTTCCGGAACCCGTTTCGGAACGGCCCGTGTTTCGGAACAGGGTCAACCTGTTTCGGAACGGTCGACCGTTGGGGGCTGACTTTGGCAGTTATATGTTTTGATTTGTTTACGTTTTGGTCCCGAATCTTGTATGATCAATTGCATGAGCTGTGGATGTCCTTTTGAGCTGAAATTTCTCAGAGAAGCATGAAACCTGACTAATTTCAAGATGGTAACTTCAATTTGGGTTAAGTCCTTTTATTTATCAGAAATTACAATTTGGTCCCTAAAGTTGTAATTTGTTCAATTGGGTCCCTGTTTGATCTCTGATGTTTGTGATCTTTTAGTATGTTGTTTGTATGATCACACATAGGTTAAATGTGCATCTAGATAAGATTAAAAAGAAAAAAAAGGGTCGTTAATCAAGGTTGACTTTCAGGTTGACTTTGATTTTCCCCGTGTGACTTTCTTAATTCGGGTCAACCGTCTAGGCCGGGTTAAGGGGGTTATATTTGGTGGTATCAGAGCTGAGTTTGCGAGTAATTGGGAATGAATGTATGCATGATTGATGTATGTATGTTCTGTATGCTTGTTGTTTGAAAGCATGATCAGTGGCTTGTGATGTTGATGCAATTGAGATGTATGCTATGATGTTGCATGTTGAGGGTACCCATTGCCAAACAAAAGCTAATGAAATGAAGTTGATTTTGAATAAAATTGAGCTTGAATACTTGGATTGCTTACCTTGCTGGGCCTGACTTGTTTTATTTTGTATTGTTATGCATGGTAAAAGTATGGCACCACGTAGAGAGTTACGAGGTAGTGTGCGAGCTATGGCTCCTAACGAGAATGAGAATGAAGAGCACACTGGTAGTGCTGTGTTACCCCCTCCTCCACCTGGTGGTGGTGGTGCGGAGAGGGAAAGAGCTGGAGCTGAGGCAGTTGGTGCTAGAGCTGCAGGACCTGAGGTTGGTCAGGGGCAAGCTATGCCTGACATGTCTGTTTTGGTACAAGCTATTGCGGGTGCTTTTCGAGCAGCAGTAGCTGGAGCTCAAGGAGCTGGGCATCAGGGAGATGCTGGTGCTAGACTACCCTTAGAGCGTCTGCGCAGTCTTGGTGGGACTGAGTTTAGGGGTATGTCAGCTGAGAGGTCGAAAGCTTGGCTAGAAAGTACCAAGCGTGTCTTGGGACAGATGAGCTGCACTGATGTGCAAAAGTTGGGTTGTGTTGTGTCTTTGCTGCAAGGCGATGCTTATACGTGGTGGACGACCACAATCTCTGGAATGGCTGAAGCTGACATCACTTGGACATTCTTTCAGAATGCGTTCAAGAGGAGATATCTGGGAGTGAGATATCTGGATGAGAAAAAGCGTGAATTCATGTCTCTGACCCAGGGGAACATGAGTGTGGCTGAGTACGAAGTACAGTTCGTACGCCTCAGTCAGTATGCACCGGAGCTGATACCTGATGAGCGAGAGAGGTGCGAAAGGTTCCGCTATGGCTTGGTGACGGAAGTAAAGACCTACATGTTGGCAGCTGAGTACAATGATTTTGATGTGTTGGTTAGTCGATCCAAGGACATAGAGATGAATCTGAGTTTGTCTGCGAAGGGTGCTGGAGCGAGTTCTGGGAAGAGAGCTGTTGAGTATAGTTCCGGAGGTGGACGGAACAAGAGGGGACGCGATCAGAGGTTTCAGTCCTCAGCTAAGAGAGGTGGAGGTGCGCCTGCTAGGGGTGGCAATGCTAGAGCTGACCCTAGTGCTTGTTGGATTTGTGGTTCCCGTGGTCACTTGAAGCGTGACTGTCCTCGTGCTGGAAGGGAGGTGCAAGCTCCTGTTGCTGCAGCTGGTTATGAGTGCTGGAATTGTGGTCTGCTGACCACTTGAGGCGAGATTGTCCGAGGATAGCTGGTGGTCAAGAGCGTGCTCCTGTTGTTGCAGCACCGCAGAGAGGTCGTGGACGCGGCCGTGGTAATTTTCAGAGGCGTGAGGAAGGTGGTCGCGGAGTAGCTCATGTTGTGGCTATTCAACCTGAGGGTGGAGGCCAGGCGAGAGTGTATGCTCAGCGCGAGGGAAGGAATGATGCTGATGTGATTGCAGGTACCTTTACTTTGCAATCTTTGTCATTGCTATCTTTGATAGATTCTGGATCTACGCATTCATACATTTTGCGTGAGCATGCTGAGTTGCTTGGTTTGCCTGTTGAGTCTTTGGATGTTGGTGTTAGAGTCACTAGTTCTTTTGGTGAAACTGTTGTGACTCGTAAGCTGTATAGAAGGTGTCCTTTGGTTGTTCAAGAACATGTCTTTCATGTTGATCTTATGGAGTTGCCCTTTTATGGTTTTGATGTGATCCTTGGTATGGATTGGCTTGCTGAGCATCGTGCTGTTGTGGATTGTGAGAATAAGCGGGTGTCGCTTAAGCTTGCGGATGATTATGAAGTTGTTGTTGTTGGCGAGAATGTGAAGTTTCTTGCTAATGTTGTGTCTACCTTGGAGGCGAGCAGGATGCTGAGGCAAGGTTGCGAAGCTTACCTAGCTTTTGTGATGAATCCTAGCTCTAAGGAGCTGAGGGTGCAAGACATCCGTGTTGTGAAGGAGTTCCCTGGTGTTTTTCCTGAAGAGTTGCCTGGTTTACCTCCTAGTCGCGAGGTGGAGTTTGGGATTGAGCTGTATGAGAATACAACTCCTGTGTCCATTACTCCCTATAGAATGGCACCTAAGGAGCTGAAGGAGCTGAAGACGCAGTTGCAAGAGCTGCTTGATCGTGGTTTCATCCGGCCGAGTGTGTCGCCTTGGGGTGCTCCTGTCTTGTTTGTGAAGAAGAAAGATGGCACTATGAGGATGTGCATTGATTACCGTCAGCTGAACAAGTTGACTATCAAGAATCGGTATCCTTTGCCGAGGATTGATGATCTCTTTGATCAATTTCGGGGAGCTGCTGTGTTCTCTAAGATTGACTTGAGGTCAGGGTATTATCAATTGAAGGTGAAGGATGTGGATGTGCCTAAGACAGCTTTCAGGACAAGGTATGGGCATTATAAGTTCCTTGTGATGCCGTTTGGGTTGACAAATGCTCCTGCTGCTTTCATGGACATGATGAATCGAGTGTTTCATGAATACCTGGACAAGTTCGTTGTGGTGTTCATTGATGATATCCTCCTGTACTCGCGTACTGAGGAGGAGCACGAAGAGCATTTGAGGGTTGTGCTGCAAGCCTTGTTGGAGAATCAGCTTTATGCTAAGCTGAGCAAGTGTGAGTTTTGGCTTAGAGAGGTGGTGTTTCTTGGACATGTGGTTTCGGCTGAGGGGATTCGTGTTGATCCTCAGAAGATTGAAGCGGTGATGAACTGGAAAGTTCCTAAGTCTGTTCAGGAGGTTCGTAGTTTCCTTGGTTTGGCAGGATACTACCGGAGGTTTGTGGATGGTTTTTCTAAAATTGCTGCTCCTTTGACGAAGCTTTTGCAGAAAGATGTTAAGTATGAGTGGACAGAAGCGAGGCAGCAAGCTTTTGAGAAGCTGAAGTTGGCTTTGACGCAAGCTCCTATCTTGATTCAGCCTGAATCAGGGAAAGAGTTTGTGGTCTATAGTGATGCGTCCTATGTTGGTTTGGGATGTGTGCTGATGCAAGAAGGTAAGGTTGTGGCTTATGCGTCGCGGCAGTTGAAGGTGCATGAGCGCAACTATCCTACGCATGACATTGAGCTGGCTGCGGTGGTTTTTGCTCTGAAGATCTGGAGACATTATCTGTATGGTGAGAAGTGTACTGTGTACACGGATCACAAGAGTTTGAGGTATCTGATGTCTCAGAAGGAGTTGAATCTTAGGCAGCGACGTTGGTTGGAGTTTCTCAAGGATTATGATCTGACGATTGAGTATCATCCTGGAAAGGCCAATGTTGTTGCGGATGCCTTGAGTAGGAAGGTAGCTGTTGAGCTGAGGGCGATGTTTGCTAGCTTGAGCATATCGCGAGATGGTGGTCTTGTTGCTGAGTTGCAAGTGAAACCTTCGTTGGTTCAGTTGATCAAGGATAAGCAGTTGTTGGATGATTCCTTGGTGTCTCATGTTCAGGATATCGCGGAGGATAGACCTTCGGATTTCTGCTTTAATAAGGATGGTGTGTTGTGTTTTGGTAGTCGGATAGTAGTGCCTGCTGATGCTGAGTTGAGGCATGCTATTCTGACTGAAGGTCATAGTAGTCCTTTTGCTATGCACCCTGGTAGTACTAAGATGTACCGTGATCTTCGTGATGAGTACTATTGGGTGGGTTTGAAGAAGGATGTTGCGGAGTTTGTGAGCAAGTGTTTGGTGTGTCAGCGAGTTAAGGCTGAACATCAGGTTCCTTCTGGTTTGTTGCAACCGTTGAAAATTCCTGAATGGAAGTGGGAGAGGGTTACCATGGATTTTGTATCTGGTTTGCCGTTGTCTCCATCAAAGAAGAATTATGTTTGGGTGATTGTGGATCGCTTGACGAAGTGTGCACATTTCTTGCCTGTGCATACTACATTTTCTTTGGATAAGCTGGCAGAGCTGTACATTGCTGAGATTGTGAGGCTGCATGGTGTGCCTAAGTCGATTGTGTCGGATAGGGATCCGAGGTTCACGTCGCGTTTCTGGCAGTGTTTGCATCAAGCTCTGGGTACGAGGTTGCATTTCAGTACATCCTATCATCCTCAGTCGGATGGTCAGTCTGAGCGGGTTATTCAGATTTTGGAGGATATGTTGAGATGCTGTGTGATTGAGTTCCAAGGTTCTTGGGAGAAGCATCTGCCTCTGGTTGAGTTCGCTTATAACAATAGTTTTCAGGCAAGTATACAGATGGCACCTTATGAGGCTCTGTATGGGAGGAAGTGTAGGACTCCTCTTTGTTGGGCTGAAACTGGTCAAAAGTTGGTTTCGATGCCGGCTTTGTTGAAAGGAACCACCGAGAAGGTGAAGCTCATTTGTGAGCGGTTGAAGGCTGCCTCTGATCGGCAAAAGTCTTACGCGGATTTGAAGCGTAAGGAGATAGAGTTTGCGGTGGGTGATCGTGTGTTCTTGAAGGTTTCGCCTTGGAAGAAGGTGATGAGGTTTGGTCGGAAGGGTAAGCTGAGCTCTAGATACATTGGACCGTATGAGGTTGTTGAGCGAGTGGGTCCTGTTGCGTATCGGTTGAGGTTACCTCAAGAGCTGGAGAAGATTCATGATGTGTTTCATGTTTCTATGCTCAGAAAGTATAGATCTGATCCTTCGCATGTGATGCCTGTGGAGGAAGTGGAATTGAATCCGGATTTGACCTATGATGAGGAACCGGTGAAGATTCTGGATTCAGATAGCAAGGTTCTTCGTGGCAAGACCATTGAGTTGGTGAAGGTGCTGTGGAAGCATCGAGGAGTTGAGGAAGCCACGTGGGAGCGGAAGGAAGACATGCTGAAGCAGTTTCCTTATCTCTTCCCTTCAGGTAAATTTCGAGGACGAAATTTCTTAAAGGGGGGGAGAGTTGTAACGCCCCGGTTTTGGGCTTAGAAGTCTTGGGCGTTGACCGGTTGGTCAAAGTGCTGTTCGAATCGTAAGAGGTTAAATTAGGAAAGCCTAGTTCGGGTTGCATTAAAAATATGGAAAAATGTTCTAAAATCATCTTTTAATATAATTAAGTGAACTGTGAAATCAATTTTGGAAAATGAGTTTTGGAAGGGTGACATTTTGGCTAGTGACCAAAATGTAATTTTTGAAAGTTTGGTGGCTGTTTTATAAAGGGTTGAAACTTTGAATCTTTAAGGAGCTATTTACCCAAAGGGAGTTTCTCCAGATTTTTCTAAGATATTTTGAGTTATAATTCTGATTTTAAAGATTTCATAAAGGAGGGAAATCTCATTTTGCTATTTTCTCAACTAACTTCTCAATTTTCTTTCTCTCTTTTTCTCTCAACCCAAACACTCCATTTCCAGAGAATTGATTCTGATTTTCTCACCTAAATTCCTCCTTTCAACTCTCATTTGATTGCAAATCATTGTATCTTCAAAACCTCTTCAATTGCTACAAGTTTCATCAAGGATTTTCATTCCAAAAAGAGGAGAAACTCAAGTTTGGAGGTAAGAACGTCCTTCTCCTCTGAACTTCAAGTTCTTTACTGAAATTCCTAAGTTTTCAATCCTAAATTGATGTTTAATTAAAGGCTTTTAAGTTGATTTATAGATCTTGGCTAATTATGCAAGATTTTGATGATTTCACATGATTTTCGTTTGATCTGTTAAATCTGAGATTTGAGAGGTGTTTTTGATGTTAAATGATCTCTAAATTGATAAGGAAATGAGTTTTGATTGATGCAATCCCGGATAGGTTGAGTTTCCTAAGTTTAGCTTGTGTTTTAAGGTAGTTTTTGTGGTGATCTTGGTGATCTGTTGTTGCTGGAGGTATAAGGTTGTTAATAGGTTGTTTTTAGATGTTATATGATGTTAATGGAAGTGAGGTTTTGCTGGTTTATGGCTGGGCTTTGTTTGGAAGTGTTTTGGATGCATTTTCGGTTGTGTTTGGTGGCCGAAAATGGAGGTTATGTGAGAGCAGCAAGTTTAGATGCTTTCATTGAAGCAATTAATGCATGATGATGCATTAATCCTCTGCTTTAATGTGTTGAAACAGGGGAGGCATCCTTGGATCCGAGAGTTGTTGATCCGGAGGCTTGATTTGGTGCTTTGGTTGAAGCAAAGTGGAATTTGGTGAGTGCATTTGTGAAAATGGATTTTCAGCTTTAAAACCAAGGTTTGAAGGTTTTGGGAGCTTAGTTTAAGTCTAAACAACTTTGCTAAGCTCAAGTGTAAGTTTTCGGATTTCTCTCTAAGTGGTGGCCATGTTTTGGTGTGTTGCAAAATGATGATTTGCATGTTTTAATTACTGTTTTGAAAGCATGATTTAACATAATAATTGCTGATGTTTTAAGCCATGTGTTGAAGGTAACTCTAGGTAGGAGTTCCTTGATTTTATACATTGTTTAAATGTAGATTTGATGCTTTGAAATGCATGGTGAAATGGCTTGGTTTAATGCTTTAAAACAGTGGATTATATGATGTGAAATATGTATATTGGCAAGTGATGTTTTGTAAAAGTGAAGGTCACTAAGGTGGTTAAAAGTCCTTGAGTGAGCCTTGTTATTTAAGAACATCAAGGTGGTTAAAAGTCCTTGGATGATTCTTGTTGCGGACACTAAGGTGGTTAAAAGTCCTTAGGTGCTCCTTTCCATGGTGGTTAAAAGTCCATGGGGCCAAGGTGTTTAAAAGTCCTTGGGGCCAAGGTGTTTAAAAGTCCTTGGGGTGATTCAAGCATTGGACACAAAGGTGGTTAAAAGTCCTTGTGTGGTCCTCATTCATGGTGTTTAAAAGTCCATGGCCAAGGTGTTTAAAAGTCCTTGGGGAAAGTTGTTGAACTTGTTTTACCAAAATGAAATGTATCACTTGAGCCAATATGACATGTTAAGAATTTTATGAAGCATGAGATGCTTGTTAAAGATTATGTTGAAGCATGTGATGCTTGTTTAAATGTATTTTGAAGCATGGAATTGCTTGTCTTAAAGTATGCTTTTGAGCATGTACAAAGGTTGATTATAAGCAAGGAAGGGCTAGCAATCAAGTTCAAGTAAAGCTCAATGTATGAAGGTTTTATAAGTACTTTTAGCTTTTGGTTGATTTGGCAATGGGGGACCTATGTGTATGTTTTGGGAGGTGTTTGAGACTCCCTAAGTATGTTGAATGTTGTTGAGATCGTTAGTTTTTGGTTTGGAACCTTATATGCTTGTTTTGGAAGTTTGATGCTTGAGTGGCTAGCTTGTGTAGGAAGCATGACCATTGAATTGGGGCTTTTTGCATATGATGTTGGTTTGTTGATTTGTTGGTTCCTACAAGTCTTAAATATGTTTAATTGCATGCTGGTAAAGTTTGGTGATGTTTGGAGCATGTTTGAATGTTCAATTGCATGATTTGGTATGCTTGTTTGCTGAAATCTGAGCAGGCGTTTCGGAACAGTATGCACCGTTTCGGAACGGGTGCCTTACACGAACCCAGGCGTCCAAAACGGTTTGGCCTCTGCCGAGCCACGTTTCGGAACCCGTTTTGGAACGGCCCGTGTTTTGGAACAGGGTCAACCTGTTTCGGAACGGTCGACCGTTGGGGGCTGACTTTGGCAGTTATATGTTTTGATTTGTTTACGTTTTGGTCCCGAATCTTGTATGATCAATTGCATGAGCTGTGGATGTCCTTTTGAGCTGAAATTTCGCAGAGAAGCATGAAACATGACTAATTTCAAGATGGTAACTTCAATTTGGGTTAAGTCCTTTTATTTATCAGAAATTACAATTTGGTCCCTAAAGTTGTAATTTGTTCAATTGGGTCCCTATTTGATCTCTGATGTTTGTGATCTTTTAGTATGTTGTTTGTATGATCACACATAGGTTAAATGTGCATCTAGATAAGATTAAAAAGAAAAAAAAAGGTCATTAATCAAGGTTGACTTTCGGGTTGACTTTGATTTTCCCCGTTTGACTTTCTTAATTCGGGTCAACCGTCTAGGCCGGGTTAAGGGGGTTACACCTGTCTCAGAAAAGAAAGAGCCGTTGTGCACAATAAATAGGGGGTATCGAAACGCATGTAGGCATATCGATACGGGGTATCGAAACGGCTAAGACCATATCGATACCTTTTTCTCGACTTAGCTCACTGTCAGTTTCCGTTTCGATACGAGGGTTTACCGTATCGATACGGGTCAAATACCGATTTAAAATTTGGGTACCTAACAACTGACACCAACAATTAAAATATTTAAAACGACTTGAATTTAAAATTTGTTAAAACCGTATCGATACAGGTGAAGTCGTATCGGTATGTCATTCAAACTCTTTTAGACTTTTACAAAGGAGCGTATCGATACAGATTGAATCTGTTTCGATACGGTTAAGTGCGTATCGAAACGAGTTCTGGCAGTGGCCAACTTTGTAAAAAAGGTATCGATATGGCTGGAAGCGTATCGATACACCTGGACGGTTTTCAATAGTTTGGCCTTGTAACACTTAGAAAATATTTTGAGTTTGAGTTTTTTAAATCAGTTTTAAAATGTTGGTGATTTAAAACTTATTAAGGGACTTATAAAACAATTTTAAGTTTTTTAAATTGATCCTTAAAGATTTAATTGTATCAAAATCAAACATAGGTTTCACAATCTCCCCCTTTTTGATATAACAAAACTAAAACTTAAAATTTTTGACACTTTGAAAAACTTTGCAAAATTAACTCCCCCTTAATATAAGCTAGGTAACTTTTAAGTTGAAATCAAAATTTTTAAAGTGTTGTGAGCTAGCTTCTCTCCCCCTTTTTGTTAGATCAAAAATATTGAGACAATAGAAAAGTGCATAACATAGGCAAAGGTATAAATAGGCAACATAAATATTATTAAGCATATCATCAAGCTTAAAAATCCAACAAAAACATAAAATCAAAGCATATGTTTAAAAGTAAAGCAAACTTAGACCTAAGAACATAAACCAAAACTGCATAAATAGAAATATCCTAGATGATATGCATGAGATGCAAGGAGAAGCTACTAGGCATCATCATCGCCTTCTTCATCATCTTCCTCTTCATCGACAATTGGAGCATCATTCCTCATGCTATTACACCACTCATCATGGAAGGCGGAGAGGGAAATATTCAAGGAGTGATGACCGCCTTCAAGAGAGGTTAAACGATTCTCCATGTTCGTCATCCTTGTGTCAAAGGTTGTTTCAAGAGCGGTAAGACGATTTCCCATATCCGTGCGCAACCCAGTGAATTGATCATTGAGGAATGTCATAAGAGCATCCATGGAGGGTTGAGGAGGAGCTTGATCACCTTGAGGTTCTTCAAGATGTGCCGCGGCCTCGGGTGGTAGCTCGGAAAGACGTAACCAATTACCATTAAAATAATGGAATTTTCCCCGTGCAAGAGAGCGTTCATCAATAGGATCGGTGAGGGGAGTTGGGTAGTCAAACGAGCAATCAATATTTTTTTTCAAAAAGAAATAGCTTAGGGTCGTACCATAGGTGAAAGAGGCGATGAGAGTGGTGTGGCTATGTTGCACAAGATAGAAAATCTCCGCAAACATGATTCGAGCAAGGTTTGGACGCTTTCGCTTACGGAAGCAACGGATCCAAAAATCATCCACTTGACGGATGGTAGAGTACTTTCCTCCGGAAGGCCTAAACCACCAAGACACCATCAAATGAAGGATCCGATCTTGAGCATTGAGGGCGGTGGCAGAGCCACTAAGAACATGGCCTAAAGCATTCTCATCATTAAGGCCTTCATCCTCCAAATTAAAAACTTCACATATAGATTTTACATTAAGGAGAATTTTCTTACCCATGAGATAAGAACTAATGCCGGTAACAACCCCATTACAATTAGAACAACATTTGGCATTAGTATAAAAGATAAAAACTAAAAGACGGTAATAAAACCCGGGAATGGAGAGAAAATCCATAAAATTCCAAAGTTGGAGCAAAGGAAGATATTCAAATTTGAATCGCTCCGAGTTAAGAAAAGGAATAGATATTACCCTTTTCTGGACGAATCTTGTAGTTTTCGAATTGACGAAAATATGTGAGAGATCCGGGGGATTCAAAGGAATGTTCATAGATTTGGGTGTAGTTTGGACGTGCAACCTCTCCGGGATTGGATGATTCACCAGTTTGAGAAAACTGCGATCTCTTCCTAGATTCCTTGGGTGCCATGAACTAAAAGAAAATCATGCATTTAGATTCCTTCATTGAAGTCAAAAATCAAGCTAAACAAAAAAAATTTGAAAATAAAAATTGAAGAAGAGATTTTGGAAAACAAAATTTTTTTAAGAAGATGAATATATAAGAAACAAAAACAGAAAAATTGAAAAAGAAAAAGAGAGTGTTTTACCTTGATAGGGATTTGAGAGAATGAAGAAAAATCTAGCACCAAATTTGATGAGAAAGATCTTAGAGCTTTGCTTGATGGAAACCCTCTTTAAGATTTTTGAGTTGTGGTGTGAAAATAAGAGGGAGGAAGAGCCTATTTATAGGCAAAAACGGCTAGGGTTTTTAGGGTTTGAAGAATTTTAGTTTTGGTAAAAGTTGAAGACTTTAAATGCCAAATTTAAAGCTGTCTGCGCAATCGAGTATCGATACACCTGAGGGTGTATCGATACAGGGGTAGAAACATCATTTCCTTAAAAATGCCCGTTGGAAACTCGTATCGAAATGGATGCAATCCGTATCGAAACGATTGAAGCTCGTATCGAAATGGGTTTAACCATATCGATACCCGTTTGAGGTGAAAAGAAGTATGGGAAGCTTAAAAAAGTACTCGTATCGATACGCGTAGAGCCGTATCGATACCCTATGCCCAGAAATACATCTTTAGGCCTAAAGAACAACCATAGGCTCGATTTTAACATCTCCTAAGAGAATGCGAATGATGAATGAATAGTTCTAAACATATTTGAATAGAAACATACTGCCCCTAACTATAGGCATGGATCTTTTCAAGAGTTACAACACACAAACATGCAATTTCAAAAGATCAAGCAATTTTAAGCACAAAGAGGTCCTAAACGGTCAAGATAGGCTAGCTAGACCTAACTCTCTCCTAAGGGACCAAAAACGCTCTTTATCTAAAGGTTTTGTAAATATATCCGCTAATTGGTTCAAGGTGTCAACAAATTCAATAACAACATCATTTTCAAAACATGATCTCTAATAAAATGATGTCTAATTTCTATGTGTTTAGTTCTAGAGTGTTGGATGGGATTCTTAGTGAGACAAATGGCACTACTGTTGTCACACTTAAGGGGTATGGTTTCTACTTCAATACCATAATCTAAGAGTTGTTGCTTCATCCAAAGGACTTGAGCGCAACAACTCCCTAAGGATATGTACTCCATTTCGGTGGTAGATAAGGCTACGCTATTTTGTTTCTTGGAGAACCAAGATACGAGCATACTACCTAAGAATTGGCATGTCCCGGAAGTACTTTTCCTATCTATCTTACATCCCCCATAATCCGCATCCGAATAAGCATGAAGGCTAAAGGAAGAATCTTTAGGATACCAAAGGCCTAAGGTAGGTGTGTCTCTAAGGTATCTAAAAATTCTCTTAATGGCAACTAAGTGTGATTCTCTAGGACTAGCTTGAAACCTAGCACACAAGCAAACACTAAACATGATATCCAGTCTACTTGCGGTAAGGTAAAGCAAAGAACCTATCATGGATCTATAAAAGCTTAGAATCAACACACTTACCTCCTTCATCTTTGTCAAGCTTTATGGAAGAACTCATAGGTGTGGCTTGAGGTTTTGCATTCTCCAAGCCAAACTTTCTGAGCAAATCATTCACGTACTTAGCTTGATTTATGAAGGTGCCATCTTTCCTTTGTTTGATTTAGAGTTCCAAAAAGAATGAGAGCTCTCCCATCATGCTCATCTCGAACTCACCTTGCATTAGCTTAGAAAATTCTTTACAATAACACTCATTAGTAGAACCAAAAATGATATCATCAACATAAATTTGAACTACTAAGATGTCATTGTTATATCTTTTTATGAAGAGTGTGGTATCCACCTTTCCTTTTTCAAAACCCTTTTCAATTAAGAAATTTGAAAGTCTCTCATACCAAGCTCTAGGAGCTTGTTTTAAACCATAGAGAGCTTTTGTAAGTTTAAACACATGGTTTGGAAATTTTGAATCCTCAAAACCCGGTGGTTGTTCAACATACACTTTTTCATTTATAAAACCATTTAAAAAGGCACTTTTCACATCCATTTGAAAAAGCTTGAAATTATGATAACATGCAAATGCATGCAACATCCTAATAGCTTCCATTCTAGCTACGGGTGCATAAGTCTCATCAAAATCAATTCCCTCTTCTTGGGTATAGCCTTGAGCAACAAGTCTAGCCTTGTTTCTCACTATATTACCACTTTCATCTAATTTATTCCTAAAAACCCATTTTGTTCCTATAGTGGATTGATTATTAGGCCTTTCAACTAATGTCCAAACTTTACTTCTCTCAAATTGATTTAATTCATGTTGCATGGCCAAAATCCAAAAATCATCTTTTAAAGATTCTTTAATATTTTTAGGCTCAATGCATGAAATAAATGCAACATGATTCATTAATTTGAGAGAGGATCTAGTAGTTACCCCCTTGGATAGATCACCCAAGATTTCACCACCTTTGACATAGTTTAACTCCCTTGGGTAAGACACCTCCCTTTCCTCAAGAGCCAAGTCCTTCAAGGCTTCAAGAGGTGGATCTTGTGCATCATCATCTTTAGTTGGAACCTCATCAACCTTTGACGTTTGTCCTCCATCAATGGCATCAAGGATTCCTACATCATCATCATCACAAGATTCCTTCCTTGGAAGGAGGTTATCATCGAAAACAACATGTATAGACTCTTCAACTACTAGAGTTCTTTTATTAAATACACGATAGGCTTTAGAGTTTAAAGAGTACCCTAAGAAAATAGCTTCATCACTTTTAGCATCAAATTTACCTAAGTTTTCTTTACCATTATTCAAAACAAAACACTTGCAACCAAAAGGATGAAAATAGCTAATGTTAGGCTTCTTAGATTTTAAAATCTCATAAGGTGTTTTCTTCAAAATTGGCCTAATCATTACTCGATTTATAATATAGCAAGCGGTATTTGTGGCTTCCGCCCAAAAATATTTAGGTAAATTATTTTCGCAAAGCATGGTTCTAGCCATTTCTTCTAAAGTTCGATTTTTCCTCTCAACTACCCCATTTTGTTGAGGAGTGCGAGGTGCGGAAAAATTGTGGCTAATCCCATTTTCATTTAAAAACTCATCGAAACCTAGATTTTGAAATTCGGTTCCATGATCACTTCTAATGTGAGAAATTTTAAGTTCAAGATCATTTTGAGTTATTTTAGAAAATGTGATGAATTTTTCTAAAGCCTCATCCTTTGTACTTAAGAATAGAACCCAAGTAAACCTAGAATAGTCATCTACAAGCACAAAAGCATATGATTTTCCACCCAAGCTCATTGTTCTAATAGGCCCAAAAAGATCCATATGAATCAATTGTAAACATCTACTAGTAGAGACATCATTAATGGATTTAAAAGAGGTTCTATGTTGTTTACCCTTTGAGCATGCATCACAAATTTTATCATTAGAAAATTTAAGTTTGGGTAAACCTCTAAATAGATTAAGGGAAATTAATTTTTCTAAGACACTCATGCTAGCATGTCCTAATTTTCTATGCCAAAGCCATGAGTCATGTTCATCATGTGCAACTAAGCATGTATGAGATGAATGAATGTCATGTAGATGCATCATGTATATGTTCCCTATGCGATGACCAATGAGCATTAGTTGATTTGTTTTAATGTTTACAATTTTGTAACCACTTTTATCAAATAAAACATTAAAACCTTTGTCACATAATTGACTGATACTCAATAAGTTATGTTTAAGACCGTTGACATACAAAACATTTTCAATGAAAATAGAAGAGTGATTACCAATGGAGCCTATTCCTTCAATGTGGCCTTTGGAGTTGTCACCGAAAGTTACCACTCCACCACTCTTTGGCTTTAGTTCCACAAATCTACTCTTGTCACCGGTCATATGTCTTGAGCATCCACTATCAAGGTACCAAGAATTTTGGCTTGAAGCTTTAGCCTTGTAGCAATGCTCCCCCTACAAACAAAGAAATTAGGCCTTGATTTTTGGTACCCAAATCATTTTGGGTCCATGAGTGTTAGCCTTCAAAATTTTGGTTCCCTTAGGAATCCAAGAAGCAATAGCATTCATGTTATTAGAAATAATGAGTTCCTTAGGAACCCAAACACTCCTAACTCTTTGACCTCTAGATTGCTTATTAAAATTTCTTTGTTTAGGAATAAAGAGTTTTCTTTTTACATATTGGGATTTAGAATGATTTCCTTTTTCAAAATTGTTTTTCCCAATAGCAATAGATGTTTTAAGATTATCCACTTCCTTTGTGTGATAATCTTGAAAATCGGAAAGAAGTTTTTCAAGTTCAATATTTTTTGTTTTAAGATCATTTGAAAGATTTACTAAAAACAAAACTTTCTTTTCCAATTCGGAGTTAGCTTTAGAAAATGTCTCATTTTGATTTTTCAAATCGGAAATGGTTTTCTTGTTTTTCAAAATGGATTCTTTGTATTTTCCTACTAACTCATCGTAAACCTCTTGCAATTCATCATAAGCATCTTGAAGTTCATCAAAAGTAAAATCAAAATTGGATAAGTTAGAATTTACCTTTGGTTCATCATCAATGGCCATGAGACATAGATTGGCCACTTCCTCCTCTTCCTCGGATGACTCATCGTCACTCCAAGTTGGTATTTGAGCTTTGAGCATGTTCTTCTTCCCAAAGCTCTTCCTCTTCAATTGAGGACATTCGGAACAGATGTGACCCGACTTCTTGCATTCATAGCAAGTGATTTGGTCCTTCTCCTCTTCCTTACTCTTGAAGTCTCCTTTCTAGTAAACTTTCTTCCACAATTTGACTTCATGAACCGAGTAAACCGTTTGGCCAACATGGCCATCTCTTCATCTTCATCTTCACTTGAATCGCTTTCTTGATGTGAAGCTTTAAGAGCGATTCCCACTCTCTTCTTCTCAACATCCTTCTTCTAAACTATTTTCTTCTCTTCTTCTCTTCCCTTCCTCATAATCTCATGGGTGAGTAGAGATCCAACAAGAGCATCAAGCTTGAGAGTCTTCAAATCTCTAGCTTCAATAATAGCTGTTCTCTTGCCATCCCATGACTCCGGAAGATAGTACAACAATTTCCTCACTAGTTTGTCTTCGGGGATGATCTCGCCGAACCCCTTCAATCCGTTGACAATGACCGAGAATCGATCAAACATCTTGGAGACACTTTCATCGGGATCCATCTTGAAGTTTTCATAGCTTAGATTGAGTAGCCCAATCTTTGTCTCCCTGACATCACTAGTTCCCTCATATGTTGTCTCGAGGGTGTCCCAAACCTCCTTGGCATTTTCGATTGAACACACCTTGGAGTAGATATCCGGACCAAGTGCACAAAATATCACATGGAGAGCTTTGTCATTCACTTGCATCCTTCTTCTTTCATCATCCGTCATCTCGGCTTTTACCTTTGGGACGAGTCTTTCTCCATCTCTCTTCATGGGAATGTATGGACATTCTTCAACCACATCCCACACCATGTAGTCGGTAGACTTGATGAAAAGCCTCATCATATTCTTCCAATATGGGTAGTTACCCCCATTGAATAATGGTGGCTTGGTGGTGGATTGAGACTCATAGTTGGAGATGGATGCCATTGCTTGACAAGTTGTTGATCAAACTCTCCTAGAATCGACTCAAGAGGGTTGTAATCCTTCTAATGAGTGTAGATCTAATACCAATTGTTGAGTTGATCAAACAATTGCAAATGGCCAAGAGGGGGGGTGAATTGGCAATAAAAATTTTGGTGGGAAGAATGAGTGAAAAATAAAAATTGACACAAGTAGTTAGAGTGGTTCAAGTTCTCCAAATGAACTCTACATCCACTACCTTAGTTCCCACTAAGGATTTTCAACCAATTCACTACTTGAATTCTTCCCCTTTTCTTGGATGAGGAGGTAACCTTACAAATTCGATTAAGCTTTCTACCCAAAGCTTAATCCACTCAATTTACAAAGAGAAGTTTTGGTAAACTCAAATGATTCCTCTCAAAGGATAAATGTCTACCCAATTACATTTCAATCACCCCAAGCTCACAATACGAAATGACAATTGAAAACACTAGAGTTGGGGTACAAGAATTTGACTTTGAATAGCACAAGGGTTTGGATTTTTGATTTGATGATGCTTGTAGGTTGAATAGTTGTTGCTGACCTTCAAAGGACTTCAATTTATATCTCCTCTATTAATTCTATTCGTTTGGGTGGTTGGGAACTTGAATAGAGCCGTTGGAACCCTCTCTCACCACCATAAATGCACTTCTGCAGCTATCCGTATCGGTACACGGGGAGCCGTATCGATACATGTCTCAGAAAAGAAAGAGCCGTTGTGCACAATAAATAGGGGGTATCGAAACACACGTAGGTGTATCGATACGGGGTATCGAAACGGCTAAGACCATATCGATACCTTTTTCTCGACTTATCTCACTGTCAGTTTCCGTTTTGATACGAGGGTTTACCGTATCGATACGGGTCAACTACCAATTTAAAATTTGGTTACCTAACAACTGACACCAACGATCGAAATATTTAAAATGACTTGAATTTAAAATTCGTTAAGACCGTATCGATACGGGTAAAGTCGTATCGGTACGCCATTCAAACTCTTTTAGACTTTTACAAAGGAGCGTATCGATACAAATTGAATCTGTTTCGATATGGTTAAGTGTGTATCGAAACGAGTTCCGACAGTGGCCAACTTTGTAAAAAAGGTATCGATACGGCTGGAAGCGTATCGATACACCTGGACGATTTTCAATAGTTTGGCCTTGGAACACTTAGAAAATATTTTGAGTTTGAGTTTTTCAAATCAGTTTTAAAGTGTTGGTGATTTAAAACTTATTAAGGACTTATAAAACAATTTTAAGTTTTTCAAATTGATCCTTAAAGATTTAATTATATCAAAATCAAACATAGGTTTCACAGGTTGCAACAAACCGGAAGGAAACTGGTGCTTAGCTTTCACACGCTGACAAACCATACACTTGCTCACAAAATCCGCAACATCCTTTTTCAACTCAACCCAATAGTACTCATCTTTCAAACCATGATACATCTTTGTATTACCAGGATGCATAGCAAGAGGACTACTTATGACCTTCAGTCAAAATAGTGCGCCTAAAGTCAACATCCTCCGACACAACTACCCGACTTTTAAAGCATAAAACACCATCATCATTGAAACAAAAATCTGTTGCATTACCATCAACTATATCCTGAAAATGAGGCACAAAAGAATCATCAAGCAATTGCTTATCCATAATTAACTAAATTAAAGAAGGTTTCACTTGTAACTCAACTATCAACCCACCATAACGCGATATTGTAACCCCCTCTTCCCGGCCTAGCCAGCAGACCTGGACCGAACAGGTTACAAGGGAAAAATCGAAGCGAAGCCCGCTAAGGCCTCACTCCGATTAGAAACCCTATTTTTTCATTTTATTAATCTTGTCTATATGCCATGTTTAACCTATGTGAGATGGCAAACCGCGGAAGAACAAATACGGATACGAACCAAGCAGAGGGCATACGATAATTTAAACTTACCAAGTAGTTTATTAGTCAAGTTTCATACACACGAGGCAAAAATATCACAAAGGACACATGTAAACTCATTTAGGAAGCATACAAGCATTAGGGACTAAAAAAACATTTGGAAACCCTCGAAGATGCCTTTTAACCGTTTAACTACCTGCGTTTCGAAACAGGCCTACCGGGCTTCATTCAAAAAGTAACACCAAGTTGTTTCGGAATGCTCCCACATGGTTCCGAAACAAGAGCCTTCAGTGGCAAATCGTACCTAAACAGCTCCTCATGGTTCCGAAACAAGAGCCTCTAGTGGCAAATCGTACTGAAACGACACCACCCCCGTTTCGATACGGGTGCCCCTGGAGCTTGGTTGTTCCGAAACACCTGGACACAGTTTGGCCCAAAAATTCATTTCGGCATCTCTAAAAGCTTCCAAACTTACCCCGAAACATCACAAACCGTATGGAAACTTATTATACAAACAATCTAGAGGCAAGACACCCTAAGGACGAGCTTCAAACATGCATCCACACAAAAACAGATCTCAAATCCAAGAGCTCATAAGAACACTTTAGTTCAAAAACACTAACAAGTCAAAAACACATAATAATTAACCCAAGGCCATAACAAGCCTCAACATAACAAGGTAACAACATTTAAAACATGCTAGCAACATTAACAAAAGCCAAACATAGGAGTTTGAACACCAACTCCCTAACAACAAACCTAGCATTCCTATTGCCTAAGTGTTATTACAACTAGTAAAACCATACTTTGAGCTAGCCAAGAACTCTGAGAACTCCTCCCTTGCCCCGCTTGCCTCCGAAGCTACTAACGATCTGCATTGTTGGAAAAAGAGAGCGTAAGCTTAGTGACCGGAGCTTTAAAACACAACAACAATGCAGTTCAAAACATATATCTTATCTTTAAAAGCAAAACCATTTAAGGAAGAGATACAATAAAATGGAAGCATAAACGAAACATGGTTTGCACATGTACAACCATCCCCGTGGGACTGCACATCACCATACACAGCAACTAGCATATTTCCGGTGGGACTACACATCCCTGTACTCATCTACTAGTCTCTTCCAGTGGGACTACACCTCACCGTACGTAACGACTAACCATCACGTGAGGCTTGACATCAACTACGACAACACAACAACATTAAAACGGGGAGTAAAAGCAATTCGTATTTTACACAACAACACGAATAACCGCATACACCAACAAACAACGAAACAAGACAAATTAGACAAACTTACACTGGGTTTAGGTTAGCCCTTAAGGCTCCACCCAAACCCCCAAAAAGACCTCTTTGAATCATTTTAAAGCTTCAAAACATTACCACTCACCGATAGAGCCCAAACGATAGCCGAATCCCCGATTCAAGCCTCCGAACTACCGAGCCTCGCATCCAAAGGACCCAAACTCGCTTTTCCTATTTCTAATCAACCAAAAACAAAGTATTACTCCCCTACTCTTCCATAAATTCACTGAAAAGCAACAGTTCATCAATCGACACATTTACTTAATCAACACAAAGCCAAAATCAATCGAAACGTTGCTAAAACATCATCCAAACACAATCTGACTTTACCCCAGCATTTTTAACCTTCAAAATCCACCAATTATCATCTAAAAACACTCATCTGAGGTCTGTATATCTCCAACCCTTGTTTTACCACAAAACTAAGCCAAAAACACCAAAATTTCACCTTCAAACTTACCCACTGCACCTAGTTTCGGGTTTTATGGGTTTAAGCTACTTATTAATATTATTTAGCAAAAAAAATAGTTCAAAAACATCCCACCAAGCACCCATTAAAAACTCAAAAGAAAATTTCATAAACCCGTCTCTTTTCCATCAAAACTTTGGAACCCAAAATGAAAAATCAATATTTTGTTAGGTTTTCAAAAAGATAAGATTTAATAAATAAAAGCCAACGTAAAAGTGATGATTACCTTTGAAAATATTCTATGGAAAAGCCTTTGAGTCAAGGAAGAAACGGTGGGGAGCTTTTGGGAGAAAGTTTGAGCTTTTAGTTTTTTTTGCAATGAAGATGACTCTTCAAATCCCAAAACCCCCTTTCAAAATATCATTAATGGCGTTATTATAAATAATGGCACTTTTATAAAAATCCGCATTTTAATTTGAATTTAACCTAAAACTAGTCCTAGATCAAAACTGATAACTCTCGGGCCCTAAACCAGGGGCGTTACAACTCTCCCCCACTTAAGGAATTTCGTCCTCAAAATTACCTAACGGAAAGAGATACGTAAACTGTTTCTCCATGTATTCATTCCTCTCCCAAGTAGCCTCTTCCACATCTCGTTTTCTCCACAAAACTTTGACTAACTCGATAGATCTCCCACGCAACACTTTCCTACCCGTAGCAAGAATTTCAACCGGCTCTTCATCATACGACAGGTTTGGGTTCAACTCGATCTCTTCCACTGGTATTACATGAGACAGATCCAATCTATACTTTCGAAGAATCGAAATATGGAACACATCGTGAATCTTCTCTAACTCTATCGGCAGTCTCAATCTATAAGCAACGAGACCAATCCTCTTAACTACTACATAAGGATCAACGAATCTCGGGCTCAACTTACCTTTCTTACCAAACCTCATCACCTTCTTCCAAGGTGAGACTTTCAAGAACACTTTTTCGCCCACAACATACTCTATCTCCTTTCTTTTCAAATCGGCATACGATTTCTGTCGGTCTGAAGTTGCCTTCAAGCGATCACATATCAGTTTTACCTTCTCGGTAGTGCCCTTGGGTAAGTCGGGCATAGGTACAAGCTTCTGCCCGACCTCGGCCAAACAAATAGGTGTTCTACACTTCCTACCATACAGAGCCTCATACGGTGCCATCTGAATACTAGCCTGATAATTGTTGTTGTATGAAAACTTCACTAACGGTAGGTGTTTCTCCCAAGAACCCTGAAAGTCGATGATGCAACACCTCAACATGTCCTCTAACATCTGAATAACTATCTCTGACTGACCATCTGTCTATGGGTGATACGAAGTGCTGAAGTTCAACCAAGTACCCAAGGCACGATGCAAAAACTCCCAAAATCTAGCTGTAAACCTCGAATCTCGGTCTGATACAATCGATTTTGGTACCCCATGCAATCTCACTATCTCATTGATGTACAGGTCGACCAACTTATCTAAGATGTAGGTAGTATGAACAGGTATGAAATGGGCACACTTAGTGAATTTGTCGTTAATGGGTTAAAGGTTACGTTTTGGGGGGCTTGAGAAGTGATTAACCGAGACTTGGAAGCCATTTCTAGGCCTCAGTATCGGTACACGAAGAGCTCGTACCGATACCCTGTGTTATATATGATGAACACAAGCAAGGTTTAAAGGGAGTATTGGTACATGTTGGGGCCGTATCGGTACCCCATGTTACATTGAAATTCCAGTAGCTTAATATGGTATCAGTACACTTGGAGCCATATCGATACCAAGGGTGTATCGGTACGCGGGGGTTGTGTACGGGTATAGGATCAACGGTCAACCCCTTCATGTGAAGCTGAGTATCGATACGCAAGGGCATGTACCGGTACTGCCTAGGAAATCTGCCCGAAAAATATGAAGTTGAGTTCGAGGGGTTGATAATTCAAGGACTATGGTCCAATGGGCTTCTAAGGTAGTAAAATGAATTGTAAAATTGAGAAATCGTGGTTTAACCATCATAGATAAGAATATCATGTAATAACTTGGTATACGATGACTCGATATAACCGTGATGGTTAGTGTCATGCCTTGGGGCATTTGTTGATAGCTTGACTTGGAGCCACTTACCTCTTTGTAAGGTGTATGAATGGTCGGGGAGCATGTATTATCTTATGATTATGGTAAAGGAATCTGGATGTCCTAGAGTTAGTACTAATGTACTTATATAAGTGGATGTGTACTTCGGGCTGTGTGAACAAGTACACCCGACGTACCCACGGGCTGAGTGATCTAGGTGCGGTTAGAAACCTATTTGTGGCTATGGTGATCTAGATAAGGTAACAACCTCGGTAGGCTAAGTGAGCTCGAGTAACCTGATAGGCTGAGCGACCTCAGGTAAAGTCTACTTGTGGCTAATGTTATCCAAGTATGTCTAGGACGTATTAGTGGCTATGGTGATTCGTATATGATCCATTTAACTTGACGACTGTGTGAACACGGTTAACCCGACAACTGTGTGAGCATAGGTAAAGTATGGCTTCATTGGCCATTATGTAGATGATGTATGGATGTATTTATGTATGATGTTTGGATGTTATAAATGATAGCTTATGTACTCGATGGCTGAGTGATAAGGGTACGATATGTATTAACTCGATGGGTTGAGTGAACTCGAGTAACTCGATAGGCTATGTGATCTCGAGTATGGAAAGCATTATGGAATCATGTATGATTGTTATAGAATTAATGATACCTTGGTATAGGTGATCTAAGAACTCTAGCTAGTGTAGGCTAGATGATAACTCATAGATAGTGAAACCTTATCTATGCTCTCTAAGCTATATTTATCTTGCATGCTTATTTTATAATAATCACGAATTGTGGTAGAATAGAAATGTACCATTGAGCTTTGTTAGCTCAACGTACGAGTGTGTTGTTTTCTGTGCATAGGTTGATAGGTTACCTTTGGAGGAGCAAATCGGTGAGGATTTCCCAACACCACGTTTGCTTCAGAGTACAATACTTGTTATTTTAGTTTGGGCTAATTTATTCATAGAACCTTACCACTGTTGAGTCTGTAACTCTATTTGAAATATTATTTTGTTATACAATATTTTAAACTTGGAGCTCCTCATTTGTAAACTTAATTTTAATACTTATTTACCTTCATAGATTTGTGAATATTTAACGCTTTTAATTGATGGCTAAACTTATGGTTTTAAATTTGAAATTTGATGGGTCAATTTGTGGATGACCCGAATGTAGCACTTCGAATCCGGATCGGGATCGGGGTGTTAGATTTTCTTTTCTTACCTAAAATGTTAAGAAAAGAAATCCCTTTTATGATTTTCTTGCTCAATACAATTTATGGGTTTTCTATTTTCTAGGGACTAGATATGAAAATAAAGCCTTTTTTCTTCTTTCTTTTAGCTTTAGAGTAAGGTTTTCTTTTGTTCTTTGGAGGGGTTAAGGTAAAGGTAAATTCATGGCTTTGGTGGAAGGGGAAGTTCAAATGTTTAATTAAAATTGAAATTTTAGAGGAGATCTAGGTAATTAGGGTTTTTTTTGTTGGATTAGGATGACATATTGTGATTGATTTTAGGGTTAACGTAAAGATAAAAAAATCTTAAAGGGTAAAGATAAATAATTTTTAAAATAAAAATTTTTATTATTTTTTATTTCCACATTAAAAAATGTTAGCGAGTTAATGGAGGAGCAATGAAAAATAATCAATGTGTAAAGTTTAGTGAGTAAATTAGTCGTTTTAAAACTCCAATGATCAAAATATGTCTGATAGCAAAGTTTAGTGATGCTTTATGTATTTTACCCTTATATAAAAATACAAACTTTTACAAAAAAACAATCAATATTTCAAATAATTTTTCGACTACATGATAAATGAAACTATTATTTATAACATTTTTTAATAGTCTAAAGATGATTGATGCTTGTCGAATAGCGATGCACTTTAGAGTAAATATACTCATCATATCAAGTAATAAAGTGCTGAGTAGAGTGTCGAATCCACGAAGATTGGATCAATAATTACGAAATTATTGTGCTTAAGAATGTGTTTGCAAGTGATGGTTGTTGTAGATTTATGTAAAACTAAAACAATTAAACTAATGTTAGCTACGATTAAGAAGAACATCTGCAGCAAATAACAAATGATTTTGAGAGCTGAGATTATCTCTAAGGATATATGCTTGATTGCTTATTACAATGCTATAGCGATCGACAATATATGTATGCGTAAACTGTTAAGATCTTTATCTACTCGATAGGATTTTCTAATGAACTTCTAACTCTCTCGATGCCTAGAAGTTAATAATATTGAAGCTAAGGTAATATATGTCTATGTGAACCCTAACAACTCTATTATTTGTTCAAGAACTTCATTTTAGTCGTTGAAACCTTAAACTTATGTCTAAGCCAAATTAGAAATAAGTTAACAGCTTAGCCCCAATGTTCACTTTTGTATAACCTAACTCTCTTGATATTAAGTCATATATCAATAGCTAAAAGGTGTCTCTCGATAGCTCTCACAATAACTACGCATGAAGAACAATGAACAAAATAGATAAAGCAATAATCTCAACTAAATTATTTAGCTCATGTTTGAGCCTAAAATATCCATAACAAAAATATTAAGTACTGGCAGTTTATCAAGTAAGGAAAAGAAAAGAGTCGATCTTCCTCGACAAACTCCCTCTGTGCCGTCTAACTGTGTTGCAGGTCTCCCACTGAGTGCAGTTTATCGAGCTTAAAAACAAAAAAAAAGACAGTAAAAAAGGCATACAAAATAGGTCATTTATACACTCGTCAAATACCCCAAAACTTGAACTATAGACTGTCCCCAAGTGACGCAAAATGGAAGCAAGAAAAATAAAAGCAAAAACAGTAAACAACCCATAAGTTCTAACGTTCCACTAAGATATGATTACATAGATTCCAAGTTATGTTGCAGCAGTAATTCATTCCTCAGCTACGTTGATGAGATGCAATGCATTAGAGCTTACAATTCTGTTCTGAAGATCAAATCTACTATAGGTGCAATGTGTGCTAAGATACATGCATTCATTGCTAAATAGCCTTAGAGAAACTTAAAGGTTGCTTTCTTTTGTTACCTCAATATATTTTTTCTCTTTTCAACTCATTGTTTTACTCCCTTTTCTTTTTAAGTTTGAAATTTGTATTATTGGGGCTTCTACTTATCACACTTACCCTTCGGTACCTGAAAATGGAGTGGAGCAAGCATCCCATCCCCGAGCTCTACGAGCAGTGTCATCCCGTGAAGACTTTCATTCACTCTTTTCCAGTACTATCATTCCTACCAGGGAAAGTTAAATGGAGCAAACATAACTCACCTATTGTAATAAGATAGCAAGATGCATAGAAGAGTGTCTAAAACAATTTTGTTAAAGTTATCAAGTCTTAATTAATTTTCTTGATTTTCAGGGAGTTTTTAAACCATTTTTTTGTTATATTTAGCATTAAGTTCATTCACTTTGAACCATGCTTTGGCATCAGAAAGTTGAGCTAGAGCTTCCCTAAGGTTTCTTAAGTGTTTAGAGTGCATGCAACATGTGTTTTTAAGGGGTATAACAGATTCATCATTAAGTTCAAAACAAAAAGCTCTTAACACCTTGCAAAGAATCAACATAGATTCATCATAGGAAGTCATGATCAATGCAACAGGAGTTTCAGAATCAAAGGAATCATAGCAAATGGAACCTATCAGAAATATTAGCGTATGTATATATATGGGTATGTACTCCCCCAAACTTGAGAAGAGCATTGTCCCCAATGCAAAAATAAATAAAAAATAAAATCAAAAAAATATGCAAATGCATATATGAAAAACTAAACTAAAAGAAAAGAAAAGTAAAAAGAAAAGAAAAGAAACTAACTTAGGGTGTTATTGGGGTGGTGTGGCGCGATGCGCTTGGCTCTTCATACGTCCTCTGGTGCGTGGAGTTGAGGGAACATGAGCATGGGGTGCCAGAGTATTTGCAGAAGATGTAGGGGCATTTTGTTTTATAGGAGCGATGGTGGATGCTTAGGAATCAGAGGAGGTAGAAAATGGGGGACGTCGCCCCAAGTGTACTTGGTATTCTGTAACCTCCTCAAAAGTACTAATTTTTATGCCTATATTACAATTCTTTTGTTTGCTTTTGAATATATTTAGTTTCATTTAGATGTTAAATTCATGCATTTGCATGAGGAGTTGGGAATTTTGTCTATGTAGTGTGAATGGTTGTTTTGTTGGTAATTTGTAGGTTTTGGCATAGCAATTGGCAGAAAAAGAGCAGCGCATGAAGGAATGCCATAGAGAATGTTGAGATGCTATTGGCACAGATAGACCAAACAATGCCAAGCACCAATTGGAAGAGAAGAGGAATTTGATGCCAGGCCAAGAAGTTGTTAAACCCGAAAAAATAGGACCAGATCAGGCTGCGAGAAAATAGCAATTGGACCAAACTCCAGAAAAAATAGTGCCAAGCTTGGTTGGCAGAATGATGCCAAGTTTGGTTGCCAGAGGATTGATGGCAGAATGATGTAAGCCCTAACCTGATCATCTTATCACCTAATCAGCTTATCACTTCAAATCTGGATAAAGGTGATCACAAGCCTTATCTCTTGCGCATTTAAATTTCAAATGCAAAAGCTTATCCTAGGGCTTCTTCGCATGCCTATTTAAAGAACGATCAAGCAAGCATTCAAGGGGAGGTGGAGAGTGATCCATCAACGATCAGTTGCACCAAGGATACGTGGTTTGACCAACTTGACCAAGAGCCTGGCTCTTGAAAGGCTGCATCGAGAAACCTCTTCTCGCCCCATTCTCTATGTTTAGTTATTTTTATTTTCTTTCAAATGATGATGGGTTCTCAAAACGTTGAAGGTTTTTGGTTGGTACCCTCACCATGTACTAATTTAATAGTTGGTGGGTAAGTTTGCATTGAATGATGTTTTATGTTATATTTTTAATAATGAAAATGCTTCGGCATTGTTTTTTCTATATGTCAAGCAAGAGCTGACACTGTTGGCCTATTGCACCTCAATATCTTAACAGACTTGGGTCAAAACGATCGAGTTGCTGAATACTAAGGTGAGATGCTTCGAGAGAAGATGTTCACTAGATGAACTTACTTCAGAAGTGAAATCTACCCCTTAGGAGTATAGATTAGATCTTAATCAAACTGGTTTATGATAAAACATTCACTATAGAGATATATGGGTTTTACATGATCAATTTAGGGCAATAACCAACGATAGAGGCTTTTCCAACTTGAATCTGCTTTGCAAACAATGCCAAGGCATTACATTATTGAAAGCTAGCATGGCATGAATAGCATGAAAACAAGGCATCCCTTGCCAACACTCATCATTCATTTGACACTCTCATTGCCAATGCTATCTTAGTTTAATTTTTGTAGAGTGTCCAGAAGTTCTATATTTTATGCACATTCATGCCCTTATTATTGCTTTTCTTAAGCTTAGTTAGGCATAATTAGCTGCATGTCATGCATTATAACAATATTTCTTCTTTTACCATGCTTTTATTGAATATCTTATACTTTGGTAGAGAAAAGGTATTCTTTTAGTTAGTTTTCTATTTCAGGTGCTGGTTGCTGATCAAAGGAAGAGAGGACATGAAAGCAGGGAGCAGAAGGAGTTGTACTGAAGTAGTTCCAGTTGCCGCCGCTGCAGAATGTCGCCGCTAAGGACGCTACCGCCGCAAAATGCCGCCCAGTCGGCAATACGCTAACATAGTAAAGACGGGTCTCGTTTGATAGAGGACATTTTTTGAGTCCATTGAGCCCAATCTTGCATTTTTATGAGGCTTGGAGTGGAGCATAGAGCTGATCAAGGATCAATAAATAAAATAACTTATCTTTACTTGTTGAAGAAAGATTTCTACTCCAAGAAGGACTTCTACTCCAAGAAGAACTTAGACTAGATCTTTGCCTATATAAACCTCATGTATTTAGCAAATCAAGCACGGAGACAAAGATAGAGATAGAGAGAGATAGAGAGAGGGAGTCGGCTATGTTCTAAATTCCTTAGGGTTTAGGTTTTTGCTTGTAAAGTAGTTGTGAGAAACGATTGTATTAGGTTAAGTTGTTTTGCAATAAATATTCCAAGCTTACTTAATCCATTGTTCTTCATTCTTTCAATCTTTCTACACCAGTCGTTTGAGAGAATCTATTTGTCGGGCATGAAAGTGCAAAGATCATGAAAGGGTTAAGTACGGTCACAATGGGAGGTGTGACTAACTTGGTTCCACACTAGTCCACAAGTTTCAGAGGCTAAAAGTGATCACTAATCGAGTTGATTGATTTGGTTCCACACTAGTCCTCAAGTTATCAATCTCGAGCATCCTAACCTAGAAATATGAGGGATCACTGTCGACTATCCTACCGAACTTGGAGTATCTGCCAGACTTGCCACTAGGACGTCTTTCCATTCCACCTGCCGAGACAATACACACCCCTGCAATGGCAGTGACCTACTGCGGCCGTGTGACAAGGTCGTAGTTTGACGCCCGCCATACCCGCCGAGGCAGCATATCGTTGCAGCGCAATCCAACCCTAACCTATACAATGCAGTCTACACATTACTGAGCAACAATTACCTGGCCCATTCTATCACTCTGATCTCCCCTACTTTAATTAACTGTGTTTTTAGTTTTATTCCTTTAACAAAACATGAAATTAATTGTGCATTTAAATTTCTTGTGCAGATATACACTCGAAGAGATTATTCCAATCCTCGTGGGATTCGACATCTTATATACTATAACTTGACAGGAGTGTGCACTTGCGCTCTTACAAAAAGGGAACACCTACATGCCCTACAATTTTCTTGTCTATACTTTATTTTCAAATCCACTCTCAACTTAAACAATATTTTTCTTCAACGAGTAAACATTCAAAGCAATTAAACTCATGACCAATCCTTGTGGGATCGATAACTCAGCTTATTGTTGTATTACTTGAAAGACCGTGTATACTTGCACGCAAAATGCTTAATCTTTGGAACTATTTTTACTACATTTTCAATACATTTTCTGCCCCTTTTTCCAACACTCACGCGAGCCCAACAAGTTTTTGGTGTCATTGCCGGGGATTACAGCGGAATTGATTGTTTTGATTTTTACTTGTCTTTGTTTTAGTTTATGATTAGTTTCCTTTTATTATTTATTTTTCTAACATTATTTTTAGTTTCATTTATTTTAGGTACATCTAGGAACATGGAGGATCGGAGAATGAGCATTAAAGACCATATTGGACATTACAACCAATGTCATTACCATCAAAATTTCCATGGTATGATCAAGGAGTTGAAATTTTTGCTTATGATAATAGCATTGCAGCTGCATTACAGATGCCATGGAAAAATAGACCTCAACAACATCCAAGCTACTCGTCCAAAGATCAAGGAGATTTCTATAATGATTATAGCTTTGTTGATGCAACACACATGTCTTGGCAAGAGAACTTACACTCCATGGAGGCTATAAAAGCTAGTATGGATGCTCAACGTCAAGAGATTGAAGAAATAAGCAGAAAATTGAAAATCATACAACACTGATTTTGAACATCCTAAACAGCACGCCACAACAACTAGTTCAAGGGAATTCTGAAATTCCAAACCAAGAAGACGGAGGCAAGCAACCGATTATTTACCAAGAAGAGAAATTAGTGCCAGTGGGTGAACCCAAGAAAGTAGAGAAAGAAGAGGCAAAGGTTGATGATGTTAAACCGCTATCTGATGCCAAACCATTATATGATGCTAGACCGCTATCCGATGCCAGGAAGCAGTCGAATGCCAACACCACTGCGTTAAAAACCAGTGGAGCCACAATTTTCCAAACCTACGTCGGTAAGACAAGCATGTATTACTATTGACATTTTTAAAGCTCTTAAATGTACATATGAAATTGAATGTCATGTAGTTGAGCCAATGGAATCCATTTTGGATGAGAACCTAGCATTGAATTTCCATGGAATAAAAGTTGATGCCTTAAAACAAAAATGAGATGCCAAAACAACTGAGCGACAGAGAAGATCGATTCTGGTCAAGACTAATGTCATGAAGCGAGGAGTGTTCAAATGGCTTGTTGCTGGAAGGAAAAGTAGATGCCAAATGACTAAGAATAAAGAGCTGAAGAAGGGAAAAAATTTCGTAACAAAAATGCCATAGATACTGCGGCTCAAAACTGAAGATTTCATGAAGATTATAGAACAAGATGAGGATGACTATGCCTCAACAACAAAGAGATTCTTCGGTTTTCTAAGGTGGTTGTTCAAAGCCACCATGATAAAATATTCTCTTTCATTGTGCAATCGAGAATTTGGCATTATCAAAGGAAAGCAATTATTTGGCTTCCTATGTTGGTTATTCAAACAAACGATTGCCATAGCCCTCCGTCCACCAACCAAGGGCCAAAGACTAACGCATTATTTGGAAGGTGATCAGAACAATGCCAAGGAGGTTATCCTCTTGGCAGAGGTATCGTAACATTGTCATCATGGTTTGATTTTTGTAAATATTAGGATTAGAGGTTTTTCTTTTTCGGCATTTTCTTTATTTGTTTATTTTTCTTTTAGTTTTTAATTTTCCTCTACTGCGTTGAAAGGTTTTCTTTGAGTATGTGCAGATTAGTACGCCAGGAATAATGTTGAGGCATGACTCGACATGAGACACAATGAGAGAATTCTGCGTGTCATACAGAATGCCAACGCAGAGGCTTAGCATATGACAGATTGGAATTTTGGAAGAAAATATTTACCCTAGCTTGATTAAAGTGGGCCCATTAAAGAGAGAGAGGTTATTTTTCTTTGAATTTTAACCCTAGCCGCCTGAAAATTAAGTTTAAATTTAAATTCAACTTAATCACCTTAATACTTCACTCCTTAAACATATCTTATCACTTACCCCTTATCACTTAACCCCTTATCAAATCAAATCTTTTTATTTTCCATCATTATCCCTAATTAATTCGGCTACCTTTATTACACCCCATTAAACACTCAAACTTTTTACCTTCTACCTACCCTAGCTGTTTAAAGAAACAAATCTCTTTCACTTCTCCCTTTCTTTATCAAGCAAGAAACCGAGATCCATATTTTCTCTTCTTCAAACCGTTCAAAGCCTCATCTCGTTAATGCCAAGTTTAAGTTAAGGGATGTGGAGGATGAATACAAGGAGTATGCCGACTCCATGACTGTTGCCAAGAGAAAGAAGTTGATAGATTTGTGCGAGCCGTACACAGGACGGTGAAACGGTTGGCATTGAAGCCTCAACCGAGAGGATGAAATCACTTCTTAAAGGTGAATCTGATGCCAAAAACTCATAATGAAATCATATCGGAAGAAAGGCTGGCACAATTGCACTCCATCATTATGGTGCGCAAGATTAATGTTGGCGGGCTCATCATTTAGGAAACTTATAAATGTGCGGAAAGAGGTAATGGTAGTTTGTTCTTCTCTTTATTAATTTCTAACATTTTCATGCAACATCGTGTGACCAAGCTTGATACAAGTAAAGCCCAAATGATCAAGGGAACAACAATCACAACTGCCGTATGGAAAAACCTCACTGCTGTCGAGCCAAAAGACAAAGGCAATGGAAAAGAAAAGGTGCCAACACCAAAGATGTTAAAGGTGGAGCCTGGCGCTCTCATGCCAGCTGATGCGGGGGCACTCCTCTCACAGATCTACCATCGCCAAGAGGTCATCCTACAAAAAGCAGAGAGAGCTGAGGAGCAAAATATCAAGCTCTAGAATTATGTTCATGTCAGGGATGTTGCCATGAAGGAGACTCTTGAAGGGCTGTCCCCAGGTATCTTACTAGACTTACCAGATTTCCCTACCAAGGTCTTTGCCAGCGACGATGTCATGCCAGCCAGTCCCCAATCTGCTCGTTCCCCATTTGATGGCACAATCCCATTATCTCTAGTTCATGTTGAATCTTCTAGTACCGACTCTCTAGTTGAATTCAAGGAAACCAAATCCAAGCTTACCGCAACGCCTATCGCACTGGCACAGTCTGATGCCAATGACGCCCTGCCACGTCTGAACCTGTTAAGATTATAGAGGAAGTCCTCTGAGATGTGGAAACCTCTACTGCTGCCACAAAACCAGCAATTTCAAGAGTGAAACGCAAAGCCCCGATCGTGGAAGCTTTGTCGAGAGGAAGACTCGTGTCACACGAGAAGTATCATCCGAATGGGAGTCATCCTCTTCCTAAACTTCTTTACATTCCATTCCATTGCATTTACATGTTCATGCATTTTATTTTTGTATTTTATTTGTATATATGTGTTGTTTTCATGCATTGAGGACAATGCACATCTTGGGTTTGGGGTGTATGTTTCCTCACATTACATTTATGTCATGCCATGCATTTCATGTTTAAATTTTTGTTGCCATACCATGTAGTTCATATAGTTTTGTTGCATACTGAACCATTAATAAAAAGAAAAAGGAAATTTTGCCTCGATTAATTTTGAAGAATGTTAACACTTTGTTTGGCAAGTTTAATTTGATCTAGATTAATCTATCCGATGAAGAAATTTTAAATATTTAGTTTCTTATGCCAGTAGAATAGTAATGCTATGTCTTCTTGGTAATTGATCTCTAGTTTGGGAAATTGAACTTTCACTTAACACGTAGTATGCATCTAGTTCCCTAGCAAACTTAGAATTTTTGAAACTATGCTCAGACTATAAAAAAAAAATTGATGCCAGGGTAAAAAGAAACTAATAAGGCAACAATGTTTGTCGAGGCAAGAGAAAGAAAATTAAACTCTCCTCTACCTTAGGGATAATAAGTTCCTTGGGGCTTCGTGGTTTGCTCCCTCTTAGTTCTCAAGTCCAAAACCTTAGGGTATGAATTGAAGAGAAAGCCTAGCGATATTTGGATTAACGTGGGGGATCGTGGTATGCTCTCTCTTATTTCTCACGCCAAACAATGGCACGAAGCAAGCTTAAATTAATGCCAGCAGAAAACCCTTGGCAGGAATAAAAGAAAGAAAAATAATTTTGAATTTAGGTAGTAAATTTGACTAAGGGAGTGAAAGGATACTTGATGCATATTGCCTACACATTGTGCACTCTTCATGAACTTAGACTAGAGTTATATTGATGCACTTGAATTACTACCTGCTTGGCATTGTTTCACTGAGATACATGAGGACAAAAATAGAGCCAAATTCTTCTTGCCAGCACTTGTTGGCATTCCAACCAAAATTCTATCGAGGTACTATTTTCACAATTTTTATTTTTCTTTGCATTACTTGAGGAAAAGCAATGAGCTGGGTTTGGTGTGTTACCGCCTCAAAAGTACTACTCCCTCCGTCCCACTAGAATTTCACATGTTGGTCAAAATTGTTCAACTTTGACTATAATTTATTTAAAAATTTTAACTAATTAAAATTTATAAAATATATATTTAAAAACTACTTGATTCAAGGTTTTTAAAATGTATTTTTTATATTTTTATCAATAATAAATTTTAAATTATAAGAAGTCAAACTTAAAAAAGTTTGACTCAAATGTGACAGCTTAGTGGTACAGAGGGAGTAATTTTTATGCATATATTACAATGCTTTTGCTTGCTTTTAAATACATTTAGTTTCATTTAGATGTTAAATTCATGCATTTGCATAAGAAGTTGGGAATTTTGTCTATGTCAGTGTGAAGAGTTGTTTTGTTGGTAATTTTGTAGGTTTTGGCATAGAAATTGGCAGAAAAGAGCAGCGCAAGAAGGAATGCCAGAGAAAATGCCGAGATGTTGTTGGCACAGATGGACCAAACAATGCCAAGCACTGGTTGACAGAGAAGAGGAATTTGATGCCATGGCAAGAAGTTGTTGAACTCAAAAAAATAGGACCAGATCAAGCTGCGAGAAAATAGCAATTGGACCAAACTCTGAAAAAATAGTGCCAAGCTTGGTTGGCAGAACGATGCCAAGTTTGGTGCCAAAGGATCGATGGCAGAATGACGGTAGCCCTAACCTGATAAGCTTATCACTTCAAATCTGGATAAAGGTGATCACAAGCCTTATCCCTTGCGCATTCAAATTTCAAATGCAAAGGCTTATCCTAGGGCTTCTTCGCACACCTATTTAATGTTGATGTTCTCTCAAAACATTGATGGTTTTTTTGTTGATACTCTCACCATGAACTAACTTAATAGTTGGTGTGGGATGTTTGCGTTGAATGTTGTTTTTATGTTAAGTTTTTAATAATGAAAATGCTTTGGCATTGTTTTTTTTTTCTATCTATCATACTTTACTGTTTTCTAGATATTGTTTCAAGCGAGAGCTGTCACTATTGGCCTATTGCACCTCAATATCTTAACAGACTTGGGTGGCAACGATCGAGTTGCTAGATACTAAGGTGTGATGCTTCGAGAGAAGATGTTCAAGTAGATAAACTTACTTCAAAAGTTAAATATACCCCTTATGAGTATAGATTGGATCTTAATCAAATTGATTTATGAAAAAGTATTTACTATAGAGATATAGAAGCTTTTACATGATCAATTTAGGGAAATGACCATCGAGAGAGGCTTTTCCAACTTAAATCTGCTAGGTAAACAATGCCAAAGCATTACATTATTGAAAGCTGGCATGGTATGAATAACGTGAAAATCATGCATCCCTTGCCATGCTCATCATTCATTTGACACTCTCCTTGTCAATGCTATCTTATTTTACTTTTCTTGTCTTTACTTTATTTTTAAATCCACTCTCAACTTAAACAATATTTTTTCTTCAACAAGTAAACATTCAAAGCAATTAAACTCTTGGCTCACCTTACTGTTCCTCAACCTTTGCCATTGTTTTTACTAAATTTCCAATACATTTTCTTCTCCTTTTTCCAACACTCACGTGAGTCCAACAAGTTCCTCAACAAGCTCAAGGACTCGACCAACGGTGACCTTAGTCTGAGTCCTAGGAGTGGTAGCAGATGGAGTTGGAGTCGGTGATGTCATGACAAGGGAAGAAGTGGCCTAGCCCACTGACTGTTGCACTTCAATAGAATCATCGCTAACCAAGTGTGCTGAGCTAGCAGGAGTTGATAGGTCAGGGTGCATGGGCCCCTTTCCTTTGGCCGCAGCCCTTGTCCGTTTAGCACATCGGCAGGGACCAGGCGTGGCAGTGGTCTCCTTCCTCTTTCTTGTTTTAGCATTAGTAGTAGCGGCTAGAGGGCTGGGGGAATTTCATCTTCCTCTTATGTTGCTTCTTCTTCTTCTTCTTCTTCTTCTTCTTCTTCTTTGTCCTCGTCCGTCTCTTCGTCTTTTTCTCTGTGCGGCGAATTAACAGGTGGTACAGTATGTTGTCACTGAATTTTCACCTAAATTTTTTATTTCTTTATTCATTTATTTATTTTTACTATTAGGTTAATATTTTATTATTATTATATATTTTAGTACAATTATAATTATTATTATGTATTATTAGTCATGCTAACAAATACCCAAAAAAATAGAATGGTCCACTTAGTTTAAATAAGAGTCCATTTTAAAAATTAAATAAGGATCCATTTTACAATGCTAGCCCATTTGGCCCAAAATAATGGAATAAAAAACCCCATTTGATATTTGTTTCTCCTATACGCAGCCCATCCATAGCCATTGGATTGAAGTCAGATCCAATGACTCAGATCGAGTCTGGAGAGGAACAAGTTAGCGTTCCCAGTGCGCGTGTATCTCACACGCCCGTTCAGCCTCATCTCGTGTCGCGCCTGCCGCCCACACGCCTGTGTTTTGGTCATTGAGAAAGCTATCGAGGATGCTGCTTCGTCCCTCACCGTGAGCAGTGCCAGCAACCGCAACTCAGGCTTGCTCCAGCATCGCCTGGCCATGACGGACCACTAGCGGCAACCTACAACAGCAGTCGCCTTGCTCCAGCTCCATTCCCTGTAGCAAAAAGGAAGAAATCGATGTGAATTCGATCAAATATGGAAAAAGAATGGTGGGAAATCAGCCCCAATATTTGAGCAGATTAGGCCAAGTAAAAGGGGAAAGTCAATATGTTCAAACAAGATAAAAGGGAAATAAATAAAACCAAAATCATTGCAAGATTAGAGAAAATCAAACCCAAATCAATCAACCGATTTTAGGGAATTTTTAATTCCAAATTTTCATATAATTAAAGCAACAAAAAGCATATATAAGAGCCCCTCTCCCTTTGTGATTGACACCAAAAAAAGAGGAAAATCTATTCGAAAATCATCAATAAAAACCTCTAAAAATTTTGAAAAAATCTTGAAGTGTCATTTGAGCTTGGAGCAACACCGGAATAAAGTTTCTGGGAGAAAAAGGCTTGCAATTTTCCGATATAGGTATAATTTCTTATCTTTTTTTACTATTTCCACTTGATCACTTAGATTTTTTAGTTTTTGTTCATATTGTTCTTAGTTATATCATGTGAATATCCTTTGCTCTAATATTTATTGTTTAAATTTTGAAATAATTTCTTGTTTTTATAATAGTGTTGGTTGGATCCTAAAATTCGTTTTAAAATTTTGATTTTTTCATATAGGGGTTAATTTGAAATAAGAGAAAAAGTCATGGTTTTTCTTTTGTAAAAAAAAAGTTTTTGAAATAAAGGTCTTTTTAAAAGAAAAAACGGATTCTAAGTTTTTAAGAATAAAAAAAGTTTAGGATAATAAAGTTTTTTAAAATAAAAATAGGTTCATAAAGAAAACATAAAAAATAATTTTCAAAACCAAAAATAAAATAAAGTGATTTAAAAACTTAAAATTAAAAAATAAAAAGGGAAGCTATTAAAATTGTGGATTTTGAGAAATAAAAGGTTTTGAGAGGAAAGTTTTCAAAAAGAGAATAAAAAGGTGTTAAAAAGAAAAAGAATTTTTTAATATAAAAATAATTAAAGTTTAAAAACCAAAAAAATCAGATAAAAGAAGGTTTCTTTGGAAATTCTCAAAATAAAATTAATCCAAATTTGAATCATGAATTTTTCTTGTTTGTTTTTAGTATAGGTTGAACCTTAGGGTTTAAGATCTTTGAGCTTAGAATAGAGACTTATTTGTGGAAAAACTTTCTTAACGAAAAATAATAAAACACGCTTAGTAAAATTTAAACTCTAAATTAGGAATAAAAGACTTAGACTCTCTTTAGAATTAATAAACTTCAATTTAGATAAAATAAAAAAATGATCAACATATTAAATTTCTTTGTTTGATTGAAAAAGTGGAACTTAATTAATGCAGTGTCTTATCAAACGTGAATGGCGGGTTAGCGCCAGAAGTGTTGGCGGTGATTAGAGTTCATTTCCCGGGTGATATGGCCGTTAAAATAGATTTATATTCATTAAACGGACAAATGAAATCGAACCTTCATGAACTTGCAAATTCCAATTTTTAAAAACATTTTTGAAATCAATGAGGTACCAAATTTTGGGCGTCGTGGGGTGCTAACCCTTCCCCACGCGTAACTGACCCCCGAACTTGTCTTTTTGGTTTTCACAGACCAAAAATGTTGTTTTAATAAAACAAATGTTTTATTAAAACAATCCTGCTTTAAAGTGATTCAATCACACTATTTCAAAAAGATTGGTGGTGACTCTGTGTTTTAAAAGTTTTCCAAAATGTCGAAGCTCGAAAGGGTTGCGACACAGTAGAGTATTGTTCAGGGGAAACTAGGAAATCATCATTAGACCTCGGGGACAATCAATTCAGTACGACTCTAGTAGCTAGATCATTCTCTCTAGTGTAGTCGAAGAACGGCTGGAAGAACTCTGTCAGGACATTAAGCAAAGCGGTCCGTAGTGAATTAGTAGTTGAGGTGCTGAATGGTGTTGTACTAGCCACATCCCCTTAGGTCGGGGTATCTCCTTTGGGAGCGTACCTATAGAGACATCAATTACCAAGTCGTCTAGGTTAGTCCGAACTTGTGCCTTTTCACATAATATAGTGATCAGACTCGGAAATAGTAGGGGTTGTTTCTAGTCGAAAGATGTTGCCATGCTCACAATGGATTCATAAGTCATTTTTCAACATCAATTCGTCGATCGATCATTACGGAGTGCGGGAGAAGCATCCTCTTGGCAGGGATCGTGGAGTAGTTTCTGATGGTTCCCATTCTCGTGTTCATGAAATGAATCCAATATTTATAGTATGGCTTCAAGTCGAGCCATTTTCACAATCTTGTGGTTGGTTGACAACCATATTTGTGCAGTCCCCGGAATGCACAGGTCTTGTAACACTTCATCATGGGTGACGTTGGTAGCCGTCGATGCAAAATCCTTGTGGTTGTCTTCTGCGTTATCCAGGTTAAAGAAAGCATTGATTGAGTCAGCAGAGAAGTTTACCATTTTCCCCCGGACAAATGCGGTGGTATCGTTAGTTTTGGTGATGTGGGTATAGAATTCGTGCACCCAAGAAACGTTGATCCACCCAGGCTGCTGGAAAAACTCTTCCCATTCATGGGTTTCAATCACAGAGTGAACGTTGTCATCAAATTGGGTCATGTGTACGCCGATGAACTCCAAACCTTCTTCTATTAGTAATTGTCAGTTCTAGAAGATCTTGTAGCGCGTCCCTATCTCCGGGTTGTAAAAGATCGAGTGAGGTTCAACTTCTCTTCTAGCCGGTGTGGTACGACGAGAAGTTGAGGTGGAAGATTCCCGGGACGATGTGACTCTAGTAGGTTTAGGGTTGACTGGCGAGGCACTTGCACTAGCGCAGTTAGCGGCTCTTGTTTTGTCCATGTTTGAAAGAAATGAAGAAGAGTGTCAAGGTTTTAGTAAATGTTGAGAAAATGAGAAAACGGAGATAAACTTTGGAGTTCTTGGGGTTATAAAGGGAAGAAAAGTTTCTGGATAGCCTAGTGAATGAGGGAAAGGTTAGTTTAATTGTATGTTATTGATGGAAGGCTTGTAACGACAATGGAGAAAATTGTGTAAGGTAAAGTAGGGTAGAGAAGACCATTATAATGATTATAGGGAAAATATAGTAATTGTGATAGATCATAATTTCTCCCCTTTTCCAAGGAATATCCCCTTCAACCAAACACTATTTTCTTGATTTGTGGAGGGCCCCGCGAATAACCTTGTGAGATAACTACCAAAATTATTAAAGAGAACTTAGTCCGAAAAAAGAAGCGAAACTAGAATTACAGGAATTAAAATTGCAGGAAAATAAAATGCAGGAAAAATAAAATGGATAAGATGAGGATGTGCTACTTATCCCATAAGAGAAGGGAGAATTTATCATAGAGGATTGGTGTTCCATTAAAATTTGTCAACCATTGCAACACTTCGTTTTGTTTTTCTGAACATTGATTCTAGAATTGTGATGAGGGATAGTCCCATGAACTATCCGAGATGAAGAAAACATTGTCATTGTGCCATTTGGTGATCTCGATTTCATCCACAGTTCACACAATCAGAGTGAATTTCCATTGTGGTTTTATCCAGCAGTTGTAATATCATGCGGGCAAAACCCCAAACAAGCATAGAATAGGACTTATGTCCTTCAAGTGAGCAATATTCCATCCAAGAGTTTCATTATGTCGAGATAGGACATTTAGCACTTTGGCCTCTTGGTTAGGTTTTAAGCAAGTAGTAATATCAACAGGCAGTGTATTATTCTCCCCTAAAAATGCATACTTTAATTGTGGGGGAAGAGGTTTAAGTTCAAGTACCCGTGGATGCCTAAGCGATAGTTCGGGAGATTTGAACTCAGCATAATTTAAAGGTTCAAAAGTCATACCTGGTCTGGTAAGTACAACATTGGATTGTTCAATTTCATGCTCAACTTTTTCTTCAGCTTCTTTCATGGCCTCGTCAAAGTCAGGTTGATCCATAGCGGTAAGCATATAGCTGCAGCACATCTCATGCAAACTTTCTTCAACCAAGTCTTCCTCATTGTTTACAAGTTGGCATTCTTCATAGTCATCCACGTACTTGAGTGTGTTGAAGACGTTGAATGTGATATTTTTTGTTTGTTCATCTTCACGGTTAATTCACTTTTTTCACAGTTAATCACGACACGCCCAGTGGCTAGGAACGGTCTCCTCGGAATGATAGGAGCATTCTCATCAGCTTCGCAATCAAGTATTATAAAGTCTACCTGGAAGACAAACTTATCTACCTTTACCAGAACATCTTCAATTCTGCCCTCGGGTCAGATTTGAGATCAATTGGCCAACTGAATGATCACCCGTGTGGGCTTGGATTTTCCCATCCCTAGTCGTTTGAACATAGATTTTGACATCAAGTTAACGCTTTCAGCAAGATCGCATAAGGCACGGCCAGAGTAATTGTGGCATGTGGAACATGGAATGATTAAACTACCAGGGTCTTTCATCTTGGGTGGCAAATCACTCAACACAGCTACACACTCGCTCGTATTAGTAACAATATCATATTCACCTACCATCATCTTCTTTGTCATGATCTCCTTAAGAAACTTTGTGTAGATCGGCATTGGATCAATGGCCTCCAAGAATGGGACATTGATGTGCTATTGTTTGAGCATGTCCAGAAACCTCTAGTACTGAACATCTTGCTTCTGAGCTTTCAATCCCTTTGTTTAGGATTTCAACGACTAAAAGGGGGTTTTAAACAGATAATAGAGTTGTTAGAGTTCACGCAGACATGTATTACCTTAGCTTCAATATTATTAACTTCTAGGCATCGAGAGAGTCAAAAGTTAATTAGAAAATCTTGTCAAGTAGATAAAGATCTTAATCCCATTGTTAACGTTTGTATAACTAAGCTGGATTATAACTAAGTTAATAGCTTTACCCCATTTTCGCTTTTGTATAACCTAACTCTATCGATATTAAGTCACAGATTAATAGTTAAAAGGCCTTTTTCGATATCTCTTACAATAACTACACATGAAGAACAATGAACATAATAGATAAAGGAAAACAACTATAACATTATAATAAAGAAATCAAAACATAAAATCCCAAGAAGCAATAATCCCAGCTAAATTATTTAGCTCATGTCTGAGCCTAAAACATCCAAAACAAAAATATTAAGTACTGACAGTTTATCAAGCAAGGAAAAGAAAAGAGTCAAGCGTCCTCGACAAACTCCCTCTGAGTCGTCCAATTGTGCTGCAGGTCTCCCACTCTATCGACCTCTCTCGATGGCTTCTATCGTGAGGAGATTTCTCTAGCTTTCATTCTGATGGTTCTCCGCAAGCTTTAGACTAGGATTGTTGTCTATAATCGCGCCCTTCTTAAAGTAGCATCCAAGTCTCTCTTATATAGGCGGTGAAACTAGGGTTTAAGAACCTTAAAGTGCGCGCAGCTTCATTAAAGAAAACCATTGATTTCCCACTGTCTTTATTATTATGTATCTGGGAGAAAGTCCACGTGGGAAAAAGTAGGTTCATCTTTAACTCTTTATGCTTCGTCAGCTCTAGCCATGAGTTCTGATACTCTTCCGCTCAAGAACTCCTCCAGCATTCACCAGCATCCTACACGTACACCACAAAGTACCTCATTTCCCGTAAAAAGCACCAATATATATGACATTAAAGCACAAACTCCCATCTACATGCAATATATACACAAACTAACCTAAATGCAAACAATATGAGCTTAAAAACACGCAAAAGAAAAGTAAAAAGGGCATTCAAAATAATTCATTTATGCACTCGTCAGTGATTACAAGGTAGTATATGTTCATACATATTCTTAATACTTTAACAATGCACATACACCTTGTAGACAAAGCGATTTGAACTTGTGTCTCCTAAGATGAACATCATCCGCATTTCTATTATAACACTTACTAGGTTCTATTATTTATAACAAAGAACTTTGAAAAACATGATAGGATACATATCTAATATTTAAAAAGTAACAGTTTGACGTTGGGTTATTTTCTGGCATAATGTCAAATAATACCCCTAACGTTTGATTGAATTGTCATTTAGGCTCTTATTCTTTTTTTGAAGCAATTTAGCCCTTAACGTTTCATTTTAGGTCAAAATGGCCCCTTTGTAGATGAAAATTTTTAGTCAAACAATGATAAATGGCTTGAAACGGCGTGGCAAATCTACATGGTTGTAACCCCCTCGATCTGGTCCAGTCACAAGACCAAATCGGGAAAGTTACACGGGGATAACCAGAAAGAAACCCAAGGATTTCGCACCAATTAACAACCCAAGGTATATATTTTTTTCTTTTTATCTTTTCTAGAGGCTTTATTATTATCCTATATGTTCATGCAAGCAGCGGTTAAAACCTCACGTCAATCGAACATCGATTCGAAGTCAAATTGGCACTTTTAGCAATTAGGGACTAAAATGTAAATATAGATAAAAAGGGAATTTTAAGAAATTAAAGTTACCAATATGCAATTACTCAGGTTTCATGCTCTCATGGTAAATTTCAGCTCTAAAAGATCATTCAAACTCACCCAAATGCATGTTAAACAATCAAGGACCAAAACATAACTTTTCAAACTAATTTTCAACTTTACCAAACAAAGGTTTCGAAACCTTCTCAAAGGTTTTGAAACTTTCATGCAGATTTCCAGAAAATTCAACAAGTTTCAAAACCTTAAGGCTGAACCAGCTTTAAAAGGTTTCGAAACCTATTCAACTAGTTTCGAAACTTACCTGCAGATTTGTAGAAAATTCACATTCGATACACTTTAAAACCTTCCTAAACATAACCGAAACTACCCCAGAACTCTAACAAACTTCAAACATACCTACAACATGATTAAAGATCAAACCTCATCTACATAACACATAAACATCATCAATACATAGCAATCATGCGTTAAAATGAATCTAGAGGCAAACCACCCTAATACAAGCATCAAACATACATACTTGTAACACTCGTGTTTTGGGGTTGGGAGTTAGACGCATGTGTTTGGTTCGAGTCGTTAAAACCGATTTAATTAAATTTGGTCTTGGTTTTCATTTAAAGGGGATTAAAATTAAAGGAGTGTCATTTTTGTAATTAAATTGAAATATGGAAGACAACCTTTTTGAATCAAAAAGAAAAAAAAAGTTATCTTCTCCCCCTTTGCTTTCCAACGTGAAATCAACCCAAATCCCTCCCAAAACCCCATTCACTATTACATTCAATCTCTTCACCAAATCAAGAGCTTTTTCGAAGGTAATTTCATTTCTCAACTCTCCTCATCATCCCAAACATTTTCATGGTCTTAGATTTCAAAACCATCACCATTTACATTTTTCAAGTTTAAGGAAAGTTTGGATTTTTAATGGGTTTTTCATTTGTTTTTGGTTTGTTGAGTTGGGTTTTGAATTAATCTCACTTAGATACACCTAATATCTTAAAATGGAAGGATTTTGGGGAAAATCCCGAAGTGGGTCTTTGGGGCATTTTTCAAAGTGCCTAAACTTGAGTTTTTGAGGTGTTTTTATGTTGGGTTGAAGGGCTGATGGTATAGGGTTGTTAGGGAAGTGTTTTGGAAGCCTTTAGGTGTCATTTGAGTGTTGGAAATAGTGATTTTCAGCTTGGTATTTGGGGAGCACGAAAATGGGAGTTTTGTGGTTAGTTTGGGTTTGAATTTGTGAAGCTTTGACATGTGGTTGTGAGTTAGGTTTGTGGTTGGGTTTAGCATTGAATCGGTTGATTAATATTTGTCTTTTGATTGGTTAGAAGTTAGAGGAAACATCGGAGAAGGATTGGGATCGAATCCGGGGATTGAAGAGGCTTGACTCGCTTTGCATGGATTGCTAAGGAAGGGTGGTAAGTAAAACTTTAAATTGTTTTAAAGTTGGTTCAAGTGTGTGTAGTGGAGGTATTTGATTGAGCTTGGTAGGCCATTCCAAGGTAGAAGTTAAATTGGTAGTTTAACTTCTTTGGTGTTAATGATGTTTTAGATGCCTATGCCTATGCTGATCTTGTGAGGTATGAATTGATTTGTATGTGTATACATTGATATGTGTGATGATGAATATGTGTTATAAATGATGATTGTGTGGTGTGGTTTGAAAGTAATTGGCACTAGTTAACTTACCTGATATAAATGATCGATCATTAGGATTAGTGTGCACATGTTTGAGTCAAATTCGCGCGTGGCCTTGGTGGCGTTAAGTCATCAAGGAGGAGTACGGTGATGTAATATTCCAATGGAAATTTATTTATATATATACGTGATGATGAGTGGAATCCCATCCGTATGGCATGTGATGATGAGTGGAATCCCATCCATGCGAGGTCCGGTGATGAGTGAAATCCCACCGAGGTAATGTTGTTGTTGAGAGTAAATCCGCATATCCGAGTAAACTAATAGTGGCCAATGTACTTGCTCTTGTGATTATGATCTTGGGATATATGATTTATATTGTTAAGCTTAATATGATGTAAGATGCCATATTATTGACTCTTGTCTTGCTAGCTATTTTGCTATGACGATGCCTATGAATGTTGTGTGTGATGTTAAGGATTGCATGCTTGAACCCTGCATTGTTGTTGTTTGGTTTTTAGAGCATCCTCACTAAGCTTCTACCTTACGCTCTCGTTTTCGACAATGGAGATCAGTAGCTCGGAGTTAGCAAGGAGCAAGGCGAAGGGGCATTCCAAGTTTGTAGTTGCTCAAGTATGATTTAGTAAATAAAGTAGTAGTTTAGCAATGGGGCTACTATGTGTTTTGTAAGAGCATTGAATGACTCATAGATGTTAATGATGTTTATGCTTTGCCTGGATTTGTAAACCATGTTATGTTGGATGAATGCTAGTGTTGTTAAGGCTATGCCTTGGATGTCTATGTTGCTTTTGGTTGATCATGTAAGCTATATATGTGAAGTCATGTGCTTTTGGCTCTTTAAGTTTTTGAGTATGTCTTATAATGCATATCTATCTCATATGTGAATGCCATGATGTATATGTCTTGTTGTCCGTCCAAATTGATCTATATGTTAGCTCTTGGTCGTGAAATGTTGTATGAATGCTTGGATGTGTCTAGGGAAGTCTTAAATTGAATTTAGAATTGAGTCTTGTGTCTTTTTGCTAGATTTTAAAGTCTTGCAGTGTAGGGCGTATCGATAGGCCTAAGGGCCATATTGATACGGTTTGCCCTCCAGGACTCAGTTTTTGCTTGGTGTATCGATACACTGGGGCGTATTGGTACGCTCAAAGCTCACTGGAAATCCAAGAAATTGGTGAGGCTTTGGGGTATCGATACGGGCACTAAGCGTATCGGTACGGGTTTATCTCGTTGACCACGAGATGTTGACCGAGAAGGGTGTATCGATACGCCCAAGGGTTGTATCGATACGATTTTCCCGTGTTGACTGGAGGGCGTGACCTTGGTCAAGGCGTGTCGATACCCTTGATTGGTGTACCGATACGGCTTGCTCAATAAGTATAAAATGGACTGTTAACTTGTTGTTTTGGGGTCGGTTGTGTATCTTTCTTGATGTTTTCCGCTATCGTGATCACTTAGGAAATAATATGCCTTTAGACGAGATTTAATTAAAAGAAATTTTCTAGGGTTGCTAACCGATGGGGAACCTTAACGGGTTTCACTTCGGTTTTCCCTGTATAGCCTACTCGGACCGGTCATCCGGCCAAATCAGGACGAGTGGGTTACATTTGTTGGTATCAGAGCCTGAGGTTACCGAGACCTCGGGCAGGTAAGTAAGGTAAGCTTGATTTGTTAAGCAATTGATATGTTTCGATGTATGCTATGCTATGTATTCTTTTTGTTTGATCGTTCATATGGTGTTTAGAAGCATGATTGTTGTGTTTGGTGTAGTGTCGAGTACCCATTGCTACTATTACCTAATATGAAAAATTTTTTTAAAGGAAAGTACTTGAGCACAGTTGGACCCTTGCCTTTGCTAACTTGATCCTTATATGTTTGCTTGTTGTAGTTACTATCTTGCTAGCCTAGGATGGTTCAGCCGGAACCACAGGCACAAGCTCCGGGAGTTGAGCAAATTGGTGGGGCACAAGCTCCTCCACCTCCTCCTCAGCAAGAGGGAGGTGAGGCGGGAGCCGAGGACGTAGGACCTCAAGTTGGCCAAGGACCGGCCGGAATAGATTTAGCTCCCCTAGTTCAGGCGATAACTGGGGCTTTCCAGGCTGTAGTGGCTGGGGGTCAGGCAGTGGCACAACCCCATGGAGAGGGTACTGGTTTGCAATTGGAGAGACTCTGCAGTTTGGGAGGTGAAGAGTTCAGAGGGTCGACACTAGAGAGGTCTGAGATGTGTTAGAGAAGACCGTCCGTATTCTAGCACAGATGGGATGTACTGGGGAACGCAAGCTAGGGTGTGTTATATCCCTGCTTCATGGTGATGCCTACACTTGGTGGGTCACCATCACCACGGGTACGGAAGAGGCTGAGATCACTTGAGAGTTCTTCGAGTCAGCTTTCTGTAAGAAATATTTGGGTCCTCGATATCTCGAAGAGCAGAAGAGGGAATTTATGCTTTGCTTCAGGGGAGTATGACTGTGACAGACTATGAGATTAGATTTGTCAGGCTGAGTCAGTATGCATCTGAGCTTGTTCTTACTGAAGTGGAACATTGTAACCGTTTCCGCTATGGGTTGAATAAAGAGATCAAGAGGTACCTTTAGCTTCTGACTACACAGATTTTGATGTCTTGGTCGCTAGGGCCAAGGATTTGAAGCACAGTTTGGGCTTGACCAAAGGATCTGGTGGTTCTAGTTCTGGGAAGAGATCTAGTGACTTTGATAGAGGTGATGCCAAGAGGCATCGGGATAACCGGCATCGCTATGACCGTAGACGTGGTGGGGGTAACCACGGTAGGGGCCAACAGGGCTAGAGGACTGGTGGGAGGTTGCCCACATGTGCTAGTTGCGGGAGGAATCACACCGGTGAGTGGTGGGGAAATTTCCACTCGTGTTGGGGATGTGGAGCTAGGGATCATATTGGGCGTGACTGTTCACATCAGGTGGGACATGCACCAGCTCAGGCTCCTGTTAGAGCCAATGACTTTCAGAGAGGCCGCGGGCGCGGTAGGGGTACTTCCAGTCGAGAAATGATGGCCAGAGGAACTTAGCGCATGTAGTTGCAGTCCAGCCAGAGGGCGGAGGTCAGGCCAAAGTTTACGTTCAGCGTGGGGATCAGCATGACACAGATGTGATCGCAGGTAACTTCTTGATACAGTATTTGGGTTTGCTTTCTTTGATTGACTCCGAGTCTACACATTCTTATATTCTGAGTGAGCATGCAAAGTTGTTGAAATTGCCTTATGAAATATTAGAGGTAGGAGTTAGTGTTACTAGTTCCTTCGGGGATACGGTAGTAGTTAGAAAGATGTCCAAAAGGTGTTCGTTGATGGTTAAGGGGCATGTATTTCCAGTGGATATGATGGAGCTACCCTTTTATGGCTTTGATGTGATTCTAGGTATGGATTGGCTCACTAAGCATAGAGCTAGGATAGACTTTGAGACTAAGAGGATTTCTTTGAGACTCGCAGATGATTATGAGATAATGGTGGTAGGTGAGAACGTGAAGTTCTTATCGAATGTAGTTTCAGTTCTAGAGGCTAAGAGGTTAGTTGAGATAGGTTGCGAAGCATATTTGGCCTATGTGATGAATCCAAACATGAGTGAGGTTAGACCTCAAGACATTCGGACAGTGTGTGACTTTCCTAGTGTGTTTCTGGAATAGTTGTCGGGTTTACCACCTGATAGAGAGATGGAGTTTACTATAGGGACTTATTCAGATTCAGCTCTTGTTTTGATTGCTCCGTATCGTATGACACCGAAAGAACTAAAAGAGTTGAAGACTCGGTTGCAAGAGTTGACAGATAGAGGCTTCATTCGACCTAGTTCTTCGCCTTGGGGCGCTCCAGTTCTGTTTGTAAAGAAGAAAGATGCAAGCATGAGAATGTGTATAGATTACAGATAGTTGAATCAGTTAACAATGAAGAATAAGTATTCGTTGCCGAGAATTGATGATTTGTTTGATCAGTTGAGAGGAGCATCAGTCTTTTCGAAGATTTACTTGAGATCAGGTTACTACCAGCTAAAGGTAAGAGAGGTTGATGTACCGAAGATGGCCTTTAGGACTAGATATGGTCACTATGAGTTTTTAGTCATGCCTTTTGGGTTGACTAAAGCACCGGCTGCTTTCATGGATATAATGAATAGGATCTTCCATCAGTGCCTAGATCAGTTTGTAGTTGTCTTCATAGATGACATCTTGGTGTATTCGCGTACCGAGGAAGACCACGACCAACACTTGAGGTTAGTTTTGAAGACTTTGTTAGATAATCAGTTGTATGTGAAGTTGAGCAAGTGTGAGTTCTGGATCTGAGAGGTAGTCTTCCTAGGGCACGTAGTGTCAGCCGATGGGATTAAAGTTGATCCGAAGAAGATAGAGGCCATTGTTGAGTGGAAGTAACCGAAGTCAGGAACAGAGGTTCGTAGGTTTCTAGGCTTAGCTGGATATTATAGAAGATTCGTAGAAGGCTTCTCGAAGTTAGCCGCTCCATTGACACAGTTGCTTCAGAAGAGTGTTCAGTTTGAGTGGTCAGATGCTAGATAGAGAGCCTTTGAGAAGTTGAAAGAAGCTTTGACCCAAGCACCGATCTTGACTCAACCAGAGTCTGGGAAAGACTATGAAGTTTACAGTGATGCTTCCTATGTAGGCCTAGGTTGTGTTCTCATGCAAGACAAGAGAGTGGTGGCTTATGCCTCAAGACAGTTGAAGACTCACGAGCGCAACTATCCGACCCATGACATAGAGTTAGCTGCAGTTGTATTTGCTCTGAAGATTTTGAGGCATTATTTGTACAGTGAGAAATGCACAGTGTACACGGATCACAAGAGTTTGAAGTACATCATGACTCAGCGAAATTTGAATCTCAGACAGCGTAGATGGTTAGAGTTGCTAAAGGACTATGATATCACGATTGAGTACCATCCGGGTAAGGCAAATGTAGTGGATGATGCTTTGAGTAGAAAGGTAGTTGTAGATTTGAGAGCCATGTTTGCTAGATTGAGCTTGTCCGGAGATGGTGGCTTGGTAGCCGAGCTTCAGGTTAGACCTACTCTAGGTCAGTTGATTAGGGAGAAGCAGCTCTTAGATAGATCTTTGGCACCTCATATGCAAGATGTAGCCGAGGGTAGACCTTCGGACTATTGTTTCAGTACCGATGGGGTCTTGTGTTTCAGAAATACGATAGTTGTTCCAGAAGACAGTGACTTGAGACGTACGATCTTGACTGAAGCGCACAGTAGTCCATTTTCTATGCATCCTGGAAGTACAAAGATGTACCACGATTTGAAGAATGAGTACTTTTAGGTTGGTTTGAAGAGAGATGTAGTCGACTTCGTGAGTAAGCGTATGGTGTGTCAGAGAGTGAAGGTGGAACATCAGGTTCCCTCAGGTTTGTTGCAACCGTTGAGGATTCCGGAATGGAAATGGGAGAACATTACCATGGATTTTGTTTCGGGCTTGCCTTTGACTCCTATGAAGAAGAACTCAGTTTGGGTTATAGTAGATCGTTTCACGAAGTGTGCTCACTTCTTGGCAGCCAATACGACTTATACCTTAGATAGATTGGCCGATTTGTACATTGGTGAGATTGTTAGACTGCATTGTGTGCCAAAGTCTATTGTGTCCAATAGAGATCCGAGGTTTACAGCTCAATTTTGGGAGTGTCTGCATACAGCTTTCGGTACCCGTTTGAATTACAGCACGTCTTATCATCCTCAGATCGATGGTCAGTCAGAGAGGGTTACACAGATTTTAGAGGATATGTTGCGTTGTTGCATCATTGATTTTCAGGGTACATGGGAGAAGCACTTGCCTCTAGTTGAGTTTGCTTAAAATAATAGTTTTCAGTCGAGCATTTAGATGGCTCTGTATGAGGCCTTGTATGGTAGAAAGTGTAGAACTCCATTTTGTTGGGCCGAAGTAGAACAGAAGTTGTTACCTATGCCGGATTTGCTCAAGGGGACCACCGATAAAGTGAAATTGATTTGTGACAGCTTAAAGGCGGCTTCGGATAGGCAGAAGTCCTATGCCGACTTGAAGAGGAAGGAAGTTGAGTTCTCAGTGGGTGAGAAGGTGTTCTTAAAAGTGTCTCCGTGGAAGAAAGTAATGAGATTTGGCCGAAAAGGGAAGTTGAGTCCGAGGTACATAGGACCGTATGAGATTGTGAATAGGGTTGGCTTAGTTACTTATCAGTTGCGTTTGCCATCCGAGCTAGAGAAGATACACGATATATTTCATGTTTCGATGCTCCGTAAGTATAGGTCAGATCCATCACATTTATACATGTAGAAGAGATTGAACTGAATCCGGATTTGACTTATGAGGAAGAACCAGTTGAGATCTTAGCTTCCGACAGTAAGGTGTTGCAGGGTAGATCGATTGAGTTAGTGAAAGTGTGGTGGCAACGTCGAGGGGTGGGCGAGGCCACTTGGGAGAGGAAGGAGGATATGGAAAGGCAGTTTCCTTATCTCTTTCAGTCAGGTAATTTCGGGGACGAAATTCCTTAAGTGGGAGATAGTTGCAACACCTATGTTTTGGGGTTGGGAGTTAGACGCGTGTTTTTGGTTCGAGTCGTTAAAATCGATTTAATTAAATTTGGTCTTGGTTTCATTTAAAGGAGAATAAATTAAAGGAGTGGCATTTTTGTAATTAAATTGAAATATGGAAGACAACTTTTTTGAATCAAAAAGAAAAAAAGGTATCTTCTCCTCCTTTGCTTTCCAATGTGAAATCAACCCAAAACCCCAATTCACTATTACATTCAATCTCTTCACCAAATCAAGAGCTTTTTCGAAGGTAGTTTCATTTCTCAACTCTCTTCATCATCCCAAACATTTTCATGGTCTTAGATTTCAAAACCATCACCATTTGCATTTTTCAAGTTTAAGGAAAGTTTGGATTTTTAATGGGTTTTTCATTTGTTTTTGGTTTGTTGAGTTGGGTTTTGAACTAATCTCACTTAGATACACCTAATATCTTAAAATGGAGGGATTTTGGGGGAAATCCCGAAGTGGGTCTTTGGGGCATTTTTCAAAGTGCCTAAACTTGAGTTTTTGGGGTGTTTTTGTGTTGGGTTGAAGGGCTGATGGTATAGGGTTGTTATGGAAGTGTTTTGGAAGCCTTTAGGTGTCATTTGGGTGTTGGAAATTGTGGTTTTTATCTGGGTATTTGGGGAGCACGAAAACGGGAGTTTTGTGGTTAGTTTGGGTTTGAATTTGTGAAACTTTGACATGTGGTTGCGAGTTGGGTTTGTGGCTGGGTTTAGCATTGAATCGGTTGAGTAATATTTGTCTTTTGATTGGTTAGAAGCTAGAGGAAACATCGGAGAAGGATCGGGATCAAATCTGGGGATTGAAGAGGCTTAACTCGCTTTGCTTGTTTTGCTAAGGAAGGGTGGTGAGTAAAACTTTAAATTGTTTTAAAGTTGGTTTAAGTGTGTGTAGTGGAGGTATTGGATTGAGCTTGGTAGGCCATTCCAAGGTGGAAGTTAAATTGGTAGTTTAACTTCTTTGGTGTTAATGATGCTTTAGATGCCTATGCCTATGTTGATCTTGTGAGGTATGAATTGATTTGTATGTGTATACCTTGATATGTGTGATGATGAATATGTGTTATAAATGATGATTGTGTGGTGTGGTTTGAAAGTAATTGGCACTAGTTAACTTACCGGGTATAAATGATCGATCATTAGGATTAGTGTGCACACGTTTGAGTCAAATTCGTGCGTGGCCTTGGTGGCGTTAAGTCATCAAAGAGGAGTACGGTGATGTAATATTCCACCGGAAATTTATTTATATATATATATATATATATGTGATGATGAGTGGAATCTCATCCGTAGGGCATGTGATGATGAGTGGAATCTCATCCATGCGAGGTCCGGTGATGAGTGAAATCCCACCAAGGTAATGTTGTTGTTGAGAGTAAATCCGTATATCCGAGTAAACTAATAGTGGCCAATGTACTTGTCTTGTGATTATGATCTTGGGATATATGATTTATATTGTTGAGCTTAATATGATGTAAGATGCCATATTATTGACTCTTGTCTTGCTAACTATTTTTTTATGATGATGCCTATGAATGTTGTGGGTGATGTTAAGGATTGCATGCTTGAACCCTGCATTGTCGTTGTTTGGTTTTTAGAGCATCCTCACTAAGCTTCTAGCTTACGCTCTCGTTTTCGACAATGCAGATCAGTAGCTCAGAGTTAGCAATGAGCACAGCGAAGGGGCATTCCAAGTTTGTAGTTGCTCAAGTATGATTTAGTAAATAAAGTAGTAGTTTAGCAATGAGGCTACTATGTGTTTTTTATGAGCGTTGAATGACTCATAGATGTTAATGATGTTTATGCTTTGCTTGGATTTGTAAACCATGTTATGTTGGATGAATGCTTGTGTTGTTAAGGCTATGCCTTGGATGTTTATGTTGCTTTTGGTTGATCATGTAAGCTATATATGTGAAGGCATGTGCTTTTGGCTCTTTAAGTTTTTGAGTATGTCTTATAATGCATATCTATCTCATATGTGAATGCCATGATGTATATGTCTTGTTGTCCGTCCAAATTGATCTATATGTTAGCTCTTGGTCGTGAAATGTTGTATGAATGCTTGGATGTGTCTAGGGAAGTCTTAAATTGCATTTAGAATTGAGTCTTGTGTCTTTTTGCTGGATTTTGAAGTCTTGTAGTGCAGGGCGTATCGATACGCCTGAGGGTCGTATCGATATGGTTTGCCCTCCAGGACTCAGTTTTGGCTTGGTGTATCGATACACGGGGGCATATCGGTACGCTCAAAGCTCACTGGAAATCCGAGAAATTGGTGAGGCTTTGGCATATCGATACGGGCTCTAAGCGTATCGGTACGGGTTTATCTCGTTTACCACGAGATGTTGATCGAGAAGGGCGTATCGATACGCCCAAGGGTTGTATCGATACGGTCTTCCCATGTTGACTGGAGGGCGTGACCTTGGTCAAGGTGTATCGATACCCTTGATTGGTGTATCGATACGGCCTGCTTAGTAAGTATAAAATGGACTATTAACTTGTTGTTTTGGGGTCGGTTGTGTATCTTTCTTGATATTTTCCGCTGTCGCGATCACTTAGGAAATAATATGCCTTTAGACGAGATTTAATTAAAAGAAATTTTCTAGGGTTGCTAACCGAGGGGGGACCTTAACGGGTTTCGCTTCGGTTTTCCCCGTGTAGCTTACTCGGACCGGACATCCGGTCAGACCGGGACGAGGGGGTTACAATACTTGCACGAATTGGGTACATGGCCAAAAGGCTAAAGGAAACATTTCAACATAAGACATAGAAAACTTCCACATAACATGGTCCAAACATTTAAAACACGTTAGCAACAAAAACAACCACATGGGAGTTTAGACACCAACTCCCAATCACAAAAGTCTAGCATTCCCATTGCCTAAGTATTATTACAACCATAAAACCCTACTTGAGCTAGCAAATGAACTCTAGGGTTCTTCCTTTGCCCCACTTGCCTCCGGAACCCACTAACGATCTGCATCGATGGAAAGGAGAGCGTAAGCATGAGAGCTTAGTGAGCGGAGCTCCAAATCACAACAACAATAATGCAGTTTCAAAATATATATCTATTTTAAAGACAAAACCATTTGGAGTGGAAAATACTAAAACGAAAATATAAGAACGAGTTCATGGTGTGCACATGCACAACCATTCCTGGTGGGAGTACACATCACCGTTCATAAACAACTAGCATATTTTCGGTGGGACTACACATCACCATACTCATCTACTAGTCAACTTCTGGTGGGACTACACATCACCGTTTTCAACAACACTCTTCCCATAACCATCACGTGAGGCTTTGACAACAACAATAACAACAACATAATAACATTCAAAAGGACGTAAAAGCACATAGTACTTCATCCAACAACATATATAACAACATGCACCAACACTTAACAAAACAAGACGATGTTAGTTAAACATACACTTGAGTTTAGGTCGGCCCCTAAAGCTCAACCTAAACCCCAAGAAAACCTCTTTGAAACATTTCAAAGCTTTAAAACATTACAACACACCAGCACAACCCGAAAGATAGCTGAAACACCGATGTCAAGCCTCTGCAACACCGGGTATCATGCCCGAAGTACCCAAATCCGTTTCCGCTGCTTCTAACAATCCAAAACAGAGAATTAATACCCTTTTCAACATACATTCCCACTGAAATTCACAAACACAACATTCGATCATCGATTCGTAGCCGAAGTTATTCGAAAATATCACCACATCAGCTCTAACCAAAACCTAGCAATATAATCATCCAAAACACATATATTTACACCAAAAACATCATTCCAAATATACAAAACCATCATGGGTCGTTTCAACCCAAAACTAAGCCAAAAACTCTAGTTTTTCCACATTTAAAATTACCCAATTACCTAGTTTCGAGATTTTATGATTGAACCAGCAATTCCGCATCATTTAACACACAAAACATTGCTTTTAACCAACCCAAAACACAGCAACGTCAATCCACACAAAAATCCCCCAAAACCCATTATTTTCAAACAATGAACTTTGAGGGAAAATGGAAAGATCTTTGGGTTTTGAAGAGAATCCAACCAAAAAGAGTTCAATGAAGGAAAAACAAAGCAAATGAGAGATTTCCTTCAAAAATATTCAATGGAGATGATGTTTGGTTGAAGAGAAAGTGAGAAATCTAGTTTTAGGGAAAATAACGTGATTTTCTTTCAAAGGATGACAACTTTTAATAAAAAAACCCTTTGTTATAATTGAAAACCCCTTTTAAAAGAAATTACCTCTCTGCCCCTTTTAAAATATTTTCATCTCAAGACATACCCATTTTTGTTAAAATAAATAGACCTAAAACTAGTCTAACCCAGCCAACAGATTCGGTTGGATCTTCAACCCGATCAGGTAACTTTCGTCCCTAAAATTTGGGCATTACAACTCTCCCCCACTTAATATATTTCGTCCTCGAAATTTGCCTAATGGGAAGAGATACATAAATTGTCTATTCATGACATCCTTCCTCTCCCAAGTAGCTTCTTCCACATTTTGATGTCTCTACAAAATGGTGACTAACTCAATGGTCCTTCCACGCAAAACTTCACTATACGTAGCAAGAATCTCAACTGATTCTTCATTATATGACAAATCCGAATTCAATTCAATCTCTTCCATTGGCATAACATGAGATGGATCTGATCTATACTTTCGAAGCATCAAAACATGGAACACATCATGAATCTTCTCAAGCTCGGATGGCAATCTCAACCTATATGCTACAGGACCAATCCTCTCAACTACCTTGTATGGACCAATGAATCTCGTACTTAACTTCACCTTTTTACCAAACCTCATTACCTTCCTCCAAGGGGAGACCTTCAAGAACACTTTGTCGCCAATAGCATACTCAATCTCTCTTCTCTTCAAATTTGCGTACGATTTCTGTCTATCTGAAGTTGCCTTCAAACAATCACAAATCAATTTTACCTTCTCGGTGGTGCTCTTAAGCAAGTCTGGCATAGGGACAAGCTTCTTCTCGGCTTTGGCCTAACAAACAAGTGTTCTAAATCTCCTACCATATATAGCTTCATACGGTGCCATCTGAATACTAGCCTGATAACTATTATTGTACGCAAACTCTACTGGCGGTAGATGTTTTTCCCATGAACCCTAAATGTCGATGATACAACACCTTAACATGTCCTCTAACACCTGAATAGCTCTCTCTGACTGGCCATTTGATTGTGGGTCATACGAAGTACTGAAGTTCAACCAAGTCCCCAAGGCTCGATGCAAACACTCCCAAAATCTAGCTGTAAATCTCGGATCTCTGTCTAACACAATAGACTTCGGTACACCGTGCAGCTTCACAATCTCACTGATATACAACTCGGCCAACCTATCTAAGGTGTAGGTAGTATGAATAGGTATGAAATGGGCACACATAGTGAATATGTCAACTATCACCCATATTGAGTTCTTCTTCGAAGGAGTCAATGGCAACCCTGACACAAAATCCATCGTAATCAGTTCCCACTTCCATTCTAGAATCTTCAGCGGCTGTAACAGACTAGAAGGAAACTGATGCTCAGCCATGACACGCTAGCAAACCATACATTTACTCACATACTCGGCCACATCTTTCTTTAACCCAATCCAGAAGTACTCATCTTTCAACCCACGGTACATCTTTGTACTACCCTGATGCATAGCAAAAGGATTGTTATGAGCTTCATTCAAAATAATATGTCTCAACTCGGCATCTTCTGGGACAACGACTCTATTATTGAAATATAAGATCCCATTCTCACTATAGTAGAAATATGTGGGTTTACCCTCGGCTATATCTTGCACGTGATGTGCTAAAGACTTGTCTTGCAACTATTTCTCTCGAATAAACTAAACTAACGAAGGTTTAACCTGTAGCTCGGTTATCAAACCGCCATCATGTGACACACTCAATCTCGCAAACATAGCTCGAAGCTCAACCGCCACCTTCCTACTCGAAGAATCGGCCACTACATTTGCTTTACTCATATGGTACTCTATTGTGAGGTCATAGTCTTTAAGAAGCTCTAACCACCTACGTTGTCTAAGATTCAACTCTCTCTGAGTCATCAAATATTTCAAACTCTTGTGGTCGGTGTAGACTATGCATTTCTCACCATAAAGGTAGTGTCTCCAAACCTTCAAGGCAAAAACCACAGCCGCTAACTCTATGTCATGGGTGGGGTAATTCTTCTCGTGAACCTTCAACTGTCTCAAAGCATAAGCTACAACTCTTCCTCCTTGCATAAGCACACAACCTAAACCTACATATGATGCATCACTGAAGATCACGAACTCTTTCTCTGGTTCAGGCTGAATCAAAATAGGAGCTTCTGTCAATGCTTTCTTCAACTTTTCAAACGCTTGTTGCCTTGCATCTGTCCACTCATACGAAACATTTTTCTATAACAATTTATTCAAAGGTGCAGCAATCTTCGAGAATCCCTCAACAAACCTTCGATAATACCCGGCCAAACCTAGAAAACTACAGATTTCGATCATTGACTTCGATTTTTTCCAACTCACTATTGCTTCTATCTTCTTGGGATCCACAATTCCCATCGACTGGGATCACATGACCTAGAAAGACTACTTCCCTAATCCAAAACTCACATTTACTTAACTTGGCGTACAACTGATTCTCAAACAAGGTCTGAAGTATTGATCGCAAATGATCGTCATGTTCTTCCTCAGTCTTGGAGTACACTAAAATGTCATCTATGAACACTACTACAAATCTATCCAAATACTCGTGAAACATTATGTTCATCATGTCTATAAATGCAGTTGGGGCATTAGTCAAACCGAAAGGCATTACCAAGAACTCGGAATACCCATATCGTGTACAGAAAGTTGTCTTCGGTATGTCCACATCTTTTACCTTCAACTGATAATAGCCAGATCTCAAATCAATCTTCGAAAATACTGTAGCACATCTCAATTGATCAAGCAAATCGTTGATCCGTTGCAAAGGATACTTGTCCTTTACTGTTACCTTGTTCAACTGCCTATAATCTATGCACATGCTTATACTACCATTTTTTTCTTCACAAACAAGACCGGAGCACCCCACCGAGAAATACTAGGCCTAATGAAACCTCTATCTGACAGTTCCTGAAGTTGTGTCTTCAACTCTTTCAACTCTTTAGGTTTCATTCTATACGGAGCAATGGATACGAAAGCAGAATCTGAATACATCTCAATAGCAAACTCAACATCCCTATTTGGAGGCAAACCCGACAACTCTTCTAGAAAGACACTCGGAAAGTCACAAATTGTTCTGATGTCTTGCGGTCTAACTTCACTATGTTAGGATTCGTCACATAGGCCAAATATGCTTGACAACCCAAATGCATGAATCTCTGAGCTTCTAAAGTAGAAACAACATTGGACAAGAACTTAATGTTCTCGCCAACTTCTACAACCTCATAATCATCCGCAAGTCTCAAGGAAACTCTCTTGGTCTCAAAGTCTACCCTAGCTCTATGCTCTACAAGCCATCCATTCCCAAAATCACATCAAAACCATAGAACGGAAATTCCATCATATCAACCAGAAACACATGACCCTAGATCATCAAAGGACACCTCATGTACATTTTCCTAGCTACCATGGTCTCACCAAAAGAACTAGTAACATTCACACCTACCTCTAGCCACTCATACGGTAAATCTAAAGATCTTGCATGCTCACCCAAAATGTATGAATGTGTCGGACCCAAATCTATCAACGAAAGAAAGGATAAAGAACGTAACAAGAAACTACCTGCGATGACATCCATGTCATTTCTGCCCTCTTGTTGTGCATACACCTTAGTCGGTCCTCCACCCTCAGGCTGAACTGCTACCACATTAGCTACATTCCTCTAACCGTCATTCCTTGGCTGAAAGTTACCTCGACCGCACCCACGGCCTCTTAGATGCTTAAAACCTCGAATTGGGACATGTCCGCTCCCAGCCAGGTGAGGACAGTTACGCCTCAAATGATCTCGGGATCCACAATTCCATCATACCCAAAAGGTACCCATACACTCGCTCGGATGGCGTCTTCCACACCTAGTGCACTCGGGAGTGTGAACAATAGCTCATTGGCCTTGATGGCCACGCCCATGGTTACCGCCTCTATGTCTCAAGTCAGGATGATATCTCTTATCTTTGTGCCTCTTGGCATGCACTCTGTCCCATTCCGCATACCGTTTCCCTGAATCGGACCCACAAGCACGAGCGTTCAAGCCTAAACTATGCTCAATATCCTTGGCCCTAGAGACCAAAACATCAAACTCGATGTAATCAAAAGCAAGAATATATGTCTTCACATCCCTAGTCAAACCATAACGGAAGTGCTCACACCGTTCTCTCTCATTGGGAACCAACTCGGGAGCATATTGGCTCAACCTCACAAATTTTACCTCATACTCTGACATCGTCTTACCACCCTGAACCAAAGCTATAAACTCCCTCTTCTTTTCATCCTGATATCGGGCTTCAAGGTACTTCATTATGAAGGTTGTTCTGAAGAATTCCCAAGTGACATCCGCCTCTGGCACACTCGAAATAACTGTAGTCCACCAAGCATACGCATCTCTTCGAAGAAAAGAGACAATACAACCCAACTTACGAGTGTCTGAGCACTCCATCTGACCTAAGATTCGTGTGGTGCTCTCGAGCCAAGCCTTTGAACCCTCGGGAGTCAAACCACGGAACTCGACTCCGCCCAAACTATGAAGTCTCTCAAGGGGTAAACCAATCCCTGCACCTTGAGGTGGTGTTGCAGCATGTATGCCGGCTAAATTTGTCTGAAAATCCTCGGCTATGGTCTGAATCAAATGAGTCATGTCCGCACCAAACTGACCCTGACCAACCTGATGCCCATTACCATCAACTCCAACATTCGCACCAGCATGAGGTACATTACCTCCGATATTCACCCATTACCATCGGGAGCGGGAGGAACATGAGGCACATCCCTGGGTGCTTGGTCACCCGCTCTAGGTCGTCCTCTCGGTCTTACCATAACGAAGATACAATCTAAAACAAAAAACATAACACACAAGTAAACATTGGGTCAGCAAGGGCAAGGATCTAAGTGCTCGAGATCTTTTAACCAAAACCATTTTTCAATAACAATACTTAGCAATGGGGACGCTCGACTACTCTTTAACAAACAACAAGAACGAGAAATCATGCTTTCACACACCATACATCGGCAAACAAACCAACTTACCTTCCCAGGAGACCTCGAAATTGAGGCTCTGATACCACCAAATGTAACCCCCTCGACCCAGTCTAGTCGCAAGACCGAATCGGGAGAGTTACACGAGGATAACCAGAGAGAAACCCGAGGATTTCCCACCGATTAACAACCCGAGGTTTATTTTTTTATTTTTTTAAAGGCTTTATTATTATTCTATATGTTCATGCAAGCAACGGTTAAAACCTCACCTCAATTAGACATCGATTCGAAGTCCAATTGGCCCTTTTAGCGATTAGGGATTAAAATGTAAAAATAGGAAAAAATAGGGACCTTTAAGAAATTAAAGTTACCAATATGCAATTAGTCAGTTTCATGCTCTCATGTTAAATTTCAGCTCTAAAAGATCATTCAAACTCACCCAAATACATGTTAAACAATCAAGGGCCAAAATATAACTTTTCAAACTAATTTTCAGCTTTACCAAACAAAAGTTTCGAAACCTTCTCAAAGGTTTGTAAACTTTCCAACAGATTTCCAAAAAATTCAACAAGTTTCAAAACCTTAAGGCTGGTTTCGGAACCAGTTTTAAAAGGTTTCGAAACCTATTCAACTTGTTTCGAAACTTACCTGCAGATTTGTAGAAAATTCACATTTGAGACACTTTAGAACCTTGCTAAACATAATCGAAACTACCCCAGAAATCTAACAAACTTCAAACATAACCACAACATGATTAAAGATCAAACCTCATCTACATAACACATAAACATCATCAAAACATAGCAATCATGCGTTAAAAGGAATCTAGAGGCAAACCACCCTAATGCAAGCATCAAACATACATATTTACACGAATTGGGTACATGGCCAAAAGGCTAAAGGTAACATTTCAACATAAGACATAGCTCACTGGAAATCCGAGAAATTGGTGAGGCTTTGGCATATCGATACGGGCTCTAAGCGTATCGGTACGGGTTTATCTCGTTGACCACGAGATGTTGATCGAGAAGGGCGTATCGATACGCCCAAGGGTTGTATCGATACGGTCTTCCCGTGTTGACTGGAGAGCGTGACCTTGGTCAAGGCGTATCGATACCCTTGATTGGTGTATCGATACGGCCTGCTTAGTAATTATAAAATGGACTATTAACTTGTTGTTTTGGGGTCGGTTGTGTATCTTTCTTGATGTTTTCCGCTGTCGCGATCACTTAGGAAATAATATGCCTTTAGACGAGATTTAATTAAAAGAAATTTTCTAGGGTTGCTAACCGAGGGGGGACCTTAACGGGTTTCGCTTCGGTTTTCCCCGTGTAGCTTACTCGGACCGGACATCCGGTCAGACCGGGACGAGGGGGTTACAATACTTGCATGAATTGGGTACATGGCCAAAAGGCTAAAGGAAACATTTCAACATAAGACATAGAAAACTTCCACATAACATGGTCCCAACATTTAAAACACGTTAGCAACAAAAACAACCACACGGAAGTTTAGACACCAACTCCCTAACACAAAAGTCTAGCATTCACATTGCCTAAGTATTATTACAACCATAAAACCGTACTTGAGCTAGCAAATGAACTCTAGGGTTCTTCCTTTGCCCCACTTGCCTCTCGAAGCCACTAACGATCTGCATTGATGGAAAGGAGAGTGTAAGCTTGAGAGCTTAGTAAGCGGAGCTCCAAATCACAACAACAATAATGCAGTTTCAAAACATATATCTATTTTCAAGACAAAACCATTGGAGTGGAAATACTAAACCGGAAACATAAGAACGAGTTCATGGTGTGCACATGCACAACCATTCCCGGTAGGACTACACATCGCCGTTCATAAATAACTAGCATATTTTCGGTGGGACTACACATCACCATACTCATCTACTAGTCAACTTCCGGTGGGACTACACATCACCGTTTTCAACAACACTCTTCCCATAACCATCACGTGAGGCTTTGACAACAACAATAACAACAACATAATAACATTCAAAAGAACGTAAAAGCAAATAGTACTTCATCCAACAATATATATAACAACATGCACCAACACTTAACAAAACAAGGCGATGTTAGTTAAACTTACACTTGAGTTTAGGTCGGCCCCTAAAGCTCAACCTAAACCCCAAGAAAACCTCGTTGAAACATTTCAAAGCTTTAAAACATTACCACTCATCAGCACAACCTGAACGATAGCCTAAACACCAATTTCAAGCCTCTACAACACCGAGTATCGCGCCCGAAGTACCCCAATCTGTTTCCACTGCTTCTAACAATCCAAAATAGAGAAATAATACCCTTTTCAACGTACATGCCCACTAAAATTCGCAAACACAATATTCAACAACATCCGTTCATCGATTCGTAGCCCAAGTTATCCGAAAATATCACCACATCAGCTCTAACCAAAACCCAGCAATATAATCATCCAAAACACATTATTTACTCCAAAAACATCATTCCAAAGCTACAAAACCATCAGGGGTCATTTCAACCCAAAACCAAGCCAAAAACTCTAGTTTTCAACCTTTAAAATTACCCACTTACCTAGTTTCGGGATTTTATGATTGAACCAGCAATTCCACGTCATTTAACACAAAAAACATTGCTTTTAACCAACTCAAAACACAGCAACATCAATCCACACGAAAATCCCCCAAAAACCCATTATTTTCAAACAATGAACTTTGAGGAAAAATGAAAAAATCATTGGGTTTTGAAGAGAATCCAACCAAAAAGAGTTCAATGAAGGAAAAACAAAGCAAATGAGAGATTACCTTCAAAAATTCTTCAATGGAGATGATGTTTGGTTGAAGAGAAAGTGAGAAATCTAGTTTTAGGGAAAATAACGTGATTTTCTTTCAAAGGATGACAACTTTTAATATAAAAAAACCCCTTTGTTATAATTGAAAACCCCTTTTAAAATAATTTACCTCTTTACCCCTTTTAAAATATTTTCATCTCAAGACATACACCTTTTTGTTAAAATAAATAGACCTGAAACTAATCTAACCCGGCCAACGGATTCGAATCGACCCTCAACCCGATCCGATAATTTCCGACCCTAAACTCTTGGCGTTACAATGGCGGTGCACGCCCCAATAGCAATGTCATATAGGTAAATATGTTGACTTTACAGAATGACACACCAGTCAAAAAAAATTTTAAGAAATTGTATAAAATATAAAAAAAAATTCTTTCGACGTGTCATTTTGCCAAGTCATTTCAAGTTGTTTATCGTCAGTTGACTAAAAGTTTTAATTCACAGATTGGCTATTTTGACACAAAATGAAACATTAAGGGTTAAGTTGCTCCAAAAAAGAATAGGGGCCAAAGTGACAATTCAGTTAAACGTTAAAAGCATTTTTTGACATAATGCCTAGTTTTTCTACCCTCTCTCTAGTGGCGTTAGGCTGTTTTCATATTTCTTTTGTTTAACCGATGATAACATTGACTTTCGTGTTAATTGTCGATCATCGGTGTTCATTATTCTTTTTACTTTTTCATATCTTATTTTTTTTAATTTTTAATAAGAATTTCTACTCTTGTGGCACGTTTTTCATCAACCTTTGTGGAGTGTTTTTTTTTTACTTTTATGGTATGTTTCCTCTGCCGTTTGGCATGATTTTCGCATACTTTAGCTATCAGTGGTCGTAGAAAGTTTGATCTCTTTTGGTTGTTTGTCGATGTAATCAGAACTGTATAGCGAAGCAATCTGCCTGATAGTTTGGTTCGCTCGTCACTCCTTTTCACATCGTAAAACGTCTCGTTGGATAGATACAAAGATATTCATAATTTTTTTTTGGATTCTTTGACCAATGGGGGTTTTGGACATGTACAAGATGAGCGACCGCACATAGCCCAAATGAGTTGAAATTAAATGTTTATAAGGGGAACAAAAGATCTTGGTTTAATAAATTACAAGAAAAAAAATAAAAATAACTTTAAAGGGAGCTTCATAATATATTTTTTACTAAGATACAAATATTTTTTTAAAAATTATTATATATCTTTAGAATTATAAATTAAAGAATTTTATTTTAATAAACTCCGTATACCCCGTAAACTTTTAAACAGACCATGTCTTTGACAATGTAAGTTAATCTTAAGAGAAGGTTTGCTATTCTTTGCGCCTTTGGATTTCACGTTATATTTTTGTATGAATTTTCTTTTGGTGGGCATGTCTTTTTTTTTTTATAATACAGCAGGATTCTAGTTAAACAGACCAACTACAGCCATCTTCAAGCACCCTTGCGTGCACCTCCGCCGGTGGAACCGGCAACCACACATTGCCCCGGCATTCTCCATTACACCATCGCGCAAGAAAATCCGCCACCTTGTTTCCATCGCGTCCAATATGTTGGACTTCCACTTCCCAATCCCGGCACAACAAACCAAAGATTAGATCCACAAGTGCATCCCCACTCAACGTCGTCGACTCACCCTTGAGAATGCGCGTAACTTCTAAATTATCCGACTCAAGCCAAACCTTCCAAAACCCCAACCTCCAAGCGTGAAGGAGGGTATCGTACACCGCCCACAACTCCGACATCAACACCGAACAACTACCTATCGCACGAGCAAAGCCGAATATCCACACACCATTCTCGTCGCGGAGAACCCCCCCAATCGCAGCAGCTTGCTGCTGACCCTGCACCGATCCGTCTGCGTTCGCCTTCACCCATTCGACAGGTGGCCACTGCCAACGATCCCTTACCCCTCCGTTGCGCCTGCAACCTCCAATACTAGACGGCGCACTATCAAACTCCAGCGCGAGCTGCCGGCACCTTGAATACATGTCCCCGACCACCACATAATCCACATTCAACAGCCTACTGCATCGGTGTTTCCACAGCAGCCAACACCCGACGGCAAAGCAAGTCACCCACGAAGAGCCATCACTCGGCATGCATCCTTTGATCCTAAGGTTATGTTCCAACCAATCGTTCCACCCACCTGTCTCAAATGCCCCCAACCTTCCCGGCGGCACAAGCTTCGACCAAAGGTCTCGTGCAGGAGGGCACCTACGCAAGACGTGATCAATATCTTCATTACCTTGACGGCAAAGCTGGCACATCCCGTTCGACGCGAGGTGACGGCGCAGCCGTTCAACATTAGTAAGCAGACTACCCCGCATTGCTAGCCACAAGAACACGCGGATCCGTTGCGGCAACTTTAACCCCTACAATAACCGCCAACAAGGAGAGGCACTCCCCGCCAAATCCCCTTCAAGTCTTATGTACGCAGAACTTACCGTGAATAACTTGTTCTCTTCCCAACGATAGCACGGTTGGTCCACACCATACCAAGGACGTGGAGGTGGAATAGCCGACACCTTGCTCAAAACCTCCTTCGGCAGCAAGCATTCAAGGCGCCTCCAATCCCATTTCCCAAACTCATCCACCATACAAGCCACCGATATAGGTTCAGGCATAACCGGCAGATTGCAGCGGGACCACAAAGGACCCTCCATGTCTACCCAAATGTCATACCAAAAATCAGTCCGCTCACCATTCCGGATATTCCAACGCACACTCTCACGAATATCCTCCCACACTCCACTAAGACCTTGCCACAATCGCGAGCAATTACCCCACTTAATACATAGCGGCAACACCTCATTCCAACCGTATTTCCCCTTAACCACACGAACCCAAAGCTTGTTCGGTTTCATCAAAATTTCAAATCCCACCTTCATTAGGAAAGCACTATTCTGTGATTCCAACTTCTTCAAACCGATCCCGCCACTCGACAACGGTTTTTGCATAGACTCCCAATTGATAAGTGATATGCTGCGACGCTCACCACTTCCTCCCCACACAAAACGCCTAATAATCTTCTCCATCTCTCTACATAATCCTTTCGGTAGCACCGCCGTTTGCATAACATATGATGGAATCGCTTGCAAGACAGCCTTTGCAAGTGTAATCCTCCCAGCTAATGAAAGCGATTTCGCCGCCCAACCTGACAAACGTTTCGCCATCTTATCGAGAAGATACGCATATGTGGCTTTCGTTACTCTTTTGTGTAGTAACGGAACTCCCAAATATTTCCCAAGGTCTTCAACTACTTCAAAACCCAACCGTTGTTCCACCAAGCCCCGAATTTGATCAGAACAATTTTTAGAGAAATAGACCTGTGTCTTCGCAATACTTACCCGGTGACCTGAACATAAGCAAAACTCCTCCATCACCTCGCGGATCACATCCATTTGCCCCGCATCTGCCTCAGCAAAAAGCACCAAGTCATCCGCAAAGAATAAGTGCGAAAGCCCTGGCCCATTCCTCGATAGTCTAATCGGTTTCCATAGACCCTCTTCCACTTTCGCATTGATACTATGAGCCAAGCGCTCCATACAAAGGACGAAAATATACGGCGACAATGGGTCCCCTTGACGGATTCCACGTGACGGTCGAAAAGACTCCGTGACATCCCCGTTCCATAACAATTGAGTCGAGACCGAGCTCACACATTGCATAATTAACCCAATCAACTTGCCCGGAATACCAATTTCGCGCAAGGTGTCCTCAATAAAGTGCCATTCTAAGCGATCATACGCTTTTTCCAAGTCCACTTTAATTGCCATAAAGCCTTTCCTCACTGCCTTATTACTCATGGTGTGTATAATCTCTTGCGCTAATATAACGTTATCAGAAATATTACGCCCTGGCACAAAGCTCACTTGGTTCTCCGCTATCCACTTCGGTAGAAAAGGCTTCAACCGATTGAATATTGTTTTGGTTATAACCTTGTACAGCACTGTGCAGAGGCTGATAGGTCGAAACTGGCTAATTAACTCAGGCACATCAATCTTTGGAATTAGCACAAGCAGAGTTTGATTAATTCGGTTATCTAAAGAGCCACCATCAAAGAACTACTTAACAAAATTGAACACCGAGTCACCAACCACATCCCACTTCTTCTGATAAAAGTCCGCGTGAATTCCATCAACCCCCGGCGCTTTTAAAGGATCCATCTCAAACACCACCTTTCGAACCTCCTCTTTGGAAACATCTGCGCACAAGGAACTCATCTCTGATTCACTAAACCGAAAGAATTTCCCAGATAGCAAACTTACAGTGCAATTAGCGTGTGACTTCAACTCCTGATGGTCATAGCTCCAGCGATTAGCGTCTACCTTCAGCGCCTTGATAGTATTTCGCCGGCGGCTCTGGATTGTACTAACATGGAAGAACCGTGTGTTACGGTCACCTTTAGCAATCCAAGCATTACGCGACTTCTGATGCCACAAACTCTCTTCCTCCCTTAGGACCTGCACAAGCTCCATCTTCAGATCCCTTTCCAATTATATCAGAAAATTTGAGTCTCGCTTCGAACGTGCCACTTCGATACCTTTGATACGCGCTAAGAGTAGAGATTTCCTGCGCCCAATGTGCCCAAAAATTTCCTTATTCCATTCCTTCCCCCTTACCTGAAAATCCAGCACGTTATCATATATGCCTCGCCCCACCTTCCATACATCCACGACCAACCGATGAAAATCCGGATGTTCCGCCCAAGCCGTGAGGTAACGAAACGGTCGCGTCATCCTTTCCATCCCACCATCACCCACCTGTAGTAAAACCGGGCTATGATCTGACTCAAGACGTGGTAAATGGAAAACCTCGGATACCGGAAACGCACCAAACCAAGCCTCATTACACAAACACCTATCAAGACGTTGCTTCAAATCGCCACGCTCCCAGGTAAAAATAGGACCATGATATCTCATATCCACTAACCCAGTATCAAAGATAAAATCCGCAAACCGCGAACAAACTCCCTGACGACTCACGGATCCACCATCCCTTTCCAACGGGCTCGCAATAGCGTTAAAATCACCGCCCAAGACCCAAGCCAACCCTTGCGCCGGCTCTAGAGCCTGTAATTGCTCCCACAACTAATTTCGAACACCCCTATTCGGACTTGCATATACGAAAGAAATGAAAAATGCTTACCTCTGGCTTACATCAACACACCAACCATGTACAAATTGCGACGAGACTGCCACAATATCTAACCGTACGGAAGGTCGCCACATAACCCAGATACCCCCTGAAAAGCCATTAGCCTCCACCCGATACGAAAACTCAAACCCAGAACGACGAATAAAATCATCCGCCTTCCATCCACTAATCCTAGGCTCAAACATTGCCACAATATCCGGCTTCTTCTCATGTAACATAAAGCGGAAATAACGAAAGAAATCGGAGCTTAGAGCCCCTTGCACATTCCAAAAAATAACCTTAATCATAATAACTGATAGAGAAGAGAAAATCGAACCTAAGACGACATATCCGTCGCCTCCACATTCTCAAACACCTGATTCGATTGCCACGAGACCGGCTCTCTCCCTGCCACCGACGCATCCCCAACTACATTGTTACCGTCAGCAGCCTTCTTGGCAACAACATTTAATTCCGACGTCATACTATTAATCCATTCTAATAACACAGGTTTCGAAGGTCCCCGCTCATCCCGTTTCTTTGGTTTAGTCCCCTTCGCTCCCGCATTTTTAGCAGCAAGTGGATTTTTGGCCCCGCTCTTAACCCCAGATTTCCGAGGCACCCCTTTCGAGCCACGGCCATTCGCATCACGCAGCACTTCACGCTCCTCCTTATCTACCATACGCACCACCTTATGATTACTCGCATCCAACGTCGATGGAGCCACCACTACCTCATCTTTAGAAGCAACATCAGCCCCCCTAGACCCAACGTCCGCCACCCTATCATCGGATGCCCCCGCACCAACCAAACCATCTCCCGTCGGCCGAACCGAATCCACCCTCTTATCCGATGGCCCAGCACCATCCATGAACAACGCCTCCTGCGTCGGAACCTCCACGTCAATCACCATGGCCTGCTTACCCTTGCCCCGAGTCAGGCGATCCGGCGCTTCCACACTCCTCTTTTCAACCACACCCTCCAACTTTTCCCCTTCATCGGTTCTTAACACACCAAATCTAGAACCCGATGTCTCTTTACGAGTTTGCTGCCCTCTTTCCCTCACGTTCGGCTGCTTCCCCGCTTTAACCGGCCGACGTCGTCTATTCATTACTTGCATCCAAGGCCCGTATAAATCTTTCTCTGGTTGGACCTCCTCGACATTCTCCGGTCTAGTCATCGAATCCGCACCCTCCAAAGTATGGTCTTTACCACACACTTCCTGTTGATGGCCATACTTTCCACATGCAAAACAGATCATCGGGAGTCCCTCATACTCAATATCCTGTCGAAATCCATCTATCATAACTCCCGACGGAAGAGGCTTCCCCAAATCCACCACCATAGCGAACCTAGCAAAACGGCCCTGCTTCCCTTCCAAAGTATTGTAATCAATCCTCACGACCTTACCAATAACATTCGCGATAGCCCGAAACATACTCTTGGTATAGTAGCAGTAGGAGAAGACCTGGAAGTCGCGCCCATACTACAATTTGCTTCGGGTAATCCTCCACTGTAGTAAACGAGCGAGACCAAGGCTGCACCGTCAGATAACATCCATAAATCACCCATGGACCTCCAGAAAGGACCCTAGCATAATCTGACTCAAGTTCAAACCTTGCCAGAAAGTACTCATTATCCAAGTCCACTAACTCCATTTTCCCTACCGGCACCCACAAGGCCCTCACTCTATTCAATAGCGCACGATAGCCTATAGCCTTACCTAACAATCGAACAATCACCGAGCAAGCCAGTTTCGCATCAATGGACTCATGCACACGTTCAGAAAAGTCAATCTTGGGCAGCACCCCTTCGAGATCAATCGTCACGTCTTCCTGCAAAAGATCCACGTCCAATTCCTCCATCACCTCTCGGCCGACTTCTTTCCCAGCCACCATATCCCGAAACGAGGGTTTACCACTCTCCACCGCCGGCAGCTGGTCCCCCACCGGTTGCGCAGCCCCCAATAACGTTCCAGCAGCGGCTTCCTGCATACAGACATCTCCCATCGGGATACCCTCATCTCGCGCCTCAACGACAGCACTCCTTCCCTTCTTTGCGTCCCGTTCCAACTCCTCCCCCAACGGCGCACCAGCACGTTCTAAACTTGCCTGGGTCGGGACATGAACGGCAGGGTCCGGTGATCGCCCGGATGCACCAGACGACGGCAGGTTCAAACCCGCAGAAGACATACTAGGGTTTCCTATCTTTGTGGAGCAAAACTTTGTTTTTCCTGAAAATTTACTTAATGTGGGCATGTCTTTTTTAATGCACTATTTTAATGATATTTTATATTGTTGTTTACTAAAATACAGTTATCATTCCTTAAAAAAAATAACGGTCCAAATATTTATGTTGTAATTACTCAATTGTTTGACTTATGAGGCGTGGTTTATTGGTAGAACAGTGGATATTGATTGGTTCCTTTTTAATGGGAATGAAAGGGAATAAAAAGCTTTTGATTCAAATGATCTTAACAAGTTTAATCCTTCCGTCGAAAGATTTCTTAGTTTAAAAAATTCTTCGAAATATCCTTAGTAAGGTAGATTATTGAACTTAATATATTAGATATTATTTTTTAAAGTTTAACTATTAAATAAATATTTAAATTATATTTTTTCGGTGTTTAAAATATTCTTTTAGCTCAAATAAATATTTAACATTTCATTCCATATTTTTTTTTAAAAAATCATCAACGACCATTAAAAAGGTTTTTTCATTAAGTCATTGCATGACATGCGGCATATTTATTAATTTTAATTTATTTACTTTAAATAAAAAAATCAATATTTTTTTAAAAACAAAAATTTTAATGTTTTTCAAACCCCAAATCCCTAAATCTCTCTTCTACCATCGTCGTCATAGTGAGGTCTCCCCCTCTTGTCGCACGAGTCTCATTTGTCGTTCATCCATTTATAATTTGATTGAAGATTTTACGTTCGTGGTTCGTTTGGTCGCTTGTTAGTTAATTTCTGTTAACGTAATGTTGAAGTTATCGGTTGTGGGGGTGATGAAGAAATTAGTGGCTGGTGGTAGTTGAATTGAAGACCGAATGGGATGAACTTAAGGTTTAGAATTTTTGAATTAGAGATTTGAGATTTTTTTAAGAAAGTAAAGATTTTATAGTTTTTTAAAATGAAGGTCAAAGAAAGTTATAGAAATATGTCACATGTCACATTTTAATTGGATAACGAAAAATTTTAATATCTCTTATGCAAAAAATTTAAAATAGTTTCTGAATAAATCATTACACACTTATTAAGAAAAAATATAATTTAAACACTTAGTTAATTATTAAACTTTTTCTCAATGTATTTATATTCCATTTTAGTTTTAGATTTTATTCCTTACCTTGTTAAGAGTTCTAGAAATTCTTCGAGAGAATTTGAGAAAGTTTTTAAGTGTTGTTCTTGGTGGATGAAAACTCTCTCACTACATAAACTCCTTATAAGGATATCTCGAAAATGGTACTTCGAAAACTTCTTAACTTTTAACAAAATGTGAGATAAAATTTCAAAACTAAAACAAAATATGTATATTTCTCTCTTTTTTATTTTACAAATTCTAATTCTAATTATAATCCAACCTAAAAGAAAGGAGAGGGGACTCTAGAAGAAGAAAAGAAAGTGTTCTTAGTGAATCTAGAACTCATGGCCTGTGAAAAATGAGAGAATAAAGATGAACAGTTTGACTAACCGGATAAATGTGTTTGCTCCAATATGTACATTTCTAAAAAAAATAATAACAAACATATTGGGAAGTTTACCGAGAGTATTGACCAAAAACATTTTGAATAACTTAGAAGTCGAAAATCCTTAATAATTTTTGTTATAACATATCTAATACTAATTTTAATGATAAAATTTTAAATCCTAATCAAGGAATAGAGTCATGAAATTTTGATCAGAGTTAAAATTTTAAAATCTGTAACATCTAAAATAGAAATTAGCACACAAGTTTAGAGAAATAAAAGAATTTGAGATCTTTCAGTGTTTCGCATGTTCAGTGAGTTGCTGAGTTGGGAAAGATTAATTTATTTTATATAAATTAGTTTTAGTAAAGTATATTTTTAATTTTTGTGGGATCAAAATTAAATTATTGTATAAAGAAAATTACGAAATAGCCAAAAGAAAAAAATCTGTATTTAGAAATTGAACCATTATTTACCGGCCAAAAGAAGTGTTGCTTAAGCAAAAGAAAGAGCTGCCATTTGAGTTTCAGTCAACTTCATCTTCATCATAAACCACCTCTCTGCTCTCCCAAACCGCCGTCTTGACACTCCTCCAAACGACATCGTACAACCAGAAGACGCACCCACTTTCACGGACACACTTGGCCTTTTCCACGGCCGCCGTGGGACTGGACATGGGCTGCAGATAAGCCAACGCCGCATGCTTAACCAGCGGATTCTTTATGGGAATTTCTTCACTCCACCAACAACAACCATCGCCTGTTGTCGGTGAACTGATCCTCCCAGGTTGCAGTGTTCTCGGAGAAGACAACAACAAGTCCTTCAGACTGGTGTAAGAAACCGACTGTATCTTTATCATCTCTATGTCTGAAACCTCATCACATGAACCGAAGCCGTTGTGTAAGAGAAAAGTTGGTGAGGGGGTGTTTATTGAAGGACGTTTAAGCTTCATGTTTGGGTCTTTAATCATGGAGGTATCCATTGATGAAAGATAATAACATGAAACAAAGCCCTTTTTTTGGATTGATGATAAATGTGGAAACACAAAGAAAGTTAATTTTAGGGATGTAAAAAGTTTACCGACTGCAAAACTGGCTGAAACCGATTTGAGTCAGAATTGCTTGTGACTCGAAGGGTTGGTGATCTGAAACCGATTCGAGTCCGAATTGGTGTTCACCTGAACCCGAATTAGACCTGTAAATTTTGGATCTAAACTCGACCTGAGAACGACCTAAACCTGAATTCAACATAATAACGTGATAACCGAACACGACTTGCATTCGACCTTTTATGAATCCGAACCCGAGATTAACCTGGTAAATAACTGAATTATCTGACATGTTATCAACCTGACATGTTATGGACCTGATCTGTAATTGACTCAACCTCTTAATGATCCGACTTGTTATTGAACTGATCTGATATTTACCTGACTTGGTATTTGCATGACTTGTAAGTTACAAATTTACAATTAATGAAATTGTAAGAATATGAATTTACTATATTAAAATGTGAAAAAATATACATTCACAATTTTAGGTACATGATCATTAAATTAATAAATTTGTTTAGGATCATTAATTTATTTGTTATTGAAATTATTAATTATGGTCACAAATTTAATAAACTTGTTTCCTGAACAAATTATGATCTTCATATTAAAATTTTAATTGTAAGTTTATAATCATTAAATCTATAAATTTAATTCATGATTATTGTAACACCCGAATTTGGGGTCGGATGAAAATAATATTAAAATAATTATTTTAAGTTTTGGTTTTATAATTAAAATAATAAAATATTATTTGGGCATCGGGTTTTCAAACAAATAAATTATGTTGGACATGTTTTAGTTTTAAAGCCCAATTCCATGGAATTGGAAAATAAAAATAGTCATCCTCATCAATGGCATTTTGGTAATAAAAGAGACTTTCAAATTTAAATCCCCTTTCTATTAAAAATAAACTTTTGTCATCATCTTTCCCACTCTCCCATTTTCTTTTTCAACGACAAGGAGAACCCTCTTCTCCATTTTCACTATTCCATTCTCATACAACTTCATCTTTGGAGCTTTTTGAAAGGTAATCTCATTTTTAAGTTGGTATTGTCTTCCTTTACATTATGGTACCAATAGTTTTCATTAAAGCTATGTATTTCATGTTTTGGGTTTTTCAAAGTTTTGGTTAAAGGTTGAAGCTTTATGAGATTTTAACAAAGCTTATGATTAATGTTGATAGATAAGTTGTTTATGAACCATGGGGTCTAACATATATGGATTTTAAAGAGTTTTACCATGATTTCCGGATTTGGGTTTTAATGGAGTTTTTGAAGGGTTTTAAGATGAGTTTTGGGTGTGTTTAATGTTGGAATTTGAGGGCTGAGTTTAGTATGATAGTTGGGGGTCGTTTTGGAAGCATTTGAGTGTGTTAAAGAGGTTGGAATCATGAGTTTTGGATTGGGTTTGAGGGTTGCTCGGGTTTGGAGTTTTTGGGGTTGTTCTTGGCTTGAGAATCATGTGTTTTATGCTTGATTAGTGTTCCGGGTTTGCTACATTGATGTATGAACTGATTCGAGGTTGTTTTGTTTGTATTGAGTTTATCAAAAGCTAGAGTTTATGTTGGTGAAGCATCGGGAGTGAATCCGAAAGCTTGAAGGTCATGGTTGCTTGGTTGTTGAGCTTGGAAGTGAAGGTGAGTGGTTAAATGTTTTAAATTGTTTTTCGAGTATTTGGTTCAAGCATGTGGACTAGGTCGGGCTTGGTATACCCACCTAGAGTTGGGATTAGAGTGGTAGCCTAATCCCAAGCTTTAATTAAAGACTTTGGTTGCACTTTCTAATGGTTGTTTATGCCTCATGATTAATTGTGACTATGGTGTTATGTATAATGTGTTATACATGTTGTTGAGGCTTGGTTTGATGCAATGATATATGCATGTGGTTTGGTTTGTGGATTGTGCATGATGTTGATCATGGTGAGTACGTGCTAAGCACGGAAGTGGTTATGAAATGATGTTAAGAATTGTGTTTAATATTGGCACTGGTATGCTTGGGTACAAATGATCGATCATTAGGATGTTTAGTGTGCACACGTGAGTCAAATATTAATGAAATAAAGATAATAAAAATAAAGTAAACCATATATTTATCTTTAAAAGGCGGAATCATTAACTACAGTAAAATATTCCTCATCCGTTTCTTTCGATTCGAAACTATACAACCAGTTTCGAGTTGTTACAAAAAATTTAATATTTTTGGGTAAGAGTTTAGCTCTCAACTTGTTCAAGATTTGACCCCCTCTCCATGCTAAAGGAAGATTCTAAACCAACATAAGTAATTTGAATGGTCAAAATATCTCTAGCCATGCGAGTAAGTACCATATAAGAAACATTGTGTGTTTTTCAATACTCTAAAATATCAAATTCATAATCTTCACTACGAGAGATAAGGGGCATATTAATGTAGGATTCAACATCAAAATTTCCACTCTTTGAAGAAGCTAAATTAACATCAAAACTCTAAAAAGACAGAAAATAAACTAATTTAGTATTTAAAAAATAAAATACAAGTAATTAAAATAAAAGAAAATATAAAAATTAAATTATGAAATCTGACATGAAATAGACCAGATTTGTTAAATGTTCGAGGTCGATTGAAACTATACTCACTTGTCTCTTAAGATGTGTTATTTTGGACAGAAAAATAAGAAGAAGAACCACAAGGTGCAAATTTTGAATAAGAGATATATAAATTAACAAACTTATTATAAATGACAATCACCCTTCGTTGAACCTTATCGTTTACATAAAGAATATTGTACAATTCTTTCAAAAGTTGTAATTTATATCGAAGATTAAGCAAAACAACAAAAAAATAGAATCATTGAGTGAGCTGCCCAAATTTTTTATATAATTCAAGCATAGGTCCTGCCATTGCAGAAATATCTTGAAAACAGTCATTGTAAGCATTACACAACTTCTCAATTGCAACAACATTAGTCAAGTACAAGTTAGCTGTTAGATACTTAGATCTAGAAAATAGAGTGGCAATTTCATAAAAAAGGCTCAAGAAAATCACAAATCATCTGAATAGTTTCCCACTCAGAATCACTAATCATATCCAAGTCATTTTCTCTATTAACAAACAAGTTGATGGCTAATTTAGCATCAAGTGCCCTCTGAATCATTGAGTGAGTAGTGTTTCATCGAGTAGGAACATCAAACAACAACTTACCAAGAAAAGAAGAATAATAGTCCGTAACAGCTAATTCAAAGGTGCAAACTCTAGAATCAACAGAATCAATAAACTTCACAATTTCACGCAATTTAATAACAGAAGAATCAATAACCTTCAACCCTTTTGAACTATCAAGTTTAAAATGTGGGCAACATACCTTATATAAAAATACTTATCATTGCATGGAAGAGGAGAAATGGCATGCAAGCCATCTTTAAGACGCTTAACCATTCTATCATTTGCAGAAGCATTGTCAAGAGTTATGGTAAAAGTTTTTTTTCAAGACCCACTCACATAACATCTTTTTAACAAACTTATAAATTGACTCACCATCATAGGGTGGAGGAAACCAACGAAAATTTAATATTTTAGACTGCAGCTTTCAGTTTGCAGTGAGAGCAAAATAAGAACGTGAAGTGCAGGCAGACCAACCATCGCATGTAAAACAAATCCTACTTGAAACAGAATGCATTAAATCAAGTAGATATTTTTTTATGATTGTCATGCTCAATCATATAATATTTAGTAATAGTATACCTAAAAATATACTTCACACTATCATTATGGTAATGATGCGAAGCCCTCAATTTTTGATGCTCAACCATACTCAAATCATAACCATGAAATAGAATAGCATCGGTAAATAATTCACAGTACTTATTTTGATCGAAAGTAACTAGCATACTAGGATTTTCAACAAGATAATTTTTATAAACTTGACATTTATTAGTATTTCCTTTAGGGTTATATATACCAATATAATAGTTTGTTTTATACCTTTTAGTTTGGCAATATTTATATTGGGCATAAAGACCACCTTCGGTAGCCTTAATGAAGGTATAATGGTCCCAAACAGAAAAAGTTCATCTCTCGAACTCTGTTGAACTTGCATCATTCATCTTAGATAAACTAATGCCATCAACTACTTGGGAAAGCTGATCATTTACACCCCCTTAAAAAAATATTAGTACATATATAAAATAGAATCACTAAAATAGAAACAAAAACATTGAAACATAATTTACCTCTTTTAGAGAGTTGATCATTCTGACCTATTTCCATATGTCCTACACAATACAAAAAATAATTAAAAGACAGATTAAATAGATAAAGAATTAGTGAATCCTAAAAACAAAAACATCAATACAACCAACAGATCATAGTGAACCCTAAAAACATATTAAAAGTAGTATAAATTAAAAAAACATAAATTAAAAATATTGTAAACAACACTACAACAGTCACAGTTAACCTTACACAAAAACATAAATACAAATATGAAAATAATTTTTACCTGAAAAGTTCATCTCATAAGACTGACTATCCATTAAACCTTAAAAACAAATCAAAAAAGATAGATTTAGAGTTTTGAAAGAGATTCGATCAATAACAGGAAAAGAAGAAGAACATGTATGTACAAATCAAAATAGGACAACCATGTATGTACAAATCAAAACATTACATTTAAACATAAACAAGACATTTAAACATGTATCTACAAATCAAAACAAAATAGAAAACATATATACAAGGCAACAGAAACTCAATGATTTAATCCTTGTACGTGGCATTGTTAAATCAGCCCACAAGGTCCTTTAGAAACCTCCTTTGACACCAGTAGTATCGCAGAACGAGATGTCCAACCAATATACTCAGATTAAACCATTAAAATAGAATAGAGAACATGTATGTACAAATCAAAACAAAACAGACTTGTATGTACAAATCTAAACAAGGCATTTAAACATATATCTACAAATCAAAATAGAACAGACATGTATAGTAAAATTTACAGTAATATACAAAATAGTCAACAAAATCAGTATTTAGTAAGCTTAAGTCACAAGATCCTTCAGATAATCGAAAGCATATAATCAAAGCCCAAAGCCATATACTTACAGAGTCAGCCCTTGTAGAGATCAAACAAATATAAGATAATAGATATAATATAATTAACAAAAATGATAAAATGGCTAAGAGATTAGGTTATGCAAAATGAACAAAAAGATAAATTAGCAAAAATAAACAAATATGAGATTGAACAAATCTGAGATGATAAATCGAAAAATGAACAAAAGGATAACACTAAAAGACTATTATTTTTGTAAACCGCAACCAAAATTCAGAATTTGAGAGAGAAAGGCTGGGACTTGGGAGACTGAGAGTCTGAGAGAGAACAATGAGAGATGTACTTGAAATTTTAGAGAGATTAACAATCAGTAAAAATGAAAGTTAACACAAATAAAAAATACAGAAATCGAAAAAGAAAATGAGAGATCTACTTAACTTACCCAATATGAGTCTCAGATTCCGAGACATGAGACAGAAACTTTGTTATGAACCTTAAATCGCAACCAAATGTCCAAAACCCAGAATCTGTCTAAGAAAGACCAGTGAGAGATATACTTGAAATTTTAGAGAGATTAACAGTCAGCAAAAATGAAAGTTAACACAAACAAAAAATGTAGAAATCGAAAAAAAAAGTGAGAGATCCACTTAATTTACCCAATCTAATTCTCAGATTCTGAGAGATGAGACAGATGAAAGAGTAAAACTTTATTATGAACCCTAAATCGCAACCAAAGGTCTAAAATCCAGATGATGAAAGTTCAAAATGGTGAAAATGGAGAGATTAAGAGATCGAAGCTCGGAGATTAAAGTAGAAAGAGATAAATGAAAGAATCTAAAAGGTTGAATCATGGATGGATGAGATAAGAGATTGAGAGTCGAGAGAGAAGAAACTAAGAATATGAGATTAAGAGTCGAGAGAGAAAATGGCAGCAAAATGGCACAACCTTAAAAATAAACTAGGATTTGTTTCTGGTATAAATGGTTATTTATAGTTAGGGTTTTATTAGTTTAATAATTAAATTAATATTTAATATTTATATATTTAATTATAGACGTTACTTATGGTTTTTTAAATTATACTTTAATTCATATTTAATTAAAATAATATTTTTAATATATTTAAATTATTATTTAATCTAATATTTAATTAATATTATAATAATAATTTTAGTATATTAATATTTAATTTAATTTTCAAAATTTTGCAATTTTAATTATAATATATTTAATTAAAAATTTTAAAAAAATTATGGTTTGGGTTATAACTTATGAGATTAGTTTAAGGGTTAGGGGTTAGGAGTATATGTTTCAAGTTGAGTGATTGGGCTATATGTTTAGTTTAGGGATTCATAGTTTAGGGGGTATATGTTTCAAGTTGCATGTTTGGGGTTATGACCTATGTATTTAGTTTAGGGATTTATGGTTTAGGGGATTAGGCTTATACTTATTAGTATAATAGTATTTGCAAGATTTAAGGTTTGAGGTTATGGGTATATGTTTCAAGCTAAATGTTTAGGGTTATGGGTCTAGTTTAGAGGATTAGGCTTAAACTTATTAAGTTTTGCAAGATTTAGGGTTTGAGGTTCGGGATTAGTGGTATATGTTTTAAGTTAAATGTTTATGGTTATAGCCTATGGGTCTAGTTTAGGGGATTGTGCTTATACTTATTAGTATTTGCAAGATTTAAGGTTTGGGGTTTGGGGTTAGTGGTATATGTTTCAAGATAAATGTTTAAGGTTATGGGTCTAATTTAGGGATTTATGGTTTAGGGGATTAGGCTTGCACTTTAATTATCAATGATTGTAAGGTTTAGGGGTTCAGGTTTAAGGTTTAGGGGTATATGTAACATGTTTCAAGTAGAATGTTTAGGGTTATAGATTTAGTTTAGGGATTTATGGTTTAGAGGATTGGGCTTGCACTTTAATTATAAATTATCGTAATATTTATGGGTTTATATTTAAGGTTTAGGGGTATAAACAATACATGATTTAAGTTGAGTGTTTAGAATTGGGGTTATGAGATTAGTTTAGGGATTAAGGGATTTGGGGATTAGTCTTGTACTTTAATTATTAGTGATGGTAAGATTTAGGGGTTTGAGTTTAGGATTTAGGGGCAAATGTGTCAAGTTGAGTGTTTGGGGTTATGAGATTAGTTTAGGGAGTGGGGTTTATTTTTGTTCATATTAGTCCCTAATTTTAACCGAATTGACCTCAATTTATTTTAACAATTTCTAAATATGATGATATTTTTGTTCATTATAGTCCTTAAAACTTTATTTTTAATTCAAATTTTCTCATATACATATTTCTATTTTTGGTAATTTAGTTATATTATATTTTTAGTCCAATTTTATAGGATCATATAAAAACTCGTCGACCTCAATTTATATTCTTTTGCAATTTAGTCTAATTTATTCTAGTCCCTAAAATTAAATTTTTAGTCCAAATTAATTCCTATTCATATTTTGGTAATTTAGTCCAAAGCTAAAAAAAAATTATTACCGCCCATTTTTAGGGCGGCCCGCCCAATTTCAAAACTCAAATCAAAAGAAACAAACTGAAAAAGGTCATTTTTAATTTTTTAGGGGTTATTTGCACTTTAGGTCCTTACTACTTTAGGAGCTTTACACTTAGGTCTTTTTTATTCTTTAGTTTTAGTTTGATTCATTTTAGTCCCAATTTTAGTTTAGTTTCCTTAGGGTTTAGGGTTTATGATCTATAGTTTATGGTTTAGTCCCAATATTAGTGAATGATTGATTCATTTAAAGTTTAGGGTTTACAAATTAGGGTTTATAGTTTTTGGTTTCTGGTTTAGGATTTAGGGTTTATGGTTGGATTCATTTTAGTCCTAATTTTAGTTTAATTTTAATTTGATTCATTTTAGTCCCAATTTTTATTCTTTAGTTTTAATTTGATTCATTTTAGTCCCAATTTTAATTTTATATGATTAATTATAGTTTTAATTTGATTCATTTAGTCCCTAAAATTAATTTAATTCAATTTAGTCATAATTACTTTTAAATTTGATCCAACAAATAATTGCCCATTTGGCATTTTCCGCCCAATCTTTTTGCTTATGATTAATTATCCTTTAGGTCCTCACTCGTTTAAATTTTTTTCATTTTAGTCATAACATTCACTTTAAAATTTTAGTTTAATTCAATTTAGTCACAATTATATATATATATATATATATATTTAAATTGTAACACATTTCAACATCCTAAGGGATATTTTGGTTCATATTAATCCCTAAAAATTTATTTTATCCAAAATTTACCCACAATTACCAGACCAAAGTCTATTTGTACACGTAAGACCTTACTTGAACTTCAACTAAAATTGATATTACCGGACCTGAATTTTATCCGTCAAAGACGTGACCCGACCTGGAGTCCATCTGAACCTGAATTAACTCGTTAATTAACTGATTCGGACCCAAACTGTTTTGGTTTGAACTGAAACTTACCTGACCTGAAATTAACCCAGATCGAACCCAAACTCAATCTGATTTGAAATCAACCTAACAATGACCCAAATCTGAGTCGAGCCGAACCCGGACTGAACCGAGTCGGACAATTAAATTGACATGATATAACCCATTCTGATTTGACTTGACCTGTCCTAAAACTTGAATGATTACCTAATTTCACATCCCTAGTTAATTTTAAGGTTTGAGGTGATTAACAAATTATTTATAGTCACTCGGGCTTAGTTTTTGGTTGTGGTGGGCAAACCAAGGTTTTGCAAAAGCTAGAAAAACTAGATTTTGGCAAACTAAGGTTTTGGAAGCTAAAATGGTGGGCCTATCAAGGTTTTGACACTCAGAAGTTGAGTGTTTTTTGTTTCTTTCAGAATTTTTTGGGTGGAAAAACTAGTTTAGCCCTCCAAACACAACCAAAAACAGGCCCTAAAAGTGATGAAAATTGTATGCCCCTAATTATGCCTCTTTTAGTGTCATAACTTAAAAAAGTGGATTTAGGATTTAAAGTTAAGACTTATGGTTGGGGATTTGAGAATTAGGGTATGGTGTATATTTTAAGGCTTAAAGTTTAAGGTTTATGATGTGAAATTTTGGGTTAGTGTTTAGAATTTAATTTTTAATGTTTTTATTGTGGGGCATAGAAAGAGGTATAGTTAGGGGCAGAAGATTTTTCTTCCATTAAAAGGGTCTATTTTAATTTGATCACTAAATAAAATAAATAAATCATTAATGTGTCAATCAAGTCATCAATTGTGTTAAAATGGTCAACGGAATCACAAGCGTAACAATTTTCAAATTTGTACAATAATTTCAGTCTGAAACTTGTACTTCTATAAATTTAATCAAAATTTAAAATGATTAGTTAAGTTTAACCCGTAGTATTTTTGTTAAGAATGCATCGACTTCTCTATCTTTCTCTATTGTTCTAGAATACCCCAAAGCATAGTTATATTATTACTATAGTAATTAAATAATGTAAAATAAAAAAAAAATCTAAGCTAAACCAACACCGTATTAATCGACGTAGAAAGCCTATATAAAGGCTACGTATTTTGTTAAGAAGTGCGCAAGTTGTGAGAGTGAGTGTGGGTGTGGGTGACGAGTGTGTGCAAGTGAAAAATGGAGTGTGCGTGCAAGTGTAGGGGAGAGAAAACACATTTGAGAAATTTGTAGTGAGGTAAGTGTTGTAATATTTTGTGTATTAATAAAAGTGTTAGTTTCCCTTGTAATTAGAAGGTTTTCGGTTAAGCCTCAGTTTATGTATTTTTTAGTGCACTTGAATTGGTTATTATATAGTCGGTTTTGCCACCTGAATGATATATGGTCGGCATTATTGCCTAAATAGTGTATGATTGTTCTACCATCTACATGGTGTATGGTCGGCATTGTCGCCTAAATTTTTGTGCATTAAAAAATTAGAAGATAGAAAGGCTAACTGACTCAGGGAGTTGGTGTAGTACTAGGGGTCAGTCTTAGGTCCTCTGTAGTGGGTGTGTTGGGTCCGTCGGGTTTCCAACAATTGATATCAGAGCGGGCGATCTGAGACCATTACAAATGGAGAAAGCTTCGGTAAGCGTGGGACGCTTACATTCGTTGGCGTTTCATTAAGGTGTTAATGGGAGACTCTTCCAAAACACATTTAGGGATTGTAAAGCTATTGGTTTGGAACCAATCTTAGTGGATGTTGGGGGTCAGTCGACATGGCAGACTCTGGAAGCACAAGCAACGGGATTGGGAAGCTCAATGACCATAACTACGATTATTGGGAGACACGCATAGAGTCTACCTACAAGATCAGGACTTGTGGGAAATAGTCGTCGACACCGATACAACTCCTCCACCGAGTGAGAATGCCGAAGCCTTGAGAAAATGGAAGATCAAGGCTGGGAAGGCTTTATACATATTGAAGACCACAATCGAGGAGGACCTATTGGAGCATATTCGTGATGACAACACACCAAAGGCATCATGGGAAACTTTGGCAAAGTTATTTTCAAAGAAGAATGAAGCACGCCTCCAACTCTTGGAAAATGAGCTCGCGGGTATTTCACAAGGAAACTTATCTACTGGTCAGTAGTTTACCAATGTGAAATCTATTTACCGTGAGATATCTCAACTTGCACCAGAGGAGAAGGTGAGCGAGGAAAGGATGAAAAGGATTCTCATTCATGGTCTAAGACCCGAGTATAATGCATTTATTGTCGTTGTAAGAGGATGGCCTACTCAACCATCCTTAGTGGAGCTACAGAACCTATTGGCTAATCATGAGGCATTAGCCAAACATATAAGCAAAGTAATTATCAAAGACGAAGAGGAGGAACTCTTCACCAGCAAAAAGAAAGGTACGCCACGAAGACAAGACGTGGCAAAGGAAATGAGAACACAAGGAGACAAGTTTCACTCGAGAGTTGGAAGTAACACTTTAGGGGGAGCTCAATGTGAAAAATAAGACTATCACCAATAGTACGAGGAGAACAATAGAAGACAAAGTGGTGAATTCTTCAATTTTGGAAGGAAATGCCACTTTGCTCGAGATTGCAGATTACCCAAGAGAAAGACTTTCCAAGGAAACATGGCCATCACAAAAGAAGATGAGGGTGAGGTCGTGTTGGATGCTTCCATCGGCGAGGAAGAATGGGATGCAGAAGGTGGAGTTTTTTTTTTTTTTGAAGATTTAGTAGAAGAAATGGAGGAATCATCTCTTGTAGCAACCACATACTCAAAGACGAGCTACGGTGATGAAGAAGAGTTCGAAGAAGACATAGAAGAACCAACTCTTGCAACAACCATGGAGTCAAAACTTGACTACTAGAAGGATTGGATCGTCGACTCTGGGTGCTCCAATCATATAACCAATGATGAGAAGAAGCTGCAAGACATGAACGATGCACAAAAAGGTTGGAGATGTTTTGATCCAACCAATTACAAGTGCTACACTTCAAGGAATGTGGTGTTTGATGAAGCTTATTCCTGGTGGTCACATCAGCGGAACGAACTTCTGAAATATCATGGTATAGAAGAGATTTTAGAAGATAACAAAGAATGATAAGAGCAAGCATCAGATTCAAATGAAGAAAGAGAAAGCTCACCCTCGAAAGATAAAAGTATATGGAAGACGGTTGTATATCAACCTACATCTGAGGAGCTTTTTCCAAGCTAAATGGAAGTCGACGAGCTTCGCGAAGAAATGTCGGGAGTCCTAAATGAGGCTACTGGTAAGTGTTCACAACAATGTGAGACTTTTTCTAGTGAAATTCTTACCCTCAAAGAAGATAACGAAACTCTAAGAGGGGAGCTTAAGATGGTACATGGGGAATTGGAAGATATGAAGGAGAAGATGGTGCTTCTAAGGAAGGCACTAGCTCATGGTGGGAAAGTCGCCTCGTCCGTCTCAATTCCAACTTCTTTGAGAGTGGAGGTTTCTAAACTCAAGTCTTATAAAGAGGATAGGAACATGAAGGATGTAGATAACTTCTTGTGGAGCCTGGAACATTACATCCAAGCTAAAAACGTCATGGAAGATGCTAGGAAGATCGACCATGCCTTACTTTATTTGGAAGATATTGCGTTGCTATGGTTGTGGCGTAAGCATGGCAAAATGAAAAGGGGAGCTTGCACCATTGTTATTTATGAATCCCTCACCAAATTTAAGAAACGTGAGAACTACAAGCAAAAGGGGAACAAAGGTCAGGGCATGGGAAGAAATAAATCACACAAAAAGTGAAGATTGAAACTAGCGTATAAGGAAGAAGCCTTCAAGGAAAAAAGAGACAACAAAAGAGAAAGAGAGAAAGTTACTCAACAACAAAGAGATATAAGTATGCAATCTCTCCATATCCTCAACTATATCAAGGCTAATGACGAGGTGCCTACATATGAAATGAAAAGATTGTTGTTCGAGCAAGTGAAGATTGGAGGACAACTAGTACGTACCTTAGTCGACATTGGAGAAACAAACAAGTTCGTCAAGGAGATCCTTGAAAGAGAGATCAAGATGTTGCCAACAAAGACAGATAAGCAAGTTGCAAACATATTCACAAAGAGTCTTAGTAGATCAAAGTGTGAGAAGATAAGAGAAACACTTTGTATGATCTGCAAGTCATCTATGAAGAGAAGTCGTTAAGGGGGAGTGTTAAGAATGCACCGACTTCTCTATTTTTCTCCATTGTTCTAGAATTCCCCAAAGCATAGTTATATTATTACTATAGTATGTAACATAAAAAAATCTAAGCTAAACCGACATAGTGTTAACCAACATAGCAAGCGTATATAAAAGCTATGTATTTTGTTAAGAAGTGCGCAAGCTGAGAGATTGAGTGTGGGTGTGAGTGACAATTGTGTGCAAGTGAAAAGTGGAGTGTGCGTGCAAGTGTAGGGGAGAGAAAACACATTTGAGATATTTGTAGTGAGGTAAGTGTTGTAATATTTTGTGTATTAATAAAAGTGTTAGTTTCCCGGTTAAGCCTCAGCTTATGTATTTTTTTAGTGCACTTGAATTGGTTATTATATGGCTGGCTTTGCCGCGTGAATGATATATGGTCGGCATTGTCACTTAAATAATATATGGTCTGTTCTACCGCTTACACGGTGTATGGTCGACACTACCGCCTAAGTTGTTGTGTACTAAGAAATTAAAAGATAGAAATGCTAACCGACTCAGAGAGTTGGTGTAGTACTAGTGGTCGGTCTTAGGTCCTCTGTAGTGGGTGTGTTGAGTCTGTTATGTTTCCAACATATTTACAACTCCTATCTATTTGATCCTTGTTTTAATTCAAAAGAAATAGTTCAGTAAATATAACTATATATAAAGATGATGACACAAGATTATGATTAGTGAGGAATAAACTCGATCTGATGAGACAATAACAAAAGCTTGGGAATAGATTCACTAGTTGTTCATTATGATCTATGTTGTGATAAACACAGATGAACCTGTGTTTAATTAATCTTTGGAATAAACATAAAGATCCATAAAATACAAGTTCATTTATGTTTTTATTAGGGAAAATCGCATATTTAGCACCTTAACTATGCATGTGTTACTGTTTTGGTATCTCAACTATTATTTTTTATAAAATAGCACCTAACGTTATGTTTTTGTTCTATTTTGGTACCTCCATCGTTTAAAATTAACAGAAATGATGATGTGGCTTGGGTTAATAATAGTTTTAGTCAAGAAACTTATACACTCTATCAATTTAGTCTAAAATTCTATCAATTTAAACATTATTTTAATTTTTGGATTAAAATTGTAAATTCCTTATTTTCTTCTTCTTCCAGTCGAATACTTTTTTGGGTTTTGGAGTTAAAAAAACACGCTTGTGACAATCAAAACTTTAAGATGTGAGGATCAATGGGGGCTAATCATGGGTCCATTGGAGGAGTCAAACTCCACGGTCGAGATACGAACGAGAATACGAGGGGTGGGAAAGAGATGAGACAAAATTCTATCAAAATTAAAATGATGTTTTAAATTGATGGATTTTGGACTAAATTGATATATATATATATATATATATATATATAAGTGTTTTGGACTAAAACTGTGATTATACCAAGCTACGTCATCACCTCCGTTAGTTTTTAACGGTCAGGTGTAAAAACAAAACAAAAATATAATGTTAGATACCATCTTGCCAAAAATAATAGTTATGATACTAAAACATTAACGTCGGCATAGTTGAGGTACTAGTTTTCCCTTTTTATTTACTTATGTTCTCTTTTAAAAATCTAAACTATTGGTGGAGTCTAACCGTACAACATTTAACTTACGGTTAAAAAATAACGGAACGTAAAATGTTAGAAAAATAAAACTTAAAATGTTAGCCACCAACCGAAAATATTATGCTTTTTGATAATATTTTAGGTTGTTAAAAAAAGAAAAAAAATGTGTAACCGAAAGAGTGTATTGTTCGTAAATTAAAAAACATAGAACTTAAAATATTACACACCAACCTAAATGTTACTAAAACATATAACATTTCAAATTGACATGATAAGTTTCAAAATCTTACTAACAAGTATCGAAACTTACCAATATGTAACATTTCCGGTTGCAACCTAAAACATTACTATTATATATAACATTTTAGGTTACAACCTAAAATTTAAAAACTTATATAACATTTTTGATTGCAACCTAAAATGTTACGGATACCTAAAGTATTTTAGATTAGATATTGTAAACTTTCGAAACTTGTCGTAAAACGCCTCTGTTCAAGATATTATTCATTGCTGTCGATCAAAGAATAAAGTGCTTCAACGAGGAAAATAGTTCTTATACAAAGAAAACCTTAAAAAGTTTAAATTTTTTAACCGGGATTTCAAATTTAGAATTTTTTTGAGAAAAAAAAACATATTTTTAAGTTCATAACTCTTTAATAGTGATTTTGTTAATTCTGAACTAAACCTTAAATTTTTTATTGGATGACGAATATTTTTTATAGGTATATGAGTAATTTAAACTTAATTTTAACAAATCAAACTCAGAATTAGGTAATTGATGAAAAAAATAGCTTATTGTCAAGTTCAGTAACACTTTAATGGCGATTTTGTTAATTCCAACCAAAATCTAAGATTTTTTTATTAAGTAATGAAGATTTCTTATATATGAATAATTCAACAAATCAAATATGGAATTAAGTAATGGATAAAAATTTTGATATTGTTTTTAATCTAGAATTCTTGATTTTGAGTATTATGTGAATTTAGGTTGGAATGTATTTTAAACTTAGAGTAAAGTTTCGATACTTGTCGTGAAACTTAAAATGTAATCGGTATGTATAACATTTTAGGTTGGGATGATAAATTTTTTTTTGTAACTATCGAAACTTAGAACAAAGTTTTGATACTTGCCGTGAAACATAAAATGTAATCAGTATGCATAACATTTTAGGTTGGAATGATAGAGTTTTTTTTTATTTTGATACTTGTCGTGAAACTTAAAATGCAACTAGTATGTATAACATTTTAGGTTAATGTATCACAGTTTTTTTGTAAGTTTCAGAATTTCTAACTAAATTTCGAAACGCATAACCAAGTATGTCTTAAGAATAAGTTTGACAGTTACAACTTAAAATGTAAACAATTTTTTTCTAAGTTTCGGAACTCATAATTAAGTATGTGCAATGATAACATTTCTGGTTGCAATTAGGTTGGAGTCTAGCCGAGTTTCAAGTTCTTTGACATTTAACAGTAATTTTTTTAATTTTGACATAAATTTAAAAAAATTTATTGTGTAATGAAGATTTTTTATAGTGTATTAGTAATTCAAACTTAATTTTAACAAATTAAACACAAAATTAGATGATTGGTGAAAGAAATAGATATTAGTAATGGTGATTTTGTCAATTCCGACCTAAGATTAAGATTCTTTATTGGGTAGTGAAGATTTCTGATAATATATTAGTAATCTAAACTTATTTTAACAAATTAAATTTAAAATTAGGTAATTATGAAAAAAATAGCTTATTTTTAAGTTCTTTAGCTCTTTAATGGTGATTTTGTTAATTCCGGCCTAAACTTAAAATTTGTTATCATGTAATGAAAATTTTTTATAGTATATGAATAGTCTAAACTTAATTTTAACAAATCAAACCCGAAATTAAGTAGGTGATAAAAATTGTGATATTACTCTTAGCTAGAATTTTTTGAATTTGAGTAAAACGTGATTTTAGATCGAATAGTTCGAAACTTAAAAAAAAAACTACTCAAAAAGTAACTAGTATTTATAACATCTTATGTCGGAGTTCACAAGATTTTAAGCTTCAACCTAAAATAATATACAAAATTATAATAATTTAAGATACAACTTAAAATATTATCAATAGTATAACATTTTAGTTTGGAAAAGGCAATCTAAAATGTTACCTAAATTTATAATTACAACTGAAATTATTACTGATATATATAACAATTTAGTTTGGTAACCGAATGAAAGAGAACCAACCACGCAGTTTTTAACCGCAGTTTAGATGCCGCACCCAGACTCACCCACCCAAACTATTGGGATTCCATTATACAAGTAAAACACACACACAAAAAAACAAATATGATCAAAAACTATCGGAGACTGAGATTTATTGTTATTTGAGCAAACAGTTAAAAACAAAGAGAACAAATCCCCCCACACCAATAGTATGTTTCAGACCTTGAATAATACATAACACCCCCAAAACTTCTAAGAATTATATAGAAAAAAAAAACAATGAAACCCCTTGTACAAAAAAATCTGTGGAAATCCACAGACCAAAACCCTATCCCTATCTCACAAAAAATCAGTCAAAAATAACGAGTGCAAATATGCTTGAATCAGATACATTACCCCCCTCCCCATGTTTCAATTACTAAACACCGAATGAAACTCGCCCCCTTCAAGCTTTTGGAGGCTCTGCATGCTAAAATTCATACACAAATACCCCTCCCCTCCTCAGAACCATGCATAATGGCCAAACTTGTTTCAAGACAAGAAAACTGATATGGTTTGCCTCGGAAAAACCCATGACCACGTATCGACATTTTCTTTTATACGAAACGCAGCTCCAATACAGTCGGATGATGCACAAAATATACCAACAGTATCGATGCTGACAAACATCTCTGAAGAACCACAAATAATGTAGAACAATGACAAGCATGGATACCAAAGTCCTTATACTTGATACTTTGAAAGTTTATCCTTAACAGGTGGCTCCAAAGCAGACATGCATTGGTCCCATGCCCCATTCCTAAGCATCTGCAGCAACATGTATTCTCTCACGCCGTAAATAAACCAGAATATTTCAGCAAGAAGGTATAATCAATAAAATCAAAGCTGATGATGACAACTGTCTACCTGTTTGTAACCATGCAAGACCTGACAAACTTCATTATGTAGTTCTTCGCTTCTTATTTCCTACAAGCAGAGAATAAAGCCAAAAGATAAAACTTTTAGTTTAACATACACAACCCTAAAATACAACTAATAACACCACCCTTACATGCCAACTTGCAATAGCTTTACACATGAAAACAAGTGAACTCAGAGCCCCTGATGGATTTGCCCTGACCTGGAAAAGTGTACATCCAAGAACAGATTAGTTTATTGATTCACTGTTAATTAACATTATTACAAAAATAGATGCATACCATTGCACATAGACCTCGGAAGGCATCTTCTTTCTCAATATCATCTCGTATCCTGACAAAGTTATTTGTCAAATGAGTTGACATAAAGCTTGCTAATAAAGTATGATTCAGATTCTGCTCTAATAAGTGTAATTTAATGTATTGACCCAAACAGGAACTTATCTATATACATCAAAGCAACAATCACAAGTGACAAAAATAAATAATACTTACATAGACAAAGCAATACACCATGATTGCATGAAATGCTCCATGTGTGGCGATACAAGATCTGGACAGACCCATGCAAGCCTCCCTAGTGTAATTGCACTATTTTCAACAAGTGACTTGTTGAGCCCCTGCTAATCATGCAGAGATGAGATTATGACATCAAAACGACTAATACAAGAACTCAGGTACAAACAATAATTATGCATAAATCAGCATGCATCCCAGCAGACTTCACCAATAGAAAGGGAATATTACCTCCACATGCTGGAGGATTGGAACCAGGCATGAGATCACTGACATGACAACGGGAGAAATTTCTTGACGTACCTGAAATTCAAAAAGTCAAATAGTCAAAATAAAATAAAAAGATTCAAAACACCCAAGGGAGAATCAACTTATGAAAGCATGTCAATTAAACAGTAAATAATCTAATTTTATCATGATGCAGAATGCAGAAAACACATACCTTAATTGCTAGCTCGCCGATAGCCCAGCATGCATTATTTGCTACTGAAATGGTTTCCTTTATCTTGGGAGTACTCTGCATTGGAGATATACTATGTAAAACTGTAAATAACGCAAACTGAAATAAGGAAGCCCAAAATGAGTCCTTACCAATTGCTTTGCTGCTATATCAAGAAACTCAGACAAATGAGGATGCAAATGTACAGGGCAGACCTAATGAAAGTCAACATTTGAATAATGTTAACACACTACCAAAACACTATAAAAACATAATAAGAAGTTTGAAGTTGATCAGCTAGTGTTTGAGGCTTATTAATAAGAGATTAGAGATTTGCAAGCTTCATGTCCTTAGAGGAAGAAAGGTGATGTTTTATTTAGCCTATGGCTCTAAACTAGCATAATTGGTGGGTTCAATTTTAACGTACTCTTGCAAGATCCCCAAGAAGTGCAAAGGCACTTTGTCGAACATCAGAAGCATCATCCATGCAACACTGCAGAAGCAAGTCCCTCAAATTGCTCTGTGAAACCTGCATATAATAGGTCCATGTGAGCAAAACAAACATCACAGGTCACATTATCATAAATTTTATAGGGAAGGGAAATATCCAGTTTGCACACAAAATATCAGGAACAAACGGACAAGTCCTCAGAACCTAGGTATGATGGACAATTAATCTATTAAACATTAAGGCAGGAAATATAAAAATTTTAAGTGATATATAGTGTAAGAAAGTTTGCATGAATAATAGTCCATTGGCTCATTACAGTCATCCATGTGTTCTCTTCAATTACCCCAGTGGCTAACATCGCATACTGGCTAAAATTTTTGCTTCACATGACTTCTCACTAAATAGATAATTACACCGACTAAAAGCATTGCCCACTTCAGTTCAAGATATGAGAAAAGGACATAAAGAGAAAGCAAGTACCAAACTCTCTATTCCACTACCAAGGCCCTCTGTCAGTCCAGAGAGCAAATCAAGCGCGCATACAATGAACTCCTTATCATACTGAACCCCAGCTGAAACAGGATCAACCTGCAATACAAATTCCAGCAATTTCTTCAAAAGATTAAAAGTAAAATATTTTATAGATCATAGAAATAATCATTCATATATGGCGTATACATTATGCAACAGAAAAGCAGACTCCATGAATTATCATGCGGTGAAGAAAAGGGTCGGTTGCTTTGAGGTTGGTGCACAGGTTGGAGTAATATAACAAAGCAAATAGAAAATCAGATTGAAAAATCATGTGGTGAAGTGTATCAAAATTACATGCAAAAATTTCACTGTTGGATAATATAATTGATTCATATATATGAAAATGCAGATAAATGCAACTGATTTCTCTGTACATCTATTTTAGCTTTAAACTTTCCAAATCAAATAATTTTGAACATATATTATTAATGCAACACAAGTTTAGAGGAAAGCACTGTCTATGACACATATCACACAAGGAAATTTCAGATAGTCTTGGCTAAACATCTTGATCCCAGAAACCAAGCACACAATAACATGACAACAGAACACAAATTAAACAAATAATCCAGGCACTAGTCAATAGCTGCTTGATTGAGGAGAATAATTACAGTGAACAAAAGATCTATAAAAGCATCAGTCAACCATGAAGGCGAAAGCACAAATGAACAAATTGAAGTTGGAAAATAAAATCAACCTAAATTTTTTATTAGTAGAGAAGTAAAGAGAAATTTATAAAAACCTTGGCCAATAGTTGACTCTGGATGATATTTATGCACCTTTGAAATACAGGCGGAGCAAATTGAGAGAACCCAGTACCCAATGCCTGAAAAAGTAAATACATTAATTCTAGTGTTAACTTTACTACAATAGTGTACAGTCATCTTGTTCAAATATATAATCCAATATCATGTTGAAGAATGCTATGGTGCTAAACTGACAGCAGATTAAAAAATTATGCAGATTGGACTGGCCCTAAGATTAATAAGAACTTCTAGTTTGTGCACACTCCCATCCTCCAAGTTGCATTATGCAGAGGGAGAAAAATGCAAACACCATTAAGCCAAAAACAACATTCGGAAGGGAGAACTCAGATGCTCAGTGAGTAGGTTGAAGAAAACCAGAAACAGATGTAACTAGAACAGAACAGACATTTCTTTTTGTGATTCACATCCCAAGACCACAAAACAAAGCATACACCAGAGCCATGCCTTTTTGCAATTATACTATACTTATCATGTTGAAATATCAGCAAAGGTGCACCCCAATCTCATACTGGTCTTTTCACTGATAGAATAGTTCTCTTATACTTGCAGTACGCATTACAAATCTTACCAGAGGATAGAGTGGACGGTTAGTCAAAGCAGCAAGGGCAATGTAACTACAGCCAACTCTATACAAGCTTAAAGCCTCTTTCAAAAATACTTCTAGATGTATTCAGTATTCACTATTCAATTACTTGCTGACCTCAGTGTAAAATAAAATGTTAAATATAAGAGACAACAGACCTGTGCAATAGATGTGAAGCACTCAAGTAGTGGAAAGAGATCTTTGTCAGAATTTGGAACCTGATCCCACTTTGCAATAAGTGGAGGCATCAGAATTTCAAGATAAACAGGCTGCAAAATGACAAAAACTGTCAATGGAGAGAATCATCTTTATACCACTATTGTGCATAGCAAGACTCTAATACATATCACAAAGAAGAGACAATGCGAAGAACATTGTTATTATCTTGGCATACTAATATACCTGATTCAATTCCCCTCCAACAGCATCTGCTAGAGTTCCAATAGCATCATAAACAATTCTAAGGTTCCGTTTCTGTAAATTATACATAAATGAGAAAAAACTATTCAGCGGTGTAGATGAAGCAGCAGCATCTATCATAAGGTATGATCACGACAATCAAATGTAGCTTATCATCCAGAAAACAACCTGATACTTGCCAAAAGCGCACATAAGATGCTGCAGAATTACTTCCAACCTTGGTGCCAACTCTTCGGCAGCCTCCTGCAAACAAAATTAATATATATATATAAGAATTTAAATCCCATACGCAAAAACTTGTGCAGCATGTTTATAACAACCTCCTCAAGTGTTGCGAAAGCCGAACAAGCAGCCTCTTGCACCCGCTTGTTAGTATCCAATATTCTTCGCAGAAGGCCCATAAGAGTTGCGTCAAATTGCTCGTAGCCTTTTTGATGACCACTATCCTGAAACAAGCCAAGCATGAGAGTTTTAAACCACAAAATCCAAAGCAATAGACAAAATGTGCCAAGAACAAACAGAAGATTGTCATATCACATATGATGCAAAAGGATATATTATTTTGTTGGATATCATAGTTATTTATCATTAATAGTTTAAGAAAGATTTACAGCTAAACAACATCAGCTTGGAAGTTATGGTCTTCAAAAGAAACAACTGAAGCAGCAATTTTCATCGATACCTGAACAATGCATTTGCTGAATCGAGAAAGTGTCCAACAGGATATACTCCTTATGAGAGGAAACTTATCGTCTAGAAGGGGAATTAGAAAGGCCACAATCTGCGGGGGGAAATATGTTTTTCTATTAATTCAACACCATGGCAATCAAAACAAAAGAAAAGGCAATGACAAAAGAAACAATGATAAATTAAGAAGCATGACTTGATTTAAGTAAAACAAATAAATGTTATATATGTACGATTTATTCTTCACCTTGTAATCTGCCTCACAACTTTGTGCATCAGTACAGAACAACAAGAATTACCTCAGACAAATGAGGATAGAGACCATTGATGCAACCTTCACCAACTGCACCAAGAGCCAAAACAGCAGCTTCCCTATCTTTCCAGGCTTCATCACCACTAGCAGCTAACTTGGCCTACAAAAGATCAACAAAAGGAAAAATCTAGATGTAATACCCATCACTATTTTCTCCAATTAAGCTCATGCAGAGAGCAGCAAAAGTTTGACATTAGCAACAAATACTTTTTGATCAAACTAGCATATCTACATCATAGCAAATTATTTAAATTTGCAAAGTTAGCACATGAAACAATCTTATCTTCTGATATGCAATTTGGAACAAGCTGAGGTAACATCTCTTTGCCAAAATGAACTAATAATGCAGAATATTTACAGAAATACTGATTATAAAATACCTGGTTGTGTTTAGTGTCAAGAGTCCCTAATAAATTCATAAACCATTTAAATTGCATCTATAATATATTGTTTTAAAACAAAAAATACATATATTTTAAAACCTACCCACCCTTTTTGAAACAAATTTACATAAACCAACAAATAAAATTAGATGTTAATATCCTAAAAATTGTTTCTGTATATTGTTTGAAAAACATATATACATTTTTAAACTACCCACCCTTTTTTCCAAAAGTTTGCATGCATTATATATATATATATATTAGATTTATTTTTTGATACACAAGCTGTGTAAAAATAATTTACACAATCCTTCCTATTTAAACTACAAAATCTAAATCCCTAACCTAAAATCCAAACCCTAAACACTTAAAGCAACCCCCCTAAAGCCTAAAATAGACAGGCTTGGGTAAACTTCACACAGACTGTGTATCAAATAATTTTCCTATCTATTATATACTGTCTTTTTCTTTTAATCCCATGTATGTGGGTGCAACCAGTACTAGCGACCAACAACATAAATAGATTAGGCATCAAAGTTACCTGAATAATAGGCATCAAAGTTGGAAGAATTTCATCCCCAAACACATTTGATAGAACATCAAGAGCAGCCGCACTGCATTTCCGTAAGTTCCATATGTTGAATGAGTCATCATCCTGTACCAAATGACCATTTGGGGAAAAGTTCCACTAGAAAACAGATCTCTAAAACTAACAGAACCATAGAGAACTTAGTTATGTTCTCATATTGACTGGCACAGAAAGGGGGAACAAATACTTACATCATCTTCTGCATCATCAGAACCATGAAATCGTGACGTATGAAAGCGAGGTTTAAGATCCTGAATAGAAAATATTAGGGAGAACCACATTCAGCCAAATGCTTATTTAGAATAAATTACGGAAAGCTGAGAACAATGATCAGAAACAATTATATCAACCTGATCTCTGTCTGGAAGAGACTCATCTTCCTACAAGAATGAATTAATTCCAAGTAAATTATCAATTATAATTGCCAAATTCACATAATCTGAATAAAGAAGACAAAAACTAACCTCAGCCTCAATAAGTGATTCATCATCATCTGCATAAACCATGTTTGACAACAAAATCTACAAAGAACAGTGACAGGTATGTGAAAACTAAGAACGTGATTTTATAAAAAAGCTCCTCAAAAAGAAAAGATATAAAACCCAGCAAAGTATTAGCATACTGGAATTAGGCGTGGCAAATATTCTCTCAAAATCGCAGGAGGTAATTGGGCATCACAATATGCAGACCTGCAAACCAAGATCAACATTGAATCATAAACATTAGCCAAGACCAAGGTAAAAATGCCAGTAAAGTTAAATGCATGACCTTCAACCTCTCCATGCCTGAAAGCAAGAAAAATAATCAAAATTTTTGAACAGAAACTACTAAAAAAAATTATGGCTAAAACATAAAGCCAGAGGCATGGACAATGCACCTCAAATGCAAACAGGGGTGAAAAAGAAGAAAAAAAAGAAGGATCTAATTTCAGGAGATATTGCATTCCACCAAAAACTATTTGTTTGAAGATTGTCAAAATGCATAAGCTATCAACATATGGTTTTAAAATTTTCTTAATCTACTAACAAATTCAAAAATGGAATGCACAAAGGAAGTTACCAAAATTCACATGCTTCAAGTGCCACTTCATCATCAGTGTCCTTATTGACTTGCAACATATATTCAATTACATTCTTCATATGCGGCTGTGAAATAATGCTAAGTCACATCAGAGAAAATAACAGCTTGTAAACAAGCCTAAAAGGACAAAAAGAACATAACACCGAACCAAAAAGTTACAATACATACGGCAATCAAGAAAGAATGTATGACAACAAAAATGCAACAAACAAAAGATACCTACCTCCAGAACAGATGGACGAACTTCAATCAGCTGAACAAATGCTGCACAAACCTGATCATTTGGTAAGAAAAAGAAAACATTGGTCTGAATTCAGTTACATAATATATGCAGGGTCCATGATAGAAAAAGGACAAGAACCATTAACATCAAAAGACTATATGACAAAACATGGCTGATTCTAACGCTGCATTCAAAATAGATTTTCAAATCAGAAATGATAAACCCAAGCTTTTATAGGCTTCAATAATAAATTATAAGGAAAATTAAGAAATATTTACAATAGAGTATTCCAAGCAAAATATTAGATTATAACTACAATATGAATACAAAAGAAAAGGAGAAACTATTCACCAATTTCCGCACTTCTGCTGCAGGGTCATTAGCAAGGCCAAACAGACCATGAAGGTATTTATCCATGGATGTATATAAAGCCTGAAAGAAATTAATGTACAACTCAAGTATTGCCCTAAAAGTATCAGAATAACGTACATCACAAGAAGAATATAAATGTACAAACTTTCAAGTTAACTTACAGAAGGCATCAACATGATATATTGGTTTACAGAACCCAATGACAGCTTTCTCAGAGAAGCATGGGGAGACTGAAAAAACTGCTCAGAAGAAACAGACATAATTAGAAAAATTCTAAATGCAGACAAAATTTTAAAATACAGAAATGCATTTCACCTGAAATAACCGAGGAAGGAATATGTTGATTGGCCTTTCAGCTAACCCAGGAACATCTGAATCCAGCACTTGCGGTATATCCTCACAAATCTGTATTACAAAGGAATGGTTGATGCGTTAAAAGTAATTCAGAATCAGCATATAACTGTAGGATATTGCACTTGTATTTGGATTAGGATTAAACTCTTAGGAGTTTGTTATTATATGTAATTATTGTTTTATGTAAATAGATTAGGATTAAAACTCCTAAAGAGTCCTAAGCCTTGTATAGAGTTAGAAGTTTTGTAGTTCTAGGAATCCTTATCCTAGTTGAACTCCTACGTGACTCTATAAAAGAGTCTCATGTTGTATCTTTCTAAATCATCAAATAACAGAAAAAGTATTTTGTTTTCTACTCTTTCTACATGGTATCAGCTGGGGTTTCGATTCCTCAACCCTAGTCGACTTCCAAATCAAAACAAATCACCAGAAAAACCTCCTGCTCGATGGCTAATTCTTCTTCAACCATCGATATCTCATCTTCATTAGGATTTATTTCTGGTTCTGACGACCCCCAGTTGGCAAGAACTACTGAAACGAAACTGGCCATAAAAGAACCTGCAGGTACCTCCTTCCCAACAGCCTTATTGTCTACACAGCTCAATCCAACTTGGATCATCGACTCTGGGGCTACCGACCACATGACTGGTAATAAAGATTTATTTCTCAATTACTCAACCTCCTCTTCGGGTAGATCAATTAAAACTGCTGATGGTTCTCTCTGACAAATTGCGGGTTCTGGTTCTATTATTATTAATCCCAATCTGGTGCTAGATGATGTTCTCTTTGTACCAAATCTTGCCTGCAATCTTATCTCTGTTAGCAAGCTTTCGAAAACCTTGAAGTATTCTGCAAGTTTTAATGACTCTAGTTGTATTTTACAGGCTATGGACTCAAAAAAGACAATCGGCACTGCCAGTTTGCACAATGGTCTTTATGCTCTCCATAGCTCTCCATCACCTTGCACCTCTTTCTCTCTTTCCTCCTTTACTACTTTAGAACAATTTGATGATGTGTTATTATGGCATTTTAGGTTAGGTCACCCTAATTTTCAATATCTGTCAAAGTTATATCCATCTTTGTTTATCAATAAAAAGCCAAGTTTATTTAAATGCCATATTTGCCCTCTTGCTAAACAAACTAAAGCATCTTATCTTCCATCTCCTTATAAACCATCTCACCCTTTTTTTTGATCCACAGTGATATTTGGGGTCCTTCTCGGGTGAAGAATACTGATGGCAGTAAGTGGTTTATTACCTTTATTGATGATCATAGTAGGATTACTTGGACTTATTTAATGAAAGAAAAGTCCGAAACTACGAGGGTTTTTGAGAGGTTTTATAACATGGTTCTTACTCAATTCCAAACCAAAATTCAACTGTTTAAGTCTGATAATGGGAGTGAATTTTTTGCTAAGTCTTTGAGTGCATTTTTTCAAAAGCAGGGAATAGTTCAACTTAGTTCTTGTGTTGATACTCCACAACAAAACGAAATTGCAGAAAGAAAAAACAGACATCTCCTTGAAGTTGCTCGTTCTCTTTTATTTACTAGTAATGTCCCTAAATACTTGTGGGGTGAGGCCTTGTTAACTGCCACATATTTGATCAACCGCATGCCTAGTAAGGTTTTGAAATTTCAGACACCTCAATCTGTCTTCCTGGAGAGTTATCCACATTTTAAGCCTATCTCTTCTATTTTACCTCTTAAAATATTTGGTTGTACTTTCTTTATTCATAATTCAGCCCCTAATAAGTCCAAGTTAGATCCTAGATCATTAAAGTGTATACTAGTTGGTTATTCTTCACTCAAGAAGGGCTATAAATGCTATCATCCTCCTCGCAGATTTTTTGTTACTATGGATCTTACATTTTTTGAGCAGGACCCTTACTTTCCTCAGGCTGCAATTCAGGGGGAGACTTGGGATGATTTTCAACCTTCTCCTCACCCTCAGGTAATCTCTCCCAATATTTCTCTACCACCAGATTTTGAATCCACTACTTCACCCTTATCCGAACCTACATCTCCTTTACCAACTCCTTCCAAAACACCTACACCTATTCGAAACACATTCACTCCTTCTAAAACTCCTCAAAACTTTTCGAAAACACCTACTCCTCCTCCTAAACAAATTTTGACCTATATAAGGAAAAAGAAAACTATACCAGAGGCTATTCTACAATCTGACACTTGTCGTGAGTTAGATTTGAGTCCATCTGCCAATATGGAGGAGGAAGGTAATATAATCAGTGAGCCTACTATCCCTAATCTTGATGATTTTCCTATTGCTATTAGAAAAGGGGTTAGAAAGTGCACTAAACATCCTATTCAGAAATTTGTTGGATACAGTACATTGAAGCCATCCTTTAAAGCCTTTACAACAAGCTTAGATAAGGAGCAGATTCCTTCTGCAGTTGATGAAGCTTTAAAGCATCCCAAGTGGAGGAAGATTGTCGAAGAAGAAATTAGTGCTCTTGAGAAGAATGGTACATGGACAATAATTGATCTTCCCCAAGCTAAAAAACTTGTTGGTTGTAAGTGGGTTTTTGCTGTGAAATATAACTTTGATGGTAGTGTCCAGAGATACAAAGCAAGGCTTGTGGCTAAAGGCTATACACAGACCTATGGGATCAACTACACAGAAACCTTTGCTCCATTGGATAACTTTACACTGTTCGGGTATTACTAAGTCTAGCTGTCAATTCTAATTGGAAGGTTCACCAACTTGATGTGAAGAATGCATTCCTTAATGGAAAGTTAGAGGAAGAGGTTTATATGAAGATTCCACCTGGTCTGAGATCGATTGAAAGAGATTAGAAAGTTTGTAAGCTCAACTGGTCACTTTATGGTCTAAAACAGTCTCCTCGAGCTTAGTTCGACAGATTCACCAAAGCTATTCTGAAAGATGGATACAAGCAATCATTGGCGGATCACACACTCTCTTCATTAAGGTAACCTCAGAAAACAAAAGAATTATCTTAATTGTCTATGTAGATGACATAATTGTGACAGGAGATGATGAGAAGGAAATCGGGTGCTTGAAATCCTTCTACATAGAGAATTTGAAACAAAGGATTTTGGACAACTTCGATACTTCCTCGGAATGGAAGTTGCTAGATCAAGTGAAGGGTTGGTGATTAATCAAAGGAAGTATGTCCTTCATTTGCTTAATGAAGCAGGGATGCTCGGGTGTAAACCAGCAGATACACCAATGGAAGTCGGCTTGAAATTCACTAAAGAAACAAGCACTTTAGTTGACAAAGAGAGATTCCAAAGATTAGTGGGAAAACTAATCTATCTATCCTTGACGAGGCCAAACATTGCGTTTCCAGTCAATGTGATTAGTCAGCATATGACGAATCCTAATGAAGAACACATGGCAGCAGCTAACAGAATCCTCAGGTACTTGAAGAAAACTCTTGGGCATGGTTTACTGTTTAAAAAGACACAGGACAAAACTGTGAGAATCTTTACAGACTCAAGTTGGGCAGGAGAACTAACTGACAGAAGATCGACAAGTGGGTACTGTGCATTTGTTTGGGGAAATCTTGTGACTTGGAGAAGCAAGAAGCAATCGGTGGTATCCAGAAGCAGTGCTAAAGCAGAATTTAGAGCTTTGGCTCTAGGAATGTGTGAAGGAATTTTGTTACTCAAGTTGCTTAAGGAATTACACACTAACCAAGAAGACAAGTTCGAGGTTTTGTGTGATAATCAATCAGCCATTCAGATTGCAAAGAATCCAGTTCAACATGATCGAACAAAACATTTGAGATAGACAAACATTTTATTGCAGAAAAAAACGTCAATGGGATAGCTACTTTGTCATATATTCCCACAGGAGGCCAACTAGCTGACATTCTCACAAAGCCCTTATCCAAAACAATTTTTGATGACTTTCTATCCAAGCTAGGACTATACAATGTATACTCACCAGCTTGAGGGGGAGTGTAGGATATTGCACTTGTATTTGGATTAGGATTAAACTCTTAGGAGTTTGTTATTATATGTAATTATTGTTTTATGTAAATAGATTAGGATTAAAACTCCTAAAGAGTCCTAAGCCTTGTATAGAGTTAGAAGTTTTGTAGTTCTGAAGCTGCTGGTTGTGTTTTTCAGGAGCAGGGTTCGAATCTGGTGATTGGCAATGCTTTGTCTAATGGCTTATATGTCCTTGATGCCTTGTCCACCTCAATTCATTCTAGTTTAATTGGTCTCCACACTTCTGCTTTCCCTTCCAATTTACTTTCAAATGATATTATGATGTGGCATTTTCGATTGGGACATCCCAATTTTTCTTATATGAAAAGAATGTTTCCTACTTTATTCATTAATAAAAGTCCTTCCTCTTTCAACTGTGAACTCTGTCAAATGGCTAAACATACTAGACAATCTTATGTACCTTCCCAATTTAAGCCTACTTCTCCTTTTTCAATTATACATAGTGACATTTGGGGCCCTTCTAAAGTTCAAAGTATTTCTGGTTCTAGGTGGTTTGTGTCGTTTATAGATGACTTCTCTAGGACAACATGGACATTCCTAATGAAAGATAAGTCTGACATTGAACAAATATTTAAAGACTTTTATAGTATGGTCCATACTCAATTTTCTACTCCTATTAAAATTTTAAAGAGTGACAATGGGAGTGAGTATCTTAGCAAGTCACTTGGGAGTTTCTTTCGGGAAAAGGGAATTTTTCATATAACTTCTTGTGTTAACACACCTCAGCAAAATGGTGTAGCTGAGCGTAAAAATAGACATCTTCTTGAAGTTACACGATCTCTTTTATTTTCTGCCAATGCTCCTAAGTATCTTTGGGGGGATGCCCTTTTAACTGCCACTTACCTTATCAACAGAATGCCTAGCAAAACTCTTGGTTTTAAGGTTCCTACTAAAACTCTTTTACATCAGTTTCCTCATTTTAAACCCCTTTCTTCTACTCTTCCTCTTCGTGTTTTTGGATGTACAGCTTTTATTCATGTGCAGGCTTCTAATAGAGGTAAACTTGATGCTAGGTCTTTAAAATGTGTTTTTATTGGATACTCCTCGAGTCAGAAGGGCTACAAATGTTACTCTCCCACCACCAGAAAAACCTATGTCTCATTCGATGTTACTTTCTTTGAGCATCAACCTTATTTTTCAGGGACTTCTATTCAGGGGGAGACATATAGGGAATTTCAGTCCCTACCAGTTTCACAATCTTTACTTCTGATGCCTATTCTTAATGCGGAAACCACTAGTTTAGATTCTCCTCAACAATTTGTTCCTTCAAATGAGGAAGAAATTACGAGAACTAGTAATCCAGTTGACATACCTTCTCCTTTGTCAAAAATGTCTAGCCCTTATACTACACCTCCTCCAACTCTTAAAGCTATCCCACACACATCTCCAACTCCTCAACTTGCAGAAAAACAGTTGAGTGTTTATACAAGAAAGAGAAGAACCCTTCCTGAAGCTGTTAGTCAGCCCAACACTTGCCGAGAGCTAGCTTCGAGTCCTACTGTTGTGGAAACAGAAGGTAATAGTATTCCTCAAGACTCTACAACTATTAATTTAGATGATTTTCCTATTGCTATTAGAAAGGGGGTAAGGAAATGGACTACTCATCCCATTAACAAATTTGTGGCCTATGGAAAATTGTTATCTGGTTTTAAAGCTTTTACAGCAAGCATTGACAGTGTGCAAATACCAAGGACAGTGGAAGAAGCTTTCAAGAGTCTCGAGTGGAGAAAAGCAATTGAAGATGAGGTTACTACACTGCAAAAGAATAATACTTGGAACCTAACCAATCTACCAGAAGGAAAAAAGGTGATCGGGTGCAAATGGGTTTTCACAGTCAAGTATCATTCCAATGGAGGCATTGAACGATACAAGGCAAGGCTTGTAGCTAAAGGATTCACTCAATCATATAGAGTGGATTATCAAGAAACGTTCGCACCAGTTGCTAAGTTAAACACCATCAGGGTGTTACTCTCAGTGGCTGTTAACAAAGACTGGGAGTTGCATCAATTGGACATAAAAAATGCCTTCCTCAATGGGAGTCTCGAGGAGGAAGTTTACATGGAAGTTCCACCGGGTTTGAAGGAAAGTACAACAAGAGGGACAATATGCAAACTAAATAGATCTTTGTATGGATTAAAACAGTCTCCGAGAGCATGGTTTGACAGATTTGCTAAAGCCATGGTTCAGAATGATTTCAAACAAAGCCAAGCAGATCATACCTTATTCTAAAAGGTTACTCCAGAAGGTAAAATGACTCTCCTAATTGTGTATGTCGATGATATGATTATCACAGGAAATGATACAAAGGAGATAGAAAGATTGAAGGTTGCTCTAGCAAAGGAGTTTGAGACAAAGGATTTAGGGAATCTCAGATATTTCTTGGGAATGGAGGTGGCTAGATCTAAGGAAGGGTTAGTCATTAACCAAAGAAAATATATTTTGGATCTACTTTCAGAGACCAAAATGCTTGATTGTAGACCAGCCGACACTCCAATGGAATCAGGCTTGAAATTCAGCAAGGATGAACCTGGGAATCCAATGAACAAAGAATCTTACCAACGTTTGGTAGGAAAATTAATTTATTTATCACTTACAAGACCTGACCTTGCTTATTCAGTAAGCATAGTAAGTCAATACATAAGTGATCCTCGAGAAATACACATGGAAGCAGTAAATAGGATCTTGAGATATTTAAAGTTCACACCAGGATCTGAACTCATTTTCAGAAAAAGCCAAGACAGAACAATAAAGGTTTACACAGATTCGAGTTGGGCAGGTGAAATAACAGATCGAAGGTCAATAAGTGGCTACTGTACATTTGTATGGGGCAATCTAGTCGCATGGAGAAGCAAGAAGCAGTCTGTGATATCTAGAAGCAGTGCAGAGGCAGAGTTTAGAGCAATGGCCCTTGGAATTTGTGAAGGGATGTGGATTAAAAAACTCATCACTGAGTTAGAACTAGATGAAAAGTCAAAATTGGACATTTACAGTGACAAGTCAATCGGCAATAAGTATTGCTAAGAATCCAGTGCAGCATGATAGAACCAAACATATTGAGATAGACAGACATTTCATCTTTGAGAAGGCTAACAATGGAACTGTGAAGCTCAACTACATTCCAACTACCAATCAAATTGCTGATATCTTCACCAAAGCACTTCCAAGAGTAATGTTTGATGGTTTCACATCCAAACTGGGTATATACAACATATATACACCAGTTTGAGAGGGAGTGTAGGTTATTTCTCATTAGAATAGAAACATATCATGTATTAAAGTTTTGTATTTGGTAGTTAGGGTAAATATCGCAGTGTAATTACTAGGGAATATTTAGTTTCCTTAAACAGTGAGTCAACTATGTGTATATATCCTAAGTTGTCTTATGAATGAAAGTAGAGAGAATTTTATACAATTCTACAAGTTCTAGGAATCCTTATCCTAGTTGAACTCCTACGTGACTCTATAAAAGTCTCATGTTGTATCTTTCTAAATCATCGAATAATAGAAAAAGCATTATGTTTTCTACTCTTTCTACAATAACCATGTCTCTGCCAGAGGGCGTTTGTTAGCTACATTTAAGTTTGATCCTCAGAATGCAGTAAGACCACCAACAAAAGAAGAAGAAATCATATAGATTAGCTAGTGTAAGTTGACCCATTGGTAATCACCGCGATATATTGTCATTAAGCACCTAGAATAATGGAAACATGTTTCAAATACCATAGAATATCGAGGATTCTGCATCAGGGGAACTTCTTATATAGACTATAAGCATATTAAGAAGAAAAGACAGAAATTGAGTAAAGTAGAAATTGTGGGAACCTCTACCCGGTACATTTGAAGGCAACCCCTCATTGAGGCTTAGAACCTTGTTCTACCAACAATGTTTGTTTTCTTGTAAGGAAATCTATTCTGGATGACCAAAGAATCATCTCATTTATCTCACTAGAGTACTAGACAACCTGGGGGATGAGTAATACATCTTACACTATGGATTTTTTGCATACTAACTTCATATAACTAATGGGAATATATTCAAATAGCTTTCACAATAAATTACAGTCACATGATTCTATTGATTTAAATTGACTCTTCCAAAATTTAATGGCATAAACTATGTAAAAGCATGAGATAGCCATGGTTTAATATTGATTAAACCAGCATGCTTCTATTAATTTGATTGATTCCTCCGATGCTTAATGGCTTAAAGTTTTAAACCATGTAAAAGCATTACAAAACCATCGATCTATATTGAATAAACTAAAAGGAAGCTTTTCCACAATAATATGACAACTTCCCTAAAATGAAAGCAGATATTAGAAAATTATTCATCACATACCTTTGACAACGCATCCATAGCACCTTCCATGTGATTTAGGTCATTGCTATCCAAACAATTTACAAAAGCTTGCAACAACTCAGGCCACCCCAAAATTCCCCCTAGTTGAACAACCACAGTTATAATATTCCCAACCGTTGACCTAATGTGTTTATCTGCTGCTCCTAAACAGGGTAATAGTTCTGACTTTATATGTTGTTGGTGTGCAGGAGCCATTATCTTATAAGAAGTTCTTAGATTATTTTTCAGCAGCAAACCAGCAGCTTGTCGAATCTCTACTGATTTTTCCTGCATAAATTTACAAAAATGAAACAAAGTTTCATTAGCACATCAAAGAAAAGAGGTTTTCATAATACATATCCAAAGGCTACTGATTTACCATGCATAAATTAACAAAAATGAAACAAAGTTCTATTACCACATGAAAGTGAACAGCCATTCCTAATATATTCAAGAGTAAGAACATTGATTCATGCATTAGAAACCTATAAGGGCACAAAACTATATCATACTGGTAAGTTCTGATTGAGAAACGTCCCAACCAACCGCCCACTAGAATTCTTGTTTGACCCAAAATCACTACAAATAAATCGAGCATATTGCGTCTCCAAATGAGAAAAATTCAGTTTTAAACGTGTAACTCAATCAAATACCCGGAATGTAGTTCATCAGAGAAATGCACAATCTTTGCAAATTATATTACAGTATAATTAACCCTACAAAAACCCAATTCTAGTGCCGAATAGAAGCATAATCCGATAAAAAAAGAAATTCCCCAAAATAAAAGAGAACAGCAATCGTATCTCCTCCATAAACGTATAACCCGATCAATACCCATAATCCAGTTCCTCAGAAAAAAAAAACGAAAAACTACCAGAAAATAAATTATTTGTGAGTTGGTCAGTGAGGAAACAAACGGAGATAAAAAAAAAACGAGGCAAACCTGGGCTCGTGCTAGGATAAAAACGAGATAGTTGTTGAAGTCAGGGAACTGAGAGTAGTGCTGAAGCTGTTGCCAAATCTGAGATTTATCAGCCAAGGAAGATGGCGAAATCTGCTGCTCCAGCAGTACACAGATCTCCTTCAACCCCTCTTCTTGTGGCTGCCACGGAGCACTTCCAGTCGCCGCCATTCTGTAATCAGGCTCTGATTCAAATAATATCTTATTATCTGGTTTCGACTTTGACAAACAAATATGGCTTTAGGGTGATTTTTTTCGATTGAGGGGTTTTGGACAACCCGGAGATTTTGCCTTCTGATGAACAAAGCCGAATCTAAAATACAAATTAATATAAGGTTAAAAAAAGTTTAATCAAATTAATATTCTGATTTGTAATCTCAACTCAACATTTTCGATTATAACCGAAATTTGTATAGGTTTTTAAAGCGACTTGAAACTTACCACAAATTGATTTTAGATTAAGACGTCGCACAGCAGAATTTTCGTCCGCACGGGAGAAAAGCAGAGAATAGGTTTTGATGGGAATCTCTTTTCTATATATATTCGGGGGGAAATGTACCTGAAATAATATATATGTAATCTCATTAGTTATAATTTGATACTCAATGAAAAGAAATAATTCCTCAAACTACATTAATTTAATTTAAATTTTTAATATTGTCAGTAAACTGAACTAAATAAATCATTCAAAAACATTTTGTATCCGAATCAAATTACAAGATAAATAGATTAAATTTGGTTTGAAATTGGGTGTGTTTTTGAAGCTTAAATTTGGTTTGAAATTGGCAAATGAGAAGTATTAAGTACGTGAAATAGAATTGGCGTTTGGGAGTGGGTGGGGCCATCCAATTATTGACCCAGAATAATCATTGTGTGCTTGAATTTAATACTACTCGTCAGTACTGCCTAAAGTTGTCACTAAAACAGTGTTAAATGTTGATTAACTAACTTAACTAACAAGTTGAATCTCAACTTTAACAAATGATACTATTAAGCATCTGCTTTAACAATTGTAAATTCAAAAGAAAACTCATACAAACAACTAATTAACAACACTAAAACCAAACTGAAAATGATCTCAATCTGAGAGATTCACTTATTCTCAACTTTCAGACAGACCAGAAACGTTCATTTACAGTAAATGCTCCGACCATCGTTTCCTTTTCTCCCCTTTCATATCATCTTATTCTTACAGGCATTGCATTAACCAACAGCTTGTTGCTCACACAAACGTTAATGCTCCCACTTTCTTTTCTTCTTTCAGCTTACAAGCATGGAAGTAATGAGTAAAGCTTCTCCAAGTGAAAAACGTGCTTCCGAATCCGGTATAGATGGTAAGTGTAGAGAAATGCGGCCACCGTCACCGCCAAAAGGGATACCAAGTTCAACTTCCAGAAATGCTGAAACCCGGAGAATCATTAATTTGCATCAATCATATAAAAGCAAGCTAAAGTTCTAGGAAGAATTTTACCTGTGGATTGGATACTATTATTCCCATTACATAAGCCATTAAATCAAATGTAGACTGAAGTGAGTTTTGAACTCCTCCCACGATGCAACGATCCGATTCAGGAACACGATCCTGTGTTATCGTAAACAAAATGCAGTAACACCAAACAAAAAGAGCTTCCTTCGAAAGAGAGGATTTAATATGAATACGGTACCTGCATTTGTTGGATGACGGATAAGTCGAACATCCACAAACCGAGCCGAGAGGTCGCAACTCCGGCCATCAGCATATATGCTGATAACAGGCTGTTTTTGACCCATATTGAAGCCACACACACCAGCAGGCAAGTCCACTGAATCAAAACTCAAAAGACAAATAAGATCTCTTGGTCTGTTTTCTGTATGGAGTATCTAAAAGAACTTAAGTGTACAATGAGTAGTGTTGTTTATACCTGAGACCAGACAGACCATAGTCCTGTTCTGAGAGTCGAAATACGAGATTGAAGCACAGGGTACACAACCGTTGCTGCTATTCCAATTGAAGCACTAATTCCACGAGCTATTCCAATTACATATGCAGGTATCCCTTCCCATTCCAAGACTGCCGTCATCAAAGTCCCGAAACTGAAAAAAAGAACATTCACCGATAAAGAAATGGATGTTCAATTAAGTACTTTCATTACTTCTCTGAGTTCAAAGCTCGTACAAAAGTAGAATTCATAAGCACTCACCTTAGGACAGTGAAAAACAACAAAGCTAAAGCAACTCCTGGTAAAACGACATCTTGCTGCAAATATACTTTCCATGCATCAATGTAGGGAACCTTAGAGATCCACTCAATGATTCTACTTGCAGAGCTTTTGCCAGATGAAGCTGAATTCTCTCCTTCGTCGAATACAGAATTATTTCTTTCTTGAGAAGTAGAAATGGTGTCTTCCACTTGATCACTTGGTGAAACTTTTGCAATCAGCCTTCGGTTGCTGTTTATGCCTAAAGCTGGGATCCCGTTGTACACCGACATAAAGAGCCAATACTCCACCCATACGGTTATAGTTGACCACAACGCAAATGCCATAGCCGATGCTTCTAGTGATACGAAGCTGATAATGAAGCCACTTATAACTGGTGCCACTAACTTGCAGGTTAAATCGATACGTCTAATAACCGAGTTCATATCAGTGAGTAAGCTAGGAGGATTGCCTTCTGATATTACTACCAACCTGTTGTTGGGAAAACAAAGAACTTCACTAACCATATTTTACAACTCAAATAGAGAGAATAGAAGAAATTGAGATGACAAATAATACATTCAAACATAGACTTTTAGAAACAATTTAAAGATGAATGGATGGTAGAAAAAAAGGCTCCTGGAAATGCACGCATGCTCAATTACCATTCTCTTTCAACCAGGATGGTACCGGCTAATGTTGAAAGCACACCAACAGCTCCAGAGATGTTTGTCAATATCACCAGGGTGATGAAAACAACGAGGTTCGTGAACTTCAGGCTCGGAAATACCAGTAAGACAGTTACTGAACCTCCAGCGATTATGAAGGAGAGATTCTGGGTTACCAACCATAGTTGAAGAACCTGCCAACAGAAATTTACATGTTTAGTCGGAAATCAACAGCTGGTTCGACATGCTCGGTGAAATGAGCTCGTGAAAAGCAACAATCAGCAACTTTTGCTTGTTGTTTTCAAGATAAAAATTTTGTAAACTACATATATGGGTACTTTGGTATTGCTTTGAACCAGTGTTTGATAATTTGATTGCCGTGATGTTTACAAAAAAAAAGGGAAGTGGAAAGTGTAAAAATGAATCTAAAGAGAAAAGGAAAAAGAAAACCTTTGGATAAGTGAGGGTATCCACCCATCGTCCAATGATGGGACCAAATAAAGCAGCAGAGGATGATTCGACGACACCATAGATAGCAACAAGGAGTAAAGAATCAGGCCAAATACTGATCATATATAAACCCACAGAGAATTCCCACATTCTGCAACCAATAAAAAAGAAGTGGTGAAGGAATTAAGAATCCAAGAGTCATGAAAATCAAGACGAAAGAATCCCTTTTTATTTTAAACAGGTTTTGAGTCTATATTCAATGCAAGTAGCAAGAGGGGGAAATGAAGGAACCTGGCGCCCCATCGGGCAAGGAAGTGAGCAGAATATAGGTAGGTGAGAAGAAATGAAGGCGGGAGTTGGTGCGGAGGAAGTAAGGGCGTTGCTGCATCCATTGACGATCATAAATATGAATTTGCTCTCATTTTTCTTGGCTACCATACGGATAAATGAATACAACAGTAAACAGTACTGACTTAGTCATACGCTGATCTGAGATCATAAACTTCCTACTAAATTAATTTATTTAATACTATCAATTCACAACGCCCCCAGAGAAATCTGAATATATATATATATATATATTCAAAACAATACAATCTGACTTTCGTGTCCAGCGAATCTTTATTTTTCTGTCTTCACACTTCACAGTACAGAGGGGAAATAGTTAATGGTAAAAATCTCATCCCGATTGAGTGAAAAAGTAGGTCAAATTATAATTTTGTCCCTCTAGTATTCTCAAATTTTCGGATTTCAATTTTGCCCTTTAATTTGTTACTATAATTTTAATTTTGTCATTTATTTTTTAGTTATATTTTGATAATCAAATTTCTGACTGTGTATCAAAGTATTTTTGTAGTGATAATTGATGTCAATTTTTTCTTGATAACACTCGTCATGCTATCACATTAACATAATTTTTTGTTTGTTTTTTTAAGGGAAAAAATCAGCATTAACATCATAATCGAAATAGTCAACCTATTTTAGCGACACTAACATTTTAACCGAAACAATTAACTATCTAAACTACTAAAGGAATTATAAAAACAGAAGACCAACTTATCCAGAACTAAACATTTTTATAGCAATTGTCGGTTGTGTTTATTGATATAAAAGAAAGTACAAAGGGTACAAAAACAAAGCCTTGGTCTTAACGAAACAACAAAACCAAGCAGGACAATATCAAATAGAAAAACTAATTTGTCAAGTAAAATGTTATAGAGTACATGTTTTTCTTTTCTCCTGTTAAAGAGATGAAATGCTATACCATATCGTCCTCATTCTTACCCTGCTCAGCGTAATCTATGTTAGATAAAATGTAGTCTCCAAATGAAATAAATACTGCGCAGAGGACTACATTGCCCATTGATATATCAGAATATCTGTATAAGTGAACTTTAGAGACTAATACTTTACAGAAGTGAACTTTAGAGAGCTCAAATTCGGTTCCAAACTCGTAAAACCTCTGAGGACCAGACGGGCATGTTGGGATTAACACTCTGGACAGATGAATTTGCACTCTTCAATGACTTTTCTTCATTATTTTTGTTGTTTTTCAGCAGCCTGGTCATAATCATAATAAAGTGTGAGACACCATAAAAAAAATTAATGAGAAAACAAAAATTAAATATATATCACATGGTGCAAATTCAAATTACATTGGAAGTAAATAATTCATTTAACAAGATATTACGGTGTTCCTGGAATAATACTCATCATTGACAAATGCAAATATGCAATTCAAACAATATCTTTGACTTTCTTTCAATGCCATAATTACTTAACAGTAGCGAAAAGCAACCAAATGAAAATAGATTTAATGGCTAATGCTTATTTCAAACTCCATTCATGACTCTCAAGTTCAACCCCTTCCCAAAGTGTCCATTAGAAGTCCAAAAGACAAACGCTAAAGAAAAGACTCGTTTAAGTTGCTGCTAAATCAAGATACATTGTCAGCTCAAGTTACCATCTCCCTCATTAAATATAAAGATATTCTAAATGAACATCTCAAATTACCTAACTTAACATTATAAACAATATACAGCAGCAAGGTCATACCTTTTTCAGTTTAGAAAAAACAGAATCTTCAAAAGCTTGGAAACCAGCCCCAACCAGATTTCTGAAACGGTCAGGTTCCTCGGCCTTCTGGGGAGCTGGAAAATCTGCAACAATAGCTGGTTTAAGCGGCACGACCAGCAATGGATTGTGTAGATCCCCGATAGCTCTTCCCGTAGCAGCAACCTGCAAAGAAAAAATATATAAAATAGACGTTCAAGAAAATAAAACAAAAATAAAATCACAAAAAAGAACTTCACTTACAGCTGCTTCTTTAGTAGCCATGACTACAAGAGCAGACCCTTTTTTCTTTGAGCTTTTGATTACAATATCCTCTACGTCCCCAAACTTGGAAAACAATTGCCTTAGCTTCTCCGCCGTATAACCATCCCCAATTTTTTCCCAAGAAACCTTTAAAACCTTCTCTTTATCCAACTCCACACTAACCCCAGCACCACTATTCCCTTCTCTCCCACCCTTGTCTTGATTCATGCCCAAACCCGAGCTCGTTCCCATACTCGCACCTTTATTTGCATGCATTGCACGTATCCTAGCAATCTCCTCTTTCAATTTCCTCGCAATTCTCTCTTCTTCCTCTTTAGCTGTCACGATGGGATCCGGAGCAAAAGAAGCACGCTCTCTATCTTCCAAATCCGACATCATTTTCCTTCGCTTTGAGTCTTGTTGAGCAAATCGGCGTTGTTGTTCACGTTTCACCCGAAGGAGATCATCAAAGAGCTTACGGGCTTTTTCATCAACAAGGATCTCGTACGAGGATTTGAGCTTTATGAAATTTTCATGGGCATCTGGATCGTCTTTTCGTTTATCAGGATGAAGATCACGGGCCTTTTCTCTATAAGCCTTGGTAATTTCTTTTGTGGTCAAATTGGCTCCTTCCTCGCCAGAAGGTAAGCCCAAGATGCTGTAATGGTCAACTTCCATAGCTGGCTGAATCTAATTCAAAGGAAATTAAATCAGTAAAGTGTTTAAAGATGAATCTAATTTCAAACAAAATACAAATCGGGAACAATGTTTCAAGTTTCAACTAGAGGAGGCGTAGTAGTGTGAACAAATTTTACATCAATAGCAACAGATTGGAGCAGCAAATAGCAGTGTAACAGAAAATAGAGTCAACTGGCAATAAGAGTCCAGTATTTCCATTAAACCAATAGCTTTTAGAAATGATTTTTCTCAACAATGTAAACAGAGACGGAATAACAATCAGGGTTTAAAAAAACGGCCCGCGACCGCTATGGCGGCCGCTATATAGAGGTAACGCTGCCGGCCGAAACCGCTATCGGCGAAAACAACGGTGGGACGCGGAATCACACTAATAGCGGTGGATTTCGGTCGCAATTCAACGGGTAGCGGTAAATAACGGTAGTAACGGGCCGCTACCCCTGTTTTCTCCCGTTACTGTAAAATCTAAAAAAATCCATGAGCGGGCGATAAGGGTGAGCGTGAGAGTGTAAAGGGAGGCGAGCTGATGAGACTTACAGGGAGGATTGGTCGACGTTGACGAGAGGGGATTGACGGCGTGCCGACGACAAGAGGTGAAATCGCGCGGCTCTAGATACTGGTCTGATGACGACGGCGTGAAAACAAACCCTTTTAGGGTTTGAAAGCCAAAGAGAAAACGAAGAGTAAAGAGGAATTTAGGTTTTCTTATTAATATTATAATACTATTTTATTATCATTAAAAAAAATGTAATCTATATTGGTGGTCCCTTTTATTTTTGATCTGTTCTATTTTGGTCATCAATTAAAAAAATTGTTCACTTACGTTACCTATTTATTTCATTTTGGTCACCGAATTGTTAACCTCGTTATTTTAATGACACAGAATGTTAATAAAAAATTTAATTTTAATTTTAACTCATGAACTTTTAAAATTTTATTATTTCATCCTTTTTAGAAGAAAAAACTACAAAATATCCATTTTCACCCCCAAAACCCAAATTTGCCCTTTTACCTTCCCAAACCCTAGCACCTTGTCCATTAGATTGTTTTTAATACTTGAGGTGGTCGCGACGCCAGTGTAGTTTGTAACAGACTCGACCGTTGGTCATTTGAATTTCCGTTTTTTGCGTCAGGTTTGTTAGGGAGAGAGAGCCGTTGTAAGTTTAATGAAACGGTGCGTTTAATAGCTTGTCTATGCGACGTCGTTCGGGCACCCTAGGGTTATAAGCATTGTAACGGACTCGTTTGTCCTTATCGAAAGTTTGAATGAAATTTCTGTTTCTTCTCTCTTCCCCCAAATCTTATCTCTTCTTCTTCTTCACCTATTCTGCAGATTTCTACTGATTCGTTTTGCACAGTTACAAAGGTATCAGAGCTATTACGTTCCTCGGCACCATGGTTGAAACTCGACAACAATCGGCGTTGCAACACACAGCTTTACAAACCACCACTAATCCTGCTCAATCAGATTCAGATTTACCGGAGTGGCAGGTTGCTCATAATCAGTTGAGATCTGATTTTTCTCGCTTGGAAACTTCAATCGATGATCGTTTCACGACTATGATGGCCAGTCTACAGAAACTCTTGGAGATCGGATTAGGCAAAAAGATCAACCTGGAAGGCACAATAGATCCAGAAGGAAGTTTGTTGGGAGCTCCACAAACCCAACAGACAACCACCACCAAGGTTGATACTGAACCAGAGTCGAGTAAGCTTGTTCAGGAGAATATTGTAATCGATGTGGGAGATGGCCAAGCCGCATCTGCTCAGGGGGGCCAGTTCCATCCTCCTGTTAACTTTGCCTACAAACTGTTTTGTCCCAAGTTCGATGGGGTCGACTTCAAGGGATGGTTATCCAAGGTGGAACAATATTTTGAAGCAGATCTAGTCCCAGATTCAGCTAAGGTGAGGGTGGTGATGCTTCACCTTGAAGGCAAGGCACTACAATGGCATCAGTTCCTAGCAAAGACAGAGGATTTCACTCGCATCAGCTGGGATGGGTATGTGCAACTCATGCGAGAACGTTTCGCTCCTGGTGGATTTGTTGATCCTTTTTCGGAGTTGGTGGCTCTAAGGCAAGTGGATTCGGTAGAGCAATTCTATGACGATTTCATCCATCTTCTAAACCAGGTACAACTCCCTGATGATTATGTCCTTAGCATGTTTAAGAACCACTTGAGGTTGGAAATCAGTGAATTTGTAACCCTGTTGCAACCGAAAACGTTGATTGCTGCTTATCAACTGGCGAAACATGTAGAGTCTATGCTAGGATCTACAGGCAGAAAACCAAATGTTCTAGCATTCAGGTTTAGCTCACCTGTATCTGCACCCAGTTCCAGTTTTAGGGGAGGTCTCAGTTACAAGGGGTCTACTAATTTGGTTGGACCATCTACATCTTCAGCCCCCAATGCCCCTAGATTTGCTAGCTTTGGGTCTAATGTCTCACCATCAGTGTCCAAGTATTCTACTCCTGGGAATCTGAGTCCAGTTCCTCACAAGAATGCTGGAAGTGCCACAACGAGAGGAGGGGGAAAGGCATTGTCTCCAGGTGAAATCGAAGAAAGGAGGAAAAAGGGGTTGTGCTTTTGGTGTGCAGCAAAGTATGCACCTGGACACAAATGTGCTAAGTCCCAGTTGTTCCAAATTATGGTAGAAGGAGTGGAGGAGGAGTCTGAAAATGAATTGTTTTTGGACTGTGAAGAAGATCATGAAATGTTGGCTCAGGAGGGAGGAAAGTCTGAAGGCCCAACACTATCTTTGCAGGCCATGTGGGGAGCTACAAGTGGAAACACCATGAAATTGGAAGTGGAGGTTGAAGGGAAGAAATTAATTTGCTTGTTGGACTCTGGTAGTACTCATAATTTCTTGAGTTGGAGTGCAACAAAGAATTTGGGAATTAGAATGGAGAGGGGGCACAAACTGAGAGTGACTGTGGCTGATGGAAACAGTTTGGAAACCTTGGGAGCATGCAAGGGAGTCGAATGGAAGGTACAAAAACAGTGTTTTACCACTGATTTCTTGATTTTGCCTTTGAAGGGAACTGATATGGTGTTAGGCATTGAATGGTTGGCAAGTTTGGGACCAATACAGTGGAACTTTGCAACTTTGGAAATACAGTTTTGTTGGAAGGATGAGATGGTTAAGTTGGAAGGGTTGCAACCACAACCAATGAGATGGATTGATTATAAAGAGTGTGAGAAGGTTCTGAAGGGCACCAGTAGCTCTTACTCAGCTTCCCTGTTGATTCTGAATGGTCAGTTGGAATTCAGAATTAGAACAAGTGAAGTTCCTTTGGAATTGGAGAGATTGTTGGAAGTATTTAGAGATGTATTTGCTGAGCCAAAAGGGTTGCCACCTTTCAGAGGACAAGACCACAGGATAACTTTGACTGATGAGAATGAAGTAGTGAAGGTTAGGCCTTACAGATATTCTTCATGGCAAAAAGATGAAATTGAGAAATTGGTTAAGGAGATGCTGGAGGCTGGAGTAATAAGGGATAGCAATAGCACTTTTTCATCCCCTGTGGTGATGGTTAAGAAAAAGGACAACTCCTGGAGAATGTGTGTGGATTACAGGAGATTGAATCAAGTGACCATCAAGGACAAATTCCCCATGCCTGTGATTGAGGAGTTGTTGGATGAATTAGGGGAAGCAAGGATCTTTTCAAAACTGGACTTGAGATCTGGTTATCACCAAATTAGAATGTGGGAGGCTGACATACACAAAACTGCTTTTAGAACACATGAAGGCCACTATGAGTTCTTAGTGATGCCATTTGGGCTCACTAATGCTCCAGCAACCTTCCAGGGGCTAATGAACAAAATTTTCAAAGAGCAACTCAGGAAAACAGTGTTGGTCTTCTTTGATGACATATTGGTGTACTCAACCACTTGGGAGGATCACCTAGTGCATCTGAGAGAAGTGTTGGTGATTTTGAGGGCACATGAACTGTTTGCAAAAAGATCCAAATGCTGTTTTGGAGCATCTGAAATTGATTACCTGGGATATGTTATCTCAGATGGAGTCATCTCAATGGACAAATCAAAGGTTGAAAGCATATTAGATTGGCCAGTTCCCAGAAGTGTGAAGGAGGTGAGAGGGTTTTTGGGCTTGTCTGGTTACTACAGAAGGTTCATACAAGGGTATGGAGTTATTGCAAGGCCTCTAACAGATCTTCTCAAGAAGGATGGTTGGAAATGGACAGCAAAAGAGGAGGAAGCTTGGCAAAAATTGAAAGAAGCAGTCAGCTCAGCACCTGTCTTACAATTGCCAGATTTCAATGAAGAATTCTCAGTGGAGACTGATGCCTCAGAAAATGGGGTGGGAGCTGTTTTGACTCAAAGGGGCAAGCCACTAGCATTTTTCAGCAAGGGACTGGGTAGCAAACATCAAAAGCTATCTGTATATGAGAAGGAGATGTTGGCAGTGTTAATGGCTGTCAAGAAGTGGTTGCCTTACTTAATTGGGAGGCATTTCAAAATCAAAACAGACCACCAAAGCCTGAAATGGTTAGCAGAGAATCAAGCTATCACCCCTGCTCAACAAAAGTGGGTTGCAAAGATGATGGGGTTGGATTATGAGGTTTGTTTCAAGAGGGGAATCAATAACATTGTTGCTGATGTGTTGTCCAGGAAACCTAGTGAGGCTAGTTGTTTTGGAATGGGAGTGAGTTTTGTATCTTCTGATATTTGGGAGAGGATCAAGGCAACTTGGGAAGTGGACCCAAAACTTAAAAAAATTGTTGTAGAGTTGCAAAATGCATCAGGGAGGCATCACAAGTACTCGTGGGATGGGAAGCAACTTAAAAGGAAGGGGAAGCTGGTTGTGGGATCTGACTTGGAGTTGAGAAAGAAGCTGATTCAATATTTCCATGGAAGTGCTATAGGTGGGCATTCTGGATCACATGCTACTATTAAAAGAATGACCAGTGTATTGTATTGGAAAGGTTTGAGGAAGGAAGTGAAGAACTGGGTTAGAGAGTGTGAAGTATGCCAGAGAAACAAGGATGAGTTGCAACATCCTAAGGGGTATTTACAACCTCTACCAATCCCTGATTCAGCCTGGTCTTCTATTGGAATGGATTTCATTGAAGGGTTGCCATACTCCAGGAAGAAGAATGTGATCCTAGTGGTGGTAGACAGATTAACAAAGTATGGCCATTTCATTTCCCTAGCGCACCCTTTTACAGCTAAGGATGTGGCTCAAATTTTCCTGGAAAATGTGTTCAAACTGCATGGATTACCCAGTACCATAGTGTGTGATCGAGATAAGATCTTCATGAGCACTTTTTGGAGGGAGATATTTCAGAAGTTGGGAGTGGTAATCAATCCATCTACTGCCTATCATCCAGAGACAGATGGTCAAACTGAGAGGTTGAACAAGTGCCTCGAAACCTATTTGAGATGTATGACAGGTGAAAATCCAAAAGATTGGGGAGAGTGGCTTCATTTGGCTGAGTGGTGGTACAACTCTACCTTTCATTCTGCAATTCAAACTACTCCTTTCGAGGCATTGTATGGTCAACCACCCCAGGTACATGTTCCTTACATTGCTGGGGAGTCTGTGGTAGATGCAGTGGATAGGAGCTTGCTGAGGAGGGAAGCTGCATTGAAAATGCTTAAATTTCATCTCAAACGAGCTCAAGATCAGATGAAACAACAAGCTGATAAGAGGAGGTCAGAGGGAGAGTTCCAAGTGGGGGAGTGGGTCTTCCTCAAGCTGCAACCATATAGGCAACAGACAGTTCAGCAGAGGAGTAATCAAAAGTTGTCTGCCAAATGGTTTGGACCCTTTAAAATTCTGAGTAAAGTGGGGGCTGTTGCTTATAGATTGGAATTACCTGCAGACTCGAAGGTACACCCCGTGTTTCATGTTTCCCAACTGAAGAAGAGAATTGGAGATGCACCTTGCCAGCAAAATCTACCAGTTATGGGGCCCGATGGAGGAATTAGCAAGGAACCAAACAAGATTTTAGCAAGGAGAATTGGCAAACGTGGAGGCAGGGCAGTTACAGAGGTGCTGGTTGAATGGACTAACTCCTTCCCGGAGGATGCCACGTGGGAACTGCTACATCAGCTGCAAAGTCAATTTCCAGACTTTAATCCTTGAGGTCAAGGATTATTTGAAGGAGGGAGTCTTGTAACAGACTCGACCGTTGGTCATTTGAATTTCCGTTTTTTGCGTCAGGTTTGTTAGGGAGAGAGAGCCGTTGTAAGTTTAATGAAACGGTGCATTTAATAGCTTGTCTATGCGACGTCGTTCGGGCACCCTAGGGTTATAAGCATTGTAACGGACTCGTTTGTCCTTATCGAAAGTTTGAATGAAATTTCTGTTTCTTCTCTCTTCCCCCAAATCTTATCTCTTCTTCTTCTTCTTCACCTATTCTGCAGATTTCTACTGATTCGTTTTGCACAGTTACATAGTTCTCGACGACAGCTATCGCAGCCAAGGCTGCAACTAATCTTGCAATGAAAACAACTGAGTGCAGACGTGCATTTCCGGCATGTATTTGATCTTTCTTCTTCACTATGCAATGGAAACAACCGAGTGCAACCAAGTGCGCCAATAATCCTAATTCTTTATGGTGATGAAATCATTTCTTCTTCACAATTTGTGGTGCAACTAGAGAATCTGGAAATGAACCTGGATTAACATTATCAACTTTAAATTGTTTCTATTTTTGTTTGTGGGCAAGAGCTTTAGAGATTTTTTATGCAGATAAACTCGAAGACCTTGATAAAAAAAAACTCCATAGGCTCCTTAGGTGTTTTGTGGCTGAGGGATTACTGGCATTGTTGTTGCTGTTTTTAGTTCCAGTTCATCACTCTCTTCCGACAGAGAATCACTCTCCCAAGCCGAGAAAAACTTAATTTTCATTTTCATCTTTGTGTTTATGTTTTATTGAATTCTCTGTTGATTTGGGAAAGGCCAAACGAAGAAGAGGTGCGAGGGTTTGGGAATTGTGAAAAGAGGGATTTTGGGTTTGGGGTGAAGATGAAGTTGGAGATGGAGATTTAAAAAAATATCTTCTAAAAATGATGAAATAATAAAATTTTGAAAGTTCAGGTTAAAATTATTTTTTTATTAATGTTCCACGTCATTAAAAATAACAGGGTTAACGACTCATTGACTAAAATGAAACGAATTAATGACGTAAGTGATCAAAATGATTTTTTTAAATCGGTGATCAAAGCATAACAGACCGAAAACAAAAAGGGGACTACCAGTGTAGATTAACCTTAAAAAATTATTGGGTTATGAGAATCCAATTAGGAAAATGTATTAAGAGAGCCCATTGATTTGATAAAAAAAATAGCTCATTAAGGATTTCTAATTAAATTCACGATTAGGGTTTGACCCTATAAATAAAAAGTTAAATGATGGGATAAAAAATCATGTTTTTTTCGGTGCCTTTTTATGCCCCAACACTAAAAAATAAAAATAAATAAATTTTAAGCTCTAACCTTAAATTCCAATTCTTAAATTCTACACCATATACCCTAAAAAATATATCCTACCCTAAATTTCCTAAACCATAAACCACAAACCTAATTTTTAGTGTGGGGCATACATAGAGGCAAAAAAAATTATTAGGAATAAAAATTCTCTGCCCTTTTTGATGCCTTTTTTATGGTCCAACACTAAAAATTAAATTCTAAGCCCTAACCATAAACTTCAAATTATAAATCCTACACCTTATATCCTAAAAATACATCATATCCTAAATTTCTTAAATTCTAACCACAACTGCTAACCTTAAACCCTAAACCTAATTTTTAGTGTAGGGACGCCAAAAAGGGGCATATTCTTTTCTAAATTATGAGATGCTAGCGTGGTTTTAAGGGTATAAGTTAATTTCAATTTCAGTCATGCCACTTTTTATCTTTGTTATGACAGTCCTTGAATTTTTCCTAATTTAGAGTGTAAACTTTAGTTTTTGTTCAATGTAGTCCTTTAATTTCAGTAATCTAAGTTCATAAGTGTTGGAAAACACTTTAAAATCATTAAAAGTAACTTTTTTATGATTATAATTATAATTATCATGTTTTTGTAATACGTGTTAGAAAACACTCTAACTTTTTATGACCGCAATAGCCCCTGTTATGTCCGCAATTGCGAATAGCGCGACACGACCAAAAACGCGACTACAACCGAGATTTAAATCTATGGTCTTCACAAATCTAAATCTTGTGAAGTTGCTCAAACTGAATTCGCAATAAATCATTAGCTTGAAATAACAAAAAAGGCATTTTCAATTATATGGGCTAAAATACAATCCATATATATATATATATATGATATTTGACTGACCTCATAATTACAAATTGATTAAGCACTATATATATATATACCTACATAAAATATTTAACTGACCTCATAATTACAAATTGATTAAGCACCAAATCTTAGTTTTAAAAAAACGGTTCGTAATCTCGATTGCGGCCGTTATATAGCGGTATTGTCGTCGTCCGAAATTGATATCATCGAAAATTGCCATGGAAATTAGATTCACACCAAAATGGCGAATTGCGGCCGCGGTTTAACGAGTAACGTCCGTTTGCAGTGATAACGGACCATTATTCCCGCTATTATCTGTAGAACTAATGTTTTGATATAATAATTGAAAAATGTTTTGGACTGATTTAAAAAGTATTTAAAATAATTTCCAAAGTCCAAATAACTTGAAACTATGTTTAGGGATGTTTTTCTAAGGGTTTTAAATGTTTTCAAAAGCCAAACTTCACAAAACCGTCCAGGCGTTTCGAAACGCTCTAAGGTGTTTCGAAACAGAGGATTCTAGTAGCAAAAATGTTTCGATACTCGTATCGAAACGGGCTTTCCCTAGATGTGGATTTTTCCCAGCGTTTTGAAAGGGGCTCTACCGTTTCGATACGCCTACATGGCATTGACCACAACGGTCATAAACCCCAACGGCTATTTTCCAACTAACATTTAAATGCATGGCGTTTCGATACGGGTCTAGGCGTTTCGATACGTGTTCCGAAACGGCCAGGGGGCATTCCGAAATAGGTGCTTTGTCAGACTGCAACGGCTCTTTCTACTTAAAAGGTATTTCGAAACGGGTTCGAGCGTTTCGAAATGAGGAGCTGCAGAACTGCATTTATGGTGGGAATTTGTAACCCCCTTAACCCGGCCTAGACGGTTGACCCGAATTAAGAAAGTCACACGGGGAAAACCAAAGTCAACCCGAAAGTCAACCTTGATTAACGACCCTTTTTTTTCTTTTTAAACTTGTCTAGAGGCATATTAATCCTAGTTATGATCATTCACACAACATACTCAAAGATCATAAACATCAGAGATCAAACAGGGACCCAATTGAACAATTTACAACTTTAGGGACCAAATTGTAAATTCTGTAAATTATAAGGACTTCATCCAAATTAAAGTTACCATCTTGAAATTAATTAGGTTTCATACTTCTCTGTCAAATTTCAGCTCAAACGGACATCCCAAACTCATACGATTGCACAAACAAGATTCAGGACCAAAATGTAAACATTCCAAAACATTTAACTACCAATGTCAGCCCCCAACGGTCACGTGTTCCGAAACAGGGAGAACCCGTTTTGAAACGCGGGGCCGTTCCGCAACGCGTACCGAAACGAGGGCTGGCAGTGGCCTTTCCGTTTCGAAACGGTGCCTACCGTTTCGGACGCCTGGGCTCATTCAAGGCACCCGTTCCGAAACACGCTGCACAGAATGCAGCATAAAGCTTCCTTAATCATGCAATTGATCATCCAATCATGCTCCGATTGCTACCAAACTTTACCAGCAACAAATTCAACATACATGAGACATGTTTGCATCAACCAATCAACATATTAACCAAATATAAGAAAAGCCCCAATTCTATAGGCATGCTTCCTACACAAGCAAACCATTCAAGCATAAAACTTCCAATTCAAACATGTAAAGGCCAAATACAAAACCAGCATTTCCAATCAACATTTAACATACTTAGGAAGTTCTAAACATCTCCCAAAACATACACATAGGTCCCCCATTGCCAAATTGCCAAAAGCTTAAGTGTTTAAGAAAACCTTCCATACTTGAGCTTAACTTCCTCTTGATTGCTTGCCTTCCTTGCTGCCCTCAAGTGCCTTAACGATCTGCATTATTGATTTAAGAAAACGGAAGAGAGCGTAAGCAAAAGCTTAGTGAGGAATGCTCATTAAACCACTCAATAATGCATTTGTAAATCTCATTTGCAAAACATACTTTCAATATCATTTAGACATGTTCAAAAGCAATTTAAACAAGCAACACATGCTTCCATATCAATTCATGTCATATTGGCAACAAGTGATAAGTTTCATCTTTTTGAAAACAAATTCAACATAAGACTCACACATGGACTTTTAAACACCATTGTGATCTTATAATAATCAAGAACCACGCAATGACTTTTAACCACCTTCGTGTTCTTCCCAAGGACTTTTAAACACCTTGGCCCCAAGGACTTTTAAACACCTTGGCCCATGGACTTTTAAACACCATGGCAAGGACCACACAAGGACTTTTAACCACCTTTGTGTCCTTAACAAGAACCATCCAAGGACTTTTAACCACCTTGATGTTCTTAAGTAACAAGGTTCACTCAAGGACTTTTAACCACCTTAGTGACCTTAACCTTTTCAAAACATCACTTGCCAATATACATCTTTATCATCAAATAATCCATTGTTTTAAAGCATTAAACCAAACCATATTTATCATGCATTTTTAAGCATCAAACCACATTTAATCAATGTTCAAAAACAAGGAACTCTTACCTTGAGCTTCCTTCAATATATGGCTTACAAGATCAGCAATAACCATGCTAAATCATGCTTTCAAAACAGAATTTAAAACATGCAATAAACCACATTGCATAACAATCAAATCATGGCCACCACTTAGAGAGTTTTTCCGAAAACTTACGCTTGAGCTTAGTAAAGTAGTTTAGACTTAAACTAAGCTCCCAAGACATTGGTTTCAAAGCTGAAAACCCATTTTCACTCACCGATTCCACTTCGCCTCTTGCCGAAGCTCGAATCAAGCTTCCGGATCACCACCACTTGGATCCAAAGATGACTCCCCTGTTTTAAACACATCAAAGCAGAGGATTAATGCATCATCATGCATTAATAGCTTCAATGAAAGCACCTAAACTCGCTGCTCTCATCCACACTCCATTTTCGGCCACCAAACACAACCGAAAATGCCTCCAAACAACTCCTCAACAAAGCCCAGCCATAAACCATCAAAACCAAAATCCTTTAACAACATTTAACATCTAAAAAGAACCTAACAACATCCTTATACCTCCAGCAACATCAGATCTACAAGATCACCTCAAAAACAACCAAGAATCACAAGCTAAACTTAGGAAATTCAACCTATCCGGGATTGCATTAATCAAAACTCAATTCCATATCAAATTAATGTTCATTAAGCATCAAAAACAAATCTCAAATCACAGCTTCAACAGCTCTAACGAAAATTGACCAAAAATCACCAAATCTTGTAATTTAAGCCAAGATCCATTTCATAACTTTAAAAGTCATTTATAAAACATCAATTAAGGATTGAGAACTTAGGAATTTCAGTAAAGAACTGATAGTTTAGAGGAGAAGGACGTTCTTACCTCCAAACTTGAGTTTCTCCTCTTTTGGAACCAAAAAGCTTGAAGAAACAACTTGCAAATGGTGAGGTTTTGTTGATGTGATGATCAAGAATCAAAAGAGAATTGAAAAGGAAGATTTAGATGACAAAATCAGAAGAAATTCTCTGGAGAGAAAGTGATTGGGTTGAGAGAAAATGAGAGAAAGGAAAATTGGGAAAATAGAAAGTTAGTTACAAAATAGCCAAAATGATTTTCCCTCCACTTTTCTTTTGTTTTAAATCAGAATTAATCATTAAAATATCTTAGAAAAATCTGGAGAAACTCCCTTTGGGTAAATAGCTCCTTAAAGATTCAAAGTTTCAATCCTTTCTAAAACAGTCACACAACTTTCAAAAATTACATTTTGGTCACTAGCCAAAATGTCACCCTTCCAAACCTCATTTTGTAAAATTGATTTCACAGTTCACTTATATATATTAAAAGATGATTTTAGAACATTTTTCCATATTTTTAATGCAACCTGAACTAGGCTTTCCTAATTTCACCTTTTTAGATTCGAACAGCACTTTGACCGAACCGGTCAACGCCCAAAACTCCTAAGCCCAAAACCGGGGCGTTACAACTCTCCCCCCTTAAGGAATTTCGTCCTCGAAATTTACCTGAAGGAAAAAGATAAGGAAACTGCTTCAGCATGTCTTCCTTCCGCTCCCACGTGGCTTCCTCAACACCTCGATGCTTCCACAGCACCTTTACCAACTCGATGGTCTTGCCACGAAGAACCTTGCTATCCGAATCCAGAACCTTCACCAGTTCCTCATCATAGGTCAAATCCGGATTCAATTCCACTTCCTCCACAGGCATCACATGCGAAGGATCAAATCTATACTTCCGGAGCATAGAAACATGAAACACATCATGAATCTTCTCCAACTCTTGAGGTAACCTCAACCGATACGCAACAGGACCCACACGCTCAACCACCTCATATGGTCCAATGTACCTAGGGCTCAACTTACCCTTCCGGCCAAACCTCATCACCTTCTTCCAAGGCGAAACCTTCAAGAACACACGATCTCCCACCGCATACTCAATCTCCTTACGCTTCAAATCCGCGTAAGACTTTTGCCGATCAGAGGCTGCCTTCAACCGCTCACAGATGAGCTTCACCTTCTCAGTGGTTCCTTTCAACAAAGCCGGCATCGAAACCAACTTTTGACCAGTTTCAGCCCAACAAAGAGGAGTCCTACACTTCCTCCCATAGAAAGCCTCATAAGGTGCCATCTGTATACTTGCCTGATAACTATTGTTATAAGCAAACTCTACCAAAGGCAAATGCTTCTCCAAAGAACCTTGAAACTCAATCACGCATCACCTCAACATATCCTCCAAAATCTGGATAACACGCTCTGACTGACCATCCGACTGAGGATGATAGGATGTACTGAAATTCAACCTTGTACCCAGAGCTTGATGCAAACACTGCCAGAAACGCGATGTGAACCTCGGATCCCTATCCGACACAATCGACTTAGGCACACCATGCAGCCGCACAATCTCAGCAATGTACAGCTCTGCAAGCTTATCCAAAGAAAACGTAGTATGCACAGGCAAGAAATGCGCACACTTCGTTAGGCGATCCACAATCACCCAAACCGAATTCTTCTTCGACGGAGACAAAGGTAAACCAGATACAAAATCCATGGTAACCCTCTCCCACTTCCATTCAGGGATTCTCAACGGTTGCAACAAACCTGATGGAACCTGATGCTCAGCCTTAACTCGCTGACACACCATACACTTGCTCACAAACTCCGCAACATCCTTCTTCAAACCCACCCAATAGTACTCATCACGAAGATCACGATACATCTTAGTACTACCAGGGTGCATAGCAAAAGGACTACTATGACCTTCAGTCAGAATAGCACGTCTCAACTCAGCATTATTAGGCACTACTATTCGACTCCCAAAACACAACACACCATCATCATTAAAGCAGAAATCCGAAGGCCTACCCTCCGCGATATCCTGAACATGAGACACCAAGGAATCATCCAGCAACTGCTTTTCCTTGATCATCTGAACCATAGATGGTTTCACTTGCAACTCAGCTACAAGACCACCATCACGCGATATACTCAAGCTGGCAAACATAGCCCTCAGCTCAACAGCTACCTTCCTACTCAAGGCATCCGCAACAACATTAGCTTTTCCCGAATGGTACTCAATCGTCAGATCATAATCCTTGAGTAACTCCAACCAACGCCGCTGCCTAAGATTCAACTCTTTCTGGGACATCAGATACCTCAAACTCTTGTGATCCGTGTACACAGTACACTTCTCACCATACAGATAATGTCTCCAGATCTTCAGAGCAAAAACCACTGCAGCCAACTCAATATCATGCGTAGGATAATTGCGCTCATGCACTTTCAACTGCCGTGATGCATAAGCCACAACCTTACCCTCTTGCATCAGCACACATCCCAAACCAACATAGGATGCATCACTATAGACCACAAACTCTTTCCCTGATTCAGGCTGAACCAAGATAGGAGCTTGCGTCAAAGCCGCCTTCAGCTTCTCAAAAGCCTGCTGTCTCGCTTCTGTCCACTCATACTTAACATCCTTTTGCAACAACTTCGTCAAAGGTGCGGCAATCTTAGAAAAACCATCCACAAACCTCCGGTAATATCCCGCCAAACCAAGGAAACTACGAACCTCATGAACAGACTTAGGAACCTTCCAATTCATCACCGCCTCAATCTTCTGTGGATCAACACGAATCCCCTCAGCAGAAACTACATGCCCAAGAAACACCACCTCCTTAAGCCAAAACTCACACTTGCTCAACTTAGCATAAAGCTGATTCTCCAACAAAGCTTGCAAAACAATCCTCAAATGCTCTTCATGCTCCTCCTCAGTACGCGAGTACACGAGGATATCATCAATGAACACCACAACAAACTTGTCCAGGTATTCATGAAACACACGATTCATCATGTCCATGAAAGCAGCAGGAGCATTTGTCAAACCAAACGGCACCACAAGGAACTCATAATGCCCATACCTTGTCCTGAAAGCTGTCTTAGGCACATCCACATCCTTCACCTTCAACTGGTAATACCCTGACCTCAAGTCAATCTTAGAGAACACCGCTGCTCCACGAAATTGATCAAAGAGATCATCAATCCTCGGCAAAGGATACCGATTCTTGATAGTCAACTTGTTCAGCTGACGATAATCAATGCACATTCTCATAGTGCCATCCTTCTTCTTCACAAACAAGACCGGTGCACCCCAAGGCGACACACTTGGCCGAATGAAACCACGATCAAGCAGCACTTGCAACTGTGTCTTCAGCTCTTTCAGCTCCTTAGGTGCCATTCTATAGGGAGTAATGGACACATGAGTTGTATTCTCATACAGCTCAATTCCAAACTCCACCTCGCGATTAGGAGGTAAACCAGGCAACTCCTCAGGAAACACTCCAGGAAACTCCTTCACAACTCTGATATCTTGCACCCTCAACTCCTTAGAGCTAGGATTCATCACGAAGGCTAGATAAGCTTCACAGCCCTGCCTCAGCATCCTGCTTGCCTCCAAGATAGACACCACATTGGCAAGAAACTTCACATTCTCACCAACCACAACAACATCATAATCATCCGCAAGCTTCAGCGAAACTCGCTTATTTTCACAATCCACAACAGCACGATGCTCAGCAAGCCAATCCATACCAAGGATCACATCAAAACCATAGAAAGGCAACTCCATAAGATCAACATGAAAAACATGCTCTTGAACAACCAAAGGACACCTTCTATACAACCTTCGAGTCACAACAGTCTCACCAAAAGAACTAGTGACACGAACACCAACATCCAAAGACTCAACAGGCAAACCAAGCAATTCAGCATGCTCACGCAAAATGTATGAATGCGTAGATCCAGAATCTATCAAGGAAAGTAATGACAAGGATTGCAAAGTAAAAGTACCTGCAATCACATCCGCGTCATTCCTTCCTTCCCGCTGAGCATACACCCTCGCTTGACCTCCACCTCCAGGCTGAATAGCCACAACGTGGGCCACTCCACGACCACCATCCTCTCTCCGCTGGAATTTACCACGGCCGCGCCCACGACCTCTCTGCGGTGCAGCCACAACAGGAGCACGCACTTGGCCACCAGCCAACATAGGACAATCTCGCCTCAAATGATCCGCAGATCCACAATTCCAGCATCCATTACCAGCTGCCGCAACAGGAGCTTGCACCTCCCTCACAGCACGAGGACAGTCACGCTTCATGTGACCACGTGAACCACAAATCCAACAAGCACTCGGATCAGCTCTAGCATTGCCTCCTCGAGCAGGTGCTCCACCACCTCTCTTAGCTGAGGATTGATACTTCTGATCACGCCCTCTCTTGTTTCGTCCACCACCGGAACTAAACTCAGCAGCTCGCTTACCAGAACTTGCTCCAGCACCTCTAGCAGATAAACCCAAGTTCATCTCAATATCCTTAGCTCGGCCCACCAACACATCTAAATCATCATACTCGGTGGCCAGCACATACATCTTCACATCCGTCACTAAACCATAACGGAATCTTTCGCACCTTGCCCGCTCATCAGGTACCAGCTCAGGTGCATACTGACTGAGTCTAACGAACTGAACCTCATACTCAGCCACAGTCATGCTCCCCTGGGTAAGAGACATGAACTCACGCTTCTTTTCATCAAGATACCTCACACCAAGATATCTTCTCTTGAACGCATTCTGAAAGAATGTCCAAGTCACATCAGCTTCAGCTATCCCAGCTATAGTGGTTGTCCACCACGTATATGCATCATCCTGCAGCAAGGATACTACACAACCCAGCTTTTGCACATCTGTGCAACTCATCTGACCCAAGATCCTCTTGGTACTCTCTAACCAAGCTTCAGAACCCTCAACAGACATACCCCTGAACTCAGTCCCACCAAGACTGCGTAAGCGCTCCAAAGGTAGTCTAACACCAACATCTCCCTGATGCCCAGCTCCTTGAGCTCCAGCTACTGCTGCACGAAAAGCACCCGCAATAGCTTGTACCAACATCGACATGTCGGGCATAGCTTGCCCCTGACCAACCTCAGGTCCAGCAGCTTCAGCACCAGCTGCAGCTTCAGCTCTTTCACCCTTAGCACCACCACCAGGTGGAGGAGGAGGTAACACCGCACTACCCGCGTTTTCCTCGTTCTCATTCTAATTGGGAGCCGTAGCTCGCACATTACTTCTCAACTCTCTACGTGGTGCCATACTTTAACCATGCAATCACAATGCAAATAAACAAAGTCAGGCCCAGCAAGGTAAGCAATCCAAGTACTCAAGCTCAATTTCATTCAAAATCAACATCATTACTTAGCTTTGATTTGGCAATGGGTACCCACAACATGCTACATCACAACATACAACTCAATTGCATCAAATTCTCAAACCACTAAACATGCTTTCAATCAATCAAGCATACATTGCATACATACTTCAATCATGCACACATTCATTCCCAATTACTCGAGAACTCAGCTCTGATACCACCAAATGTAACCCCCTTAACCCGGCCTAGACGGTTGACCCGAATTAAGAAAGTCACACGGGGAAAACCAAAGTCAACCCGAAAGTCAACCTTGATTAACGACCCTTTTTTTCTTTTTAAACTTGTCTAGAGGCATATTAATCCTAGTTATGATCATTCACACAACATACTCAAAGATCATAAACATCAGAGATCAAACAGGGACCCAATTGAACAATTTACAACTTTAGGGACCAAATTGTAAATTCTGTAAATTATAAGGACTTCATCCAAATTAAAGTTACCATCTTGAAATTAATCAGGTTTCATACTTCTCTGTCAAATTTCAGCTCAAACGGACATCCCAAACTCATACGATTGCACAAACAAGATTCAGGACCAAAATGTAAACATTCCAAAACATTTAACTACCAATGTCAGCCCCCAACGGTCACGTGTTCCGAAACAGGGAGAGCCCGTTTCGAAACGCGGGGCCGTTCCGCAACGCGTACCGAAACGAGGGCTGGCAGTGGCCTTTCCGTTTCGAAACGGTGCCTACCGTTTCGGACGCCTGGGCTCATTCAAGGCACCCGTTCCGAAACGGTGTCCACTGTTCCGAAACACGCTGCACAGAATGCAGCATAAAGCTTCCTTAATCATGCAATTGATCATCCAATCATGCTCCGATTGCTACCAAACTTTACCAGCAACAAATTCAACATACATGAGACATGTTTGCATCAACCAATCAACATATTAACCAAATATAAGAAAAGCCCCAATTCTATAGGCATGCTTCCTACACAAGCAAACCATTCAAGCATAAAACTTCCAATTCAAACATGTAAAGGCCAAATACAAAACCAGCATTTCCAATCAACATTTAACATACTTAGGAAGTTCTAAACATCTCCCAAAACATACACATAGGTCCCCCATTGCCAAATTGCCAAAAGCTTAAGTGTTTAAGAAAACCTTCCATACTTGAGCTTAACTTCCTCTTGATTGCTTGCCTTCCTTGCTGCCCTCAAGTGCCTTAACGATCTGCATTATTGATTTAAGAAAACGGAAGAGAGCGTAAGCAAAAGCTTAGTGAGGAATGCTCATTAAACCACTCAATAATGCATTTGTAAATCTCATTTGCAAAACATACTTTCAATATCATTTAGACATGCTCAAAAGCAATTTAAACAAGCAACACATGCTTCCATATCAATTCATGTCATATTGGCCACAAGTGATAAGTTTCATCTTTTTGAAAACAAATTCAACATAAGACTCACACATGGACTTTTAAACACCATTGTGATCTTATAATAATCAAGAACCACGCAATGACTTTTAACCACCTTCGTGTTCTTCCCAAGGACTTTTAAACACCTTGGCCCCAAGGACTTTTAAACACCTTGGCCCATGGACTTTTAAACACCATGGAGAGGACCACACAAGGACTTTTAACCACCTTTGTGTCCTTAACAAGAACCATCCAAGGACTTTTAACCACCTTGATGTTCTTAAGTAACAAGGTTCACTCAAGGACTTTTAACCACCTTAGTGACCTTAACCTTTTCAAAACATCACTTGCCAATATACATCTTTATCATCAAATAATCCACTGTTTTAAAGCATTAAACCAAGCCATATTTATCATGCATTTTTAAGCATCAAACCACATTTAATCAATGTTCAAAAACAAGGAACTCTTACCTTGAGCTTCCTTCAACATATGGCTTACAAAATCAGCAATAACCATGCTAAATCATGCTTTCAAAACAGAATTTAAAACATGCAATAAACCACATTGCATAACAATCAAATCATGGCCACCACTTAGAGAGTTTTTCCGAAAACTTACGCTTGAGCTTAGTAAAGTGGTTTAGACTTAAACTAAGCTCCCAAGACATTGGTTTCAAAGCTGAAAACCCATTTTCACTCACCGATTCCACTTCGCCTCTTGCCGAAGCTCGAATCAAGCTTCCGGATCACCACCACTTGGATCCAAAGATGACTCCCCTGTTTTAAACACATCAAAGCAGAGGATTAATGCATCATCATGCATTAATAGATTCAATGAAAGCACCTAAACTCGCTGCTCTCATCCACACTCCATTTTCGGCCACCAAACACAACCAAAAATGCCTCCAAACAACTCCTCAACAAAGCCCAGCCATAAACCATCAAAACCAAACATCCTTTAACAACATTTAACATCTAAAAAGAACCTAACAACATCCTTATACCTCCAGCAACATCAGATCTACAAGATCACCTCAAAAACAACCAAGAATCACAAGCTAAACTTAGGAAATTCAACCTATCCGGGATTGCATTAATCAAAACTCAATTCCATATCAAATTAATGTTCATTAATCATCAAAAACACATCTCAAATCACAGCTTCAACAGCTCTAACGAAAATTGACCAAAAATCACCAAATCTTGCAATTTAAGCCAAGATCCATTTCATAACTTTAAAAGTCATTTATAAAACATCAATTAAGGATTGAGAACTTAGGAATTTCAGTAAAGAACTGATAGTTTAGAGGAGAAGGACGTTCTTACCTCCAAACTTGAGTTTCTCCTCTTTTGGAACCAAAAAGCTTGAAGAAACAACTTGCAAATGGTGAGGTTTTGTTGATGTGATGATCAAGAATCAAAATAGAATTGAAAAGGAAGATTTAGATGACAAAATCAGAAGAAATTCTCTGGAGAGAAAGTGATTGGGTTGAGAGAAAATGAGAGAAAGGAAAATTGGGAAAATAGAAAGTTAGTTACAAAATAGCCAAAATGATTTTCCCTCCACTTTTCTTTTGTTTTAAATCAGAATTAATCATTAAAATATCTTAGAAAAATCTGGAGAAACTCCCTTTGGGTAAATAGCTCCTTAAAGATTCAAAGTTTCAATCCTTTCTAAAACAGTCACGCAACTTTCAAAAATTACATTTTGGTCACTAGCCAAAATGTCACCCTTCCAAACCTCATTTTGTAAAATTGATTTCACAGTTCACTTATATATATTAAAAGATGATTTTAGAACATTTTTCCATATTTTTAATGCAACCCGAACTAGGCTTTCCTAATTTCACCTTTTTAGATTCGAACAGCACTTTGACCGAACCGGTCAACGCCCAAAACTCCTAAGCCCAAAACCGGGGCGTTACAGAATTAAAGTCCTCAACGGCTCCAATACGACTAGCAACGGCTATAAACTCATCAAGGAGTATAAAAGGGACCTCCAAGCATCAATTAAAGGCTAATTCTCATATTGTCAAACAACAAATGATCAAAGATTGTCTTAGAGCTTAAATTGTCATTTATTGTATAAACAAACACTAGTGAGCCAAAATTGTCAAATTTGCTCAAGTGTTTTAGGTTTTGGGTGAGTGCTTAATTGTGCAAACAAACACCTATTAGAGGGTTTTATGTTTGCTTCTTGTTTCTCTTTGTAAAAGAGGGTTTCGATCAAGGCTTTGGGTAGAAAGCTTGATCGGTGTAAAAGGTTTCCTTCTAAGCCTAGAAAAGGGGACGAATCAATAGTGGATTGATTGGAAATCCTTAGTGGGGAGCTAAGGTTGTGGATGTAGACCTTGGTTAGAAGGTTGAACCACTATAAATCTTTGTGTCACATTTTTTTTAGCTTCCACAACCCTTCCACCCAAAAATCCACCTCTCCACCACTTGGTGAGCCATATCGGTTGAACGAATCGAGCCCCACACAACTCAACAATTGGTATCAGAGCTTGGCTCAATTGAGGAGGATTAACATCCTATTGAGAAGATCCGGCAAGCTCGATCACTATTTCATCAACCGGCTCAAATGACACAATCAATCGACAAACCGCCTTTCTTTGACGAAACCCACTATGCCCATTGGAAGACAAAGATGAAGTTCTTCATCAAATCTAGAGATTACAAGCTATGGGATATAGTTGAAGATGGTCCGTTCGTGCCTCAAAGAAGCAAAGCAGAGTGGAGTGCCGACGATCGCAAGAAGATGGAGCTTAATTGCAAAGCCTTGCACATCTTATTTTGTGCTTTTGGCCCAACCATCTATGAGAAGATGTCTTCTTGTGAGAGTGCCAATGAGGTATGGGACAAGCTTGAAGTCACATACGAGGGGACTGATGAAGTCAAGGAGACCAAGATTGGGCTCCTAACCTTAGAGTATGAGAACTTCAAAATGGATCCGGAAGAGAACATCGAGAAGATGTTTGATAGGTTCTCCACTATCACCAATGGTCTCAAAGGCTATGAAGAAGCCATCTCAGAGGAAAAGCTTGTTCGAAAGCTCATCTACTCACTTCGCGAGTCATGGGACTCAAAGAGGACCTCCATCATCGAAGCCAAGAATTTGAAGACCTTGAAGCTTGATGAACTCATGGGGTCACTCCTTACTCATCAAATCATGAAGAAGAATAAAGAAAATGAGAAGAAGAGGGAAGAAATTAGAGCTATGGGAGAGAAGAAAATCAAAGGGCTAGGCATCAATGCTAGTGTCATGGCTCTCAAATCCTCCACTTGTCATCATGTCTACTCAAGTGAAGAGGAGGATGAAGAAGAAGAGATAATTCATCTCTTCAAGAAGTGTGTCCCGTTTATGAAGAAAGCTTTGAGAGAGCTTGAACGAGATTCCAAGAAAAAGGAGAGAGCAAGAACTTCAAGCCATAAGAAGAAGGCACATGTGGCTACTTGGAGTGATGAGGACTCCACCGACGATGAACAAGCCAACCTTTGCCTTATGGCCATCGAAGAAGATTCAAGGGTAACTTCTAATTCATCTACTTCATGTTCTTACTCTTTTGATGAATTACAAGATGCCTATGATGATTTGGTTTTAGAGTTTAAAAATCACATTTTGAAAAACAATAAATTGATTTCAAAGTTGAAAATTCAAAATGATTTGATTTCTAAAACCAAACTTGAACTTGAAGAAAAACTCGAAGAGTTTGAACTAAAATGTTTTGATTTACAAAATTTGCTTCAAAAAGTTCAAGAAGAAAAAGATTTGATTTCCAAAGAGCTTGAAAAGAAAAATAGTTTTGGAAAATCAAATTTTTATGTAAGACAATCTAGTGCCCCTAGATTGGTGAAAGGAAAATGTTTTAGAAGTGTTTGGGTCCCAAAAAGGACTAACCACTTCAATTAAAAAGGATGACATTGAAAAATGAATTCCAAGGGGACTAAAATTTGTGCTACTAACGTCTATGGATCCAAAGCAATTTGGAAACCAAAAATCACTTGATTTTCTTTTGCTAGGTGTGATGGAGATGTTCAACAAGTTAAACATTGAGGGGGAGCTCCATGCACACTAAGGGAGAACACTTGAAGAAGGAAGGCTTCACATCCTACCTTGAGTTCAAGTGTTAGTAAAAATCTAGTTGTTTTTGCATTTATTTGTTTTATTTTTATTTTATTCAACTAGATGATCATAAATGTTGGAGTAACATTTTATTGATGCTTTGAGTAAGGGGGAGCCATTTTAAAACCAAAATTCTTAATTTTGTCAATTTTTACCTCTATTGTTATTTTAAACTTAATGTTTTAAATTCTTTTTGATATAACAAAAATGGGAGAAATAGTTTAAAAAATTGAATTTTCAAATGAATAAGGGGAGCTTTAATTGATTTCATATCTTCAATCTCTTATTCACATTTTTAAAGTTAAAGAGGGAGGATCCCAAACAATTTTTCAAGAAAGTTTTATTATATCAAAAAGGAGGAGATTGTAGAACTAATGTTTTGATATAATAATTGAAAAATGTTTTGGACTGATTTAAAAAGTATTTAAAACAATTTCCAAAGTCCAAATAACTTGAAACTATGTTTAGGGATGTTTTTCTAAGGGTTTTAAATGTTTTCAAAAGCCAAACTTCACAAAACCGTCCAGGCATTTCGAAACGCCCTAAGGTGTTTCGAAACATGGGATTCCAGTAGCAAAAACGTTTCGATACGAGTATCGAAACGTGCTTTCCCTGGATGTGGATTTTGCCCAGCGTTTCGAAACGGGCTCTACCATTTCGATACGCCTACGTGGCATTGACCACAACGGTCATAAACCCCAACAACTATTTCCCAACTAACATTTAAATGTAGGGCGTTTTGATACGGGTCTAGGCGTTTCGATACGTGTTCCGAAACGGCCAGGGGGCATTCCGAAATGGGTGCTTTGTCAGACTGCAACGACTCTTTCTACTTAAAGGGTGTTTCGAAACGGGTTCGAGAGTTTCGAAACGGGGAGCTGCAGAACTACATTTATGATGGGAATTAAAGTCCTCAACGGCTCCAATTCAATCCCAACGGCTAGCAACGGCTATAAACTCATCAAGGAGTATAAAAGGGACCTCCAAACATCAAGTAAAGGCTAATGCTCATATTTTCAAACAACAAATGATCAAAGATTGTCTTAGAGCTTAAATTGTCATTTATTGTATAGACAAACTCTAGTGAGCCAAAATTGTCAAATTTGCTCAAGTGTTTTAGGCTTTGGGTGAGTGCTTAATTGTGCAAACAAACACCTATTAGAGGGTTTTAAGTTTGCTTCTTGTTTCTCTTTGTAAAAGAGGGTTTAGATCAAGGCTTTGGGTAGAAAGCTTGATCGGTGTAAAGAGTTTCCTCCTAAGCCTAGAAAAGGGGACGAATCAATAGTTGATTGATTGAAAATCCTTAGTGGGGAGCTAAGGTAGTGTATGTAGACCTTTGTTAGAAGGTTGAACCACTACAAATCTTTGTGTCACATTTCTTTTTAGCTTCCACAACCCTTCCACCTAAAAATCCACCTCTCCACCACTTGGTGAGCCATATCGGTTGAACGAATCGAGCCCCACACAACTCAACATTATCCCATTAAAAATCAACAGAGAAAAAAATACATATATTTTCTTAAAAAAGAAAAAATAGATATTCTTCAAAAGACGATTTCAACTGGTATTTTCTGCTATTATTGGCGATCCAAGCATCGTCCACCAGATCTGAACGATCCTTCGGATGATTGTATGAAAGTGATACGATAAAGTTGCAAAGATGAAAAAAAGGGAGAAGGATTCTAGAAAGTAAAAAGAAGTTGAAAGACATTTTTTAATGTTTAAATGATAAAAGTTAATTTTATTATTAAAATGAATATATCCATCAAGGGTTTTGATTCAAGGCAAAATACAAACAGCAACAGAAATAAATTAACTAGGTCTTAGAAACTGACACGATACTACCTAGAAAAACTAAAAAGTAAAGGAAATAATTAAATGCATCTTAGAAATAGACATTAATTTCTCCACTACTTGAATAGTGTAATTAGTATTTATATTATATTATACATTTATTATATTTAAATGATAAAAGCTAATTTTATTATTAAATGCATCTTGGAAACCGACACTAATTTCTCCACTACTTGAAGAAACAATAGTCAATGAAAAAGAATGAATAAGAAACAACAACTACAAATGGGGTTTTAACCCTTACGACAACGTTTTCATAGAACTCTAAAACTACATCGTTTTGTTTACATTGAAATGAAGGGAAGTGGTTGACAAAAAAAGGAAATAGGAAACACAAAATTAGGGTATAAAATATTTTTTACTTTAATATACCAATATCGTAGCTTTAAAATATTATTTGATTTAAAGTATTTTTTAATAAAAATTTTGAAAAAATATTAAGTGCAACAAGACTATTTTTAAAAAATAGATAAAAAATATTATAATTTTTTATCAATATCTTTTTTAAAGGAATCACGAAATCATTAGATTTTAATTGAAGGATAGACCACCACAACTAATGAGAATTTATCTTGGACTTTATTTTAATCCATGAAAAACATTAAATTTTCTAATTTACTATAAATTTTAATGTTTTCTTATGATCATATGTATTGAATTTTCTTTTACATTTGTTGTACCCCTAACGTACTCGTACCTTATAATTTTAAAAACTATCGTTTCCCGTCCCCGTATTCGTCCATGTACTCGTATTCATATTCGTGAAACATAGAGTAAAATTATCAAGTTTCGTACTGAGATAGTAGGAAAGATTGAAACAAATATTAGATAGGAACTGTATTTTGAGAACTATTTAAGCCTCAACAGACTTAAAAAGTTTGGGCTAAAGAAACGCACGTAGTATTCATTCTTTTCGGTTAGTCAACTCTATCTACACTATAATCAAAATTAGGATAAATAATAGTTAGTCCCTAAAATTGATGTTTTTTAAAACTTGATTTCTAGATGTTTTAGATTTAATTGCACAAGAAGTCTTCAAACTATGACTCTTATTCTAAATTAGTCTCTAAAATTAAAAGGAAAAAGAAAATAACTTTTGGTATCCATCCCTAGGATTTAAACCTTCCTTTAAAAGCCACCATTGAAGTTGTAACCATCGACCACTACCCAAATCGACTAATTTGAAACATTATTAGAATATATATTAAAACATGTCACGTATCACATTTTAATTGGACAACGTTTTTTAACTATTAATACTTAAAATGATCGAAATAAAACTTTAGGCATATATTTAGAGCGAAAAATAGGTTACACACTAAAAGTGAACCACGTGTATAGTTTGATCACCTATTTGGTTATTAAACCTTTATTTTAAATCATACTTTAATTTAATTATATTATTTTTCTGGAAAAAAATTATATTAATTATAATAAAAATTATTAACTAATTAAAACATATTTGTTTTATAAAAAAATATTTATATTTTGAGTTTTTTTAATAATTATATTTTGAGTTAAAAGAACTATTTTTAGTTGTTTATGATACTACTCTAGGAAAGTTTATTTTATTCTACACCATTTATATGTATGTACCTCTTAATATAATAAAGACGACTCATATTTGTGAGACTTTGTACGAAACTGTTATATTTTTAAGTCTTTAACTCTATAATCAAAGTGAACAATACTTGACCATATTGTCACGGACCGCCAGTTTCAGCCTGAGTCACATGCACGCAAGATTGCCTAAGAGGTTCTAACGGAGATTTTAGGCCTAAAAAGACTACCAGACTTAACCCGGTCTGTGAAGGATTATAGAAGACAACCACTTTGACTTATGTAAACTTTTCATGTAAACATATGATTTGTTTCCTTAAATAGGAGATATATTTTAAGGAATATTCCATTGTAGTTGATGGGCTTCGATCATTGTCATCGATGTAAATCATTAGAGACCGTCAAATGTAGGGGGACTCAATTATAAATAGAGGCTTTCTTCACCTCATTTGTATCATTCATCTTCTGAGTAATTAAGGTATTCACTCTAAAATTATCTGTGTTGTTATTGAGTTGTCTTCTCTATAGTTTACTTTCGCTTAGAACCATTCAACGTTCTTAGTGCCTTAAAAGAATTTGATATTCCCGAGTGAGAATTCAAACTGACTTAATCATTTATCTATATTTATATTTATATTTATTATATTTTAAAATAAGATATGCAAATTTAAAAAAATTCATAACTACGACACCCGCAGTGATCACAATAACATCTGTTATGTCTGCAACCGCGATAAATGCGACGCGACCAAAAATTCGGTCGCAAACATTTTTTAAATCCCTAGTAACAGGGATTGAAAACAGAAAAAATCAATTATAGTCGACTCATAAAGTAGATAACTCAAAATTTAAATTGGGTTTAGGGTTCCTAAAAAATTACCTCGTTTAGTCTCATGTGCTAGAAGAGGAGAGGGGTAAGCATAAGGATCGTAAACAAAAAAATCAAATATAGCAGAGAATGCAAAAGTATAGACAATATAACTCAAAATATCACAATCAAGTAAAAACAAACATTCAAATTAAATATCGGGTTTCAAAAGTTAACTAATTAAATTCTCTGCTCAGACGGAAGCTTGAAGGCAAGAGAAGAGAGGGCTTGTCTCGGGCACTGAAGGAGGAGACGTGGAGTGAACATTAGAACCGAAAACAGAAAGCAGATATAACTCAAAATCTCAAGATTAAAGTAGAAATCCTCGAGTTGAGTATGAGATTTCAGAGATTTACCTTATTTAAATTCAAACTTGACGAAATAAGAGGGCTTTGAGGAAACGGAGGAGGAGCCAAGTAAAATTGGAGGAAGTGAAAGACGAGGCTTAATAGTTAGGATAGAGTAGCGCCAGAGGCTTTTGTTCGGCGAAGATGTGAGCGGCTGAGAAATTTCAAAAGCAATTGTATTATATTTTAATTTTTTGGGCTGTGGTCATTTAATTATTGAAATTCTTCTGCTTTGGCTATCAAATTTTTTTGTTATAATATACTAACAATTATATTTTTTTATTTTAATCGTCGATAGTTAATAAATTAATTAGTATACTGAAATAGATTTATTTTTTTTTATCATTTTTCTTTCCTCCGCATATATCAATCAAATGTTAAAAACAGAAAATAATTTTAAAAAATCAAAATGATTGATGGTTCAAACATTAAAAGGGAAAAAAAAGTATAAAACATTATGTTTGAAATCATTGATTCGACTGTATCCGAAATCTTTAAACATGGAGTAAAACAAAGGGAAAACTATACCGGTAGTCCCCAAACTATTATAATTTTCCTATTTTGGTCCCCAAACTATGTTTTTCGGCAAAATCCTCCATTCTGTTACATAGTTCTCCTGTTTTAGTCCAAGGCGTTAAATAGCTAACGATTTTACTAACGTGACATTTTTTTAAGAGGAGAGAGAAATGATTAAAAAATATTTAAAAAATGCCACGTCAGCAAAACCGTTAGCTATTTAACGTCGGGGACCAAAACAGGAGAACTATGTAATAGAAGGGACGATTTTGCCGAAAAACATAGTTTAAAGACCAAAATAGGAAAGCGGTAATAGTTTGGGGACCATCGGTGTAGTTTTCCCTAAAACAAATAAGAAAAGACAAAATAATGATTATCGGGCATCGTGGGAATAACCTCATCGGGCACCCTCAAGTTGAAAGGCGAGTTGGTTCTTAATGCTGTCGTACCCAATGGAGCTGGTAGTGGCATAATCGGCATCGCCATACATGTTGCTCAATTCATCCCCAAGCAAATACTCCGACTCTTCCACTTTCAAGTTTCGTTTACCCCATTCGTACCTCTCCATCGCCTGCAATCCTGCCAATTCATGGGCCACCTCCTTCATTCTTGGCCTCTCCTCTCCCTTCACTCTCACACATTGTCTAGCCAAATCTGCTACTTCCTTAAGCTGCTCCATCTTTACGTCACCAAGCATCCCACGGTCGATAATGTGGTGCAACCGATTTTCTTTCATCAAGGAAACAAAGTATTTAGCCAAAACTTTCTGTTCTGCCAATCCTTCGTCACCGAGCGCCTTTAGTAACTCGATGAGAACGACCCCAAAGCTATAGACATCGCTCTTTTCGGTCAATTGACCGGTATGCATGCATTCGGGATCCAGATAACCGAAAGTTCCTTGCAACATCGTAGTCATCTGTGCCTGGTCAGATGGAGCTAATCTCGAAGCTCCGAAATCAGACACCTTGGCAGTGTAGTTCTCGTCCAAGAGTATGTTCGCCAACTTGACGTCTCGATGAAGGATGGGAACGGAAGCTGCCGAGTGCAAATAAGCAAGGGCTTCCGCCGTTTCGGTGGCGATCCTCAATCGAGTCTCCCATGGAAGAAAAGAGCGGGGTGGTGCACCGGCGACAGCGTGGATATGATCAAAAAGCGAACCATGGGTCACGTATTCGTAGACTAACAAAGGAACCGGGGTCTCCAGACAACATCCTAGGAGTTTGACGACATTCTTGTGGTTGATTTGGTAGAGCACCATTATTTCATTGATGAATGTTTCGACCTGGCTTTGGTCTCCGATTCTTGATTTCTTAATGGCAACCACCCGGTCCCCTGGCAGTGTTCCTTTGTAAACAGTTGCCTGGCCTCCTTGTCCTAAAATCCTGCTGTCGTGAAAATTGGCGGTGGCCTGTTCGAGTTCTACAACTGTAAATATTGTATCATTTTCATAGTGGCCTCGGCTTTTTGAAAGTTGCTGCAACAAATTCCCACCATTTTGCTTGAAGTATGCCTCCCTCATTTTCGCAGTTTTCCTTTGCTTATATGCCCAAAACGACCACGATATGAACATGAAGATGGCGACAAAGCCAATGCTCATCCCTGTATTCAAATTAAACACAAATCCATTCCGATTTCTATTAGCATTTTTTTAGTTGAGTTATGAGATGCTACCCGTACCAATGAATCTTTATATTATTTGATTCAAATTAGTTAATAATGAATTTGGATACAATGATCATACAAATAAAATATTACTTCTAGAGGAGGGGCGCCTAAAATTTTAGATAATTAACATTTGGCGCTTCAATATTTAAAATAATTTTAATTTGGCCCTTTTAAAAAATTTAATTCTCATTAAATTTTATTTTCTTTTGAAACTTTTTAATTGAGTCCCTTTTATTTTTTTTAAAAATTTCTCATTAACTCTCAAAATTAAAAGAAATAGTTTGACCTCTAAAATTTAAATTAAATCTTTCAAAATTAAAAGAATTAGCCTTCTAAAATTTTAAAATTTTCAAATAGGCCCTCTCATTTGTCGAGATCTGTCCATGTTCTCGAGCTCAATAATGCCAACCCCTGCCCATATTTGTTAATAAAAACATATTTTCTTTTTTTATTTATACTATTTTTTAGACATAAGATAGATGAACAAACATATTTTTGATAAAGTGTAAATACTTAAAATTCAAATTAACATGTTAAAAAATCAAATTAACATGTTAAAAAATCAAATTAACAAATGACTATGGTTGCTGTAATAAAAGGTTTGATGTTTGTATATAAATTTATCAGACACATATTTAATTCTCAAGTAATGTATTTTAATTGTTTTATTTAAGTAATATTATTATATAGGAAAATTTTACAATGTGCGACGAACACCATTAATGATGAACACCGTTGAACACTATTAAATTAATTAATAAAGATTTAAAATTTCAAGGACCCATCATACAATTAATAATTATTTTTAAAAATTCAATTAAATTATTTTATATATATATATATATTAAAATTTTATTTTTTTATAAGGGTAAACTATATATTTAGTACCTCACTTATTTTTGTATTTCTATTGAACCCTCATTATTTAAATATTATTTCAATTTGACCCTATTCTTTATAGTTTATGGTTTTAGGTTGAGGGTTAAGGGTTAAATTATTTTTTTTTATAAAGAATAGGGTCAAATTGAAATAATATTTAATTAATGAGGGTTCAATAGAAATACAAAAATAAGTGAGGTACTAAATATATAGTTTACCCTTATTAAAAAATAAAATTTTAATATATATATATATATAAAATAATTTAATTGAATTTTTAAAAAAAATTATTAATTGTATTATGAGTCTTGAAATTTTAAATCTTTATTAATTAATTTAATAGTGTTCAACGATGTTATCATTAGTGATGTTCGTCGGCATTTGTTGCACGTGGTAGACTCATCCTATTATATAAATACAAGTATAAAAAGTAAAATATTCTTATTGTAGTATTAATATATTTTAAAATAAGTCTTGTCATTTTCTAACCGAGTTCTGTGATTTTGTCTCAATACTAAAGTCAATTAGAGATTTAAGAACAGTATATATTTATCTTAAACTTTGTTTACTACACATGTTAAAAAGATTTTTTTAACGAAATATTGAAAAGTTGAATAGAAATAAATTAATAAATTATAATTGATAGGAGTAATAGTTTATTTAATTAAAAGTATACTCCAAATCCGGCATTTAGCCCCTTACTTTTATTTTCATGAATTTAGTCCTCTACTTTTGAGAATAAAAAATTTAAGTCCAATTATTAACATTATTAAAATTCTTATATTAGTAAATTCAATTTCATCACAACGTCATTTTGTTGTCGCATGGTCTCAAAGCTAGTTTTTTTTATTTTTAATTTCAAAATGTCACATAAGCGAATTTAACAACAAGAATTTAATAGTGTTAATAATCAGACTTGAATTTTAAAATTTGAAAAGTAAAGGGACTAAATTCCTAAAAATAAAAGTATGATGACTGAATTCTAAATGTATCAAGAGTACAAGGACTTTGATTATATTTTAACCTTAATTTATTATTATTTTTTCATTTAGGCTTAAATAACAAATCAGCGCTTAAATTATGTCATTTATTTGCTTTTAGCCCTTAAATTATTTTTTGGTTATTTTAAGTACCTAAGCTATTTTTTTTGTCAAAAAAGTACTTAAACTATGTTATTTTTTATTTTTAGTCTCTAAACTATCTCTTGATCAATTTTTTTTTGTGATATGTCAACATCTTTTTACTTAAATAACTATCATACTTAAACGTGAAAAAAATAATAATTTAAGTTATTATCTTGACAAAAAAATAGTTTAAGGGTGATAGACAAACAAAAGGTAGGGTTTGAGGGCTGATTTTTATGCCTTCTTTCTCTTTGGTTTAACGATTATTTTAATTCAGAAGTGGTCTGTCAATGTCATTATACCACTAGTCTGGTTTAATAATTATTATAATTCAAGTTAAATGGCGAGTGGGACTGACCAATGACAATCTGAGTAATGACGGGTGTTCCCTTCTTGACTTTAGGACTGCAACCATTTCCATCCCGGCGGCCATCACCTTCATATCCCTCCGGACAAGAACAGTAGAAACCTCCGAATGTATTGTGACATGTGGAGTTGCAGGGATTTAAAGCTTCACACTCATTTTTATCTGATCGATTCGAATCAAAGTTTTCATGTTCCATGGCCATGGAAATCAAGAGAGAGAGAGAAAAGGGATAGTACCTTGGCAGCCATTGGAGAGGTAAGGGTTCCCTTCAAAACCATGGCTACACCTGCACAAATATCCATTACCAAACTCGGGTTCATGACAGACAGTGTTGTCTTTGCAAGCGTAAGTTTCGGGATCTTGGTTGGCTTCACTGCAATTCTGATCCCCAATGGCCCAGTCAAGAACCATGGGAAGTTTCCAATTATCATCAGTCCTGTTAAGATCCCAAGTGGAGAATTCATACTCTCCTTCCTCCACCACAATCCATAGGTACATGGATTAAAGGTTAAGACGGTGGAATGGTTGTAAAAACTCCCCAGGCTGATGTTGTAATCACGCACTCCTCTCGGAATACTCGCCTGGCAGCACCCGATACCGGAGCACGATCCATCGCTTACATCATTGATTCCACCACACAACGATAGACACCCGGTCGTGTAATCTTGTCCGGTGGTGCCTTTGATGATGGCTATGGTGTCGCACCCGATTGCGGTGAACTTGTTTTTGGTGCTTGATATGTTGTATAGACCAGACCTGAGCCAGGTCTCGAAACTGGAACTGGGGCCTGATGAATTGTAACAATCTGAGCCTACCCAATTACGGATCCGCAGCTCGCCGTCGAGATCGATGTGAAGCACATCGATATTACTAGTGCTTAACAACGGTTTCGGAGGCTCGGTAGTGTTGGAATTGTCACATCTGATGAAAAATTTTCTTTCCATGTAACAACCTTCTTCCATGCCAAATGGATATGGGACAGTAAGGTTGCCGCACAGGCTTTGGCAGCCGGGTTTCGCTTCTTCTACGGCCATTGTTGCTGTCGATATGATCATAAGCATGATAATCTCCATAAACTCTCCACTTAAACCCATTTTCATCTAACGAAAAGAAAATGGTTTTGAGAACTTGGAATTGTATGTTATTGGTCTTAATTGGCAAAATTGCCGACAATTCAAACCATATCAAGCCCTATTCATATTACAGACCACGTAAACCCATTCACCAGGTCTTCGTCAATCGTCATAATTGACAGGAAGCAACGTAGTAAATGCAACGTACGAAAACTTGGTTGGAAATATCAAATTGTCATTAAACTTTAATTTATTTTTTGGAACTTTACACAAAATTATTTTAATACACCAACATAAACATTTGGAAAAATATCCCCATTTAGCCCAGGTCAGGTAAAATCGTATCCTGCATGGCGCGAGATCGAAAATCGCGTTTTACACGGCGCGACTTCAGTCCGATGTGGATTATATTATCCGATTTTGAATTATAAAAAAATATTGAAGTCACGTTCTGCAGGACGTGACTTCCTCGAGAATTTCAAACGACTCGTCGCGATAAGATGAAGTCGCGTTGTGTAAGGCGCGATTTCCGCGTTAATAAATTGGAACGGTTGAAAATTAAATTACCGCGATATGGTTATGAAGAAGTCGCGCTGTGTAAGGCACGATTTCCGCGTTAATAAATTGGAACGGTTGAAAATTAAATTACCGCGATATGGTTATGAAGAAGTCGCGCTGTGTAAGACGCGATTTTTGGAAATCGCGTTGTACATGACGCGATTTTCATTCAGTAGTCGCACCCCAACCAACGCGATATCCACTATAAATTGTCCCCACCCGGTACCATTTACCCCACACCCAAAAAATTAACTCTCTCAAATCTTCTTTCTTGGTTGATTTCTCGTGATTGATATAATGATGAGATTGATAAGGTTGGATCACAAGCACGTGTTCGATTATCATCGAAGATATGTAAGTTTTATCTCGTTTTATTTTTAATTATTTTATTATATATTGTTAATAGTAGATACGTATTTTTGATATTTTTTATATAGTTTAATTTATACCTATGGGTTTATGTTTTTTTAGAGTATGGAATGACGTTTGGAGGTTTCTTACAACCGGATGACGACATTACCGGACCTTCTGATAGAACCGTACTTAGAGCATACCGAGTTTTTGCACACATCCAAAATTGTTGGAGGTGCAAAAATAGACGTTAATTTGGTAAACACTCTTTTGGAGATGTGGAGACTAGAGACACACACATTCCACCTCCGTTGTGGCGAAGTGACAATTACCCTAGAAGATGTGTCGCATATCCTAGGTTTGCCTGTTGATGGAGAGGCTATCAGTGGTCCCAATTTTGATGCTTGGTCGAACTTATGTTTGAGTGAGCTAGGGGCTACGCCGGAGCGTTTTTACGGCGGAAAAATACGACTAGCATGACTGCGGGATAATTTTGGTAACGTACCCGTTGACGCGAGTGAAGAAGTGAAGAAAGTAAAAATAATTTTTTAGTGAATATTATTGAAATAATAATTTTTTAACGTATGGTAATATATATATATATATCGTATTGTAGGCATATGCTCTCACTTATATTTTACAGATGATCGACGGGGTATTAATGCCTGACAAAACTCGGGACAAGGTTTACACGATCTGGTTGTGTCATTTGCAAAATTTTGAAGAAGCATGTAAACTGAGCTAGGGATCCACAGTTTTGGCCACTCTGTTTAAGGAGCTCTGCAAGAACACCGATCCTGACAAGTGCCAAATCAGGGGTTGTTTGGTGTTGCTCCTGTCCTGGGCATGGTGGAGAATGTCATTTTTACGCTCTGAGCTTCTGCAGTCTACTCCACATGTTTTTTCACTAGCCCGAAGATAAGGAAAGAGTTGTTAAATTTTTAATTGATGTATTATTATAATTAATTTAAATTATCTTCTTGTTTTGTAGGTGGACCGTTCCTTTAACCAATGTTGGTGTTGCGAAGGACATGGCGGTTATCAGACAAGATATTGAGAATTTTTCAAAAAATCAGGTAACACTTTGGTGTATTTATTCGAAGCGGGAATTCTATATTTAACTATACATAATTCATTTCCTGATATACGCTTTATATATTCTACAGATTTTATGGACAACGTACTCTCATACGGACTTGCAGCTTTGCATCTCGATATTTTCGGATGAGACGAGGCTTCTTTGAACATCCATTGTACAACTCATCTACTATGCCATAGTTGAGTTACATTCGACCGACCGCGTCCTATGACAATTTGGTTGTTTCCAAGGTATCCACCCCGAGCCTCCAAATTTGGATGAATTGCACAAACTCACTCGACAAGGGAAGCCCGAGGTAATAAATATTTATATACTTACCACATTCTTTTATTAATTCCAATGTAATCTATATGTAAAAATAATAAATCAACTGTTTGATTGTCTTGTAGGTTGATTGGTCGGTGCACCATCAGTCTTATATCGCTTACTAGAGGGATCAGTTTAATCAGCGCTGGCAACATCGGACTGATTATCGTTTGTTTGATACGATGGTGAGCGATGATTTTGACGAGTAGTTTAGGGCGAATGGGAAGCCATCTATTTTGACTCCAGAGGAGGCAGCAGTCCTGTATCGACGTTAGCAAAAAAAACCGCCCACGGTCTCAGCATTCGAGGGGGAGAGGAGCACGGAACACCTCCGGTGCTGGCCCTTCATCTGCAGCACCGCCATCGCCACCATCAGATGCTACCTTACCACCGATGAGGCCACAGTTGACGTAAAGTCCAAGTCAAGGTTATTTAACGCCTTCTTCTATGTCAGACCACTTTGCTCAACTTTCTGCGATGATGAGTGGTGCCTCTAGCTATCCTGCAGGCTATATGCCCTATGTGCCTTTGATGTTGTTCCCCCCAATGTCAGCCGCATTTAGATCTGAGACTGTCCAACAAATGCCACCACAGTCGATTTTCTACCTAAGTGGGCCCAGTTGAACGAGTGGTACTGCATCTGCTGGAACCGGGGACGGTGATGATGATGATGGTGGTGATGACGCTCAACCACGATGCAATCCGGAGCGACATCGTCATGCACCGTCTTGTGGTACCGGTGCACATAGGCGCCATTAGTTTTTTTTTTGTTTATTTCATTTGAAAATATTGAACTCGATATTTTTTGTTATATATATATTTTTTAGTTTAATCACGATTTGTATTTTATTTGGGTTTGTATAATTAATTAGTATATATTTTTAAATTTGTGTTTTTTATTCTTTAATTAGTTTATATTTTATTCGATCGTCGTGAATAAGAGTACGAAATAGTTAACATCTAATGAACATAGATATGCAACTACAAATAACAATAAATCACAATATCCGAAAAATCAGATTTCGAATAAATTTTTGCAACACTTAACTAAGCAAAGACGCGTTCTATAAGACGCAATTTATCTGACACGTCAAGGCAAAGTCGTGTTATGTACGACGCAATTTTTATGCTATATATGCCCTCCACCCCTTACGAACCTTAATAGCAAACTCACATTTGTATTGTGAGTTGTGGGTATATGCAGTTGTGGCTAGATAAGAATTGTTGTGGTGCAATGTTTGTACCGTGCATTTGTTGAAGATGACCGAAAAATAACAATATCCAGAAACGCGTGTTTGAGTGCCACACAAATGATCGGTACCATGAATTCACAATAGCTGGAACTTTATCTGTCTCGTCCAGGGTTACAACTTTTGGGGGGGGGGTGCCGGTTACATTTTGATAGCACAGGTCAAAGCTGCTACCATTATCGGTATTTTCGAAGCTATGTTAAAACCCGCGCATGTAACGTTGTTGTTGACAACTCTCGATTGCCATTTATCTACAACAACAACACACTTCCCATCAACCATACAAATGAGACAAACTATTGCACTTCTCATCTATATCAATTCATATGTAAATTATTTTAGTCTGCATATTTAGGGGTACAATTGACCGCGTGTTTAGGGGTACAAATATAATTTACATATGTAATTCGGATGTAATATTTTACATGTATCAATGCATGTCTTCTATTAAGAACAATAATTTACAATTTACCATGTGTTTAGAGGTACAAATTACAATTTTTTCAATGCATGTCTTCAAGCTCGGTGGTTGGGTCTTTGCCTCCGGTTGCATGCGGGGTCCTAGCCTCGAACAAACGATTAAGACCCGATGCTTTTCTTGAATTTCAGAGGTCTATTAGATATTGTCACTTGCCCGCCATTCAAAAAGACCTCAAATTTCCAGATATTGTGATTTGTTGTTGTCGATCCTCGTGAACAAAAATACCGAATACTTAACATCTACTCAACATATAGATATAACTACAAATATCGACAAATCATAATATCAGGAAAATTAATTTGGTAATAAATTTTTCCAGATACGTGATTTGATGGAATTAGTAGTTACAATCGAAAACTTCAAGCACTACTATGCAGTTTTTTCTCTTCGACTGAGTGGTGTGGGATTGGATCGATCGGGAAGGAATTTATAGTCCCCAAAGTCGCATTCTGTACGATGCGACTTTGCTGACACGTCAGGAATCTTGGCAAAGTCGCGTTTTGTAAGACGCGACTTTCCTAACACGCCATGAATTCTTGTAAAGTCGCATTGTGTAAGACACGACTTTCCTGACCAATGTCTCTTTTTGTAAGACGCGATTTAATTGCCAATAGATACGAGATTTGGTCTATATATAGCCCCCTTTACGAACGTTGGTGAATATTTTCACTTGTATTAAGATTTATGGGTATATGTATTTACATGATTAGTAGATGAATTTGGTAGGATACCAGTTGTGGTGCGATATGTGTATCGTTTTTTGTTTCTTGAAGATGATCGACAAATCATAATATCCGGAAATGCATGGTGAGGTCTCACATTTGATAGTGCGAGTCAAAGCTTCTACCATTTCCGGTGTTTTTGAACCTTTGTTAAGACCCTCATATGTACCGGTGTTGGTGACATATGTGTCGTGGAAGATGATTATCTCCAACAACATAGACAAACTATTGCACCTCTCGTCGACCATTTATCAGTTCATATATAATTTATTTGAGTATGCAAATTTTAAATATTCAAATGATTTGAATATTCATTTTTTACAATTGAAATGATTTGAGTATTTCTTTACAATTGAAATGATAAATTTGTATTTGCAACCAACTAACATTTATTAAAGAAGCTAAAACTTGTTATGACGGTGATGATCATCATGAAGGTGATTTTATCATTGACCGATCCTCGTGAATCTTGCCTTGCACGAGATGTCTATCTTGAATCTTGCCAAAGTCTATCGGATATTGTCACTTGTTTGCCATTCAAAAAGACTTTGAATTTCCTGATATTGTGATTTGTTGTTGTCGATCCTCACGATAAAATACCGAATAGGTAACATCTTCTGAACATATATATGCAATTACAAATAAGAACAAATCACAATTTCTGGAAAATTAGTTTGAGAATAAATTTTCTCTTCGACTAAGTGGTGTGGGCTTCGATCGATCGAGAAGGTATTTATGGTCGTAAAAGTCGCGTTCTATAAGACGCCATTTTCCTGACACGTCAGGAATCCCTGGGAAAATCGCGTTTTGTAAGACGCGATTTTCCTGACACTTCAGGAATCCTGGCAAAGTCGCGTTCTGTAAGACCCAATTTCCCTGATACGTCAGGAATCCTGATAAAGTCGCGTTCTGTAACACGTAAGTTTGGTCTATATATATTCGAATGTTGCTGAATATTTGCACTTTTATTGATTTACAAAGTTTGAGTATTCGAATGATTATAAAATTCGTTGCGTAGATGTGGTGCAATGTTGGGAAATTCCGTGTTTGTGCAACATGGTCGACAAATCACAATATCGGGAAATTCTTGTTGTTTCTGTCCAGGGTAGCAAAACATGGCTTTCATGTGTTTTGCTTAGTCAAGAAGATGATCTAGTGGCACATGGTGGATCAATGAACGTCTAGTAGCTCATGGTGGATCAATGACCGACAAATGACAATATCAGGAAACACGTGGTGGTGTGCCACGAAAGTGACCAGTACCGCAAAATCATGCCGGGTGTAACTTGAGGTGTCCTGTCTAGGCTTTTCTCCGGTGGTGCATGCCGATTACATTTGATAATGTGGGTCAAAGCTTCTACCATTTTTGGTGTTTTCAAAGCCATGTTAAGACCCCCACATGTAATGGTGTTGGTGACATATGTATCGTGAAAGAACACCAATGTTGGTGACATATGTATCGTGGAAGAACACCGGTGTTGGTGACTTTTGTGTCGTGTTGGTGACAATTGTTTTTAACATACAAAAAATAAAAATATAATTTACATATGTAATTCCCGCATGTAACAGTGTTGGTAATATATGTATCGTGGAAGAACACCTGTGTTAGTGACATTTGTGTCGTGTTGTTGACAATTGTTTTTAACATATGAAAAATAAAAATATAATTTACATATGTAATTCATATGTAATATTTGACGTGTTTCAATGCTTGTCTTCTATAAAAACAATAATTTGAAAGAACACCGGTTCATTTACATTGGTTCATTTACACTCTATAAATAGACCCCCTGCCCCAAGTTTGAACTCACTCTTTCATTTACTTTCATTGTAATGGCTACAAACGTAGATGATATACCATCTATTGGGAGTCACTCCCGTGATGCTGATGTCAATACTGACAGTGAACTAGAAGTTGGGATGATATTCAATACGAAGAAAATGACAAAAGATGAAATTAAAAACTACAATATACGCCGGTCAGTTCGATCGACAGTGAAGAAAATGACTGTGGACAACTATATCGTAGAATGTGTCGAAAAGGGCAACGACTGTAACTGGAGGATTCGTGTATCACGAACAAAGAGGCTGAACAACATTTGGTAGATAACAAGATACGACGGACCTCATACATGCCAGTTGTTCCAATGTAATTGACATGTAATAAATCTGTGTTTGTTAATTACATATTTTGTAAGACGTGAACTGTTTGAAAATCGAAGCAATTAAGATGTAGGAAATAATATTTGCGATAATCATATTAACGAAAAGTCGTACTACATTATTAATCGAGAGAAGTATACAAGCATACTTAAATTTACTCGAACGAATTATTTTCGCTGCCCTCGTAGTCGATACTTATGTCAGAAGTTAAGTTTAGTTCCTCAATTTTTTGTTCATTCTCCTGCCGTCTCCTATATATTTTTGTAAATACCCCGTCCTCGTCTTCAAGCTTAAGTATTGTTGATGAACTAGAGTTGTCATCAAACATTACACTAAGCTCGATGTTCGTACCTCCGACATGTTTGTATGCCCGAAACATCTTGCACATATCTTTATGATTGGATAGTGTTAGCATGTAGTGTTCTTCTAGGTTGGGCTCATTCACTGTAACTTTGGCAAGCAACACAGAAATTTTAGAGCTTGTAGACTCCTTAACTCTTGTTGAAATCAACTCAAACAATTCATCTCTTATGATTTTCTCACTGAAAGAAGTGTAGAAGTAGGTTCCACGAAAGAAAATAGTTGTAGAAAAACGCGCCATAATTTGTATTTGTATGAGTGGTTTAACAACAAAATTTTTGTAGAAATTGTTTGAGTAGTGTAAAAAATTTTGTAACTCCGCCAAAACATATATAGGTTTGAGCGTTGTTGAAATAATTAGGTAAAGTCACGTTCTACAGGAAGTGATTTTCCCTGTGGAGAGAGAATTCATGTTTTACATGACCCGATTTTGCCTGCCAGGTCAGGGTACCAGCAACAGGGTAGAAAAATGTCGAAATAATTTGTTAAAGTCGTGTGTATGGTGCTAAAATTGGCGCATTTTAATGAATCTTCATAGAACGTTAATAATATAAATAAAATTTACATATTATTTCTGACTCCGATAACATCACTATCATTAGAAAACATTACATAAAGCTCAATCTCAAGGGCTCACCCTAAACAAAACCGATGGTGAGATTCCACCATCATTTCCACATCAGTGTCGTCCATAATGTGGAATAATGAGTACATTAATGGTTCTAACAACATTGACATTCTGTACTTCAATGATTCTATCTTTTTTCCAGTACTATGTGGAACATGTTTCTTTACTTCATTCATCAACTTCTTATATGATAAGTTGTATGGCAACAGAAGCAATATAGTAATTGAGGACTGAAAGACGATGCCGAGTGATGCATCATCGATTATCTGACCATTGTAGTATACCAAAGCTGTAGTAGTTTCTCGTCTCGACATATTATATCGATTGAAGTCTTTACAAAATAAATTCCAACCTTCTCGATGTATATATATAATGAAGAAGTCGCCTTCTATAAAACACGATTTTCCCTGACACAATACGTATACTGCAAAGCTGGCACAACTTGCGTTTTATACGACCCGATTTCTCCTGACACGCCAGGAATCTACAAAGTTGGCACAACTCGCGTTTTATACGATGCGAGTTACGATTTGTCTCTGCTCAAACATCACATCACCTCTCATTTCATATACTGCAAAGTCGGGTTGTATAAAACGCGAGTTATCAGAGGTATCAGAAAGCTGACAAAACTCGCATTCTATAAAACACGATTTTCCCTTACACGGTAGTATACTGCAAAGTTGGCACAACTCGCATTTTATAACGACGCGAGTTACACTTTGTCTCTACTCACACGTCACGTCACCGACCATTTTCTTAAATAGGAGGAATTTTTTTACAGGCAACAAACTTGTTTCTTTCAAACGTTCAAAGCATTTTGTTTGCGAAGAAGAAACATTGCTTCGTTTTTTCAACAATGCCACAAAAAGTTGATGCTTTAGTTCACTACGATGGTGAGATGATCCCAGATGCAGAAATCGGTGTCATATTCCAGTCCACCAACAATGTTACGCTACAGATTCCGATCGGAGTAATGTATGAAAGGCTAAAGCGATCGCTAAAGAGGAAGATTCCACTTGCTTTCGGGAGGGAGTTACAATTAATGAGGTATCAACTACCTTCGTCAATAGATCCCCTTTATTTCATAATATTTGATGTCAAATACGACGAAGATGTGCCAATGATGATCAACACCCATACATAGTATTCAATGTGATGACCTCTAGAGCTCTTTGTTACATTTTCAAAACGAAACGTCAGATTCCAAACCGTTGTTCCAAATTAGATGCATGCAAATCATGACTTTGACCCAAATGATAATAACCCAACATCGAGTTTGCGACAAGACTTCAACTTACTAAGGGCAAGCAATGACCAGGCTTCCTCGTCTTTTGGCTCAAGTCCAAGGCATTCTTATCTAGCCACGTTTGACATTGACCTGAATATGCCGCCAACCCAGCACTCAACATACAATCCATACAGTGCCAGTGTAGGGCCGTCATCATCTACTGGGCCGTCCCACCATGAAGAGTTTAACCCATTCGACCACTTCTCTTCCGAACGTCACTCAACATATATCCCTACTGAAACAAACGTAAATGATTTCTCATACGGACGCCACTCAACTTATATCCCCAATCAGACAAACATAGATGATTTCTCATACGGGCGACACCCAACTTATATTCTGGGTGTAGGGCCATCATCATCTATGTGACCGTCCTACTATGAAGAGTTTTACCAATTTGACGACTTCTCTTCCGGATGTCACTCAACTTATATCCCCAGTGAGCCAAACACAAATTATTTCTCATCGATAGGGAGACATTTATGCGCTACTGATGTCGGCCAAGATATTTGACATAGGGCTTCTAATCGGGTTCCAGTTGTAGAACCTAACAGGGTACGTGTTGCTGATGAATCAGAACTATACGATTTTGAAGGGAATGAGGAACCACTGAGGGAACCCGGCCCCGAAGGTGACGAAATATGTTTATTTCTAGAAGAACCAAATGACCTTGACGAGCCTGCGATTGTCGAGGATGAAATTGGCCATGATGTTGCGGAGGATATTCCAGAGGACGAACCTGTAGACGTTGTTGCCCTGGGAAGTTTTACTGGAACTGGAACTCACACAACCTTAGCGTATTACGATCCACCATCGCACTTCACAACAGTGGGTACGAAAGGATTCAATGATACAAAATTTCAAGAATACCCACAGTTGGAACAGTTGAACGAACGTAATAATGGTGAACTGTATGCTGGAATGATCTTCATGACTAAAAAACTTGCGGAGGCTGCCATCAAGCATTACAACATACACAACTCAGTTTCGTCTGTCGTGCATAAAACTGAAGCGGACAAATATATTGATGAATGCCCTCACAAGAATTCTAGATGTAAATGGAGGGTCTGTGTATCACGTTTGAAGAGGATGAACAAGCTCTAGCAAATAACAAGATACGAAGGACCCCATACATGCATCGTGGGAAGCCTAAATCAAGACCATCATAACTTGGATGTGCACGTGCTCTCTGAGCATATCCGTCCACTTGTGAAAGAAAATCCACGCGTATCTGTGCTTGTATGTATAAGATCAATCCTTGCATGTTACAAGCACACTGTTAGTTACGATAAGGCATGGTATGTAAGATATCGTGCCATCCAACAACTGTATGGGCAGTGGGAGGAATCCTACAACGTGTTGCGAATGTGGCTCAACTTTATGCAGAAATACAACCCAGGAACTATTGTTGAACTTGAGACAATGCCAAGATACGAAAAGGATCGTGTCGTACCCGGAGAGCACGAGTTTTTCTGCCTATTTTGGACATTTCCGCACTGCGTTAAAGCATTCTGCCACTACAAGCCGATGCTGCGGATCGACGGTACATTCTTGTACGACAGGTACACCCAGATCTTACTAGTGGTAGTTGCACAAGACAACAACAGAAAACTCATTCCAGTAGCATTCTCCATTGTTGAAAAGGAAGATATTCCTTTGTGGACATTTTTCCTTACCAACTTGCGAACCCATATCTTTCGCCGGGTACTACGGGCAAGACTTGACGGAATATGTATTATTTCAGACAGAGGCGCAGGGATCTGAGGATCAATCCAATGTTTGGGGCAGTCTTGGGAACATCCATATATTCATCATCGGTACTATCTGCGGCACATTGCTGCAAATTACTATCATAGGTTTAAGAACAATGATGAGGGTATAATGGTTTTTTGCATGGGTACGCCTTTCACTCTCAAAATTATAAATTACATTGCCAATTATTATTATTTCTCATTAATTATTCTGTCTTCTATTAAATAGGCAACACACACCGAGTAGAGCAGGTTCAAGAGCTGCTACAAGAGTTGAGAGATAGAAATCAATTTGGATAAGATTATCTTCTTGATATCCTGAGGGAGAAATGGTTGTGATGTTATGATGGGGGTCGTCAATATGGTCACATGACGACGAACTTGGCTGAGGCGATCAATTCATCTTTGAAGGGAACATGTCATTTACCTATCACATCAGTTGTGAATGCAACATATTATTGACTGGCTACCTTTTTTGCAACCCTCGGAAAACAAGCTATGAACTGGATGGCATGTAGCCACAAGTTCCATCCAAATCTCCAAAAATATTTCAGATATACCGTGCCCAAGCAAATGCGATGGGTGCCACATGCTTCTCACGTCACCAACATAAGTTTACGGTTACTAAATTGTCACGACCACTTGAAGGAATTATGCACCACAACTATGTTGTTAATCTACAAGAGAGAACATGTGATTGCGGAGTCTTTCAGACATTCAAGTACCCATGTTCCCACGCCTTCCCTGCATGTGCATCTGTTCATCACGACACAATGACACTCGTTGATCTTGTATACAAACTTGAAAACATTTTCAAGGTATACCGATCCGATTTTCCTCTGATTAGAAATGAACGTTATTTTGATGTGGTTCAAAATGAACCTAAGATTCGGCCAAATGAATCCCTGCAACGCAACAGAAAAGGTCACCCGAAGTCAACTAGGATTCATTGTGCGGAGGATATGGTTCCTCGAGAACCGACCGGCCAACCTAAGTTGTGTGGAAGTTGTAGGAACCCTGAACACGACATTAGAAAATGTCCTTTTAAGAACCGGCCTCGAATTAACTAATTGTAATTTGTAACAACGGAATATACCACGTGAAAGTTATACAACATGTGTTCTCATAAAATTTTAAACATGTGTTCTCGTACTACCACGTGAAAGTTATATAACAAAAAAAGCCATGAACATACAATAAAACAACAAAATCAACTAAAACATGAATATCGACCCATGTTTCCATTTTATTAATGCAAAGGAATATACCAAAATAGCATGTTTAACACAATTTCTATACTCTTTAGGATGCTTCTTTTACGCGTCAATTTTTACACCATTGTAAACATGTGTTCCCGTAGTTCGACGTCAAAGTTAAATACCAAAAAAACGTGAAATTCTCATAAAAATAAACCCTAAAAACCCTAATGTAAAGTGACAATAAGTTCTATATTACATGCACATTCCATCTCGTATTATTGCTATTTTTGAGTACATTCTAGGCATAATTAGAACCATGCATTGCATTTTACAGTATTTCCTTACTTTGCCAAGCTTTTAAAAACGATATGTTATTTGGTGAAGAAAAGATATTGTTTTAGCTTAGTTATAGTTTCAGGTACTAAAGGTTGACAGAGGGAAATGGGAGCTGAGGACATGATGCTGAGGCAGCAGACCAAGGAGCTGTACTGATGCAGTTCCAGACAGAGACAACAGCTACAGAGTAGCTGCCGCCGCCCAAGACAGCAGACTATGGGGTTGGAGAACCGGAATGCGATCTGTAGAGTAGAAAATCCTGATTCGTCCACATAATTTTCCGACGACTGTAGCAGTAGACAGAACCGCCGAAGGAAGAACTTGAGCTTACTTGTGGAGCAAGGGAACGTTATAAAGTCCACATTCAACTCAAAGAAGTTAGAGTTTAAAGTCACATTTAATGCAAAAGTTACTTTGAAGACTTCTACTTCAAGAAGGACTAGACCTAGCCAATGCCTATATATACTCATTGTAATATTACTTCAAAACAAGTTAGGTTTTCCTTAGGCATAGTTTAGGTTTTCTTGCCGCCATTATGTTCTAATTCTCTCTTTGGGTTTGGGTTATGTTGTAATTAGTGTGAGAACGATTGATTAGGATTTCAAGTTTGTTTTTGCAAATAAAACTTTAAGGTTTACTTATTCCATGTTCTTTATAGTTTTCAATTAAGGCGAAAGATTAGTTGAATTCTATCCATTTGTTCGGTATCGAGAGAGTCGAACTCAAGAAAAGGGTAAGTACGATTTCATCTATAGACGGTGCGATCAATCCGGCCTATACATAGGTTAGGGTTTAAGGCAGCTAAAAGAGGACAAGTTAACATTGCTGTCTTTGCATGGTTCACGCCGCGACCGGTATTATCTGTAGTGGGCATCAACAACATTCTGACTTAGACATAAGCAGGATCACTTTCAAAGTGTTCTGTTGAGCCTTGTAGTTCTGTTGAGTTTGCCACCAAGACACAGTTCCATTCCCCTACTGAGGCAGCGAGAGGGTCTCAGCAGTCTACTTGCCATCCCCCGCCGAGGTAGCAAAGTCTTGCAGCACAAAGGAACTTGTCCTATTCAACACAGTTTCACACTAAGCAGCAGCATAACCCTGCCCATTCTATCGATATGATTTATTCTCTTTTAATTACTTGTGTTTTTATTTTACTTTTCTTCCTAACAATCAAATTAATTGTACATTTAATTTTTCTTGTGCAGGAACAACAATACGAATCAAGCTATCGAATCCCTATGGGAGACGATATCTTTTATACTATAACTTGACAGGAGTGTGCACTTGCGCTCATAAATAGAGAACACCCAAACGCTCTACAAGTATTTAGCGCCATTGCCGGAGATTGGTAACATCGAAATTCATTTTCAATTTCTGCACTTTTATTTCTTTGCATTTAATTTTTTTTAGTTTTTATTTTTAATAAAAAAAAATTACAGTTTCCTTTGCTAGTGCATGACCAGGGTAAATCCAAAAGGAGAAATCGTTTTCTACGACGATATAGAATGAAGAGCAAGAGAGCTAAAGAAGTAACTCATATCAGCCCTAGAAAAAACCAAAGAAGAAAAGAAAAGCAAAGGTAAACATTGAAAACGACAACCCTGCCAACAACGCTGTGAACGACGAGGATGGGAAGCAAGACCCGCCGCCCAGAGAACAACAAGTGCCGCCTAGATAGCCTTAGTACGTTCGAACCACCAGGGATTACTTGGAGCATGACTTTAGAGGGTTCGATCCGACAGTGACAGAACCTGAGATTGAGGCAGATCACTTTGAGCTAAAGCCCGTGATGTTCAACATGATCAACATGTTAGGGCAATTTGGAAGGACTGCCACAGAAGATGCCCGACAACACTTAAAAGGATTCCTAGACATATGCAGGGCATTCAAAATACACAGAGTCCACCAAGATGTGCTTAGGCTGAGGTTATTCCCCTATTCACTGAGGGATATGGCAAAGCAGTGGTTAAATAACCAGCCAACAGGGTCATTCAACATATGGACAGAGCTGTGCAATGATTTCCTAGATCGTTTCAACCCATCCAATTTCATAGATAGATTGAGAAATGAGATAACAACTTTCCGACAAGGGATGATGAGTCGATCTATGAAGCATGGGAGCGATACCAACAGAGGCTCAACAATTGCCCGCTCCATGGTTTTCCAGCTTGGACACATATGTCAATGTTCTATAATGGGGTGAACTACGCAACACGAATGATGATTGATGCCTCAACTAACGAAATCATCCTCGATAGACCACTAGAGAAGGCACTACGGATCCTGAACCAAGCCGCTAGAAATGATTACAAGTACCCAACAGCCCGCCGAGGCGGCGTTAGGCAGCCAACTGCTGTGAATGAAGTGCAAGCCCCACAATCTGTCAATGCCCGCCTCGATAAGCTAACAAAACTGATTATAAGCATAATGAAACCTGCCGGGAAAGTTTAAGAGGCCAAGGCTGTGGAGCCATTCTGTGATGAGTGTGGGGGCAACCACAATTCCTTTGAATGTACTGTATCTGCCAATTTATGGGAGGATATGAGAGGAACAACAGGCCTGCCCAGAACATGTACAACCCTGGATGGAAGAATCATCCCAACTTCTCCTAGAGAAATCCCAAGACATCTGCCAACCCACAACATCAATAGGGAGGCTACTAGCAAAACCTGTCCAGACAGCAAGCTCAGTAGCCACAGAACAATAATTCACTAGAAGCATCTCTGCATACTTTTATGTCTAGAACTAGTGATTTTATTGTTTGCACTAATAAGTTTATAGACAAAATTGAATCTTTCATGGACAATAATGAGATGAAGATGAACAACCAAGAGGTTGCGATAAAGAACTTGGAAACCCAAATTGGGTAGTTCACGGAGATCTTTAACAGCAGAACAATGAGAGCATCATTCAGCAGGATAGAGGCAGTAGCCAAGCCCCACTTATGAGCAGTGCAAAGAAATATCAACCAGAAGTGTGAAGCAGTTGAATGAACCCAAGGGGGAAAAGCAACCAGAAACACATCCAGCACAGAAAGAACCACTTGCCGCAGCAGCATCAACTCCAGTCGCCTCGGCAGCTGAACCTGACAGCGGTCCTGAAAGAGACGATCCTTCACAGATAAAGTTTCCATGCAAAGAACGAATAAAGTACATCCACTTGCCAGCACCTTTCCCTAGAGGCTTAAACAGTAGAAACAGAAGCACCAATTCAGGAAATTCTTGGATATTCTGAAACATGTGCATATAAATATCCCTCTTATAGAAGCCATTCAGAACAAGTCAAACCTACCTCCATCATGCTGAAACTTGCTGATCATTCTTTTGTGCAACCGGATGGCAAAATCCAAGACATCCTAGTGAGGGTGGGCAACCTTATTCTACCAGCTAATTTCCTCATCTTAGACTGTGAGGTCGATGAAAAAGCCCCTATCATCCTTGGGCGACCATTCTTGGCCACGGGCAGAATTCTAATAGATGTGGAACATGGGGAGATGATCATGAGGGTAGACAACCAGAGCATCAAGTTAAACATGTTACAACCCTCAAAAAAAGAAAAGAAAGGATGCCAAGACGCTCAGGCCACCAAAATCAGCACAGAGACGAGCCAAGGCAGCAGCTGTCGCGACAGACCCAAGGGCAGGCTGAAGAACCCATCAGCACGTCACCTACAAGAACAAAAGGATTTCAAGTTTGTTTGGGTTATGTTGTAATTAGTGTGAGAATTGTTGTTTAGAATTTCAAGTTTGTTTTTGCAAATAAAACTTCAAGGTTTACTTATTCCATGTTCTTCCTAGTCTTCAATTAAGGCAAAAGATTAGTTGAATTCTATCCATTTGTTCGGTATCGAGAGAGTCGAACTCACGAAATGAGTAAGCATGATTTCATCTATAGACGATGCGATCAATCCGGCCTAGACATAGGTTAGGGTTTAAGGCGGCTAAAAGAGGACGAGTTAACATTGCTGTCTTTGCACGGTTCACGACGCGACCGGTATTATCTGTAGTAGACATCAACAACATTCTGACTTAGACATAAACATGATCACTTTCGAAGCGTTCTGTCGAGCCTTATAGTTCTGCCGAGTTTGCCGCCGAGACACAGTTCCATTCCCCTGCCGAGGCAGCGAGAGGGTCTTAGTAGTCTACCCGCCATCCCCCGCCGAGGCAGCAGAGTCTGGCAGCGCAAAGCAACTTGTCCTATTCAACGCAGTTTCACACTAAGAAGCAGCATAACCCTGCCCATTCTATTAACATGATTTCTTCTCTTTTAATTACTTGTGTTTTTATTTTACTTTTCTTCCCAACAATCAAATTAATTGTGCATTTACTTTTTCTTGTGCAGGAACAACAATTCGAATCAAGCTGTCTAATCCCTGTGGGAGACGATATCTTTTACACTATAACTTGATAGAAGTGTGCACTTGTGCTCATAAATAGATAACACCCAAACGCTCTACACCTACCAACCCATGCTCCAATTTTCTTCAATCAAAGAAACATGTCAAGGTAGCATTTTTAATGCGATTTAAACAACGTTTCCGATGCTTTATATACGTCGATGTTTACACCGTTTTGAAGAGAAATATCACTACTATGAGATAAAACATTAAAATCATAAAACAATTTCCCCTAAGACCATGGAAATTAACCCTAAACAATGCTACCCACCCATTTTCCCATTTTCTTCAATAAAGGAAACATGGCAAGGTAGCGTTTTTAACGCGATTTAAACAACGTTTCCGATGCTTTATATACGCTGATTTTTTATACCATTTTAAAGACAAACATCACTACTATGAGGTAAAACATTAAAATCACGAAAAATTATCCCCCAAGACCATGTAAATTTACCCTAAACAACCCTATCCAGAATTGTATAACAACAGAATTACGCAAAAGTCGCGTTCTGCAAAACGCGACTTCTGCATATCATTTGATAAATTTGAGAAGAGTCGTTTGAAATTCTCGAGGAATTCGCGTCATATAGCTTCAATATTTTTTAAAATTCAGAACCGGATAATATAATCCACATCGGACTGAAGTCGCGCGTTGTAAAATGCAATTTTGGATCTCGCACCTTGTAGAACGCGATTTTGCTTGACGTGGGCCAAATGGGGGTATTTTTCCAAATGTTCCCCATTGGGGGTATTTTTCCAGATAATTCTCCAAAGGGGAATATCTGGACGAATTCCCCCCAAATTGCATGAAATACTCATTCACAATGCACTTTTATTATGGGTTTATTGTCGGATCGATTATGAAAAGAGAAAATAAATACAATGCTTTCTTTTGGGTTTAATGATACTTTATCCAAAAACCTAAAATATTATAAAATAAATAAGTATTAAAATTAAATTTTTGTAAGTATTGAAACTTGTCAAAAATTACGAAAAAACAACCTAAAAAACTATAAAATGACTAACATTTTATGTTCTTAGACAAATTTTGAAACTTTCTATTTTTTAGCCGCACTCTAGACCTGCCACAGTTTAGACTCCTCTTGAAGATTGATTCCGACTCCGTCACTTATTACACCAAATCATATCCCTTACTCTAAGAATTGTATTGGTGAAATTCATAAATTACAATGAATTGACCAAACATGTGTTATATAATTACACTACAATTTCAATTACCATATAATTAGGGATGGCAAACAAGTCGGATGGGTGAGGATACCCCTTCCCTATGTCTATACCCACATAAAATTTTCATATTCACTATCTATCCACTACCAATGGCGTGTACAAATTTTAAATTTACATCCGCCAACGCGCGTACATTCCAAAATTCACCATGCACCCACTACTCAGCTGGGTCCTATCACCCAACCCGTGCTCACCAAACATGTCTACCAAACAACCACTAATATCAAATACAACAAAAATAGTTTCAAGCTAAATTAATTTAGTAGTATACCCCTAGAATTTGTGCAAATTACAAGACACCCCCTTCAAAAACATAGGATTTACAAAAAAATCTCATAAACTTATCATTGAATTCATAATGGTTTAGAATTTATATGGTAGGGAGTAGGCAAACAAATGTAGGACAGGGTGGACATATATAAAACGTGTAAGGTTTCAAATCCATCACCTATTTACTACCCGCAACGAATAAGACTTTTGGGACCTTACCCGTTCACTTCCACCAAACTTGTGCTCATACCCACCCTAATTGAAACACATGTGATACTAAATCCGTGAAATTATATTTGTCTACATGTCTGTCTATAACTTTTCAAACACCTATCTTAATGTTGTTTTCATAACAAAATTAAGTAAAAAATACATCTTCTCATGTTAATAATGAAAACAATAATCTAATGAATAAAATATTAAAAATTGAAAAGAATATTTTATAAACAAAACGCTAAAAAAATTATGAAAATATCTTCAGAGAATTTTTCCCGGCAATTTTAATGCGAACAAAATATTTTTTTTTTTAGTTTAGTGATGTAGAACTTTCTCTCCTGTGCCAATAGAAGTCCCATTCTTTGATATTAAACAATTGAATTTAAATCAATCCAATTTTCTAAAAAACGCTCCAAAACTACGTAGAACACTAGTGTAAACTAAATTCGACAGCTTAATATTATACAAATAAAAAACCTAATGCACATAAATAGATTTTTTAAAATGATTTCACATTATTAAATAAAACTCGTGCAGAATTGGAGACGACCAATGAAACTGTTGAAAAAGATCAAACGACAATTTGATTTCTCTCTTTGACTTTCTTTTTGTTACACGAACTTTAATGATGGAGATGGGAGTAGGGATGTAAAAACAGGTAATCGGATGGGTTTCAGGTCGGGTACTATCAGGTCGGGTAAAATTGGGTACAGGTCATTTCAGGTCATTTTTCTATTTTGACTCGACTCGGGTCGGGTGCGGGTCCATTTCAGGTCGGGTCTATTTTAGGTCGGGTCCATTTCAGATCGGGTCCATTTCAGGTCGGGTCCATTTCAGGTCGGGTTCATTTCAGGTCGGGTCAAAACGGGTCGGGTCCGAAGCAGATAATTAACAGGTTAATTCGGGTTCGGATACACTTCAGGTCGGGTCTGTTTCAGGTCGGGTCCATTTCAGGTCGGGTCCGTTTCAGGTTGGGTCTATTTCAGGTCGGGTCCGTTTCAGGTCGGGTCCATTTCAGGTGGGTCCATTTCAGGTCGGGTTCATTTCAGGTCGGGTAATTTTAGGTCGGGTGGTTTCAGGTCGGGTAATTCAGGTCGGGGTATTTTCAGGATTGAAATTCGTATTGAGTTTGAGTTCGGTACAATCGTATAAGTAGTCGATAGACTTTAGGTTGGCCTTCGTCAATCGTCATTGATTTGGAGTTAATTATTTAAAGTCATATCAAATTAAAATTATAAAACATTGGAGTAATTAAAAAATACTGAAAAGGGGTAAATTTGGATTAAAAATAAAGTTTCACGGATTATAATGAACAAAAATATCAAATTAAAATTATAAAACATTAGACAAATTTAAAAGAAAACAATAAAAAAGGGTCAATTTGAAATAAAAATAAAATTTTGGGGACTATAATGAACAAAAATGTCAAATTAAAAGTATAAAAATTAGAGTAATTAAAAAAACAATAAGTAGATGTCAATTTAGAATAAAAATAAAGTTTTAGGGTCTAGAATGAACAAAATTTCAAATTAAAATTATAAAACATGATGAATTAAAATATATATAGGGGCTAATATGGAATTAAAATAAAGTTAAGGGACTAGAATGAAGAAAATATCAAATTAAAATAATAAAACATTTGACAAATTAAAAAAATAAATGTGGGTCAATTTGAAATAAAAATAAAGTTTTAGGGTCTAGAAGATGAAAATATCAAATTAAAATTATAAAACATTGGACGAATTAAAAAAACAATAAATAGGGGTCAATTTGGAATTGAAATAAAGTGAAAGGGACTAAAATGAACAAAGTACAAATATATGTATGTAACAATATATATATATATACTAAAACACACATGTATACGTACATACTAAAACACATATATATGCATGTATTTAAGTTTTAGTATATATATACATGTATCTATGTATGTAAGTTTTAGTATATATATATATTGTTATAATTATACATATACATATATATATGTATGTAAGTTTTAGTATGCATATATATATATATATATATATATATATATATATATATATATATATATATATATATATATATATATATATATATATATATATATATATATATATATATAGGAAAATACTTTGATGCACAAGCTGTGTAAATTTTAGTTTACACAAGCCCTTTAATTTTAGGGTTTAGGGTTTAGGGTTTTATGTTAGGGTTTAGGGGTTTAGTATGTAGGGTATATAATTTAAGGTTTATGGTTAGAATTTAGAGTTTAGAGTTTAGGGCTTAGGGTTTAGGGTTTAGGTTGCTAGGGTTTGTGATTTAGATTTTAAATTTTATAAAAGGATTGTGTAAAAAAAATTTACACAGCTTGTGCATCAAAATAAAACCCTATATATAGGGTTTTATTTTGATGCACAAGCTGTGTAAATTTTTTTTACACAATCCTTTTATAAAATTTAAAATCTAAATCACAAACCCTAGCAACCTAAACCCTAAACCCTAAGCCCTAAACTCTAAACTCTAAATTCTAACCATAAACCTTAAATTATATACCCTACATACTAAACCCCTAAACCCTAACATAAAACCCTAAACCCTAAACCCTAAAATTAAAGGGCTTGTGTAAACTAAAATTTACACAGCTTGTGCATCAAAGTATTTTCCATATATATATATATACTAGAACATACATATTTGTATGTATATATGTATACCCCTAAACAATACCCATAAACCTCAACCCTTAAATCTTATAATCGCTAATAATTAGAGTACAAGCCTAATCCCCTAATCCTTAAACTAATCTCATAACCCCAAATAATTAAGTTGACACATTTACCCCTAAATCTCAAACATGAATATCTAAATCTTACAGACACTATTCACTAATAATTAAAGTGCAAGCCTAATCGCATAATCCCTAAACTAATCTCATAGCCCCAAACAATCAACTTGACACACTTACCCTTAAACCCTAAACATAAACCCATAAATCTAACAAATAAAATAAATTGAAACATAAAAAGACAAATCTAAAAATAAATTAAAACTAAATTATTAATTAGAGCCCAAATCAAAAATGAATAAAATTATTAAACCTAATTATTTACCAAATCTTTATACGAGGACAAATCAAATTTAAAGCAAACTAAAAAGCTTAATAATTAATTAATTTATGAAGCATGACCTAATTAAATAAAATTTAAAGAAACTAAACCAAAAAGACTAAAAAAAATAAACTAAAACCTAAAAAACCTAAACTCTAACCATCTAATTAAGGGAGGACCTAAAAGATAATTAACCCCTAAATAAATAAAAAATCTCATTTTCACTCTAAATTTTGATATTGGCGGCAAATTACCCCCCCCCATTTCATCTGGCGGCAAAATTCCCCCCCCCCCCACCCAAACCCAATTTTGTTTTTATTTGATATGGTGCCAAATTCCCCCATAATTTTCTATCAATCAAAAAAACTTCCCCCATTAATTCAAAAAAAACTTCCCCTAAATTAAAAAAATATTTTTTTATTTTAATAATTATAATTAAAATTTTTTAATAATTTTTTTTTAAATTTAATGATCACAATTAATAAATTAATTTAAATTTTAAATAATTTGTTTTAAATTCATCCATCACAACTTATTAATTTAATAAAACTTTTAAATTTTAAATATTTTTAATAAAATAAATTTAAGTATTTAATTTTTATTAAATTCACAAATAATTTATATTGAACGAGTTAGTATTAAATTAATTTAATAAATTAATACTTTACATTTATCAACACTTTAAATTTATCAAATCGTAGACTTCTTCAACTATATATTAGGTAAATATCAAGTCAGATCAATATCAGTTCAGGTTAAAAATAGGTCGGGTTCAAAGCAGGTCGGGTCAATTAACAGGTCGGGTTCAAAACAGGTCGGGTCCAAAACAGGTCGGGTTCAAAACAGGTCGAGTTCAAAACAGGTCGGGTTCAAAACAGGTCGGGTTCAAAACAGGTCGGGTAATATCGGATCTCGGGTCAATTCAGTCGGGTAAAATCAGTTATCTACCAGGTCGGCTTCGGGTTCGGGTTCGTTTCAGTCGGGCGCAGGTCGGGTTTCAGGTCCACAGTAACAGGTCCAATTCGGGTTCGGGTCGTTTTCAGTCGGACGCAGGTCGGGTTCGGTCACTACAGTAACAGGTCGAATTCAGGTTCGGGTCAACAACAGTCGGTTACAGATCGGGTTCGGGTCATTAAATTTTCAGGTCAAATCAGGTTCTGACTCGAGTAGGTTTCAGTCGGGTTTTCAGGTCGGGTCAGCTTTTTACATCCCTAGATGGGAGGCTATAAGTAATATAGTTTTATTGTGCGAAAAAACTAGGGTAAAGTATGTAGATGATCACTGAATTTTGGTAAAAAAATAAAATAATAATTAAATTTTTAAAAATCACAAAATGACAATTAAATTTTATATTTTATAACAAAATGATAATTAGACGTTAAATTCCGTTAAGTGTTTGTTATAAAATTTGGTATAATAACACATTTAGTCCTTCATATTTATATATTTAATCAATTTAGTCCTAATTTGAAACAATTTACTAAATTTAGCCCTCGTTATTTACACATTCTTTCAATTTGGTCCTTAAAGAAAAATTCCAAAGTATGGTAACATGATAAATAATTACAATTAAATTTTTATAGGAACTCGAAAACTCGACTCGAATCGAAAAATTTCAAATAAAGTTTGAGTTGTAAAATATGACGCGTCAACTCGAATAACTCGAATTTTTTTTGTCTCGACACGATCGAACGCTCACCTCTATCTTAAGATATAACACGTCAACTCGAATAACTCAAAATATTAGAATATTTTAAATCATTTTTTCTTTTAAAACGAATATTTTTTTAAATAGAACATTTAATATTTTCATATTTAAATCACATCGAATATTTAATAACTACTTTAAATATTCAATTTAATTTAAAAATATTCTATTTAAAAGAAAAAATTGATATAAAATATTTGAATATTTAATAAATACTTTAAATATTTTTCTTTTAAATCACATCGAATATTTAATAACTACTTTAAATATTCAACTATTTTAAATCAATTTTTTTCTTTAAATCGAATATTTTTAAATTAAATCGAATATTTAAAATAGTTATTAAATATTCGATGTGATTTAAAAGAAAAAATGATTTAAAATATTCGAATATTTCGAGTTATTCGTGTTACGCATCATATCTTAAGATAAAGGTGAGCGTTCGATCGAGTTGAGTAAAAAAAATTCGAGTTATTCGAGTTGACGCGTCATATTTTACAACTCAAACTTTATTTGAAATACAGAATATTTGAAGAAGTTATTACATTACGGAGAAAATGGGAGACAAAGAGTCACCCCGAGGTGGAGAGAAGATCGGAGACAAAGAGCCACCCCGAGGTGGAGAGAAGATCGGAGCTAATCTTGGGCACATTGAGTGGACAGTTTTTGTCGACAATCTAAGCAGAAGGGTCTCTAGATCGACATTGAGAGAGCTATCTGGCTACCATGGGAAGGTGCTTCATGTATTTATTCCGCTTACCAATAACAAGGCTAAATACAAACAAAATACTTTTGCTTTCATATCCATGGCGAGTAAACAAGAAATGGATCGTGTTATTGAGAAGATGGATGGGTCACGCATAGATGGTTTTGTTGTCGAAGTATGCAAAGCCAGGTTCCCTAGATCAAATAAGGTTTATCCGAGAAACACAATTTTGCCAAAGGAGAAATCAAAGATCATCGACAGAGATAGTAATGGCCCCGTTCCTGGAAAGAGCCCATCGAAGAGTAACTTTGTTTATGGTCCTAAAACTTATCGAGAGGCTCTGCTTAACAAACCCAAGGAGAAGAACATTGAGCGTAACTTTTGTATGTCTCAGGAAAATGGTAATTTTGCGAGTGAAAAGGCACCCAGCTTATTGGATTTCAATTTGCCAGTAAGAGAAACCAAATGGTTAGAAAAATGCATGGTGGGAATCATCAAGAAGGATTTTGACAAGGAGTTTATCCAACGAGCCCTGCTAAATGATGGTATTGATGTCAAAATCTCAAAATGGGGTCTTGAATTTAATTCATTTGTTATTCACTTCAACTCATTGGAGGAGATGGAGGCTATATGAAGATTGAAACACCAGGAACTGAGTTACTAGTTCGAACACATAGGGCTTCTTCTGTTGAATGGAATTCCCCATTACTTTGCTTCCATCTTGCTCTCAGGGGTGCCACTGTTCTGCTGGCATCAAAGCTTCTTTGAAGCTTTAGGTAACAGGTGGGCCACTTTCATTGCTATAGATAATTTAACTTCCTCTAGAGAGCGTCTTGATGTTGCCCGTTTGGTTATTAGACTGGCTAGCACGGAAACTCTGCCTAGATCTATCAAAATAAACTCCATGGGAGTGCCATACATTTTGAAGGTTAAGACTGGTTCAATAGATGATGAACATGAGGTTGCTGCCAAAGACAATTTTGCCGTCAAATTTGCAGATGAATGGTCTGAGTCTGAAGACACACATGATCTTAGCCCTAGAAATTTTGTTACGACGGACTTGACTGCTCCAACAAAGAGTCGAGCCGCTCCAGAATGCTAAGAGCCTCCGCCTCACTTCCCAAATTCTATTCTCCCCGAGAATGGGGGAGTTAATGATGGATAAAATTCGTCTGCCCCTTTTCGGTGCCCCTACATATGCCTCAACACTAAAAAACACTACAAAATTAAAATCTAAGTCCTAACCCTAAATTCTAAATCCTAAACCCTACACCCTATACCCTAAAAAATACATCATACCCTAAATTTCCTAAACTCTAACCACAACCCCTAACATAAAACCCTAAACCCTAAACCCTAAAATTAATTTTGAGCGTAGGGGCATATGTAGGGGCACCGAAAAGGGGTATGGGAATTCCATCCGTTAATGATGGCACAATTTCTCGTGTAAAGAACATCATCGTGGGTGGGACTTCTAACGTGCATGAAGCTGCACACGTGGAGTCTTGGCATGAACCCTCGAATGATTTGGAACCGATTAATATCTTGGCTAATGAGAGGCATGTTGTGCAGCTGAACCATGGGCCCACTGAATCTCTCCCCAAGCATAATTCTGATCCTCCTGGACAAAAAGGTAATGGGATTGACGACCTAATCAGTTTGCAAGTAATCTCTACCGGGTCTAGAAACTCCAGGGCGGTTGCGTTGACATACGTTGATTTATCAAAGATTCACAATCAAATTAACTCCCGTGGGGACTCAGTGGACTTTGTTCCAGACAGTTTAGAAGGTTTTGTTGGAGATGGCGCTGATATTTTTTCTCAACCCTGTCTCGCTCTCCGTCGTAATCCAATATTACTTTCTAACCCCACGCTGCGAACTAGTTTGTTCTGCGCTAATACAAGGAGAAAACTCAGAAGACTAGTCAGTGACTCCCTTGAAGATGGTGCTAGGGTCTCAGGTGGAAAGGATGACTATTTTCCTCTAATTTTGAAGGCTCAGTCGTGGGTCTCAAAGCCGAGTCGGTTTGGGAGATTAGCAACTTGTTAGAATTCTCCTTTAGAGGTGGTCAAGAATCTGTGATCAAGAAAGTTATTGAACTCGAGCAGGAGTTAAGAGGTAGTTTTTAAGGTCATCTTGGGTTTTTGAATATTATTCATGGATATCAAAGTACTATCATGGAATATACGGGGTATTCGTAGAAAGGAGAAACGACGTGCGGTGAAAAGCCTCATTCGACAACATCATCCTAACTTCGCCTTCTTTTAGGAAATTAAGTTGGAAAACATGTGCGAATTTGATATCAGGAAGCTTTGGCACTCGAATTCTGTGGATTTTTCCTTCTCCCCAGCATCTGGTTCGGCTGGTGGATTGCTAAGCCTATGGGATTCAGACTACTTTCAGGTATCGGAAAAATTTATTTTCTCCAAATTTATAGCTATATTCGGCTGCATCAAATCTCATGATTTTGTATGTGGATTAATTAATGTGTATGGACCATCATGTGATACGGATAAAGCTAGCTTTCTAGGCGAACTACTTGATTTCATGAAACACAGGAAATTACCTTGGTGTCTGGCAGGGGATTTTAATTTATTTCTGGATTCGGAGGAAAAATTAGGACATACATTGAATTATTCCTTGATGGAGCCCTTCAGATCTTTCGTTTTCGAGGCTAAATTACTTCTTCCTCTTCAAGGGGGAAAATATACTTGGTCCAATAATAGGGATCCGCCTACTTTTGTTCGCTTGGATCGGTTCTTACCAAATGCGGATTTCATTGCTGCATTTCGTGATCTATCTAAGTCGCTACTCGATAAATCATTGTCGGATCACAATGCTATTCTTCTCTTGAGTTTATTCAAGAATTGGGGCCCCAAGCCTTTCAAGTGTTTCAACCACTGGGCCAAATTGGAGGGTTATGAGGAAACAATAATTTAAGCTATAAGAGGTCTCAAATCTACAAATTCGCACTCAAGAATCGACATAGTATTGAAAGGGTCCAAAGTCGCTCTCAAATCATGGTATGGGCAATTAAACAAGGTGGTGGGGAGGTCTTCAAAGACCATTGAAAATGAAATTACCGAAATTGAGAAAAGAATTCAAAGCAGGCAAGCTTCGGTAGGCGAGTATAATCTACTCCGAAACCTTCGGTCAGAGCTATGGAAAACATACAGAAAAGAAGAGGGTGAATGGTTGCAAAAATCTAGATTAAGGTGGTTTTCAGAAGGAGACAGAAACACGAGATTTTTTCATCTTATTGCATCCGACAGGAATAGAAGGAATTCAATTTCCATGTTAAAAAGGTGGCATTTCCATTTCTGACCCAAGTCTAATTAAGTTAATTGTGAAAGATCATTTCTGCAGTGCTTACAATGAGATAAATAATCTTGATCTGGAGGGGATGAGGCTTGATTTTAAAAGCTTAGTGAAGACCAGTCTCGAATGCTTCAAGTGGAGTTCTCTGAAAGTGAAGTATGGGCAGCCATCTCTTCCACTAATAGTAACCGTGCCCCGGGTCCAGATGGTTTCAACATGGGTTTTTTCCAAAGATTTTGGCCAAAACTGAAAAGCGATATCATGAAATTCTTCTCTGATTTTTTCCATGGTAGGAATTGAGATAGCGGAACGAACCACTCTTTTATTACTATAATTACTAAGGTAAGTTGCCCGGAGAACCTTAACGAATTCCGACCAATCAGCCTAGTAGGTGGGATGTATAAAATTCTTTCGAAAGTGCTAGCCTCTAGATTGAGATCGGTTATTGATGATGTAGTTGGAGAAACCCATTTCGCTTTAATTCCAGGGAGACAAATATTAGATTGTGTAATGATAGCGAATGAAACAATTGACTTTGTTGTTAAATCCGGTAAAAGGGGTGTGGCTTTTAAGATCGATTTCCAGAAAGCCTATGATACTGTGTGTTGGGATTTTTTGATTCGGGTTCTTAAGGAGTATGGTTTCGGTGAAAAATTGTGCAGTTGGATTCACACTTGCATTTCCTCTATCTCAATTTCGGTCCTTGTAAATAGATCGCCTACAGAGGCTTTCTTAATTTCTAGGGGTCTCCGACAAGGGGGCTCCCTCTCCCCACTCCTATTCAACCTTGTGGGAGAGGCATTAAACCTGATGCTCTCTAAGGCTATTCGGTTATAGCTTTTCTCTGGGTTCAAAGTTGGCGGTTCTTCAGAGTCCGTAGATATCTCCCATTTACAATTCGCCAATGATCTGCTGATATTTTGTGAAGGTGAGAGTGACCAAGTCTTAAACGTTAAGCGGATTTTGCGAATTTTCGAGTTGGCCTCGGGTCTGAAGTTGAATCTAACAAAAAGCAGACTGTTTGGTATCAATATTCCTTCAGACACAGTGAAAGATTGGGCTTCGGCTATTGGCTGCTCTGCTGGTGACTTTCCAACCACATATCTTGGCCTCCTCTTAGGGGCTTGCCGAAATTCAATTTCTTTGTGGGAACCGGTTTTTAAAAATTTCATATCGAAGTTGGGAGGGTGGAAACATAAATTTTTGTCGACTAGTGGAAGACTCACTTTAATTAAATCGATTCTGACAAGTCTCCCGATGTACTTTATGTCACTATTTAGAATGCCGGCAAAGGTTCTACAGTATCTTAACAAAATGATGGCTTCCTTTTTGTGGGGTGGATCATTGGAAAAAGAAAAGATTCACTGGGTTAATTGGAAATAGGTTTATTTACCGAAGGATTGTGGGGGTCTGGGTATAACGAATTTGGAAGTCTTGAACAAAGCTCTCCTTGGGAAATGGATTTGGAGATTCGGAAATGAACAGTGTAGCCTATGGAGGAGAGTTTTGGTGGCTAAATACCCTTCAGATAGGTGCAGAATTCTCCCCGTGCCTGCTCAGAAGCGGTCCTTTTCTTGGATTTGGTCTGGAATCTCGAAATCTTTTTTCTCCGAGGATGTGTTGGGTGCTTCTTTGCGATCCAACATCGCCCTCCAGGTAGGTGATGGCTCCTCCATCCTCTTTTGGACCGACATATGGTTAGGTGAATCTTCATTAAAATCAAAATTTCCTAGGATATTCGCCTTGGCAGTGAATAAAAATGGGCGTATTTCTGAGTATGGTCAGAAAGATGTGAATGGTTGGTATTGGGACATTTCGCTTCGTCGCCCTCTTTTTGATTGGGAAGTATCACAATGGGATAACTTGCTGAACTGTCTTCGTTCTTTTAAAAGTAGCAACTCGACCCTAGATTGGGTTTGTTGGTTAGGCACCAGTGATGGAGTCTTCTCTGTTAAATCCATCCGAAATTTGTATGCAAAAAATTTCGCAACATCGACATTGTGGAAGATTGTGGTATGGCGGGGTATAGCTCCACCTAAAGTGGAATTTTTCTCTTGGTTGGTTCTGCAAGGTCGTGTTCCAGTTAGAGTGGAACTAAGGAAGATGGGTGTGACGACGATAACGGATACCTGCTGCCCCCTGTGTAGACTGCAACCAGAAACAATTTCTCACTTGTTTTTTAATTGCCATGGCGTTTGGATTATATGAATGGGGTATTGTAACTTGTTAGGTTGTGAAACTGCTTTTCCTTCCAATCCGTCTTCTTTTTTGTAGGCCTGGAATGATCTTGAGACAAGTAAAAATAATGCTTGGAGCAGGTACATTCCTTTTGCCATCATTTGGACCATTTGGCTAATCCGTAATGAGATCATCTTCAAAGGGAAGCAGGTTGACTGGTGGCAAATTGATTATATGGTGCAAGTTCATATTGCTTCGTGGTTAAAGGCAAATTTTCCAGGCGGCTTTGTCACGGTGGAGAATCTGATGAGCTAGTGGGTTCTCTTCTTACTCATGAAATAATGAAGCAATGAAGGGAAGACGAAAAGAAGAAGGAAGAGAGAAGAGTGGAGAAGCTAGAGGTAGAAAAGAAGAAGAAAATGGGAGTGGCTCTCAAAGCTTCATTACATGAGGAGAGCACTTCTAGTGAGGAGGAGGATTTAGAAGAATTGGATATGGTAGCCAAAAGATTCTCACGATTCATGAGGTCCAACCGAGGAAGGAAGATTCGAAGAAAGATGGACTTCAAGGGTAAAAACAAAGAAGAAGAGTGGGATCAAATCATTTGCTACGAGTGCAAAAAGTCTGGTCACATTCATTCGGAGTGCCCTCAACTCAAGAAGAAGGGATTTGAGAAGAAGAAGAAGCTCAAAGCCAAGCTTGCTACTTGGAGTGATGAGGAGTCATCCGAGGATGACGAACAAGAAGTGGCCAACCTTTGCCTCATGGCACTTGAGGAGGATTCCTCCATGGTAACCTCTAACTCATCATCTTTTGACTTTACATTTGATGAATTACATGATGCATATGATGAGTTGCAAGAGGTTTATGATGAGTTAGTTGAGAAGTACAAAGAGTCGGTCATTAGAAATAAGAAAACTATTTCGGAATTAAATGATAAAAAAGACTCACTTTCTTAAGCTAACTTAAAATTTGAGAAAAAGATTTTAGGTTTAAAAGATGAACTTAAATTCTTTCAAGATGAAAATGTTGACATAAATAATCTTCTTTCTCAATGCAATAGTGAACACCAAAAGGTGTTAGATGAGCTTAACAAGCTCAAAGAGTCTTTTAAAAATGTTGGTAATGTGAAGCATGAAAAAGGTGAATCATCTAAAACAAACCAACCCAGGAGGAAGACTAATAACTACAAACAAAGTAGCTTCCCTAGACATAATAGAACTAAAAAGATAAGGAGTGTATGGGTTCCTAAGGAACTTGTCAAATCTAATAATATTGTTGCTATGTCACCTTGGATTCCTAAGGGAACCAAGCTATTGGGAGCTAACACTCATGGACCCAAAATTATTTGGGTACCAAAAACAAAAGTTTAATATCTTTGTTTGTAGGGGCATGCTACAAGGCCAAAGCACAAAGTCAAAATTCATGGTACCTTGATAGTGGATGCTTGAGGCATATGACCGGAGACAAGAGTAGATTCATGGACTTAAAGCCAAAAAGTGGAGCAGTGGTGACATTTGGTGACAACTCCAAAGGCCACATTAAAGGTATTGGCTCCATAGGTAATCACTCTACAATTCTTATTGAAAATGTTTTGTATGTCGATGGTTTTAAACATAATTTGTTGAGCATAAGTCAACTATATGATAAAGGATTTAATGTCTTATTTGATAAAAATGGGTGCAAAATTGTTAATATTAAATCAAATAATATTATGCTCATAGGTAACATTTACATGGTGCATTAAGATGACATACATACATCTCATCCATGTTTAGTAGCTCAAAATGAAAATGATGCATGACTATGGCATAGGAAACTAGGACATGCTAGCATTAGTGTTTTAGAAAAATTAGTTTCCCTAGATCTAGTTAGAGGTTTACCCAAAATTAAGTTCTCAAATGATAAAATTTGTGATGCATGCTATAAGGGTGCAAAATAAGTCATCCTTTAAATCCATTAATGATGTTTCTACAAGTAGGTGTTTACAACTTATTCATATGGATTTATTTGGGCCTATTAGGACTATGAGCTTGGGTGGTAAATCTTATGCATTTGTACTTGTTGATGATTTTTCTAGATTTACTTGGGTTCTATTTTTAAGTACTAAAGATGAGGCTTTAGAAAAATTCATCACATTTTCAAAAATAACCCAAAATTTTCTTGAACTTAGAATTTCTCATATTAGAAGTGATCATGGAACCGAATTCCAAAATCTAGGGTTTGAAGAGTTTTTAAATGAAAATGGTATTAGCCACAAATTTTTCGGCTCCTCAAACTCCTCAACAAAATGGGGTAGTTGAGAGGGAAAATAGAACTTTAAAAGAAATGGCTAAAACCATGCTTTTTGAAAACAATTTACCTAAATATTTTTGGGCGAGAGCCACAAACACCGCTTGCTACATTGTAAACCGAGTAACGATTAGGCCAATTTTAAAGAAAACACCATATGAGATTTTAAAATCTAAAAAGCCTAACATTAGCTATTTTCATCCATTTGGTTGCAAGTGTTCTGTTTAAAATAATGGAAAAGATAACTCAGGTAAATTTGATGCAAAAAGTGATGAAGCTATTTTCATAGGATATTCCTTAAACTCTAAAGTCTGTCGTGTATTTAACAAGAGAACTTTAGTAGTAGAAGAATCTATACATGTTGTATTCGATGATAACCTCCTTCCAAGGAAGGATTCTTATGATGATGATGATGTAGGAATCATTAATGCCTTTGATGGAGGACAAACTTCAAAGGAAGATGAGATTCCAACAAAAGAAGAGGATACACAAGATCCACCTCTTGAAGCCTTGAAGGACTTGGCTCTTGAGGAAAAGGAAGTGAGCTACCCAACAGAATTCAACTATGTCAAAGATGGTGAAATCTTAGGTGATCCATCAAAGGGGGTAACCACTAGATCTTCTCTTAAATTTATGAACCATGTTGCATTTATCTCATGCATAGAGCCTAAGAATATAAAAGAAGCATTAAAATATGATTTTTGGATTATGGCTATGCAAGAAGAGTTAAATCCATTTGAGAGAAGTAATGTTTGGACATTAGTTGATAGGCCTAGTAATCAATCTACTATAGGAACTAAATGGGTCTTTAGGAACAAACTAGATGAGAGTGGTAACATTGTAAGAAACAAAGCTAGATTAGTAGCACAAGGTTACACTCAAGAAGAGGGAATAGATTTTGATGAAACCTATGCACTTGTAGCTAGAATGGAGGCCATTAGGATGTTGCTTGCATATGCATGTTATCATGATTTCAAGCTTTTTCAAATGGATGTAAAAGTGCATTTTAAACGGTTTTATAAATGAGGAAGTGTATGTGGAACAACCACCAAGTTTTGAAGACTCAAAATTTCCAAATCATGTTTTCAAACTTACTAAAGCTCTTTATGGTTTAAAACAAGCTCTTAGAGCTTGGTATGAGAGACTTTCAAAGTTTTTGATTGAAAAAGGTTTTGAAAAAGGTAAGGTGGACACTACATTTTTCATAAAAAGGTATAAAAATGACATCTTAGTAGTACAAATTTATGTTGATGATATTATTTTTGGATCTACTAATGAATGTCATTGCAAAGAGTTTGCTAAGTTAATGCAAGGTGAATTCGAGATGAGCATGATGGGTGAGCTCTCATTCTTTTTGGGACTCTAAATCAAGCAAAGAAAGGATGGAACCTTCATCAATCAAGCAAAGTACATCAATGATATGCTCAAGAAGTTTGGCTTGGAGAATGCAAAGCCGCAAGCCACACCTATGAGCTAATCTACAAAGCTTGACAAAGATGAAGGAGGTAAGTGTGTTGACTCTAAGCTTTACCGTTCTATGATTGGATCATTGCTTTACCTTACCGCAAGTAGACCATATATCTTGTTTAGTGTTTTCTTGTGTGCTAGGTTTCAAGCTAGTCCTAGAGAGTCTCACCTTATAGTCGTTAAGAGAATCTTTAGGTACCTTAGAGATACCCATTGTTTAGGTCTTTGGTACCCTAGAGACTCCACCTTCAACCTTCATGCTTATTCGGATGTTGATTATGGGGGATGTAAAATCGATATGAAAAGTACTTCGGAAACTTTTCAATTCTTAGGTAGTATGCTCATATTTTGGTTCTCTAAGAAACAAAATAGTGTACCTCTTTCTACCACCGAAGCCGAGTACATATCCTTAGGGAGTTGTTGTGCTCAAGTCCTTTGGAAGAAGCAACAACTCTTAGATTATGGTATTAAAGTTGAAACCATACCCCTTAGGTGTGATAACACTAGTGTCATATGTTTGACAAAAAATCCCATCCAACACTCTAGAACCAAACATATAGAAATAAGGCATCATTTCATTAGAGATCATGTCCTTAAGGAAGATGTTGTTATAGAGTATGTTGACACCTTAAACCAACTAACGGACATCTTTACAAAGCCTTTAGATAAAGAGCATTTTTGGTCCCTTAGGAGAGAGTTAGGTCTAACTAGCCTATCTTGACCTTTTAGGACCCTTTTTGTGCTTAAATTTCTTGATCTCTTGAAAATGCCATGTTTATGTGTTTTTACTCCTAATTCCATCCATGCTAATAGTTAGGGGGAATATGTTTTTGTTTATACATGTATTTCCTGCTCATTCATGTCATTCATGCAAATTAGGACTTCATAAAATCCATTTTTCCTGTAATTTTAGAGCCTCATCTGCAATTCCAGGCCTAGGTGTATCGAAACGGGTCCAACTGTTTTGATACGTGTACCTTAAAAATCCATATGAGAGAAAGGTGTTTCGAAACGCCTTCACAGGGTTTCGAAACGTTGTTGCTACTGCCAAGGGGTGTATCGAAACGTGTTTCGATACAAGTCAACGTGGGATTCGATACGGTCAAATCCGTATCGAAACGGTCAGCTGGACTTGAAACGTCAGTCAACATTTTAGTGTCCGCGTTTCGGAACGGTCGAGCCATGTTCCGAAACGGTTATGCAGACAGCTTTAAAGAGGGCTTTTAATGTTAAAATTTCACTTTAATTAAAACTCTTTCAAAACCCTAAAAACACTAACTCGATTTTCCCTATAAAAACCCTCTAAACCTCATTGTTTTTCATCAAATCTTGAGGGCTTTTATACACAAACTCAAGTCTAAGCAAGAATCAACAATCTTGTGCAAGTTTTTCCATCTATTCATCCAATATCTCAATCTTAGGTATTTTTTCATCTTTTTCTTTTTCCTTCATTTTTTATTCGAATCCTAGGTTAGAAAATTTTAATTTTGTATAGATTATGTGTTTTGCTACTTAGGTTTTTCAAATCTTGTAAAAAAATTCAAAATCTTAAAATTTTTTATTCGAATATATTATTTTTAATTCGTATTTTTTTACTGTTTTAAAAATTGTTTTCTCTTAATTTATTTTATGTATCTATGTTCTTAAAAGTTTTTTTAACCTAAGTGGTATTTGTCAATGGATTGAATTAAGGATTTTCATGCATACACTTCAATTTTTGTTAAAACTTACTTGCTTTATGTTTTTAGGATTTTTCAATGGAACCCTCTAACAAGAAACGTAAGGCACCTCAATCGGGTGAAGCTTCAAACCAAGCCGCTATCCGTCCCAACCTTACCCAAATTCTTCATAAGAGTCTCAGAACTACCGCGATGAAGGAGCATTTCACTTATGTCAAGGAGATTGCCGTTCGTCTTGAGCGTGTTGTTGACATCTTGTTTCTTGACTCCGAGCGCTTTCACTTCCGTTATCTCGACCATTTACAAGAATGGGGCTTCATTAGTTTCTTGAGTATCCCGGATATTTGCTACAAGCACATGGTTCTCATCTTCTACTCGAATGCCCAACTTTTTAATAATGAAGACCACTCCGAAGTTGTTGGCATTGAGTCTCTTATCTTGGGGAAGAAGATTGTCATCGACATCCCTTATTTAGAGACTACTTTTGGTCTTAAGAACGAAGGCATCGAGAATGAGACTTATTTTGGTTCTCACACCGGTTCCGTGCTTGCCTTGGATTGCCATGATAGGTTCCTCCACTTGATGATCTCGTGGTTTATTCGCCCTTCCGGATGTAAATTCTCTCACTTTCGTCAAGTAGATTATTTTTGGCTTGAATGTTTTCGTCGTGGAGAGCGCCCAAATCTTGTTAAGATTATATTTTCCGAAATGGTCAACAATGTGAAGCTTCATGAAACCGATGCTCTCAAATCCTTCGCATATGGGAATGTTTTAAGCCATATCTTTGGCGTGCTCGAACTTGATTGCACTTATGACTCTCCGGAACCCCGTAAGCAAAAGATCGGTGAAGATTCTCTCCACATGTAACCCCCTCGCCCCGGTCTGGCCGGATGACCGGTCCGAGTAGGTCACACGGGGAAAACCGAAGCGAAACCCGTTAAGGTTCCCCCTCGGTTAGCAACCCTAAAAAAATTTCTTTTTAATTTAATCTTCTCTTAAGGCACATTTAAATCCTATAAGATCAACACAGCGGAATAATTTGAGGAAGACAATCATCTGGACACAAACAACAGTTAAACAGTCCAATTTTAATCCATTAGGCATGCCGTTTTGAAACACCATTGAGGCGTATCGAAACGCCTTGACCTGGTCAACTGCCCCAAGCCCTTACGAGGGGGGCGTATTGGAACGGAGGTCAACCATTCCGAAACACCCTCAACCGTCAACTTCTCGTGGTCAACGAGATATTGACCATTTCGAAACCCTTAGACTCGTTTCGAAACGCTTTCATCTCGGCAATTTCTCAAATTTCCAGTAGCTAAAGTGTTCCGATACTCGTTTCGGAACAGGGGTTCACAGTGGCCAAACCGTATCAAAACGGGTTCCGATACGGGGTCCCTGAAGCCTTACACGTTCTGAAACGGCTCAGCCTGTTTCGAAACACGGGCTGTCTGCAACCTTCGAAAACCAACATTGAATGTTTCCAAACAAATCCAAAGGCCCTAAACGACCCCAAGAGACACACAACTCATCCAAGCATGAACTAGAGGCATGGGTCCTAAGGCAAGACATGCTCAAACACACAAGGCATAAGATGAGACTTCCCTAGACTCATTCAAGCATACACACATCGAATCAACAACCAAGGATTAGCATACGAGGCATTGAATCTAACAAGGACCATACAAGTCAATGATTTCATGCAATTCCACAATGATGGCATACTAGCAAACACAAGGCATCCTACACAAGACAACCAAACATTGAGAATTTATAGGCCAAGTTCATACACACATAGGCACACACAATTAAGCAACAAGTCAAGCATGGTCCTCAATCCATGAAACAAAAGCATACAAATCCATAATTTTAACATGCTCAAATAACTCAAACCATCTAAGGAGTTTGAAACCAACTCCTACAACTCTATACCCCATTGTTTATGCATTATTACAAAACACAAATCATACTTGTGCTAGCTCGAGAACTCCAAAGCTCTTCCCTTGCTCGCTTGCCTCCCGAACTCTAACGATCTGCATGATGGAAACAAAGAGAGCGTAAGCTAATAGCTTAGTGAGAGAGGCTCTACCAATCCACATCATGCAGTTTTCAAAGCACTTTTCATATGTAAGTAAAACAATGGATGCATGAATGGCTATCTCAACAAAGCATGGTTTGCACAAGCACAACCAACATACACACACAGTGGGACTACACATCACCGTTTCGACTAGTAGATTTCCAATGGGGCTACACATCAAAGTACTTTCCTACTAGTCACTACCGGTGGGACTACACATCACCGTAGTTTAGGCTACCATCACGTGAGGCACAACTTCAACTCGACTACACAATAACAACTGTATGGACAACTTGAGATGAACGAGATAATCACAACACATAACTATTCATTCATTCACAACAAACATAGGAGTAGAGAGGCTTACACTCAGGTTTAGGTGAACCCAAGGGGTCCCACCCAAACCCCAAAGGTTCCATATCGTGCACAATACAAAGATCAACAATTCTACACACCGTTGTTTCCCAAGTGAAGACCGAAGACCAAGCTCAAGACTCCGAAATCTCCGGATTCGTCCCCGAAGCTTCACCAACCAATTCTCTTGCCTCTAATCAATCCAACACATTTTAAACAATCTCAAATCAGTCCACATTCCAATGTAGTTAACCCGGATCATAAACCAAGCACAAAACACCCTATTCCAACTAAATCAAACCCAAAATCCATATTCCCGAACAACCCCTAAGCACACCCTAAAACCAATTACTCCAACCCCCAAATTACTCCTTAAAACTTCCAAAACAACCCTTACATATAGCCTATCCATCATCCCTCATATTTCCCCAATAAACACCCCCATAACTCAACATAAAACCTCCCCAAAACTCAAATCCGGGAAATTTTACAAAACTCTTTAAAAAATCATACAAGTTGGGCCCTATGCTTCCTAAACAACATATCTAACATTAATCAATTAAAATATTTAGTCAAGAACAATAAAGGCACCATTTTTAAATCAAAACTTTCAAAAACTCATATTCCAAAACATGGGTAAAAATGAAAAGTAGTGGTACTCCCAAAGAGGGGAAGATGAGAGTAAGTAAAAAACGACCTTACCTTTGAAAAATCTTCAAGAATGAGTGAACCATGGAATGGAATAGTAACTCAAGGAGGGGGAGGGGTTCTGTCGTGAGTTTGATTGAGAGAGGGAGAAGATGAGTGAATTTTTGGTATTTTTAATTCTTTTGTTTTAAACCCAAAGGACCCATTTACCCTTAATGAAAAGGGAAAATATCGAAAGCATGACATCCATGACTTTTTTGGGATTGATTTAACATAAGCCCAACATAAAATCATTTGTTTGAAAATACGAGGCCCAAATATTATTTTAATTATAAAACCGGACCTGAAATAATATTAAAATATTATTTTCACCCGACCCCTAAACCCGGGTGTTACACCACAAGTCCAGATTCCATTACACCAACAATGGCCAATGGGAATGAGTTAATAGAGATGCCCCTCCACCTCATGTTGAACCTCAACCACAAGCTCCAGGTCCTAACAATGAAGCTCTTATGGCTTTTCTCACCGAGCGGTTCAACACAATGGAGTCGGGTCTTGGTGCTATAAATACCCGCTTGCAATCCGTGGAGGATCGTCTCGCCTCCCTTGAGAATCAACATCAATCTATGGACTTGTCATTCTCTACCTTCTATGGTCAATGGATGGCTTTTCGTCGCTCTCAAGCTAGGAAAGATGATGATTCCATGGATGGTGATGGTGACGACGACGAGGCTTAGGATTTTCATGTCATATCATATTAGCTTATCATATTAGGACTAAGTTTGCATCTTTATTTCCTTTATGTTTTATGAACCTATGCTTTGATTACTTTGTTTGGGATTAAGCTTTGAACCTTATTGTTTAAGTTTTATGTTTTGGATATTTGAATTCTATGAATCTATATTATGTTGCTCATTGCTTTTAACCTTGTTTCTTCTCTTTGAGCCTTGTTTATTATTTTTATCTAACAAAAAGGGGGAGAAGTAATCTAAGAGCCAAAATTCGTTTTAAGTGTTTTAAGTGTTTTTGAGTTTTAAAACTTGGATTTAAATCTTTTTAAAACTTTAAAACCCATCTTAAATTGAGGGGGAATTAGAATGTATTTAAGTTTTTCAAAACTCTTAAAAAATTCTAACTTTGGTTTTGTTATATCAAAAAGGGGGAGATTGTGAAACCGATAAATTGATTTTGATATAACTAAAGAATTTAAGGACTAAATTGAAAATGAGAAAACAAATTTTTAAGTCCCCAAACCTCTCTATATGTTTAAAAGAAAAATGGTTAAGTTAAAAACTCAATTTGTCAAAACTTTTCTAAGTGTTCTTGAAGCCAAAACAATGATTTTCGAGTCACCGTTTCGGAACGGTCTTAGGCGTTCCGGAACACTTTTGAAACTGTGAATCTGTGTTTCGAAACGTGTATCGAAACGGTTTTCAAACTGTGAACCTTTGTTTTGAAACGGGTTTCGAAACGACCTAAGAACATCGAAACGGTTTGACCCGTTTCGATACGGTAGTATCGAAACGATCTCAAACGTTTCGAAACGGCATTCAAACCTGATTTCAAAAATATAACCGTTGAAGTTTTTAACTAATTTTAACTGATCTCATACTTGTCGTTAAGGCGTATCGAAACGCTTTCAAGTCGTTTCGATACAGGCCTTGACAGTGGCAAAGTGTTTCGAAACGAATTTCGAAATGGGCTCTTAGAGTATCGAAATGATCATGCTCGTTTCGGTACGGTCTCTTTAATGCACCCCAACAACTCTTTCTTTTTTGGTCTATTTCGAAACAGGATCGGGCGTTTCGAAACGGGTGGTTGCAGACTACATTTATGGAGGGAAGATAACATCACCAGCGACTCTATTGATGAATGCAACAACCACAACGGCTAGAATTCAATGAAAATGTATAAAAGGGACCTCTAAAAGCTTCAGCAACAACTATTGATCAAAAAGCAAACATCCAAACATCAAATTCAAGCAATTGAACCTAAATCCCATTATTTCTTCTAAACCCCAATTGTGAGATTGTAATTTCAATTCTTATCCTTTCAAATTGGGTTGAGTGCTTGTAATTGGGGTACTTTGTGTATTGAGAGATACTTGTTTAGCCATCAACTTCTTTGTAATTCTTGTGTGAGAATTGGGTCAAATTTTGGGTAGAAAATATGACCGATATTGTAACGGTTACCTCCTTAGCCTAGAAAAGAGGAAGAGCAATTAGTGGAATTGTTGAAAATCCTTAGTGAAGCTAAGGTAGTGGATGTAGAGTTCGATTGGAACTTGAATCACTCTAAATCTCCTTGTCTATCCTTTTATTTGTCAATTCCACTACCAAAAAGTCTAAAAATCCAATTCACACCCTCTTGGTTTATATCGATCATTTGATCCACTCAACATTTTTCGATTCAAGTCGAGTCAAGTCGAGTCGAGTTTTCGAGTTCCTATAAAAAATTAATTAAATATTCGAATATTTTAAATCAATTTTTCTTTTAAATCAAATATTTTTAAATTAAATCGAATATTTAAAGTAGTTATTAAATATTTGATGTGATTTAAATATGAAAATATTAAATATTCTATTTTAAAAAATATTCGATTTAAAAGAAAAAAATAATTTAAAATATTCGAATATTTCGAGTTATTCGAGTTGACGCGTCATATCTTAAGATAGAGGTGAGCGTTCGATCGAGTCAAGTCAAAAAATTTCGAGTTATTCGAGTTGATGTGTCATATTTTACAACTCAAACTTTATTTAATTTTTTTTATTCGAATCAAGTCAAGTCGAGTGTTCGAGTTCCTATAAAAATTTAATTGTAATTATTTATCATGTTACCATACTTTGGAATTTTTCTTTAAGGACCAAATTGAAAGAATGTGTAAATAACGAGGGTTAAATTTAGTGAATTGTGTCGAATTATGACTAAATTGATTAAATGTATAAAAATAAAGGACTAAATGCGTTATTATACCAAATTTATAATAGACACTTAACGGGATTTACCGTCTAGTTACCATTTTGTTATAAAACATAAAGTTTAATTGTCATTTTGTGATTGTTGAAAGTTTGGTTACTATTTTATTGTTTTTTTACCAAAGTTTAGTGACCGCTTGTGTACTTTACCCAAAAAACCTAATAGGGAGGATCAAGTATGAAGGACTACGTACGAAATTTTTCCCTTTTTATAAATAAACATTCATGGGCGCTACCCTGATGCGTCGCCTTTGATGCATTCCAAGTTTGTTATAATATAATCAGAGTTAAATTGTATAGGTTATCTCCCAACTATGATCTCATTCTAAATTAGTACCTCTAAACTTTAAAATATTCTATATCAATCTTTAAATCATGACCTCATTCTAAATTAGTACCTAAACTTTAAAACGTTTTATATCAATCCCCAAATCATAACCCATTCTAAATTGGTCCTTGCACCTTAAAACGTTCTATATTAGTACTCAAACTCTTTATATCGTCATGTTTTTACCATTTCGTTAACTTTATTGGTTAAAAAAATAATGTTTTTGAAAGTCCTAGGAATTGAACCCGTGACCTAAAAATATTAACCTGTTTTTGAAGGTATTTGAAATTGATCATTTGATCGTATAGGGAGAATAATATGTTTTTGAAGGTCCTGAGAATTTTTAGAAGGCCGTGTGTTCTATTTCTATGGCCTTAAAAACAAATTATTTCTATAAATAGTAGACTAAACAACACATTAACAGATAGATCAAAATGTAATAAAACTGCAAGTTTGAGGAATGATATATAACATTTTAAAGTTTAGGGATCAATTTAAAATGTTAGCAATAATTTGGAGATGAGTATTGTAACGGCCCAATTCGGGTTAGTGAATCGGGTCTCATACTCAGGTTTTAGAACTTTTAATTTGTGGTTTTGTTGAACTAATATTTTAATATAACAAATTAAGTGAAAAATATTTTGGACTTGTTCAAAAATAATTCAAAGTCTAAACCAACTTGTAGAATTCATTTTGAATGTTTTTCAACTTAAGCCGAACCTTTTCAAAATAAATACGATCTGTTTTTGCACTTTAAAAAGGCCATTTCCAGACCTCATGGCAAAAAGGATCGATCCTCTAAATAAAGGGATCAATCACTTTGTAGATAAAATGCTTCAATCTTTTTATTCCAGCCACCAAGTGCAAAAGGATCAATCCCTTGGTTTAAGAGATCGATCCCTTGACTGTAACGACCATATTTTTTTTTTGAAAAATGATCGACCCCTTTAGTTATAAATGCTGAATTTTTTTAGGTAATGGCTATTTTGCATCCCCAACGGCTATGACTCATCCCCAACGGCCATAAACGGCTAGAAACTCATTCCACACTATATAAACACCACAAAGACACTTGAAGATGATTAGAGACCACATCCAAGCTTAATGTTCAAGAGAAATTGAGTTTAAGTCTTTATTTTCTTCATTTCTCTCGTAAATATTTGTAGAGAGTGATTTTATTGTTTTTATCCTTCACTCTTTCTTGTGAGCTAAATTGTGTAAACATCCATCTTGTGAGGTATTTAGTTTACCAAAGAAACCTTGTAAAAAGGAGAGGTTCTAGTTTAGCCTAAATAAAAACTAGAGTGATTTTATCTTAGCCAGTAAAAGATATGGTTGTAAAGCTTACCTCTTGAGCATAGAAAAAGGGAAGAATCCTTAGTGAATTGGGAAATCCTTAGTGGTGTGCTAAGGTAGTGGATGTAGACTCAGTTGGGTAGTCGAACCACTCTAAAATCCTTGTACAAATTGTCTAGCATTTTTATCAGTTTTAGCCAATTCATTCAGGAGTTCAATTCAACCCTCTTGACAGATTTAGTTGATCAATTTCAAGCCTAATAGCTTCAAATAAAGTTTAGGTTGGGAGCCGATTTGATGAATTTAAGGACTAAAATTTGTGATGGATATAAATTTAGAGCTTAAAGTGAAAATAAAGAGGAATATTAAGGTTCAATTAATTGGTTTACCCATTTTTTTGAGGTTGGTGTATTTAAATTAAAGTGGGTTGGATAGTGGGGAAGATATTTTATTTTGGGGGGGAGAAAAAGTGAATAGTGGGAGAGTAAAGAGAAAAATGGGAGAGAAAGTGAAGATACGAGTTTAGAACTCCGATCTATCATCGTCCAAGTTGTCATTCGTGACACCGCCATCATCGCTGGATAGAGCTTGCCGAGACGAGTTGGCCGGTGGTCGCCGTGTCATCGTCACCGTTCACTAGGGTGAGGGAAGAGAAGTTTCATATAGTTGAATTGGGGCTGTTCCGGTGGCCAAAACCTAAATCTAAGGCCATCGGTGTCGAGACATCGATAATAGAACTCGCCACCATCGTCCGACCACTGGATGGCACCCCACGCGCCTCCACGCGAAGCCGCCGAGAGTGGGCGTACGTTTGCCTAGAGCACCACACTGGATCTTGTTGCCCGGATGCACTTGCTCCCTACCGTACTAGATTAACGACCGCATGTGCACAACAACTTCCACGCACCTGCGCTGCACATGATCGCATGTAGTGTTGACTATAGTTGACTAGCCATTGACTTTTTCTGGGGGACATTTCCTAGAGGGTTTTCGACGTTCTGAGTTCGTTGGCGCAATCTGTTTTTCCAAGTTTGAACCAATAAGTTATTTTTACACGTTTGACCTTGCAAATTATTTAAAGTATGTGATTAATTAATATATATTGTATTAATTATTGTATGAGGATTATTTATGATCGAATATCGGACCAAATGGACTAACCGAGAAGCTTGTAGGAGGATTTATCGCTAGCGCTTGAGGTTAGTACACCTCAAACTTCAAAATGCTTCATGAGCATCATAAGTGTAATTGTCTTGTACGTTAGTGTCTGCAAAATAGGTAGACGAGAAATAAGCATGTATAGAGACTGGGTTTATGAGACTAATATTTATGAGATGCATGACGATGTTGTGAATATATTGAGACTCGTAGAGATTTTAGAAATCGTGTAGGATCGTCTGAATATTCGTATGATTATCTAACTGGTTAATTTATATGTTGCATTGTTTGAGTGCTAGTGATACCAAAATTGGCGTGTTTGGTGGTAATTGTGCTTTAGGGATAAATATAGGAAATTATTTGATTAAATGAATATGAAGTCGATAATTAATATTAATTGATTAAACATGTTAGTAAACAAACCCACTAAGATGAATAATCTATACTGCCAATTAAAGATGGAAATTAACGTGAAAGATTAAGGAATTGATTTATGCCTTAATTAATAAGATAATGTGGATCAACAAAGATAATTAATAAGAATGATTAATGTACTCCTCCATAATGTATTAACAACTCGGTAAACTTTGGGTGAGTTGTTGTATTAGTAACCATAGAGATCCTTGGTGGATCGTGATATGTTGTGTGCCAAGTGAGGGCACTTGTTTGGTAATCGTGTCTATGTTGTGTGCTGTTTAGACACATGTTTGGTTGATTCACCTTTGATTGTTTGGATCTGGAGACCTAGAGAGTGTGTTGCAACACCACGGTTAGAGATACCGAATAAAGGTTACTGATGATGTGTGACCCGAACTTCATTCGAAGATATCGAGGAGGGATTTCGAGTATGGGTGCATGTTTCGATGTTGTGTGACCCGGCCTCACCCAGAGAAAGTGTATGTTTGGAGGCTATGTTACACTGATCATCACTCAGAGTATAGATTCACGAGGCTGTGTGACACTGGGACTCACTCCAGGTTTGTGGTTATGATTGTGTGTACTTTTGCCCGAATGATTTGGTGAGATCCTGAGTATGGTTGGGCCTTGTTTTCTATGTATGATGGCTTGCATGATGAGAACATGTGTTTAGGCGACTAGTGGTTGCATCACCTTTTTATTTATCTCTTCTTATTGCTCATACTAGCTTGCATGTTTATGTTTATGATTAGCATGAAGTATAGTAGAGTAGATGTATACTACTGAGCTTTGTAAGCTCAACGCTCAGAATTATTATTTTTGTGCGTAGATTGGTAGATTGATTGGGAGCTCGAAGAGCACAATCGATTTAGGATTCCACCAAGCGGTGATTGCTTAAGTATGATACTTGTATTTAGTGGTCTGTGTATTCATAGAACCTTACGTGGTCGAGTTTGTAACTCTTAACGATTTAATCATTTATTAATATTTTCAACTATTAGATTTAAATGTTTTTGGAAAATATTTTTTTGGGCTAAACTAAGATGAGAAATTTTATGGTAACGGGTTAAGCTTAAGGCCTAAATGTGGCATCCTGATTTAGGGTGTTACATTTAGTGGTATCAGAGCTTAGGTTTAGTCAGTTCTAGGATACCTCGGGTGATATAGGTGTTATAGTGAGGTGTCTAGTGAATACAAGCCCTTAAATTAAGTCCGTACTCCTTAAGATTGGAATCTTGATGGTACGATCGGTATTGCAACACTAAGATGGTTACAACCATTGTAACGCCCCGTAAATTGGGTTAGAAGTTTCGGGTGAATTGCCGGAATCGAGTTGGAATTTTGGGTTAGGTTTTAGCTAATTAATTAATTCCAGAAAATAATTTGGGGTAATTAAATTGACAAGTATTCCAGAAAATACATTTAATGAGTTTAATAATGGTTGACATTAAGTTTGAGAAATTTTAAAGGGGTTGCTTTGATATTAATTTAAATAGGGACTATTTTATAAGGATTGCAAAAATTGCATTAATGACAATTTTGTAAAAAAGAACTAAAGTGTTGGTTTTATGATATATTTGACATATTTATTAAATAAAGCTTTTATCACCTATTTCTACTTAGAATTTGACGATGGTTATTATTTTCTCAAGAAAGAAAGCCATGTCTAAACTTATCTCTCTTTTTTTCTCAAGATTCTCCTAAACACCATTTTAGTTTTCTTTGATTTTCTAACACAATTTCTAGGGCATTACAACCATAGATGTGAGGGTCGAGTTAAGAGCTAAGTCACTTATGTGAGCGATTGCGAGAGCAAAATCACCCTAGACAGTTAAGATACAAAATTGTTGAATGATGTCAGAGTTGAGGATGTGTCCTCCTCCTACCACCTGAATGGCGCCTTCGTTTTATGTAGTGATTGTTCTAAAGCCTTCAGATACGTTATAAGAGTTGCGATAAAGAATCTTTATCGATTTGTGTGAATGGCTAACGAAACAACCAGGTATTGTACGATTGGCCAAGGGGCCTTTTGTAAGTCGAGAATGAGTCTTGTTGATACTTAGGAGGTATCATCGCCCTTCCCAAGGGCATTTTTCGAGGATAGTGGACTCGAAATCCACTAGTTGATATAATTATGGTAAGGTTACTCATAAGTTGAGTGAACCAATTAAAGCCTCCGAGTTTGGGAAAGATGATTTATCTTGGATCGTCATTGCTGATCTAAGTTAGGCATTTTGCAAGTTCGATATAGCTTCCTTCTTGAGAGTTGTTGCACCTTGGGATTTGATTTGGTTAACAAATCGTGACACTAGCTCGTGATGTCGAGATATGTGCTCGAGGCTTCAAGGTTCCAAGGGAACTGAACCTTTGGGTAATAAGAATGCCGAACCATTTTCTTTCTATTGTCAATTTTGCAGTGGTCGTTTGGAGAATGGCACACCGAGGTTGTGAGTAGGTGTTGAGGTAAGGTCGAGTTTGGCATTGGTGCCCATCGCCCTTGTCAAAGGACATCGACCTAATTGAGAAAGTCAGAGGTTCAGTTGCGAAGACGCAACTCTAACAAGGTTTTGTTGTTTGAGTGTTTCACCTAAGGGTAAACCAGACTTGTTCTCTAATAAGAAGTTGGTTCGTTTAAATGATGTATGAACCATCGACAATTGTTATGTGATAGTGAAGAACCGTTATTCGCCTCCTAAAGGGGGTGACTTTTTAACTGGTTGTGGAGTACATGTTTGTTTTTTGAAGCTAGTTTGAGAATGAAATGCTTATGGTTAAAGTTTTGGAGGCTAGTAAATTTGAAATGATTTTTAGAATGAGGTTTTCTCTCTTTAAGATGCATCGTAGTAACATTTGATGTCTGCATTGACGTATAATATCTTCTAGCAATGTTAGGATGAGGCCACCCGGTTGTCTCTTGAATATCATTTTGATGCTTTGTGAGAAACGTGTGAAGATACAAGAGTTATGGAATAGGAGCGATGACAATGTAATTACCGAATAGCCCCTATGTGTTGAAAAAGCTAATTACACACGTGATTAGCTAATGAGATTTAAGGATTGAGGCTTTCCAAATGTTTTTAATTGGCATCACGGTCTCCTTGGAAATGGGTCAAGGAAACAACAGCTGTGTTATGAGTTGCTTGAGACTGTTTTGTGGTTGTAGTCGTGTTGAATCGATTGGGATCGAGTAGATTTTGAAATTTGCAAGTATGTTTTGTTATTTTGACAATGATGTATATTTGGTGCAATAAAGGGAATGGTTGGGCCTACCCTAATGTTGAAAATTCAGAATACTTGATCACTAAGGAAATTAAGAACTATAGATCATGTGTTTGATCACCACATAAGTAAGGTGAGCTTGATAAGGGATGGATCGTTTGGAATTCAATTCTGGTTAGAGTATCTTGTTGCTCATGAAAATTGATCAACGATCTCAAGTGATGGCCATTTGAGGGAGTACCAATACCAGCTTCATGTGGTACTGGTACTCGATTCATCTGGTATCGGTATTGACCAATCCCTACTGGTACCCACGTGTTTTGTTTGTTAAGCACGAAGTTGAGGATTGGTTAATTCTAAAGCCATGAGAAGTAACATGTGCTTATATTTAATTAGGTAGAATGTTATGATTGAATTTTAGGTTTGATAGTTTTAGGTGGATGTAAAACCTATGTTTGATTTTGATATAACAAATAGTCTATGGACCAAATTGCAAAGTAAATAGTTTTTAAGTATTTAAAAATCTCACTATTGACAAGGTGTTTAAAGCTAAAATGTTTCCAAGTTAAAACTTAAACCCCATAAAGTTTTCTAAGTGTTTTCAAAGCCAAACTTAACAAAATCGTCCAGGCATTTCGATACACTATATAACTGTTTTGATACGACCTTACCTTTTCAAAGCCAAATTTTACAAAACTACACAGATGTTTTGATACGCTATCCCAACGTTTCAATACGGATTCAACTTAATTGGCTATTGGAATTTCACGTTTTGATACGCTATCCTAACGTTTCAATACAGCTTCATCTTAATTGGCTATTGGAATTTCACGTTTCGATACGGGTGCTTCGATACGTCAATGTCTGTTGCGGTACGATATTCATCTAGGTTTAAGGTTTTTGTTTAAGCGTACTGATACACACTTATTCCATATCGATACATGGGTTAAGATTTTTCAAATATTTTCATTTATTATATGATCGTTGCCTTGTCAGTTAGAAGAGATCGACAAACTTTTGAATTTCAGTTACCCGTACCGATACATCCTAGTAGCGTATCGATACAGAGTTTGGGAGTGTCTAAGTTTGCAAAATTGCATCGATACGGCCTATAATCGTATCGATACAACACCTTTATTGTTTTGATACGCCTTATCGCGCATCGATACGCCCTTTTTATTACATGTAACAGCTCTTTCTGTTTTGAGACAGGTATCGGTGCGGGTACCCCGTGTACCAATACGATAGGTTGTAGAAGTGCATTTATGGTGGGAAAAAGAGAGCTCAACGACTCTATTAATGATGCCAACCACCCAAACGGCTAGAATTCAATGAGAAGGTATAAAAGCAAGCATTTAAAGCTACACCAACAACTATTCATCAAGACAAGCACAATTAAGCAAAAATTCAATCCTTTTGAGCCATTTAGAGTCAAACCCTTATACCCAACTTGTGTAATTCATTTGTAATATTTCATTTCAAGTTTGGGGAGTGTGCTATTGTAATTGGGCAAATATTTTACCTATTGAGAGGTCTATTTTCAGTTTGCCAACTTCTTCTTGTAAAAGAGTGATTTTGATCAAGCTTTGGGTAGAAAGCTTTTATCTTTGTAACGATTTTCTCCTAATCCTAGAAAATGAGAAGAATTCAGTAGTGAATTTGTTGAAATCCTTAGTGGGAGCTAAGGTAGTAGATGTAGAGCTTGTTAGAAGCTTGAACCACTCTAAATTGTTTTGTTTTCAATTTTTATTTTGCTCCCTTTCATTTTAAAAAGCCAATTCACCCCCTCTTGGCCAATTCGACATTGTTTGATAATCTCAACAATGGACCTTGAGATCTTGTTGTGTGTGTTTTAGAAGAATGATATATCGAGGTAAGAGATCTTTCATGTATAGTACAATGGTCAATATATATGGTATTTTTCTAGGAGCGACAATTTGTACAAACTCTCGTCGTATGTTTTGGGAGACGATAAAGAAATGTAAGAAAGTTCTTTGATGAGTGTTTGATCGATATTAGTTGGGAGTCAACCATCAAGTCCTTCATACTTGTTCGGGATGCTTCGAGATTCCTCAGTGGAAGTAGATAGAACGATTGTGGATTCTTATAAAATATTTTTGAGTACACAGCTTCGATGAGACCACATTTTGAATAATGATAACTTTCTTGGTGAGCATCACACATGTATCTTTGGTAAGAACAAAATTTGAGTGGAAGGTCTACTTGGACTGAGTAGTTTTGGTCGTACGACACTACGATGTGTACATATCTATCTCTTGATAAGAGATTTGAGTTTCTCAGTGAAACTTTCTCCTTTTGTGGGATTCACGTGATGACAGATCTCAATGAGTGTTTGGATAACACCTTCTATGATACGATATATTTACAAGCATGAACCTTCATAGTTTGGAGCAAGGTTTGTAAAAGTTGTGTTAATTGCATATGATGATAACGGGCAAAGAGTTAAGGTCATCACATGAGACTAGTTGAGATGTCTTTCGCTTTCAAAAGCCTTGTGCCAGACAAGAAATCATATTAATAAAGGTTATTTTCAGAGCTAGAGTCTCCTTCAGGGAGTCACCACGAGAGGAATCATTTCGTTTTGATTGTAACAGTTGTTTAACCTCATATTCCTTTAAAATGTACGAAGTTGTAGAAATATCTTTTCGGGTCTTACCGTATAAGTTAAATTTCATCGATGATGTATTTGTGTGACGAGGTTCTCAAGGTATCGTTGAGTTATTCTATGCCTCATTTATGCACGGAGTAAGAATGGATCCCCTATAAAAAGAAAGAATCAGTTGAGATGGTGTTTGTACCGTTAGAAAATTAAGACTTAATAAAGTTTCATCATTTGCAGTTGAGTAATGGATACAAATTTCGAGGATGAAATTTTCTTTAAGAATGAGAGAGTTGTAACGAACCAATTTTTGGGTTAGCAAATCGAGTCTTAGACTCGGGTTTTAGACATTTTAATTTGTGGTTCAATAAAGTTTAGATTGGGAGTCGATTTGATGAATTTAAGGACTAAATTTTTTATGGATATAAATTTGGAGCTTAAAGTGAAAACAAGGAGGAATATTAAGGTTCAAATAATTGGTTTACCCATCTTGTTGGGGTTGGTGTATTTAAATTAGAGTGAGTTGAATAGTGGGGAATATATTTTATTTTGGGGAGAAAAACTGAATAATGAGAGATGAAAGAGAAAAGTGGGAGAGAAAGTGAAGGGGGAGTTTTGAACTCCGATCTGTCATCGTCCAAGCCATCATTCGTGACACCACCAGCACTGTTAGATAAGCTTATTGAGACAAGTCAGCCTGTGGTGCTTGTGTCGTCGTTGCCATCACCCTTCGCCCGTGAAGGAAGAGAAGTTTCAGATAGTTGAATCAGGTATGTTCTAATGGCCAAAACTGGAATTTAAGGCCATTGTGTGCTCACCAATGTTGAGACATTGATACTGGAGCTTACTGCCCCCTTCCGACCACCAAAGGACACCCCACGCGCCTCCACGCGAAATCGCCAAAAGTGGTCGCGCGTTTGACTAGGCAAGTGCACACTACTATGGGGCACCGCGCCATACTAGATTCTGCTGCATGGGTGCACCTGCTCCCTACCGCACTGGATTATCGCCTGCAGGTGCACAACAACTTCCATGCACCTGCGCCACACAGGATTGCATGTAGTGTTGATCATAGTTGATCGACCGTTGACTTTATTCGCTGAACCCTACCCGAGGGGTTTTCGATGTTCTAATTCTGTTGGCGCAGTCCGTTTTTCCAAATTCGAACCATGTAAGTTATTTTCATGCATTTAACCTTGTGAATTAATTAAAGTATGTGATTAATTAATATATATTATATTAATTTTTGTATGAGGATTATTCAAAATCGAATATCGGGCTAAGTGGAGTAACCGAGAAGCTTGTATGAGGATTTATCGATAGTGCTTGAGAATAATACACCTTGAAATCTGAAATGTTTCATGAGCATCATAAGTTTAATTACCTTGCAAGTTAGTGTCTTTTAATTACCTTGCACGTTAGTGTCTGCAAAATAGGTAGACGAGAAATAAGCATGTTTAGAGACCAAGTTTTCGGGGCTGATATTTATGAGATGCATGATCATGTTTTGAATATGTTGAGACTTGTAGAGATTTTAGAGACCGTGTAGGGTCGTCTGAATAATTTTATGATTATTTGACTGGTTGATTTATATGTTGTGTTGCTTGAGTGCTAGTGATACAAAAATTGGCGTGTTTGATGGTAATTGTGCTAGTGAATAAATGATTATGAAGTCGATAATTAATATTAATTAATTAAATGTGTTAGTGAATAAACCCTAATGACTTTCAGAAGTTTTTGGGATCTAATAAAGTGTTGTAACGTCGTAATTTGCAGAAATGGTACAAACCCGTGAGTAGGGTATCAGTACGAGCTTCGATCGTACCGGTACACGATTAGGGGATGTATCGTTACGGGTCGACTCGTACCGGTACTTGAGAAATTTAGGATTTCCAGTAAGCAATATTAGTATTGGTACGTGTGTGAGTATTAGTACCTAGGGGTACCGTATCGATACTCGTATTCGAATAATAGTACCCATTAAGCTGAATAATCTATAATGCCAGTTAAAGATGGAAATCAACATGGAAGATTAATGAATTGATTTATGCCTTAATTAATGAGTTTAATGTGGATCAATGGAGATAATTAATGAGAATGATTAATGTACTCCTCCATAAGGTATTAACAACTCCGTAAATTTTGGGTGACTTATTGTATTAGTAACCATAGGGATCCTTGGTGGATTGTGATATGTTGCATGCCAAGTGAGGGCACTTGTTTGGTAACCATGTCAAGGTCGTGTTCTGTTTGGACACATGTTTGGCTGAGTCACCTTTAATTGTTGGGATCTAGATACCTAAAGAGCGTGTTGCAACACCATGGTTTGAGATACCGAATGAAGGTTACTGATGCTGTGTGACACAGACCTTATTCGAAGATACTCGATGGGGGATTCCGAGTATGAGTGTATGTTCTGATGTTGTGTGACCTGGTCTCAGCCAGGGTATATGTTTCGATGATGTGTAACTTGGCCTCGCCTAGAGAGAGTGTATGTTCCTGAGGCTGTGTGACACCGGACCTCACTGCAGGTTTATAGTTATAATTGTGTGTGCTTTTTCCCAGATGATCTGGTGAGATCTCAAGTATGGTTGGGCCTTGTGTGCAATGTATGATGACTTGCATGATGAGAGCATGTGTTTTGGCGACTAATGGTAGCGCCGCGTGTTTATTTATCTCTTCTTATTGCTCGTACTAGCTTGCATGCTTATGTTTATGATTAACATAAAGTATAATAGAGTAGATGTGTACCATTGAGCTTTGTAAGCTCAAAGCTCAGAATTGTTATTTTCGTGCGTAGGTTGGTAGATTGATCGGGAGCTCGAGGAGCACAACCAGTTTGGGATTCCAACAAGCGATGATTGTCAGAGTGTGATACTTATATTTAGTGGGTTGTGTATTCATAGGACTTTTCGTGGTCGAGTCTGTAACTTTTATTTTGGAATTGTATTGATCAAGTCTAATGCTCAAACGTTTTAAATTAAACTGGAGCTCCTTTATAACAATTTAATCATTTATCCATATTTTCAATTGTTAGATTTAAATGTTATTAGAAAAAAAATTCGAGTTAATTCAAGTTTAGAAATTTTATGGTGACGAGTTGGGTTAAGGCCCAAATGTGACATCCAAATTTAGGATGTTACAAATATAAAATATAATGCTTAGGGATAAATTTAGAAAAATGGTCATAGATTAGTGACAACCTATGCAAGTATCTCCTACAATAAAAACTACCTCATCTTTTATAAATGGTTGATAATTTTATCCTATTGTAATCTTAAATCCACAATGTTGTTCCTCCTTTTTAATTACATCAGTTTAGTCTTTATAGTCTTTTAAAATCAACAATATCGGCCCTATTTTTTAATTTCATCAATTTAGCCTTCAAACTCTTGCATTACATTAATCTTGCCCGTTAACTATCGTTCACTAACAGAAATGTTATTGTCGCAACCGCCTTTTTTGGGAGGCTTCATCTTTTTGGAAAACTTTTAAAATCAACGGAGTCGCCACTAATCTTTTTGAAAAGTGTGATTGGATCACTTTTAAAATATGGTTATTTTAATAAAATATTTTGTTTTAATAAAACAACAGTTTTGGTCTGCGAAAATTAGAAAACAGGTTCGGGGGTCGGTTACACGGTGGGAAGGGATGGCACCCACACGACGCCCAAAATTGGTACCTAATTGATTTTAAAATTGTTTTCAAAACTGAAATTTGCAAGTTCAAAAAGGTTCGACTTTACTTGTCCGTTTAATGAATATTAGTCTATTTTAACGACCTTATCGCCCAGGAGATGAAATTTAATCACCGCCAACATTTCTGGCGCTAACCCATCATTCTCGTTTGATAAGACACCGCATTAAATTAATTTCACTTTTTCAAATAACAAAGAGATTTAGGTGCGTTGAGCATTTTATATTTATTTCTAAATACAATTATTTAAAAACCTTAAAAAAGTCTAAGTCTTTTATTCCTAACCTTAAAGTTTAATTATGCTTAAGTGTATTTTATTTTTGTGAAGAACAATTTTCAACAAAACATGTCTCTATCTAAGCTTTAGTCCCCAATCCTAAGTTTTAAACCTATTTCTAAAAAAACAAGCAAGTAAACTTCATTCACTTGAGTTTTACCCTTTTTTATTATTCCTTGTAAAAAAAATTATTTCTTTTTTTTACTTTTTAATTTTTTAAAGCCAATACCTTTTTTATTTTATTTTTACTTTTTCTCATTTTTATATTTTTCACCTTTTTATATTTTTCCTTTTTCAAAAAGAATTTTTCTTTTTTAAAAATACAACTTTTTTTCATTTTTTAGTTTTTCTTTTAAAACGACATTTTTTAAAATAAACTTTATTTTAAGTTTTTTTTCAAAATTTATTTTTCTCCTAAAACCTTAAAATTTATTTTTAAACCCTTTTTTATTTTCTTTTTCCAAAAAAACAAAACTTTATGAATTATTTATTTTTTTTCCTAAAAATATTTTATTTATCTTTTATTTTCAAAATCACACAACCAATTTATTATTAAATCTAAATTTCAAAAAAGACTTTTTTTTTACATTTTTTAATCAAAATCGAGCCCTTTATTATTTTCACCCATCCATTATTGTCTTTTTCCAATTTAAATCCCTAACTTTAAGTTTTTTAATTAAACCACATTTATTCATTTTATTCTTGCATTTTTAATTTAAACACCTTAAAAATTTATTTCTACATTTCTAAATATAAAAAAAATTACAAATATTTTTTAAGCATGCAAATATTTTTAAAGATCGAACCAAATTTAAACGAAAATTGAAACAAAAATGTTACCGGAATCGTGAAACAGTTTTTCAACTTCAAGAACGCAACCTAAAATTCAAAAAAACACAAACACAAACACCAAAAATTCATCCAAGAACAAGCATAAAAAATCAAATAAAAAATGAAAGGAAAGATAGAAATTTTACCGAAATGACGAACGAAGAACTCGAATCCGGACTTCTCGAAATGCTTCTAATCGCCTCCGAAAAATTGCTTCCAAACTCGAACTTCCACTCAAAAATTCCAGCAACTCTTGAACAATATTTTAGAGAATTTTCGGATTTTTCCTAAAGCTTTTTCCAGTGTATTTTCACTCCTAATTGGCATGTTGAACAAATGGGTGAAGATGGGGGTTTATAGTCATCTTGAGCTTGCAAATCAAGCTATAATCCGCGTTTCAATCCCCAAATTGGAGCTAAAATTAGACCAATGGCTTGATCCTCAGAAAAACCCCTCGAGAATATCCCGATTTAATTCAAATTCAGGATCAAATTTACCCTTGATTCGAGCCTAGAGTTTGACTTCTTTTACACTATTTTTTTGCAGATTTCGGCGAGCACAGGCGGCGGCGACTAGCAGGGTTGGTGGTATTGGGTCGGCGGCGGCAAGGCGAACCGGCCAGTACCAGCGGCGTTGTAGCCGTGGCCGGTAGACGCCGGCCAGCCACCATGAAGGCGCGACAGAGGGTTTGGTTGGGGAACCAGCCCGTGCGCTGGTTCCCCCTTATCTTTTTATTTTCTTTCTTTGTTCCTTTTTGCTGTTTTTTATCACATTTAATATTATTTTTTCACCTCATTTTATTCCCTTTTTCTTCTCCATAATTATTATAATTATTTTCTTTTTTTTCTTTTTTTCCTTTTTTTCTTTTTTTCTTTTCCTTAAAAGATGTGCTACAATTTAAAAATGGGCCTTGTTCTCTTTTTTTCTTTAGAAGTGGGCTTAAAAAATGGGCCTTTAAGGATGGGTCTTTGCTTATTCAAAAAGTGGGCCTTTTATTATTTTAAGAGAAAATAGATTTTTTTATTTTTTCGAATTATTTAAATTTGAGGTGAAAATTTAGTGACAACAGCTGCCCCTCTTTGCTTATCTTTGTGCAACAAAAATAAAGCAAAGACCAAAAGGCACTAATTTTCACCAACTTTCCAAATTGGCTCCATTCTCCAAATGCCCGAACGGATAGGCATGTTATATTCTCCAGACGCCCGAATAGATGAGTGGATCCCATTCTCCAAATGCTCGAACGAATAGGTTGGTTCTATTCTCCTTTTGCCCGAATAGATGAGCGAATTCCATTCTCCAAACGCCCGAACAGATAGGCTGATTCTATTATCCTCATGCTCGAATAGCTGAGTTGGGTTTTATTATCCCAAATTCCTAAATAGCTGAGTTGGGTTCCACGCTCAAACATATAGGCTAGTTCTATTCTCCTTACGCTCGAATAGCTGAGTTGGGTTCTATTCTCCCAAATGCCTGAATTTTTTAGTTGGGTTCTATTCTCCTAGATACTCAAATATGCATGTTATTCTGAAAACTTCATCCTCCTTATGCTCGGATGAATGAACAAACAAACTTCAAAAAATTTCATCATCATTATGCTTGAATGAATAAGCAAAACCTCAAAAGGTTTTATCCTCTTTATACTCGGATGAATAAGTAAACAAACTTCAAAAGATTCCATCCTCTTTATGCTTGGATGAATAAGTAAACAAACTTCAAAAGATTCCATCCTCTTTATGCTTGGATGAATAAGCAAACTCCAAAAGATTTCATCCTCCTCATGCTTGGATGAATAAGCAAAACCTTAAAAGATTTCATCCCCCTTATGCTTGGATGAGTAAGCAAACAATCTCTTTCCTCCCGAACGAATAGGTGAATCTTCTGAAAAATTTCATCCTCCTTATGCTTGGATGAATAAGCGGGTTCTAAAAACTTTCATCCTTCTTATGCTTGGATGAATAAGCGAATTCCATTCTTCTCACGCCTAAACAGATAAGCGAATCTTTTGAAAAAAATTCATCCTCCTTATGCTTGGACGAATAAGTGGGTTCTGAAAAGTTTCATCCTCCTTATGCTTGGATGAATAAGCGAATTACATTCTCCTTACGCTTGAACGGATAAGCGAATCTTCTGAAAAATTCCATCCTTCTTATGCTTGGATGAATAAACGTGTTCTATTTTTCTTGCGCTCGAATAGATAAGCAGATCCTCTGAAAAACTTCATCCTCTTTGTGCTTGGATGAATAAGCGAACTTCATTCTCCTTACGTTTGAACGGATAAGCGAATCTTCTGAAAAAACTTCATCCTCCTTATGCTTGGATGAATAAGAAGGTTCCAAAAAGTGTTTCATCCACCTTACGCTTGGATGATTAAACGAATTCCATTTTCCTTACTCTTGAAAGGATAAGCGAATCTTCTGAAAAAACTTCATCCTCCTTATGCTTGGATGAATAAGCAGGTTCTACTCTCCTTGTCCTCGAGCAAATCTTCTGAAAAATTTCATCCTCCTCATGTATGGATGAATAAGCGATTTCATTCGCTGAAAGGTCCTTCGTGTACCTGAAAAATGCGATATTATGATATGCATGCCTCTAGGGATGCCTAAAACATGAATGCATGTCTCAATTCTTTTAAATTCTTTTTCTTAGAATTAATTTTTCCACACGCTTGCTCGCTCAATCCAGATAAGTAGTTATATTTCTTCAACTCATGGAAAACATCTGATATTTGCTCACTTAATCCAGTGATCGTGTACTCTTGGTTGGAAGGACATACTCCTTCAATTGTCATTGCTTCGCCATTCTCATTCTTCATCTCTTTACTTCATCGAAAACATTTGAACTTCGTAGACAAATGTCCCAAGATCTACTATCAATGTTGAGTAAAAGGCTTGCTTGTGTGGTCTTGAATACTTCAAGTCTTCATATGCCCCTTATCAAGCATCTTCAATGCTTCTTGTGAATTCTCAAATTCCTGCCCCTGCAGGACATCTTAAATTACATGCATGTGAAAGCTTATTTCCACCTAGAATATCTTCGAATGATGTTGGCGCTTCACTATCTTCTTCTCACGCCTATTAATACTGAAGGCATGTAGACTGCTCCAATCTGATGGCATCATTTTCTTATCAAGTGCAATTCTATCTCTTTTCATGCTTCTGAGCTTTTTCATCTTATATGTGGATCTTTCATGACGACGCGGCCCACTTCAAACTCTTCGACGCATGTGCTTCTTCTTTTTCTTTTTACATTCTCATGCAAGGCGATGCCCCTATTCAAACTGAGGTTCAATTGCTTTCTGAAGTGATGAAAACATTTGTTCACTGTCTCCTACAGTTGAGATCAATATCAAGAAATCTTTTGCTTTTCATTAATCTATGTCAGCCTACTTGTAAGGTGCAAGAAAAGGCTAGAAATGATAATTCAAAGAAAAAAAGTCATAGCAAATGCAAGAAAAGGCTACAAATGGGGATCTTTTTTTTAAAATTGTCATGGCAAACACAAGAATACGGCAAAGTCAGATGCCCCAAAATTCAAAGCATGAATGATTCAAGAATCCATCAACCGAATAGTGACCCACTTTTTGGTGGCTCTCTTTTCCTCACACACTCCCCAAATTTAAAATTTCCCACTTTTCTAATCTCAATCAGACATTAGAAGCTCAAAGTCCCTGAAGAAAGGTTAACTCAATTAGGCAGAATTTGTTCCGAAGAAAAACTCTTTTTCTCAAATATTCATGTGTGATCCAAATGGTCTTTTAAGGCTTGTAATGTAGGCTAGGCTTGGGTTGCCAAAGGAAGGATATAAAGGCTCAAATTCATATTTTAAGGGTGATTAAACCAACGATCAACTTTCCTGATGAAATCTCTATTTTTCTTCTTTTATTCTTTGGATCACTCTAGATTGCCCATTTTGGGTTTTCACCCTAGAGTTCATTTCCTTTTCTGGCATACATCTCATTTGAAGGATTAATTCCAAAATTTCTTCACTCTTCAACTTTTTCTTCATTTATTTTTCTTTTTCTTCTTCTCTTCTCTTCTCTTCTCTTCTCTTCTATTCTATTCTTTTTCTTTTTCTTTTTCTTCTCTTTTCTTTTCTTTTTCTTCTCTTTTCTTTTCTTTTTCTTCTCTTTTCTTTTTCTCTTTTCTTTTTTTCTTTTTCTATCCTTTTTCTTGTTTTTCCTTTTGTATCCTTTTCATTTATAGTTTAGGACATTCAACTTAATCTAGCATGTTTCTTTCAAACAGATTTTCATTTTCTTTGCCCCCGGTGTGGGGAGTGATCCTTGGTTAGGGTTAAATCACAAGAAAAATAATACCATGCTCAAAGGGGGACAATAAATGGATTTTTCTTACTCGTAAAGGGAAATGAAGGAATTCCAAATGTCATTTTATACACAAATACCATCGAAGAAAAGCAGTCTTCAGTTGGTAGATGTTTTAGAGTTATGCCTAATGTCATTTCATACACAAATACCATCGAAGAAAAGCAGTCTTCATTCAAAGACCCTAACAACAATGTCTGAGAGGAAAATTCACTCAAATTTATATATTAAACATGAACTCACATTTTCCCCTATATCTCGGGATTAGATTCAAGAATCATTCATACGATAAATAATAGGGACACTGCAAAGAAGATGTACGCTTGAAAAAAATGGATGAAGAATGAAAAGAATAGATAAACCAAAAAAATAAGAATTGTTTGCCACTTTAAAAAAAGAATGCATCTTTAGACAAGTAAACTGACATAGAAGCCCTTACAAAAGATCCCTAATGCTCACGGGCAAAAGCAAAAGGGTTGGTTCTAAGCATGATCCCAACTATCTAGAGAAAACTAAGCATTATTCCATAAAAGTATGAATCCCAACAAATCTCGCCTCCATTGACTACATGACAAAACTCTAAACGCTTTCGTCATCTTCTTCCCTCTCGAGTCTTCCACTTCTGATGGCTACTAATATCAATTCTCCATTCATGACCATGTCTGCAAAACCTTCGGTGGCGTGATTCAACCTGTAGTCGTAGAAAGGACCATTTAGAGTCTCCACGAACATTAAAGTAACCTCATTTTCCGACAATGGAGGTTGAACTTGGGCTGCCACATCTCGCCATCTCTGGGCATACTGGAAGAAGCTGTCATTGGGCTTTTGTTCCATATCATGCAGTACAATCCTTCTTGGGGCCATGTCTGTTACATACTCGTACTGTTTGAGGAAGGCTTTCGATAGATCCCTCCAAGTGCATATATTGACCCGACTCAATTGAGCATACCATCGGATAGCAGACCCATATAAACTGTCTTGGAAGCAATGAATCAATAATTTCTTGTTTTCCAAGTGTGGTGACATTTTCCTACATTACATGGTCAAATGCGCCAATGGGCATGTAGTTCCTTTATACTTATCGAAGTCAGGGCCCTTGAACTTTGGAGGTGCCACCAAGTCCGAAAGTAGACTCAAGTCTCTAGCATCCTTGCCACCATAAATGCTTCCTTCTTGATAGGATTTAATCATTCCCACCAGCTTTTTGTAGCGGTCTTCCTATTTCTTCTCGACCTTTTCCATGTCAGTTTCTTCATTGAGGTCAGGAATCTCGGGGCTGCGAACCTCGTCGATGTTGTCTTCAGTACATGCAGAAGATTCTGAGATCTTGACTTTAGGTGAAGCCACTTCCTTTTGTACGAAAGCCATCCCTGGGAAAGTGTTGGTGTCTTCTCTCGCTTCTGGGTCTTTGAACCCAAGCATGGCTGCAATTTGGCTAACTATTTTCTAGTGTGATATCTCAATCTTTTTCTTCAGATTATTTACCATCTTCTCAAGCTTGTCATGGATGCTCTTCTAATTTACTTCCAGAGTTGTCAATCTTTCCTCAATGCTCATGACTCGAGTCGTGTTTACACGGGATCTTTTACTACTTAAATGAAATTTTCCAAAATTACTCTTTTTATTATACATGAATTAATGCAATGATCAAAACAATATTTAACAAAAACAAATAAAAAACAAATGCATAGAAGCAAATGTATATATGCACAAACGAACTCACAAAAGCAAACAACAAAGCAAGTAAAACAGTGCAAATGCATGAATGCAGTCGAAGGGCCATCAATTCTATTAAGGTGTTGCTCTTAGACGTAGCTCTCATTGGATAACGAAGGTCCTACGAATACTTCTTGATCTGAACACCCATTTCTTTAATCAACCTTTGAAGCCTTGGTCCCACCTTAACGATCTGACACGGGGCAAAAAATGTAGCTTATTGATGTTACATGCTTAGCTATGTCTTCAATTTATGATGTGATGCTCTTATCAAACTCGTCTCGCTCCTGGGTCCTTTTGACGTTGCCCCTAAATTGAGTAGACCAAAGATCATTTTCCGAATTATGCTTTGTTAGACCATCGAAGTGGTCCTATTGCTCTTGCGACTTTTGATATTCTACTTGGTGCTATATGAGCATACTTCGATATTTCCTCAGTGTGACCATTCGAAAAATTCTCATTGTTTGCACGTTGTCTTCCTCCTTTAGGTACCTTCCATCCATGCCAGAAGCTTTCTCTGATTGAGCAACAAGCTTTTAAATCGATCCCCTTTAGATATGGGATGCATTCAAAAAATATGCTACAAAAACAAAATAAAACTCACACACAAAAAGGTTAGTAATCTTTAAAAAACAGAAACAAAACCTAAAAGATCCAAAATAATTTAATTACATAATAATTCTGGGCCGACATTCCAACATTTTAGGACATGTCTCCACGGATTATTCCTACGACTCAACACCCTAGGCTTTCCACATGGCTCTATTTGGGTAGGCTCTAAATTCTCAAACTTAGTTCGGTTCTAAAAGGGTACCCGAGTTGTCCTTGTTATCCCCTACTAAGGGTAGAAAGTCCCTCGATTCTCACCCATTATAGGCTACAAACGAATCAAGTTCAACTCAGGAGGACTCACCATTGATGCCTTCTCGAAGAATCAATATCCTTACGAAGACAAAAGAATGAGTCCCGAAGGTACTTACTAGGCTCATACGAAAAATCAATATTCTTACATGAGCAAAGCGTGTTTAACCTCACTTAAACGAACGAGACAAAGCTCGGGAATAGAGCTTGGAATTAAGTCTTAAATGCGTAAAAGAGAATTATATTCATTTAAACGGACAAATAAATTGAACCTATCGTGAACTTGCAAATTCCATATTTTTTTAAAAAAATATTTTTTTGAAAACCATTTAAAACCAATTTGTGGCCTGACCCTTCTTTGTTTTTATTTAAAAACAAAACAAGTCCTCAGGGAGTCACCAAGCTGTCGCAACCGCCTTTTTTGGGAGGCTTCGATTTTTTGAAAAACTTTTAAAATCAACGGAGTCACCACCAGTCTTTTTTGAAAAGTGTGATTGGATCACTTTTAAAATAGGGTTATTTTAATAAAAAGTTTTGTTTTAATAAAACATTGATTTTGGTCTGTGAAAATCAGAAAACATGTTCGGGGGTCGGTTACGCGTGGGGAAGGGTTAGCACCCCCACGACGCCCAAAATTGGTACCTAATTTGTTTTTAAATTGTTTTCAAAACTGGAATTTGCAAGTTCAAAAAGGTTCGACTTTACTTGTCCGTTTAATGAATATTAGTCTATTTTAACGGCCTTATCGCTCGGGAGATGAACTTTAATCACCGCCAACATTTCTGGCGCTAACCCGTCGTTTCCCTTTGTTAAGACACCGCAAATTAATTTCACTTTTTCAAACAACAAAGAGATTTAGGTGCGTTGAACATTTTATATTTATTTCTAAATTCAATTATTTAAAAACCCTAAAAAATGTATAAGTCTTTTATTCCTAACCTTAAAGTTTAAGTATGCTTAAGTAGGGGTGTTCAAAAATACCCGGCCCGAACTACCCGACCCGCCGACCTGTCGACCCGATTAAAATTAACCGGGTATTTATATTAAAGTGCCCGAATTTTTCGGGCCGGGTCAGGGCCGAAATTTTTTTATAACCGGGTACCCGACCCGACCCGCTAATTTTAATATTTATATATTTTATATTTAAATTTTATTTTTATTTTATGTTTCTTATTACTTTTTTTAAAATTAATTTTAAATCTCTAACTTCTTTTTATACTTGTATTATATACTTTTAAGTTCACAAATTTACAAAAATATTTATATTAGTTTGTCAATATGAGAGTCGAAAGAAATATTATGATCGAAATTAATATTTTTAATATATTATTTTGTCGATAAACTTTAATATATATACAATGTGACACTGCAAAATCTATAGGTTTTCAAGTTCAACATGTGACATTGTCCTTCACTTTCCTAAAAGATTATAATTGAGCTTGAAATTTCAAAAGAATGTATTAAAACAACAGGATTATACATACATATATATATATATATATATCCAAATATTTATCTTTTAAAACTAACCTTAAATCAATAATTTTTGTGTTTGAAATATATATCATGAAATTTTATGTGTTTCCTATGTATTTTGTTAAAAAATAAAATTTTTAAAAAAAGTAAATCGGGTACCCGATTTTACGGGTACCTGGATTTTGCGGGTACCCGGATTTAATGGGCCGGGTCACGGGCCGACTTTTAGGTACCCGAAAATTTCGGGTAACCGGATATGAACACCATTATGCTTAAGTGTATTTTATTTTTGTGAAGAATATTTTTCAACAAAACATGTCAATATCTAAGCTTTAGTCCTCAATCCTAAGTTTTAAACTTATTTCTAAAAAAACAAGCAAGCAAACTTTATTCATTTGAGTTTTACCTTTTTATTATTCCTTTAAAAAAAAACTTTTTATTTCTTTTTTAATTTTTTTAAAGTCAAGACCTTTTTCTCATTTTTATATTTTTTCACATTTTTATATTTTTCCTTTTCAAAAAGAATTTTTCTTAAAAAACAACTTTTTTCAATTTTTTTAGTTTTTTATTTTAAAATGACATTTTTAAAATAAACTTTATTTTAAGTTTTTTTTCAAAATTTATTTTTTTTCTTAAAACCTTAAACTTTATTTTTAAACCTTTTTTATTTTCTTTTTTCAAAAAAACAAAACTTTATGACTTATTTATGTTTTTCCTAAAAATATTTTATTTATCTTTTATTTTCAAAATCACACAACCCATTTATTATTAAATATAAATTAAAAAACATTTTTATATTTTTAATCAAAATCAAGCCCCTTTATTATTTTCACCCATGCATTATTATCTTTTTCCAAATTAAATCCCTAACTTTAAGCTTTTTAAATTAAACCACATTTATTCATTTTATTCTTGCATTTTTAATTTAAACACCTTAAAAATTTATTTCTACATTTCTAAAGATCAAAACAACTTTTAAAATATTTTTTAAGCATGCAAATGTTTTTAAAGATTGAACCAAATTTAAACGAAAATGTTACCGGAACCGTGAAACGATTTTTCAACTTCAAGAACGCAACCTAAAATTCACAAAAACACAAACACCAAAAATTCATCCAAGAACAAGCATAAAAAATCAAATAAAAAATGAAAGGAAAGATAGAAATTTTACCGAAATGACGAACAAAGAACTCGAACCCGAACTTCTCAAAATGCTCCTAATTGCCTCCGGAAAATTGCTTCCAAACTCGAAATTCCACTCAAAAATTCCATAACTCTTGAACAATTTTTTAGAGAATTTTTAGATTTTTCCTAAAGAATTTTCAAGTGTATTTTCACTCTTACTTGGTATGTTGAACAAATGGGTGAATGGGATTTTTATAGTCATCTTGAGCTTGCAAATCAAGCTATAATCCCCATTTCAATCCCCATATTGGAGCCAAATTCAGACCAATGGCTTGATCCTCGGAAAAATCCCTCAAGAATATTCCGATTTGGTTCAAATTCGGGATCAAATTTCCTCTTAATTCGAGCCTAGAGTTTGACTTTTGTGCACTGTTTTTTGCAGATTCCGGCGAGCACAAGTGGCGGCGGCGAGGCGGACCAGTCAGTACCAGCAGCGTCGGCAGCCGTGGCTGGTAGATGCCGGCCAGCCACCATGAAGGCGCGATATAGGGTTTGGTTGGGGAACCAGCCCACGCGCTGGTTCCCCTTTTTTTATTTTCTTTATTTTATTTTTTTTGCTGTTTTTTTTTTACTATTTTTTCATCACATTTAATATTAACTTTTTCACCTCATTTTATTTCTTTTTTCTTCTCCATAATTATTAGAATTATTTTCTTTTTTTCTTTTTTTCCTATTCCTTAAAAGATGGGCTACAATTTAAAAATAGGCATTGTTCTCTTTTTTTTTCTTTAGAAGTAGGCTTAAAAATTGGCCTTTAAAGATGTGTCTTTGCTTATTTAAAAAGTGGGCCTTTTATTATTTTAAGGAAAAATAATTTTTTTTTCTTCAGATTATTTAAAATTAAGGTGAAAATTTAATGACAAAAGTTATCACCAAATGTCTTTGGCCATATCAGACACTGCGCCATTAAATAATTAACATCGTTTGAGTTAGCGTGTCAATATGTCATTTTCTTCAATAAATTAACGTTCTCCAATAAGATGATAATGAGTCAATTTTGATGACATGACAATACAATGACATTTTAAAAAAAACTATAATATTAAAATTAGATAATTCATTCTTAAATTCTTCATTTGTACTATCATATCATTAAAATTTACCTGTCATCATTGGCATGGCAAGACAGTTGGTGATAACTACTCATGTGAAAGCATATAGTGACTACGTGCACAAAATTTAACGGCTCTGTTAGTCAACGATAGTCAAAGGGTGAGATTGATATAATTTAGAAGTTTGAGAGCTAAATTGATGAAATTAAAAAAAGATGAACAATATTACTAACTTTAGAAGGCTGCGAAAATTAAATTAAGGGTAAACTACACCAGTGACCACCGAACTAATTGGGGATGCCTATTTTGACCATCGAACTATCGAACTCGTCAATCAGATCATCAAACTTATTAAATTGACCTATTTTGACAACCACTGATGTGGCAGTTAACGGAAAATTATAAAATTATACATTTAGTCTATGTTATTTATTTATAATATCAATTTGGTTCTAATTTTAATTTAATTAATTAAATTTAATAATCGAATCGGATGACAACACGTGTCATCACCCGATTGGACAATTTATTTTAATTATTTTATTTAATATATTTATGTTCCTCTAACCATGGAAAGTAAAATCATAGAAATAAGGAATATACTTGGTGTGAATTGAACCTAGGACCTCCAAGGTAAAAACTCATGATGTTACCACTACGCTAAACCACTTCTATTAATATAAATTACACCATTTTGTATATATTTTATAATACAGTAATTATTAAGGAAAAAGAAATAAAAATGATTGAGAGAGGATTCGAACTTAGGTCATTTGGGATGTGTAAAAATTATACAAACCACTAATTTAAGTTATTCTTTTAAATGAAAATTAAAATATTTTAAATATATTTAAAGTATAGTTAAAGCACATTCCTTATTTCTTTGATTTTCCTTTAACCATGAGGTGACACGTATCACCACCTGGTTGGAGGAAAATAAATATATTAAATAAAATAATTAAGTATTGAAATAAATTGTCCAATTGGGTGATGACACATGTCGTCATCCGATTCGATGATTAAAATTTAATTAATTAAATTAAAATAGGACCAAATTGGTATTATAGGTAAATAATATTGACTAAATGTGTAATTTTACAAATTTACGTTAACTGATATGTCATCTCTCCGTCACCCATCCGTTAATTTTTTAACGTCGATGTCAAAATAGGTTAATTTAATAAGTTTGGTGGTTTGATTAACGAGTTTGATAGTTCGATAGTCAAAATAGATATCCTCAATACTTTACCCTTAAATTAATACAATTAAAAAGAATTAGTAACATTAGTAATGTAGAATTACTACAAGACCAATTACTTTTTAAACCTTCATAAATCATCGCCATTGCCGAGAAACCTTGAACCATACACCCTTTATGTGGGCAACCACAATGGATTGTGCTAAAAGAAATTAAAAATGTTAGACTTTTTATCATATTTTTAGTTAGGTTTTTAAATTTTTTTTGCAAGTATTGGTATTTATTTTGTTAGTATTGATACTTAGTTTTTTTTATAAGTTTTTAGTTTATGACAAAAGCATCGAAACTTACAAAAAATAAGTATTGAAATTTGTTCTTAAACTGAAAATGTTAGACTTCTTGATAACATTTTCGGTTGGTTTTTTGAGTTTTTTTGCAAGTATCTATACTTATTTTGTAAGTATATGTACTTAGTTTCTTTGATAAATTTTCAGTTTAGGACAAAACTATTGATACTTGAAGAAAAAACTAAAAAAAACAACCGAAAATGTTATCAAAAGTCTAACATTTTCAGTTCAAGAACAAGTTTCGATACTTATTTTGTAAGTTTCGATACTTTCGTCCCAAACTGAATTTATCAAAAAATTAAGTATCGATACATACAAAATAAGTATCGATACTTAAAGAAAAAACTTAAAAACCAACCGAAAATGTTATCAAAAAATTTAACATTTTCAGTTTAAGAACAAATTTCGATACTTATTTTGTAAATTTCGATACTTTATTTTAAATTTACCGTCTTTTAGTCGCACTATAGACATGCCGCACGTTATTCTCCTCAATGAATTAGCAAGAGTTGGCTTAAAACCCAGTATCACTTATGCACAGTTTAATACAACGCATGGACCAGCTACTTATAAATTATAATTATTACTATAACTATCTGATTCGCATAAACTAGGAGAAACATGAAGATGCATCCATTATCCATAACACTAAGGTTCAGTTTCAAGGACGGATCGACGGGCTGAGAACCATCGTCTTTTATAAATTTAAAATTTATATATAATTTAATTTTTTTAAAAAAATTTATGTATTTTCTATTAAAAATTTATTTTCACTCTCTAACATTTTATAAGTTCGCTCCCTTAAAATTTTATAAGTTCACCTTAATATAAAAGAGTTAACTAATGGGATGGTCACACTTATGTTTCCCCTCAGTATAGAGTTCGTCACCGATTTCAAAAACGACCAGTAATTTCACTTACGTTTTTTATTTGTAAATTTTTTGTCACTGAGACGTTTGTTGCCGTTAAATTTAAACGATAGGCTGATATGACACAATAAAAAAAAGATAAATTACATATATAATCCCTAAACTATTATTTTACTTCTATTTTGACCACCAAAATAAAAATAATTTGTATAATTTTATATTTAATCCTCCATATTTACAAATTATTTTATTTCTTTTCCCTCCACTATCTTCATTATTCTCATTAAAAAGGTTTGCAATATCGAAAGCAAGCAAATGTGAGTTCAACCGTGCTCAGATCAATCACATTCCGGATACGACTAACAAAAATAATCATAAATGGTTCATGAAATAACTGTTCTAAGCAACAATATAATCATTGATCAGTGTCAATTATTATACAAGAGTTGCTTGGTGGGTGAAACAATGAAGCAAAGACAAACTAATAGCAACAATACTTGTTCCCTTGATCAAGCAAAACATAGATCAGAACCAACAAAGAACATCAATCTCTTAACACGAAATTGCAAAAGGGCAAGTAATCGAATTAAGTCCACAGCAAAAATCCCTGTAACTTAAAAAACTCATCAAATTATTACTAAAAAAAACTCAGCAAATATATAATAAGAAAATCCAAAAAAACAATCTAACCTAAAATGTTCCCTTCATTCTCTCGTTAACTGTTTAAAAATAAAATTAAAAAAGTTAATAAAAAATATCGTTAGAGATTTGCAGATAAAAAAAAATCCTAGAATGAGAAGATTAAAAAAAATCAATCCTTTTATACTTAAACCACACCATTTTTATCAAGGGCGAAAATTTCTTAATAACTTCATAAATATTGCTCATGTTGTCACCCCTCTTTCGGAAATTAACAAAAATAAAATGTAAAAAAATACATTTTGATAACAAAAAATTAAAATTTTAATCGACTAAAGCTCTAGTTCTACTTGATTTCTCTTTCTTACTCTCTTTATATCTTAAAGTTAGAAATTTTAAGCTTAAGAATCACCGAAAGAGAGAAAAAAAGTAAGAAAAGAGAAAACTTTTTCAGACAAAGACAACAACAACAATAATAATTTGTAAATATGGAAGATTAAATGTGAAATTATACAAATTATTTTTATTTCGGTGGTCAAAATAAAAGTGAAGTAATTTTTTTAATTGTGTCGGATCAGCCCTATTTAAGTTTAACGACAACAAACGTCTTAGTGACCAAAAGTTTACGGATCGAAAACATAAATGACCTTACTGGTCGTTTTTAAAAATCCGTGACCAACTCTGTAGTGAGAGAAACATTAATGATCATCCCAATAGTTAACCCATCTTAGTTTGTCCCTCTTTAGTTTGGTAGAGTTAAAAGAAAATTAAAAGAATAATCGAATTGCTATTTTTTTAAAGGAAAATATTTTGATGCACAAGCTGTGTAAACTTTAGTTTACACAAGCCCTTTAATTTTAGGGTTTAGGGTTTTATGTTAGGGTTTAGGGGTTTAGTATGTAGGGTATATAATTTAAGGTTTATGGTTAGAATTTAGAGTTTAGAGTTTAGGGCTTAGGGTTTAGGGTTTAGGTTGCTAGGGTTTGTGATTTAGATTTTAAATTTTATAAAAGGATTGTGTAAAAAAAATTTACACAGCTTGTGCATCAAAATAAAACCCTTTTTTAAATGACATATTTGTTTTAAGCCAATGTCTGAAATTTTAATTTTAGTGGAAAAAACAAATTTATTCATACATTTTGGAAAATACTTTGATGCACAAGCTGTGTAAACTTTAGTTTACACAAACTTTTTAATTTTAGGGTTTAGGGTTTAGGGTTTTATGTTAGGGTTTAGGGGTTTAGTATGTAGGGTATATAATTTAAGGTTTATGATTAGAATTTAGAGTTTAGAGTTTAGGGCTTAGGGTTTAGGTTGCTAGGGTTTGTGATTTAGATTTTAAATTTTATAGACGGATTGTGTAAAAAAAATTTACACAGCTTGTGCATCAAAATAAAACCCTATAATTAAATTATTAAATTGTTAGTTTTGAAGGAAGAATATCATGTTTATTCATAAACACTTTAATTAAGCGATGTGTAATGTATTTTAGCCTTAAACTAATCCCAATTAAGAACTGTATGGTTTGTATTTTAAAAGATGTAATTTTTGCCGCAATGGCTAATGCAGTTTCCGCATTGGTGTACGTCCCATCAGCAGAGGGCTCCGAATAAAAGAAGGGTTTAACAGCGGCTGTCGCTGGCGACTGCCGAGTTCTTTTAGTAAGCATCTCTTCACTCGACCCCTAAAGGAACAATTGTTTTACGGAAATTCTTTAGCTTTCAATGTTAGAATCCTTTGTTTTCTCAGGAGTTGGCAAGTTCTTAGGCCTCTTATGTATTTGTCTGAAATGGGTAGGTTGATTATTTTTGTTACCACCCGAAAGTCCTGTTTTGTTGTTGACATTTTATGTTCTGCTGGTGCTGGGATCCTGTTTTGTTAAGGTTTCAAGCTTTCAATTTTTGGGTGGGTTTAATACATGTATATGTATAGTTCATTAGTAAATTTCCTCATCTGATTGATACCTTTCTTGAAGTTTTTTTATTAGTGATGAGGTGAAAGAAGGGTAATAATTAATGGATACTGAGCTTCAACGACCTCTTTCTTTCCGCTTAAGCCGCAGAGGAGATCGTAATAATCAACGATCATATGCTAAAGGTAAACAAAATCCCTAATTTCGTTTTTCTTTCTTCACATAGGTTGATGCGATGAAAATTTGGGTTATTATTATGACATTGGTTTATGTTGTAGATATTATATCTTTGTATTCTTTAAGATAAAGGGTAATTTGTTTATTTGTTACTTGTTTCGGTTTATGGATTATGTTTTTTGGATTTACTTGACCAGGAGTAGTTTCTTGATGCAGATGATGGGGATGGTTTGTTTTCTTCGGTGAGGTTGCCACAAGATAATCCTATGAAAACTGTGTGGAGGCAGGGCTTTATTCGATTGGTTTTAATCGCAGCCATTCTATGGATGTTGCTTATTCTTATCACTTTACCATTTCATGTTTTGTCTTACCAATCTTTGTTATCTTTCTTTTCAGGTATGATCCCATTCTTCTTTTTGTCAGCTTTCTGTTGGTTTTTGGAAATGAAACACAAATGTGTGTGTATATGAGTTAGAAGAATGAATGAAGTTTTATACTTACTTTTCTGGTATCTTGATCTAAAATTTGAACAGGCACTGGTCTAGTTGCCAATGAGCCCAGTGAGTGAACTAGGCTCAGGTTGGTGGTCTTTTTATTGGGTCCTAAAACCTCAAAGATGTTAAGCTCCAGCTCCTTCACCGAGCTATTTTTTTGTTCCAGCAACTGTTTATTGTAAAGTTGACTGGAATTATGTTTCTGCATTGGCCTATTGTGTGGTTATACTTGATGAATGCTGTTACTTCAACTTGTATGCTAAGACATGGCTTGAAGTAGTAATGTCCTTTGCGTTTGTTAATTAATTGAGATGGTAAATACTTGGAAAAAGATTGGTGGGGGTCCTTTCCTATATTAGGGAATTCTCTAAACAATTCAGAAGTTGCTTTGTCTACTTTTTGTGTGCTTCACTAATCCTTGACGTAGTCATTGGTTACATCCATTCTTGGTGAAAATGTCCTGTGCAATCTGAAATTCTGGTTCAGAAATTGTAGCCATCTTTCATCTTTCGTTCAAGATGATATTTTGTTCCTTTTTTATGCAGCTATTTCTAAGAAGGAGGGCAAGGTAATCATCTCAAAGGACTCACTTGGATTGACTCCAAAATCAGAACATCGTAAGTTCATGCGAACTCTTCTTTTTTCAAAAATAACGATCTCTCTGCCTTTATACTATTAATATTAATTGTAAAATGACCAAATAGGTTGTCCAATTCCAGTAGCTGATGACCCTGAGAAAATAATTATTCCAGAGGGAAAAACACCAGATGTAATTGTTAAAGATTTAACCTACGTTGAGGAGGAGGATTTGGTTAACAACGGATCTCATTCCTTCCCATTATTTGGAGGTAACCAAAACTGGCAGCAAAGAGAAAAGAATTTCAAATTAAAGCCAAGTATGAAGGTAAAGCTTATTTTATTTGCTTTTAATCCCATGCTCGTATTCATGGCTAAAGCAAATAATGCTCTAGGTCGTAGGGACTAGAAAGGTTCTTTCCCCCTAATTAGTTGTTAAGTTTCATATGTTTTTGGGATTAAAATGTTCTCACTCTTGCCTCTACTCTTTCCTTTGCTTACCTCTTTTAGATGGCTGAAAATAGAATTAAGTGATCTTCTTTTGTATTCATTTTTTCCTTTAGGTTCATTGTGGATTTCTGCGAAATGGCGGCGCTGACATGAATCCTATGGATATTGAATATGTCAAGAAATGTAGGTTTGTGGTTGCATCTGGGATTTTTGACGGATATGATGTAGCTCATCAGCCATCAAATATAAGTACTCGTTCTAAGAAGCTCTTCTGTTTTCTGATGGTTGTTGATGAAGTATCTCTCAAGTTTATTAAAAAAAATGTGACCATCAGGAAAGATAGAGATCAGGGGATGTGGGTAGGCATATGGCGTCTTATCCCATTGAAGCATCCGCCTTATGATGAACCTAGAAGGAATGGGAAGGTTCCCAAGATTTTAACCCACAGGTTATTCCCAGAAGCACAGTACAGCATATGGGTTGATGGTAAAATGGAGCTGATAGTTGATCCTTTGCTTATTCTTGAAAGGTATGTTCATGTGTTATTGAATCGTTAAAAACTCTGCCGTTGCCATATTTCTAGCTGTTGATGAATGAGACGGAAGACAATCTCTTTTAACATGGATATCTTTATAAATTAGACTACTCTCATGTTACTGAATTCTTAAGAACTTTGCAGCGTACATATTTCTCCCCTGTGAATGAATGAGAGGGGAATACAATTACTTTAGATTTATGGGTTTTGGTGAAGTGTGGCCTTATTAAAACACTCTTTAAAGTTAGTTAATTTTCTGTTTATAGTAATAATTTTATATTGAATGCAATAGTTGACAACTTTATTGATGATTGCCAATAAGCTGAGTAAAGATATTACTTAAAAGCATGCATAGTGATCGTTTGATATAATATAAATTTTCCCTGTTTGAAAGGAATTATTCGACCAAGAACCTTCCTGGTTGATATATTTTCTCCCGAGCTATATGAAGCTTGGAATATGATCTCGATGTAAAGAACGGTTGGATTGAATTAGTTTCTATTGGCAGATACTTATGGCGTGATAAGCATACTTATGCGATAGCTCAGCACAAGCATCATAGGAGCATATATGAGGAAGCTGATGCAAACAAGCGGAGAAAGCGATATGCCAGACCTCTCATTGATCTGCAGATGATGATATATTACTACGAGGGAATGGAGCCATGGAGTTTGAAGAAAAATACTATTAGCGGTATGAACGGATACACATTATTCTTTTTTTAAGTCGTGAAGTGCATGGTTTTCATCTGAGTTCATAACGAATGTGTAGTATCGGGGCTATAGTTCTGTCGATGCAAGCTAATATTTTTTCATAACCAAATGCAGATGTGCCCGAGGGAGCCATAATCATAAGGGAACATACTGCACTCAATAATTTGTTCAACTGCCTGTGGTTCAATGAGGTCAATCTCTTCACACCAAGAGACCAGCTGAGCTTTGGCTACATTGTTTACAGGTTAAGGGGATTGTTTAAGTTCTTTATGTTCCAGAACTGCGAGTACTATTCACTTTTTGTCTTGCACCCGCATACTCGGGAGCATTCTTCTAAAGTAGAGTGGGTTAAAAATTTGAGCGAGTTTAAGGGAAGTGGTAGTAGTATGAAAGAGAGTAGAGGCGGATTCGGCTTGTGGACTCCGTATCCTAAGAACCTTGATTCGGTAATCCTCCCACCAGTGATAAGAACATCAAAAGCAGGCTGATGTTTCTCAGTAGCTATCTTGAATTGTCTTTCGAGCTTGAAACAATTAGTGAATGATATCTTTTATGGATCCATCCCTGCTTAAGACGGATGGTCTTGTACAGTATTTAAATTTGATTTACAGAAGAAAACAACCAGTTGGCTGATGATCCTCTTAACCTACTATTTTTGTCTGTTTTTTTACCCACCGTGAACTGAGAAATGAGGAATTTTTAAAGACAGTTCTAATCATGTAAAAGAAACATTACAATAAACGAGTAAAATAAGCAAATAGGTACATGGCTACATGCACGTTTTTAAAAACAAGTAACAAATAGAGGGGGAAAATTGCTAATTAGATTTACTTATATAGAGATACAAATTTAAAAATATGATGTGATAATTCAAGTGATGTAAAAGATTCATCACCCTCTTTTTAACTTAATTCAAATTGTTGCATTTATAAATATGATTTTGGGTTTACTATAAGTAGCTGTTAGTTTTAGCCATTGCTTATTAAAATGCAACACTTGTAGGTCTCAGTCGACCTGAAAAAGAAAAGGAAACTGGTAATCTTGAAGTTCTTGCAAAGATCTTTCATCAACAGCCATTAGACATGTAATGATGATCATAAACAATCAGCTATATCAACTAAACGGAAACAACATGGAAACATGACTGAATTTGCCTAAGCGAGCTGCTTAGATATGATATGCAATAATATACAAGTAGAAACTACATCAAACTCATTAACCTAAGATTCTCAGAAACCTCTTCAGCTTTGTTGTGTCATCTGCTACCATTTTCCTCAACCCGGGAGCCCTCGATATACGACACATTCCCCATTTTTTCAGCATTTTCACTTAGAGTCACGAGGTCATTGTAGATTTTCATAGAAGCCTTGGAGAATTTGATTAAGGTCTCAAAAACAGTAGAAAATCCAGTCTGAAACCCATTCAATGTGATTCTCTGTGTTTCTTGCATGTAATTGTGGTGTTTCTCCCTTTCTACATCCAACCTCTTCATCATCGTATCCAACTGATCTTTCTTCTCTGTTAGACACTCATCCCGCTGTTCCATCTCCGGCTCGGGTTTATATTCCGTAAGCAGCTTGGATTCCACGAACCTGGTTTCTGCCTTCTGGAATGCCATGATCCTTCTATCAAATTCTTTTGCCATACCATCAACTTTCCTCTTCTGTTGCTGTTCCTCCCCTTGCTGTGCCCACAGTGCTTTTACGTCCTTAGAAAAGCTTTTCAATGAAAAGGTGACTGCCTTATCCGGCAACTCCTCCATGGAAGTTAACCAATGATAACATATCACAAGAAGTGGAGGCCCATTACCTCCATATGGTGCACCAGACCTCCCTCTGGAATAAAATTCAACTTCAGGAACCAAGAACTTAGTTAGCCAACCATGAAGCGCTTGAATGTATGCTCTTTGAGCTGCAACATACTCGGTAAAGCAAGCACGCCAATTTTGAAGCCCGGCTTCGAGTTGAAGCGTAGCAAGCCGGTGAGAATCGTTGCAGAACTTTCCAAATGAAGGGCAGGCGAAAGATTTCACTTCAGAAAGAATTTTGTTTTGGGTTTCATGAGACTCAAGCATAACTTTCCAGGTTCGTGTTAGGCTGCATCAAAGGAAAGGTTGAATCGAAATCCAAAGTTAAGATGGAAATGTTGATTGTATGAAGATTCTTTGACCTACCCTTTTAACAGTTCAATAATTTGAGGCAGCAGTTCTTCATCTCTGAGTTTCTGAATTCTCTTTGAGATTGATTCGGCACTTCGAATCGTGATCAAGATCCGGGCATACAAATCCTTTACTGCAGCTCTGGTTTTATCCATTGTAAGCTCACCATATCCCCTAACATCCTGGTTTCTTAGTCGAGAACATTTTCTCTCATAAATTTTCCTCGTGCTATCACCGGCCTATATAGTAAATCAACATATCAAATACTCGAACAGATTAGTAGGAAGAAACGATTTGAAAGCAGAATTCATGCAAGGCATGCAATTATGCAAATGCACAACTCCCATGACTATGTTTGATGTGTATCAGAACACAAGCACTACAACGAACTCGAAAAGATTCAAAAGAATCCCGGGTTATACTGCACACATTACCCAAATCCTGAAATCTTTGTAGGAATAAATCATTAACTTCACAAACATTAAGATTAGTTGCTATTTTTTTTTACCTTAACTTCTTCATAAAGCTTCTTTTCCCACGCATAAAGTCTTCCTAGTGTTAATGAATGACTTCCCGAATCCATTCCTCCATAGTGATCAAAAAGATCAGTCTTATATTCTGTCCATGCTGATGAACCTTTTGAACCGGATGCCACGAGACTTTTACATGATTGAGGCTTAGACAAAGTGGATCGATGCCATGTAATAGCCTGGATGATTTTAGTTGAGTTCTCTGCAAGAAAATTAGCAGTCATTGATTACTTGTTATGATATGGACATTAAGACCATCAAATTATGGTAAGGACCATGTTATTCGAACCCAATGATGAGTATTTGTGCCGGACAAGGTAAAAACTGAATGTTAGACACAAATGTGCAAATTGCAGGGCATAAAGACTCGTTGCGTTTGAACAAAAAAGCTAGCCTGAGATTACCCCCCTCCCCCTCTTTTCTCCTCATTTCTGGACAAATACTCATAAACTGGGGATGAAACCACAAGTTTGAAGCAGAATAAAACTTCAAATGCAAACTTAAATAGTCTTTTTGAACAAGCAAAAACTAACTATTATTAACGCTTGTGTAAAGCTCAAAATATGTGAAGGGGAAGAAGGAAAAGGAACCACCTTTAATTCCCTCCAAACCAGACTGCAAATGAACCATATTAGCCTCCAACATTCTTGACACATCTTTCCCAGAATCATAAGCCCTAATGAAATAATCCTCAATATCTTTCAAGGCTTCTAAAAGTTCCCTTCCTTTATCGGGACTATCAATCACTGTGAACCCTTTTTGTTCTCCTTGGCTCACATGTGTCTCTTCTTTCACTTTCAACACACCACTTTCACTCTCCTCATGCTCCCTCTTAGTATCTTTCTCTTCAACAATCACAACTTTCTTCTCTTCCTCTTCTAGCTCTGGTATCCCTTCCTGTTCCCTCATTGCTCTTAAATCATCCTCAGAACACCTGTTATATCCACTTATAATCTCTGGTCTAATAACATCAAACGGGTTAAAAAAGTCCCAGCCAAAATCCCTTTGTGGTGATGGCATTGGTGGTGGCATTTGCATATAAAAGTACTCACAATGTTGCTGCTGTTCTTCTTCTTCTTCTTCTTCTTCTCTTACCACCTCTTGCTCAGCCACTTCCTTTGAACTATCCGAGCTTGTTGAAGAACCACAAGACTCACAAGCAATGGCTTCATGGGCGGTGGACTCTAAAGGTCTTTGTTGAAGCAACATTGGGTTGGCTATCACGTTTTGGTCCGTTGCAGGCGGACAAGGTGGAGGAAAAGTGATGAGGAAAGGTGAAGCAGGTGAAGAATGGCGAGCTACAAAGAGCTTAATGGCAGCTGACATCGCATAAAGAGCTTGACAGTACCTGAAATGTGCTTCTGCAAGTACATATCTTCTATCTACTGCTAACTTTATAAGGCGTTTCCTTTCTCTACAAATCGACACAACCTCTTCTTCTTTCTCTAGTTTTGATGCAACGCAACCCATTTCCCTTTGCTAAAGCCTGAGGAGTGGGGAGTGTTTTGTTTTTTCTTTTCTTCTGGTTTCAATAGGTGTAGAAGCTACTAACTTTTGAATATACGGGAATGGGGTAAAGAAAGGTAATCTTTTGGAGGAATCTAAGTATGCTTTTCTGATAAAAAAAAGGAGGATGGGTTGTAAACGTAACAAAAATGGAAGAAAAACATTGAGTTGGATTTTACAATGGTTTTGAACAGACAATGGAAAAGAGTTTCAGGACCTGCAGAAGTACTGTGTAATATGAATATAAATGCATTTGTTAAGATTAGTTACTTTATTAGACACTTATTAGCAAAGCTTAAACTATACTTAGGATAACTATAATTAAGAGAAAGGGCAAGTAGAACAGTAAATGACAGAGTTAGAGGGTTAGTGGAAAGAGATTAGAGTTAGTAAGGTAAAGTAAACAAGGTAGGGGCTCGAGAAGGAGAGAGAGAGAGAGAAAAGAAAGTTCTTATGTTTAGTTATTTGCGGACTATGCTATGAAAATGGTGCAAAACAATGGCAATCACTCTCTATTTTATCATTTTTAGTGCAATAAAAACATTAAAATTTATATTATTATTTCCATTTTATAAGCAGACATGTCTCCATTGTAAAAAGAAGAGTCAAATGTACTCTAGTTAGAGGATAGTGACCACACCGCTGCAAACACCCCAGAGAAGGTAAGAGAGTTCTGGTTTTTCTTAGAAGTGTGTAATGGATGAATCTTTTTCCTATCGTATTATATTGTTTTATAAGTCTTAATGAGTTATTTAGTGGGGGGAATTTACAAAAGCAGAAGATTTAAGCTTGACTCTACTTGTCTTTACTGCCATTGACAAATCTCTTGAACAAAGATTGTTTTCTTGGCAGTAGGTGAAAAGGGATGATGTTTAGAAAAAAGAAGGTTCTTGTTTGGTCTATAAATGAATAATGTTAAGCCAGAAAACTACTCACAATTCCACATGAAGTTGCAGGTTATAATCAGCCTGTGATATACAAAGGTGTCATCAGCTTCACATCACACTCCATTTCTTTTCTTTTGTTTTGTTTTGGTGAAAGAAAAAGAAAAGAATCCTCTTTCATTTGTTGGAACATGTTCAACTTAAGAACAAATGTACTTAACAAAATATTATGGATAAGATTACTGGATTTCATTTGGGGAAAACAAAAGAAAGTAGAGAGGACAATGCTGCTGAAAGAAAAGCCTTGTAAAGATAAAGGAATGAAATCTCAAAATTCCATTTCAAGTCAAAGCATATATTGTTGTTGGCACAAAAAACTCTTTGTAATTCACTTTTCATTTGTTTTTTTGCAACCCACTGCTATTGCTATTGACAATGCACTGAGGGAGCAGTTTATGTTAGACAGTTGGTGGTGCTTTGGTGGGTTTTGCTTAGTTGATTGGTTGAGGCTCAATGGCTTTGAGAATGGAGCCACGGTGTAGGGTTAGGGACGGGAAAGGGGCTATTTGGCGACAATACGGCTGGACACAATCTGACACATGTTATTCCCACCTCGGGAATTGCCATCTTCCTCCATTTTCAATACCACAAGTTTTTGTTATTCTCCCTTTGAATAGAACAAGAAACCAAAATACCTAACCACAAGTTTTCATTGGAGCAGATGGTTAAAAATCTTGGACAACCTCAACCTGGTATCAGTTCATGTCCTAACAACCATTTTTTTTATAATGTTATGTTTTAGAAGTGATTATATGAATTAATCTATTGTTTAACAGAACAGGTTACAAACTGGGTAACCAGCCGACAACCAGAAAAGCCTGAAACAGGAAACCTGATATGAAACATGGAGTTGTTCTTCACTGACCAGTTCCACTCTAGCCAGTAGCCAGGTGAGGTGATGTAATAACCTTTGACCAATGCAACAGTTTACAAGCAGCCAGGACTTTTACAGAATCATTGATGGTAAGCTTGAGGGCCCCACATTCAAGTCAAGTTGTTCAATTGTAAGAACAAATGCACCAGATTAAGAACAATAGGAAAGGCTATTAAGGGAACTATTCCCAGGTAAATTTAAACTATACTCAATTGTCTTGTACTCCTTTCTAGTTCTCTTTCAAGGATGTGAAGTACATAGTACTAGTTTCTAGTTAGAAGTTACAGTGTGCATTGAAGAATCAAAGGCTTGCTTGCTCCTTTTGTGCTTTCAGAAAGCTACCTGGTATTCACATAAAGAAAATGATACAAAAAAAGAAAAACGTGTGATGTGGCATGATCAGGTTCTGCCAGCTTCGGCTGGCATAGCACAAGGAGCCAGTGTACTAGGAGGCAAGGTAACTCCTCCCCCTCGAACAGATAGATTAGGAGCCTTAACGGAGGTAGCCTTGCTCACGAGGTTTGAGTTAAGAAACACCACAATTACTGTGATGTCGTCGTGGAAATGGCGACGAACACCGCGGTCAATCTTCTTCAAATCGGAATACCTCATTTCTCTCTTCTTTGCCGCCTCTTGTAGAGCGGTTTTTACCAGCCTCTTTGCAATTCCCTGCATGTAGACCAAAGCCAATAACAAGTTAGTTTTTTCTGTTCTTTCAGAATCCTTATTTCAAGATGAAATACATGTTCGTCGATATAATGCATATGCAACCATTTATCTGTGAATGAAATCATACCTTAAAATCAGAAGAAAAGTAAAACAAAGTAAACAACAAAACAACAGAGAGGAAATTGGAACATAATTCCTCCTCCCTGCATGAGCAAGCATTCATATATGCATGTATGTAAGTCACGTGCCCACATGCACTAAGAACCACTCAAGAAGGGGTGAAATGTTCATTGTGGAGCATATCGCCATTCACAGTTGGTCTAGATTGAATAAATTGTGGTGTATGGTGGTTGTGTTCCATTGGATGATTTGTCACGATCGAAGTACTTTGCTTACGAATTGAAATGATAATTTTCAAGTGGCAATAATAGCATAGAAAAATATTAAATAAGCAGCAACCTCAAAATGCCATAGCTCATGTGATGAAGGAAATATTCTCAAGATGAAAGTTTCAGTGGGATAAGAGAAAGGATTACAGTTCATGACATTAAACATTGAGGCATAGACTTACACGTCGTGGATGATTCTGAACTATACCAACAGCTTCTTGATTGCTTAGGTGCTCCCAGAGCCCATCAGATGCAAATATCACAAACTGATCATGTGGCTGCAGCTGGTGCACTGATATTGATGGGTCTGCACTCAGTATCGGCCTTTTGAAAGGTTCGCGAAGGCGGAATTTAGGATACAAAGGCTCCCTGTTGAACTCAGCCTTTTTCAAATATACATCACCAACAGATCTGGATATCTGAAAGGTTGAGAATTCTATCAATAAAATTCTCAACAAAAAGATAAGGGAAGGCATAGCATATTATGTAAGACTATATCAACAAAATTACAATTCTGAACTGCTAGACAGAGAGCATGCACTAAACTTTAGATTGCAAAGCTTTTCAGCAACAACCAGTAGCATTATTTATCGCTTCCCATCATCTTTGTTAATTACCAATATTCCCATAGTAAAAAAATTAGTACTTATTTCCATTTTCTCTTTTAGCTTTACAGATAAACCCAAGCATCCAACCAGAGTCAATAATTATAATACGTATTCTCCCCTCGATGGCACCACCTTATATCTACCATATCAGAAGAAAAGATACCATGCAGCTGATATAATCTTTCTAACAAATCAAAACCCTTCATTCTCTTGAACATTGTCCTGGAATTGTAATCATAAAAATGCATTTTTGCTCCAAAAACACTAAACAACTGTTTTCATTTCTTCTTTTGAAAATTAAGCATAAGCAGATAAATACTTTCCCAGGTTCATGCTTCTTCCCTAAGAATTATTTCTCAACATGAACAAGAACTGACTCAAGCTCTCCATGAGTCTGCAGCACAGATGAACAAAAGTGATACTTGCTCCTTTATTCACACAGTTTTTCTTGTAGAAAAATGAGATATAAGCCACAAAGAAAACCGAGTCTTACTTCATCTCATTTTTTTTCCTAACCACTTCTCACAGCTATGAAAAAGGTGCTGTGGTTTAGAACTTGATGGTTATTACTTAAATGATATTAGCAGTTAACTACTCAAAATAAAATTTGTTACCAGTTAGCATGGTGAAACTTACCTGTATGATACCTTTTACACGCCACACATTGTGCTTCAAAAGTACAATTTGTGGGTCATCAGGGTGCAATGATTGCAGCTCCTGTCTCACAGATTCTATGCACGCATTATGCTCGGCTGAGAGCTGAATTGCTAGAACCTCTCCCGTTGCTTTCACAGATCTACCCAAAACAGCACGGGAATCGCCGAGATTGGCAACATAAAGGGTTCCACCACAGATAACACCAGTCAGGCAACAGGATCCAACAGCTGCAATTTGTGGTTTCAAAGGCCACTGTTTGGTAACAAGAGACAAAAACCCCTCTTCTGTTGCTTGATACGCTTTTCGTATTACATCAACTGACATCGTCTGTTGCTCTGATGTGAACCCTGAACATAACAAATTTTACAGAACAACAAACATCATCGGTAGAAAAATGCAAGATGAAAATATCAAAGATAAAAGCAAGCTCTACAGCTAGAAGTAAGCAGTGAGGCACAAAATTACAAAAGGAAAATCAGGAAAAGAAACCATAACTAGGGCTGCAGCAAGTTCAACACAGGAATTCATTCAATCCAAATAGAACTTAATCATATCCAAAACAATCGCCTATTGAATATTTCTTTCATCTACTTAATCGGAAAATAGAACTTAACAAGAATTTGACCCTAGCAATGGCTTTTTACTTACTTTTAAGATGTTGAAAGAGATGATCATTGATGTAACGCGAAGTCTCCGGGCCCCCATGCCCGTCATAAACGCCAACAAAAGTACCATAGGGACCACACTCATGTGAACTCAAACAACCTGATTCAAGCTGGCTCTGATCCTCAAGTAAATTGTTGGCCTGAACCACTGCCATCGAGAACTCACCACTAAAGTGTTGCCCTGAGTCCTTGTACCACAAAAGCCCATCTTGGAGGCCTCCAGAATCCGAGCTTGTGTGAACGTACCGATCTGACCTTGGCCTGAAACAGGCCCTCAAGAAGTTCATAAACCCAGATAACATCCCTCATCTCCTCCAAAAAACCCTCCGAATTCTCCACATCTAAATAAGCACTGAATACAACTAGGACCTAGAAACTAGAACCGTTGGCCTTGGGCTCCTTTGCTTCTCGACACAATAATGGAACACTACAGCAACACAAACAACAAAGCACACCAAAAGGTTAACAATACTGCAATGTGAAATTACAACTCAATTACTCAAAAGCAACTAAATCAAGCAAACCTCAAGCAAAAAATTAGTATCTTTCACTACTCCTCAGCCTCGGGCCTTGATAATACAATAAACTTGATAACTATATAATCAATATCTAGCAGAGCTATAAATGATGTACAAGAAGCTCCCTTCTTATAGTTTGTTTCAGTGTAAAAGAGGGAAGCCATAACCGTTCCCTTGCTGGAAAAATCAACAAAAGCATGAAGGGTTTCTAAAACAACAGAATCGGTTAAAGCTCAATTGTTTTTCCTAACAAAGTAGAGTTGGTCAGCCATTAGAATATCCAGAAGGTCTAAAGTTTCACATTGAGAACTTTAAACAAGCATGTTTCGCATAACCCTTAAAACCCATCAATCCTTGGAATTCAACTCATGATTCCCATACTCAAAATTAAAAATTAATTAGAAAAAGAATCTTACCTTTGTTTTATTTGACCACTTTGATTTATACTTTGAAAGGAGGATCTGGAAACAGAAAAGGAAAAAGCTTCATGCGAGCTTCAAAACCAGAATCAGTAGATCTATGGACCAATCACATCAGAAGAGAGGGAAAACAAAAACAAAGTTTGGGTTTTGGTTTTTGACTTGGTCTCAGCAAGTGATGAGATAATTGAAGTGGAACAAGAACAGAACAGAAATGGGTGAGTTTTTTCGTTTCCTTTTTTCATTATTCTTCAGGAAGGGAAGTGTTTTACTCCTTTTATATGTAAGATTTGGGGTTTGGTGGCCCCAGCAACATGCCAACATATAAAAAATCTCTTTCTTTCCTTTTTTTTCTTCTTCTTTACTCTCTCTCTCTCTCTCTCCTCCTAATTCTCAGCAGACAAGACCCATAAAAAAACCATGAATGGAGAGCTAGAAGCCAGCAAAGCAGAGGTCCATTTTTGGGCTCCACGCCCTTAATCTCGTAATAGAGAGGTAGAAAATTAAAAACTAACTCAAAAGAGAGAGATGCTGATTGCTGAGAGCAAGCGAGTCGATGAAAATCAAGTTAAAAGAGAGATCTATTAATCTCAAAAATTATTGTATGGTCTCGGACCACCACGTTATTCATAGTCTCTCCTACTAAAAATGACATGAAAAAAAATTATGTAGCTTATTTTTAGTGGATAGTGACCATGTATGACGTGGTGGTTCGGGACCATGTAATAATATAAAATCTATGTTTGATTTTAATATAACAAAGTATTTTAAGGACTAAATTGTAAAACTTAAAATGAATTTTTAAGTCACTCAAAAGGTTTCAAGTCAACAAGGTTATGCTCTAGTTTGAAAAACTCAAACTCTAAAATATTTTCTAAGTGTTCCAAGGGCAAATTGCTCAAAAACGTCTATGCGTATCAATACGCTTCTCACCGTATCGATACCTTTTTTACAAACTTGGCTATTGGAGACAAATGTTTCGATACGCTCCTTACCGTATCGAAGCAGGGTATTGAAACATATTCCATTTGTATCGATGCGCTCTCTCTATAAAATCACAAGGAGTTTGAATCGAGTAACGACAAGGTTTAAAAGTATTTTTAAAATCAAAGCTTTAAATATTTCGATCATTGCCTTGTCAGTTGGTAGGTAACCAAATTTTAAATTGGTAGTTAATGTGTATCGATACGTTATAACCCGTATCGATACGAATTCCTCCAGTGAGCTATGTTGGAAAAATTGCATCGATACGGTATTGTCCATATCGAAACGGTTCCCTAACCCGTACCGATACGTCTGAACGTGTATCGATATGCCTTTCTTATATTTGTGCAACGACTTTTTCTTTTTTGAGACAGGTATCGATACGCTTCCTCGAGTACCGATACGGTAGGCTGCAGAGGCGCATTTATGGTGGTAAGAGAGGGTTCCAACGACTATAATCAATTCCCTAACCACCCAAACAGCTAGAATTAATGGAGAAGGTATAAAAACAAGTCTATTGAAGACCAACAACAACTATTGCATCTAAGAGAAACATCCATACACAAAATCCAAGCTCAAGTGCCTAAATTCTCATTTCTTGTAAAATCTCAAATTGTATTAAGTGAAATTCTTATTTTTTATTTCGATTTGGGTTGAGTGCTTGTATTCAAAGGGGCAAATTTGTATTGAGAGATATTCTTATTGCCTTCAATTTCTTCTTTGTAACCAAGTGAGGCTTTGGTCGGTTTTGGGTAGAAAATTGACCAGTTTTGTAAAGGTTTCCTCTTAAGCCTAGAAAAGGAGAAGATCAATTAGTGAAATTGTTGGAAAATCCTTAGTGGAGCTAAGGTAGTGGATGTAGAGTTCATTTGTAACTTGAACCACTATAATTGCCTTGTTTTTCATTTATATTCATTCCACTTCACTTCCAAAATTTTAAAAACTAAATTCACCCCTCTCTTGGTTTTGATCAATCATTTGATCCACTCAACAAATAATTTCTCATTAATCTCCTTCTCATTATTTTTAAAATTTTTAATATTTGGATTTACTATACGTAGCCTTAAGGTCGTCGATAGAACCAATATCATATATATTTGTTTTAATTTTCAATGAAATACATTAGAATGTAATTAATTACATTTCCAAATATTTGTATTTCGTCAAATTTAAGGTGTTTAATATAATTAAACTATAAAATCTTAAACTGTAAAAATTTAAATCTTAAACCCTAAACCTAGAGCATACACCCTAAACTCTAAATCTTATTTCATTTACTATGAAAATATAAATAATAAAATCCTAAAAACATAAACTATAAACCATTTTAGGCGTGTATTAATTACATTAAACATTCTAAATAAACATTAATGATGCTAGTTCTTATTGACAACTTTTAGGGCTACATATAGCAAAAACTTTAATATTTAATCAAAGATAGAAATAGTAATGCCAACAAGTGTTAGGTACAATGACAAAACACATTCACTCCTTACAAGAAAATTTATGTTCAGACATAAACTATAAACACATTCACAAATCTCGAGCATAAGCCATAAAATTCTACAAATCTAAATAACACTATAATCAAAACTTGTGACTGCTACTCTCAATGTAACAACCCAATTTTTCAGATTAGCAATCGAGTCTCGAATTCAGATTTTAGATCTTTAAAGTTGACATTCAAGAATAAAATAATTATTTTTGGAAATGTTATTTGAAAGAGAGTGAGGTGGGAGATGAGGGAAAAATCAGATCTCTCTCTTCCTTTTTCATTTTTTCTTTCTTCTTCATTTTCTCATTTTTTCCTCTCCTTCCATCAAAGTTTTATGTTTAATTTATAGTCACCAGAGTATTCATGGTTGAGCTGAGATAAGTCGGCCGATGGTCGTGGCATCGTCGTCGAAGCTGCTGTCGGAAGGGGTGAGGTAAAAAAAGCTTTGGCCGTTTTGAAATGTAGTGGTTTCAGCGGCCAAACCCAAAATCTAAGGGCACTATCGTGTTCATCGGAGTCGGGGTAGCGGGACTGGAGCTTGTCGCTGTCGTTCGACCACCGGAACATGCCTCATGCGCCACCTGTAAGAGTAGGCGTGCATCTGCCTCGGCGAGTGCATCATGCTCTAGTGTATCGCGCCGTACTGGATCCTGTTCGGCCAGGCGCACATGCACCCTACTGCACCGGATCATTGTTTGTGGGTGCACCGTAGCTACCCTTCACCGCGCCATACCAGGTCGTTGGACCTTAACTAGCCCGTGCTAGGCGTTGACTTTTTTCAAGGACCCTACTTGGGGGTTTTCGGCGTTTTGAGTCTGTTGGCACAGTTCGTTTTGCCAAATTTGAACCTAGTAAGATGTTTTTAACCGTTTGACCATATGAATTAATTAAAGTATGTGATTAATTAATATGTATTGTATTAATCGTTATACAAGGAATACTCGGGATCGGGTATCGGGAAGCTCGAATGAGGATTTATCGCTAGTGCTTGAGGTTAGTACACCTCGAACTCCTATTGTTTCATGAGCATCATAAATGTGATTGTTTTTCGTGTTAGTGTCTGCAAAATAGGTAGACGATAAATAAGCATGTTTATCGATCGATATCATGAGACTTGATATATGTGTGATGCATGATGATGTTATGAATATGTTGAGACTCGTGAAGACTTTAAAGACTGTGTAGGTTCATTTGAGATGCTCGTACAATTCTTTAATTGATTGATAAAGTTGTGATTTCTTGTGTGTTTGTTCGAATTTATTTGTGGAAATTATGCTTACGAGTTAATACCGATAAATACTCGATTAAATGATTATGAAGCCGACAATTAATATCAATTGATTAAATGTGTTAGTAAACAAACCCTAATGACTTTCATAAGCTTTAGAGAGCGAGTAAGGCTTCGTGAATCTCGAATTATGCTAAGACGTTTTAAGTTAGTGATTAGGGTATCGATATGGGCTTCGACTGTACTGGTACACTATTTAACGATGTATCGGTATGTTTCGACCCGTATCGATACTCTAGGAAATGTGAGATTTCAGTAAGTAATTTCTGTATCAGTACGTGTATGAGTACCGGTACCCAAGAGTATCGTATCGATACTCGTGTTCGTGTACATGTACCCAATACGCTAAATAATCTATAAATGCAAATTAAGGATGAAAATCGATGTGTATATTAATAATTGAATTATGCCTTGATAAATGAGATAATGTGGATTTATGGAGACAATAAATGATATTAATTAAATACTTCTCCATAATGTACTAACAACTCGGTAATGTAAAAGTAATGATATGTTGACGATTAGTAACAATAGGGAGATCATTTGGATCACGTTGCTTGTATGTCGGGTAGGCATTTGTTTGGTTGGGCTGATGGTTCATAGGATTCGATTACCCAAAAATTGTATTGCATTACTTGTTCCCCTCTTTACGTGCACTAGATGTCTAGGTGGTCCTGAGTGGCACTCGCTACTCGATTGCTAGGTGTTTCTGAGTAGGTGATATTCACTACCTAATGTCTTAGTGCTCCCGGGTATTTGGCATGCACCACATGATGTATTTATGACCCCGAGTGGGTGGCATAGTATGGTATTCAATGTCTGTGTGGTCCGGAGTATGTATGTGGCTAGCCTGATATCTTAGTGGTCCCGGGCTAATCAGGTTTGACTACCACTGTTTGTGGTTAAAACTTTGTATGTTTTTCCCCAGATAGTCTTGTAACACCCTCGACTTGGATGTCACAATTGGTCCTCAAGCCCAACCCAAAAAAACATAAAATTCTCAAACTGGGTTTAGCCCAAACAAGTTATTTCTAAAACATTTAAACCTCACAAGTGAAAATATAGTTAAATAATCAAAACGGTACAAAGAAGCTCCAAATTTAATTTAAAATATTTGAACATTTGATTTGTTTAATACAATTTCAACATAAGAATTACAAACTCCAACATGTAAGGTCCTATGAATACATAGCCCACTAAACCTAAGTACCATACTCTAAAAGACACCACGTGTTGGAATCTCGAACTGATACTGCTCCTCGATTCCACAATCCAATTATCAACCTACGTATGGAAACAACAATTCCGAGTGCTGAGCTTACATAGCTCAGTAGTACACATCTACTCTAATATACTTCATGATAATCATAAACATAAACATGCAAGCTAGTACGAGCAATAAAGATAGATAAATAAACATGTGGAGCTACCACTAGTCGCCTAAACACATTCTCTCAACAACAATACATCATACATGACACACAAGGCTCAACCATACTCGGGATCCCACCGAATCCTTCGAGCGAAACACACAATGTCATCATCACAAACTTGGAGTGAGTCTCGGTGTCATGCAACCTCGGGAACGTACACACTAAGTGGGGCACGGTGTCACACAACCTCGGGAATGTACACCCATACTCGGTATCTCTCCTCTAGTATCACCGAATGAGGCCCGATGTCACACAGTGTCGGGAGCGTACATTCAACACCTCTAACCATGGTGTTGCAACACTCTTTCTCTAGGTATCTGGATCCCATCAATCAAAGGTGACTCAACCACACAAGTGCCCATACTTAGCACGTAACAACACGTGATCCACCAATGATCCCTATGGTTTGCTATTACAAACAAGCCACTCAAAATTACCACGTTATTACTCATTATGGGAGTGTACATTAATCATCTCTATTAATATGTATTATCTTATTATTATCTTATTTCAATTTCTCACTTTTTATTAGCATTATTAATTATTCCATTCGGTGGGTACCGACACTTAAATCCGAGTATCGATATGGTACCCCTAGGTATCGATACTCACACGTGTACCGATATTATTATAACATACCAGAAATCCTTGATTTCCACAAATACCGATACGACCAAAGGTCGTACCAATGCCTTATCCACATGTTTACACCCTTCCCTTGAATTACAATTTACAACACTTTATTCGATCCCTAAAGCTTATGAAAGTCGTTGTACTTTGTTTACTAATGTATTCATTCAATTATTATTAATTATCGACTTCATAATCATTTAATAACAATTCCCGACTTTATGATCAATTATTCGAATATTACCAATTATTAGTGTAACCACCTTAGCCCGGCCTAGACGGTTGACCCGAACTACGAAGATTACACGGGGAAAACCAAAGTCAACCCGAAAGTCAACCTTGATTAACGACCTTTTTTTCTTTTTAAACTTGTCTAGATACATGTTAACCCTATGTGAACACTTGAGATACATATACGGACTTAGCACAGCGATCGAATTCAAATAAGGGACTCAATTGCACAAATTACAAATATTAGGGACCAAATTGTAAATTCTGAAAATTAGAAGGTCTTAACTGATTTTTAAGTTACCATTATTAAATTAGTCATATTACATGCTTCCCTGTCAAATTTCACCTTAATCAGACATCTCAAACTCATGCAGCTGCAAATACAATTTTCGGGACTAAAACGTAAAGCTTGCAAACCTCAATATCATTCAAATCAGTGCCCAATGGTCACCTGTTTTGAAACGGTGTTGACCGTTACGAAACACGGGTTCATTTCAAGACTTTTTCCGAAACAGGGCTTTCTAGTGGCCAAATCGTTTCGGAACGGCCTCTAGCCGTTTCGAAACACGAAGGCCATTACAGGCCCTCGTTCCGAAACACTAGTGCCCGTTCCGATACGGGTTGCCCAGAAGCTGCAGATTTTGCTGGTTTTTTCAACATAAAATCACTCAAACACATCCCAGTTACTTCCTAAACATGCCAACATGTCATCATACATATAAGGTACATGTTTGCAACTTCAAAACACATTCATAGCATCAAACATGGAATTCCACAAGTCTATAGGCATGCATCCTAATATCCAAAACCAAACAACCAACAAAACACCAAATCAAGCATCTAAAGGCCAATTACAAATCCCAAAATATCAAAAGCATCATGCCACAACTAGGGAGTCCAAAACATCTCCTAAAACACATCTTAGGTTCCCATTGCCAAAATATCAAAAACTAATAGTGTTATGAAAACATCACCATACATGAGCTTAGTTTCCCTTGGACTCTTAGCCTCCTTGTTGCCCTCAAACACTTCAATTATCTGCATTATTGGTTCAAGAGAGAGAGCGTAAGCACAATTGCTTAGTGAGGCATGCTCTAAAGAAAACAACACAATAATGCATTTTAGAAACCACTTTCAACAAAGCTTTCTAAACACATGCTCAACACATTTCATGCAACCTTGCATACTTTACAAGCATCTCATGCTTAATTAAAATCAACATGTCATATTGGCTTTCAAGTGATAATCCATAACCATTCACAACACAAAACACAATCGGATACGCTGATTACAAGCGTTGTCCCACACGCTTCATACACACTACCGAACAACACAAGGTGGAGTTTACCGGTACAATCACAACCCCTCAACACCCGTGATGGAGTTTAACAGTATAATCACAACCCCTCAACATCACTCATCGGTAATTGTATAACTCTACTAACGAGAACACGGGACACATAACACAAGATCCACACACAGACTTTTAACCACCGTTGTGATCTTACCTTTCTCGTTAGTGTACTTGGATGGAGTTTACGGTACAATTACAACCCTTCAACATCCAAGGCGACTTTGTTCACGGTGCACCCAATCCTATAGCCGGCTAACTATATCCGATTCAAGTACTTTAAAACCATTACATCACTTGCCAATATACATCATATAACATCAACAACTCACTGTTTTAAAGCATTAAACAAAGCCATTTAACCTCATGCATCACTATGCATCAAATCCACATTTACAACATGTCAAACCAAGGATCTCTTACCTTGAGCATCCTTCAACATATGGCTTTCAAAACCAGCATTAACCATGCTAAAACATGCTTTCAAAACAGAATTTAAACATGGATATTATAAACAATGCATCAAACCACTTCATGGCTCATCCAAGAGAGTTTTTCCGAAAACTTACTCTTGAGCTTAGTTAAGTTGCTTAGACTTAAACTAAGCTCCCAAAACCTTCAAACATTTGTTTCAAAGCTAGAAATCTAACTTCACTCACCAATTCCGTTTCGCAAGCTTGCCGAAACGCCGATCAAGCCTCCGGATCAACTCCAAAGGTATCCGAAGATGTCTCCCCTGTTTTAAACACATCAAAGCAGAGGATTAATGCATCATCATGCATTGAAATCTTCAGCCAACACTTTTAAACTCGTTGCTCTACCTAAAGCCAACATTTCGGCTACCAAACACAACAGAAATCACCTCCAAACTCTTCCAAACCTTAACCCAGCCAAGATCCATCACTTCTAACCATTTCTAAACATCAATTAACATCCAAAATGAACCTAAACTCGTCCTTATACCTCCAGCTATAACATAACACCAAGATCACCCCCAAAACCACCATTTTCGTAAGCAAAAACTTAGAAAGCACAACCTATTCGGGATTGCATTGATAAAACCTCATTTACACATCATTAGAAATCCAAAATACATTTAAGAATCATCTCAAAACAGAGCCCAAACAATCACAACGAAATTCTTCAAGATTTCCTCCAAATCTTGAGTTTTAAGCCAAAATCAAGTTCATATCATTAAAACCATTTATAAAACTTAGATTAAGGATTGATAACATGAGAATTTCAGTAAAGAACTGAGTATTTAGAGGAGAAGAACAACCTTACCTCTAAATGGTGATTTCTCTTTGATTTGAGCCAATTTTCTTGAAAATCCAATGAGGAAATCAAAAGGATTTGATGTAAGATGGATAAGGAACTAATTGATGATTGAAATCTCATCAATTGATGTGAAGATCAAGGAAAAAGTTGCTGGAGAAAAGTGTTTGGATGATGGAATTTTGAGAGAAAAAGAAATGAGAAAATTTTAGGAAAAGTTAGTTATGAAATTCCAAAAAGCGGTTTCCCTTTTTCATTTAATTAATTAAACATTAATTAAATCACTTAAATTAAGGAAAAATCTGGAGAAATCATTTTTGGGTAAATTAGCTCCTTAAAGATTCAAAGTTTCAATCCTTACAAAACAGTCACCACTGAACTTTTAAAAAATCGCATTTTAGTCACTATTCCAAAATGTTGTATTCCCAAACCTTATTTTGTAAAATTGATTTCACCACTCTCTTAAATATATTAAAATAGGATTTTTAGATATTTTTCCATATTTTTAAAGCATCCCGAACTAGGCTTTCACTAAAACCTCCTTTTATATTCGAACCGAAAATCAGACCGGTCCTGTTCAGACCCTAAACTTCTAAGCCCAAAATTGGGGTGTTACAATTAGTCCATTTAGTATAATTTCCACCCAATCTCACCAATCCATTCGAACAAGCATACATGCCATCACAATTATTTCAATCATTCAAACAATCATCAAATAATTGTATGAGCATCTCAAACGACCTTACATGGTCTCTAAAGCCTCTACGAGTCACAACATCATCATGCATTTCATAATTATCGAGTCTCACACTACCGGTCTCCACACATGCATATTCATCATCTACCTAATTTGAAGGTACAAACACGCAAAGAAATTACATTTATGATGATCATGAAGCAAAAGAAGTTTGAGGTGTACTAACCTTAAGCCGATATCTCTAAAAATCCTTATTTGAGCGCCCCAGATATTCCACTTAACTCGATATCTGATCATGAATAATCCTCACATATCAACAAATACAAAACTAAATTAATTCATGCATCCCCTATTCAATTCACAAGGTCAAACGCGTAAAAATAGCTTACCGGGTTTGAATTTGACAAAACAGACTGTTGCGCCAATGGATCCAAAATGTCGAGAAATCCCCGGGTAGAGTCCTATAGAAAAATTCAGTGATCGGTCAACGCCAGTCAACGGTTAGTCAACAGTCTGGTCAACTTCTTGGTGATCCGGTGTGGTGCAGGTGTACGGGAAGCCCGGTGCACCCCATATATATGATCCAGTTCGCAGATGTACCGTAGCCTCGGTGCACTCGCGGGGCGTGCTCCCGTGCAGGCGAGTGCACATGTACTCGGGTGTGCCCAATTCGATGTGGCGCGGTGCATGGGATCTCTATGCACTAGGCTGCTGCTGCGAATGCCCACCCTCGTCGACAGCACATGAGGTTCCTCTAATGGTTGGACAGCGATGACGACATCTAGTATCTGTTGTCCCGACGCTGGTGGCCTCAAAATCCAATTTTGACCACCGGAACCACCGTTTCTCAATGACCCGCAACTTATTTCCCATCACCCTGGCGAACGACAGCGGTAACAATGACAAGGTGACCACCAACTGACTTATCTCGGCGAGCTTTTTCCAACGGTGCCGACAATGTCACGAATGGAGGCTTGGACAATGATAGATCGAGATTCAAAGCTCTCTCTCATCTTTCTATTTTCTCTCTCCCCATCATATCATCTTCCCTTTTTCCCACCTACCACCCATTTTCTCCTTTCTCACCTATTTTTAAATTTCAAACCTTTCTCAAACTAAAATATGATAATCATTTAATAAAAACCCAACACCACATTCTTCCCTTTTACCACTAGGCCCAACTTAATTACTTAATTTAAACTCTCAACAAAAGGGCCAATACTCGGGTCCGAGACCTGATTCGCTAACCCAAAATTCTGTTTCGTTACAAGTCTGGTGAGATCTCGTGTATGGTTGGGCCTTGTGTGCCATGTATGATGACTTGTATGATGAGAGTATGTGTTTAGGCGACTAGTGGTAGCGCCAAGTGTTTATGTATCTCTCTTTATTGCTTTTACTAGCTTGCATGCTTATATTTATGATTAGTATGAAGTATAGTAAAGTATATGTAAACCACTAAGCTTTGTAAGCTCAACGCTCGAAATCGTTGTTTTCGTGCGTAGGTTGATCGTTGGATCGGAGAGCACTATCAGTACGAGATTCCAGCATGTGTTGATTTTCAGAGTATGATACTTATGTTTAGTGGGCTGTGTATTCATAGGACCTTACGTGTTGGTATCTGTAATCCTTATTTTTGAAATTTTATTAATCAAATTGAATGTTTAAGTGTTCTAAATTAAATTGGAGCTCATCTGTAACATTTTGATTATTTATCTATATTTTCAATTGTTGGCTTTAAATGTTTTTGAGATATACTTTGTTGGGTTAAAGCTAGTTTGAGAAATTTTATGGCAACAAGTTTGGGCTTAAGGTCCAAATGTGACATCCAGTTTTATGATGTTACATTTAGTGATATCAGAGCTTAGTTTAGTCGGTTCTAGGAAACTTCGGGGTGGTATAGGTGTTTTAGTAAGGTGTCCAGTGAATACAAGCCTTTAAATTAAGTTCGTACTCCTTAAGACTGAAATCCTGATGGTGTGTTCAATGTTGCGATGCTAAGATGGTTACGATCGTGGCTGAGAGGGCCGAGTTAAGTGTTGAAGCGCTCATAGGAGCGATTCTGGGGGCAAGGTCGCCCCAGACTGTTGTGATGCGAGTTAGTTGAATGATGTCAGAGTTGATGATGTGTCCTCCTCCCGCCACTTGAACGGTGTCTTCTTTGTGTGTTGTAGTCGTTCCGAAGCCTTCAAATACGTCATAAGAGTTCGTGGCAAAGAAATATTCATTGTTATACGTAAATAATGTTTGTATTGTAGGTATGAATAACCCACTTTCGAAATCGATCAATGGATGCACGTTGGTTAGAGGACTCTTTGTTCGTTTAATAGGAGTATTGCTGATACTTTGGAAGTGTCATCGCCCTTCTCAAGAGCATTTCTTGGAGATTGTGGATTCAGGATATACTAGTTCGTTAGAGTGTGACCAAAGTTAGATGTTCTACATGTTTGACCGTTTGGCATATGTCAATGCGTGTAGTTCAATGGGACTTCGTTGAGTAATGTTATATTACTTGGTAAGTATTGTTCGTTGTTTTTTAGCGAGGGCGAGATCCAGATGGAAAGTTTACTTGTTTTGTTTGTGGGTTGGGTTGTATGACACTACGGTGTGTACATGCTACCTTTTGGCACGAGATTTGAGGTTTGTGATGAAACCTTATCCTTTGGTGGGATTTCTTGCGATGTTAGATCCTAATGAGGGTACAAATAACACGTTTTCCAGGCATGTTATAGTTTGAAGTGTGAGACTCCATTGCGTGGGCCGAGTTTTTGGGGGTTGCATTAGTTGCCAATATGGGTTATCATGCTGAGTTTAAGGTAAGTGCTTGAGACGAGTTGAGACATCGTTTGCTTTCAAAAGTCTTGCACCGGGCAAGCAATGATATTGTTAAGGTTTGCCGTCTGAGTTAGAGTCTCTTTAGGGAGTCACCAAGAGAGGAATCGTTTCGTTTTGGTTACAACGACTATTTAACCTCCTGTTATTTTAGATCATACAGAGTTGTGGAAAGATGTTGTGCAACAACCTTTTTGGGTTATACACTATAAGTTAAGTTTCTTTTATGATGTATTTGTGTGACGCTTTTGTCAAGGTACCATTGGGTTAGTTCCATGGCTTAAGTTATGCGCCAAATATTGATGGATCTCTTTAAAAGAAATGGTCATTTGAATTAGGTTTGTACCGTTAGAAGACAAGGGTGATGATCGATAAGTGTTATGAGAGATCAGAGTAGCACATCGGGGAAATCTTTAAGGACATCAAAGAGTTGTAAGGGTTGGAGCATCTTCATTGATTTATGGATACAAATTCCGAGGACATAATTTTCTTTAAGGATGAGAGAGTTGTAACGACCCGATTTTTCAAATTAGTAATCGGGTCTCGAATTTAGATTTTGGATCTTTAAAGTGGGAATTAAAGAATAAAGTAATTATTTTAGGAAATGTTATTTGAAAGAGAGTGGGGTGGGAGACGAGAGAAAATTTAGATTTTCCTCTCTCTCTCTCTCTCATTTTTTCCTTTTATATTTCTTCCCCATTTCTTCTCTTTTTCCTCTCCCTCCATCAATGTCTCATGTTCGATCTATCATCACCGTAGTGTTCATGGTTGGCACCTTCTACGCCATTTAGTTCATCTCACCGAGACGAGTCAACCGGTGGTCGTGGCATCATCGTCGGAGGCGCCGTCGGAAGGGGTGAGGTAAAATAAGTTTTGTTCATTTTGAAATGGAGTGGTTATGACGGTCAAACCCAAAATATGAGGGCACTACCATGTTCACCGGCATCGGGGGAGCAGGACTGGATCTTGCCGCCACCGTCCGACCACTAGAGTATGCCCCACGCTCCCCCACTCACTGCCTGTAAGAGTGGGCGTGCATCTGCACAATGCTTTAGTGCACTGCGCTGCACTGGATCATACTCGACTAGGCGCACATGCTTCATGCTGCACGGATCACTACCCGCGGGTGCATCGTAGCTACCTTACATCGCGCAGTACCAGATTGTTAGACCTTGACCAACCGTTGACCAAGCTTTGACCAGCGTTGACTGGTTGTTGACTTTTCCGAGAAACCATTACACGGGGTTTTTCGACGTTCTGAGTCCGTTGGCGTAGTCCGTTTTACCAAATTCAAACCCAGTAAGCTGTTTTACGCGTTTGACCATATGAATTAGTCAAAGTATGTGATTAATTAATATGTATCGTATTAATTGTTATACAAGGAATATTCATGATCGAATATAGGGACAAATGGAGTAATCTGGAAGCATGCATGATGATTTATCGCTAGTGCTTGAGGTTACACCTCGAACTCCTATTGGTTCATGAGCATCATAAATGTAATTGTTTTGCGTGTTAGTGTCTGCAAAATAGGTAGACATAAATAAGTATGTTTATAGACCGATATCATGAGACTTGATATATGTGTGATGCAAGATGATGTTGTGAATATGTGAGACTCATTGATACTTTAAAGACCGTGTAGGGTCATTTGAGATGCCCGTACAATTATTTGATTGATTAATAAAGTTGTGATGCCTTGTTTTGTTTGTTCGAATGAATTGATGGAAATTATGCTTACGAGATAATACTGATAAATACTTGATTAAATGATTATAAAGTCGGTAATTAATATTAATTGATTCAATGCGTTAGTAAACAAACCCTAATGACTTTCATAAGCTTTAGGGAGCGATTAAGGCCTCATGAATTTCTAATTATGCTAAGACATTTTAAGCTAATGGTTAGGGTATCGGTACGAGCTTTGGCTGTATCGGTATGTTGTTCAACGTTGTATCGGTACGAGTTGACTCGTATCAGTACTCAAGGAAATGTAAGATTTTTACAGTAAGTAATTTCTGTATCGATACATATGTAAGTACCGGTACCCAAGGATACCAGATCGATACTCGTGTTTGAACACCAGTACCCGATATGCTAAATAATATATAAATGCAAATTAAGGATGAAAATCGATGTGTATATTAATAATTGAATTATGCCTTGATAAATGAGATAACATGGATTTATAGAGACAATAGATGAGAAATAAATACTTCTCCATAATGTACTAACAATTCGGTAGAGTAAAAGTAATGATGTGTTGATGATTAGCAACAATAGGGAGATCCTTGGGATCGCGTTGCTTGTATACCAAGTAGGCATTTGTTTGGTTGGGCCGATGATTAAGGGGATCCGATTACCCAAGAATTGTACTATAGTACTTGTTCTCTTCTTCACGTGCACTTGATGTCTAGATGGTCCAAAGTGGCACTCGTTACTCGATATCTAGATGTTTCCAAGTAGGTGATATTCACTACTCGATGTCTTAGTGGTCCCAAGTATATATCATGCACCGCCTGATGTCTTTGTGGTCCCGGGTGGGTGACATGGTATGGTATGTAATGTCTGTGTGGTCCCGAGTACCGTGCGAGATACTCGATGTCTATGTGGTCCCAAGTATGTATGTGGCTAGCCTGATGTCTTACTGGTCTCGTGCTAAACATGTTTGGCTACCACTGTTTGTGGTTAAAACTTTGTATATTTTTGCTCGGATAGTCTAGTGAGATCTCGAGTATGGTTGGGCCTTGTATGCCATGTATAATAACTTGCATGGCGAGAGCATGTGTTTAGGCGACTAGTGATAACGCCAAGTTTTTTATGTATCTCTCCTTATTGCTCGTACTAGCTTGCATGCTTATGTTTATGATTAGTATGGAATATGCTAGAGTAGATGTGTGCTACCGAGCTTTGTAAGCTCAGCGCTCGGAATCATTGTTTAAGTACGTAGGTTGATCGTTGGATAATGGGATCGAGGAGCACTATCAATATAGGATTCCAGCATGTGGTGATTTCAGAGTACGATATTTGTGTTTAGTGGGTTGTGTATTACTAAAACCTTGCGTGATGGAGTCTATAATCCTTATTTTTGAAATTGTATTAATCAAATCGAATGTTCAAATATTTTAAATTAAATTAAAGCTCCTTTGTAACATTTTGATTATTTATCTATATTTTAAACTGTTGGCTTTAAATGATTTTTGAGAAATACTTTGTTGGGTTAAAGTCAGTTTAAGAAATTAGTAACAAGTTTAGGTTTAAAGTCCAAATGTGACATCCGAATTTTAAGTGTTGCACTCAAGTCAACAAGCTTAGTACACTCAAACCAAAGTACTGGTGAAGAATCAACGTCCAATTAGAAATCAAAATTCTACGAGGAATAACTTCCTAACCAGAGCAGTATGTTTTTTTTTTGAAAACTAAGACTTTATTGAAATTATAAGACATACGCACGGATTCATGCCCCGTTAAAAAAACCTCCCTACACCTAAATGGAGGAAAAAGAGTGCAATGAATCCGTGTTTACACGAGTCAGAGCCAAACTATTACACTTACTATCACTCCAAAAGGAACTTACAATACTACTGCCAAACCCGGGTAACCAACCAATTGACAAAAACCTCAAACTTAGATATGGTTTTCGAAATTCATTACAATACCAGCCAATGAATTGCAGAGAAGTAGTACCACCAGCATATTAACGAAATTTACACTTTAGCTCCACACTCAAGAACTATAAACTTGCTTAACTTCATCACAGCAACAAAGGCACCATCCAACCTACACACCATAATGTAAGCAACCAATGGAATCAATTGCTCTCCCAGCAAAGGTCCATATAGTCTAGGTTCAGGAAAAATTGTTCGACAATGGCAGCATTCTAGGTCTGATAACACTTCACTACTTTTCCAGATTTGAAAACCAAACCACATCCTTGGTTTTTCCGATACCTTTTTCGCAAGAGAATCCGCTAAAGTATTTGCCTCTCTAGATACATACATTATGCACCAATCTAAGTCCTTGCCATTTCTTATACAAAATGAAACCAAGTTTCTGAATGGCAGTGGACTTCTCCAAGGGTTATTGATCTAATCTACAACTAAGGAGCAATCATTCTCAATAACAAGCTTTATAGATTTAGCCCATTTGGTCCCTTTGAAAATGCTGATAGCTTCCGATACTGCTAGGATTTCGGATGAAGTTGCATCGAGACTGCCTACATTTTTGGAGAAACTGACCAAAAAATCTCCTACCTCATTCCGAAGCACTCCTCCGATACCCGCTTTTCCATAGCTCCCTTTTACCGCCCCATCCGTGTTGAATTTTAAGCAACCATTTCTGGGAGGTAACCACAATGAAATGTAGTCTTTACCTTTAAAAAAAGCGATCTCCCTGAATCTTTCGGGGCAGTTCAACAAGTTGTTTAGATCACCTACTTCCTCTGGCCAAATGGTTTTGCACCGCCAACCAAGTCTAAGTATACTCATTTGAAAAATAGTGTTTGGCAAGAAACTAATATTTCTAAAGACAGTCTCATTACGTGCTAACCATATTGACCATGATAGGCTACAAAAACCAAGCCTCCAAATCTTCATCTGAAATCGATTCGAAATAGAATCCATCCACATTCTGAAGAGGTCTGCAAAGGAATTAGGAATGACACCTTGGATGCCCCAAAGCCTAAACCATGACTGCCAAATCTCCCAAACTTTATAACACTGACAAAATAAATGCGCAACTGTCTCCGCTTCGATCTTGCAAATCGGAAAACTTGGAGAAGATTGTTGAATGCAGCCTCTTTTTTTGGAGCTCAACCATAGTAGGCACTCTACTCAATATCGCCTTCCATACGAATAACACGACTTTTGGTGGGTCTTTGCTACTCCAAACCACCTCCCACAGTCCATCCCTTGCATCTCCGTTACTGCAACCTAGCTCACACCAAGATTTTGAATTATAAACACCATTAGAATTTGCCACCCATCTGACACTATTCGGAATTGCCGAGTTAATTTTGAACCATCTATTTTATCCTACAATGAATCTCATTCCTCTAATTCCCAATCAAATAAAGACTGGCGCAAACTAATTTCCCATTTCCAGATCCCTCCAACGAATGATCCAAAGTCTAAAATTTTCCCTTCTTTATTATTAGATAGAGCAAAAATTCTAGGATATTCTGTCTTTGAGGGAATGTCTCCTATCCACATGTCAAACCAGCATCTTACCTTCTTGTCATCTCCTACCAAATGTCTGATTTGTTGCTAAAAAGATGTCACACTTTCAGGATATGAACTGATAATGTTCTTCCATATAAAGGACTTTCTATTTTTCTTCAGATTAGTCGAAAAAATAGTAGGATTAGCCCCCTCATATCTTGCAGCAATGACCATTCTCCACAAACTATCTGATTCGACCCCATATCGCCACAACCACTTAAGTAATAGCACTTGATTTTTTAGTCTCAAATCAATTAGACCCATACCACCAAACTTTTTAGGTAGGCACAGAGTTTCCCATCGTACCCAATGGATTGTTTTTTTATCCGAGCCTCCCCAAATGAAATTTGATATGATACTAGACAACAACTTATTAATTTTTTTGGGCATATAGAATATTGACATGAAATAACTTGGAAGGCTAAGAAGTACTGACCTTACCAAAGTAACTCTGCCACCAAATGATAACTTTTTTGCTTTCCAGCCCGCAAGTTTCTGCTTGAATTTATCCACGACCGGCTCTCAAATCTTGGCTTTGTTTTTATTAAAGTCTAGTGGTAATCCCAGGTAAGTTGAGGGAAAGTTTTCCTTTTTGCAATTTATAGAAGTAGCCCAACGCTCCTTCATAGAATCTTCAACATTTATGCCCAATAGTTTAGACTTCTGTAAATTAAGTCTGAGGCCTAATGCTAGTTCGAATCCCCTCAGTAGATGGACTATATTTCTTAGTTCAGTATAACTAGCGCCGCAAAATATTATTAGGTCATCGGCATACTGCAGATGCGAAATATTTACTGAACTATTACCAATGCTTCTTGCTTGAAAGAGGCCAATTTCGACTACTTTCTGAAGGAGACAATTCAATGCCTCACCCACCAGATTAAAAAGAAGTGGGGAAAGTGGACAACCTTGTCTGAGACCACGTTTAATCTGAAACTGTTCTGTTGGAGATCCATTAATTAAAACTGATATTGAAGTCGTGGTGATACACAATTGAATCCATTCAATCCATCTATGCCCAAATCTCATTTTATTCATCAGAAACACGAAAAATTTCCAATCCACACAGTCATAGACTCTTCGGAAATCAACTTTGAACACCAACCCACTTAGCTCTTGTTTTGCCATAAAATCCAATACCTCATTTGAGATTAGCACACAATCTAGTATCTGTCTTCCTGAGCAAAACGCGAACTGTGTATTTCCTATCACTTTATCCATCACCAACTTTAATCTCATAGCTAGAACTTTTGTTAGGAGTTTATAGATGCTGCCTACCAAGCTTATGAGCCTATAGTCCTCTATTGATACATGAGTTTTTGATTTTGGGACTAAAACAATGAAGGAATGATTAAAGGTTAAATCGGAAACCTTACCGTAGAAGAAATCTCCGAAGAACTGTAGAATCTGACCTTTAACGTTTGCCCAATTTTTTTTTAAAAACCCGACATTGAATTCGTCTAGTCTAGGGGCCCTAGAGCTGTCCAACGATTGCAGAGCTGAAACCACCTTCTCCTCTGAGAATGGGCGTTCTAACATATTTGACTCAATACTATCAATACTTCTCATTTCACACTGTAGGTCTTCAACTGGTAATGTGCAAGATTTGTTGTAGGCTTGCCTAAAATACTCTAAGATCACCTGTTTAATCGCAGCTGGCTTTTCCAATTTCTCATCACCGACCCAAATGTTATCCATATGTTTTGCTCTTCTTCTTGTCGATGCAACGAGGTGAAAGAAAGCAATGTTTTTATCCCCCTCGTGAAACCACTTCACTCTTGACTTTTGTCTCCATTCCCATTCTTCTTTTCTCTCCGCCTTCCATAGTTTCGATCTCAAGACTCTTAATTCTTGCCAGGTTCCAGAAGGGTGTCGGCCATTGCAAAGTTTCAATTCCAAATCATTACATCTAGCTTCCAGAACTGTCGCGGATTCTTCATTATTCAATTGGGAATTTTGTAGCCACTGTCTAGTTGTTTTCTTGCAGGCTCGTAAAGATTTCATAATCCTAGTCCCCTCTTACTTTGAACACGTGCTTCGGATCTTTTCAATCAGTTCCTTGTTTTCGCCCTAGTAATCAAACCATTTAAAATACTTAGGACCCCAATTCGTCTTGTCCACAGATAGTACAATCGGATTATGATCCGATAAACCTCTGGGAAGAATTCTTTGAATCAGAGTAGGTCATTTACCAACACATTCCGGTGAAAGTAGAAATTGATCTAACCTACTGAAAGAGGGATTTTGTCTTAGACTGGACCAGGTGAACTTTCCCCCTGTGCACGGCAAATCAACTAGACCCACTCCTTCAATGAAATCGACAAAACAACTTGCTTCCTTTGACTTCCAACCCACCAATGTGCATTCCTCTCTATTTATGACGATGTTAAAATCTCCACCCAATATCAATGGCATTGGATTAGTTGCAACCCAATTACGGATTTCTTCGAAGACCCCTCTTCTGTGATCGTCATCATTTGGAGCATACAGATTAATAATCCTGACCTTTAAATCCAATTCACACAACACATCCACACTGACTATAAATCTCTGACTCTGATATGAAGATTCACACGTAAAGAACAGCGGATTCCATAAAGTTAATAAACCCCCTGCACACCCAATTGAAGCAATACTCACATATTCATAATCGATTGAATTACCACACAATTCCCTTACCATCTTTTCCGTCACATTGCAACACTTTGTTTCCTGTAAGAAAACAACTTCCGACTTTTGCTTGTTGATCAACTTTCTGACAGCTCTCTTCTTTTCAACCTTTCCGACCCCTCGAACGTTCCACGAAACAAAATTTTTTTGGAAGGACATAAATACTTCTGAACCAACACTGACAAATTACCATACTGGGTAGTTTTAGCAGAGGATGTTCGACCCCAACTTTTCAATACAATTGCAAACTTCCTCTTCTTCTGCCGCGAAAAGTAGTCCCACCGTCTTGCATATCTCCACGGTCTCTCTCCGTGTATAGCAATTGTGTTACATTTTGGTTAACACAGTTGCTATCACTCTCAAAATATAGGTCGTTCGTGGTCAAATCACCTACCAGGATCGATTAAATAAACATGAGTGATGATTGAATGTTAAAAGAAACATAAACGTAGAAAAGTGAAGGAAGGAAAAAGGTGAAATAGAGGAGTTTATGACGACATGAGGTTGTTTACGGTACAATTAATTAGAGTTATTGTCTAAAAATTTAAGAGAACAAAAATAATATCCTAAATTTTCATTAATCTTTATTTTAAATTTTGTCGAGTTAGAATTATTATGTTACATTTTTTTATTTATTTTAACCTCATTCTACTATATGACCATTCCTTTAAAATGAATATAATCATATAGAATAGTATACTTGTGTCAATTTTGAGTTCATGGTGACTCGATCCCCTCAAGTTTACAGTGATATGGTAAATTTAATCTTTCAAGTCAGAAATGTTTTGTATACTCACGTATGATTTGATAAATTTAGTAGTTATTGAGTTTTTACAGGTTTTGAAGACGAATTAATTCGACGTTAGTCATTCAATTCACCAAATTCTTTTGGATATAATGATTGATACTTCATTGTGACAAGAGTATATGGGCTTCTACTTAGGGTTAAGCAAAACTTGACTCGACTCGAAAAAATTAAAAATTTCGATTCGATTTGAGGCGAAAAAACTCAACACGTCTTGACTCGACTCGACTTCAAATAAAGTTTAAGTTGTAAAATGGAAATTCGAATAACTCGAAATTTTTAGTAATTGGTGGATTGATTTTTAAGTTTAAGTCGAGTCTCTTATTTTTTCCTAATATATTTATACGTATATAAAAAATATGAAGAAATATATGTCACATATGAAAAAATATATATGCATATCTTATATGTTTTATTCTTTAGGGTAAACTTAATTTTATTCTCGCATTAGTAAAGGGTTCTAGAGCATATACTGATAGATTTTAATTGTTTTATCGATAATTTTCCATCCGTCGGCATGTGTCGTTTCTTTTATAGTGTGTGTTGAGTTTGTGATTTTGTGAAAAGGAAGAAGAATTTGGTTCTAGGGTTTTACTCACGGTTAAAGAATTTGGGAGAGGAAACGCTTCGTGTGAATTGGGAAAGTCGGATGGTTTGATGTGAGAGAAAAAGTTTTTATTTTTATTAATCACAAAAATTAAATATACACTATCCAATATTACAAATATATAGAAATAAATAAAAATAAAAGAAAATAAAGAAAACAAAGAAAATAAAGACCCTAACCGTCTAACTAACCTAAAACATTAACAAATATTCTAATAGCCTCCCTCAAGTTGAAGCGTACACATTGTGAATGCCCAACTTGGAAATGGATTCTCGAAACAAAGCTGGTGGTAAAGCTTTAGCAAAGCAATCAACAAGCTGGTTGGAAGAAGAAACAAATAGAAGATGTAACATTCCTTGATGAAGCTTCTCTCTAATTAAGTGACAATCAATTTCAATATGCTTCGTGCGCTCATGTTAAACTGGATTCTCTGCAATTTTGATTACAGACAAATTGTCACAATAGAAATTAACAAATTTAGAAGGTAAATGTAAATCAAAGAGAAGAAATAATAGCCATTGTAGTTCACAGGTTACAGTCGCAAGGGCTCTATATTCAGCTTCTGTAGATGACCTGGAAATAGTAGATTGTTTTTTGACTTCCATGAAATTAATGCATAACCAAGAAAAATACAGAAACCTGTTGTTGATCTTCGGGAATTAAGACATGATGCCCAATCAGAATCAGAGAAAGCATTTAATTTCAGATTATTATTTGCAGGAAAAAATAATCTTTGGCCAGGAGTGCCTTTCAAATATCTTAATATCCTATGTACAGTAGAAAGATGAATATCAGTAGATGCTGAAAGATATTGAGACAAGTAATTAACAGCAAATGTTATATCAGGCCGAGTGTTAGTCAAATACAAGAGCTTTCTTATCAAATGTCTATAAGAAGTAATGTCAACCAAGGGAACACCATCTAACTCAGAAAGTTTGCTTCTATCATTAAAAGGTGTTGAAGCAGGTCTAGAACTACAAAACCATGTTTCTTCCAAAAGATCAAGTGTGTATTTACATTGATAAAGGTTAATGCCTTCTTTGGATCGAGCTATTTCAAATCCTAAAAAGTATTTTAGATTACCTAGATCTTTAATTTTAAAAGTACAATGTAAAAACATTTTAATAGAAGCAATTTCATCCAAACTAGGACTCATTAATATGATGTCATCAACATAAACAGCTAGAGCTATAATATTATCACCTATTCCTTTTAAAAACAAAGAAGAATCAAGGGAAGCTTGAATAAAATTCTAATTTTTTAAAGCTATAGTTAAACGCTCATTCCATTGTCTACTTGCTTGTTTGAGGCCATATAAACTTTTATTTAGTTTACAAACAAGACCAATATCATGAGGAAGAAAGCCAGGTGGAGGATCCATATAAACCTCTTCATGCAAATAGCCATGCAAAAAGGCATTATTGATATCTAATTGTTGTAAATGCCAATTTTTAGCAGAAGCAAGAGCAATAAGGGTTCTAATAGTGGTAATTCTAGCAACAAGACTAAAAGGGTTTAAGAAATCTAGGTCTGGTTGCTGAGTATACCCTTTAGCAACAAGTCTGGCTTTACACCTTTTTAAAGTACCATCAGATTTAAGTTTAGTTTTATAGACCCATTTACAACCTATGGTTTGTTTATCACTAGGTAAAGGAACTAAAGTTCAAGTGTTATTTTTTTTTTTCTAAAGCAAGAATTTCTTCATTCATGGCTTCTTTCCAACAAGTATGTTTAATAGCTTTTCTATAGTTTTTTGGTTCCTTTAAAATATCAACATTGTTTATATATGCATGATGATTAAAATAAATGTGATCATAAGAAAGGACCTGAGCAATGTTATGTGGTGTTGAGTGAGAAGAAACTTTACTTCATGGTAAAGCAACTTGATAATCATCAAGTTTAGGTGGAAGCCGAACTGTCCTTGATGATCTCCGAGGATGAACAACATTAGTAGGTTTGTTTGAAGACTAATCATGCTGACTGTGAGCTAAAGAATCTGATGCACATTGTGAATCTGATTCACTTTGTTGTAATGCTGGTGAAGGTTGTGAATCAGAATTTGAAGAACCTGAACTATGAAATTCTTCAACATGAGGATTAGATTCAAGTATAAAAAATTAAGTTCTGAAGAAGAATGAAGATTTCTTGTTTAAAAAGAGAAAGTTGATTCAGAAAAAATAACATCTCTGAAAATGAAAGCAGTTATGGTTTGGATATTAAATAACCTAAAACCTTTTATGTGTTTTGGAAACCCAAGAAAAACACATTGAGTAGCCCTAGGGTGATTTTAGTTTTAGGTTTGGGCAAAACAGAAGCATGGGCAAGGCATCTAAAAACTTTTAAATTGTCAAAAGTTTGTTTATTTTGATAAAGAATTTCAAAAGGTGTCTTATTTGAAAGAAGAGGAGTAGGTGTCCTATTTATTAGATAGGCAGAATGAATTACACAGTCTAACCAAAAATCTAAAGGTAAAAAGGCTTGAATACGCAAGCATCTAGCAACAACAAGAGAATGATGTTTTGCTGAGGTGTGTAAGTACAATTGTTCTGATGAACAACACCTTTAGAATTGTAGAACTCTAGCATTTCAAATTCCCTAGCATTATCAGTACGAATACATTTTATTTTAGTATTAAACTGAGTAAGAATGAATTCATAGAAATCAACAATTAATTTAGAGACTTCAGATTTTAATTTCATGGGAAAATCTAAACAAAACGACTCTTATCATCTATTATGGTGAGAAAATAAGCATGACCATAGAGACTTTTAATAGGGAAAGGACCCCAAACATCAGTATGAATGAGATCAAAAATAAAATTAAAAACAGAACTACTAGAAGAAAAAGAATGTCTCTTTTGTTTAGCCAAATGACAAGTATTACAATTAATATATTTCATCACATGAATTTTATTATGCATCAGGGAAAAGAAATGCATCCTTCATTTCGAAGGATGTTCTAATCTAAAATGCAAAAGTCTAGAATCAAAAACAGAATTGCAAACAGAGGCATCATTATCAGAATTGTAAACAGAGGCATCATTATCAGAATTGCAAACAGAGGCAGCATGATTAGAATTGCAAATATAAGCAACATGATCAGAATTATTTGGAAAACAAGAATTTAATTTGTACAAATCAGTATTCTCACTAGCTGCCAATCGTCATCCATTGATGCACATTCTGTATAAAACAAATACCAGAATTAAAAATAAAAAAAATAGACTTATCCTTAGTTAATTGACTAACGGAAATCAAATTGAAACTAAAACCTGGGATATGAAAGACATGTTTAAGAATTAGATTTTGAAAAATATTAACAGTACCTATATGGTTTACTGAAATTAACTGACCATTGGGAAGCTTGAAAAACTTATTATTCACTTTAGAATAAGTGGAAAATAAATCTAAGGAACAACAGATATGATCAGCAGTACCACAATTAATAATTCAGGGTACATTATTAAAAGTAGAACAAGAAAAAACAATACCCGAGGCATCAAATGGAGCAGCATCAAAGGCAGAAGAAAGTAGGTTCACCTTTGAAACATTGTTCACAGTAGAACCATTTGGCAAAGATGAACTGCCTTTCTCATTAAGCAAATTAAGCAAGGCATCATATTGATCTCTAGTGAAGGTGAGAGAACCAGAACCAATACCAGAACCATTGCCAAAAGCAGAACCAGAACCATTACCAAAACCATTACCAAAAGCAGCTTCTTTAAGAAAGCAATCAATTCGAGAGGTATCATTACCAGAACCAGAACCAGAACCTACTTGGTTCATTTTACCCACTTGAACCCTATTCTTATATCCAGGTGGATACCCATGTTTCTTATAACAACGTTCAACAGTATGATCATATAGACCACAGTGGACACGGAGAGGCCTTTTAGAAATGTTAGAAGATTTTTTATAATCCCTAAAATATTGTCTACCCGAATTAGATCGACCAGCCAACATAATATGAGATTCATTATCAAAACTACCAGTAGACAATAAGGTTCGTTCATGCTTGACAACAAGGGAAAAACCCCATTAATATCTGGTAAGGGTTTGCGCATCAGAATTTGGGTTTTGGGAACACTGAAATTTTCATTTAATCCACGAATAAAACGTAAAACTAAATCTTGTTTTTTATAGACAGAAGCAGAACAAGAACACGATTTTAAAGGGCGTAAAACACAAATCTCATCCCAAACGATCTTTAACTGGGTAAAATAAGCACAGACCGTGAGATTACCTTGACTGAGGCTAAAAAATTTCTGAAATAGATCAGAAATTCGTAGCAAATCACCCTGGCTGAAACGATCAAAAAGATCGACCCAAAGATCAGCCGCAGTGTCAATCCAGAGCACGCTCTGTGCAATTTCTGGATTCAACGCCCTCTGAACCCACGATAAGACCAGGTTGTTGCACTTCACCCAGACGGAGAAACGAGGATCGAGAGGTTCGGGTTCTTTGATAGACCCATTAACGAATCTAAATTTGTTTTTGGATATCAACGCCATGCGAATCGAGCGCGCCCAATGATGGTAATTCTTGCCATCAAGAAGTAAGGATGTGAGAACCAAAGAAGAGTTTTCACTCGGATGAATATAGAACGGGTCACAAGAGTCATCGTTTTTAAAAAAATTTCGAGAATTATCAGCGGAACGAGAATGGGAATCAAAAATATCATCAACTGATACCATGTTAAGTTTGTGATTTTGTGAAAAGGAAGAAGAATTTGGTTCTAGAGTTTTGCTCACGGTTAAGGAATTTGGGAGAGGAAACGCTTCGTGTGAATTGGGAAAGCCGGATGGTTTGATGTGAGAGAAAAAAATTTTATTTTTATTAATCACAAAAATTAAATATACACTATCCAATATTACAAATATATAGCAATAAAGAAAAATAAAATAAAATAAAAAACAAAGAAAATAAAGACCCTAACCGTCTAACAAACCTAAAACATTAACAAATTTCCTAATAGTGTGTAATCGTACTTACTACACCCGAAAGGAATCGTGTCAATGGTACTCCATCCATCCATAGTGGATATTTTACTTTATCTTCATTGAATATGCATCATTACTTCAATTTCAAACCCTCAACATTTTACATTTCACATAAATTTTGGCTAAATAATTTTACAGCAAACAAATATATAAATATATATACAATCAAATTATACAATTCATTACACTTTTGAATTATTGTATAAGTGTAAATTGATTATTGAAATTAAAAAATTAAATATAAAGAGATATTCCAAAAGAAAAGTGAATTGTTTTATTCAAAATTTACCCTTTAACCGATTGTTCAAAATTACACAATATAATATTTTTTTAATTTTTAAACTGTGTAAATAAATTTTATATTATATATTATTTTGTCAAAAATGTTATAATTGATGTCATAACTTAAAAAGGAAATTTCCAACATCCATCACTTCAATAATTTTGATACTTTTCACAAAAATAAAGCCTAAAGTGATATTATCACAACCTAAGCGTGAAAATATGAAACGTGGATTATATTATCATTGATAAGACATATTATCATCCACCCAACGTGCAATGTTCGGTCTCCAATGGTGGAAACTACTGTTGCGTCCTCCATTTTCACAGGTCAATTTCTATAAAAATATTATCTTTTATAGTGAATTAACTTAGTATGTGTTTAATTACGTTTAAATTCATAATTGTTCATATATTATAATAGTAGTGGGGTCATTTAAATTTTCAAGATATTACACGGTAAAAGTCTCAGCTAAACGAATTCAACCAGTTCAATAGAAAAGACAATGATGTTCATCATAAAATATTCAAGTTTAAGCATTTGTTTGTGTAAAGTGTATAGACCTATAAACAAACCGAACAAATATAAACGAGTATATGTTCATGTTCATTCATTTGATTTAACCGAAAAAATAAACAGACACAAACAACTAAAATATGGAGTATTTTTTAAATTTTTTTAAGAAGTCTGAACCATACATTGAGATTGTTTAGGTTTTTTTATTCATATTTTAAACATATGTTTTTAAAAATTGTTAAATACAATACTTTTGTTATAGAAAATAATAAATATAAATAGACATTGTGAATAAACGAACTATCATAAATGAACGGATTACCAAACGTTCTCAAACAAATGAGCTTTTGTTCGTGTTCATTCATTTAATTAAACGAACAATTTTTTTTTGTTTATGTTCAATCATTTAATAAATAAACGAACATAAACAAACTTCTCGCCAAACAGTTCACTGAACGTTCGGTTCGTTTATAGCCCTAAAAGTACATGTACCTTGTCAAGGAGTTAAGAAAAAATATTAACATATACTATTATACAATCACCAATATCTTGTAAAATTCTCATCCAACTTTTAAATTCTTATCATTTTAATTAGAATATCTCCTATTTTTATTTATATATATCAGTTTAACAATTTTTTCTACATATAATAATTATTAAAATTTATTAAAATGACCAATTAAATAAGTGTCATGAGGTAACCGACAATAATTCAGTTAGTGAATTGTTTCAAAAATTATCTAATCTTAAGGATATTTCTATATGAAAAAAGATGTACAAACTCGAATTTGACTTAATTATATTTTAAAATTAATATTTTATAATTATTTTTTAGAAAAATATTATTTAATTTTAAATTCAAAACAATTTTTTATGCGCGTTGTTTTCACCAACCATTTGTATTTGTAGTGTGGATGTGGTATTATCTAATATAAAATAATGGATCTTTATCTTTGATACTTTTGAATCTTTATCTTAGCTTTTATTTAATATAATTATTTATTTATGATTTAAATATATATTTGGTACCTAACCTAGACATATTCTCTCAAGTTGGTACCTAAAGAATCTTTGCTCTCAAGTTGGTACCTAAAGAATCTTTACTCTCAAATTGGTACCTGAACTAGGCACATTCTCCCAAGTCGGTACCTAAAGAATTTTTGCTTCTAAGCTGGTATTTGAACTAGACACCTTCTCCCAAATCGGTACCAAAAATTCATACATTCTATTAGTCTGGTCCTAATTCGAAACAAATCAATAAATTTAACTCTCTATATTTAAAAATTCTATCAATTTATTTTTTATTATTCTTATAAATTATTTGTTCTTCTTCCAGAAATGTTATATTGCTTTTATGATATAATAAAAGTTCAACATTAAGTTGTTGTTTTTATAGTAGAATGTAGTTATCCAACTATTATTTTGATCTTATAGACTCGGTTGGTTTGAAAGTTTCGTAAAAAATGACTAAATTGATGTAATATTTAAATATGAAAAAGTTAATTTACTAAATTATTTTTAATTAGGATCAAATCGATAGAATGTATACGTTTTGGGACTAAAACTGTTAATAAAAGTATCAAATAGTGAATGAAATTAAAGTTTAAGTACCAATTCGAGAGCAAAAATTCTTTAGATACAACTTGGGAGAATGTGCTTAGTTCAGGTACTAACTTAGGAGTAAAAATTCTTTAGGTACCAATTTGAGAGAAGATACCTAGTTCAAGTACCAAATGTATATTTAAACCTTTATTTATTTATTTAGTTGATTGATTGATTATATAGTTAAACCTGTTTGATTAAAAATGACTTAATGCTTCTGGAAATGAGCTTCCCCGATTGTGTTAAATGTAAATTATATTTTAATAGATTAAATACAATCTTTTATGTTAAAAATTGGCATACGATGATGGACAAAGTTGGATCAAAAGTAAAGGAGATAGGTCCCTTTACCTAACATTTAAATTAAATGCGTGAGGAGATGGTATAATGTGCGAAAGGAATCCGGTAGTTTAAGCACTGTAATTTGTATTTATAAAATATATAATAATTTAAATCATTTTATGTTATGTATTGTGATTTTTCTCTCAACAATGTCGTTTTTAAAGTTCGAATTTAATTTTTTTTTTAAGAAAATAACGTGCCTTGTCATTACATCTAACACTTGTTGGTTGTAGTTTTTTAAAATTTGAGTAAGTAATAAACTAATTTCACTCGATCATTTTTAACCCTTTATATGACTTGCCTTGGACGAAGGGAACTAATTTTTGTTAATTTTGAACATGTTTTTATTTTTTTACTTGAGTTTTTATACAAATTTCTAATCATAAATTTAAATTTATATTAATTTCTTTCTATGCTATGACAAATATTTCAAAACTTCTACAATTATAAATTTCATTATTAATAATTGTGTAATCAAATGAGGTATTGTTGTAAGATAAATTTTGACCAGTTTAAATTTTATACAAAAATATAATATAAATATGACTTGGTTAATAAAATATATAGTTGTTTTGGTAGGACAAGGTATTAAATATTTCAAACAACGTTTAAGTTCAAATTATGACATTGTGAATCGAATAAATTAAAAGAATCGTTTTATAATAAAATTTTATAATATTTAAATATAAATTACCTAATAAATAAATAAATCAAATATCGGGCTAATTTGGGTAAAAAACCATTTTTTATTAATTATATATAATTTTGGCCCACTCAAAGAATTATTTGAAAAAATGACCCTCAAACTTGCCACGTAGTTGAACCTCGCGTTCTCCGGGAAGCGAGGATTGAAATCGCGTTCTACAGAGCGCGGGGTCCATCTACCTGGCATCGTTGTTTGAAATAACGGTTTCTCAGGAACTCGCGTTTTGCAGAACGCGAGGTCCCCGAGAATTTGAGAAGGCGGTTGAATATATCACACAGAAATCGCGTAATGCAGAACGCGAGGTCTGTGCGATTTTGGGTTGAAAAACAAGGGTGGGTAGGCCCGTTTGAGCCCAATTTCGGGCTTATAAATCGTAATTTTTTTAGCGAACATCGAGTTTAGGTTCGTAGTACTGGAAATTCTCTATCGTATGACACCAACACTGTCAATTTCCGTCCATTCTAAACTCGCTTAAAATGGCTTCCAAAACCATATGCTATCATCCTTTTTTGAATGAAATTGCCTTTGAACAACAATTGATAATTTTGGTTTAGTAATCGCATAAAATTAATAAAAAACTGAAATTAAATAAACATTTAAAAGTTTAATTATAATAGATAAAGAAAATTAAAATACGGTATTTTAAAAAAACCAAATGTCTGGAATAAATATATTAACATAAGTACAAATGCATTAGAAAAAAAGGCTAATGATGTCTATGTCCACCCGTTCCGCAGTCGGGTGGACGACGATCCCGATCTGGATTCCTTCGAACAAGTTGTGATGCATCCTCCTGGTCCTGGTCCTCAACAACATCATCTGCGATACGAGGACCTGTGCTGGGCCCGGGCAGGGAGTAAAACAAGCTACCGTGCGGCGTTTGCAAGACAATGCTATAGTCAAACTGAGATGCCAACAGTGGAATATCGATCAGTGGAGGACCACTCGTCGGCATATGGGGACGGTAGGCATTTGAGAAGCCGAAGTCGGGTGGAGGCCTCATCTACTGAAAAGTCGAAGGACCGCTTAAATTCTAAAATGCCATGGCAGAAGATGAGGCCCTTGCAGTGTCAGTTCGTGGTCTCGGACCGCGCTGCCTCGACTGGCTGTGGCTCTGGCTCGCTCGACGTGTGGGGCGTGGGCGGTTTCGGGGAGCCTGGGGAAGCTGTAGCTCGCGCTCCTCGAAAGTAAGGATATACTGCTTCCCATAATGCCCATACCACTGAAAGTAATCGAAATTGACCGAAAGGGACCAATCCAGAATAGGTCAGAGGATGCGTGGGTGACTGGCAAATCGGTCATCCCAACGCTGAATCCAGTCAGCGTGGTAATGGGCCCAGTCAATCTTCGTCTTCCCCTGGCACGTCAGATGGTGGAATTCTTCCAAATTTGGTGGTTCCTCTTGCGGAATCCCTTGGACGTACCCGAACTGTCGGAGAACCCGATCCGTAGGATGCCACACGACAATTTCATAGTTGATCAGCGGCACTGTTGCAAGCCATACGTGCTGGTCACGCAAAATCTCGGGTGGAGTAATTTGCTGAATCACCTCAGAAGCGTAGGGCATCCACACGAACTAAAAAAATTATAACATTTCTAACGGTTATATGAAATATTATTGGAAAAAACGTATGAAAAAATTCAAATGAATTTTCGGATTACCTGGTCGTTCGTCATCTTATCCATAACAAGCCTGTAGTCTTCTTGGTTTTTTGACAGGCTCTGGTGGGTCAGTGTTTCGCTCCACCTATCATTAATGGAAAATAAAAAAATTCGTTAAATAAAATAATTTAAAAATAAAATAAATTGAATAGTACCTCCGAAGAAGCGTAAATAAATAGGGGGCGGGCTGTCTAGGTTGCGGGCTTAAAAAAGGCATCCGAAACTAAGCCCAAGACTGAAGGAGTAAACAACATCCTCCAATAGCTGCTCTAGCATGGTCGACGTTTCTGCAAAGCCCTCTAAAAAGAAACGCCAAAACAGCTGCTCCCCAACATTTTTTCTAGCTTCATCGAAATTGATAAGATGATAAAGCCACATCACGTGCACTTTGGTGTGGGATTTTTTTGGCATTAATATCCCATCGATAATGCGCAAGATGTGGGCACACGCAAACCGCTGTGAAAATAATAAATATTTAATAAACGAAATATATTAAAAATGGTAAAATTAGTGAAAAAAAGAAAGAAAAAAATACCTGGAGTGTTTCGTCATCCGCATGAGGGGGTTTCAAATTCAGCCTCCAAATAAGATAGTTCTATTTTCCCACCGTCCCACGCATCCGCTGAGAGCGCCACTCCCATTATTTCAGTAAATAGATCTGGCCAATTAGCCAATGCTATAACCGTAATAAGATTGTCGTCCGTAGGCAACCCCATATGATAGGCAACATCCTCCAACGTTATTGTTGCCTCACCTATCGGGAAATGAAAAGTGTGCGTGTCTGGCCTCCATCGTTCTATTAGTGCGCTAATCAACGCTGGGTTACACTTCACACCCGCTAAGATCCTCGCTACGTGGCCAAAACCAGCTCGATCAATCCACGTCATGACGACGAGATTAGGTGTGTGGTTGATACGGTTAAGGTAACAAATAAACCAACGTTCGTATCCCTTCAAAAATAAAATAACAAAAAATTAAATAGTTGGCAATGCATGTAAAATAAAAAAATTTAAAAAAACAAAATAAAAAATAATACCTATTGTGTTGTCCTAAAATAGTTACAGCAGTGTTTCGCGTCGTTTCTTAAGCCCGCCATTGTATCTGTTGTGCCAAGACATTTGTGCGTAGCTAGTATCGGGTTCGACCTGAACCAACCCCCAAACGATAAATTCGATACGCCAAGAAATGCAACGTACGCTCCATATAATCCATATAGTTTTGGAGGGGAGGGAGCGTCTTCGTCTTACGTTACGCACGACTATGAAGCATTCAACCCCTTCAATGATTCCTCATATGGACGACACTCAACGTATGTCCCTAGCACTGAGTACGTTCAACCATCTATGGGGAGACATTCTTCTTTTGGTGCTCTTGATTTTTGTCTTGGAAATGCGGTTCCTGAGCGATCTCGTGAGAGATCTCGCGATCGTCGACCACCATGCTCGCCTCCAAGGGTAGCGATCGACGAAGCTTTACTATACCAGCTCCCGGGGGATGCTTCTGACGAAGAACCGATTAGAGAACCCGGGCCCGACGGCGACGAGCTGGGGCTATTCTATGACGAACCAGAAGACTTGACCGTTCCACCAACATATTTCGAAGAACAGCCGGCAACAACCAACTTTCATGTTTCAGCGGCACCTATTTCTATGTACCATCCACCATCCCACTTCACAACGATTGATATGGATGCCATGGACGTTCCTGAATTTTCGCATGACCAAACAATTGACGGCAGACTCAACAGTGCTGATGGTGAACTGGCCATTGGTATGACGTTCTTGACAAAAGAACTGGCGATGGCCGCAGTTAAGCAGTATAACATTCGCCAGGCTGTTGAGACGATAGTGAAGAAAACCCAAGCGAAATACTACAAGGCGCACTGCACCCAAAAGGTTCACGGCTGTAAATGGAAAATCCGTATATCACAATTGAAGAAGGCAGGCGACCGTTGGAGAATAACAAAACTTGTAGGGCCCCATACATGCACCGTTGGTAGCCTAAGCCAGGATCACAAGAACCTCGATGCAAAGTACCTCGCCGACATTTTTATGCCACTGGTCAAAGCAAATCCCAATGTGTCGGTCCCCACATGTCAGGCTGCAGATGAAGGTGTCACCGGCTACCGTCCTGAATATTACAAAGCATGGTATGCAAAGAAGCAGACCGTAGAACAATTGTTTGGCCGATGGGATGATTCTTACAAAGAGTTGTGCCCGTGGCTAAATCTACTGCAGAAACACATCCCCAGAATGGTTGTCAAACTTGATACGGTTTCGGCATACGAAAATGATTGTGTCGTTCGAGGCGTGTCTCAATTCCACCGGTTATTTTGGACTTTCTCGCAGTGCATCAATGCATTCAAGCACTACAAACTGATGGTCCAAATCGATGGCACATGGTTGTACGGAAAGTATACATAGACCCTACTACTAGCTATTGCACATGACGACAATCGAAAATGCGTTCATGTTGTATTCACAATCGTCTCGAATGAGGATTTGGACTCTTGGATGTTCTTCCTTCGGCACCTACGAAAATATGTCCTTGATCATGTAATACGGGCAAGGGACGGTGGGGTTTGTGTTATTTCTGATAGAGGCACAACGCTCTTGTGGGCGCTAGAACGTTTGGGTGAGTATTGGCAGCCTCTATATATTTACCATCATTTTTGCTTGTGTCACATAGCCGCAAACTACCTGCAGCAATTCAAGAACCGTGATGAACGTGAACTGGTGCTCATAATGGGTACGTCTTTTATATCATTTTCATTTACTATATTACTTGTTGCTCGCTTTCATTTACGACCTCTTTGCATGGGTTGTTCGCCCATAACTATTCAACTGTCATCCCTTAGGCAACTCGCACTACAAACAAGAGGTGGAGGAGGTGTTCGAGGAACTGAGAGCGAGAAACAAATATGGCGCAAACTACCTTGAAAAAATCCCGAGGGAAAAATGGCCTCGATCGTATGACGAGGGTAAACGATGTGGTCACATGACAACGAACTTGGCTGAGGCAGTGAACTCATCACCGAAGGGAGTGCAACAATTGCCTATCACTTCCATTGTCAAAGCGACCTGCTATCGTTTGGCTACCCTATTTGCAACCTTGGGAAGGCAAGCAACTGAGTACATGGCAGGTGGACACATAGTCCATCCGGATTTTCGCACAAAACTGTATACTCAATTGCACCAATCAAGACAGATGACTGCAACTCTTTTCTCGCGCGAAGGACACAAGTTCCGTGTTTCAAAATATTTTAGGCGGTTGGAAGGCATTCAGCACAACGCGTACGTGGTAGATCTCAGGGCAAGAACCTGCGAGTGTGGAATATTCCAAACATTCAAATACTCGTGCGCACACGCCATTGCTGCTTGCGCAAACCAACAGATAGACTACATGCAACTAGTCGATCCGGTATACTTACTTCAAACGGTGTTTAAGGTTTATGAAAAAGAGTTTCCTCCAACCGGAAAATAGGTTGATCCGAATGTTATTGACACTGAACCGACCATACGCCCTGATCCAGCACTACTGAGAGACAAAGGACGTCCACGGTCTACACGAATATACTGTGCCGAGGATATGGTCGAACATCGAGAAAAAACCGGACAAAAGAAGCATTGTAGTACATGTAAACATCCTGGACACACAAAGAACAAGTGTCCTAATCGCTCGGCCCCTCGTCTTAATTAATTCATTGTAATTTGTTTAAGCGAGTTCGCCCATAACTATCCAATAAAATCAGTCTAATTCGTTTTATAAAATAGGTCATCTTATACTTTCAATCATTAAAAAAAATATGGTAGGATACTGTTTTCTTAGCGAATTTAAGTCAGTGTAGAATGGACAAAAATTGACCGTGTTGGTGCCATATAATAGAGAATTTCCAGCACTACAAACCCACACTCGATGTTTGCTAAAAATATACGATTTATACGTCTGAAATTCTGCTCGAACATGCCTATCGACCTTTGTTCAAAGGTAATTTCATTCAAAAAAGGATGATAGCATAGGGTTTTGGAAGCCATTTTAAGCAAGTTTAGAATTGACGGAAATTGACTGTGTTGGTGTCATACGATAGAGAATTTCTAGTACTACGAACCCAAACTCGATGTTCGCTAAAAAAATACGATTTATAAGCCCGAAATTGGGCTCGAACAGGCCTACCCACCCTTGTTTTTCAACCCAAAATCGCACAGACCTCGCATTCTGCATAACGCGAGTTCTATGCGATATATTCAGCCGCCTTTTCAAATTCTCGGGGACATCGCGTTATGCAGAAAGCGAGTTTCTGAGAAATCGTTATTTCAAACAATGATGCCAAATAGTAAGACCTCGCGCTCTGTAGAACGCGATTTTAATCCTCGCTTCCCAGAGAACGCGATGTTTAACTACATGGCAAGTTTGGGGGTCATTTTTCCAAATAATTCTTTGAGGGAGCCAAAATTATATATAATTAATAAAAAAGGGTTTTCACCCAAATTAGCCCAAATATCGAGTGATTATAAAAATACAATGTACAATACATAGATCATAAAATCCACCAAATTTCTTTGATTTTGCACACTTGATTTAAATGAGGCAAGGAAGAGAGATAAATTCAATTAGAGTGGAAATGTGAGGGAAAAGAAGTGAAAAAATGAAACAAAACAATGGAAAAGAAAGCCCAACAGCTTGTAATTAAATTGAAGTTACAGTTATGTTAATAGGGTCCTACGTAAGCAACCTGCTGTTCCTCTCATTATTAATCAATCAAGTTGGACTGTTGGAGCCAGCCATAGTAGAATGTATTTATTTCAAATAATTTGAAGAGATATGGAACTGAAAGTACTAAATAATGAGACTACAATTGAACAAATTTTCTCTTTTTTCCTCCGATTTAAGGAAAAATAAAGGAGATGTTTGTGTACCGAATGTAATATTACTTTTAGAAATAAAATTATTTTGTTTATTTGGTTGCAATGTAAAATTATAATATTTAATTGATAGAATGTAAAATTATTAAAGAGCATATTTTATTACATCATCCTCGTGATAAGTTTTTTTTTGTGTTTAATTGGAAGATATTGGTATGAAAGCTGATAGAATTATTTCTATGGTAGTCTATTTAAATTTTACATTTTACATTAATTCTACGAGAATATCATTCTAAAATCTTACATATATTACTTGAATCAAACACATCCTAAATGTTTAAACGTGAGTTATATAAGAGAATGAATCAAGAATTATTTAATTAAATTGTAAAAACATATCAGACTTAAAATCGCAACCTTTATAATTTTCTTCTCTCCTTCGAATAACATATATTTTTCTAGAAAATAATTCTCTGTATGCTAATGCATGTAAAGAGTCAACATCGTGGTGGATACAAAGTCATAAAGGAACCAGAAACCAAATGTCAGTATGTCATAATCTCAAGATAAGAGATAGATCCCACGGCCACGGGTGACGGGTCCATATTATTACTATTAATATTTAATAAAACCAAAGAGGAAAAAAAAGAAGAAAAAAAACGAGAAATTGAAAGCAAGGCAGCAGATGATCATGCAATCATGTTGGATAAGCCCTTATCTCAACCACTATATGGATGAAAAGAGATGGAGAATTGGGATAATGTTGTTAGACTCCATCAAATCTACGTTAAAAAGTCTTGTCGCAAAGTTGAAAACAATGTACTTAGTCCAGCTTCTGTAATATTAATGCAGTGGACCTGCAACTTGGAAGGAATCAAAACTATTACACCAATATGTCGGAAACTTCTTATTACTGTTTAGAATATATATAATATGTGCTTAAGAATTTTATCAATGGCATGCATATATGTATTTTATAGAATATTAGGTTTAAATAGTGAAAACCTTCCCCAGAAGTGCTTCCACCTTTGTATTTTTGTCCAAAAAAAAAAACAAATAATTTGACCACTGACTTGTAATTCTTGACTGAGTTTTCAAGTGCCCAACTACGGTGTTTATTGAGTTGAGCAACTCACAAATAATTCGAGCTCGATTTAGTCAAAACTCGGTTAGCATTCGATTCGAAATTAATTTTGGCTCGAGATCGTAGTGAGTTAAGTCGAGCATGGCTCAACTCGACCCGATAAGTTCGTGAGCAGCTTGTTATTTTTTTAATAATTTCTATTATGATTTTTTTTGTGGTTATCTTAAAAAATTATGTTCCAAGAAATTTAAATATTAGTTGAGAACTCTAAAAAGGTTTAGTGAATTGTTAGGTAATTTACCCATAAAATTTCGGTTCAAATTTTTAAAACGTTTTGTATTTCTTGAGAATTAAAAAATTAATTTGTATTAATAAACAATTAATTATAATAATAAATCATTTTTATTAAAGTCTTTGCTTTTTTCTTTTATTATTACTTTATATATAAAATTAAAAAAAAGAGAGGAAAAGACTTCAATTTCCGCTTCTTATATAAAAAAAGGTTATGGCCATGTTTGGCAATTAGCGGATAGCTGATAGCTGATAGCGGATTACATTAGCTGATAGCTGATAGCTGATTGCATTAGTTGATTTGACTAGCGGATTGTATTAGCTGATTGTATAAAAGTGTTTGGCAAAATTAACTGATAGCTGATAGTTGTTTGATTATTTAAACAAGTAAAATGACATATAAGGACATGATTATATTTAATACTTGTTTGAATAATTTATCATTTATTAATATTTTGTATCTAGTAAATATTAATTAGATTTGTAAAAAATATTTTTAATATAAATTTCCTAAACATATTTGAAAGATTTATATATTAATTTATTATTTATATAATTATTAAATTTTTTATATGCACATATGTGATAATAGAAAAATAGAATTAACTTACAAATGTCACCATATAAATTAGTAGTAACAACAAATAAGTCCAATATTTAATATGTTATTATTTATATTAAAAAAATATTATTATTTAATTTGGATTTTTTTGAAGATTTTTGGTAATTGTTAAGGGTAAAAGAGTCATTACAACTCTAATATCAAACCTCTAATCTCAAAAAGCTCATATTAGGAGCTTTTTCAAAATTAGCTTTTTCACCCCAATCTGCTCTTTCAATCCGATATTTACCAAACATCAATATTAGCGGATTTGACTAGTCAAACCTCTAATTATACCTCAAACCTCTAATTTTTGCTCAAACCGCTATTTACCAAACAGGGCCTATATTTTGATACACAAGTTGTCTAAAAAATTCCTAGCCCTAACATCCCAAACTTTAAATCCTAAACTATAAATGCTAATCATAAACCTTAAATTCTACACCATACAACTTAAATTTCAAACCCTAAACCACAACCTAAATCTTTGAATCCTAAAACTGAAATCCACAACTAAAATTTACACAAGCTTGTGTATCAAAGTATTTTTCATAAAAAAATTCGATTGAAAGTTAAAACCTCAAAATTTCTAAGGCATTTTCTCCTTTGTTGTTCATCGAAGATTATTGAGAAACTAAAAAGAGTCTCACACTCGAATATCAACTTCATCTCTAACTCGGTAATGACAGATTCATTTATTTGTCTCCTCTGACCTCAAGTTCCCCCCCTGAATTTTTATGTTTATATTAAGCTCTAATAGTTTCACTAGATTTTACGTATATTTAAAAAAAACTAGGTAAAAATTTTGGTGAGCTTAACAAGCAACGAGTTGAGTCGAGCAATGAATTTTTTAACGAGTATGAGTCGAGCAAAATTTTATCGAGCTTAACGAATAACGAGTCGGGTCGAACAACTACTCAACTCGCGATCGACTCACTCGATAATCACCCATATGCCCAACTGTCTTGTTACGTATATAGTTGAAAATTTTCAACGATTAGGGGTTTTGACGTCTTCTAGAAATGTAAACGAATTGTTTACGGTTTCTGGATTTGATTTTCGAGATGTGTTTCAATACTCCCGTCAGTAGGTTCGATTTTTTACGTTTGAAATTACTGAATGTATAATTACAACAAAAAAATTAAATATTCTATAGGTGAAATATCAGATTTTTTCAACGAAAATTCGCATCTGTGATTTTCCCGAGAAAATTATGGCTCCCAAAGGAGTAGATGTACATGATTTGTATGAACATTGTTTTGAAAGCAATGTTTTGAGCCCTTTCCACGTGAAAGGTTAACAGCCTGTCGTCAATGGTGTTGGTGATGTATGGTGTGATCGATGCATGAATATAATGGAATTTAAAATAATAATAAAAATTATAAGTGCATTGACATTAATTCGATATATTATACTATTTGGTCATCATCGTCTTCAAGTTTATATATAAATACGACGAACATGTCATTTCAATTAAACGTATTACATGACACATTTGGAAACCCAGATTTGAAAATGACATCCCAAGATCCCACGACCCTTAAAATAGGGGTCTAAATTCCTATGTATATATGATTTTTATATGAGTATGAACATCACGACACATTTCGAATCTCATGTTTGAAAATAGCATTCAAAGATGCCATGGATGTCTAAAAGAGAAGTCCAAATGTCTCGTTTAGCAAAAATAATTTGGATAAAAAATATTAAGTACAAATCAAAATGTGTATATATTTAAGGATAAATATTCTATAGACAAGCGATGAAAACTGAAAGTTTCCACAAACGCCTTAGTTTTAGGGTATATAGAGTTAGTTTAGGGTATAGGGTTTAGGGGTTTAAGTGTAAGGAGTTAGAATTGAGGCATAGTTGTTTCAATTTAAGGTTTAGAGTTATAATTTAGGGTTTATAGGTTAAAACCTAAATCCTCGCCATATTATTCTAAAAACTAAACCCTAACTTATAACCCTAAATTATATTCATACACCTTAAATTGAAACAACTATCCCTAAATTCTAAACCTATACACCTAAACCCATAAACCCTTTACTATATAAATTAACTCCATATACCCTAAAACTAAAGCGCTTGTAGAAACTTTCTATTTACACGGCCAACGTATAAGATATTAATCCTATATTTAATTGTATTATTAAAAACAGAAAACAATTATAGTAAAGAGTGGTGGTTAGTTAACGCGTGACACCAATTTACTAGAGATTTTATTAATAATATGGATATATAAATTAATTATCAAAAAGTATTGTTTATGTTACTTTTTGTTGGCTATAATGAGTTTTGATTCAATAAATATTGGTGCATTTCTTTAATCACAGAGTTTTGTTTCTCAATTTTACAACCAAATTGATATACACATGTATTTTAAATAATACAAGTCGTCAATTTACTATCATTCAACTGTCTAAAAAATATAAATCAAATAAGTTTTATATAGCGTAAGTAAATATATATACCGGTTATACAATTTTAATTTTTTTTTTAAGTTTTACACATTTTTTGAATTGTTGGATGAGTAAAACGGATAACTGAGATTGACAGTAAAATATGTAAAGATTATCACTTGAAAAAAAATAACGAATTATTCTCAGTCATCCCTTTCACTTTTATATATATAAACAACATAGAGAAGCAGACGTGCGATAGTATTGAGATTAATGTATTAGGTTGATGTTTTTTTTAAACAAAATTAATTGTTATTTTTTATTGAGTATTTAATTTTGAATTCATAAATCATAAACACTGAATTTTTGTTAGAACAACCATTTTTATGTATTATGTAAAATCGTTTCATATAATCATATTTGATAACTATAAATCTTGAATTTTAACAATTATTCGTTCATCAAATTTATTTCTATTAAAATTATATTTACAAGATTTTGAATAGTCTCGTGTTATAATAAAATTAAAAAAGATTAATTAGTTCTCGAGTCTTAATAGATTCAAGATAATTTATTGTTCATTTAACCGAATACTTTTTTCTTATAATCATTAGTATTTAGTTCATTAGTCGACTAGTCCGAAACAAATATTGTAAATGTTGATTATAGATCTACTCTACTACTCTAACTTGTTTCATTCACAAGTCAACTCTAGTATTTAAAGTTTGAATATTGTTTAATGGATTCATCTCGTTAGACTGACCAATAGTTAGTTATCCAATATAATGTTAATATTAATCATTGGAAAATACTTTAATTATTCAATACTTTAATATTCAGCTTGTGTAAATTTTAGTTTATACAAGCCTTTAAATTTTAGGGTTTAGAAGTTTAGGTTATGGTTTAGGGGTTTAGTGTGTAGGGGGTAAAATTTAATGTTTATGATTATAATTAAGAGTTTAGGGTTTAAAGTTTAAGTTTTAGGGTCTTAGGGTTAGAGACTTAAGTTTTAGATTTTATAACTTAAATATGAAGAGTTGTGTAAATTTTTTTATACGACTTGTGTATCAACATATAACCCTTAATCATTAAGCACATTCAAAAAAAAATAATTGTCAATATTTCAATATTTTATTTAAAACACACTAAATTAAATTATGTCAAACAAGCCGGGGGATTCAAGGGACTTCAGAGGAAAATATAAAATATTAGGCAAAAGAAAATGAAAGTTTGAACCAAATTACAGAGGCATAAAAGATGGACCAAAAAGGAAAATAAAAAATTTGTCTATTGAATATGGCTCATAATACAAAAAAGATTCATTTTTGATTGCCAAACTCAGATATGGGGAAGCTTTACCTTCTTTAGAATAATTCTTATTCAAAAGTCATGGGCCGGTCTATTAAATTACAAAAATAAATAAATAATGGAATAAAACTAATTTGACTGATATTGTTTATTTAATATTTTCTAGATGTCTTAGTTGGAACTTATGCAGTTCAGTTTCTATTCGGGGGAATGTTTCATATGCCCCATAAGGGTTAAATTATAGATTTAAGCATTAAATAATCAACATTACTCTGAATTATTAAAAAAATCAGTTATGTTTATATTTTCACTCAATTGAGTACTCGTACCAGTAAAATGAATAAAATAAACGCTTTGATTGATGCGAATCGTTATTGTATTGATGTGATCGTTAGCGGTGTTGACATAACAATTAATTTTGTTAACGTCACTGTCAACATAGAATAATAATGCGACAAAAAAACTACTTAAAATATATAATTGAAGTGTATATAATTCTTAAAAATATAAATTTTCTGAAATATTTAATTAAATATTTCTAATTTTTATATAATTTTTCTTAAGATTACAATAAGCTTTCGATTTTTAAAAAATAAAAATAAAATTCTTATGTTATTATTTCACATTAATTGTCATATTAATAAAAGTAACAACCACATAAGTATAATAACAATCAGGCTCGACTAATAACGGTAGCTTTTCATGGGGCCTCATTTGTAGTTGTGCTAACAAAGGCTTAAATTGAGAATGAGCACATGTTTTAGCCATTTTTTATGGGCCTCACCCCACTTTGTCATTTTATACTTATTAGCTAACATCATCATCCTATTCAAACCCTTTAAAGTTAAAACATTAATATAAAATTTTACACGTTAAAGGTGCGTTTGGTTCACAAAATGTAAGATTATCTTTGAGAATAAAATTCTCGAAATGTAACATTACCTGAGATATTACTGGGAATGTTAAATTACCTTGTTTGGTCGAAGGAATATAAGAGTACTTAGAAGTAAATTTTACTATATTGTTTTTGTGATATATTTTTTTAACAAGTTAAGCTTTCAATGTTAATTTAAAAATATTTGCTTAAAGATTCATACAATTATACTTAGCATATTACTAATATAATTAGTGTAAACAATATGAAATATATATTTTTATTAATATTAAATTTTTTTATAACTAAATTCAAATAAATAAATATTTCATGGGTAAAAACGTTTAAATGTTAAACTAATATAAAATAATTTTTAAATAAATATACTTCTCAAATATTAAAACATGATTGAAATAATAAAATGAATAAAAAATTACATAAAGTCAAGAAAAATGATAAATAGGAGATGATGATCGTATCAAGAAATACTAAGTTACGAGGATTTCTACGAAAATATAACATAAAACCAATAAACTCAAAGATTCTCCTTGTAATATAATATGTGTCTATTTTATTTTCTTACTAAAATTTTATAAAAAATGTAAAAAAATATTTAGACATTTTATCAAAAATTTCTATAGCCATGATTTTTTTCTTTTATTTAAATATTAAAATAATTTTAAATATGTTTAAAACCATTTAAATATTAAACTAATATAAAATAAAATTATTTAATAAACGCAAGCCATTTAAATATGCTATAACGTATCCAAATTAAGAAAACTCATTACTTCAAGGGTAATTTTGTCCAAATTTGGCAGGAATCACATTCTCGGAATGTTGACAAAAAAGCAATACTGTTGGTAATAATCTTTTTCAAGTTGGTGGGAATAAGGACAAACCAAACATGAGAATAAGATTCCATAAAAAATTATTACCCATGATAATAATCTTTTCTGTGAATCAAACTCACCCTAAAGGGTTATTGAAAACAAATGGTAATATATTGAAAATGGAATATAATTAATTGACTTGATAAAATAATAAACGTAATTTAATTTAAGATTGACTTTAAAATTTTTAAATTTCAAGACATTCCATTTTATTTAATCTATACTAATTGAATATTCGAAAGAATATTAAGAGTATTTATATTTAAAAAATAGTATATCCACACTAGAATTTTTACGAGAAGGAGAAAAAAATTTCTTTTCAAATTTGAACCGTTGTTTCGTATGGCACTTGCTGCGAATCAACAACTCAAAATTATTCAAGTGACAATCTTGTAATTTATTGGTTGTCCTTTCTTGTTTTAAATGTATTTAAGGTGATTTCCTAACAAAAACAATGAAAAATAATGAATAAAATGGTTTAATCGTATTTCTATGATTAATTAATGAAATTTTAAATTAATAGTTCAAATAGATAGAATATATTTTCGTTCTATAGAGGCCTATTTTTCAGTTTTCGTTCAGGGCCTCGAAAATATCCGAGACAACCTAGGTAACAATTAACAACAGTTAAAGATATATTTAATTACCAATTGTTGAGTGGATTAATCGAATCGAAAATGGCCGAAAGGGGGTGAATTGGATTTTTAAAATTGAAGGAAGTGAATTGAAAATTTAGAAATTGAAGATAAGACAATTTATAGTGGTTCAAGCTTAGAACAAGCTCTACATCCACTACCTTAGCTCCCACTAAGGATTTTCAACCAATTTCACTAGAAATTCGTCCCATTTTCTCGGATTAGGAGGAAACCTTACAATCGGTTAATCTTACTACCCAAAGATTAACCAAGACTCTCTCAAATACAAAGATTGTTGGAAAATGAAAAATAAACCTCACAAGGTAGAATATTTGCCGCAAATTACAAGTTCTCTCAACCCAAATTGATAAAAGATGAATACAATGAAAGTCACTCAATTGGGTACAAGGGTTTGGCTTTAATAACTCAAGAATGGATTGAATTTTTGCTTTGTTGTTCACTTGTTCATTAGTTGGTACTGTAGCTTTAATGGCTTGCTTTTATACCCCTTCATTGAATTCTAGCCGTTTGGGTGGTTGGCATCATCAATAGAGCAGTTGGGCTCCCTTTTTCCCACCATAAATGCAGTTATGCAACATCATGTTTTGTAACACTCAGGCTCGTATCGATACCTGTCTTAAAATAGAAAGAGTCGTTTGTGTGTAATAAAGAGGTGTATCGAAATGCTCGAAGGCGTATCGAAACGGTTAGGGGTCGTATCGAAACGATGTTGCTCACAAATGAATATGCTAAAATGTATATCGAAACACCCAATGGGTGTATCGAAACGGGTAACAAAAATTCAAATATTTTTCAGATTTTAATATCTGACAAGTAGCAGCTTTATCATTAAATGCTCAGATTTGAAAAATCTTAACCCCCGTATCGATACGGGTAAGGTCGTATCGAAATGCTATTGAAAATATTAAAGACCGAATGAAGGCTGTATCGCAACAAATAAGGCCATATCGAAACGTCAGTCCCGAAATGGGAACTTTCGTATCGAAACGAAATTTTCTTGTAAGCTCGTAAGATCAAGCCGTATCAAAACGCCTGGGCGATTTTGTGCAATTTGACTTTTAAAACACTTAGAAAATTTTATAGGGTTTAAGTTTTGACTTTAAAACATTTTAAGACTGAAATATACTTGTCAAATGTGAGTCTTGTGAGTACTTAAAACTTTATTTACTTTGCAATTAGGTTCTTAGACTATTTGTTATATTAAAATCAAACATTGGTTTTACAATCTCCCCCTTTTTGATATAACAAAACCAAAGTAAATTTTTAAGTAAACTCCCCCTAAGTTTAAGCTAAGTTTTGAAAGATTTTCAACCAATTTCACTAGAAATTCGTCCCATTTTCTCGGATTAGGAGGAAACCTTACAATCGGTTAATCTTACTACCCAAAGATTAACCAAGACTCTCTCAAATACAAAGATTGTTGGAAAATGAAAAATAAACCTCACAAGGTAGAATATTTGCCGCAAATTACAAGTTCTCTCAACCCAAATTGATAAAAGATGAATACAATGAAAGTCACTCAATTGGGTACAAGGGTTTGGCTTTAATAACTCAAGAATGGATTGAATTTTTGCTTTGTTGTTCACTTGTTCATTAGTTGGTACTGTAGCTTTAATGGCTTGCTTTTATACCCCTTCATTGAATTCTAGCCGTTTGGGTGGTTGGCATCATCAATAGAGCAGTTGGGCTCCCTTTTTCCCACCATAAATGCAGTTATGCAACATCATGTTTTGTAACACTCAGGCTCGTATCGATACCTGTCTTAAAATAGAAAGAGTCGTTTGTGTGTAATAAAGAGGTGTATCGAAATGCTCGAAGGCGTATCGAAACGGTTAGGGGTCGTATCGAAACGATGTTGCTCACAAATGAATATGCCAAAATGTATATCGAAACACCCAATGGGTGTATCGAAACGGGTAACAAAAATTCAAATATTTTTCAGATTTTAATATCTGACAAGTAGCAGCTTTATCATTAAATGCTCAGATTTGAAAAATCTTAACCCCCGTATCGATACGGGTAAGGTCGTATCGAAATGCTATTGAAAATATTAAAGACCGAATGAAGGCTGTATCGCAACAAATAAGGCCATATCGAAACGTCAGTCCCGAAATGGGAACTTTCGTATCGAAACGAAATTTTCTTGTAAGCTCGTAAGATCAAGCCGTATCAAAACGCCTGGGCGATTTTGTGCAATTTGACTTTTAAAACACTTAGAAAATTTTATAGGGTTTAAGTTTTGACTTTAAAACATTTTAAGACTGAAATATACTTGTCAAATGTGAGTCTTGTGAGTACTTAAAACTTTATTTACTTTGCAATTAGGTTCTTAGACTATTTGTTATATTAAAATCAAACATTGGTTTTACAATCTCCCCCTTTTTGATATAACAAAACCAAAGTAAATTTTTAAGTAAACTCCCCCTAAGTTTAAGCTAAGTTTTGAAAGATTTTAAAAAAATTAACTTCACCCCTTCTCCAATTTTTGTTAGATCAAAATCATAATAAGCAATATAAAGGGAATAACATAATTCAATGAGGGAATAAGCAATATAAAACAAACAACTTAAATTTCATTAAGCATTAAAGCATAAGAGTTCAAAACAAATAGAAATCCAAACTTAAATCTTAAAAGCATAATTCAAAAAACAAGAAATCAAAGCATAGGTTCTAAAAGGGAATAACATAGATAGGTGCATAAAAAGAGAAATCCTAAATGAGATGATATGCAATGAGATGCAAAGGGCTATGTCTCGTCGCCATCTTCATCTTCATCATTAGCATTGCTCCTTCGAAATTGCCCTCACTCTCCATAAAAGCCGGTAAAGGAGATGTCCATCGATGTTTGTTGAGTTTTAACTGAAGTAAGTCGATTCTCAACATTTTGAACTCGTGCCTCCAAAGATGTGAAACGAGTATCAATAGAGGAAAAACCGGAGGTCATGGAAGTATCCAACGAAGCAATGTTGGTTTGAAAGCTATTGAATTGCTCAGTGAGAAAAGTCATGAGAGATTCATTGTTGGTTAGAGCAACTTGAGCTTAAGGTTCGGGGGCCGCAACTTGAGGAGGATTCTCAACATGTACCCAATCTCCATCAATGTAGTGAAATTTGCAACGGATAAAAGCTCTCTCATTAATGGGATCCTTGAGAGATTCTGGAAAATCAAGAGAGCAATCTATCCCCAATTTCGACAACAAATAACTCAATGTGGTTCCATATGTGAATGAAGTGACAAGATCCGAGTTATGATTTTGGAGAAGATACACCGTCTCGGCAAACATGATTTGGAAAAGATTTGGTTGACGTTCCTCACGAAAGCAACGAAGCCAAAAGTCGTCGACTTAGTGGATGTGTGAGAACTTTCCTCCGGATGGACGAAACCACCAAGAGTCCATGAGGTGAAGAATGAGATCATGAGCATCAAGGACCGTAGCGGAGCCACCAAGAGTATGTCCCAAGGAGTTTTCATCCGAAATACCTTCATCTTCAAACCCAAAAACATTGACTAAAGTTTGAGGATCAATCCGAAACTTCTTCTCCATAAGGTAGGATTCAATGACAATCACCTGAGAACGATCGGCATTGGAAATACACTGGGCATTGGCATAAAAGAGAAGAGCCATGTTACGGTACAAAGTACCAGTAAGCTCAAAAAGGGCATGAAACACCAACGCCTCAATAAAGGAAGATAAGAAAACTTAAAACGTTTAGAATCCAAAAAGGGTATAGAAGTAACACGCTTACATTGAATTTGATGATCTTGAAAAAGTTTGAAGTTGTTGTGGGCTTCATTGGTTCAAAAACTCTTTTGATAAATTAAAGTGAGGTTGAGACGAGGGGATTCATCATCGTTGTTTGTGCTTCCCCCAGCCTTATCAGTTCTTAATCTCTTTCTAGAATCCATATTCAAAATCCGAAAACAGATCAAGATACAAAACACATGTATGCATAGATCAACTAAGTTCAATCCAATATTTAATCCATTATTCAAGGTATTGATAAAAATCTATAAAATATAGTCTAAAAACATATATAAATATAAAACAATTTTTTGGTAAAAAGAATTTCAAAAAACAGTGTAGAAAATATATGGTATATTTATATATTCGAATAAAAAATTCAGTTTTGAAAGAATTTTTGCAAAATTTTCAAAACCCATAGTATATATATATGTTTTATATACAAGTATTATTTAAAAAACAATATAGAATTTGAAACGAAATTGAAAAAAAAAAGAAAAAAAAGTTTTATACCTTGAGATGAGATTATGGATGAATGGATGGATGGATGATAATGCACCAAATTGATGAATTTGCTTAGACTTGAGTTGCTAATCAAAAGTCCTCAAATATTTGTGTGAAAAACAAAGGGATTGATGAGTATTTATAGGGGAAAATCTAGGGTTATGGATTTGAAAGAGTTTGTATTTAATAAAAAGTGGTTGAAAGTTGGGAAACTCTTTTTAATGCTCCTTTTAGGCTGTTGCGGCTATGCGTATCGATACGCCACCTAGCGTATCGAAATAGGTGTATCAGAACGCTTCGAAGCCGTACCAAAACATGCATTCGTATCGGTACAAGTATAAGCCGTACCGAAACATGATCGATGCCCGTATCGAAATGCTTTCTAGTCGTATCTTTCCAAGAGCCCGTATCGAAACACCTTTGCTTGTTTCGATACACCCTAGCTAGAAAATGCACTCCAGGAAAGAAATACAGAGCCCATATCGAAACACTTGCTTCTGTTTCAATACACTTGTGCCAGAAAATGCATTTTTGAACTGAGTGAAGTTCAAAAATTGAATTTTTAATCGATCCTAAAAGCATGTGAATGATAAATGAGCAACATTTATGAACTAAAACAGATACATACTCTCCCTAGCAACAAGCATAGATGGATCAAGAGGCAAAATTGCATAAACAAGACCATCATTCAAATTCAAGCAAAATTTTGACATTTAAGGGCTCTAAATGGTCAAGATAAGCTAGTTAGACCTAACTCTCTCCTAAGAGTCCAAAAACGCTCTTTGTCTAATGGCTTTGTAAAGATATCCGCTAGTTCGTTTGAGGTATCACCATATTCTAGAACATCATCATTCTTTAAGACATGGTCCCTAATGAAATGGTGTCTTATCTCTATGTGCTTGGCTCTAGAATGTTGGATGAGATTCTTAGTGAGACATATGGAACTAATCTTGTCACGCTTAAGGGATATGATACCTACATCAATTCCATAGTCCAGAAGTTGTTGCTTCATCCAAAGGACTTGAGCACAACAACTTCCGATCGATATATGTTCCGCTTCGGTGGTAGATAAGGCTACACTATTTTGTTTCTTAGAGAACCAATATATGATCATACTACCTAGGAATTGGCAAGTTTCGGAGGTACTTTTTTTATCTATCTTACAACCTCCATAATCCGCATCGGAATAAGCATGTAGACTAAAGGAAGAGTCTCTAGGATACCAAATGCCTAAACAAGGTTTGTCTCTAAGGTATCTAAAGATTCTCATAATGGCTACAAAGTGTGATTCTCTAGGGCTAGCTTGAAACCTAGCACATAAGCAAACACTAAACATGATATCGGATCTACTTGCGATAAGGTAAAGCAAAGAGCCAATCATAGAACGAGAAAGCTTAGAATCAATACACTTACCTCCTTCATCTTTGTCAAGCTTAATTGATGAGCTCATTGGAGTGGCTTGAGGCTTAACATTCTCCAAGCCAAACTTCTTAAGCATATCTTTGATGTACTTACTTGATTGATGAAGATGCCATCATTCCTTTGCTTGATTTGGAGCCCCAAGAAGAATGAGAGCTCCCCCATCATGCTCATCTCAAACTCACATTGCATTAACTTAGAAAATTCTTGGCAATAAAACTCATTAGTAGTACCAAATATAATATCATCAACATAAATTTGTACTACTAAGATGTCATTGCCATTTCTTTTAATGAAAAGTGTAGTATTCACCTTGCCCTTTTCAAAACATTTTTCAACAAAAAGTTTGAAAGCCTTTCATACCAAGCTCTAGAAGCTTATTTCAAACCATATAAAGCTTTAGTTAGTTTAAAAACATGGTTTGGGTAAATTGAATCTTCAAAACTGGGTGGTTGTTCAACATACACTTCCTCATTAATAAAACCATTTAAAAATGCACTTTTAACATCCATTTGAAAAAGCTTGGAGTCATGATAACATGCAAATGCAAGAAGTATCCTAATTGCTTCCATTCTAGCTACGAGTGCACAAGTTTCATCAAAATTGATTCCCTCTTCTTGAGTATAACCTTGAGCAACAAGTTTAGCCTTGTTCCTCACTATGTTATCACTCTCATCTAGTTTGTTTCTAAACACCCATTTAGTTCCTATAATAGACTTATTACTAGGCCTATAAATTAATGTCCAAACTTTACTCATCTCAAATTGATTAAGTTATTCTTGCATGACCAATATCCAAAAATCATCTTTTAATGCTTCTTTGATATTTTTAGGCTCAATGCATGAAATAAATGCAACATTATTAATCAATCTAAGAGAGGATATAGTGGTCACCCCTTGGATGGATCACCTAAGATTTCACCATCTTTGACATAGTTGAGTTCCCTTGGGTAGCTCACTTCATTTTCTCCTCAGTACGAGAATACACAAGGATATCATCAATGAACACCACAACAAACTTGTCCAATTATTCATGGAACACTCTATTCATCATGTCCATAAAAGCTGCAGGAGCATTCGTCAAACCAAACGACATCACAAGGAACTCATAATGCCCATACCTCGTTCTGAAGGTTGTTTTTGGCACATCCACATCCTTCACCTTAAGCTGGTAGTAACCTGACCTTAAGTCAATCTTAGAGACCACAGTCGCTCCCCGAAACTAATCAAAAAGATCATCAATCCTCGGCAAAGGATACCGATTCTTGATAGTCAACTTGTTCAGCTGACGATAATCGATGCACATTCTCATAGCGCCATCCTTCTTCTTCACAAACAAGACCGGTGCACCCCAAGGTGACACACTCGGCCGAATGAAACCACGATCAATCAACTCTTGAAGTTGCGTCTTCAACTCCTTCAACTCCTTAGGTTCCATACGATATGGAGCAATGGACACTGGAGTTGTGTTTTCATACAACTCAATTCCAAACTCCACCTCTCGGCTAGGAGGCAATCCAGGTAACTCCTCCGGAAACACTCCAGGAAACTCTCGTACAATCCTGATATCTTGAACGCACAACTCCTTAGAGCTAGGATTCATCACAAAAGCTAGGTAAGCCTCACAACCTTGCCTCAACATTCGGCTTGCTTCCAACGTAGACACCACATTGGCAAGAAACTTCATATTCTCGCCAACCACCACTACCTCGTAATCATCCGCAAGTTTCAACGAAACTTGCTTGTTCTCAAAATCCACTACAGCTTGATGTTCAACAAGCCAATCCATACCAAGGATTACATCAAAACCATAGAATGGCAATTCCATGAGATCAACAAGAAAAACATGGTTTTGCATTTCCAAGGGACATCTTCTAAACAACCTCCGTGTTACGACTGTCTCACCAAAGGAACTAGTCACACGCACACCAACATCCAAAGACTCAACAAGTAAACCAAGCAATTGAGCATGTTCACGCAATATGTATGAGTGTGTAGATCCAGAATCAATTAAGGAAAGTAATGACAAGGATTGCAAAGTAAAGGTACCTACGATCACATCCGTATCATTTCTCCCCTTACGCTGAGCATACACTTGAGCCTGACCACCACCCTCAGGTTGAACAGCCACCACATGCGCCACATTTCTCCCACCATCATCTCTGCGCTGAAAGTTACCACGGCCGCGCCCACGACCTCTCTGTGGTGCAACTACCCTAGGAGCACGTCCCTGACCGCCACTGGCCACAAAGGACACTCCCTTCTCATGTGATTTGCCGAACCACAATTCCAGCATGAATTACCTGTCACTACAACAGGAGCCTGAACCTCTCTCGCTGCTCGAGGACAATCTCGCCTCAAATGGCCACGAGATCCACACGTCCAGCACGTGTTCTGATCAGCCCTCATCCTATCTCCCTGAACAGGCGCACCATGCCCTCCATTACCATGCCTAGCAGAAGACTGATACCTCTTATCTCGTCCTCTCTTGTTTCGTCCACCACCAGAACTATAATCAGCAGCTCTTTTGCCCGAGCTAGAACTAACGCCTCTGGAAGACAAACCCAAGTTCTGCTCGATGTCATTCGCTCTACTCACCAGCACATCAAAATCTGTATACTCAGCAGCAAGCATAAAAGTCTTCACGCCCGTCACCAAACCATAACGGAAGCGTTCACACCTCTCCCGCTCATCAGGGATTAGCTCAAGTGCGTACTGACTAAGGCAGACAAACTGGATCTCATACTCAGCCACCGTCATGCTTCCTTGCACAAGAGACATAAATTCTCTTTTCTTCTCATCTAGGTATTGCACACCCAGATACTTCCGCTTGAATGCGTTCAAGAAGAACGTCCAAGTCACATCATTTTCCTCCATTCCAGAGATAGTGGTCGTCCACCACGTATAAGCATCATCATGCAGCAGTGATACCACACAACTCAACTTCTGCACATTGTTGTAGTTCATTTGCCCCAAAATCCTCTTGGTTCTTTCCAACCAAGATTCAGATCCTTCCGGAGATAAACCTCTGAACTCAGTCCTTCCCAGACTGCGAAGACGTTCCAAGAGCAATCTCACGTTAGCATCACCCTGATGCGCAGCTCCGTGAGCTCCAGCTACTGCTGCCTAAAAGGCTCCCGCAATAGAGTGAATCAGCACAGTCATGTCAGGAGCAGCTTGCCCCTGCACACCTTCAGGTCCATCAACCCCAGTACCAGCACCAACACCAGCATTTTCACCTCTAGCACCACCACCGCCGAGTGGTCCACCACCAGGATGAGGAGGTAAATCCACAACATTTTCAGCATTCTCCTCATTCTCATTCTGAGCCATAGCTCTCGTATTCATTCTCATCTCCCTACGTGGCCCCATTTACAAGAAAAACAATGCACTGACACAAATGCTATAAACATAATTAGGCTCAACAAGGTAAGTAATCCAAGTACTCAAGCTCATTTTCCAAAAACAATTCCTTTCATTAGTTTTGATATGGCAATGGGATCCCCTAACACATTCTATCATAGCATATCATCACAATTGAAACCATGCATCACAATTCAAACAACATTCTTCTATCCAAAAGGCATATCATGCGAATACACATACATCACCCACATAACCATTCCCATTTACACGAGAACTCAGCTCTGATACCACCAAATGTAACCCCCTTAGCCCGACCTAGACGGTTGACCCGAACTACGGAGATTACACGGGGAAAATCAAAGTCAACCTAAAAGTCAACCTTGATTAACGACCCTCTTTTTTTCTCTTTTTAATCTTGTCTAGATACATGTTAACCCTAGGTGAACACTCGAGAAACATATATGTGTAAAGCACAGCGATCGGATTTCAGAAAGGGACTCAATTGCGCAATATACAAATGTTAGGGACCAAAACGTAAATTCTATAAATTAGAAGGTCATAATTGATTTTAAAGTTACCAATATGAAATTAGTCATATTACATGCTTCCCTATCAAATTTCACCTTAATTGGACATCTCGAACTCATACAATTGCAAACTCGACTTTCGGGACTAAAACGTAAAGCTCGCAAACTTCAACACCATTCAAATCAGTGCCCAACGGTCATCTGTTTCGAAACGGCATTGACCGTTCCGAAACGTGGGTTGGTTCCGAGACCGGTTCCGAAACAGGGTATTCCAGTAGCTAAAACATTTCGGAACATCCTCCAGCCGTTTCGAAACACGAAGGCCATTACAGGCCCCCATTTCGAAACGCAGTGAGTGTTCCGATACGGTTTGCCCATAAGCTGCAGATTTAGCTGGTTTTTCATACATGAATCCATCCAAACACTACCTAATGACTTCCTAGTCAAACCAACAAGTCATCATACATATATGGTGCATATTTATAACCCCTAAACACATTCATAGCATCAAACATGAAATTTCACATGTCTATAGGCATGCTTCCTATTATCCAAAACCAAGCAACCAACCAAACTTCAAAACAAGCATTAATAGGTCATTTATAAATTCAAACCATCAAAAGCAACATGCCGCAACCTAGGGAGTGCAACACATCTCCCAAAACATGTCTTAGATTCCCATTGCCAAATTACCAAAACTAATAGTGTATGAAAACATCACCATACATGAGCTTGATTTCCCTTGGACTCTCTTAGCTCCCTTGTTGCCCTCAAACACCTCAATTATCTGCATTATTAGTAAGAGAGAGAGCGTAAGCACATTTGCTTAGTGAGGCATGCTTTAAAGAAAACAACACAATAATGCATTTTTAGAAAACACTTTCAACAAAGCTTTTAAAACACATGCTCATATCTTTTCATGCAACCTTGCATACTTTACAAGCATCTCATGCTTCATTACATTCAATACATCATATTGGCTTTCAAGTGATAGTTCATAACATTTGCAAACTCAAAACACAATTGGATACGAGGATTACAGGCGTTGTCCCACACGCTTCATACACACTACCGGCTTAACAAGGTGGGTTCACCATACACGCTTCATACACGCTTCAATCACAACCCCTCAACACCCGTGATGGAGTTTAACGGTACAATCACAACCCCTCAACATCACTCATTGGTAGTTGTATAATTCCACTAACGAGAGTACGAGACACACAACACAAGATCCACACATGGACTTTCAACCACCGTTGTGATCTTACCTTACTCGTTAGGGTACTTGGATGGAGTTTACGGTACAATCACAACCCCTCCACATCCAAGACGACTTTACTTACGGTGCACCCAATCCTATAGCCGGCTAACTATATCCAATTCACGTACTTTAAAACCAATTCATCACTTGCCAATATACATCAAATACCATCATCAATTCACTGTTTTAAAGCATTAATCAAAGCCATTAAACATCATGCATCTCCATGCATCATTACCAAAATATAACATGTCAAACCAAGGATCTCTTACCTTGAGCATCCTTCAACACATGGCTTTCAAAACCAGCATTAACCATGCTAAAACATGCTTTCAAAACAGAATTTAAATATGCAATTTATAACCAATGCATCAATCCACCTCATAGCATATCCGAGGGAGTTTTTCCGAAAACTTACTCTTGAGCTTAGCTAAGTTGTTTAGACTTAAACTAAGCTCCCAAAACCTTCAATTAATCGTTTCAAAGCTGGAAACCCAACTCCACTCACCAATTTTGTTTCGCTAGCTTGCCGAAACGCCAATCAAGCCTCCAGATCAACTCCAAAAGTGTACGAAGATGTCTCCCCTGTTTTAAACACATCAAAGCAGAGGATTAATGCATCATCATGCATTGAAATCTTCAGCCAACATACCTAAACTCGCTGCTCTACCTAAAATCAATATTTCGGCTACCAAACACAACCGAAATCACCTCCAAACTCTTCCAAAACTTAACCCAGCCAAGATCCATCACTTCTAACCATTTCAAAACATCAAATAACATCCAAAATAAACCTAAACTCGTCCTTATACCTCCAGCTATAACAGAACACCAAAAACACGTCAAAAACCACCATTTTCTTGAGCAAAAACTTAGAAAACACAACCTATTCGGGATTGCATTGATAAAACCTCATTTCTAACATCATTTGATAACCAAAATACATTAAAGAACTACCTCAAAACAGAGCCCAATCAAACTCAACGAATTCTTCAAGATTTCTTCCAAATCTTGAGTTTTAAGCCAAAATCAAGTTTTTAACATTAAAACCATTTATAAAACTTAAATTAAGGATTGACAACTTGGGAATTTCAGTAAAGAACTGAGTATTTAGAAGAGAAGAACAATCTTACCTCTAAATGGTGATTTCTCCTTGATTTGGGCTAAATTCCTTGAAAATTCAATGTGAAAATCAAAAAGTTTTGTTGCTAGATTGATTATGCAACAATGAGTGATGGAAATCTCATCAAATGAGGTGAAGATCAAAGTGATTTGTTCTGGAGAAAATGTGTTTGGAAGATGGGATTTTGAGAGAAAAAGAAATGAGAGAAAATTTGAAAAAGGTAGTTATGAGAATCTAAAAGTAGTTTCCATCTTTATTTCATTTAATTAAAACATTAATTAAATCACCCAAATTAAGGGAAAATCTTGAGAAAAATATTTTGGGTAATTAGCTCCTTAAAGATTCAAAGTTCCAATCCTTTACAAAATAGTCACCACTAAACTTTTCAAAAAATCGCATTTTGGTCACTACACTGAAATGTAATATTTCCAAACCTTATTTTGTAAAATTGATTTCACCAATCTCTTATATATATTAAAAAAGGATTTTTAGATATTTTTCCATATTTTTAAAGCATCCCGAACTAGGCTTTCCCTAAAACCTCCTTTTATATTCGAACTGTTTCTCAGACCGGTCTGACCAAACCCTAAACTTCTAAGCCCAAAATTGGGGTGTTACAAGGCCTCACTCCAATTAGCAACCCCAGAAATTTCTTTTAATGTTATCTTGTCTAGATGCTTTACATATATTCTATGTGAGAGGACACGTAGTGGAAAAGACACGCGGATACAAAACACACAAAACATGCAATTAAACAACCTCTTCTTAGCCTTTACAACAGGCCGTATCGATACGCTAGAGGACCGTATAAATACTCCTAGACTTGGTCTACATCCTTAAGTTAGCCTAGGGAGACCGTATCGATACACTAGAAGACCGTATCGATACGCCCTCAACGGTCAAACTACAAAGATCGTACCGATACCCTTAGGACCCATATCGAAACGCCAAAATCTCATCAAATTCTCAGATTTTCAGAGAGATTTTGGCGTATCGATACACCCCCTGTGTATCGGTATGCAAAGCCTAAAACAAGGTTCAGAGCATAGAACCGTATCGATACGGCCCTTACGCGTATCGATACGCCCTGCACTGCAAACCTTATTTTGGCTGCTAGAAACACAAGGACTCAACTCTAAAGGCATATAATGACTCGACGAGCAACATACAAACACTCATACATCACAAGGCAACCATGGATAAAATTACGGAGCGATTTAGACATTCAACGAAGCAACAATCAACAAGATAAGCATTCATTGAGGAGACTTGCATACAAGCATGCATAACGAGACTATTTAGATATAAGAAACATGCATCAATATAAGCATCACATAAACAGGGTTTACATGCCTTCAACATAAAGCATTAACATTCAACAACAACATAAAAGCCAACACATAGGAGTCTAACATACGCTCCTACAACACTTAGCATCCCCATTGCTATCTATTACATTATTTAAAAAAAACCATACTTGAGCAGCAACACACGCTCTTGGGTGCCCCTTCCTTGCTCCTTGCTAACTTTTACACTAATGATATGTATTGTCGGAAATGAGAGCGTAAGCTTGAAATCTTAGTGAGGGAGCTCAAAAACAAACATCGACAATGCAGGGTCTAAAGCATGGTATCCATAAATCAACAACAAGACATGCATTAACACCAACACAACAACATAGCCAACCGCTACAAGAAATGCATGAACTTGGCATCTTACCTCATGTTATGCTAAGCATAGATATAACAAAACATCTTACCACATTAACCACACATAAACAAGGTATATCGGCAACTATATAGCTTACTCAGATATGCGGATAGCTTTCGTTGGGATTTTCGCCCCAACGTACTCAAACAATAACATTACCTTCCAGTGGGATTTCACTCATCACCGTTTTCTTTTACGAATGGGATTCCACTCATCATCACACATAAACACTTTCCGGTGGAATATTACTTCACCGTACTCCTCCTTGGTAACTACACATCACCAAGGCCACGCGCGAATTTGACTCTTACCGTCTGCACACTCATTCTAATGATCGATCATTTATATCCAGTAACATAACTAGTGCCAACATACTAAACGAGTTCTCAACATGATTCCGCAAATCATGCAACACAACATACAAACCACCATCATGCAACATAAATACCTCATAACATGCACAATAGGACACTTATCACACAAGACCACATTTATGCACATTTAACAAGAATACATAAGATTGAACAAATGATTAAGCTACCAACTTAATCCCACATTAGATTGGCCTACCACGCACAATCTAATACCTCAACAACATACTTTGAACCAGTTTAAAACCATTGAAAACAATCCAATCACCAAACATCCTCAATACAAGCCAAGAATATAGATCAAGCCTCCAAGTTTCCCGGAATCGAGCTTGAAGCTTCTCCAACGATTTACCTTGATTCTAATCAATCAAAAACAACATATTACTCACCAAATCATCCACAACCCACTGTCACAAATTAGTTTACAAACACAAGACTATTTCTCTACATTTCCAAGCCATTAACTAACCCAAAATCCTTATTTTCGGACTCACACACAACCCAGCAGAAAACTATCGAATCCAACACACAAATCATCATTAAACACCTTCAATACAACCCTCAAGCATCACTATATCATCAGCCCTACTCTCCTACACCAAACTACCTCAAAAACACAAGATTTCTACCCTTAAACTCACCCACAAAAACCCATTTTGGGATTTCAACAAAACTTCACCATTTTAAGATATGTTACACTTAAAAGCTAGATTATAACATATTTAGACTTTACAAATCAAAAGCTCAATATAAACCCATCAAAGTTTCCACCTTTTACTTAAAAATTTGAACACATGAACAACTAAAAAATGAAGCTTATGAAAATCTAAAACCATGTAAACGTTTGGAATGACGAGGAGAAGTCAAAAATGTAATTACCTCGATAAAAACTCTTAAAATCGGTGAAGAAATGAATGGAATAGTGATTAGGGGTTTGGGGAGGTTTTTTGTCGTGGAAATTGGATGAAGGAAGAAGATGATGAAGACATTTCAATAGTCTCTTTTTACTCATCTTTTTTTTCTTCTTTATTTAAAATTACCTTTTTGCCCTTAATAATAGGCTCAAACCCTTTTAATTAAAACCAAATCCCATTTTTAATTTAGAACAAGCCCACGACTTGAACCCGATTCACACACTTAACTCCCGACCCCTAAATCCCGAGTGTTACAACTCTCCCCCACTTAAGGAATTTCGTCCCCGAAATTACCTGACTGAAAGAGATACGAGAACTGCCTCACAATGTCTTCCTTTCTCTCCCAAGTGGCCTCGTCCACACCTCGACGTTGCCACCTCACTTTGACCAACTCAATCGATCTACCACGCAACACTTTGCTATCTGAGGTTAAGATCTCATCGGGTTCTTCATCGTACATCAAATCTGGATGCAACTCAATCTCTTTCACAGACATCACATACAATGGACCTGATCTATACTTAGGAAGCATCGAAACATGGAACACATTGTGAATCTTCTCTAGCTCGGATGGCAAACGTAACTGATACGCAACCGGACCGACTCGCTTCACAATCTCATATGGTCCAATGTACCTCAGACTAAATTTCCCTTTTCTGCCAAATCTCATAACTTTCTTCCACGGAGAGACTTTCAAGAACATTCTATCTCCCACGGAATACTAGACTTCTTTCCTCTTCAAATCAGCATAGGAATTCTGTCTAATCCGAAGCTGCCTTCAAATGATCATAGATTAACTTCACCTTAACGGTGGTCCCCTTAAGCATATCCAGCATTGGTAACAACTTTTGACCTGCTTCGGCCCAACAAATCGGAGTTCTACATTTTCTACGATACAATGCCTCATAAGGAGCCATCTGAATGCTCGACTGAAAACTGTTATTGTATGCGAACTCAACCAATGGCAAGTGTTTCTCCCATGTACCCTAAAAGTCAATAATGCAACATATCCTCTAAAATCTGTATAACCCTCTCTAACTGACCATCTGACTGAGGATGATACGACGTACTGAAATTCAATCGGGTACCCAAAGTTATATGCAAACACTCCCAAAATCTAGATGTGAATTTCAGATCTCTATCAAACACAATCGACTTCGGCATACCATACAATCTCACAATCTCACCGATGTACAAATTGGCCAATCTATCTAGGGAGTAAGTCGTATGAACAATTATAAAGTGAGCACACTTTGTGAAATTGTCAACTATGACCCAAACTGAGTTCTTCTTCGAAGGAGTCAAAGACAAAGCCGAAACGAAGTCCATAGTGATATTTTTCCACTTCCATTCCGGAATTCTCAATGTTTGCAACAACCCTGATGGAACCTGATGTTCTGCCTTAACTCTCTGGCATACCATACACTTACTCACGAAATCGGCTACGTCTTTCTTCAAACCAACCAGTAGTATTCATTCTTTAGATCATGATACATCTTTGTACTACCAGGATGCATAGCGAACGGGATACTGCGTGCTTCGGTCAAGATAGTACGTCTCAAATCACTGTCATTCGACACAACTATTCTGTCTCTAAAACACAAGACCCCATCAACATTGAAACTGTAGTCTGATGGTTTACCCTCGGTTATATCTTGCACGTGAGGTGCCAAAGATCTATCTAACGACTGTTTTTCTCTAATCAACTGGCCTAAGGTAGGTCTAATCTGAAGCTCGGCTACTAGACCGCCATTACCGGACAAGCTCAAACTAGCAAACATGGCTCTCAACTCAACAGTTACCTTCCTACTCAAAACATCTGCCACTACATTGGCTTTACCCGGATGGTACTCAATCGTGAGATCGTAGTCCTTAAGTAACTCTAGCCACCTACGTTGTCTAAGGTTCTACTCTCTTTGTGTCATTAAATACTTCAGACTCTTGTGATTCGTATACACTGTGCATTTCTCACCATACAAATAATGTCTCCAGATCTTCAAGGCAAACACAATTGCGGCTAGCTCTATGTTGTGTGTCGGATAATTGCGCTCGTGATTCTTTAACTGCCTCAAGGCATAAGCTACGACTCTTCCGTTCTACATGAGCACACATCCTAATCCTACATATGAAACATCACTGTAGATCACATAATCTTTCCCCGACTCTGGCTGAATCAAAATCGGTGCATCTGTCAAAGTTTCTTTTAGTTTCTCAAAGGCTTGTTGTCTCGCATCTGACCACTCAAACTGAACATTCTTCTAAAGCAATTTTGTCAAAGAAGCGACTATCTTTGAAAAACCATCCACAAACCTCCTATAGTAACCCGCTAAGCCTAGGAAACTACGAATCTCTGTCACAAACTTTGGTTGCTTCCACTCAACAATGGCTTCCATCTTCTTCGGATCAACTCTAATCCTCTCGGCTGACACTACATGTCCTAGAAAGACTACTTCTCTGATCCAGAACTCACACTTACTCAACTTAGCGTACAACTGGTTGTCTAGAAAAGTCTGCAAAACTAACCTCAAATGTCTTTCATGATCTTCCTAGGTACGTGAATACACCAAAATATCATCTATGAAGACAACTACAAACTGATCTAAGTGTTGATGGAAGATTCTGTTCACCATGTCCATGAAATTAGTCGGTGCATTTGTCAACCCAAACGACATAACCAAGAACTCGTAGTGACCATATCTAGTCCTAAAAGCTATCTTCAGTACATCGACCTATTTTACCTTCAACTGGTAATAACCGGATCTCAAATCTATCTTCGAAAAGACTGACGCCCCTCTCAACTGATCAAACAAATCATCGATACGCGGCAAGGGATACTTGTTCTTCACTGTCAACTGATTCAACTGTCTATAATCAATGCACATTCTCATACTGCCATCTTTTTTCTTCACAAACAATACCGGAGTGCCCCAAGGTGAAGAACTCGAATGGATAAAACCTCTATTTGACAACTCTTGTAACTGAGTCTTCAACTCTTTTAATTCTTTCGGTGTCATACGGTACAGAGCAATCGATGTAGGAGCAGAATCTGAATATGTCTCTATAGCAAACTCTTCTTCTCTATCAGGCGGTAAACCGAGCAACTCTTTCGGAAACACACTCGGAAAATCACACACTGTTTTGATGTCCTGAGGTCTAACTTCATTCATGTTCGGATTCATCACATAGACCAAGTACGCCTCACATCCCAACTCAACTAATCTCCGAGCCTCTAAGGCTGAAACAACATTTGATAAGAATGTTACATTCTCACGCACTACCACAATCTCGTAGTCACCCGCAAGCTTCAAGTATACTCTCTTTGTTTTGAAATCTATCCTAGCTCTATGTTCCGTAAGCCAGTACATACCCAAAATCACATCGAAGCCATAAAACGGTAACTCCATCATGTTAGCTAGAAATACATGCCCCTGAACCATTAACGGACACCTTCTGTACATCTTCCTAACCACTATTGTATCCTCGAAGGAACTAGTAACACTAACACCTACCTCTAGTACCTCAAAAGGTAAATTCAACATCTTTGCATGCTCACTCAAAATATAAGAATGCGTAGACCCGGAGTCAATCAGGGAAAGCAAACTCAAAGACTGTATTGAGAAATTACCTACAATCACATCCGTGTCGTTCTGTCCTTCTCGCTGAGCTTAAAATCTAGCCTGACCTCTGCCCTCTGGCTGAACTGCAACCACATATGCTATGTTCCTCTGGCCCTCGTTCCTCGACTAGAAGTTACCTCGACTACGCCCACGACCTCTTGAATAATCAATAGCTCTAGTAGAAGCCTGAACCTGATCCGGTGCATACCCAGCCTGATGTAGACAATCACGCCTAAGGTGATCTCTAGCTCCACAGTTCCAACACGAATGAAAATTTCCCCAACACTCTCCGGTGTGATGCCTCATGCATCTAGTACACTCGGGCAAACGCCCACCAGCTCTCTGGCCCTGATGGCCTCTCCCGTGGTTACCACCATCGCGTCTGTGATCAAACTGATGCCTATTGTCCCTATTCCTCTTGACATCACCTCTATCAAAGTCGCCCGACCTCTTCTTGGAACTAGAACCACAAGAACGTTTGGTCAGACCCAAACTGTGTTCTATGTCCTTGGCCCTAGCGACCAAGACATCAAAATCTGTGTAGTCCGTAGCCAAAGTGTACCTCTTTACTTCCTCACTCAACCCGTAACGGAAACGGTCGCAACGTTCCCTCTCAGTAGGAACTAGCTCGGACGCATACTGACAAACCATATCTCATACTCGGTCATTGTAATGTTCCCCTAAAGTAAAGCCATGAACTCTCTCTTTTTCTCATCAAGATAACGTGGACCAAAATACTTCTTACGAAAAGCCGATTCAAAGAACTCCCAAGTGATCTCGGCATCTGGCATGCCTGTAGTAATGGTGACCCACCAAGTGTAGGCATCACCCTGAAGCAGAGATACAACACACCCAAGTGTGCGTACTCCAGTACAACCCATCTAGGACAAAATACGAACGGTCTTGTCAAACCAAGCCTCGGATCTCTCGGGTGCTAACCCTCGAAACTCTCCACCTCCCAAACTGCGAAGCCTCTCAAGTGGCAAACTGGTGCCCTCACCTTGAGGTTGCGCCACTGCCTGTCCCCCGGCCACAGCTGCTTGGAAAGCCCCAACTATCGCCTGAACTAACGGAGCCAAATCTATATCGGCCGAACCTTGGCCAACCTGAGGTCCAACGCCCTCAGCTCTTGCCTCGCCTCCCTCTTGACGAGGAGGAGAAGAAGGAGGTGGAGGAGCCTGCACCTTAACAACCGGCTCAACTTCCAGAGCTGCTTCCCGTGGTTCCCGATGAACCATCCTAGGACTGCCTCTAGGTCTCATCTTACATCAAGCAAGATATCAACTACAAACAAAATAAACACACAAGGTTTGAGTTAGCAAAGACAAGGGTCCAAGGTGCTCAAGTATTCCTTTACTTAAAATCGTTTCCAATAAAGTAATAGCAATGGGAACTCAACAACTATGCCTCAACACAACAACCATACCAACACATGCTTCCAAACACCGTGCAAGCAAGCAAACATAGCAAATCATCCACCGTACAACATACAACTCAAACTTACCTTACTTACCTTCCCGAGGTCGCGGAAACCTCAGGCTCTGATACCAACAAACGTAACCCCCTCGTCCCAGTCTAGCCGACAGGCCGGTCCGAACGGGTTACACGGGGAAAATCGGGGCGAAACCCGCTAAGGCCTCACTCCGATTAGCAACCCTAAAAATTTCTTTTAATGTTATCTTGTCTAGATGCTTTACATATATCCTATGTGAGAGGACACGTAGCGGAAAAGACACACGGATACAAAACACACAAAACATGCAATTAAACAACCCCTTCTAAGCCTTTACAACAGGCTGTATCGATACACTAGATGACCATATAGATGCGCCTGGACTTGATCAATATCCCTAAGTCAACCTAGGGAGACCGTATCGATACACTAGACGACCGTATCGATACGCCCTCAATGGTCAACGTCTCACGGTCAAACTACAAAGACCGTACCGATACCCTTAGGACCCGTACTGATACGCCAAAATCTCGTCAAATTCTCAGATTTTCAAAGAGCTTTTGGCGTATCCCCCGTGTATCAGTACACAAAACCTAAAACAAGGTTCAGAGTATAGAACCGTATCGATACGACCTTTACGTGTATCGATACGCCCTGCACTGCAAACCTTATTTTGGCTGCTAGAAACACAAGGACTCAACTCTAAAGGCATATAAGGACTCAACGAGCAACATACAAACACTCATACATCACAAGGCAACCATGGATAAACATACGAAGTGATTTAAACATTCAACGAAGCAACAATCAACAAGATAAGCATTCATAGAGGAGACTTGCATACAAGCATGCGTAACGAGACTATTTAGATATAAGAAACATGCATCAACATAAGCATCACATAAACAGGGTTTACATGCCTTCAACACAAAGCATTAACATTCAACAACAACATAAAAGCCAACACATAGGAGTCTAACATACGCTCCTACAACACTTAGCATCCCCATTTCTATCTATTACATTATTTAAGGAAAACCATACTTGAGCAGCAACACACGCTCTTGGGTGCCCCTTCCTTGCTCCTTGCTAACTTCCACACTAATGATCTACATTTTCAGAAATGAGAGTGTAAGCTTAAAAGCTTAGTGAGGGAGCTCAAAAACAAACATCGACAATGCAGGGTCCAAAGCATGGTATCCCTAAACCAATAACAAGGCATGCATTAACACCAACACAACAACATAGCCAACCACTACAAGAAATGCATGAACATGGCATCTTACCTCATGTTATGCTAAGCATAGATGTAACAGAACATCTTACCATATTAACCACACATAAACAAGGTATATTGGCAACTATATAGCTTACTCGGATACGCGGATAGCTTCCGTTGGGATTTTTTCCCCAACGTACTCAAACAACAATATTACCTTCCGGTGGGATTTCACTCATCACCGTTTTCTTTTACGGATGGGATTCCATTCATCATCACACATAAACACTTTCCGGTGGAATGTTACTTCACCGTACTCCTCATTGGTGACTACACATCACCAAGGCCACGCGCGAATTTGACTCTTATCGTGTGCACACTAATCCTAATGATCGATCATTTATATCCGGTAAAATAACTAGTGCCAACATACTAAACGAGTTCTCACCATGATTCCACAAACCATGCAACACAACATACAAACCACCATCATGCAACATAAATACCTCATAACATGCATAATAGGACACTTATCACACAAGACCACATTTATGCTCATTTAACAAGAATACATAAGATTGAACAAGTGATTAAGCTACCAACTTAATCCCACATTAGATTGGCCTACCACGCACAATCTAATACCTCAACAACATACTTTGAACCAATTTAAAACCATTGAAAACAGTCCACTCACCAAACACCCTCAATACAAGCCAAGAATATCGATCAAGCCTCCAAGTTTCCCGGAATCGAGCTCGAAGCTTCTCCAACGATTTACCTTGATTCTAATCAATCAAAAACAACATATTACTCAACAAATCATCCACAACCCACTGTCACAAATCAGTTTACAAACACAAAACTATTTCTCTACATTTCCAAGCCATGAACTAACCCAAAAATCCTTATTTTCGGACTCACACACAACCCAGCAGAAAACTATCGAATCCAACACACAAATCATCATTAAACACCTTCAATACAACCCTCAAACATCACTATATCATCAGCCCTACTCTCCTACACCAAACTACCTCAAAAACACAAGATTTCTACCCTTAAACTCACCCACAAAAACCCATTTCGGGATTTCAACAAAACTTCACCATTTTAAGATATGTTACACTTAAAAGCTAGATTATAACATATTTAGACTTTACAAATCAAAAGCTCAATATAAACCCATCAAAGTTTCCACCTTTTACTTAAAAATTTGAACACATGAACAACTCAAAAATAAAGCTTATGAAAATCTAAAACCATGTAAACGTTTGGAATGATATGGAGAAGTAAAAAATGTAATTACCTTGATGAAAACTCTTGAAATCGGTGAAGAAATGAATGGACTAGTGATTAGGGGGTTTGGGGAGGTTTTAGTCGTGGAAATTGGATGAAAGAAGAAGATGATTAAGGCATCTCAAAAGTCCCTTTTTACTCATCTTTTTTTCCTTTATTTAAAATGACCATTTTGCCCTTAATGATAGTCTCAAGCTCTTTTAATTAAAACCAAAGCCCATTTTTAATTTAGCACAAGCCCACGACTCGAACCCGATTCATACACTTAACTCCCGACCCTTAAACTCGGGTGTTACATAGGGTTACGTGGAATACTCGTATAAGTAATTGATGATTGGTTGATTGGTTTATAAATGGTGATTCCTTGTATGCTAGTTCAAATGGTTAAATGAGATTTAATGGAAATTATGCTTAAGGGAGAACACCGATAAATATCTGATTAAACGTTCATAAAGACAATAATTGTTATTAAATACTTTAATGTGCTACCAAACCAATCCTAATGACTTTCATAAGCTATAGAGATCTAATAAAGCGTTGTAACTTCGTATTTCACACGAGTGGTACAAAATGGTGAGTAGGGTATCGGTACGGGCTTCGGCTGTACCGGTACGCGATTGAGGGTCGTATCGGTACAAGACAACTCGTACTAGTACTCTAGAAATTTAAGATTTCCAATAAGCTATGTCAGTATCGGTACGCATGTGAGTATCGGTACCCATGGGTACCGTATCGATACTCGTCTTCGACTACTGGTACCCACTGAATTAAATAATCAATAATGCTAGCTAAGGATGGAATTTGACGCGTATGATTTACAACGCGATTAATGCCTTGATTAATTAGATAACATGGACTGATTGAAACAATTAATGAGAATAATTATGTACTCCCCCACAACATATTATTAACTTGGTAATGTAAAATCAATGATGTGACGATGATTAACGACAATAGGGAGACCCTTGAGATTACGTTGCTTGTATATCGGATAAACAATTGTTTGGTTGAGTCGATGATTGATGGGATCTAGATACCCAAGATTTGTGTTGCAATACTTGTTCCATTCTTCACGTGCACTCGATGGCTAGGTGTTTCTGACTATATGACATTCCCTACTCGATGGCTAGGTGTTTCCGATTATGTGATGACCTTTACTCGATGGCTATGTGTTTTTTATTATGTGTTGCCCTCTACTCGATGGCTATATGTTTCCGAGTAGATGACCCATGTTATTATCCAATGGCTAGATGTTTTCGCGTATGTAGCCAATTAAAGGACTCGATGTTAGAGTGTTACATTTAGTGGTATCAAAGCTTAGGTTTAGTCGGTTCTAAAAAACCCCAGGGTGGTATAGGTGTTATAGTAAGGTGTCTAGTGAATATAAGCCCTTAAATTAATTTCGTACTCCTTAAGACTGGAATCATGATGGTACATCTAATGTTGTGACGCTAAGATGGTTACGATCATGGTCGAGAGGGCCGAGTTAAGTGTTGAGCCACTCATGGGAGCGATTTTGGGGGTGAGGTCACCCCAGACTATTGAGTTGTGAGTTAGTTGAATGATGCTGGATTTAAGGATGTGTATTCCTCCAGCCACCTGAATGGTGCCTTCATTGTGTGTAGTAGTCATAACAAAGCCTTCAGATACGTTATGAGAAACTGTGGCAGAGTCTTCATCATTAGGCGTGATTAACGTATGTGATGCGGGTACAGATAACCCACTCTCGAAGTTGATTTGTGGATGCACGTCAATGGGAGGACCCTTTGATCTCTTAAAAAGGGTATTGTTGATACTTGGGAAGTAACATCGCCCATCTCAAGGGCATTTCTCGGAGATAGTGGACTAGGGATCCACTAGTTCGTATGAGAGTGACCAAGGTGAGACATTTTTGCAAGTTCGATAAAGATGTCTTCTTAAGAGTTGTTATACCTTAGACATTGATTTGGCCAATCAAACGCGACACTGGCTTATGATGTTGAGGAACGTGCTCGAAGCTTCGAGATCTCGAGATAACCAAGCTTTTGGTAATAAGAATATTGAGCCATAACCTTCCTATCATGATCTCCATAATGGTCGTTTTGAGAATGACAACGAGATTGTGAGACATGTTTGAACCGTGCGATAGATTCCAACGTAGAGAGTTCAACGCTCAAGAGGTTTTGGACCATTAGAATATTCATTTATGCTTTCTAGTGGATTCGTCAAGACTTTCTCCGTGTCAAGGTTGTGAGTAGATGTTAAGGTAAGGCCGAGTTGGCGTCGGTGCCTATCGTTGTTATCAAAAGACACTGACCTAATTGAAAAAGTCAGAGGTTCAGTTGCGAGGGCACAACTCGAACGAGGTTTTTTTTTGTCTGAGTGTTTCACCCAGGGGTGAACCGGATTTGCTCTCTAACAAGAAGTTGGTTTGTTAAAATTATGCATGAACTGTCAACATTTTCTATGTGACAGTGAATGATTGTTATTCACCCTTAAAGAGGATGGCTTGTTAACTCATTTGTAGAGTACATGTTTGTTTATCGAAGCTAGTTCCAGAATGAGATGCTTATGGTTAAAGTGTTGAAGACTAGTAAGTTCGAAACGATTTTCGGAATGAAGATTTTGGAAATGTGAGTGATGGCAATGTAATTAACAAAATGCCCTTATGTGTTGTAAAAGCTAATTACTTACGCGATTAGCTTATGAGATTTTGAAATCTTCGAGAACGCCTCGCTGTGTTTGATGAGGATGTATACACATACAAGAGAATGAAGTGTTATGTCTACTGCTACATTGAGGAAATCGAGTTTGGAGATGAAAAGTGGGCTGAAATGATTGAGAATGGTTAGTCGTGTGTTTGATCACCTTACAAGTGAAGTGAGCTTGATAAGTGATGGGTTGCGTAACACCCCGAAAACTGACCTAGTCAAAATTTGGTTTCCGATGATCGGAAATTTGATTTCGACAATTAAGTTAATTCGTATAAAAGGTTAAAAAGGACTAAATTGAATAATTAGTAAGTTATGAGCTTAAATCAAAATATTTAAGATTAAGAATTAAATTATGAGAACTTGAAATCAAGGACCATTAGCTAAAAAGAGAATAAGTAAAATAGTACTTTATACAAACAAGGCATGGAAATCATAATGATTAGGTGTGTAATTAGATCACCTAGTGACTAAATTGAAGAAATTGAAAGTGTGATTAGTGACTAAAGTGTATGGATTCAAAGTCAAAGAGATTCAGTGTAAAAGTTAAGAAGTTTAAGGAATAAAAGTGTAATTTGACCATGGCCTTTCTTCATGGCAAAGAAAGGTTGTTTGGGGACTTGGAACCTAATTTTTCCATTTCCTAAACATGGTGAATAAGCATGTTAGGTGGCTATTTCTTGTGAAAAGGGAAAAAAGAATAATGATGAAGAAATATGATTATATTAACCTATCAAAAGGATGAAGATAAATTATTTTGGAGACTAATCTCCTTACGGTAAGTTGGGGAAAGATGGAAGCATACTTGGTTTCCATCATCTCCAACCTTTGAACAAGCAAGCACCTCCCCAAGAATAAGCACACACCTCCATTGATGGATTTCCAAAAGCTTGAATTTCTATTTCGATTAAGCTATTCATCTTTGGATTTAGCCATGTCAAGGTAAGTTCATGTCTAAAAGATTATCTTTTGAAATTTAGAGTCTTGAAATCCTAAGAAATAGGTAAGATTAATCATATATGTTTAAATATGGAAACTAATGAATCCATGTCTTTGAACCTTGTTTGAACCAAGGTAAAAGAGAAGGAATATTCATTTCTAAAGAGAAGCTTAAGTCCAAGAGAAGAGGAAATCATCTTACATGACCAAATTAGCTTGGAAGGTTTCAGTGAGTGTAGTCCATGGTTTCGGATGACATGACGTCATCCCAATTATAGTTTTTTTTATGAATTATAATTGTTGAGTGTGTAAAAGTTCTATATTTTAACCCTTATTTAACCCATATTTCTTCTACATTCAAGCATAATTCATTGCATTTAGGTAAAGTTTCACATATACATCGCAATTATATAAAATGGCACCGTTGCTACTGATTTTGGATGTTTCTGCAGGAAGCTGTTGTGGCAGAATTAGGGCAGTGAGGGAGCAGAGCTGGAACTCAGGACTGTAGTCAAGAAGGGAGATGCTGGCGTGGCCACTGCCATGGAAGCCATGACGACAACGTTGGTGAAAGGGAAAAGTGAAGTGGAGCTCGACAGATAGAGGAATTCAAGCCGGTCTGTCGTGGACCACTCCTATATTTTTCTGAGCCCTAAGGCAAAATGAAGGCCAAGTCCAAAGTCCAAGGAAGAAACCCAAAGCAAGAAAAGAGGACGAATTAAAGTCATGCACTCAGAAGATTAATTCTCCAATAGAGTTGTACTTTAGTTTAAACTTCTGTTCTTGTCATATTAGAAAACTTGGACCCAAGGCCTATATAAAGGCATGTAATTCGACCTAGGGAAGGATATCTCATCTCTAGTCGTCTTCCCCAAAATCCTTGTCGTTTTCCCCCTCTCATCATGTTTTAAAATTCCCCTAGGGCTAAGGGTTGATTCTGTAAAGTAGTTGCAATGATTGTACCGTTTTAGGAATTTTCTGTTCAATAAAATAAAACTTCAAGGTTGCTTATTCTGGTTTCAACATCTTGCAAGAGTATCGGGAGAGCATTGTGAGATTATCTATTTACTTAATATCAGGAGAGTTAAGTATACAAAAGAAATAAGTGCGGGTTCTCTAGTTTATGGTTGAACTATCTCGGACCTAGAGATAGGACAAGGTTAAGTGGCTAAGGAAGAATTAAACAACATTGGTGTTCGCCCTTCGATTCACGCCGGGAGGTATCATCCAAGAAGTGTTCATCAACAGTACTTGGACCTAGGAATAGGACAAGTCACAATAGGGATTCTTGCCAAGCTTCAAGAAACTGAGTTGCTTATCGCTGCCGCGACAGCAACGGACCGCTGCCACGACAGGTGCTGCCGTGACACGAGCCATACACAGAACATGAATTTTTATACAGTGCAACACCTGCACTACCGAGCAGATCAATATCGGCCTATTTCTTAACCCTGAATCTTCATTCTCTTATATTCAATATTCTTCAATATTATTTCCCAAACAATTTAAACTCTTTTCTTTCTCTCTTGTGCAGCAATCCAAGGATAAAGCTATTTCCAGTCCCCGTGAATTCAACATCCGATACTTTGAGTATCACTTTACTACTTGCGTCGTGTACACTTGCACTACATTGCGATAGGAGTTTTGACACGCAACAAGTTTATGGCGCCGTTGCCGGGGACTGACAACATATCTTTACCCTTACTTTTACTACACTTTCTTCTTAATTTTTCTGTTTTTATTGGGACTGTTTACCATGTGCTTTTCACAAGGTTTTTCATTTGCTTATGCGCATATCAAAACGAGGCAAAGAACCTGAGTACAAACTAGATCCTGAAATCGAACGTACGTGCAACCTCAGGAACTGAGTCCACCTTTTGATAGCCAGAAACGATTATCTTGAGGAGAAGTTAGAAGCAATGCATAACGGGGTAAATCACTCGAGGAATCCTGAAGATCCTCCCATCGATGAACAGAACGGATAGCTTGTCGCTGTCGAGGCCGCACGCCGGTCATGCCGTGAATACATGATCAAGGATCATATGGAACTGGAGACCACCTTGCCAGACGTGGAAGCTGAGAATTTCGAGCTGAAACCTGTTATGTTCAGCATGATCAATTCCACTGGCCAATTTAATGGTGCTGCAACAGAGGATGCCCGAGAACACCTGAAAACGTTCCAAGAAATCTATGGATCGTTTCGATCACCAGGAATAAATCCGGAGATACTAAGGCTCCGGTTATTTCCTCATTCACTAAGAGACAGAGCTAAAACGTGGTGGAATAAACTAACGCCGGGTTCAATACGAACTTGGGCAGATCTCACTCGTGAATTTTTATCTCGTTTTAATCCTTCTCACTTATCTGAGCGATTGCGTAATGAAATTGCTACTTTTCAACAGGAAGATGACGAGCCAATGCACGAGGCATGAGACAAATTTACAACTCTTCTAAGGAACTGCCCAATGCATGGATTCCCCGTATGGAATCAAGTCAAGGCAAGGCAAAATGGAGGATTCCCTAGTGATACTGAAGTCTCTAGAAAACCCACACATGAGCAGTGTAAAGCAATTACAACTAGGAGAGGAAAACAACTGCAAGGGCCAGAGATGAAAACCATACGGATTGATGAACCAGCCCTAGAAACACCTGCGGCGAACACTGCCCCGACAAAAGAAAAGCAACTTGCTGCCGACCTACCTGTCACGGCAGCAGAAGGGACAGAGGAGAAAGACAAGAATGCTGAAGAACATAAGCCTCCTCAGATCCGAATACCATGTGAAGGACGTTTGGAAAATTACCATCCTCCACCTCCTTTTCCACAGCGGTTACGAAAGCAGAAACAAGAGTACCAGCTCAAAAAGATTTATGATATTTTTAAGCAGGTACACATCAATATACCACTGTTGGAGGCCATCAAGCATATGCCCGGTTATACGAAATTTCTCAAGGATGCCATGTCAAAAAGATCCAGACTTGGGGAATTCGAAATGGTAAAAATGACAGAGGGATGCATGACTATCCTGCACAGGCATCCACCCTAGAAAAAGAAGGATCCTGGAAGCTTCATCATACCGTGCATAATTGGTGACAAATTTGTGGGTAAGGCACTTTGTGATCTAGGTGCTAGTATAAATTTAATGCCAAAATCTGTGTTTCAGAAATTAGGTATTCGACGAGCACGACCCACGACAGTCATGCTGCAGCTGGCAGATCGCTCTTACGTACAACCAGAAGGGAAGATTGAAGATATCCTGGTAAGAGTGGATAAGTTTATTTTTCCTGCTGACTTTCTTGTTTTAGATTGTGAAGCAGATGAAAATGCACCAATCATCCTGGGGCGACCCTTCCTAGCCACAGGCATATCTCTGATTGATGTAGATAAAGGAGAACTGACATTGAGAGTAAATGATCAAGAGATCAAACTCAATGTTCTCGAAGCAATTAAACATGCTGATGCAGAAGAAGAATGCAAGGCTATCACTAAAGTAACCCTTGACCAACCCTGCATCAGGTCGAGCTGCCATGACATAAAATTTGGTCACTGTCATGACTAGGGGTGTTCAAAATTACCCGGCCCGATTGACCCGACCCGCTAACCTGTATACCCGATTTAAAATTACCGGGTATTTTTTTAAATTACCCGAATTTTTGGGTCGGGTACCCAGCCCATTTTTTTCGGGTATCCGGGTCGGGCTCGGATCATAAAATAGCTCCAAATTGGGTACCCGACTACCCGATACCCGATTTAATTATTTTTTATTTTTTATTATTTTAATTAAAACTCAACGTTTTAGCCTTTAGGTGAGAAATTTACGCTGGCTGTTGCGCGTCTCCTCTCCCTCACTCACAGATCAGCACAACAGCCTCCATCGCCGGCCACACTCCATCTCCGTCTCCCTCGTCCCCCACTGCCCACTGCTTGGCGCTCGCAGAAATTGTTGAGTGGGTGAGCAGTGAGCTGAGCACTGCAGTGCAGTGCACTACTGCACTATGCTTTGCTTTCAAAGCAATGAAGCATACACAATTCAATTTCAAAGTGAAATTGGTTTTAAAAATATATTTTGATTTTATTTTTTTAATTTGTTTTTAAAAAATAAGAGAAAAATAAGAAAAAAAGAAACAAAAAAACAAAAAAACGGGTACCCTATTACCTGAATTAGCGGGTACCCGAGTTTTGCGGGTACCTGGTTTGCGGGTACCCGATTCCTATGGGTCGGGTATCGGGCCGACCGTTTAGTACCCGAAAATTTCGGGTACCCGAAAACCCGGGTACCCGGAAATGAACACCCCTAGTCACGACATTCATCTAGAAGACTGTCACGACAGCAATGACGACAGTGACTCCTCCGATTCAGACATATCCGACACTGAAGGTCATGAGGAGGTAAATTGGATAGGAAATCGTCCAGGTAAGTTATTCGAGCCCCTTAACTATACCTCGAATGAACATATAATCCAAAAGCCTTCAATTGTAGAACCACCAGTTTTAGATCTTAAGCCCATGCCAGGGCAGCTTAAATATGTTTTCCTTGGTTTAAATGATATGTTGCCCGTAATCATCTCTTCCAAGTTAATGCAGAAACAGGAACAACAGTTAATTGGGATATTGCAGCAGCATAAGAAGGCTATTGGATGGACGATAGCTGACATCCAAGGCATCAGCCCGACGTTATGTATGCACAAAATTCTCCTAGAAGATGATCATAGGCCGACAATTGATTCTCAGAGATGCTTAAACGATGCTATGCGAGAAGTGGTGAGAAAAGAAATTATCAAATGGCTTGACGCCGAGATAATCTATGCCATATCGGATAGTAAAAGGGTGAGTCCGGTGCAGTGTGTTCCTAAAGAGGGAGGAATAACCGCGGTGACCAACGAAGAGAACGAAGTAATCCCAACCAGGACTGTGACCGGTTGGAGGGTTTGTATTGATTACCGGAAGCTTAACAAAGCTACCCGGAAAGACCATTTCCCTCTACCTTTTATTTATCAAATGCTTGATAGATTAGCGGGGAAACCTTATTATTGTTTTCTTGATGGTTACTCAGGGTACAACATGATAGCTATTGCACCAGAGGATCAAGAGAAAACAACCTTCACTTGCCCATACGACACTTATGCTTTTCGGAGAATGTCATTTGGATTATGCAATGCACTAGCAACCTTCCAAAGGTGTATGATGGCAATATTCTCTAACATGGTGGAGAACTTCCTGGAAATATTCATGGACGGTTTTTCCGTCTTTGGAGACAGTTTTGAAGGTTGTTTAGGCAACCTACAGAAGGTGCTCGAAAGATGCGAGAAAGCGAACTTGGTATTAAATTGGGGAAAATGTCACTTTATGGTGGATGAAGGGATAGTCCTAGGTCACAAGGTAAGCTGTCGCGGCATAGAGGTAAACAGAGTGAAAATCGTCGAAAAGTTTCCACCACCCACCATAGTCAAAGGGATTCAGAGCTTCTTAGGGCATGTTGGGTTTTATCAAAGATTTATTGCAAATTTCTCGAAGATTACCAAGCCTTTATGCCACTTATTGGAGCAGAATCGTCCCTTTAACTTTAATACTGAATGTACTGAGGCATTCAGAATTCTGAAGGAGAAGCTGGTAACAACCCCGATAGTACAACCACCAGACTAGAGTTTGCCATTTGAAATAATGTGTGATGCCAGTGACTATGCAGTAGGGACAGCACTAGGGCAGATGAAGGATAAGCTCTTCCATGTGATTTACTATGCCAGTAAAACATTGAATGATGCCCAAGTAAACTACACCACAACAGAAAAGGAACTATTAGCATTGGTGTTCTCAATCGACAAGTTTCGTCCATACATACTTGGAACGAAGGTGGTGGTCCATACAGAGCATTCAGCATTGAAGTATCCGTTTGCTAAAAAAGATGCAAAACCTAGACTGATGCGTTGGATTCTGCTGCTGTAAGAGTTCGACATTGACACCAAGGACAAAAAGGGGGACATAAAACCAAGTAGCAGACCACTTGGCGAGATTAGAGATGGGAAAGAGTCTACTGACAAACAAGACCAACATATCGGAGACCTTCCCGGATAAGCAGTGATTTGCTGCCACAAGCACTGTCGCAAAAGCCATGGCGGCATGTAAGTTTTCTGAACTTCCTTGGTACGCTGATTTTGTTAATTGCATTGTTAGCGGAGTACTACCTCCTGAACTTAATTACCAAGCAAGGAAGAGGTTCCAAAATGATGCAAAACATTATTATTGGGATGAACCTCTTCTTTTCAAACATTGTGCAGATCAAATTATTAGGAGGTGTGTACCATAGGATGAACAAGAAGTTGTACTTCATCACTGCCATGCTTCCCTATATGGAGGACACTTAGGTGGAAACAAAACCGCTGCCAAGGTTTTGCAATCTGGTTTTTATTGGCCCTCACTGTTCAAGGATGCCCAAGCCTTCTACAAGAGATGTGACAAATTCCAACGAACTGGGAACATCTCAAGAAGACATGAGATGCCATTGCAGAACATCCTAGAAGTCGAAATCTTCGATGTATGGGGGATTGATTTCATGGGACCATTCCCAGCATCATGTGGGAACCTCTACATCCTACTGGCAGTGGATTATGTGTCCAAGTGGGTTGAAGCGATCGCCACGCAGAAAAATGATGCCAATACTGTTCAGAGACTTCTGCACAAAAACATTTTCTCTAGGTTTGGTATACCTAAGGCGATCATCAGTGATGAAGGGAGACATTTTGACAATAGGGTAATCACTGCTGCCTTGAGAAAATAAGACGTAAAACACCGGATTGCAACACCATATCACCCTCAAACCAATGGACATGCCGAAATATCCAACTGGGAAGTAAAGAACATTCTTGAGAAAATGGTTAAACCTACTCAAAAAAATTGGTCTTTACACCTCAATGATACACTCTGGGCCTATAGGACAGCATTGAAAACACCATTGGGAATGTCACCCTACAGGCTTATATATGGGAAAACATGCCACTTACTTGTTGAGATAGAGCACAGAGCTTACTGGGCTATTAAGGCAGTAAACATGGACTTAGATAAGGCAGGACAAAAGAGGCTACTTGACTTGAATGAAATCGAAGAAAATCGAGCAATGGCCTACGACAACGCAAGGATATACAAAGATAAAACCAAGAGGTGGCACGACAAGAAGTTGCTGCAACGACAGTTCTGCCCAGGGCAGCTTGTGTTGTTGTTTAACTCGAGGTTGAAACTTTTCCCAGTAAAGCTTAAATCTAGATGGTCCGGCCCCTTCCAAGTTGTGCAGGTTTTTCCCCATGGTGCCATCACGATCAAATCCTTAAAAGACAGGCACAAATTCAAAGTCAACGGACAGAGACTAAAGCATTATCAAGGGACTGAAGCCCCAAGGATGTAGGAAGTAGTTACTTTAGAAGATGCCCCTCAAGGCATCCCTAATTTAACTTAGTTATTTTATTTTATTTTATTTTATTTATCAAGAATTAAGAATTATTTTATTTTATTTTTAGGAACTAAGGTTTTATTTGAATTATTTTAGGAAATAAGGGAAACAAGGAGAAGAGAAGAAGTGAACCAACCCACAAAATCAACAGCAGCCCAAAAAGCTCAACGGATGAGTCTGTCGTCACAACCTATCATTGGTTGTCGCGGCAGACACGGAAAATATAGCATGTCACCAAGTTGTCGCGATAGACACACAAACAAGTAATAGACGCGCAATAGACACGGAAATGCGTGACAAACACATCAGAAACCGCGTAACAGCTGGCCCCGTTATTCGCGCCTGCCGTTACAGCTCCAACGGGCAGAAAATCATTCATCTATATAAACCCTCATTCACTATTCATTTTTCACCTCACTTTTACTCTCTCAACGTGCTCTCTCTAGATCTCAATTTTCTCTTTATTTTCCACAGCCTTGCAACCATGACTAGCAGACAAACTCGTAGAAATGCTGCCTCCACCTCTGTCGTAGCAGTGAGCACACCCAGCCATAGTGCCATCCCAACCCGCTTCGCCTCCACTAACTCTGCGAGCAGATACTACCACTCCTTCCAGAAGAGGGAGATGTGGGAAGAGATGGGTTTTCTCTACACCGAGCCCACGGGAGACCTAGGGCTTGAACCCTTCATCGCAAAGAAGATCCATGCCTTGAAGTGGCAATGGTTTGCTGCCCAGCCGGAAGAAATGAACGTCACGCTGGTCCGGGAATTTTATGTTGCCGTTTATAGCAAGGATACCACGACCGTGACAGTACGAGGTAAAGAAATTTATTTTGAGCCTTCTTACATCAACACCCTCTATGGCCTCTATGTCAGTAGAAAGGAGGATGCCCACAAGAGGTTCGTTGAAAGTTTGTCGCCGGCAGACTATGATGCGGTGATGGTAGAAGTAACAGAGGAGGGGACAAAATGAAACACCGACCCAAAGCATCGGTAGATGGTGAAAAGAACTCAACTAACTCTCGAGGCCAAATTATGGAACCACTTCGTGAAAAAGAGAATCATGTCATCCTCCTATAACAGTACGGTCGACCAACCCAGGTTAGCACCTGTACAATCAATTCTAAATGAAAAACCCATCAACGTCGGCCGATACATAAAGGATGGAATTTTGGAATGTGCTCTCTGACCATCGGGACCTCTTGTCTTCCCGTACCTCATCACCGAAATATGCCGAGGCCACAACGTTCTAGAATTTGCCGAAAACTTTAAAGTCCGAGGGAAAGGGTGGACGAAGCGTAACATCTTCAGCCTTATGGAGCTGAAAGCAGCAACCTCACTCTCATACTTCAACCTTTCTGTCACAGCAGATGAGCCGACAGACCCCAGTCAACCAGAACCTGCCATAGCAGAGAAGCAACAACCAACAGTAGCAGCCCTTACACAAGATGCCTCCACCCAGATTCTAGCAACACTCAAAAAGATGGAAGAAAGGTAGCTTGGTCTGATGAGCTTCGTAAGAGACTTCACGGCAGCCACAGTAACTTTTATTCATAATAATTTAAATTTTCCACATGTATCGTTCCCTGCCTTCCCAGAACAATATTTTGTTGCCCCCACTCCTACTCCTGCTGCCACACCAAAGACCCCATCTGCTGCATCTACTCTTACTCCGGCCGTGACAGTTGAAGGCGGCAGCCACACTGCCACTGCCACTACTAGAGGCGAGAAGAGAAAGGAGTCGCTGCCATAACTCAACGACGATTACTTCGAAGGGTTCTCCTCTTCATCTGTTTGGCAGGACTCTGACGGGGAGCCCTTTGTTGCTCGAAGCCTTTCCAAGGAGTTCACTCCAATGAGGAGGCAGAAACCCAACAAAGCTGGTGAAGGACCCTCCGGCCAGGGCAAGTCTACCAGCAGCAGCAGCAGTTCTGAAGATGAGGTACAAGTGCTGGACAAGCTACCCCAAATCTCACCCACTCGTATCCAGCCGCCAAGGGAAGCCAAAAGGAAAACTGCCTCTGCCTCCCCTAGCACTCTGTCGGCACCCACAATGAAGGTCACTGCCCGTTAGCAGCTACAGATTAGCAGTAGCGATGACAGCTCCTCAAATTAAGTTTCTATCTTATTTTTGTTGTTTTGCTGTTTTATTTATCTTGTGATGTATTTTGTTTTTATTTCTTTTTTAATTCATGTCATCATGCATTGAGGGCAATGAAACCCTCGAGTTTGGGGTGGCATCCCTCCAGTAATGAAGTGTCTTTTGTGTTTTAAAATTGTGTCTAAGTGTTAGTTATTATTTAGTTTATTTTTGCTTAAATAATCATTTGGCTTAAGTCTTTGGACTGAACTTACCTGCTGCGACATCCTTTAGGATATTTTTAGGAATAGTTTAGAGCCTTACTATAGTTCTGATCTTTAAACTCCCTTTGTGACTCTTATTCTGTCTAGACTTCTACTGGTAAACTAGAATAGGAAAAGCTTAAACACTTGAGTTGCCCCTAGAGGTGCCTAACACTGGCTCTAAGAAAAGAAGATAAGAAAATTTAGACTCAATACACCTAGAGGTGCCTAAAATTGGCTCTAGGAAGTTAGCTAGAGGTGCCCAAAAACATGCTCTAGTCAACTTAAAATAAAATAAAAAAACAAAGTCTAATTTAGAAAAACTAAAGGAGCCTAAGAATTGCCTCCAAGAAAATGAAATTTGGCATAAATATTCAAGTAAATAGCTTAACTATTCTAGTAAATTAAAGGAGTCTAGGCACATATTTGTTCACAAAACATGCACACACTACACGAGACCTATAGCATGGTTCCGAATAAATCCATAAATGTCCGACAAGGTAGTGTTCGTGATAGAGCATGTGCGGTAGGTAATGAAAAGTTCACTGAATTAAGCCAAACAAAAATTTTAGTTAGGTCATATTTGCTTGAGGGCAAGCAAGAACTTGAGTTTGGGGGTGTGTTGACTGTGTAAAAGTTCTATATTTTACCCTTTATTTAACCCATATTTCTGCTGCATTCAAGCATAATTCATTTCATTTAGGTAAAGTTTCACATATACATCACAATTATATAAAATGGCACAGTTGCTACTGATTTTGGTTGTTTCTGCAGGAAGCTGTTGTGGCAGACTCAGGGTAGTGAGGGAGCAGAGCTGGAACTCAGGACTGGAGTCAAGAAGGGAGATGCTGTCGTGGCCACTGCCATGACAGCCATGACGACAACGTTGGTGAAAGGGAAAAGTGAGGTGGAGCTCGACAGATAGAGGAATTCAAGCCAGTCGGTCGTGGACCACTCCTATATTTTTCTAAGCCCTAAGGCAGAATGAAGGCCAAGCCCAAAGTCCAAGAAAGAAACCCAAAGCAAGAAAAGAGGACAAATTAAAGTCATGCACTCAGAAGATTAATTCTCCAATAGAGTTGTACTTTAGTTTAAACTTCTGTTCTTGTCATATTAGAAACCTTGGACCCAAGGCCTATATAAAGGCATGTAATTCGACCTAGGGAAGGATATCTCATCTCTAGCCGTCTTCCCCAAAATCCTTGTCGTTTTCCCCCTCTCATCATGTTCTAAACGTCCCCTAGGGCTAAGGGTTGATTCTGTAAAGTAGTTGCAAGGATTGTACCATTTTAGGAATTTTCTGTTCAATAAAATAAAACTTCAAGTTTGCTTATTCTGGTTTCAACATCTTGCAAGAGTGTCAGGAGAGCATTTTGAGATTATCTATTTACTTAATATCGGGAGAGTTAAGTATACGAAAGGAATAAGTGCAGGTTCTCCAGTTTATGGTTGAACTATCTCGGACCTAGGGATAGGACGAGGTTAAGTGGCTAAGGAAGGATTCAACAACATTGGTGTTCGCCCTTCGATTCACGCCGGGAGGTATCATCCAAGAAGTGTTCATCAACAGTACTTGGACCTAGGGATAGGACAAGTCACAACATGGATTCTTGCCAAGCTTGAAGAAACTGAGTTGCTTATCGCTGCCGCGACAGCAACGGACCGCTGCCACGACAGGTGCTACCGTGACACGAGCCATACACAGAACATGAATTTTTATACAGTGCAACACCTGCACTACCGAGAAGATCAATACCGACCTATTTCTTAACCCTGAATCTTCATTCTCTTATATTCAATCTTCTTCAATATTATTTCCCAAACAATTTAAACTCTTTTCTTTCTCTATTGTGCAGCAATCCAAGGATAAAGCTATTTCCAGTCCTTGTGGATTCGACATCCGATGCTTTGAGTATCACTTTACTACTTGCGTCGTGTACACTTGCACTACATTGCGATAGGACTTTTGACACGCAACAATAATGTTTATGCATGATCATGACATTCATGGCTCACATAAAGTAAAGGGTAAACTACTGCGGTGGTCACTTATGTTTTCCCCCAGTACAGAGTTGGTCACCGATTTTTAAAAACGATCAGTAAGGTCACTTACGTTTTCGGGACGTAAAATTTTAGTCACCCAACCATTTAATGCCGTTAAATTTTGACGAATTTCGGATCTAACAGTTAAAAAATCCCTAAATTTTCAAAATTCACAAAATAACTCCCATATTCAAAATCCCCAACTCACCAAAACTTAAATCGTGGTTTAAGTCGATTCTGTTGCCGATTGTAGCGCCGCCACCCACCACATCCGTCGCCGGACCATCATGATCGTTTACCCTACCACGCCGCTGGCAAAAATTGATTAGAGTCGTGCAAAATGTCGGACGAAGGTTGAAATATTTGAAAAAATCATTCGATCGATTTGCAACAAGCGACGGTTGAACGACGACGATTGGTGCATGGGTGTTTGGGAGAAGGGAGGACGCTCCATTCCGTCGCCGAAATTGTGGCCAACGACAACAATAGTGACCAGATTGAGGGATTTAGGTATTTAAGGGTTTAGGAATTTATAAATTTGGGGGTTTTCTGAAATTTCAGGAATTTTGGGGCCATTGCAGTAGATTACCCTTATTTTTTCAATTACCAGATCAAAAAATCGTCACAGTTTAACGACATTAAACGACTGGTGACCAAAAGTTTACGCCCCGAAAACGTAAGTGACCTTACTGGTCATTTTTCAAAATCGGTGACCAACTCTGTACTAAATGGAAACATAAGTGACCACCGCAGTAGTTTACCCTAAAGTAAATTGGTGACTACATACATAGCATGGGAAAGCTTGGTAAGCTTCTTTGAATATGTTTTACATTATGAATGTATTGTTTATTATGACATGACATGTTATGTGATGAAAATATGAGAAATGGTGATGAACTAAACTATGTGAAGTTTTGCCATGGAAGACTATGATTTATAATATTATGAAAAGATATGAACTTTCATGTTTTGGGGCTTTGTGCTCACTATTATGTACAAGAACTCAAGGAGCTAATAGCTCATTCATGAAACAAGATTATGAAATAAATTCAAGATTTAACAAGAACCTTGGACACATTGACATAGTATACGCTTATATGATTTTGGCGAGGATATGGGGTTCAGGGAAGATGATGGAGGAGAAGGAGATTTATGATTATGTACCGTGTGCTTTGTGCCATGTGTAACATGGACCAATATGGTTAAACACGGACCAAGCTATCTATGTTCATGTGATCCAAGATAAACAAGACACAATAATACCAAGAAAGTATGACATGAATAAGATAAGATTATGAACTTTCATAAGACATATACAAGTCAAGATTATGAACTTTAATAAGACATACTCAAGACATGACTATGAGCTCAAATAAGAGATATGTTCAAGTATGCTTTGATGTCACTATGTATATTGATTTCAATGTATGCATTAATGCCATTACATGCTTGATTTTAATTGAAATCCATGATTATTCATATATGTGTTATTATGCAAGTTTGCAACCTCACTTAGGCTAGGTAAGCCTAATTCATTACATTGCCATGCATTTTTAGGATTTTAAGTTTGCTAAGGATCGACCATGGACAAAGGTTGCAAGTCACTTCTCAAGCTCTGAGTAATGTTTACACTCTTCTCTATAACTCCTAGAATGGTGGCATATGTCACAATATATATATATATATATATATGAAATCTTAAATATATGTTGTCTTAAATATACAATGGCAAAGAAGACATAGTGTAATTATGTGTGTGCATTAAGACACATGATACATGAAATCTTAAATATATGTTGTCTTGTTTCAAGGAATACCTATTTGTTGTTCACCTGATTTGATTAAGTATATATATATATGTGTGTGTGTGTGTGCTAAAAGTATTTTAAGTATGTCATTATGAAAATTGTGTAATGTTTAGGTGATATGAAGCATGAAATTAGTCATATAGATATAAGAGGTACGAATGCATGTTTGAAAATCATGAAATGGCCCATTGGGCACTTACATAACTAAACTAGGTGAATATAAGTAAAACTATGTTGAAGCATGTTGATTGAAATGAAAAACATGTATGATGTATGCCTATGTGGTTATTATGTAAAAAAGTATATGGAAGACCAAGTTATGCATGAAATGGAGCTTAGTGTCAAATATGGCCTTTTTGGATCTAGTATGATTAAATCAAGATATGCATGTTAAAAAGATGTATGGACATGGTTTATAGTTAGATTAATACATTAGAAATTTGATGTATATGTTTGATATGCTTTGAACATGAATTAAACAAGGTTAGATCAAGATTTGTCAAGAAAATCTACATTATTGTACAGGGTGTACCGGTACCCTATCTGGTGCGTACTAATATGGCTAAGCAAAAATGACCATGTGATGCAAACAGTATCGGTATAGTCGACCGTATTGGTACGAAAGTGAGTTACTGGAAATTGATTCATGCATGGCATACTGGTATGAAAGTGGGAAGAGTTTGTCTGGTAACCTGGGCGGATCAATGTTTCTTGGGTGCGCAAATTTTATACCCACATTACCAAAGCCGACGACATAACTGCCTTTGTTTGTGGAAAAATGGTAAACTTCTCTGTCGAGAATATCAACAATTTATTTGACCTGGATAATGCAAAAAATGACCACGAGGACTTTATGTTGATGACGACCAATGCCACCCATGATGAGGTGCTAAACGACTTGTGCATTTCGAGGACTAAATGGACATGGAAACTGACCAACCACAAGATTGTGAAATGGGTCGACTTGAAACTAGACCCTAAATATTTGATCTATTTAAAAAAACACGCGAATGAGACCTACGACCCCCATTATCTACCTCTTCAGACTCCTATGCATTGACCACTGCTTCTCTAAAAAAGGATGCCCCTGCATCCCTTACAAATAATCAGGCACCACATGCACATGTTCCCTCCGCGACACGCACTGGAGGACATACAAAGAGCCAAGTGTGCTGTGCCGCACCACCCCAGTAACTCTCTGGGTTATTTTTCTTTTTCTTTCATTTTTAGTTTAGTTTAGTTTTCGGTCTTACATCTGCATACTTTTAGTTTAGTCTAGTATAGTTTAGTTTTTCTTTCCCTTGATTTGTTTTTCTTTTTATTATTTTTTGCATTAGAGATACTACTGCTCTTCTCAAGTTTGGGGGAGTACTATCCCATGTATATATTAGGTTAAATTTAAAATTTTAAAAAAATAGACTTGTAAATAGCCTAATATGTCCGGTAGGCTCCCTTTGCTATGATTCCTTTGATTCTGAAACTATTGTTGCATTGATCATGACTTCTTATGATGAATCTATGTTGATGCTTTGTAATGTGTTAAGAGCTTTCATGGTTTGTACTTAATGATGAATCTGTTGTAGCCCTTAAAAACACATGTTGCATGCATTCGAAAAGCTTAAGAAACCTTAGGAAACTCTAGGTCGACTTTTTGATGCCATATCATGAATCAATGTGAATGATCTGAATACTCAATATAGCAACTTAAAGGCTTAAAAACTCCCTGAAAAATCAAGAAAATTAATTAAGACTTGATAATATAAACGAAACTATCGAGGGACACTCTTATATGCATCTTGCTATCTTAGTACACTAGGTGAGTTGTGTTTGCTCCATTTAACTTTCCTTGGTAGAAATGACAGTACTGGCAAAGAGTGAATGAAAGTCTTCACGGGATGACACTGCTTGTAGGGCTTAGGGATGGGTTGTTTGCTCCACTCCATCTTCAGGTCTGAAGGGTAAGGGTGATAAGCTAAAGCCCCAAGGATACAATTTTCAAACTTAAAAAGAAAAGGGAGTAAAACAAAGTGCTGACAAAGAAAAACAATATGCAGAGGCAACAATAGAAAACAACCCTTAAGTTTCTCTAAGGCTATTAAGTGATGAAGGCATGTAACTTAGCATACACTACAGCTACATTATATTTGCTCTTTGGAACAGAACTATAAACACTAATGCATTGCATTTCATCAACTTAGCTGAGGAATGAATTATTGTTGCAGCGTGACTTGGAATCTCTATAGTTGTAGCGTAGTGGAATCTTAGGACTTATAGGTTGTTTAATCTTTTTATTTTTCTTACTTTCATTTTGCATTGCTTGAGGAAAAGTAGTAGTTAAAGTTTGGGGGTATTTGACGAGCGTGTAAATGATCTATTATATATACCCTTTTTACTTGTCTTTTTGCATGTCTTCAATCCCATATAGGTTGCATTTAGGTTAGATTGCACATAATTTGCATGTAGATAGGGAGTTACTCCGTATGTGCTTTAATGTCATATATATTGGTGCTTTTTATGGGAAATGTAGTGTTTTGTGGTGCATGTGCAGGATGCTGAAGGATTGCTGGAACAGTAGAGTGGCAGATCTCATGGATGGAGCTGACGAGGCATAAAGAGTTGGAGATGAATCTACTTTTTCCCACGTGGACTTCCTCCTAAATACGGAACATTAAATATAGCGGGAAATCAATGGCCATATTTAATGAAGCCACACACTTTAGGGTTCTTAAACACTGGTTTACTGCATTTATAAGAGAGACTTGGACGTCAATTCAAGGGAGCGCAATTTTAGACGACAGTCCTGGTCTGAAGCTTACGGAGAACCACCAGGGTGGAAGCTAGAGAATTCTCCTCAAGACAGACGCCAATGAGAGAGGCTGACAGAGTGAGAGACTTGCAACAATAGTTGGACGGCACAGAGGGAGTTTGTCGAGGACGCTCGGCTCATTTCTTTTCCTTGCTTGATAAACTGTCGTACTTTAATATTTTTGTTATAGATATTTTAGGCTTAGACATGAGCTAAATATTTCAGTTGACATTATTGCGTCCCGGGATTTTATGTTTTGATTTTCTTATTGTAATGCTATAGTTGTTTTTCTTTATCTATTATGTTCATTGTTCTTTATGTGTAGTTATTGTAAGAGCTATCGAGAGAGGCCTTTTAACTATTGATCTATAACTTAATATTGAGAGAGTTAGGTTATACAAATGTGAACAGTGGGGCTAAGCTATTAACTTAGCCTTAATCCTGCTTAGACATAATTTTAGGATTTCAACGACTAAAAGGGAGTTCTTATAAAAAAATAATAGAGTTTTTAGGGTTCGCGCACACATGTATCACCTTAGCTTCAATATTATTAACTTCTAGGCATCGAGGGAGTCAGAAGTTCCTTAAAAAATCTTGTCGAGTAAATAAAGACCCTTATGGTTTACGTAGACATGTATTGCCAGTTGCTATAGCATTGAAGTAAGTAATCAAGCATATATCCTTAGCAATAATCCCAGCTTCCATAATTATTTGTTATTTGCCGCATTTGTTTATCTCAATCATAGCTATCTTTAGTTTTTATTGTTTTAGTTTTAATAATTCAACAATCATCATTACTTGCAAACACATTCTTAAGCTTAATAATAACTTCGTAGTTATTGATCCAATCCTCGTGGGTTCGACACTCTACTCGTCACTTTGTTACTTGATTCGACGAGTAAACTTGCTCTAAAGTGCATCACAATTTGACAAGCATCAGTCGTTCAAGTGCCTTCGCACTATTTGCTAGCTCATAGAATGTCCCAAGCGAACCTACTGTCACATACATTTGAAGGTCAACCTTCAATTCGTGTCTAAACCTTTTACTCCTCAACTCCTCTGTGGCAACTAACTCCGGTGCATATCGGCTCAACCGTAGAAATCTTGCTCATACTCAAACATTGTCCGGTCGCCCGTTACTAGATGCAGGAACCGATCTCTCATCTCATTCATGTGAACCTCACTGATGTACTTCTTCCGGAACTCGTCCAAAAAGACATAGCATGTTGGAAGTGTAGGTTGTAGTCCCAACTCAACAGTCTCCCACCACTCATGTGCATTACTCTAAAAGGGGAGACAATACAATCGAGGTCATCCTTCGGACTCCCCCTCATCTGTCTTAAAATCCTCTGAGTGTCTCTTAACCATTGGTCAGCCTTGATCGGGTCATCTTCACCCAAACCTTCAAAATCTTTTGGTCCATAACGGTGATGCCTCTCAATGGGGGTCTTGCGAGGTATCTCAAATTGCCTCGGGATAGCTTGCACCACTTGCAAGAGAGCAGAGGTAAGATCATGGAGGTGTTTCGCCCCTTTGACTTTCAATGCCTCTCGAAAGACTCATGTCCCTCACATCTGGGATAGACTCCTTACTGAAGTCCTTCGCTTGAGAGACGTGACTCTCCTCATGACTCTCTTAGTCGTGTCTGGCATCACTAGCCATCAGAATTTCTAAAATTACAAGGAAATAAGGCAGCAACATCGGGATTCCTAGTCTTGGAAGAGTACAACTTAAACTTAGGGTATTGTATTCACTAAACATCTTACCACAACCTCTATATCACCCTGGGGTTTCCTAAAACCAGCTAAACCTAGGCTATAATACCACTAAATATAACACTCCAATTTTAATCGTGATCCAAAGTGCTACATTCGGGTCACCCAAATCCAACCCATCAAAATTTCCATTAAAAACCATAAGTTTAGCCATTTTCAAAATATCAAATCATTCATAATTTCATGTAATTAAATAAGCAATATAAATAAGTTTACAAAATAAGAACTCTAAGTTTAAAATATCGTATATCAAAATAACATTTCAATAGAGTTTTCATACTCAAACACAGTAAGGTCCTATGAATACAATAGCCCAAAACTAAATATCAAGTATTGTACTCTCAAGCACTACGGTTCTGGGAAATCCCTTCTTGATGTGCTCCTCAGCCACGATCCACCTACTAACCTGCAAACGGAAATAACAATTTCGAACGCTGAGCTTACAAGGCTCAGTGGTACATTTCTACTCTATCAAAATTCATGATTATCATAAAATAAGAATGCAAGATAAATATAGTTTAGAGAGCATAGATAAGGCTTCACTACCTATGAGTTATCATCTAACCTACACTAGCTAGAGTTCTTAGGTCATTTATCTCAAGGCATCAACAAGTCTACAAGAAGTCTTACATGATCCACAAAGCTTTGACATACTCGAGGTTACATAGCCTATCGAGTTAATACATTCATAAGCTATTATCCATAGCATCCACACAACATACATAAATGAATCCATACATTGTCTACATAATGGCCAACGAAGCCCTACTTTACCCGTGCTCACACAACCGTTGAGTTACCCATGTTCACACATTCGTCGGGTTAAATGGACCATATATGGATCACCACATCCACGGATACGTCCTAGACATACTTAGATCATATTAACCACAAGTAGTCCTTACATGAGGTCACTTAGCCTATCAAGTTACTTGAGCTCACTCAGCCTGTCGAGCAAACTACCTTATCCAGATCACCATAGCCACTGATAGGTTTCTAACCGCACTTAGATCACTCAACTCATGGGTACATCGGATGTACTTGTTCACTTAGCCCGAAGTATGCATCCCCTTATACAAGTATTGTAGTACTGACTCTAGGACATCCAGATTCCTTTACAACAATCATAAGATAATATATACTCCCCGAGCATTCATACACCTCACCAAGAGGTAAGTGACACCAAGCCAAGCCATCAAACAAATGCTCCAAGGCATGACACTAACCAACATGGTTATCTTGATTTATCAATTGCCAAGTTATTACACGTTACGCTCATCCATGAGGGTGAAATCTCGGTTTCTCAGTTTTACAATTCATTTTATTACATTAGAAGTCCCTTGGACAACAGTCATCGAATTATCAACCCCTCGAACTCATTTTAACATTTACGAGTAGATTGTCTAGTGGGTACTGATACCCAACCATGAGTATCGATACTAGTCTCTCGGTACCGATACCCAGACTAAGTGTACCGATACTTGAGCTCATAGAGAAGGGGTTTGACCGTTAATCCCGTACCGGTATACGAACCCCGCGTACTAATACCCTGTTAGTATCGATACACCCCAAGCATACTGATACGAATCTTCGTTACTGGAATTTGATGAAACAGGGGTTATCGATACAGTCGGGGCTCCTAGCGATATGTCCTTCAAAATTTGCCTTTGTTCATCCTTCAGAACATAGGGTGCCAATACATGCTCCCCGCGTATCAGTACCAAAGCCCAGAAATGGCTTCCAAGGGTCGGGAAATCTCTTCCCAAGCCCCCAAAATATAACCTTTAACACATTAAATTGATTCTACATCTTATGGAAGTTGTTTAGGGTGGTTTACTACCATTTTTACTTCTTATTAACGATTAATTCGGGATTTACTATTAACAAAGCTTTAAGCTACTTAAACACCAAAACTAGCAATCTTAAGCAACAAAATCAAGCAAAGAAATCACTTTATAATCTTCAAGAAGAGTGAGAGTTAGAGATATACTGACCTTTAACTAGAAATCTCAAAATCAAGCTTTCAAGTAAAACCCTTCAACTTTCTTCCTTTAACTCAAGTTTGGAAGAACTACCAAACACCTCTTTTCCACCACACAAACAAGGAAACAAATCAAGACTTAACCCAAATACTAAAGAAAGGCTTGGCTACAAATTATCAACTTTAAAAACATGGGAAAAGCCCCAAAAGCTTAAACCTTCCAAAACCCCCATAATCATAGCCCTTACTTTTCCACCACAAAATTATGCTTTTCGTGAAGCTCCTGGAGAAGGGATTAACATATTTCAATCTTAAATCTTGGATGTAGAAAATGAGGTAGAAACCTTGAATCTTTGAGCTTGGAAAAAATGAGGTCTGAGGAAGAGAGAAAATTGAGGGTGTTTGGGAAAGATGAAGACTGAAAGAGGGTGATATCACTTTGTCCTCTCTTCCTATGTGATAGGCAAAGCAATAAAGAGAATTTTCGGCCTTTATTTGAAAAAGGTACATTTGTCCCATAAAACCCTCTACTTTCTCCTTTTTTACAAATTGGTCACTTCTCAAACCCACAAAGCTCAATGCTCATCCAACAAAGCCCAACTTGGCCCAATGGTTCCAATTACTTCAACCAACACGAAGGTCTGCAACCTGGTTCAACGCCCAAATCGTTGACTCGGAAATTCGGGTTGTTACACTTAGACCTGCGCTCAAGAGTTTAATCACCAATAATGTCTCTACCACCCAAAACAACCATAAACATCATATTTAAGCAAACAAAGCATCATCCTTAGGATGTGCATGAAACAAAGGAGTTAAAGGTGTACTAACCTTATGCAAAAATCATGAAATGCTACCTTAGATAGGTTTCCTTCCACTTTTATTCTTCCTTTATCGAATGAGAAGATTCTCCAATTCTCTTGCACAAATCATCCGAGTGCAAAAATGAATTAATATTCCTCCAAATAATTAATAAAGGTAACTGGAATTATTTAATTAACTAACTAAGCTTGAATTCTTTCTAAAATCAATTCTTCTTAAACTCTCAAATAAACTTTATCCCAAAATCTCCATAGAATACTTTAGAATTTGCCCATAATTCATCCAACCACTTTTATACTCAATTTATTCTTCACAAAGATCTTTAATTTATATTTCTTAAACTTAACCAAAATTTTCTCACTAATCTAAGGTTTCCATTTAATTCGGGGTTTTTCCATAACTCAACTAAAAACCTTTAATTGTATACTCATTTTATAGAGAATGAAGAAATAAACAACTTTATATTTCACACATAAAATCATAATCTAACTAGAAATAGAAGAAATGGAAGATTAAAGTTGGCTTAAGGGTTCAATAAGCCCCTAAACTTTTTCAAAAAAATCAATTAAGCCCTTAAACTTTTTTTACACTCAATTAAGCCTTCAAACTCAAGAAAAAAAACAATTTGGCCCTTTGACTAATGTTGATCTTTAACTTTAATGGTTTTTTTAAAAATTCTTTTTCGACCATGTCACAACATGATAATGCCACTTGTCATTTCTAGGAATTCTTAAATTTTAATTTTTAAAAATATATAAAAATAGTAAAAATTGTAAAAATAATATTAAAAAAATTAAAAAGAAATATATTTTTAATTTTGAAATTTATTTAAAAATAATAAATAATAATTTTTCAAAAGATTAAAATATTTTAAAATATAAAATATTATTATTATAAAATTATAAAAAATATTTTGAAAAAAAATATTTTTTAATATATTTTTTTAAAAATATAGTTTTAAAAATCAAAATAACTTTTATTGTTTTATATTTTTCAAATTATTTTTATAATTGTATAATAATTTTTTTTATTTTTTAAATAAATTTCAAAATTTTAAAAATATTTTTAATGATTTTCCAGAATTTTTGAAAAAAAATAAGATTTTTTCTGTTTTTTGATATTTTTTTAAAAAATAAAATTTAACAATTACTAGAAATAACAAGTGGCATTATCCTATTACGACACTTGTCAAAAGAAATTTAAAAAGAAACTGTTAAATTTAACAGTCAACATTAGTCAAAGGGCCACATTGGTTTCTTTCTTGAGTTTGGGGGCTTAATTGAGTGCAAAAAAATTTTAAAGACTTAATTGATTCTTTTGAAAAAGTTTAGGGGCTTATTGAACCCTTAAGCCATTAAAGTTTAAACTTCTTACCTTTCTTTTTCTTCATGTTCTCTTGTACTTTTGGGGAGGAAGATGACTTATTCATCTTTTCTCTCTTTTTCCATTATTAATACTTTTTTTCTAAATTTAAAATCGTATTAAATCTCAACCACCCCTCTTACATTAATATCAATGGCTAGGATTTAGTATGACAACTCTCATCAAATCCAATGGTTATAGCTTATAACTTCAAATTTTCTCTTGCTTCTACTTTAGACTTATAAACTTTATTTCTTTCAATTTTCATCCTTATTATCCCATAACACAATTTCCATGAATTAATTTTTAATATCAAAATATCCCAAAATCAAATTCAATATTCGAATAGCTAACCTGTAATTCGGGTCGTTACACACGACATGGAGATAAATTGAATAATAGAAATCATCATCACAAATCTTATTTTATAACTTAAATTTTATTTGAAATTTTTTCGAGTCAAGTCGAGTTTATAAAATTTGAAGCGAGTCGAGTTTATAGTGTTATAGTACTAATTAGTTCCAATTTAAACGGTTTTCTGTAACCATGTACAATACACATATTTTTTTTCATATGTGATATATATATTATGTCAGACAGAATTGAGAGACTCGACTCGAACTTGAAAACCGCTCCACTAATTACTAAAAATTTGAGTTATTCGAATTTCTGTTTTATAACTCAAACTTTATTTTAAAAAAATGACTCAAATATTTTCACATCAAGTTGAGTCAAATAATTCGATTTTTTTTTAATTAAGTAGAATTTTGACTACCCCTAGCGATACGTGACCTTATAAATCCAATACTCACATTCATGTAGTTTCATTACTATTGTTGTGACCTGTTCTTGCCACTACTCAAGTCTGTCTGACACACCTAGCCTAACTCCCTTTTACTTATAAACATATATTTTTATACATTAATATAGTAATTTTTTTAATCTAACAAATCATGTATAATTTATTGCATTACTAAATTTTCGAATCAATTCTAAAATAATATTACGTGCCTTGTATTTTTTTTTTAAATAAAATTAGAGATACATATGGGCCAGAAGACAGGAGTTAACACAATGTTGGGGCTTTGCCCAATATAATTTAGTTGGGCTCTCTTGACTTTTCTATAACGACGGCGTCGTATGATACGATCATTTTTGGTTTCTTCGACTCCTCTCTCTCCCCAGACCAGACCTACAGCTGAAGAAAGTGAAAACCTTGGTTCTCCAAATCCACCACTTGCTTTCGCGATTCAAAGGTCAAAATTTTGTTTCCCGTTTACTTTTAAGCATCCATCTCCATAATCGAAATTGCACCCCCTTTTTTCCCTTAATTTTTTTTACGTTTCATTTCGATTTGCAATTGTTTCAGATTCTCACGAAAATGACTCAAGATGTGGAGATGAAAGAGCAACCTGCTCCTTCCAACTCCGTTACTTCATCTTCTCCTTCCACTCTGCACCGTAAGTTCAACCAATCTATGTATCTATAACATCCATAGCTCTCTAGCTCGAATCATTTTGACGCTTGTGGATTTACTTTTTTAAAATGTTGTCCGAACTGGGCCTCTGTTTAGATTTGAAGGAAATTGCGTCTCTGATAGAGACCGGTGCATATGACCGTGAAGCTCGCCGTATTTTGCGGGCTATAAGACTTACTATGGCTTTAAGAAGGAAGCTGAAGTCGTCTGTGCTGTCCTCATTCCTAAGTTTGAGTCTTGCCTCTGGATCCGAGGCCCTTACTCGCCTTTCTTCTTATCTTCCTAAGGTAATCGTTTTTTATGCCTGATTTCATTATTCAGTCCAGGTGGATTGCTTCTTCTTTTTTAACCTGTCGCATGTTTCGTGCTTGCCATGCTATCCTCTTAGGTTAGACCTGAAGTCTTAATTAAAATCATCGGAAGAGATTCTAAAGAAAGAAAACAAATTGTTGTATCATTGAAGTTTGTTTTAGGCGATGTCACCTTGGTCGAGTTTCTCTCTTCTACAGGGAATATTTAAAATGATTGTCATGTATTAAGTCTTGCATTCATTGTTCTTTCAGGAAGATGAGCAGGAGATGGAAGTTGACACTGCAACCTCCGCGGCCCAACCTCCTGCTAAGCACTCCCTGCCAGAGCTAGAAATCTACTGCTACTTGCTTGTCCTGATATTTCTGATTGATCAAAAGAAATACGATGAGGTACATACATTAGCTAATAACATCATCAGGACGTTTCTTCCTTTGAACATAATGTTATCTCCTTTCAGGCAAAGGCATGTTCCTCTGCAAGCATTGCTCGGCTGAAGAATTTGAATAGGAGGACTCTCGATGTCCTTGCTGCCAGGCTCTACTTTTATTACTCTCTTTGCTATGAACTCACGGGCAATCTTGCTGAAATTAGGAGGTAAGCCATACCGTAGTCAAATTTGATTTTTATCGTATGTTGTCTTTAGTATATATTCTGATTTTAAAGAAATCTCAGCATCTTATGTTTCTAGCATTACATGATCAGAAGTACAGTCTGATATTCTAGGTCTAATTAGCATGCTCTTTAATTGACAGCAACCTTCTAGCCCTGCACCGTATTGCAACATTGCGCCATGATGAGCTGGGTCAGGTAAATTTTCAACTGTCTGAGCAGTTTATATATCTGATGTTAGGGTCTTCTATTTAAATATTTCTCTCATGTAGGAGACACTTCTTAACCTGCTACTTCGCAATTACCTCCATTACAATTTGTATGACCAAGCTGAGAAACTGAGATCAAAGGCACCTAGATTTGAAGCTCACTCAAACCAACAGGCAAGTCACTAGTTTTGATATCTTTTAGTCTTTGAACATCAAATTCCATGATCCCAGAATATTCACTTCATTTCAGGCAATGGAACTGCATGTTTATAGTTATTAAATGGTTTCTGTATGTTTGGCTTGGGTTATGGTTATAGCTATAAAAACATTACAGCTACCTTTCTTATCCTAAGACGAAGGTTACACTCTGCAGTTTTGCCGGTACCTCTTTTACTTGGGGAAGATTAGGACAATCCAATTGGAGTACACGGATGCCAAAGAGTGTCTCCTCCAAGCTGCTAGGAAAGCCCCTGTTGCAGCCCTTGGTTTCCGGGTTCAATGCAACAAATGGGCAATCATTGTCCGATTACTGCTAGGAGAAATCCCTGAGAGGACTGTTTTCATGCAAAAAGGCATGGAGAAGGCATTGAGGCCCTACTTTGAACTGACAAATGTGAGTTAAGAGTTTGTCGTACTTAATTTTACTTTACTTTATAGAAAACCGAGTCTGATATTCCGAGCATGTCTTTCCGAGAAAGAAAAAGGAGAAATCATGTTGTGTGTTTATATCGTCATGTTTTCCTTTTCTTCAAATATTTGTTTGGTTTTATTTAAATTAAATTTTAGCACACAAAAGATTTATAATAACTTGGATTGTCTCATTGGTTTCAGTGGTTTCTAATTTTTACTAATAGTTTTGTGAACACAAAATGTTTGTGTATTTTCAGGCTGTTCGCATTGGGGATTTGGAGCTTTTCAGATCTGTTGCTGAGAAGTTCTCAAGTACTTTCAGTTCAGACCGGACCAATAATTTGATTGTTAGGCTGCGGCATAATGTCATTCGGACCGGGCTACGCAACATAAGTATCTCATATTCTCGCATCTCACTGGCTGATGTTGCCAAGAAGCTTAGATTGGACTCTGTTGCGGATGCCGAGAGCATAGTAGCTAAGGCAATCAGAGATGGAGCTATCGATGCGACATTGGATCATTCCAACGGGTGTATGCTGTCTAAGGAGACAGGAGACATCTACTCCACGACTGAGCCTCAAATGGCATTCAACTCTAGGATTGCTTTCTGCCTCAATATGCATAATGAGGCAGTGCGTGCACTTCGTTTCCCACCAAACTCACACAAGGAGAAAGAAAGTGCTGAGAAGAGGAGAGAGAGACAACAACAGGAGCAAGAGCTTGCAAAGCACATTGCAGAGGAAGACGATGACGAATTTTAGCCGAAAGTGACAGGGTGAAGAGGCTATTTATTCACCATATGATTGTTCCTTGCAGTTGGACATTTTACTTTAAAAGGCATGCCGTATTAGAATTATATTTTGCTTTTCTTTTCTGGATGGCTACTACTCCCAGTGATTGCATTGCTTTACAACACTTTGGAGTTTTGTTCCTTGATAGATCTTAAGTTATATAATTGTGACGTGGTTTCATTTGTTTGTTAATACGGCAAACAGAGATTTTCTTTCGGACTTCTGAGAAAGCGAATAGGAATAGCTCGACCCACTGGAGAGTTTCAGTTTGTACTGTTATAACTTGCCACCTGAATCTTTAGATGTAATACAGGAAACAAGTGGTCAATTTGCTCTTTATTTCACCCACATTATTTGGTTTCTGTCATCCTATAACTTTAAAAATAAGGATAACTTTTAACTATGTTAATAGATCATTTCCAAAACCTTTGTAAATATTATTATATATTTCTGTATGAATACCAGTTTATTTGTATATAAAATGACAGCATAGAAGTGTGTTTTTGGTTGCATAGTAGGGGTGCTCGGTAAACAACTTTTGAAGAGCTTTAAGTTTATTTAGGTACAAATAACTTATAGGGGGCCAAATCTTCTATTTCTAGTGTTTGGCAAACACTTTTTTAAAAGAGCTGGTTGTTGAAAATAAGCTAAAAGAAAAAAGGTAAAAATTTTAACGAATTAGAAGAGCTAATTTGTAAAATAAGATGTTAAATGATTAACTTGACCCTGTTATTTTCATAATTACGTCCTTGCCATGAATACTTTTTTAGTGAAACTTTATTTTATTATTTTATTTTTTAGTTGTAAATTCTCAAGTATATTTTAATTTAAAAAAAAATTATACCACTGACCACCAAACAAATTGGGATACCTATTTGAACCACCGAACTATAAAAAACGTCAATCACACCACCGAACTTATAAAATCAATCTATTTTGACCACCGCCGTTAAAAATTTAACGGTGGACTGACGGAACTGCCACGTGGCAACTAATGGGTATATTTAAAAATTACACATTTGGTCCTTGTTATTTACACATTCTTTCAATTTAGTTCTAATTTTAAATTAATAAAATAATAAATTATTTAATTAAGTGGTGACACGTGTCAAGACCTTATTGGAGGATTTTAATTATTTATATTTAATTTTATTAATTTATTTTCCCCTACAATCAGGTGGTGAGACGTGTCACCACCAATTTATAGGAGAAAAATAAATTTTTCTCAATATGCGCTATAAAGTGGGTTCAAACCTAATCTCTCAGGGGTAAAGCCAATGGCTTTACCACTGCACCAAGCACAACTTTGTGCTATCTCTTATTAGTTTCTACATTTATAAGCCAAAAGCTCAAACCCTAAACATTAATTTCACATATATAAATCCTAAACCCTAAACTCTAACCCTAAATATTTCAAATTAATTTCACGTTAAACCTCAAACCCTAAAAATTTCAAATTAATTTCACGTTAAATATTATAAATTAAACCCCAAACCCCAAACCCTAAATATTTCAAATTAATTTCACGTTAAACCCTAAATGTTTCAAATTAATTTCACACTAAATAATTCAAATTAAACCATAAACCCTAAAAATTTCAAATTAATTACACACTAACTATTTTAATTTAAACCCTAAATATTTCAAATTAATTTCACGCTAAATATTTCAAATTAAACCTTAAATATTTAGCGTGTGATTAATTTGAAATTTAGGGTTTAAGGTTAGAGATTGGGGTTTAATTTAAAATATTTAGCGTGAAATTAATTTGAAATATATAGAGTTTAGGGTTTAAGGCTTAATTTGAAATATTTAGAGTGAAATTAATTTGAAATTTTTAGGGTTTGTGGTTTAGGGTTTAATTTAAATATTTAGTGTAGAATTAATTTGAAATTTTTAGGGTTTGAGGTTTAGTTTGAAATATTTAGCGTGAAATTAATTTGAAATATTTAGGGTTAGAGTTTAGGGTTTAGGATTTTTATATGTGAAATTAGTGTTTAGGGTTTGAGCTTTTGGCTTATAAATGTAGAAACTAATAAGAAATATATATTATATCTGGAGACTTATAGCACAATGTTGTGCTTGGTGTAGTGGCAAAGCCATTGGCTTTACCCTTAGGAGACCCAAGTTCAAACCCATCTTAGTGCATATTGAGAAAAATTTATTTTTCTCCTCTAAATTGGTAGTGACACGTGTCACCGTAGGGGAAAATAAATTAATAAAATTAAATATAAATAATTAAAATCTTCTAATAAGGTTTTGACACGTGTCACCACTTAATTAAATAATTTATTATTTTATTAATTTAAAATTAGGACTAAATTGAAAAAATGTGTAAATAACAGGGATCAAATGTGTAATTTTTAAATATACCCATCAGTTGTCACGTGGCAGTTCTGTCAGTCCACCGTTAAGTTTTTAACGTTGGTGGTCAAAATAGGTTGATTTTATAAGTTCGGTGGTGTAATTGGCGTTTTTTATAGTTCGGTGGTTCAAACAAGTATCCCCAATTTGTTTAGTGGTCAGTGGTGTAGTTTTCCCTTTAAAAAATATAGCAAAATATGAAAGTGAAGAAAAAATTGTAGTGTTAATATTTTATACAAGATATTAGTATGTATCAATCTCCACAAGATTAATATTTGTAAGTATTAAATTTAAAAAAAAAATTAATTTTTTAAAAATATACACTAATTTTTTTAAGGAAGTCAAAAGCATTTTATCATAATAATTTCACCCCAATAAAGACTATAGTATTATAAAAACATATATGTACTTAACAACTAAATGTATCATACCTTTATTTGTTATTTTACTTATATCAGCTATCAGCTAAGTTTTACCAAATATTTTTATGTAAATATTTAATCAAATCAATTTTTTAAATTAACTAATAAAATTAATTGGTCAAATCAACTACTGCAAGCTACCAGCTATTAGCCGTTTGCCAAACACCCCATTACATTTTATGAAAACTTGGAGTTATTTGGTTCACAAAATATAATGTTATATTTAGAAATAAGATTGTAACGTAAAATTGTTGAGAATGTTACATTATCTTTTCTTTTCTTTTTCTTGAATGATCTAAAAGTAATTATAAAATACTCCGTATTTGTTCATACATGTTTTTAACCTTTTAAAATGTGCATACACCTCGTAGACAAAGCAATTTGAACTCATGTCTCTTAAGATGAACATCATCTACTTTTTTATTGGGACACTTATCAGATTCTACATTATCTTATCTGATTTTTCTTGATAGAATATAAAATTATGGTGTTTAATTGACGTAATATGAAATTATCAAAAATCATCTTACTAAATTATCATTTTCATAAGTTTTTTTTAAATATTAATTCAGAAAATATTACCATGAAAGATCATGGAAATATAGAATATTGTTAAAAAAGCTTAAGGGGTCGATAAGCCTTTATTTTTTTTATAAAAATTATTAATTAAGCTCCTAAATTTTTTTATACCCAATTAAGCCTTTAAACTCAAAAAATTTTAATTTGACCCTTTAACTAACGTTGACCGTTAACTTTAACACTTTTTTTATAAAAAAAAATCTTTTGACACGTGTCGTAATAGGATAATGTCACTTGTTTTTTAGGAATTTTAAAATATCTAAAAAACAGAACAATTTTAAAATTTTTTCGAAATTTCTGGATTTTTTAAAAAAAATTTGAAATTTATTTAAAAATAATTATTTTCAAAAGATTAAAATATTTTTAAAAATTAAAGTATTAAAAAATAAAAATATTAAATATTATTATACAAGTATAAAAAATAATTTGAAAAAATATAAAACAATAAAATTTATTTTGATTTTAAAAAAATATTTTAAACTATACTTTAAAATATATTAAAAAAATACAAAACATTAACATTTATTTTGAAAATAAAAATAACTTTGATTGTTTTATATATTTTTTCAAATTATTTTTTTATAATTTTAAAATGATAAAATTTAAATTTTTAAAACTTTAAAATTTTTAATAATATTTTAATCTTTTGACAAAAAAATTATTTATTATTTTTAAATAAATCTCGAAATCAAAAAATATTATTTATATATATATATATTTAAAATAATTTTAAAAATTTTCCAGATTTTATTATTTTTTTCTGTTTTTATATATTTTTAAAAAATTAAAATTTAAAAATTCATAGAAATGACAAGTGTCAAAAAAGATTTTTAAAAAATAAACCGTTAAACTTAACGGTCAATGTTGGTCAAAGGACAAAATTAATTTTTTTTCTTTAGTTTGAGGGCTTAATTGAGTATAAAAAAAGTTTAGGGGCTTAATTAATTTTTTTGTAAAAGTTTAGGGGCTTATTGAACCCTTAAGCCAAAAGAAAAACAATTCCACTTAGAGTGCGTTTGGTTCACGGAATCTAAGATTACCTTCGGGTTCCTAGAATGTAACATTACATGTAATATTACTAGGAATGTTACATTACCTTGTTTGACTTATTTAGCAGGAATGTAAAATGACAATGTTTTGGCTAGAGAATATAGGATTACTTAAATGCATATTTTACTAATTTATCCTTGTGATTTATTTTCTTTTTAATAATTTAAATTCTCTGTTTTGTAATATATTTTATCAAATATTTAAATTAAATTTATGAAAATAATACAAATATGCAACAAAAATTATTTATACCAAAAATGTTTATGAAGAATAATAATTGTTAACGATAAACCTTGCAATTGAAGCTTTTGTGAGTTAAAAATAAGGATGAGTCTAGCACGTGCGACGAACATCGATGAACACTACTAATGATGAATATCGATGAACACCATTAAATTAATTAATAAAGATTTAAAATTTTAAGGACTCATCATACAATTAATAATTATTTTTAAAAATTCAATTAAATTATTTTTATATATTAAAATTTTATTTTTTTAATAAGGGTAAACTATATATTTAGTACCTTACTTATTTCCGTATTTCTATTGAACCCTCATTATTTAAATATTATTTCAATTTGACTCTATTCTTTATAAAAAATAATTTAACCCTTAACCCTTAAACTATTAAACCTTAAACCCTTAAACCCTTAAACATATACCTTAAACCATATATCATTAAAAATAATTTCACTGATGATTCAATTCAATGAATTGTTGAATTCTGCTAAAAAAATTCAATTAAATTATTTTTTACATATATCAAAATTAATTACACCCGAATCTCCTAAAATTAACATTATCATCGGTGAATAAGAATAGTGATAAAACATTTCTAAATTTGGCAATTTTTTCAAATTGATCATAGATTGATATAAATAAAAAATATAAGCAAAAAAAAATACTTGAACTTATCCATGAAAGTTAAATGTGTGTCGTAGGTCGGTCCGGATTAATAAGGATTCGCCCGAAGATCGATCAATAAAAAAGTTGAGAAACCATTCAATGACTAAATCACTAAATATCGTCTAAACATATTTTTCTTCTTCTTAAAGCTACAAATTACAACATTTTCCCTGTAATTAATTAAACATACTTTCTTTCGTTCAGAATCTTGAATTCTCAAGGCTTTGATTGGTTTCCAAGAAATGGGTTCTTTCTCTGTGTCGAATGTGAGAAATGGCCATGGGTACTATTTATTGGTATTCCATCTTCACATCGCAGATTCTGGGGATTCGGGTCTCTTCCATTCTCGTCCAAGAAATCAAAAGTTTGTTCTTTGTTTCCTTTCGGCGAAGAAAGATGTCGAATTTGCCGAGAAGCGATTCAGTTCAGATAAGGGAAGTTTGGGACGATAACGTGGCTTACGAGATGGAGTTAATCGAGCAATCGTAGATTCTTACCCCTACATCGCCATGGACACCGAGTTCCCGGGCACTGTCATTCCACCAACCGGCGTTTCCAAGAGCAAATTCGATTACAAAACCGTGAAAGAAAACATCTATGTTCTGAAACTGATTCACTGATAATAATGTTAATTCTATGAGATTCGGGTTTAATTAATTTTGATATATGTAAAAAATAATTTAATTGAATTTTTTTAGCAGAATTCAACAATTCATTGAATTGAATCATCGGTGAAATTATTTTTAATGATATATGGTTTAGGGTATATGGTTAAGAGTTTAACGTTTAATAGTTTAAGGGTTTTAGGTTGAGGGTTAAATTACTTTTTTATAAAGAATAGAGTCAAATTGAAATAATATTTAAATAATAAGGGTTCAATAAAAATACGGAAATAAGTGAGGTACTAAATATATAGTTTACCCTTATTAAAAAAATAAAATTTTAATATATAAAAATAATTTAATTGAATTTTTAAAAATAATTATTAATTGTATGATGGGTCCTTAAAATTTTAAATCTTTATTAATTAATTTAATGGTGTTCATCGGTATTCATCATTAGTGGTGTTCATCGGTGTTCGTCGCACGTTGTAGAATTTTCCTTAAAATAATATAATTAAAATACATAACATGTGAAAATTATTTATGACAATAAGGTTTAAACAAAATTAATATAAACTTCGCGATCACATATTAAAACTTTAACTCAAACATAATTATTATTATCGTAGTTAAGAATTAATAAATTCAAATACATTTAAACATTCAACTATAAGACAAGGAGACTCCCTCAGCCCGTACCTCTTCTTGCTCTGCGCTGAGGGACTGTCCGCGCTAATCCGAACAGCCAACTCTCGAGGCACGATTCAAGGGGTTAAGATAGCCAGAGGTGCGCCAACGATTACACATCTGCTATTTGCAGATGACTGCCTCGTTTTTAGAAAATCATCCGACGAAAGTGCTCGACGATTGAAAGGAGTGCTCACACAATACTCGAACTGTACAGGCCATTTGATAAACTATGAAAAGTCCCATGTTTTTTTCAGTTCCAACACAAACTCAAGATGCAAGTCAGAGGTATGTACAATACTGGAGGTCAGTGAGGAAGCTAGCCCGGAAAATTATCTTGGCCTACCTGCTATAGTTGGACGAAACAAGAGACAGGCTTTCAAGTACCTGGGAGACAGATATGATAGCAGGATTTTCGGACTTAGTTGCAAGACACTTTCACAAGGAGGCAAAGAAGTCTTTATAAAGTCAATACTCCAGGCCATATCGTTGTTTGTAATGTCTTGTTTCCTACTGCCGGGATCTTTTTGCATGAAACTTGAAGCAAAAATTGCGAGATACTGGTGGCAAAAATCTGCAGATAAGAGGGGGATACATTGGTGTACATGGGCTGAACTATGTTGTCCAAAAACAGAGGGTGGTATGAGTTTTAGGGACCTACGGAAATTCAACATCGCACTCCTTGCAAAACAAGGATGGAGACTTCTCATGAATCCAGGTTCCCTAGTGGCTCGGATCCTGCGAGCAAAATATTATCCTACATCGAATTTCTTGACAGCAAGACTTAAATCTTCCTCATCACTAGTATGGAAGAGCATATGGAGCAGTAGGGGATTACTAGAGAAGGGACTGGGTTGGGCTATCGGATCAGGATATTTAGTCTCCACATGGAACGACTACTGGCTACCTGGCTTACCCTCGAGAAAAGTGGAACCGACTCACTGTGATCAAGTTCAAAGAGTTTCAGACCTAATTATACAGGGAGAGGAGATGGAATGAAGAACTGATTAGAGCAATCTTCACAAACAGTGATGTTGAGGCGATACTACAGATCCGTTTACCATCTTATCATCAGGATGACATATTAAGATGGAAAGGGGAAGAATCAGGGATATATACAGTTAGAAGTGGGTACAAACTTCTCCTACAAGCACCACAACAAATGACTGCACAAAGTAATGTCTACCGACATATTTGGCGGGTGGAATACCCGTCAAAGATCAAAATAACTATATGGCGTTTTATACGCAACTTTGTGCCCACACTACATAATCTGGTGATTAAAAGGGTGGCAACCAACTCAATCTGCCCACGGTGCCGATCCGCAAGAGAAGATACCATACATGCGGTAAGAGACTGTTATTTTGCTCATATCATTTGGAATGCACTCAATATACGATGGACTACAACTACTAATCAACACCAGTTCCACAATTGGCTACTAGAATTATTAAACAGTTACAACTCAGACAAACATCGGCTGATACTTATAACCATATGGGCCATCTGGTATGCAAGAAACAAACTACTACATGAAAATACATTTCAGAGAGTTGAAGATGTGCTCACATTTATCCGAAGCTACTGTGAAGAGCTGCAGCACTTAGAATCGGGCCTCTCCCACCCTCCGCCACGACCACCATCAGTTTGGCAACCCCCGGAACCGCCCCTGTTCAAGATAAACACAGATGCAGGATTCAAGCCAAACAACTTCATCTCGAGTACGTGTATCGTAATAAGGGACAGTGAGGGACACATAATCGGGGCTAGTTGTAAAATGAATACAAACATTACCTCAGTGTTCTTTGCTGAAGCCCTGGCGATCTTTCAAGGCCTCCAATTCGCCCTGGACATAGGGATATCATCAGTAGTGGTGGAGAGCGACTCACGAACGGCCATCAACAACATTTCCTCCTCAACTTCAGATCTCTCGGAAATCGGACCACTCACGCGAGACATCAAGGAACTGACCCGCAATTTCTCCTCCTGTCGATTCAACTTCATCAGTAGGGAGGGGAATAAAACGGCACATGCAATGGCCGCGGAAGGTTTTCGAGGGGGAATAGAGCTCAACTACATAGAAGACGCACCTGCACCAGTCCTCCGTCAGGCTGGGGAGGACCGACGATTTATCGACCCACCGTAGAACGCATAAAAATGGGTCAACTTCTCATTGGGGATGTACAAAAGACTGGCAAAAGGCAACTCCCCGTTTTCTCCAACCCTCAACAACGAGCTTCACCGATTGTACTCTGAGCTGTAGGCGTGGAGGGCTTGTCGGTTGTTCTCCCAACTGGTTCCATCACCGGTTGGGGCTATTAGTTTTTATTTTTCTTCTTTCAGTCTATAGTCTTTAATGTTCAGCTGTTTGTGCTTTACTTTTTCAGCCTTGTAGCTGGCCCCATTGGGCTTTGCGCAACTCTCTCTCTCTCTTTCAATAAATACAACCGACACATTATTCAGAAAAAGTAATTTTAGGTATTGCATAAAAAAATCTTTACAATATCACTTTAATTTTCCTTTCATCAAAATAAGTTTTTGTTTTTTTATGTTTATCTTTATACTCTTTAGGTGAACTAACTTCTCATAAAAATTAACTAATCATTTTATCAATTAAACTAGTTAAACCCTAACTATGCAAGAAAATGATAAACATATAAGCATATCTAAGAATGACAATAAATATAAAAATATTTTTTTACAAACAATAAACTAACTTCTTTCAAACATCTTCTACAAAATAGTTTCCAACCCCAATCCATTATAAATCATCACAAAAATTTTAATTCATAATAAAATTTCATTTAAACATATCATTACAAATAGTAAAAATTAAGGTTAAAAATTTATCTATCTCGTTAGAAGATATGCCTAAAATTATTTGACAATCACAAAAATGAGTTCTCTAAACATCACAACCTATTGATACTGATTTATCATGCAAATCAAGAGTAATAAATTTGTTGTCAACAGTAAAAGAGAATAAACATAAATTGAAGATGAAATACAAAATTAAATAACAACATTTATAGCATATATTTATTAAAATCAAAATGAAGCAAAGATTGTCGAGAACCAAACAACATCTATGGAATCGAGTCTCATTGTCGTCGGTTAAGTTCATTGAGACAAGTATAGTTCCTAATGTAGTAATATATATAAATTATATATCTCAATAATATTTTTTTACATGTTTCAATAATACATAATTTTTCTTCTCTTCAATAACGAAAATTAAATCCAACCTTGCTTCAATCTCAATTTACTCCACTAATTAATTATACCATAGCACAATTTAATAGTAATAATCAAATGTTGAATAGTAACCATCTCTAATTTTTTTACTTGCTGACTGCTAACTCCCAAATTTAGCTACACTTCAACTTATTATCCTTCACAATAATAATAAATAACATCATTTACTACTATTCAGCCTAATTATGTATCAAATTAATTTAAACCAACTCTCGTCATCAATTATTTATTAAAACCAATATCCCATACCTTCTAACTTATGGCTTGAGCTACATCAAACTACTAATTTTTTCGCCTTAATTATTTCATCATTCACCAATACATCTAATTTCATTCGCAAACAAAAATTATTTCAAATTTTCTTCTCTAAATCTCGACAAAAAATGAAAAAATTGGTAAAGATAATCAGAATTCATGTGTTTTTAAGAACCAACATTTTACATCATCAGAATTTTCAATATGCAAATTCAAACAAAACAAAACTAAAATAAAATAAAAGTTTGATAATATTCTATAAAAATGTATCTCAACATGCCACGATTTTCACCACAAATCTTGTCCTTTGTAAATATCAACAGGCCACAATTGTATTCTTTCTATCCCAACCCCAATGCAACATGCACACGCACTGCTATTTTCGCTAACATTCCTTTTATTAAGGTACAACTTAGTTTGATTGTTTGTCACCAAATTTCACTAGTTTTTTATAGGGTAAACTACTGCAGGGGTCACTTACGTTTAGCGTCTGTACAGAGTTAGTCACCACTTTTAAAAAGTGCATATTAGTAGTCCTCTACGTTTTCGATGTATAAATACTTAGTCACTCCGACGTTAACTCCGTTAGTCCCCTAACGGACTGCTGATGTGGCGAAATTAAAATAAGGATAAATTACTGCAATACCCATTAAAATTTATCTCATGTACATTTTTTCTCCTCAATTTAAAAAAGTAAACATTATAGTCACTAATAAAAATGTTTTTTTATAATTTCACCCTTAAATTTTTAAAAATTCATTTTTCAATCCTAAAACTTTACAATCAATTAACACAATAATATTATAAATGCTTAGATGAAAAATAGGCGCCCAAAGTATACCCTTTGAAACTTAGGTGCCCAAATTTAATTTTTTCGAGTCAAGTCGAGTTATTGGAATTTCTATTTTATAATTCAAACTTTATTTTGAATTTTTGAGTCGAGTTTATGAAATTATGAGTCGAGTATTTTCACATCAAACCTAAAAATTTAATTTTTTCGAGTCAAGTCGAGTTATTGGAATTTATATTTTATAATTCAAACTTTATTTTGAATTTTTGAGTCGAGTTTATGAAATTATGAGTCGAGTATTTTCACATCAAACCAAAAAATTTAATTTTTTCGAGTCAAGTCGAGTTATTGGAATTTCTATTTTATAATTCAAACTTTATTTTGAATTTTTGAGTCGAGTTTATGAAATTATGAGTCGAGTATTTTCACATCAAACCAAAAAATTTAATTTTTTCGAGTCAAATCGAGTTATTGGAATTTCTATTTTATAATTCAAACTTTATTTTGAATTTTTGAGTCGAGTTTATGAAATTATGAGTCGAGTATTTTCACATCAAACCTAAAAATTTAATTTTTTCGAGTCAAGTCGAGTTATTGGAATTTATATTTTATAATTCAAACTTTATTTTGAATTTTTGAGTCGAGTTTATGAAATTATGAGTCGAGTATTTTCACATCAAACCAAAAAATTTAATTTTTTCGAGTCAAGTCGAGTTATTGGAATTTCTATTTTATAATTCAAACTTTATTTTGAATTTTTGAGTCGAGTTTATGAAATTATGAGTCGAGTATTTTCACATCAAACCTAAAAATTTAATTTTTTCGAGTCAAGTCGAGTTATTGGAATTTCTATTTTATAATTCAAACTTTATTTTGAATTTTTGAGTCGAGTTTATGAAATTATGAGTCGAGTATTTTCACATCAAACCTAAAAATTTAATTTTTGAATAAAGTTTGAATTATAAATAGAAATTTCAATAACTCGAATTTTTTAGTAGTTAGTGGACTAAATTTTTAAGTTTGAGTTATTAAATAGGAGCAATTTGGGCACCTAAATTTCAAAGGGTATATTTTGGGCACCTATTTTTCATCTAAGCATTTATAATATTATTGTGTTAATTGATTGTAAAGTTTTAGGATTGAAAAATGAATTTTTAAAAATTTAAGGGTGAAATTATAAAGAAACATTTTTATTAGTGACTATAATGTTTATTTTTTTAAATTGAGTAGAAAAAATGTACATGAGATAAATTTTAATGGTTATTACAGTAATTTATTCTTATTTTAATTCGCCACATCAGCAATCCGTTAGGGGACTAACGGAGTTAACGTCGGAGTGACCAAGTATTTACACATCGAAAACGTAGAGGACTACTAATATGCACTTTTCAAAAGTGGTGACTAACTCTGTACAGACGCTAAACGTAAGTGACCCCTGCAGTAGTTTACCCTTTTTTATACTAACAAATGAATTAAAAGCATATAATAGATATGAGATTAATTAATTAGTCAAGTGGCTAAAAGTATTTATCTTGTTTATTTTGTATGAGTTTAAATTTTAACATAAAAATATAATAACTTTACTTAATTAAAAAAAACATATAATGAATGCAAGAATTACAGATAAATCTCGGATGATCTTAAATTTTCAATCCTTTAGAGAAACTTGGCATACTGGATGATTTTGACAGTAACTTCAAGATTATTTTTTATTATTATATTTAAAAAATTAATTAACAAAAGAATAAATTTCGAGAGAAAATTGCTCAAAACAGTGTTCACTTTTAATAGTCTTACGTTAAAGAAATACAAGGTAATAACATCGCTCCCTTTACTATTAATAATCTTGTATTATCGTCACTATATTATGTTAAAATATCAAACGAGGTAATGTAGTTCTGAAATCGTACATTACCAGAATAACATACGATTACCTGAACCACACATTCTTTTTAGGACAGGAAAAATATTATCCAAATCATAAGATGTATGTGGAATTTCTATCGAACTTAAATAATAAAAGTATTTGAAAATTCATAATACAAGTTGGATTAACCCAACTTTAATGCTTGTACATCACTATTGGACTAACCACCAACCTCTTTTATGTCTGACTATTTAAATTAATACTTTATGCCCTCGCTGTCTTAACCTTATTACATACTTTATATATATACATAAACCACGAACACAAAAATTTATGTAATAATGCGAATAATTAAAAAGTAATATCAAATATGTATTAGTGTAAAATTATAAATTTTAAGGGATATGAAATTAGATTATTAATAAAAAATATAAATAAAATATTTAAAATATAAAAAAATTTATTCAGTCATCCTCTTTTATATATATATATATATATATATATATATCTTTTGTTTGAAGCATCTTCTACCTTCATCATTATTGACAGCACATCCTTGTTATATACAGCTTTTCATTTCATCGGCCGGCTGCCATTTACTTGGAGCTTTGAATTCATTTACTTTTGAAAAGTCCTCACTTTAGTATAACTTAAATACACTATGAACTAACTAATAAGAATACCAATTCTAATGATTTGGTCCCGCTTGTGTTTTAGGTTAAATTTGTCACTAGTCCTTGTATTTTGATGAAGTTTGAGATTTAATCTCTCTACTTAAAATAGTTAAAATTGAAATCAGTTATAACTTATAATATGCTCTAAATCTATGCACTCTTCGTACATTTGGAATTTAGTACATCAACTTTTTAGATTTAATAATTCAAGTACAATCTTTACCTCTGTTAAATTTTTTGAAGACCCAAATTTAACAGAAAAATTTTAATAATATTAACAATTTGAACTTGAATTTTTTAAATTTGAAAAGCATATGGATTAAAATTTTGAAAATAAAACTATAAAAACTAAATTATAAATGTTTGAAGCAAGTAAATTCTTTTTTATTTAAAAATCCTAATCCAATCTTTAATATAGTTAGTATTCTTCGTCTTTTATGTATTGACACAAATTCTAATTAATAATTAAGTTAGATTTTATTGTAAATCTAGTGGTTGAAGATTACCCAGTAATTAAGTTTACTAAATAAGTAAATATTTATATTAGGCGAGAAGTCTTATAGAATAACGTTTTTGTGTGACCAAAGTATTTGACTTTATAAATATTGAGTAGATTTTAACCTTTAGAACAATGAAATAGAATTATTTTGGATAGATATAATCCCTTTTATGATCTTTACAACTATTGTGGCTGTGTTGCAAAGATATGTATTGTATGAACGTTGGAAGAGTGTTTTAAGATACACCTAAGGATGGCCATGGGTCTAGTTTTTGGCCAATCCGCACCTGACCCAAAAATTTAACACCTCCACCCAAATTCAACCCGACCAAATATTTTATGACATTCTACCCGACCCAAATTCTAAAGTAAAAACCCAAACTCAACCTGACCTGACCCAACATAAATAAAAAAAATTATCAGTTTTTGTTATCATTTGATAAAATAGGGAGCTAATTGAAAAAATACAAATAGAGTGAGAGCATTATAATAATAATAATATTTTTATTAGACAAAATAGAGAGATAATTGAAATAAATATAAAGAGAGGGGTATTGTAGTAATTATATCTAAATATTTAGAATAAATTAAACTATTATCTCGGGTCGGGTCGAAACCCGTCGGGTCTAGGTCAAATGGTCATCCCGAGATACACCAAATTTTGAGATATACATATATATATATATATATATATATTAGGTTATGAGATATCATGTATTTGTACTCTTTATGATCTGTAACGCCCCGATCTCGATCCTAATCCGAAGTACTACATTCAGGCCACCCAAAAATCGACCCATCAAATTTCCAATTTAAACCATAAGTTTAGCCATTATTTAAAAGCATTAAACATCCATAAATCCACGAAGGTAAATAAGCATTTAGATTAAGTTTATAAACGGGAGCTCCAAGTTTAAAACACCGAATAAAAAAATAATATTTCAAATAGAATTTACAGACTCAATAACACGTAAGGTCCTAAGAATACATAAGCTCAAAACTAAATATTAAGCATTGTAATCTGAAGCGAAATGGTGCTAGGAAATCCCTTCTTGATGTGCTCCTCAGCCACGATCCATCTACTAACCTGCGAACGGAAACAACGATTCTGAGCGCTAAGCTTACAAAGCTTAATGGTACATTTTTACTCTATAACAATTTGAGATCATCATAAAATAAGCAAATAAGCATGCAAGATAAATACACTCTAGAGAGCATAGATAAGGCTTTACTATCTATGAGTTATCGTCTAGCCTACACTAGCTAGAGTTCTTAGATCACCTATCTCAATGTATCATTAAGTCTACAACAAGTCTTACATGTTTTTACAAGGCTTTTCCATACTCGAGATCACATATCCAATCAAGTTACTGAGCTCACTCAACCTATCGAGTTAATACATATTGTACCATGATAACTCAACCATCGAGTACAAAAGGTATCATCTATAGCATCCATACATCATTTACATAATGGCCAACGAAGCCCTACTTTACCCATGCTCACACAGTCGTCAGGTTACACGTATCTACACAACCGTCGGGTTAAATGGACCATATCCGAATCACCATAGCTACGCACTTGGATCACATTAGCCATAAGTAGTCCTTACTTGAGGTCACTCAGCCTATAAGGTTACTCGAGCTCACTCAGCCTATCGAGTTTATTACCTTATACAAAATCATCGTAGCCACATATAGGTTTTTAACTACACCTAGATCACTCAGCTCGTGGGTACGTTGGATGTACTTGTTCACTCATTCCGAACTACACATCCCCTTATATAAGTACCGTAGTACTGACTATAGGATATTCATATTCCTTTACTACAACATAAGATAACACACGTTCTTCGAGCATTCATACACCTCACCAAGAAGTAAGTGGCACCAAGTCAAACCATCACAAATGCCCCAAGGCCTAACACTGACCATCATGATTATCTCGATTCATCACTTACTAAGCTATTACACGCTATTCCTATCCATGAGGGTTAGATCTCGATTTCTCGGTTCTACAATTTATTTTATCTCCTTAGAAGCCCATTAGGCCATAGTTCTCGAATTATCAACCCCTCAAACTCATTTTCAACATTTACAGGCAGATTGTCTAGTGAGTATCGATACACATCGTCGAGTATCGATACGCCTCTCTAGGTATGGACACCCACCCTATGCGTACTGATACTCAGCTTTATAGGAAGGGGTTGATAATTCGAGGGCTATAGAACAGAGGTACCGATGCGAATCGAGCCTATATCGATACACGAACCTCACATATTGGTATCCCTCAAGTACCAAGATTGTTTTTCGCTACTAGAAAATCAATGGAACATGGGGTACCGATACGGCTCGAGCCTGTACCAATACTCTCTTTAAATTTTGCATGTGTTTATCATTTAGAACACAGGGTATCGGTACGGGCTCTTCGTATACCGATACTGAAGCTCGAAATTGGCTTCCAAGGCTCGGAAAATTACTTTCCAAGCCAGCAAAACGTTACCATTTTTACACATTATTAACGGTTAATCTAAATTTCACCATTAAAATGGCTTGTAAGCTACCAAAACACCCAACTAGCCATTTTAAACCATAAAATCAAGCAAAGCAATCACTTTATAATCTTCAAAAAGAGTAGGAGTCAAATATGTACTGACTTTTTAGAAACTAACCCAAATTTGTTTCATACACTCACAATCCTCAACTTCTTCTCTTTGGCTCCAACTTGAATAAACTCCAAAACACCTCCTTTTTACCTCACAACAAGAAAATGAATCAAGACTTAAACCAAGCACAAAATAGAGGTATAGTCATAGATTAACAACCTTAAAAACATGGAAGAAGCCACAAAATCTTAACCCCCAAAGAAACTCATAAATGTAGAACTCGCCTTTTTAAGAAAAGAATACTACTTTAATGAAGCTCTTGGAATGGTGATTAACATATCTGAATCTTGAATCTTGGATGCAGAGAATGAGGTGGAAAGCTTAAATCTTTAAACTTAAAAAAATGGGGTTTGAAGAAGAGAGAAAATGAGGATGTTTTGAAAAGATGAAAACTGGAAGAGGGTGATATCACATTGTCCCATCTTCCCCACGTGATTGGCCAAGAAAATAAGGAGATTTTCGGCCTTTATTTGAAAAGGGGTAAAATTGACTCATAAACCCTTTATTTTCTCTATTTTTACAAAGTAATCACTTTTCAAGCTCACAAGATCAAAATTCCATCTAAAAAGGCCCAAACTTAGCCCAACGGGTCCAATTTCTCCAACCAGCATAAAGGTCCACAACTCGGGTTAACGCCCAAACGTTGAATCAGAAATTTAGGTCGTTACATGATCTTTACGCTTTCTAGTTGATTATTTATTTCTCTCATATGTGAAGGTAGACAAGACCAAATCACATTAAATTTTATCTCTTTTACATGTCTTGTTGTATGTTGATATCACTTTATTTATTTTCTCGCATACAAAATACTAACATCGTCAATTTTTTTGACTTAATATGTTGTCAATCATATGTCACCCGATGTACAATTTTGACAAAAATATTATTAGTGTTGAGGATTAGATTGGAGTTTTGAAACTATAAAAGTAAGGAGGAACTCATTTTTAGTTTTTTAAGTGTGGAGATTAAATCTCAAATTTTACCAAAGTATTTGATCAACAACATATTTTAACATGTATTTATTATTTTATATGATTAGTGGGGTAAATTATGCATTTACAGTGGTGAATCTAGGAAAATATTATTGACTGAGCCAATATAAATAAAATTTGATGTGAACAAAATTAGACTCGAAAAATTAGATTTTTTAGTCAAAATTTTAGTTTTTTGAATAACTCAAAAAAATTGAGACTCAAATAATTCAAGATTTTTAGTAATTAATAGATCGGTTTTCATGTTCAAGTCGAGTCCTTCAACTCTATATGTTATATGTATAACATATATGAAAAAAATATAAAGATATATATATATATAGCGAATATTAGGAGTGTTTATTCAGTTGAGCAGCTCGCAAACAACTCGAGATCGACTCGGTCAAAACTCAGTTAACGCTCGACTTGAGTTGCTCGACTCGAGTTGGCTCGACTCGAAATTGAATTCGACTCGAGATCTTAGCAAATCGAGTCGAGCAATGCTCAACTCGACTCGATAAGTTCGTGAGCAGCTCGTTATTTTTTTATAAAGTATTTATGATTTTTCATGGCTACCTTAAAAAATTATCTTCCAAGAAGTTTAAATACTATTTGAAAACTCTAGAAAATTTTAGTGAATTGCTAGGTAATTTACCCATAAAATTTTGGTTTAAATTTCTAAAACGTTTTGTATTTCTCGAGAATTAAAATATTAATTTATATTAATAAAAAATTAAATTATAATAATAAGTCTTTCCATTTTTTTTATTAAAGTGTGTCCTTTTTGTTTTATTATTTCTTTACGTATAAAAGTAGAAAAGAGAAAAAAAATTTTCGATTTCCGCTTCCCATATAAAAAAATGATTGAAAGCTAAAATTTTGAATTTTCTAAGGCATTTTCTCTTTTGTTGTTCATTGAAAATTGTTGAGAAACTAAAAAGAGTCTTGCACTCGAATGTCGACTTCATTTCTAACTCAGTCATGGCAGGTTCATTTATTTATCTCCTCAAACTTCACGTTTTTTTTAATTTCTATGTTTATATTAAGGTCTAATAATATCACTAGATTTTGCCTATATTTAATAAATAATGTAAAAACTTTGACGAGTTTAACGAGCAACGAGTTGAGTCGAGCTATGAGATTTTTTAACGAGCACGAGTCGAGCAACAATATTTTTTAACGAGCACAAGTCGAGCACTACTAAATTCGCGATCGACTCGCTCGATAAGCACCCCTAGCGTATATGATTGTAGAAAGTTGTTTAAATTGGAACCAATTAGTACTATATTATTGTAAATATTTACAATTAAATTTGAACAGAAACTCAAACAACCGGACTCAAAAAAAATCAAATAAAGTTTGAGTTATAAAATATGACTTATCAACTTGAATCGTTCAAAATATTTTGACTCGCCTCGATTTAATCGAATGTTCACCCTAAATAGAACAAGAAATTTATCTAACATAACTCATATATATATATATATATATATATGTGTGTGTGTGTGTGTGTGTGATTTATATCCAATACAAAAGTTTCCACAAACGGCTTATTTTAGTGTTTAGGGACTCAGTTTAGGGTATAAAGTTTATGAGTTTAGGTGTATGAGTTTAGAATTTAGGGGTAATGGTTATAATTTAGAGGTTATGGTTAAGATTTGGGGTTTAAAGTTAGAGTTAATGTTATAGGGTAATATGTTGAGGATTTAGGTTTTATTTGAAACTATAAAATATATATATTCTTGAAAGTATAAAATTTCATTGTTCAATAATTTTAAATTTTCTATTATTATCTACATATTTATTTATATAAAATCGAAGTAATTTTTAAAAATAAGTAGCAAAATATATACTTAAAATATTTAATTAATTATTAGCAAAAATGTATGCTTAAAATATTTTTTTATTAAAAATAATGATATATTATTTGTAAAATGTAAAGAAAATATAAACAATCTCATTTTCATTTAATTTTTACCTTTTATTTTACTCAAAATCCAATGTATAAAAATTAAATTAGACTTTTATATTAAATGATTTTTTATTTACCTAAAACCAAAAGTATATTGTATATTAAAATAAAATAGGAAGGAAAATATTTTAGCATGGGGGTAGGTCAGGGCTTAGGTAGGCCTAGGCTTGCATTCTTCACCGTGCATTTAGTCATTTTAGTTTTTACCCTGTTTTTATTTTAATATTCCAACTTTGTTTCCACCCCACTTTCAAAATTCTTTTTTTGGGTTACCCCATTTTAAAGTTTTTTAAAATTTATTTATGAAATTAACCTAATATTTTGACCTCCTTATTTATTGTGGAAAAAATCCTTCTCCATCGTTCGCTCGATCATTATTGACCATTGTGCGCGACGTTACTAATACCAAAACGTTACCCTTTTTTTCTCTATTCCTTCTTATCAGTTTAGTTTTCCTTTAAATCGACAAAGCTTATATCAAACGTTTGATCATTTCTTGATCTGATATGTAATCTCTATTATCTAGTTAATATGAAATCGAGATATTTTATTTTTCTTCTCTTTCTCAACTTCACCACCATTACATTTGAAAGAAAATATCGAGGTGCAAAAGAATAAAAGAGTAGAAAAACAGGTTTGACAAGAAAGTTTAAAGGGGCTTTGCATATATTTACCAAAAAGTTTTAAACAATGTTAAAAAGACTTAACGGTTGAGTGGCAAAAAAGAGCGGAAATCAAAATTTGAGTAATGAAGTTGAAAATTTGTAAGGTTAGGTGACTAATACAGAAATATGAACAAAGCTGAGTGACCAACAACATAGTTTACCCTACTTGGTAACAATTGATGATGACATCCCCAACTAGTTGACGATAAAATCGAAGGGTTACATCGAACTTTCCATATATTTTTTTTCATCATTTTCGTTGCTTTCAAAGCCATGGAAGACAAGATTGTCAGATATGGTAGCTTCCCGGTCATCATTTTTATGATCTGCTTTTCATTCTTGAACGGCACCGTATCTGAAGTATACAATGTTGGCGATGAAAACGGATGGGATTCGGAGGTTGACTATGCTTCCTGGTCGGAGAAGTACAATTTCACCGTCGGTGACGTTCTAGGTATAATAACTGTTCCCTTCAAACCCCCTTCCTCTTTTTTCCGATTTGATTTCCCGGCTATGTATGTTTTATAACTTATAAGGTTTGAAATTCAGCTTATCATGGAGTAAAAGAGTCGATCTTAGGATAAGGTCAAATTATGGTTCTAGTCCTATATTATATTTAAATTTAAGATTCAATTCTTATACTTTAATCATTCTATTCTTATAATGTCATCGGTTAGTTAAAATGGTTAACACCCAACGTGGGGTTTTTTTCTTCTTCTTAAGAATACCCCCTTTCAATTGACATGTATTTTTGTTGTTGCTGGAAGTATTTGTATTAACTAATGACACTATAAATGCATAAGGATCAAATTATGTCAAATTAAAGTATAGATAGTAAAGCCTTAATTTGAGTATAGTAAAGTGACCAAAACCAAAATTTGACCTAAAATTAACAAATGAGTTTGGTAACTTTTATACCAGTCAAACCACCTACCAGGTCCCTCTATTATAGGGATTGTATCAATTTAGTCCCTATTATAGAGAATGATTCAGATCAGTCACTCTAAAACAGAGACCGTTCGAATTAATCCCTCTACTATGAAATGAATAAATTTATTCCCTATACTAGTAAAAAGAATCAAATAAGATAATCTGGTGTGTAAATGTTTTTTTTGTAGAGTTTAAATACAATAGGGGGCAACACAATGCCTTTGAAGTGACGGAGTCTACATATCGAACATGCGATACGAGCACCGGAGTTGTATCCAAGTACGAGAGTGGAGAGGATAAAGTGAAGCTGAATGAAGCAAAGAAGTACTGGTTTGTGTGCAATGTGAGTGGGCATTGCCTTGGGGGAATGAGGTTTGGGATTGATGTTAAAGCAGGGAATAGCAGTAGCACTACTAATTTGGAGCCAATTCCATCACCCAACTCTGGCAGTAAAGCATTTGATAGGTGGAGTTTGGGTCTTTATCTTTTTGCATTTGGAATCCTCCTCAGTTTGTTTTGTTGATTAGGTACCCCATTTTTTGGTTTTTCTGCCCTGAATTATTGGATCTGCACTGCCTTATAGGATTCTAAAAATTGGATACGGTTTGTGTTAATATCGAGTTTGAATCATTTGATTTTGGTTTTGGGTTAGTTAGGGTTCCTACCTAATCTGAGATGGACAAATTCGACTTTTATCATCGTAATTAAAGTTATTTTTAGAAGAGTTAAATACCTATTTGGTACATAAACTATATCAAATCCTTCAATGTTATACAATTTGTTTTTTCATTTCCATTTTTATGCACGAACTTTTTCGTCTTTAACAAAATGGACGGAATTTGAGATGGATCCCTTGGACCTGCTAGACATGTGAAATTTATTTTTTAAACCTCCATTTGACTTTAGGTTTAGGACTAAACTAGCACAATATTTAAATATTGAGGGTTATATTTTTTAGAATTAGAATCAAATTAAAACATGTAAACGTTTAGGGCTAAATTTGTTCTTAGATTCAATTTTACTAAGGGTTATGTGATCGGTGATTATTTTATAATTTTTTTATAACTCAAGTTCTCAGGAATTTGTGATCGGCTGAATAAATCCAAAAATAATTCCATCAGAAATTCTAACTATAAAATTAAGAAAATAAAAACATTTATCCAAACAAAACCTAGCCAAAAGCGATCTCAGGAACTTTCTTAATCAGGTTCGTCTCATCGCTGGATGAAAGTTGCATGTGATTTGAATTAGTGTAATAATATAATCGAATGGAAGGTCAAGGTTGATGCTTTTGGACGATATTTTTTATCAATTTCAATTGCTTGATTTTTGTAATCATCGATTGTAAACTTTTCACAAAGGAAACTCTGTGTATATTCTTGCCGAAAGGATGAATTTTAGTAGTATATTAGGGTTTTGGTTTTTTTTATTGAATGTATTTAAGATGGAATCCGGGCATTTCTTAATTCCCTAAGTTTATTTTCCAGTTAAAACCTAGAGAAAATAAAATGGAAGAGCGAAGAGTGCACCCAGAATGTATCAATACACCGAATCCGTTTCATGAATGTGTTGAATATTGCTGAGGCCAAGGCGAGAAAGGATGAATCAGAGAAAGGTTTAAATGCTGTTTTTGTAATACCTAACTTAATATTTCTGTGTTCCCTGCCTTTTAGCTTTAATAGTTTAATTTCACTGTATGTTGTAATAGAAATTCAGCGACCTGTGGGTGGCCTGGCCACATGTTTCACCTGCTGCTTGTCAAGAAGCAGAAGATAACATTGATGGTGACCACCCTGTCGAGTAGACCCTACAAATCTTACAGTCAGGCAGAAAAAACTGTTTGAGTAGTTATTTTGATTCATCTTTCAAACCAAAGCTGATCTGTTTTGTCATCTATATATCTGCTTCCAGAATGAGGCAAGAAAAGCTAATCAAACAGCGATGGTGAAGGGCCGGGAGGATAAGGGCAAGTCATTTAGCCGGAGGAGGAAGTTTCATGAAGAGAAGGATATTGATTCAATAATGAGCATTTCAACAAGAAGATTAATACAATGAGGATCGAGACAAGTGGGGGAAAGAGAGCTCAACCAAGAGATGCCGTAACCAAACAAAACAGACACCCTTTATCTCTTTACGAGGGCCATTGTACTTGAATTTATGCAATTGTAACTGACGAAAAGAACTAAAGAATTACTAGGCAAATTATGAAGATCTAATCATATTAGGATAATAGATGTGGAGAGGTTCATATTAAATCCTCTAACAAGTAATAATGCATATAATAAGATGAGCAAAAGAAAGCCAATGTTCCCCAAAAAGCATCAGAAACTAGTGTAATATCAACATTTAATTCGAAAGCTTCCCTATCATTCAAACGCCCACTGGTTCTCCCTCCTAACCTCCTCCTCTTCCTCGGGGGTGAAATCATTCTTGATGTTGAAGGTCTTGCGAATCTCCTCCGGTGTCTTCCCCTTTATCATGTCAGCCACAGTTTGGCAGGTCAAGTCCAACAAGCTCTTGATGTTCAGATAGTTCGCAGCCTGCAAATCCCAATATCAAAATAACCAACTATTCATCTTCTGCTACCAAGAACAACTAATTATTTGGAACTTGATTACTCCACGTTTTTCTACAACTAATATCATATTACGTTTTGAATGCTATGTTGCTGAATAAGATTATAATATACTAATAAACCCTACGTTAACGAAATCTCTAGTATTTCTGAATTAGATTGGTGATGTTCCCTAATTGAACCGTGAGGGAAATCATGATTTCTGCTGATACAGCAATAAACAGGTCAATTAAACCCAACGGCCCTAAAATTAACACCATTCTGAATATCAAATACATCATTCAGCCATCAACAAGAACAAAAGAGAGGGGAAACTAACCAAGATGAGGTCAAAGAGTGTATTTTGGTCAACTTTGACAAAATCGGCATCCCAAGCCTTGATTTCATCCTCAGGGTTCTTTTCCTTGTCGGCGGCGGCATCGACGTGCTTCTTGCAGTACTCAAGGACCTTAGATAGGATCTTGCTGGTGACGTTCGGGAGAGGGATCTCGTTGTCGGCGCAATCGTCCTCGATCATGTGCTTGATCGTCTGCGACTCAACCGCCACCGCTTCCTCCACCTCGAAGGTCTCGCCGTCGGAGCTCCTCAGCATTATCTTCCTCGATGACGACGCCATTATTTCTCCTCAAGATTCCCTCACTGACGGTGATAGAAACCCTAATCAAATAGAAGAGATAAAGAAACAAAATACAGGGACGGACGAAAAAGCTAAGTATACTAATAAATAATTTAACTCTGATTGGAACAGTGGGTATTTATAGAAGGATATGGTGCTCGTATACGATGTCGTTTCAGAAATATCTGTTGAAAAAGGATTCTCGATGTTTCTGTTGTTTAACTTAAGTTAGGATTACCTTAAAATTACTTTTTAAAAAAAACATAAATACTAAAAAGGAAAATACTTTATACACAAGCCTTTTAATTTTGGGTTTAGAGATTTAGATTATGATTTAGGGTTTATGGGTTTAAGTTGTATGGTATAGATTTTAAACTTTATGGTTAGAATTTAGAGTTTAGAGTTTAGAGATTTATGTTTTAAATTTTATAGCTTAAATATAAATGTCATGTTTGGTAAAGAGAGGTTTGGGCAAAAATTAGAAGTTTGAGGCATAATTAGAGGTTTGACCAGTCAAATCCACTAATATTGTTGTTTGGTGAACAACGGATTGAAAGAGCGGATTGAGGTGAAATCGCTAATTTTGAAAAAGCTCATAATATGAGCTTTTTGAGATTAGAAGTTTGATATTAAAGTTGTAAAGACTCTTTTACCCTTAGCCGTTACCAAAAATCTCAAAATAACCTAAATTAAATATTTTCTCCCCTATTTATAAGCTAATCCTATTTACTTTTTTTTATTATCACATATATGTATTTAAATTTATTAATTAATTAAATTATATTAAAATAATTATATAAATAATAAATTAATATATAAATCATTCGAATATGTTTAGAAAAGTTATATTAAAAATAATTTTATAGATCTAATTAATATTAATTAGATACAAAATATTGATAACTAATAAACTATTCAAACAAGTATTGAATATAATAGTGTCATTATATGCCATTTTACTTGTTTAAATAATCTAACAGCTATCAGCTATCAGCTATCAGTTAATTTTACCAAACACTTTTATACAATCAGCTAATATAATCTGCTAGTCAAATCATCTAATGCAATCAGCTAATATAATCCGCTATCAGTTATCCGCTAATTGCCAAACAGGGCCAAAAATATTGTGTGTAACGACTAAAAATCCGAAAGGGTGTTTTTCCCCTTTTTATAAAAAAAATTAATTCTAGGGTAATCTTAAGAAACTCATATTTTTGAATAAAATATTAGAGTCGTCACCGATCATTTTAAAAGAGGTAGATAGGACACAGGGAAAACAAAATCAGAGATTTCAAAAAATTAGGGTTCGGGAGTCGATTACGGATGGGGAAGATTTAGCACCCCACACCGCCCAAAATTGGTACCTAATGAGTTCATACTGCAAATGTCAAGAAAATCTAAAATTCGATTTTAATTTAGTATAATTCTTAAGGTGCATGAATGCATGAACATACGAAATGAACAACCTAACTCACGACTCACGATACCAAAAGAGATGATGCCCAAATATTTGAGACGACACTCCCACTAGAATATCGGAATTTTGAGTACTAAAACTAATTAGTGCAACAATTTAAACATGATAATTAATTATGCATGAACAATATATACGAATTTAAACAAATGATAACATCAACAAAGTGAAGAAAGAATGAACACATACATGTGTTAAAAACATGGCAAGTAATGACTGATTATCATTTATTTTAATATATAAGATGAATATATATTTATATTTATATGTAGGTATATATGTGAAACTGTATTATATATATGGATAAATTTTCTATACACAGGCGGTGGAAACTGAAAGTTTCCACAAGCGCCTTAATTTTAGGGTATAGGGAGTTAGTTTAGGGTATAGGGTTTAGGGGTTTAGGTGGGGAGGGTTAGAATTTAGGGATAGTTGTTTCAATTTAAGGTTTAGGGTTATAATTTAGAGTTTATAGGTTAAAACCTAAATCCTCACCATATTACCCTAAAAACTAAACCCTAACCTATAAACCCTAAATTATAATCTAAACCTTAAATTGAAACAACTATCCCTAAATTCTAAACCTCTACACCTAAACCCCTAAACCTTATACCCTAAACTAACTCCCTAAACACTAAAATTAAGGCGCTTGTGGAAACTTTAAGTTTCCACCGCCAGTGTATAGGATATTAATCCTATATATATTATATAATACGTAATTTTTTGTTTTTGTGTTTTTTATTATTATTTTACCATCACGGAAATAAATGCTTGAATGTAAACACACAATATAAGAGATTGAAACTAAAGGAAAATAAAACTGAAATTAAAAGGAAATAAAAATTAAGGGCAGAAATTAAAATAAATAAAAATAAAGTGCAGAAATTAAATAATATAAAGAACTGAAATTAAATAAAATGAAAGAAAGGTGCAGAGATTAAACATGCAAATTAATTAGGGGTTCAGAAGTAATTAAACCTTTAATAACCAGATTAATTATTAAACGTTTGTAACACTAGGGTTAGGGGGTCGGGTGAAATTAAATTATTAAAATATAATTTTGAGCTTTATATTTTCAAAACAAATAAATATATGTTGGGCTAGTCATCTTTTAAGCCCAAAGTCATGGATTTTATACTATTGAATTATCCCTATCCATTAAGGGTATTTATGACCTTTGGCTTTTAAAATAAATCAAAACAAATAAAATACCTTTTTGCTCATCTTCCTCCCCTCCTCTTTCAAAAACCAACGACACCCTCCCCTCCCCCATTGCTTGTTACTATTCCATTTCTTCCTTGCTTGATTCTTGAAGATTTTTCAAAGGTAAAATCGATTTTATGTTGTCATTTCTATTTCCTATCTAACCTTAGTCTTCATTGTTCATAAAACTCATGTTTCTATATTTTGGATTTTTCAAAGATTTTAATAAAGGTTGTAGCTTTATGGATTTTTAGTTAAACTTTTGATTTATTGTTGTTAAACAAGTTATTTACAAACTATAAGGTCCAACATATCTAATTTTTACATGGTTTTAACTTGATTTTCGGATATGGGTTTTTGTGGGGTTTTATAGTGTTCAAAAATGGAGTTTGGGGTTGTTTTAGTGTGAAAATTGATGGCTGATGTTTAGGTTATGTTTGAAGGTTGTTTTGGGTGTGTTAGATGCCAATTTGGATGTTGGAAACATTGGTTAATTGCTGAGTTTGAGGGCTGCTCGAAAATGATGTTTTGAGAGTGTTCTTGGGTCGAATATGTGCTTGATTTGTGTTATGGGTTTGCAGCAAGTTTTGGTGATTGATTATTGATGTTTTGATTGTGTTGGATGATTATAGTCAAGGTTTTGTGTTGGCGAAGCCTCGGGAACGAATCCGGATAGCTTGGTGGATTGATCGGCTAGTGTTGAGCTTGGATAGTTGGTGAGTGGTTCTTCGGTTTTAAATTGGTTTTCAAAATGCCTTGGTTCGAGCATATATACCTAGGTCGGGCTTGGTAAACCCACCTAGAGTTGGGGTTAGATTGGTAGTCTAATCACAAGCTTTAGTTTAGAAGACTATGGTCGAACTTGTAAATGTTGTGTTTATGTCTCATGTACTAATTGGGATTGATGTTGCTATGCATATTGTGGCTATGTGTAATGATGAGGCATGATGATTTATTTATGCATTGTGATATGCATGTGTTTGTTGAAATGTGGGTTGCATGATTGTAAATCATGTTGGATACGTGCTAGGCACGGGAATTGGTAAGAATATTGTGTTATGATGAGCTTGTGATGAGATAGTATTGGCACTAGTATGCTTGGGTACAAATGATCGATCATTAGGATGTTAGTGTGCACACAAGTGTCGAAATGCGCGTGTGGTCTTGGTGGTGGTAGTCACCAAGATGGAGTACGGGTACGCCCAGAAATCTTCATTTATATTTTAGACGATGATGAGTGGAATCCCATCGACGGGGCGTGAGGATGACTGGAATCCCCTCCGCGTGGAATGGTGATGAGTGGTGTAACACTCATGTTTTGGGGTTAGGAGTTAGTCGGGTTAGTGGTCTGAGTCAGTAAAATTAATTTCAATCAATTTAACCCTAATTTGGATCTAATTGAGTTTTAACTAAAGAGGAGGGGCCTTTTAAGTAAATTACCCAAAACAAGAAAAAACGGATCACCTTTTTAAAAAACAAAACAAAAAAAAGTTGTCATCCTCACTCCTCCCCTCCCCCTCTCACCCGTTGGAAACCCCAAACCCCTTTCAAACTCTCCCAAACACAAAATCACTATTCCATTGAATGTCATCTTCATCTTAAGGCCATTTTTAAAGGTAAACATATTTTTGAACTATCCTCTTCATTCTCTATCCATACATAGTTGTAGATTTTCAAACTATGAACTTTTGAAAATTAGAGCTTGATGAAAGTTTGTGTTTTTATGGAGTTTTTCATCTTGTCTTCAAATGTTAGGTTGGGTTTTGATTTAACCACCTTAAAATGCTTAAAATATGTTAAAATGGTTAGGTTCGGGTGAAAACCCGAAATGGGTTCTTGAGGCAAATTTTAAGGTGTCTAAAACTTGGGTTTTGGTGAGTTTTAGGGTACAATTGAAGGGATGATGGTTTAGGAATTTTAGGAAGGTGTTTTGGGATCATTTGGGTGTCATTTGGGAGTTTGAAAATGAGATTTTCAGCTAGGGTTTGAAGGAGCAGGAAAATGGGCATTTTGAAGGATTGATTTGATTGGAAAATTTGTTGAAGCTTGGCTTGAGCTTAGGAGTTGAGTGATGACTGAGTTTTAGCATTGATTGGGAATAATGGATGTGTTTTTGATTGGCTAGAAGCAAGAGGAGACGTTGAAGAGGCATCGGGATCGAATCCGGGCTTGTAGGAGGCTTGCTTTGGTTGCTAAGGAAGGGTGGTGAGTGACTTTAAATGTGTTTTAAAGTTTGGTTCAAGTGTGTGTAGGGTATGAGTTGAAATGTGCTTGGTAGGCCATTTCTATGTAGAGTTAAATTGGTAACTTAGTTCTTTGATTTCCATTAAATGCTATTTGTGCTTTGCCTATTTATGCTCTTGTGAAATGTGGGTGGATTTGCACATGTGTACCATGATATGTGTATGTGATGAGCATGAGATGTGATTGATGGATATGTGATGTGGTAAATGAAAATTGGCACTAATTAACTTACCGGGTGTAAATGATCGATCATTAAGATTAGTGTGCACACAAATTGAATCAAAACGTACGTGGCCTTGACGGCGTTAAGTCATCAAGGAGGAGTACGATGATGTAATATTCCACCGGAAGCTTATATATATTTTACGGGATGATGAGTGGAATCCCATCCGTAGGGCATGTGGTGATGAGTGGAATCCCGCCCATGCAAGGTCCGATGATGAGTGTAATCCCACCGAGGTAATATGATTGTTGAGATTAAATCCGCCCATCCGGGTAAACTAATAGTGGCCAATTGAACTTGTTCTATTAATTGTAATGTGTGATATTGATAGATGAAGTTTGAGCTTAGTATGATGTGAGATGCCATACATGACTCTTGAAAGACTAGCTAGGTCTACTTGTGGATTTACCTATGCATGTTAGATATGAGAATTAGGGAATACATGCTTGAACCCTGCATTGTTGATGTTTTCGATTTTAGAGCATCCTCACTAAGCTTATAGCTTACGCTCTCATTTTCAACAATGCAGATCATTAGCGTGGTGTTAGCTCGGAGCAAGGCAAGAAGAGCTTTCCAAGTTTTTGTTGCTCAAGTACGGTTAATAATTATGTAGTAGCTTAGCAATGTGGCAAGGGTGTGTTTGAATGAGCTTTGTATGACTCATGTATGTGTTTGATGCTTATAATTTGACTTAGATTGTAAACATGATATATCTTGCCAAATGCTTGAGTGATGTATGCCTTATGGATGTTTAAGACTGCTTTGATGGCATGTAAACCTATATGAGTTGAATGGTGCCTTTTGACTATTAATGTCTTCAAGCATGCCTTCTATGATATGTTATTAATGTGTAATTGCCATGTATGAATGATTGTTTAAATCTATGCCTTGTGGGTGTTTGAGCATGCTAGACATAGGATGTATGCCTCTAGACCTTGTTTGCTTGAGTTGAGTGTCTTTAGAGGTCGTTTGGGACCTTTAGACTTGTTGAAAAACTCCGAAGTCTGATTTTCAAATGTTGCAGACAGCCCGCGTTTCGAAACGAGCTGGGCCGTTTCGGAACGGGTAAGGCTTCAGGGACCCCGTATCGGAACGCGCTTCGATACGGTTTGGCCTTTGAATCCCCTGTTCTGAAACGGGTATCGGAACGTTTTGACTATTGGAATTCTGAGATAATGACGAGATGCAAGCATTTCAAAACGAATCTAAGAGTTTCAAAACAGTCAAAATCTCGTTGACCACGAGAAGTTGACCGTTGAGGGCGTTTCGGAACGGTTGACCTCCGTTTCGATACGGCCCCTTGTTTGGGCTTTGGGGCAGTTGACCTGGTCAAGGCGTTTCGATATACCTTAAGGGTGTTTCGAAACGACCTATTTAATGGAGTAAAATTGGGTTGTTTAAATGTTGTTTTGGGCTTGAATGTTTACCTTATGTATTTTATTTCCGCTGTTTGATCATATAGGATTCGAATGAGCCTTTAGTGAAGATTAAGTTAAAGAAAAAAATTAGGGTTGCTAACCGAGGGGGAACCTTAACGGGTTTCACTTCAGTTTTCCCCGTATGGCTTACTCGGACCGGTCATCCGGCCAGACCGGGACGAGGGGGTTACATTTGTTGGTATCAGAGCGTGAAGTTACCGAAACCTCGGGCAGGTAAGTGAGGTAAGCTTGATATGTTAAGTGATTGTATTGTTCGAGGCATGCCTTGCCATGAATTCTTATTATTTGACTGTTCGTATGATGTTTTGAAGCATGAGTTGTTGCGTCTGGTGTAGAGTGTGTGCCCATTGCTACTATTACTTAATTTAAAAAGATTTTATGGTAAAGGGAGTACTTGAGCACTATTGGACCCTTGCTTTGGCTAACGTAATCCCTGTTTGTTTGTTGTTGTAGTTATTACCTTGCTAGTTGTACCATGAGACCACGTGGGAGGCCTAGGATGGTTCGACCGGAACCACGGGCAGCGGCTCCAGGAGTTGAGCCAGTAGTTAGAGTTGAGGCTCAAGTGGGAGAGCCTGTGGTTGGAGTTGGAGCTCCTCCACCACCTCCACCACCACCACCTCCTCCACCCGGAGTAGGAGGCGAGGCCGGGGCCGAAGGAGAGGGACCTCAGGGAGGCTAAGGACCGGCCGGAATAGACTTAGTTCCTTTGATTCAGGCGATAGCTGGGGCATTTCAGGCTGCAGTAGCTGGGGGTCAGGCAGCAGCACATCATCAGGGAGAGGGCACTGGTTTGCCATTAGAGAGACTCCGTGGCCTAGGGCCCGAAGAGTTTAGAGGGTCTACTCCAGAGAGATCAGAGTTATGGTTCGAGAAGACTGTCCGTATTCTCGCTCAGATGGGGTGTACTGGTGAGCGCAAGTTAGGGTGTGTTTAGTCTCTACTTCAGGGTGATGCCTACACTTGGTCGGTCACCATTACTACGGGTATGGATAAGGCTGAGATTACTTGGGAGTTCTTTGAGTCAGCATTCCGTAAGAAGTATCTGGGTCCGCGATACCTCGATGAGAGGAAGAGGGAGTTTATGGCATTACTTCAGGGGAGTATGACCGTGACCGATTATGAGATCCGATTTGTCAGACTGAGTCAGTATGCTTCTGAGCTTGTTCCTACTGAGGTGGAACGATGTAACCGATTCCGTTATGGGCTGAATGAAGAGATCAAGAGGTATACTCTAGCTTCAGACTACACTGATTTTGATGTCTTGGTCGCGAGGGCCAAGGACTTAGAGCACAGTTTGGGCTTGACCAAATGATCTAGTGGTTCTAGTTCGGGTAAGAGGTCCAGTGACTTTGATAGAGGTGATGCCAAGAGGCATCGGGACAACAAGCATCATTATGATCATAGACGTGGTGGCGATAACCACGGTAGGGGCCAATATGGCCAGAGAGCTGGTGGGAAGTTGCCCACATGTGCTACTTGCGGGAGGAACCACACCGGTGAGTGTTGGGGGAATTTCCATTCGTGTTGGAGTTGTGGAGCTAGGGACCACATTAGACGTGATTGTCTACATCAGGTGGGACAGGCACCAGCTCAAGCTCCTGCTAGAGCCAATGACTTTCAAAGAGGCCGTGGGCGCGGTAGAGGTAACTTCTAGCCGAGGAATGATGGTCAGAGGAACATAGCACATGTAGTTGCAGTTCAGCCGGAGGGCGGAGGTCAGGCCAGAGTTTACGCTCAGCGTGGGGATCAGCATGACACTGATGTGATCGCAGGTAACTTCTCGATACAGTCTTTGGGTTTGCTTTCTTTGACTGACTCTGAGTCTACACATTCCTACATATTGAGTGACCATGCACAGTCTTTGAATTTGCCTTGTGGGATGTTAGAGGTAGGAGTTAGTGTTACTAGTTCCTTTGGGGACACAGTAGTAGTTAGAAAGATGTACCGAAGGTGTCCGTTGATGGTTCAGGGACATGTGTTTCCAGTGGATATGATGGAGCTACCTTTCTATGGTTTTGATGTGATTCTGGGTATGGACTGGCTCACGGAGCATAGAGCTAGGATAAATTTTGAAACTAAGAGGATTTATTTGAGGCTCACAGATGATTATGAGATTGTAGTAGTAGGTGAGAACGCGAAGTTCTTGTCCAATGTAGTTTCAGTTTTAGAGGCTAAGAGGTTAGTTGAGTTGGGGTGTGAAGCATACTTGGCGTATATGATGAACCCTAACATGAGTGAGGTTAGACCTCAAGACATCCGGACAGTATGTGACTTTCCTAGTGTGTTTCCGGAAGAGTTGCCAGGGTTACCACCGGACAGAGAAGTAGAGTTCACTATTGAGACTTATTCTGATTCAACTCCTATTTCGATTGCTCCGTATCGCATGGCACCGAAAGAATTGAAAGAGTTGAAGACTCAGTTGCAAGAATTGACAGATATAGGTTTCATTCGACCTAGTTCTTCACCTTGGGGTGCACCAGTTTTGTTTGTGAAGAAGAAAGATGGAAGCATGAGAATGTGTATAGACTACAGACAGTTGAATCAGTTGACAGTGAAGAATAAATATCCGTTGCCTAGAATTGATGACTTGTTTGATCAGCTGAGAGGAGCATCAGTCTTTTCGAAGATTGACTTGAGATCGGGTTACTACTAGCTAAAGGTAAGAGAGGTTGATGTACCGAAGACGGCCTTTAGGACTAGGTATGGTCACTATGAGTTTTTAGTCATGCCTTTTGGGCTGACTAATGCACCGGCTGCTTTCATGGATATGATGAATAGGATTTTTCATCAGTATCTAGATCAGTTTGTAGTTGTGTTTATAGATGACATATTGGTGTATTCGTGAACTGAAGAAGAACATGACCGACACTTGAGATTAGTTTTGAAGACTTTGCTAGATCATCAGTTGTATGCGAAGTTGAGCAAGTGTGAATTATGGATCCGAGAGGTAGTCTTCCTAGGACATGTAGTGTTAGCCGATGAGATTAGAGTTGATCCGAAGAAGATTGATGCCATTGTTGAATGGAAGCAACCGAAGTCTATAACAGAGGTACATAGCTTCCTAGGCTTAGCCGGATACTATAGAAGATTTGTAGAAGGTTTCTCTAAGTTACCCGCTCCATTGACACAGCTACTTCAGAAGAGTATTCAGTTTGAGTGGACAGATGCAAGACAGAGAGCCTTTGAGAAATTGAAAGAAGCTTTGACCCAAGCACCGATCTTGATTCAGCCAGAGTCCGGGAAGGACTATGTAGTTTACAGTGATGCTTCTTATGTAGGCCTGGGTTGTGTCCTCATGCAAGACAAGAGAGTGGTGGCTTATGCCTCAAGACAGTTGAAGACCCACGAGCGCAACTATCCGACCCATGACATAGAGTTAGCTGTAGTTGTGTTTGCTCTGAAGATTTGGAGGCACTATTTGTACGGTGAGAAATGCACAGTGTACACCGATCACAAGAGTTTGAAGTACATTATGACTCAGCGAGATTTGAATCTCAGACAGCGCAGATGGTTAGAGTTGCTAAAAGACTATGATCTTACCTTTGAGTACCATCCGGGTAAGGCCAATGTAGTGGCCGATGCATTGAGTAGGAAGATAGCCGTGGACTTGAGAGCCATGTTTGCTAGATTGAGCTTGTCCGGAGATGGTGGCTTGGTAGCCGAGCTTCAGGTTAGACCGACTTTAGGTCAGTTGATTAGGGAGAAACAGCTCTTAGATAGATCTTTGGCACCTCACGTGCAAGATATAACCGAAGGTAGATCTTCATACTATAGTTTCAGTACCGATGGAGTTTTGTGTTTCAAAGATAGAATAGTTGTGCCAGAGGACAGTAACTTGAGACGTACGATCTTGACTGAAGCCCACAGTAGTCCGTTTGCTATGCATCCTGGAAGTACGAAGATGTATCATGATCTGAAGAATGAGTACTTTTGGGTTGGCTTGAAGAGAGATGTAGCCGACTTTGTGAGTAAGTGCTTAGTATGTCAGAGGGTGAAGGCGGAACATCAGGTTCCCTCAAGTTTGTTACAATCGTTGAGGATTCCAAAATGGAAATGGGAGAACATCACCATAGATTTTGTTTCGGGTTTGCCTTTGACTCCTACGAAGAAGAACTCAGTTTGGGTGATAGTAGATCATTTTACGAAGTGTGCTCACTTCTTGGCAGTCAATACTACTTACACTTTAGATAAATTGGCCGATTTTTACATTGGTGAGATTGTTAGACTGCATGGTGTGCCGAAGTCCATTGTGTCAAATAGAGATCTGCGGTTTACTTCTCGATTTTAGGAGTGTCTGCATACAGCTTTGGGTACCCGTTTGAACTTCAGCACGTCTTATCATCCTCAGTCAGATGGTCAGTCAGAGAGGGTTATTCAGATCTTAGAGGATATGTTGCGTTGTTGCATCATTGACTTTCAGGGCACGTGGGAGAAGCACTTGCCTCTAGTTGAGTTTTCTTACAATAATAGCTTCCAGTCGATCATTCAAATGGCTACGTATGAGGCCTTGTATGGCCGAAAGTGTAGAACTTCAGTTTGTTGGGCCAAAGTGGGACAGAAGTTGTTACCTCTACCGGATTTACTCAAGGGGACAACTGACAAGGTAAAATTGATTTGTGATCGATTGAAGGCTGCTTCGGATAGGCAGAAGTCCTATGCCGATTTGAAGAGGAAGGAAGTCGAGTTCTCGGTGGGTGAGAAGGTATTCTTGAAAGTGTCTCCGTGGAAGAAAGTAATGAGATTTGGCTGAAAAGGGAAGTTGAGTCCGAGATACATAGGACCGTATGAGATTGTGAAGAGGGTTGGTCCAGTTGCTTATCAGTTGCGTTTGCCATCTGAGCTAGAGAAGATGCACGATGTATTCCATGTTTCGATGCTCCGTAAGTATAGGTCCGATCCATCACATGTTATGCCCGTAGAGGAGATTGAATTGAATCCAGATTTGACTTATGAGGAAGAGCCAGTTGAGATCTTAGCTTCTGACAGTAAGGTGTTGCGGGGTAGATCGATCGAGTTAGTAAAAGTGCGGTGGCAACGTCGAGGTGTGGACGATGCCACTTGGGAGAGGAAGGAGGATATGGAAAGGTAGTTTCCGTATCTCTTTCAGTCAGGTAATTTCGGGGACGAAATTCCTTAAGTGGGAGAGATTTGTAACACCCGTGTTTTGGGGTTAAGAGTTAGCCGGGTTAGTGGTCCGAGTCAGTAAAATTTAAATTAAATCTTTTTGGCCATGACATGAGTTAATTGAAATTTAAAATAAATGGGAGGGACCACTTTGGTGATTTGACCCAAAAGAATTTAAAAAGGAAGACAACTTTAAAAAAAGCTATCATCTTCTCTACCCACTCCCCTTTCCAACGTGAGAAACCCCAAAACCCCTTTCAAACTCTTCCATAAACAAAAGTTACTATTCCATTGAGTTTCATCTTCATTCCAAGGCCATTTTCAGAGGTAATAACATTTTCTAATTCTCCTTTTCATCCTCTATCTCTACATGGTCATAGATTTTAAAACTATGAACTTTTGAAAATTAGGGCTTGATGAAAGTTTGAGTTTTTATGAAGATTTTCAATTTGTTTTGAAATATAATGTTGGGTTTTAGTTTATTTACCTTAAAATGAACATAATATGTTAAAATGGTTGGGTTTGGGTGAAAACCGGAAATGGGTTCTTGAGGCAAATTTTAAGATGTCTAAAACTTGGGTTTTGGTGAGTTTTAGGATAAAATTGGAGGGCTGATGGTTTATGTATGTTAGAAGGATGTTTTGGGACCATTTGGGAGTCATTTGGATGATTGAAAATGGAATTTTCAGCTAGGGTTTGAGGGAGCACGAAAATGGGCATTTTGGGGGATTAATTTGATTGGGAAATTTGTTGAAGTTGGTTTGAGCTCAAGAGTTGAGTGTTGACTGAATGTTAGTATTGATTGAGAATAATGGGTGTGTTTTTATTGGCTAGAAGCAAGAGGAGGCGTGGAAGAGGCATTGGGGTCGAATCTGGGCTTGTAGGAGGCTTGCTTTGGTTGCTAAGGAAGGGTGGTGAGTGACTTTAAATGTGTTTTAAAGTTTGGTTCGAGTGTGTGTAGTGTATGAGTTGAAATGTGCTTGGTAGGCCATTTCCGTGTAGATTTAAATTGCTAACTTAGCTCTTGATTTCCATTAAATGCTATTTGTATTTGCTTTTTTATGCTCTTGTGATATGTGGTTGATTTGCACATGTATACCATGATATGTGTATGTGATGAGCATGAGATATGGTTGATGGATATGTGATGTGGTAAAGGTAAATTGGCACTAATTAACTTACCGGGTTTAAATGATCGATCATTAGGACTAGTGTGCACACGAATTGAGTCAAAACGTATGTGGCCTTGATGGCGTTGAGTCATCAAGGAGGAGTACGATGATGTAATATTCCACCGGAAGCTTATATATATTCTGCGGGATGATGAGTGGAATCTCATCCGTAGGGCATGTGGTGATGAGTGGAATCTCGCCCATGCAAGGTCCGGTGATGAGTGTAATCCCACCGAGGTAATGTGAATGTTGAGATTAAATCCGCACATCCAGGTAATCTAATAGTGGCCAATTGAACTTGTTCTATTAATTGTAATGAGTGATACTGATATGCGATGTTTGAGCTTAGTATGATGTGAGATGCCATACATGACTCTTGAAAGACTAGCTAGGTCTACTTGTGGATTTACCTATGCATGTTAGATATGAGAATTAGGGAATACATGTTTGAACCCTGCATTGTTGATGTTTTCGATTTTAGAGCATCCTCACTAAGCTTATAGCTTACGCTCTCATTTTCAACAATGCAGATCATTAGCGTGGTGTTAGCTTGGAGCAAGGCAAGAAGAGCTTTCCAAGTTTTTGTTGCTCAAGTACGGATTATAATTATGTAGTAGCTTAGCAATGTGGCAAGAGTGTGTGTTTGAATGAGCTATGTATGACTCATATATGATTTTGATGTCTATGGTTGACTTGGTTTGTAAGCATGATATATCTTGCCAAATGCTAGTATGATGAATGCCCTATGGGTGCTTAAGATTGTTTTGCTGGCATGTAAACTTATTTGATGATGTATGGTGCCTATTGGTTTTCAATGTCTTCAAGCATGATTTGTATGAAAGGCTACTAATGTGTAATTTGTCATGTATGTATGATTGTTTATATTTATGCCTTGAGTGTGTTTGGGTATGCTTGACATAAATTGTATGCCTCTAGACCTTGTTTGTTTGTGTTGTGTGCCTTTAGGGGTCCTATGGGACCTTTAGACTTGTTAAAATTCACCTAAATCTGATTTTCAAAGGTTGCAGGCAGCCCGCGTTTCGAAACGGGTTGGGTCGTTTCGGAACAGGTAGGCTTCAGGGACCCCGTATCGGAACGCGTTTTGATACGGTTTGGCCTCTGAGAGCCCCTATTCCGATACGAGTTTCGGAACGTTTTGGCTACTGAAATTTTGAGAAAATGACGAGATGAAGGCGTTTCGAAACGGGTCTAAGTGTTTCGAAACGGTCAAAATCTCATTGACCACAAGAAGTTGACCGTTGAGGGCGTTTCGGAACGGTTGACCACCGTTTCGATACGGCCCCTTGTATGGGCTCTGGGGCAGTTGACCTGGTCAAGGCGTTTCGATACGCCCCAAGGGTGTTTCGAAACGGCCTGTTTAAAGGATTAAAATTGGGTTGTTTAAATGATGTTTTGGGTTCGTATGTTTATCTCTCGTGTTCTTTTTCCGTTGTTTGATCATATAGGATTCGAATGAGCCTTTAGAAAAGATTAAGTTAATGAAAAAAATAGGGTTGCTAACCGAGGGGGAACCTTAACGGGTTTCACTTCGGTTTTTCTTGTGTGGCCCACTCGGACCGGTCATCCGGCCAGATCGGGACGAGGGGGTTACAAACTATATTTGAAGTTTTTCAAGTCAAGTCGAATTGTTCGAGTTTCTGTTCAAATTTAATTGTAAATATTTATAATGTTATGATACTAATTGATTTCGATTTAAACATATTTCTATAACCATATATGATATACATATATACTGTGACGAAACTATAAATTTAAACTTAGTAGTTAACTGATCGTCTCATGCTATCACGTAATTTTTTTACAACGGTCGTTGAATTTTTTTTCTTCTACTGTGATGTTGTCACTAGAAAAAGTAACACTAACTTTAAAAGCAAGTAGACACTTAAACGATTTTTAGGTTTTTCATCTCAAGTTTGATGAAAAGTTCATTAGGTTCTTCACTTCTTTAAATTCTCTCATCATTTCAAATATCAATAATGGAATTTCTTAATTTCTTAACGAGCTGGGCCGTTTCGGAACGGGTAAGGCTTTAGGGACCCCGTATCGGAACGCGTTTCGATACGGTTTGGCCTTTGAATCCCCTATTCTGAAACGGGTATCGGAACGTTTTGGCTACTGGAATTCTGAGAAAATGACGAGATGAATGCGTTTCGAAACGGATCTAAGAGTTTCGAAATGGTCAAAATCTTGTTGACCACGAGAAGTTGACCGTTGAGGGCGTTTCGGAACGGTTGACCTCCGTTTCGATACGACCCCTTGTTTGGGCTTTGGGGCAGTTGACCTGGTCAAGGCGTTTCGATACGCCTTAAGGGTGTTTCGAAATGGCATGTTTAATGGAGTAAAATTGGGCTGTTTAAATGCTGTTTTGGGCTCGAATGTTTACCTTCTGTATTTTATTTCCGCTGTTTGATCATATAGGATTCGAATGAGCCTTTAGTGAAGATTAAGTTAAAGAAAAAAATTAGGGTTGCTAACCGAGGGGGAACCTTAACGGGTTTCACTTTGGTTTTCCTCGTATGGCCTACTCGGACCGGTCATCCGACCAGACCGGGACGAGGGGGTTACAAGTGGAATCCCCTCCGCATGGAACAGTGATGAGTGGAATCCTACCGTATGGTAATGTAATGGTTGAGTTGTTGGAAGTGAGTTCCAACTGTTGTTATACGCGTATTCGGGTCACAGCTAGGTGCCAATACGGTTTGTTAAATGTGATTCATATGGTTGTATTATGAACATGTTGAGCATGGCATGATAATTGAGGTTATGTTCATGCATTTCATATTTTTGATTCACGTGGTTTCGAAGGTAAGGAAACATGCATTCATCCTTGGTTTTGTTGCTCGTGCTTGGACCCTGTATTGTCGAGGTTTGTTTTATGAGTTTACCCTCACTAAGCTTTGCGCTTACGCTCTCCTTTGTTCGACAATGCAGATCCTTAGTTCGTGGGTTGCTTGTGCGAGGATAAAGGCCTCCAAGTGTACTATTTCTACCTTCAAGTATGGACTTTTAAGTTAATTGATGTAATATCTAAGCAATGGGATTCGAGTATGTTGTTTTGTGTTAAGGAACGTGTTAAGACTCCTTTAGTATGTTGATGTGTTGGTTTGTGGCTTGTTTATGCCATATATGTTGGCCATGTGGTCCTTACTTCTATGCTTATGACATGTTTAATGGTTGGATCTTTAACTTCTTCTATAGTATGCTATATGGAGGTTGTTGATGCTCCATTGTCTATTAAATTGTTCTGTATGTTGTTTCTTGGTTGCTAATTGTTGCATGAATGTTGCTTGTGGCTAGGTGAGTCGTAAATTGCATCTAGAGTTAAGTCTTAGTGCTTTTTGCTGCTAATTTGAGTCTTGCAGTGCAGGGCGTATCGGTACGCCCAAGGGTTGTATCGATATGGTCCTACACTTTGGGACTCATATTAGGCTTAACGTACCGGCGCCAAAAGCTCTATGGAAATCTGAGAATTTGGCGTATCGGTACGGGTCTTGGGTGTATCGGTACGGTCTTTTATCGTTGACCGTGAAAAGTTGACCAGTGAGGGCGTATCGGTACGGTCAGCCAGTCTACCGGTACGGTCTCCCTATGTTGACTATGGGCTGTTGACCTAGTCAAGGCGTATCGATATGCCCTTCTAGTGTATCGATACTGCCTGTTGTACAAGCTAAAATGGGTTGTCTTAAATTGCTTGTTTGATTGTTCCGCATTTGTGGTTTCCGCTGTCGTCGTTTCACATAGGATGTATTAAAGCCTTTAGACAAGATGGTAAAAAGAAATAAATTTTCTAGGGTTGCTAACCGAATGGGAGCCTTAACGGGTTTTACTTTGGTTTTCTCTGTGTGACCCACTCGGACTGGTCAATCATCCAGACCGGGACAAGGGGGTTACAACGTCGACTAAATTGAAAATTTTATAAAAGAACAAAGGATCTCGAGCGTGATTTAAAAAGGGGGAAGGGCTACCATGGATATTTCTTTAGGGCGGAAGTCCTTATGTGGCAATTAGACCGTTTTTATATTTTCGGTTGGTATATAGTACACATTTTAGCTGAAGATCAGATTTTTTAAACCTTTTTAGTTCTCTCAAGCCCTCAAACCCTTCACCTTTTCCTCTTCGACCTAGAACAGTCGGTATTAGCCGTGTCGGTCGTCGTTACTCGACACTGGCGAGTGCCAAACACTCCTAATTTTTCATTTTTTTAGAATCTGAATCGCCCTTTTTTTGCTTCGATATAAGCCCCGATTTTGCTTCTTTTTCTTCTTTTTTTTAAAAACTACTCTTTTTTATACCAACCGTATGATTCACCATGCACGTTTCGGGAGGAAACCGATAGGCTTGCCACCGGTCGACGGGTAGAGGCGACGCGCAAAGAGGAAAGTAAAAAAAAACCCTGGTTTCCCTTTTTTATTTATGTCATGCGAAAGGAAAAGAGAAGAAGAATGTACCACTTTAATTTTTTATTTGATCTCTCCGAAAGTGATTACAGTCGAATTTAATACATTACATATGTATTCGATTTTTTTTTATTACAAAAATCCAACAAACATAAATATTTTCATTGTGGCTGATCTTAAATCTGACATTCTTTTTTTATTATTTTTACGGATTTGTAGGCGATTTGGTGAGTCGTGTGGCCGTTGGATTTTTTGGCGACAATCGTGACCGTTGGTGACGGTGGAGACGAACGATCCAGATGAAGCTAAAGAGGCTCGGTGTTCGGCACGCGTGTGTTTCGTGCCGTTAGATTAGATTCTATCTAACGGTCGAGATGGCTTGGAGATGGACGGTGCAGATGGAGACTGATGAGTAACGTGGCGGCTCCAGATACGAACACGCGGCGCGTGAAATCCCAACAGCCGTGGCTTGCCTTTCATACGCGCGTGGGAGGCGAACGGTTAGCGTGTGCCTCTCACGCGGGATCTAAAGGGGTTTCGATCTTCAATCTCGATCGTTAGATCAGATCTTGATCCAACGACTCTGGTGTGGTTGCGCATAGACAAGGGATTTAATCAGATTAGGGTTTTCATTATGAGTATTAGGCCAAATGGGCCTTGTAATTGTTGTAAATGGACTGGACATTAAATGTCTTTTAATTAATTTTCATTTGATCTATTTTTTCTCTTTTTTTTAATAATAATAATGATAATAAAATAAAATAAATAAAGTAAAGCATGAGTCAATAGACCCAAATGAAATTAGTGTTTACAATTGCCCCTCTTTGCTCATTCTGGTGAAACAAGAATGTAGCAAAGATCATAAGCACTAATTTTATCATACTTCCTTGTTTGGAAATTCCGAAGCCACGAGTTCCTCTTATATGGAACTGTTGCACTCTTCCTCTGTCTGAAACCTTGGAACCACGGGTTCTTCCTATATAGAACCTTTTGGTTTATCCTTGGCGACATCTCTTTCGGCTACAAGTTATTCCTATATAGAACTTTTTCACCTTCCTGTCTTAGAGCTACAGGTTCCTCCTATATATAACCTTTCGCTTTCTTTGATTGGATTCTTCGAGCCACAAGTTCTTCATATATAGAACTTTTCACCTTGAAATCTTGAAGCTACGAGTTTTTCCTATATAAAACTCTTCGTTTTGACGTCTTGGGCTTCGAGTTCTTCCTATATAGAACCTTCGGCTTTGAAATCTTTGAGTTACAATTCTTCATATATAGAACTTTTTCACTCCGAAATGTTAAAGCTATGAGTTTTTCCTATAAAACTCCTCGCTTGGAAGTCTTGAGTTTTCGGGTTTTCCTATATAGAACCTTTGGCTTTAAAATCCTGGAGCTTCGAGTTCTTCCTATATAGAACATTCCGTTCTGAAATGCTGGAGCTTGAAAAATGAGACAATGCCCCAATTCGTTGTCATTTTGGCATAAAAAATGATCATTGCTCGAGATATACTTTTTCGGACATGATGGAAAAGATCTGGTCTCGTGGTTTCTTCAATTTCTATCAAGAAAAACAAACAATATGACATGAGTTAGCATGCTCCTATCTTAGGGATGCCTAACTATATATGATGCATGGCTAGTAGAATTCTTCGGCCATTTCCACTTTTTGATCGACCAATCCCAGTCTTTTATTTTCTTTTCCCTTTTCTGGCTCTTTGTGACGATGATACCTCATCTCACATTCAGGTTTAATTAATTTAGCTCAATCTCTTCGAACTTCTAGAATCTTGCTCTAAAACACCTTTCTAAGTTTCCATTTTAGATTTGCTTCTTGAAGTGCCCATTCGGGTTTCTACCTTGGTTTTCTTTTTTTTTCTTTTTCTCATGCGCCCTTTCGAGTTCCTGCCCTGTGGTACTTTTATTTCCATGAATCCCTTGCTTCTCATTGTCAAATTTAAGCTTTGGTGTTGGTCTTACATCCCAAGATTTGAAATTTTCTTTTGGGTATACCAAAGAAAATTCTAATGTTGAGGCAAAATTTTGTTTTCGAATCACATGCATTTCAGAGGCTAGAACATAGTAATACCAATAAATCTTTTGTTTATCTTGAATCTATATTAATCTACTTGCTAGATGCTTATAGAAACAATAAGTGAAGGCACGAAATTGTACTTCATTAAGATTGACAGTTTTCGAAATGATTTGCAGTCATGGCAAACATGAAAAGATAACAAAACACTATACATTGTCCTAAACATCCACTACATGAATGATGCGTGAGCCTATCGACCAAGGTAGATTCTTTGTTTGAGGTACTTCATTGGGATATTTGATTTTCAAGAGGGTCTATTTGTCGGCTGCTTGACATCAAAATTTGCTTGAGCGGCCCTTTATGGGTTTTCGACTCAAATCCTCCATTGGTTTCAGAATCCTCTCTTTGGGTTTCATCTTGAACCCCCCTCTTTTTATTTTTCTTCAAAATTTTCTTTTTTCTTTTTTTTTCTCTTTTTATTTGTTTTTGTTTTTGTTTCTTTGTCTCTTCAAGCGTAATACTTTTTAACCGAGTTGAAGTTTATTGGATTCTTCAACTCCTTCCAGTCTATTTTTGTTAAGATCAGTGCTTCTCCAGAAAAAATCCTTCTTGGCGACATAGAACCCCTTCCAATTAGGAGTCTATTTCCCCGGGGGTCTCTATGATTTAGAGAGATCTTTCTAAGCACCAGATCCCCCTCTCGAAATTCTCGTGGGCGGACCTTTTTTTCATTAGCCCACATCATCCTTTTTTGGTACATTTAACCATGGCAGATGGCTTTCAACCTTTTTTCCTCAATGAGATTCAATTGATCATACCTGACTTGTATACATTCAGCTTCATCCAACTTCACTTCGTTCAAATTTCAAAGTGATGGGATCTCTACCTCGATAGGTAGTACTGCCTCTGTGCCATAAACTAAAGAGTATGGAGTTGCCCCTGTTGATGTATGTACAAACGTTCGGTAGGCAAATAGAGAAAATGATAGCTTCTCATGCAAATCCTTGAATGTGTCTGTTGTTTTCGATATGATCTTCTTGTTTTTCTTATTTGCTGCTTCGATTGCCCCCATTCATCTTAGAACAATAGGCGGTGGAGTTATGATGCATTATCCTAAATTGTTTACACACCTCTGTTATCATTTTGTTGTTTAAGTTGGAAGCATTGTCGGTGATGGTCATTTTTGGTAATCCATACCGACAAATGATCTCTTTCTTCAGGAACTTGCAGATTGTCGCCCGTGTGATGTTGGCTTAAGAGGTTGTCTCTACCCATTTATTGAAGTAGTCAATGACAACTAGAATGAAACGATGCTCATTGGAAGCCTTTGGGTAAATCCGCCCAATAACATCTATGCCCCATACTGCGAAAGGCCACGGTGAATTCATGGTGTGCAAAGGTATCGACGGAGAATGGATCTTGTCGGTATATATCTGGCATTTGTGGCATTTCTTGGCATAGTCGATACAATCCCCCTCTATGGTGGACCAGAAGTAGCAATATCTCATGATCTTTCGGGCCATCGAGAAGTCATTGGTATGTGTCCCATATAACCCATCATGCACCTCTGCGAGAATAGTTTTAGCCTCTAGAGAATCAACACATCTCAACAATATTTGGTCTCTACCCCTTTTGTACAAGATCTCGCCATCCAAGACATATCCAGCTACCATTCTTCTGATAGTCCTCTTATCATTCTCGTTCGCTTCTTTAGGTAGGTTTGGAATTTGGTGTACTGCAAAATATCATAGTACCAAGGATTTCCATCCGCTTCATCTTCCAAGTTGTAGCAGTGAGCCGACATTTCAAAGATTTGCATTTCTATTGGTTTCATTTTTGCTTTTGTACTTGCCTTGAACATCGCAGCTAATGTTGCCAGAGCATCCGCCATTTGATTGTCCTCTCTTTGAAGATAGGTGAAACTGATCTTCTCAAATTCTTTAATTAACTCCTGGATTAAATCATAATACTTGATTAATTTTGGGTCTCTTGTTTCCCATTCTCCTCGAAGTTGGTAGATTACCAAGGATGAATCTTTGAAGGCTTGAAGCACCTTGATCTTTCTCTCGATAACCGCAGACAGTCCCATAACACAAGCTTCGTACTCGGTTATGTTGTTTGTACAAAAGAATTCCAACCTACTCGTGAAGGGGTAGTAGACATTTTCTGGAGAAATTAACATTGCCCTTATGCCATGACCTAGGGCATTGGATGCTCCATCGAAATAAAGCTTCTATGATTTTTATTCCCGAACCATCTCCTCTTCGGTAGTAATACACATCAAGTCTTTGTCTGGGAATTTGAAGTTCGGGGCTTCATAATTGTCTAAAGTACGACTTGCTAAGAAGTCTGCTATGACACTCCATTTTATCACTTTTTGGCTCACATATATGATGTCGAACTCAGACAATAACATTTGTCAACGAGCCATTTTCTCGGTTAATATTGGTGCTCCCATCAAGAATTGCAATGGGTCTAACTTGGATATCAGCCATGTAGTGTGATACGAAATATATTGCATGTGCCTTTTGGTAGCCCAAACTAGAGCACAAAACAATTTCTGAATCGGCAGGTACCGCGTTTCACAGTCAGTGAACTTCTTACTTAAATAGTAGATGGCCTTTTCTTTTCTTCCAAACTCATCATGCTGCCCTAGTACACAACCCGTCAAATTTTCATAGATCGTTAGATATAAGATCAACGGTCTACCTGGAATCGGTGCCACTGGGATCAGAGGATTCGCCAGGTATTTCTTGATGTTTTCAAGAGCTTCTTGACACTCTTCATCCCATACTCCTGGGTTGTTCTTCCGGAGTAATCCGAAGACAGGATCGCATTTGTCGGTCAACTGAGAGATGAAATGAGATATATAATTAAGTCTTCCCAAGAATCCTCGAACTTCCTTTTACGTTTGAGGCGGTGGAAGATCTTGAATAGCTTTCACCTTGTCAGGGTGAATATCGATTCCCTTTCTACTAACCACGAATCTTATGAGCTTTCCGGACGTGACTACGAATGTGCATTTAGCAGGGTTGAGCTTCAGTTGATACTTTCTCAGTCTTTGGAACAACGCTCTCAGGTTCTGAATGTGCTCTTCCTCGGTTCTAGACTTAGCAATCATATCATCCACATATACCTCGATCTCTTTGTGCTTCATATCATGGAAAAGAGTTACCATGGCCTTTTGGTATGTTGCTCCAGCATTTTTAAGTCCGAAAGGCATCACCTTGTAACAAAATGTGCCCCACTCGGTCACAAACATAGTCTTCTCCCTATCTTCTAGGTGTATTTTTATTTGATTGTATCCCGAGAAGCCATCCATGAAGGAGAACCATGAATGTCTCGTCGTATTATCAACCAAAGTGTCAATATGAGGTAAAGGAAAATTATCCTTTGGGCTTGCCCTGTTGAGATCCATGTAATTTACACACATGCCAACTTTCTCGTCTTTCTTTGGTACTTATACTATGTTCGCAACCCATTTTGGATATTTGACAATATTCAAAAAATCGTTGTCAAATTGTTTTCTCAGTTCTTCTCTAATTTTCAACAGCATATCAGTTCCCATCCTTCTGAGCTTCTGCTGAACTGGCTTACATTCGGGTTTTATTGGCAACTTATGTACCACAACGTCTGTATTCAATCACAGCATGTCTTGGTAAGTCCAAGAAAATACGTCATTGAACTCCTGAAGCAGAGTTATCAAGTTGCGCCTAGCCTTTGAAGAGAGGCAGGTGTCAATCTTCACTTCCTTTTTATCTTTATCGATTCCCAAATTAAGAGTCTCTACCTCCTCTTGGTGAGGTAGGATTTGTTTTTCCTCACTTGCCATCAACCTTGGTAATTCCTCTAGGACCTCGTATTTTATCTTATCTTGTCCCTCCTCGACTTCTGTCACATACAAAGGTTGCTCAAAGTCTATCTCAGAATCAGACACAGAATCATTCATACAGTTAATGGTAGGGACGCTGCACAAATTTAAAGAAAAAAGTGTTTTGGGAAAGAAGAATATTCATATGAAATGAATAAAATAAAATAAATAAAAAATGATTAATGAATCGATAATGAATGCATGTAGTAAATGAACTATTTTCCATTTGAGAAATTGCGGAAAACATCATTTTTATTTAAGTAGAATAACACAATAGCCCTTCACAAAAGATTCCTAATGCTCGCAGGCGAAAGTAGAAGGGTTGTTTCGGAGCATTACTCTGATTCTGTCCTAAAAACTACAAGTAGATCGATATTGCTCCAATTATTGAGCGATTCCCCTGGAAGGCAAGGGAGGATCCTGGTTAAAGACTTGCTGACATTTTCATCACCGGATATCATGTTGACGAACATCCCTTCAAGCAATTCACTGAACATCCCTTCATCATTAAACTTGTCACTTTCTTGGTTTGCTTCTTGTACCTTCTGTTCTGCATTGATAATCCCACCAGATACGGAAGTATCTCTTAGGTGAGGAAAGGTCATCGGCTTCCATGAGATATCTACTCCCTTGAACTTGGCTCTCCTTCGTTCTTCCCTCTTTCTATACTTTTCCCTTTTCTGCAGCACACTAGGCTTATGGCCCAGCCCGTATTTGTCTTTCTTGAAGATAACCCTCTTCGCGCGTAAACTTCCTTATATGTTCTTCCCAAGACCTTTTCCGGTTTTGGCTCTCTGCCCTAGGGTCTTGGTACAATTAGATAACTTTGGACATGGAATCTTACTTCCTTCTGCAACAAAAGTCGCATTCACAAATTCTAGAGCCCGAAAGGAGTACTCTACAGCGTCTTCATCAGGTGGGATATAGGGAGTATCAAAGGTCACCGACGCGATGATGTCTTGCTCTGCCCCAACACTCACCAATTTTCCCTTAATTACAAACTTCAATTTCTGATGCAGCGACGAAGGGACAGCACCAGCAGAGTGAATCCAAGGTCTTCCTAGTAAGCAGTTATAGGCCGAGTTAATGTCCATCACCACAATTTCAATGACATATTATATTGGTCCAATCAACAAGGGTATCTCTATTTTCCCCACCACCTCTCTTTGAGTTCCATCAAAGGCTCTCACAGAATTCTGACATGGCTTCAAATGAGAACTATCTACGGGTAACCTTTGCAGAGTTGTCATCGGTAGTACATTCAATGCGGACCCATTGTCAATGAGCACCCCCGACAAGACGTACCCTTTGCACTGGGTAGTGATGTTTAAAGCTTTGGTAGACCCCATACCCTTATTCAGGATTTCATCATCATTGAACATGATATAGTTGTCTGCGGCAATATGTCCCACTATTCGGTCCAACTTGGCCACCAAGATATCATTTAGAACAAAGGTTTGATTCAACACTTTCAACAATGCATTGCGATGCTTTTCTGAGCTCAGTAGAAGCTCAAGTACCGTGATCCTTGCTTGTTGTTTACGAAGTTGCTCGACAACACTATACTCGTTGTGCCTCAAGAACCTTAAAAATTCTTGTGCTTGTGCTTCAGTCACAGGCTCATTGATTTTTATAGGGGGTTCTTCCCCAAATATTTTCTTAGGCTCAGTTAACACGTTCTCACCCTTGTCTTTTACTGCTTTTGATGTTTCCAGTGGATAACACCTACCATTTTTGGTGAAATTTCCCACTTTATTCACAACTCCAGCTTTCGACTCTATCGGTCCTCCCTCTTGGGTGAGTTTTGCGTCTTCAAGTGACCTCTCTTCATTATGTGATTCTGAACCTTCTAGTACTGAAACATTGGTAGTATAATTCCAAGGAACATTTCGCGTGTTTTTGAATTTGAAAGGGGTTAGAGCTGAGATGATGAGCTTGGGGACCATCTTTGAACTTTCCGCTTGAAACGAACCATCTTCTTTTGGTTAGGATGGAATGACGAATGGTCTGCCTACCCCGTATTTGACATTGGGGTGATCTGACGTGCAGACATCCAATTCTTTCTTTCCTTCAACTTTCTCGAAAAATTTAATTTCCTTGTTGTCCATCATTCCCTAGACCAACTATTTAAACTCCTCACAATGTTGGATTTCATGTCCTCTCTCTTGATAAAACTCGTAGTAGGGCCCGCTTCCTTCTTGTACTATTTCCATACCCACTCTATTAGGCAAGCCATACACAACTGCTAGAATTAGGGATGAGCATGGTTAACCGCAAAACCGAAAACCAATCCGAACTGAGGCGTTTGGGCGGTTTATGGTTCATAAGTTTGCAAACCGTGGTTAACCGAATTGAACCAAATTTGACATTTCATTTAATTTATAATTATTTTTCTAATGTAAAAATATGTATTTTATACTTAAAATATTATAAATGCATTTTTAATTATTATTATTTACTTAAAAAATTAAGTTTTTAATAAATATTTATAACAAATACTTTAAAACTTTAACTCTTATTGTTTAAAAGTCATCAAATAAAGTTATTTTGTCAAAATAAAATACAAAATTTCAAAAACTAACGTTAAAATGGAAAAATCGAAAACCGAGGTTAACCGAACCGAAAACGATGGTTACTAAAATAGCTTACCAAATTAAACCAAAACCGAACCGTATACTCCCCTAGCTGGAATACCCATGTAGAACTAATGTTTTGATATAATAATTGAAAAATGTTTTGGACTGATTTAAAAAGTATTTAAAACATTTCCAAAGTCCAAACAACTTGAAATTATGTTTAGGGAAGTTTTTAAAAAGGTTTTACATGTTTTTCAAAGCCAAACTTCACAAAACTGTCCAGGCATTTCGAAACACCTTAGGGCGTTTCGATACGGGAATTCCAGTAGTAAAAACATTTCGATACTCGTATCGAAATGGGCATTCTCTGGATGAGATTTTTGCCCAGCGTTTCGAAACGGGCTATGCCGTTTCGATACGCCTACGTGGCTTCGACCACAACGGTCATAAACCCCAACGGCTATTTCCCAACTAACATTTAAATGCAGGGCGTTTCGATATGGGTCTAGAGCGTTTTGATACGTGTTCCGAAACGGACAGGGGCGTTCCGAAACGGGTGCCTTGTCAGACTGCAATGACTCTTTCTACTTAAAGGGTGTTTCGAAACGGGTTCGAGCGTTTCGAAACGGGGAGCTGCAGAACTGCATTTATGGTGGGAATTAAAGTCCTCAACGGCTCAAATTCAATCCCAACGGCTACAAACTCATCAAGGAGTATAAAAGGGACCTTCAAGCATCAAGTAAAGGCTAATGCTCATATTGTCAAACAAAAAATGATCAAATATTCTCTTAGTGCTTAAATTGTCAATTATTGTATAGACAAACACTAGTGAGCCAAAATTGTCAAATTTGCTCAAGTGTTTTAGGTTTTGGGTGAGTGCTTTAATTGTGCAAACAAACACCTATTAGAGGGATTTGTGTTTGCTTTGTTTATCTCTTTGTAATTGAGGGTTTCAATCAAGGCTTTGGGTAGAAAGCTTGATTGTGTATAAAGGTTACCTCCTAAGCCTAGATAAGGGGACGAATCAATAGTGGATTGATTGGAAATCCTTAGTGGGGAGCTAAGGTAGTGGATGTAGACCTTGGTTAGAAGGTTGAACCACTATAATTCATTGTGTCAATTATCATTTTATCTTTCGCAACCCTTCCACCCAAAAATCCACCTCTCCACCACTTGGTGAGCCATATCGGTTGAACGAATCGAGCCCCACACAACTCAACAACCCATATGAGAGGGGACCTGACTTCACAAACTTTCAGTTTAGCCCTTCTATTACCTTCATTTTCAATTGCGTTCACGCCACGACCCCCTTGGTTTGGCAAAGGGTTAGCAGCCACGTTTGGTTCATCAAACTTTAAAACTCCAGTGTTTATCATATTCTGAACAAATTTCTTAAAGGAAACATAGTTCTCTTTCGAGTGACCAGGGGCACCTGCGTGATAGTCACAGTGCACCTTTTCATCACACTATGCGGGGAAGGGGGTTTGTACGAAGTGACATAATATGGCCAAACCAAATCAGCCTTATACAACTGAGAGTACAACTCAGCGTAAGATATCGATAATGGAGTGAACGACATCTTATCCTTTTCCTTCTTAAGAGCTTTATCTTCCTTCTTGCTCGTATTTTCCATACTTCCCATCGAAGCTTGCGGTTGTGAATGGTAATGTTTGCCGGGACACAATAGGTGCTTGTAGTGTTCACCTCGTTATCATTCTTTTTGTAATTTCTTCGGGAGTTCTCTCAACTGTTGATTCTTCCGCTCTTTATTGCCACTTCAATTGATTCTCATGTTCTCACTAAGTCGACAAAGGTTTGGGTGGTATTATTTATCAAACGGTCAAATAATGCACTTCTTAATGTGTTCATGAACATAGGTATAATCTCATGTTCGGGGATGGGTGGTTGAATTTGGGTCGCAACATCACGCTATCTTTGGGCAGACTGGCTTAGACTTTCGTTTGACCTCTACTCTATTCCTTCCAACATAATTCGATTTAGAGTCATGTCTAACACATGTTTGTATTGTTCAACGATGGCTCTTGAAAGGTCCTTCCATGACTTGATATTAGCCCGACTAAGTTGGGTATACCACCGAATAGCTAACTCGGTTAAGCTATCTTGAAAGCAATGGATTAGTAGTTTCTCATCCTTTACAAAGGCTGTCATTTTCCTGCAGTACATAGTTTTGTGGGCAGAAGGACAAGTAGTTCCGTCATATTTATCGAAATCAGGGGTTTTGAATTTTGGCGGGAGAATTAAATTTGTCACGAGGCTCAAGTCACCAGCCTCGTTCTCCTGTCCGCTTGCCCTTTACATAGACTTAAATCTTTCCTTGAAGAGGTGAAACCTTTCTTCATATTTTTTTCTCCATCTCGGCTGTAATCCTTTCCACCATATTCAAGTCTGGCACTTCATCCTCATGGCCTATTTCCACATTTATGGGCTGTTCTATAGATGCCCCGACTTGGTGGCCTGTTGATACCCCGACGGTGTTGATGTACATTCTCCTCTCGGGAGCGGGGGTCCCTGATTAAACCCTAGAGTGAGATGCGGTCTTTTTTGGCTCTTCAAGAGCACTATCGAGAACTTTTTCCTTACCAAACCTTTTTTCAAGCAACGCTGTTATTTGAGCCATAATTGCAGCTTGTGACTGAGCGATCTGATCAGTGATGTTTTGTTCGGCTCGACCAAAACGAGTCTCAAGGTCCTTTTGACCCTGCTCCAAATTAGACACCCTATCCTCCATTACCTTTACTTGTAGATGAGTACCGTATTGGTGCAGAATGATTGTAGTTTAAAATTTTTGCCATGATAGTTTCCATAATTAATTTTATTAATTTAATAATTAAATACACTATATAATGTATGCAAATGATTTAAAGCAATTAAATAATGCATCAAAATGAATGCAATGAAGGCGTTGATTCTTAAATAGTCCTTAGAAAGACTTTCATTTGGATGTCTGATTACAAAATGTTAACATAGCAAGTTACAGATAGCGGCTAGCTTCTATTCCTAAAGCCTCGACTTCACGAAGTAGGGTGTAGATTCGAGATCCCAACTCTGTTTCTGGATTGACACGTGCGTACAGTTCAACCGCTTCCCCTGTCAAGCCTTGAATAAATTGAGCCACTCTATGCGCTTGCACTATAAAATCCATCATAGCCATGTGTTGATCCCTGATCAGCTGTCCAGCCTACTGAAGTCCACAGACTATTCGACTATTGTCTTCATGTATATCCCCTTCAAAAGAAGCGAGTCGTTCCCTGCACTCTCGTAAAGTAGCTTCCAGCTCGGTTACCCTTGCTTTCAGAGATTCGTTCTCATTTTGAACAGCCATGCCTTGGTAGTGATAATCATACAGAAGTCCTTCTAGTTGCATCACCTGAGCTCCAAGTTCTTCATTCTGAACTGACAGCCCTTGGTTTAAAGCTTGACTCATGATTAGTTCTTGAGCGATTGCATTCATTTCTTCTATCTTCTATTCTCTCAAACCCTGACTAGCTTGATAGGCTAACTCCAACTGTGCTAGTTGAGCTACTAAATTCTGAATCTGGTCTTGGCTAAGAGCTAACTTTTGAGTGACGGATTCTAATTCCTTAGTCTTTTCTTTAACCTGTTTCTGACTAGCTTCGTACTTCCGAGCATAGCTTTCAAACTCCTTCCTTGCTTTCACAAGCTTAACTGTCAGTTCTTTGGCGGTGGTACCCAAAACATTCCTTCGTAGATTCTGTTTTAATTCCACCTATCTTGTCTCAAATTTTCATGGTCGTATTCGAGTACTTTCTTCTTTTTTAGGAGTTCCTTCTCCCGCTTCTTGTATTTGTCCAAGTCAACCATTGCTAAGTAGTTTGCAACTTCAAGGTCGGAAATACGTTTTTCCAAGGCACACACTTCCCTCATGTGGGCCCTTCTAGCTTTCTCTAGGTCAGAGAGAGCATTCCTCATGTGTTCTTCCATAGGCCGAACATTTTGTTGATTTGCTTGAGGAATGGTGTCATTAACTCGGCTAAGTCTCCACTACTCATAGCCTGGAGTAAATGGCGTACCATCATTATAAACGTCAACATTGTGCATATTCTTCCAAGAGCGGTTCATTTTCAAGACTTGTGCTTTGTAGCCATTACCTCGTGTTTCAAGTCAGATGTACCCAGACCATGAGTGGGGGGGATAAATTGCATCAAACTATATTGATGTGACACGAGTAGCGGACAATAACCAACTCCTCCCCAAATTCCAAGCAAAGGCACCCAATCATATTCCCCATAACGGTATAGAAAACTTTCTATGATTAGCCACGGTACCTTCCACCTAACAGTATCATCACGGAGGTCGGAAAATGCAACTATCCACTGATCCTCAATCATTGCTTCAGCATGGTATTCTTCTAGAAAGACTTTTAAGGGATAATATGTGGACAAGAACATCTAGTAAGAGAACTTCATATCCCAAAAGTGACTTCGGAGCCAAATCTCCAAAAGAGGGACGCAACCGAAGAACCTATCTCCCTTTTCTTTTATGTACGCATTTAACGACCGGAAAGTCTCTGCTAAGATGGTTGGTACCAGATTGATCCTTTTCTTGAGTTTCTCAAACAGTTCTGTCGTAGCGTAATTTATGTGTCCACGAACCTTGGGGAAGATAACTAATTCATAGATACCAAAGGCGAACAATTGTCTTTTCTTGGGTAAATCAGGATGTAGATGAATCAAGTCTCGAACGTGTCCCTAAATTATGCAATCGGTCTTCCCTTTTCTTACAATCTTACCCAGAAACCATTCCTCGCTCATTTCAGTGATATCAATCAAGTTTTCTAAGAAGGGCGGTGAGTCTTTAGGCTTGGTGTAGACTTTCTCTTCCTTGAACCTCAGGCAATGGAGCAATGCAGTATATTCTTCGACCGTGGGAGTCATGTCTACCTTCTCGAAAGTGAAGCAACTATACTATGGGTTCCAGAACTGAGTTAGGGCTTTGAACAAATGCACATCATTCTGGACATTCAATAGAAGAGCTATGTCGCCAAACTCTTACTGGAAAACTTGCTTCATACCCGGATCCCTCTGCCATATTTCTTGCAACTCTTGTAGATCATTTTGCTTGAAAATAATCGCAGTTGGTCCCATAACTTCTGACACATGTCCTGATACTAGGATGTCTCATTTTTCCATCTGTTTTCGCTCAGACCAACCTCATACTGAAGCGTTGTCGCTTTCAGTATTATAGAGCCTCTCTCTCACGTCGAATGACTTCTAAAGTGAACTCTCTTTGAATTAACACCTATGTATGATGTGAAATGCAAATGAAATGCAACAAAAAAAACAAAATAAAAATGAAATCAACCAATGAATTAAATGTAAGGCAATAAATAACCCAATAAATTAAAAAGTAAAAAGCATATAGCAAACTAATTTAGTAAACAAAGCATAAATTTATCAAGCAGAACCTAAAAGGGTTATTACTAAACAGACAGAGTTTCGGTATGGTTTAAAGGTAGCTCTATGGTTCGCTATATGCGGCTAAGTTCTAAGGTAAAGGGTACCCGAACTGTCGCTAGAACATCGATTCGGGGGAATACGACCCTTATACCATACGAAGGCGTGAACCCCACGAAATATAAAGATCGAATCTCGAAAGTGAATTACGACACCATATGAATGTGAACACTCCACGAGGTGAAGTAACCGCTCTCACTTAAGGGTTCTAAAACTATATGATGACAAGTTATATCAAACACCGTGTAAACAAACAAGATTAGAAAAAATTAAATTAAATCGAATTTTAAGTTTTCTTAATATTTGCAACATGAACCCGACTAAGGCTTGACTCTTTTTTTTTTGTTTTTACAAAAAAAACACAAAATTTTACTCCCTAGTGGAGTTACCATCTTGTAGCGACTAAAAATCCGAAAGGACGTTTTTCCCCATTTTTATAAAAATATTAATTCTAGGGGAATCTTAAGAAACTCATATTTTTGAATAAAATATTGGAGCCACCACCGATCATTTTAAAATAGGTAGACTGGACACCGGGAAAACAAAAGCCACATTGCAACCGGTTACACTGCTTTTTAAAAAAAGTATCAATACTTTTTGTTGATACTTTTTTAAAAGTATTGATACTTTCGAGCTACATTGCAACCAGTTACATTGCTTTTTAAAAAAGTATCGATACTTTTAGAAAAGTATAAATACTTTCGAAAGTATCAACAAAATAAGTAATTTAGTCAAAAGTATCAACAAAATAAGTAATTTACTGAAAAAGTATAGATACTTTCCAATGCCCCATCAGTTTAAAATAAGTAATTTATTGAATATGTTTGATACTCTTATCAACAAAATAGATAATTTTACTTATTTTATTATGTTTAATCGGTCACCTATTTAACCGGTCACACTGCCTCACAGCAAAACTGCCCCGCGGCTTGGTTCCTCTCATGCCCCCCCCCCCCCTCTGCATCATTCTATGTTTTTTCTTCTTGTTTATGTTTTTAGTTTGTACAAGAATTTATTTTTTTCTTTTATTCTAATTAATAGTTTTTTTTAATATGCTGGTGCGATTCTAATTAATAGTTTTTTACAATAAAATTTATAGATTGATTTTTTCCCAAAATGTTATTTCATAATTTAAATCATACATGAAATCTTCAACAATTTTTTTTTTCATGAAAACTCAAACTATATTCATGATGTTTGGTAATAACTTTGTATTTAGTTTTGATTTAGGATTTTGTTGACGGTTTAAAGATTTTTTAAGGATTTTCTTGAGTTTTGCGGCAAGTTTCAAGTTTTTTTTAATGTTTTCTGTTTGGTTGCTAAGAAACTATTCATGTGATGTTTGAATTTTTTTGGGTTGGACCGAATTTCGGTCTCAAATTTAGAAACGGGTGAAGCACTGGTAATGTTGGGGACAGGTGGAGGATAGTTTTTCTCGGGTTGGTCAAAAATTCGACTCTATTTGACTTTTGCCCATCCCTAGATCTAACGTAAAATTTGAGAGTTTTTATATGTTTTTTTGGATCGTTGGATCAGTAGATAATGATGGCTGAAATTAAGAATATAAACCACCTTCTCCTTCTTGGTGCCACTTTTTATGTCTCAACACTAAAAAATTAAATTCTCAGTCATAATCTTAAATTCTAAATTCTAAACCCTACACCATATACCCTAAAAATACACCTTACCACAAATTTCCTAACCCTAAACATATTTTTAGTATGAGGGCATAAACAAGAGCACCAAAAGGGGCAGAAAATTTCTATTCTAAAATTAATAGTACGTTTCACAGCAAAAATAATTGAATTATACTTAATTTAAATATTTTAATATCAACTATTAAAATTAATTAATCTAATAATCTATAAAACGTGTGATTTCTTTTAAAAATTTAGGTTGCGTAAGTTAATCTTAACCCTTTATTTATACACGTAAAACATACAGCACATTGATCAACAATTTAATTCTATTAGCAATAAGTCGACACTCTTTTAGAGCAAGGATTAAAACTCGAACTGAAAATTAATTTGAACTTGAAATTAATCCGAATTAAAATGCTTCAAAAATTTATCTATCCAAATTGACCTAATCCAAAATAAATAGGCTTTTGCAACCGATTCATTTCAGGATGGAAATCATTTGCCCCCAAAGTATGCCCCTATTTGTGCCCCACTTTAAAATATTGAGTTTAGGGTTTAGAGTTTGGGGTTTAAGGTTGGGGCTTAGGATTATGGTGTAGGGAATTAGGGGTAGGGTGTATTTTTTTAGGGTTTAGGGTTTGGGGTTTAGGATATGAAAATTAGGGTTATGGCGCAAAATTTAATTTCTAAGTATTTTTAGGCATGTGGCATAGAAAGAGACATGGTTAGGGCAGGAGATTTTTACCCATTCATTTGTCCGACGAAATTACAGACATGTTCTTTCATTCACACGAGACAGCAAATTGTACGTCCATAAAAAAGAGTACTTTTCACAGGCAACACATGCATGGTGATTGCCATTGTCATTCTAAACATAAACTATACTCACTACTTAGTATAACCCCGTACGTCATATGTATAGGAGACATTACTTGGACGGCGACTGGGGTCCATGCTGCTCATAGCTTCGAAACGGGTAAACCTGAGGCAGAAAACATGATCCATCGATGAAGATGAATTTATACTCATGACACCTGCAATTTTTGAGGAGTGTTTCTGTTTGAAAAACGGATATTACCTAATGCTTTCGCATTGACGATGCTTGGACATGCAGCAGGAGGTGGAGCGTTCTCATTCAAGAACGGTGCAACTTGGTTCGGATCACCCCAAATTGGATACCCTTTGATCTTGCCCTGTAATGCGGATAGAGGAAGTGTAGCAATGGTTAGACCAGTCGCTATCGCAGATGAAAATCACATAACAGATCCTAATATCTTTTTTTGCTTCTTCGAATGAAATGACAATCATATCTGAACTTCAATAAAGCGAGGAACAAGGTATTACCAAGACGTTTAGAGCGGCTAACGTTGCCATTCCCTCACGAGTCCACTGCACAAGCACAAGGGGAAAAAATTACAATTCGATAGGCGACTCCAACCTGATATGTGAACCCTAGCAAACATTACCTTTGAAGCAGAAGCAATGTGTGGCACGACGACAGCGTTCTTCATCTCAGCAAGTCCGGGTTTCATGAAAGGTTCATCCTAATGCAACACCATTAATGAACAATTTATGTACTAACCCGAGGATGGTTTTCGTGTGGTTGATTGATTCAAGATTCAGTTTGTAAACTCACCTCAAAGACATCGAGACCAACTCGGAACATAGGATTTTGCTTCAGATGCTCAACAAGAGCTACTTCATCTACCACCGGGCCCCTGCTACAGTTTACTAGGATTGCTTCCTGCAAAAATATAATCCAATTTATACTTCCTTAAGAAAAGCATATTTTTTGAAGTCAAGGAGAAATAGAAGCTCTTAACCACCTTCTTCATTGTTGCAAGCCTTTCTTTGTTAATCAAATGATAGGTTGTTTTATCCAAGATAGGGTGAAGACTTATCTACAAAAGGAGCCAGTAGCAATCCCTCTTAATTGGCAGCATATTCCAAACCTGGATTTGGAAACAAAATTAAAAGTTCTAAGCAAAGATAAGCCTACCACATCTGCCTCCCGAAGCACCTCATCCATACTAGATGCTCTTTTCCAGTAAACAGGTTGCTCTCCATTGCTTTTCAAGAACTCACCATAAGCTGCAATGAGGAAGCATATATAAACATCATAACATAAGAATAAAAAACTCGGCAGCTCAAGCAGAATGTTCCAAGACATACCTGTGACAAACTTCTCTAGCCGCGTTGCTTGGTAAAGATCATAGTAAATCAAGTTCATTTTGAACCCTTCAACCTATTACAAGATAGGCATTAAGCAAACAAAATGACTCCCATTAATGCAGCAAAGTAAGACCAAAAGTAGAAGATGACGTGAAAAAGATGCTCTTCATAGCAACAAATATTACGCGGTAGTTGCTTAGGAGCTATTTTTTTTTTTCAAAACATCAAAATCTGCTTCAAAACCACACTAACCCAAACAACCATTTCTATGTATACTTGAGGTTACAAAGATCAATGTGTGTTCCAATAATTTCAGATCAACCATCCATTCTAAACGATGGATACGAAATCTGATATGTAATTTAGTTAGTAAGAAATTACCATCATTCTGGCATATGCAGATCCAATACGACCAGCTCCAATTACACCAACTGTCTGTCCTTTAAGCAAGTTCCCCACAAACCTGTAAGAGAAATAAGTGGAATTGGACAAGCATGCTGTAAATGATGTTTCGATTTGATCATCTATGCTATAGAGTATAGACATTAAACAAAATTGAAATATAAGGTAAATTTCGTGGACATACAGATGAGGGAGCCATCCATCATATAAGCCAGCCCTCATGAACTCATCGGCTTCAACGATTCTTCTAGCAGCTGCCAAAGAAAGAGAAGCTGCTAGCTCAGCGGTTGTTTCTGTGAGTACCCCCTGCACCAAATTAGGAATAACATTAGAACAGAAGTTGTACCCCAAAATTACTGAACCAACTTTGTAACTATTTTCCGCATGGTAAAAAGCTTCCTTTACTGTTATGAACTATTTAGGCGAATATGAGTAAAGCAGGCTAATGGAAATCAGAATAGAAAGGTAAGTGAAGTTACAGGAGTATTGCCAACAGCAACGCCATACTTGTTGGCAGCATTAACATCAACATTGTTGTAACCAACAGCCATGTTACTAAAAGCTTTGCCTCCTGCTCTGCTTAAGGCCGCGAATAAAGTGTCCCCCCACTCTTCAGTTAGCTGTAAACACATATTCCCAACTTAAAACACACACACACACACAGAAACTCATATCTTAAAACCAAAATCCCATGGCGAATTCACCTGTCCAATCACCCCATCACACTTGTTGCCAATCAAAGCAATGATATCTTCAACAGACAGAATTGTTTTCTTCTCGGTGCATATCTGAAAAGGAATGAACAGGGTTTCATCAAGAAGATAGAAAGATTTAGAGAAGAGAAGCTCATAATTACTTCGACACGGCAATCCTGCTGGATCAAGAGGTTGATCCATCGAGTTCCGGGCATGGGTTTTGTGCTGATCACTCTGTATTTCCCATTTGGGTTCCACACTTCAATCGAAACCGGCTTTGCCATTGAAATCGTGTGAACAAAAGGCAGAGCTGGAAACTGAGCTTTTTAAATTTCAGTTTACTCTGTTTTTTTTTTTCCTTCTTATAACGATGGTTCGGTGTGGTGAGGAACATTGGTTTAACATGGTCTGCATTTGAATCACCGGTGAAATCAAGGGATTCGTTGAGTCCAAATAGTTGATGTAGGGTGATAATCGTGTAGAGCAAGATAGGATTGTTGTTTCGTCAAACATGTGATTTGATCCTTTTGGATATAGGGATGGACTGGTTGAGGGCTGTGGTGAGTTTGGGATGATGCTTTGGTTTTGTGGTGTAAGTTAATTGCTGACATGTCATTTGCTCAGGATTACACGTAAGATAATCCTCTATCCATTTTTGCAAATGACGAAAATAGCCTTTAATTTAGTGGTCAAAATTAGAGATGACCGATTGATAGTTAAAACCAACGCATGGGATCTAGTTTTTATGCGCTTCAATATTAAATTTAGGTGCAATGATAAATTTAGTTCTTTAAGATTTACTATATTTCTATTTTCTAATCAATTTAACCTTTATTATCTAATGAAACTTTTGATTATGTTAATAAAATTATAAACTTTGTAATAATCTTTTCCCTTCCATCTAAAAATAAAGTTATAAACTTTGTTTGGTAGGATGGTAAGAAAAGTAGAGGAACTGAAAAAATAAAAGGGTGAAAAATTAGAAAGAAAGAACAAATTATTGGTTTGTTTGGTAGAAAAGATAAGAAAATTGAAAGAAATTTATGTTTTATTTTCATTCAAATGCACCCAAATTTTACACAAATTGTGATAATAATGCTTTTAGAATTTAATTTTAGAAACAAATGGATATTTGTCAAAATTTTAGTAAAATATATTATTTATTACAGTGCAAGTCGAAGTCATCAGTTACAACTGGCGACTTAGAATGTCATATATATATATATATATATATATATATATATATATATATATATATATATATATAAATTAAAATCATGCATATTATTTTCTGCAGAAAGTTACATTAAATATTTCATTATTTTTTAAAATGATAAAAAAGTGTATGGCTTAACTATTGTTGCGAAAAAATAAAAATATTAAGTATCACAAGCTACAATTGGCAACTTCGACTTGTATTGTAACAGATGTCATAATTTGCTATAATTTTGGCAAACATATTTTCTTTTTCAAATTGAATTCTAAAATGCATTATTCCCCAAATTTTGCCCCATTTTTTTTTCATTTTTTCTCCCGTGCATTTATTATTCTATTTTTCATCCAACCAAGTAAAGTTCAAAAGCGGAGAACAGAAAACCGGCCCATATTCGGCTAACGATGGATTGGATTAAGATTCGAAACCCAATTTGTTTATATCTAAGGTCATAACTAGGGGTGTTTATTCTTGGGTACCCGCTTTTCGAGTACGCGAAAAAAATAGGTACTTAGTTCATCCGAATATCACATATGCCAGTCCATATCTCGACCTGGTTTAATTAAGTATCTGTAAAATTTGAGTACTCGAAAAATCGGGTAACATGTACTCGGTTTACATTTTTTAATTATTTACTTTTAAGTTTATTTTAAAAAAAATAACACAGTAAACGCATAAAATTTAAAAGTTCATTATACATAATCCAAACACAAACATTAGTGATTTGAGGTTAATTTTAAGATGAATATTTAGCTATATATATTAAAGTTTATCACCAAAAAGACATTAAAAGTATTAATCTTGTTTTTTCTTTCAAATCTTGTATTAACAAATTAATAAAAATATATTTAAAAATTCTAAAACTTAAAAGTACATAATACGAACATAGAAATAATTTAGAGATTTAAATTTAATTTTAGGTAAAAATATTAAGAACCTAAAATAAAAAAATATATATTAAGAGTATCGGATCGGGTACTCAATTACCAAAAAATTTCGACTCACTCCCGGTTCAACTATCCAAAAGAAATCTTGAGTCGGGTACCCGACCCAGAAGGGTAATTTCTTTAATAAAATACCCATTTTTTATTTTAGGTCGTCGGGTAGTTGGGCCGGATCAACAAGGTCGGATAGTTTTAAACACCTTTAGTCATAACAACTAGGTAGGCCCAAATACTCGAACGGTCCGCAACAAGTCGCCGGAGATTGAGCCTGAGCCGTAGGTGGCCCTTGACAACGTGGAGTGGAACAGGTTAGCTCTTTTGCTTTACAAAAAGAAATGGGAAGGATAATAACTTTATATTATGATATGACGATGACGAATTCAAGTCCATTTACTTTGAATATGTCCAATCTTCAATATCTAGCCCCACATAGTAGTTGGGACTTGGGAAGAGCAATCACCTCCCATTTTAGTAGTTTAATTACATTTTAAATCACCCATAGTTTTAAAATCATTGTAATGTTATTTTTTTTATTTTTTATTTTTTATTTAAAACTAATGAAATTAAATATTGATCTCTTGTTTTTTTTTAATTTTAAAAATTTAAAAATTTAAAATTAATAAATTTAAATACCATCTTGTTTAATTTTAATATCTTAACTATTTTTTAAGACATAATTCGTTTCAAAGTATAAATATTTAACCTGGTCCACTGAGTCATGTTACACAAATGCTGGCAAGTTCACCAACTTTGTCCCTTCCACAACTACCTCATTCATATTACTCTACTTACATGATATTAAAGTATAATATAATAAAAAAAACACTAAAGTATTATGTTCTGGAATCTAATCAGAATCAGTATCCATAAGCATATAAAAAAAAGGTTCAGCTTACAAATCATATAAAGAGAAAAGGCGGGTGGAGAAATTTGAGATGTGAACACACAATTTTTTAAAATGTGTTGGTGTGATACAAGGGTAGCATCTATTCATTTTTTTAGTCTTTTTTAATAAGGTACACATGTTATGCAAAATTGGTGTTCGAACCCGACTCACCTGAATAAATTACATCATCCTTTACCACTAGAATAAGAAAAGGTGAGCGAACACACAAATCTTTGGTTAAGCACAAGCTGTCGTGGACACAAATTAGGCCATGGGATGGATTAAACAGAAGGGGAGCGGTCAAAATCATGGACAATGCGTCATGAAATAATGGGTAAACTACCTATTTAGTGTCCAACCTAGTATAGTGTTTCTGTTTTGGTATCCACCTATTATTTTTGGCAAAATAATACCTAACGTTAGGATTTTATCCTATTTTGGCACTTGAACCGTTTATTTTTAATTGGATAATAACAATTTTAGTCTCAAAATGTATACATTTTTATCAATTTAGTCTAAACTCTATTAATTTAATAATTATTTTAAATATTTGAATTAAAATTACAAATTCTCCTATTTTTTTCTTTACTCTTCCCCAAAACCCTAGCCCTCCTTTTCCCTTCAGCCACCGTCAACTATGAGGTTTGCAAATCAATGCTTTTATTCATGTATTTTGCTCCTCCATCTTCAGTAATATAGTCTAATATGTTTTCATTATTATCGAACATGTATATTTAAAACATATATTAAAAATGTATGATCCCTTCTACAGAATCATCAAATTATACTATGTATACCTCATCTTTTTTCGTGATTTGAACTCTCCTGTCGCAATAACTGTTCATCCCGCCTCCACCACTATTATTTGAATTGATTTACCTCGCCTATTTTTCAAGCTTATAAAAGGAATCGCTTGTAATAATTTTAAAGAGTGGGCTAACTGAAGAATTGTTTAAGGGGAAAAGAGGGGTTAGGCTTTTTGAAAAGAAGAAAAAAGAGATATTTATTGTTTAAACTCAAATATTTAAGATAATGATTAAACTGATAGAAATATATAAGTTTTAAGGATTAAAATTGTTATTTTCTCAATTAAAATAAAACCACATCATCAACTCTGTTAGTTTTTAAGGGCTTGAGTACCAAAACAGAACAAAAATGTAACATTAAAAATTATTTTACTAAAAATAATATGTGAGGTGCTAAAACAAAAAACACAATAATAGTTTAAGTACTAAATAGGTAGTTTGCCCTAAAATAATCAACTCAATGGGCACTAAGATCCATTATAATTTGCACACTACAATTACATATCATCATTGTCAGTAATGAGTTCACAATTTTTTTAGAGTAGACACGTATATTAGCAACACAATTTTTTTTGTATATATGTCAGTACAAATAAAAACTTTTAATAGGTACACACAATAAAATAAATATTAATATACGGAATTCATATTTTCGATTCCTCGTGCGTTTTTGGGCATATCGTATAATGATTGTTTGTTTTTGGGTCGTAACTTGTATTTATTTTCGAGCCATCTTTCCAACTTTCCGTTTGCATAGTGCATACCCATTTTTTAAAAATGAAAGTTCACTTGATAAAAAAAAAATCATTGTTAATATTAATTCAAATAAAATATTATTAGGACTAAATAAAATTATTATGAAAACATAATTCTAATCTCAATGAAATTTGATGTCTACATTTCTACTATTATTATTAAAAATAACGTTAATGTTATGAATATTTATCTATGTGGATGTCTATCATGATTAGAACTTTATCAAAGGAGTTTGATTTATTTATTATTAGGAATATTATCTCTATGAATTAGAGTTTAATGTATTATATACTTCTTATGCCTATAAATAGATGATTCATTGAAGGCATTGTATACAATTCGATATTTAAGAATAATACAAATCTCTCTCTTTCTCTCATCTATTTGTTCTTCTTGTTCTTATTCTTGTTCTTCTTTATTTTATTCACAACACGTTATCAGCACGATCTCGCTCGCTCAATTACTGTGATTATTGTTGGTGGTTCTCGAAAAGAATTTCAATTTGATATTAGTGACTACATCTATCATATATTCAGCTTACCTTGGAAAGTATGGTATGTTTTACTTATTTATATACTAATATAATGATTGATTTATCATTCTCCAAAAGTTAGTATATTCATATCTATTATTTGGTTATTATTTTAATTTATTATTATTTTATTCATACTTGAAGTAACTCTTGAATTAACGAAAATTAAAATTATCGTCGTACTTCATTAGATGGATTGATAAAGCAAACCAAATTAAAGCCCTCAAGGATTTCGGCTAAATGCTATTAGGCGCACAAATTGGAACATTTTATCACACATTATATTAGTTTTATTCAAAGTTTTTATTATTCCATTCTAATTTATAATTGATTCAATTCAAGGATTGTGTTGTCATGTGATTGTTATATATTTGTTTTATCATTATTATTATTATTATTATGGTAATTTATATGAATAAATTCGAGATATAAAGCAACTTTATTATTTGTATCAATTACTTTGTATGTGAATCAAAGGCAAAAGGAATACGTTACTTTGATGTGTTTATATATTCATCAAAATGTCGCTTGATTTTAACTATGGTTGTTTATAATTTGATCACATCAATTATAGTTATGTTTATTCAACTTGATCTATGACTACTTTTATACTTTTTGATCTAGTCTCAAATAAATTTTTTTATTCTATTGATAAAAGTTGATGCTTTTAACCGTGTTTTGAGTTTTACATGTATTCAAATGAGTTGGAAAGAGACATGGTGTAAAAAAAGATTATGAGAAGATGCCTTGGTTCATTTGCTACGTCATCATTGTCTTTGAGACGAAATTCAATATCGGTAAACTCTATTTTATTTTTATCTTTTAAAATACAATTTTAAAGTGCGATAAATCATGATGATTTTGGATTTACAAGAAGATTATTATAAAGTCTATATTTGTTTGAAAGCAATATTTCTTCTTCGTCGAAAAACTCGACCATAGACTTCTCCCAATTTCAAGTTACGAAAATTCGTCTTGATCCAAAAAGTTTTATGGGAGGCATTCCTTGAAGTGAATGCAAAGCATGATGTTTATTCCATGCGATTATCAATGATGGGGCATTCTCTGAAGTGAATGCAAGCATGATGTTTATTCCATGCAATTATCAATGATGGGGCATTCCCTGAAGTGAATGCAAGCATGATGTTTATTCCATGCAATTATTGAATCTGTTTCATTCCCTGAAGTAAATGCAAACATGGTATATCATTATTCAATTAGAGACATAATTTCGATATAATCCAAGTATAATTGGCTGGACATCCCGTTCTGCGAGGCTACTGGTCTCAAAGGAGGTTTTTAAAGGACCTTGTGGACAGGTTTAACAATGCCGCGTACGAGGATTAAATCTTTGTTCTCTGTGATAAGGATATGTGAAAAAGGTTTTAAAGGCCCACTAGCTCTACTCCATTCCCTGAAGTGAATGTGAGATTATATTATGAAAGGAATAAAAAATCACATTAAAAGTTGTGGTCGTGGTCGAGGCTATGAATATACACATGAAAAATATAGTCATTTTAAGAATACTTCTACCCGCTGGTAGCGAAGTTATAAGGATGACAAGAGTGATAAAGATCATTCTAAGGAAGTGAAATTCTTTTACCAATGTGATGTTATAAACCATTGGTTTCGTACTTGTCAAACGCCAAAGTATTATAGACTTTATCCATAATCATGAATGATAAATAAAATAAAATATAAACAAATTTTGTTTATGGCGAAAATAATTATGGCATTATTGGTCCAACTCAATTGGATATTGTTAATTTTCTCATAACCGTTGAAGGGAATAATTTACCATTTATTTTATTTTCCTTATAACCTCTAACAGAAATAATTGGTTTTTTTTATTTTTTATGTTAATTCGTTTTATTTATTATTTATTTATGTTAGTTTGCTTTATGTTTATTTATTTCACATATTATTTATTTACGTTTTATGTTAATTTATTATTTGAAGAATATGATTACTTCCGGAATAAAATATACAACGAATTGTGGCTATTTATGCCTAGAATTGTGGCTATTTATGCCTAGCAGATAATGCAAGTACTCATATTGTACTTAAGCATAAGAAATATTTTTCCCATTTAAATGCAAGGGGAAATATGAGTAGTATTTCTCAAAGTACTAAAATATCAATACTTTGGAAGAGCACTTGAAAGTTTATCTCTGATAGATAATCGACTTGATATGATGTGCTATATTTTATATTTTTCATTCCTCGAAGTGAATGATACAAAGTACATATTTTCATTACCTGAAGTAAATGAAACAAAGCACATTTTGAAAGGTGCACAATTATGCATTTCTCGATTAAAATGCAAGGGAATAATGTGAGTACTATATCCGGAAGTACTAATATCACAAAAGGCTCTGGTTGAGCAAATATGTTATTGTCAAATGGAACTTTATTCCATATTCAAAGTGCGTTATACTCGTCAAAGTCATAAAGAGAGCAATATGAGTTCGCAAACTATCCCTTTGGGAATTATAGATAACATATGTTATCAATTGGCATTTGAAATAAGCCAATATGGATATAAGTTCTGGTAGTCAAAAAGTCAGTTGAAAGCTCTAGAAGAGCTATATATTGCTACCAAAAGATAATTTCAATTGAAAGCTACGAAAGAGCTAAATATATTCCTATTTAAAGGAACAATTTTGATGGTCGTACTAGACATGTACGAGTGAGATTGAATTACATGTTATGGTAAACAAGGAGTTTACAAATTCAGAGATATATACACACATATATATAGTTGGCATGATCGGTTAGACCATCCTGATCAATGGTGCAGAAATTATTGAGATTTACATGCACATGTATTAAAAGAACCTGTAGTTCTTGTGGTGCTTATTCTCAAAGGAATGGATTAAATTCCACTTATTAAAGAACGTGAAGTTCTTGTGTTGTTTAAAGGAATTGATTAAATTCCACTTACTAAAAGAACCTGAAGTTCTTGTGTTGTTTGTTCTCAAAGGATATAGATGATCCCACTTATCAAAAGAATTAGAACTTAAAGTTCTTGTATTGAAGTTGAGACTGTATGTCTTGCATATCTGAACGAAATATGGGCCCATATATCCACAAATGTGGAAAGTTTTATATGATTTTAGTAGATGCATCTACATTGTTTTATCGACTTACAGCCAGAAGTTTGTGAGATTGATTTTAAAAAGATTCAGATTATGCAGTTAGACTATTCTTCTTGAAAAGCTAGTGGGTTTATGTTTTAGGCTATATCAGTTGTTACAAAGCCTATTGATTATGAAAAATATAGTTTAGCAAAATTTTAATTGGATGCCTCCTATTTAATAGCTAAACTATGAGAACAAAAGAGTTATTATTTATATGATGTTTCCATATAGCAACACTTATACGCATCAAGCCAACGAGTTATAATAAACTCCCCGTTATGATTGGTTTTTGGTCAGAAACCATACATTTCCCATTTTATGATTTTTGAATGTGCGATATGAATTGCTCCACCACAACGCACAAAATGGGTAAATAAAAAGGGTTGAGAATATATATTGAGTACGAGTCTCCTTTTATGTTTAAATTCTTAAACATTAATTGGAGAATCATTTATGACATGATTTTTCTCAACATCAGGGGAGATAATAATCAGCTGGATAGAGGAAAATGAATTATCATTATCTAGATCCTCGTATATGAACTAGAAGTTCATAAGATAATTCATGTTATTACATGTCAACTGCCAGACATATTTACTAACCCAATGAGAGTAATTAAGTCTCATATACCAGCTGAAATGCTCTAAGTTTAAATTACATGTTAGAGCGAGAGAATGTAAATCATGCATGAAGCATGATAGTTGAAATGGTTCCAATGATCAAAATTCTCGTAAATAGAAAGTAATATGAGATGGTCATATATTGGAGGCGGGTGCTCCTGAAGAGACCCAAGACATAACAAATAATAAAACTCTATAAGAGTTTCAGGTACCTGAAATAAAGATTGAAATCTTGAAGAGATCTCGATAAGTTATGTCATTACGAGAATGGAACCAGAAAATTGGAAAGTTGTCGACAACGATTTTACAAATAATTTTACATAAAATACTTCTATAGAAGTAAAGAAAGAAATCGAGGATCTTGTATAAAAATCTATCCAGAAGTATAGATATTGAATTGGCCAATGTTGAAAGACGCTTTGAACTTCTAAAATAGAAGTATTTGGACCAGCAGCCTAAACACCTAAAGGTGTAATGCAAGTGAGGCACAAATAAGTAGTCGTAAATACGACTTGAACTATGATTTATGAAAAGTTTTAATTACTTCATGGTGGATGCAATTACTTTGGCAGTTTTGAAAATTTTACATGCGTCTAATTATTTGTGGATCCATATTTATCCTTGGAGGATCTAAAATGCTATAAGCATTTGAAAATTTCTGAGGAAATTTATTTAGACATGTCTCATGAATATTTTGGCGCATTTGGTATAATCGCCTTAGTGAATACTAATTGAGAAAATACTATAAGAATGATCAGATTTCCTTATGTATTTTATAAAGGAGTTTGGATCAAGATCCATTATGATAATTTTAGAACTCCTAAAGAGCTTCAAATTGGAAACTCATGAAGTACTTTCAATACAAGTACTTGAATCTTGACATCAAGTTTATCTCGACCTGAAGATCGAGCATTTTTATATATTTCTTTTGTCTATGAATATACATAAGCTGAAAGAATCTTAAAGAAGATTCAATATGAATAGAGCATATCTATTGAGTATCTCAATAGTTGTAAGATTGTTGGATGTGAATAAAGATAATTATATCTTTTCTTGGTCTTGAAGCACTATATATTAGTTGGTCAAGAAATATCTATGAATATACAAAGATCATTACATTTAGATCTTCAAACATTCATTGATGCCTCCTCAAATGTCGTAGAAATAATTGTTATGCACGAGGCAAGCCAAAAAAATGTGTTTGGCTAAGACTATTAACCCAACATATCCAAAAGATATGTGGATTTACTTTTACAAGATATGATAAAAGCCATCTTGTGTGAAGATAACGCAAGATGTATATCACAGTTTGAAAGTGGATACATCATGGAACATATTACTCCAAATTTTTCATCCCTCACGATCTTTAGAAAAATGATATTCAAGATTAAATTATGAAGATTCAAAGATCTTCTGTGATGTTTGCATGAGGGGGAGTAAATACGCGTTGCACTCTTTTTCCCTTAACCGAGGTTTTGTCCCAATGGGTTTTCCTGGTAAGGTTTTTAATGAGGCAACATGTTATGCGTATCAAAGATGTGTGTACTCTTTTTCCTTCACTAAAGAATTTTTTTTTCCACTGAGTTTTTATCTTAGTAAGGTTTTAACGAGGCACATTATCTTCATAGACATCCAAGGGGGAGTGTTATGAATATTTATCTATGTGGATGTCTATCATGATTAGAACTTTATCAAAGGAGTTTGATTTATTTATTATTAGGAATATTATCTCTATGAATTAGAGTTTAATGTATTATATACTTCTTATGCCTATAAATAGATGATTCATTGAAGGCATTGTATACAATTCGATATTTAAGAATAATACAAATCTCAATAGCAGACTGGGTAATTCCTTCATTCACCATTTTGTTTCTAGCATACCAGACCGCCCATAAAATTATGATAATCTGTGTGTATTTTTTATTAGTATGCTTGGTAAACATCCACATTAACCATTCTAAAAATTGCATCTGAGATACTTGAATGGGCCAATAAAAACCTAACATATGCCAAATCTGTAAATTAAAACCACACCTGAAACTTGCATGAGCATTGTCTTCCTCTTGATTGTTACACCGTGGACATTATGAAGATTTGCTGATTCTTTTAGTAAGTAGGTTCAGCATGGTTGGAATGTAATTCTAAATAAACTTTCAAGCTAAAATTTTTATTTTAGAAGGACATGCTGTCTTCCATACTAATCTGTATAATGATGACAAATTAGTATTAGTTTCTTCCCTTAAACACAGTAGCTTGTAAGCACTACGAACAGAGTAATGCCCTGATAATTCCCATATCCAATAAATTGAATCTGAGTTAGGAACAATAGGCAATCTGATTGATAAAATAGCAGCAGCATCTTCATTTGAAAAACATGAAGAGATTAAATCTTCATTCCACTGCAAAGATGTAGGAGATATTAGATTAGAAACTGTGTATAAACTGTGGATATTTGGGGATGAAATCTTCCTCTGTGATAGCCTGGCAACCAGAAATCGTTCCAAATGTTTATGGAACTGCCACATCCAACAGACCATTTACAACCCTTCTCCAAAAGCCCCTTTGAGCTCCATATACTCTTCCAGATGTAAGAGGGATTAGATCCCAAAAGTGAATTCATAAAATTAGTTGTAGGGAAGTACTTCGATCTCAAAACTCTTGCTACTAAAGAATCTAGATTCTAGATGATCCGCCATCCTTGTTTGGCTAAAAGTGCAATATTAAATTTGTACATATCTCTAAATCTCATTCCACCTTTTTCTTTCGATTCACACAAATTCTCCCAAGTACACCAGTGTATTTCTCGTTTCTCACTCGATTTCTGCCACCAGAATCGTGCAAAAATAGCCTCTATTTCCTTATAGAACGTATTCGGAAGCAAAAAAACATGACATAGCAAAAACAATAATAGATTGTAGGACAACCTTAATAAAAACTTCCTTACCTCCCATAGATAAGGGTTGAACATTCCAGCTATGAGCTTTTTGTCGACACCGATCCCTTAGATATACAAGAGAACGCTTCTTGTTACGACCCACCATCGAAGGCAACCCAAGGTACTTCTCTGGATTACCTTGAGCAGTAACTCCAAGAATTCTACACACCTCCTGTTTGTTGCTATCAATCACATTTGAACCGAAAAAAGACTTGATTTATTAAAGTTAATTGTTTGTCCCGAACACTGTGAATAAATAGTCAAGATATTCTGCAAGCACCTCGCCCCCTGTGTTGTTGCTGCACCAAAGACTATGCTGTCATCAGCAAACAATAAGTGGGAAACAAACGGTGCCCTTCTGTTGACTCGGACACCCACCAAAGAATGCTGTTGAGAAGCCAATCTTAACAAAGCAGAAAGACCTTCACTGCAAATCAAAAAGAGATAAGGACTGATTGGGTCCCCTTGGCGAATTCCTTGACCCGATTTAAAGACTTGGCCAATCCGATCATTAGCAATGACCGAGTAGGATACTGACGTGATACATCTTATAATAGTTGAAATCCACTGTTCTGCGAAACCCATCTTCCGTAACATATCTTCCACAAAACACTACTACACCCTATCATAAGCCTTGTTCATATCAAGTTTTAGCACAAATGTTCCATGTTTTCCAGTTCTTTTGTTTTTCAAGGAATGAAGGATTTCATAAGCCAACAAGATATTGTTAGATATTAATCTACCCGGCAGAAAAGCACTTTGAGCCTCATCAATACAGAACTGTAAAGCCTCTTGCATTCGTGTTGCCATCATTTTCGAAATTATTTTGTACAACACATTACATAAAGCTATAGGTCGAAATTGAGTCATTACCTTAGCATTCGTCACCTTTGGAATGAGTACAATATGTGTCTGATTTATTTGTTGAAAAGATTCATTCCCACGAATCATAGAAATGCAAAAATCAGCAACATCACTGCCTACAATATGCCAGAATCGCTGGTAAAAATAGCACCCAAACCATCCTCCCTGAAGCTCTTAATGGGCCCATAGATTGAACTACTTGGTGCACTTCCTCAATAATGAAATTCTTTAGTAAATTATCATTAATTTCAGCAGATACACAATTGTCAATTCCTTGTAATATCTCAGAGGGATTAGTAACATTTGATGCACAGAAAATATCCTTAAAATAGTTTGTGGCAATCCGAAGAATATCCGCATCTTCTTCAACAAATCTGTCATTTTCATCCAAGAGCAAAGAAATACGATTTTTTCTCTTCCGCTGAGATGTATGTCGATGGAAGAACCGTGTATTTTTATCCCCGGACTTCAACCAGTTTGCCATCGCTCTTTGCTCCCAATAAACCTCCTCCCGATCCATCTCAAGATTCATTGCTAACTTTACATTAGTAATTTCTTCCAAAGCATCATCAGTGGGATACGAATTTTGAAGTTGAGACAATCTTCTTCGCAACTCATCCATAGAGATTTTCTTTTCTTTCCTGATTCTTTTGAACCACCGTTTCAACCCCTGACTTAATTGTTGTAATCGACTAGGAACCGAACCAGAAGAAGATTCCCAAAGTTGTTTTACTTCTTCTTCACATGATTCCTCGAGTAGCCATGAGGCCTCAAATTGAAAGTGAGAAACCAGATTCGAAGTTCGTTGCCTACTATTAGTGTTAAGTAGAAACAAGCAGTGATCAGAGAAAGAATGAGGCATATGACTCAAATTAAAATGTGGAAATAATTCCCACCATGCTGGATTGCCCACTCCACGATCAAGTCTTTCTCTTATATTTGTTTCTTCAAATTTTCCCTTTTCCCAAGTAAACCAAGGACCCGAGTACCCAACATCTTCTAGCGAACAATCATTAAGAGCTTTTGCAAAACTGTCTATTTGACGCTGATTTCGCAGTCGCCCTTCACATTTTTCTGTTGCAAATAACAGCTCATTAAAATCACCAAGCACTAACCATGGAAGATCAGCTGTATCATTCAATTGCCTTAGCAAATTCCATGATTCTTACCGATTCTTTTCTTTCGGAGCACCATAAAAACCAGTACATCTCCAACAAAAGCCATATGTATCTTCCTGAAACAAAACATTAATATGCCTATCCGAAAAGGATCTTAAAGTAACATTGCAATTTCCTTTCCAACCAAGCGATAAGCCACCACCTCTTCCTCTTGCGCTAACATCTATACCATTGGTAAAACCACAGAACTTCCGCAATTTTGCCATCTTACTACAATCTAATTTAGTCTCGATCAGAAAAATAATCGAGGGGTTGACGTCCCGTAGATAATTTCTGAGACGTCGTGTTGTCCGTGACTTTCCCAAGCCCCGGACGTTCCAGCTAAGGATTTTCACTGGACCCGGCTGACCTTCTCTATAAGGCCTGCCGATACAATTTTTTGCGCTTCATTCGAATCAACATGCGAAACTCCTAAAGTAGTAACCAAGGTTCTCAATCTTTTGGTCCCATCCGAAATCTGGTCCACGATTTCCTCATCAAGTTGGGTCATCACGATATCATACCCACCCTGAACACCAATTGCAGTTTGATCATCAATTAAAGACGATGTTCCCAAATCAGCTGAACTCTTTTGAATATTCAAATTTTCTTTATCTGATTCCTTCAAAGCAGCATCCGTCACTTCAATTACAGTTTCCATCAATGGGGTTGATTGTGTTTTCATAACCGTAATATCCTCCTGAAGCCATTTACTCGTTGGAAGAGCCATCATCCTCCTAGTTGGGGCTCGAAGACTCAAATCCCAACCAAAATTTATATCTTTCTCATTCACTGTCAATCGCATAGGGCAGAAACTCTCCCCATGCCCAAGTTTACCACAAATGAAATAGAACAAGGATAATTTTTCGTATTCAAAACGCACGTATGTACCTTCACCTCCTCGAACTGCCAATTTTTTCCGTCGTTTTAACGGTCTACGGACATCCACAACAACTCGGATACGCATGATGCCTTTATAACCAAAGGACAGTTTTTCAGAGTCATATAACAGAAATAAACCCACAAAATTTCCCAGTTCTCGAGCCACTCCTTCCGACATACACCCAGGAGGCACATCATTCACCAATATCTAGAATGACACTAAATTAAGAGGGACAAGTAAAGGAACCTCACCCAATTTCAGACGATGCAAAATCAAGAGATGTGAGTTAAAATTTCATGGCCCATTTTCCTCCACTATATCCACATCTACCTTATGATAGAATCAGAATAAATACCGATTTTCTCCAATATCCGAGATAGATACCCCACCCGGAGACCTTCATACATTTGAAAGAGTAGTTTTCATGGATTGGAAATAAATTACTGCAGAAGTTAAAATCTGTCCAACAAAACAGTTCTCAAAAGAAATACCTTGTTCAAGCAGATTTTGTTCCACTTGGATTTTAGAATCCTCATCTTCTTCAATCACTAACCCTTCCATGTTATTTGCAATGGCAGATTCCATTATCAGAAGATCAAAGCAAAGTAAACAAAGAGAAATAACCGTGCTAAACAACAGAAGTTCATGTCAAAGAGACATAGAGAAATAACCGTGCTAAATAGTAAAAAAATTTCGACTAATTATTGACTGATTTTTAATTGATGGAGATTATTTTTATAATCATACACAAATTCAATTGTAACGTGACTTTCCAAACACAATAAAATCACAATCATTAATACAATACATATATTTGAATAATTGTTATCAGAAATAATAATCTAAAATAAAAAATCTATATAACTTCCTATAGTATTTTAATTAAAATTTAATTCAAATATAAAACCTCAAAATTATTCGGAGCTTCACCTTTTTCCCGCTACAAATTAGGAGTGAGAAAAAATCGGCTCGACTCGAAAAAATTAAATTTTTTGACTTGACTCGACTTAGAATTGCATAAACTCGACTTGACCCATTTTTTTTAAATACAGTTTGAGTTATAAAATAGAAACTCGAATAACTTGAAATTTTTACTAATTAGTAGATTTTAATTTTTAAATTCGAGTCGAGACCCTCAATTTTCCTGGTATATATATATCGATATAAAAATGAAGAAATGTATGCCATATATGAAGAAATATGTATGCATATCTTATATGATAAAAGAAAATCGTTTAAATTAGAATCAAATTTTAATATAACATGATAAATAATTACAATTAAATTTGTATAGATAATCAAAAACTCGACTCGACTCAAATTTCATAAACTTGACTCAAATAAAAAAATTCAAATAAAATTTAAATTAAAAAATATAATACATCAACTCAAATAATTTAAATTTTTTTTACTCCACCCTCAACGCCCACCGTACTACAGACAAATCAAAATACTAATAAGGTAGGGTTTATTCAAAATATACCGGGATGAAATTTAGAAGTAAATATAATTTCCATTTTCAATTTTCTGTTAACTCCCTTGTTTTTTTGCCTCCCAACACTTTATCTTCAACAAATTCTCAACACTCTCTGCTAAAATCTTCACCTTTTTGAAGCTTTAAACTATTCAGGGAAGCTATGGATAGGCTTCTGTATTCTTCTTCTCCGACCCCTTTGGAGATCTCTCGAAAGCCCTCTCATTTTCTCTCTCCGCTCGGCAGATTCGACTCTCCTAAACCCAGTTCCGTTCCTTCACTCGCTCGGCCGCAACTCAGGCGAATCATCTCAATTTCATGCAAGGCCGATAATAACCCATCTCATTTTTCTTATCCTCAATCCAATCCAAGCAATGAATTGCCTTCGCTCGGTTCTCCGCGAGTCGACTCAGCAAATGAGTCCACACCCACTTTCAATTTTCTCAAGCTTATTGCAATTAAAGCTTCTGCACAAAGAAAGGTATGGAATCTATACAAGTTTGTAGTAAAATTATCGCAATTGATTTCCCCCTTGCATTTATCGATGAAAGAAAAGAAATATTTTACTTCAATTGAGCTTAAGGATTCAGAATAATATTAGAAGTTCTTTTGCTTTAAATTCAAAGTTCGACTTGGTCAATATTTGATTAAGGATTTCTAGTTATAGGGTTAAGAAATTGTTTCCAGAAAGTAAACTATCATATAGGGACTTTGGTGTTCAATGTAGTATTTTTTTTGAAGAAGAATGATTGAGAGTGGCGGCTCCAGAAATATATTTGAGGTGGGTATACATAAAATCTCAAAATTTCAGGGTGGGCACAAACTTTGAATCTTACAAAAATTTAAGAAAATTGGAGGCAAATGTATAAACTTTAAAAAATTTAGAGTTGGCACGGCCTACCCTACCTTACACGTATATACGCCATTTCCATGTTAATTTTCCTCTGTTATTGTACTATTTTCAGGGCGGGTCAAAGATATAAGGGGTATCGTGCAATTTATTAAGAAGAAAGATGTAAGGGGTATTGTGCAATTTATTAAGAAAAGCCCTTAATTTATAATCGAAAAGAGATTTAGGGACCCTAGATTTGGAAGTGAAAGGGTGGCAAGTATGGGTACAATAACATTTTGCTTTTTCATTAATAAAAAAATGAGTCTACCAAGACTCAAACCCATGAATTACTATAACATTTTACTTTTCTCTCGTAAGCATTTAACTTAATTCATTTTGTGTCTTTTTGTCTAGGGTCTTATGCAATACCTCTCAATCTCATTGCGTCTGCCTAGAACCGTCGTCGACTATTTTGATGTGTTATTTTCATTTGTGATGCTTAACTAAGCCAAAAAAATGAAGAATCCTATACAGGAAACTCGATATTGAGTTTCTATTACCTTAATTTTTTGGGTAAATTTTTGCACACATTTGCAAATTTATACCTATCATTTAAATAGATTAGAAGATTGGTGTGGAACTAGCTTTCATAAGAGTTGATTATTTTTGCATCTTCTTGTCAAATGAATTAGGTCTTGCCAAACTTCATGATAAGCCAAAAAGAGTTCAACTTTGCACATTTAAAGCGGTATATGGAGCCAGAAAAAGAAAAAGCCACCCATGTTATTTGTGTATAGCTTACCATACCATGAGCTGATTCCTCACTCAAGAGTTGGGACTCCTGCATGACCAACTCTGTCTAAAATTTTATTGCTGTTAGCATTACAACTACTGATATCGCTAGTGGTCGAATGTGGAATCTTTAATCATAAGTAGAACTGAGAGAACTCGTGCATTTGGAAATATTGATTCATCCACCATTGCTGGCCAGTGTGATTCTGAGATCTGGATAGATGAAAGGAAGTGTGGCGTATACTATGAATAGATGAAATTTAATCTGAACATCCCGTCAAAGCAGGCATCCCATTGCAGTGGGTTACTTTTGTTATGCATTTTTCTTACATTTAACACATATTTACTGTCTATCAGGTATTAAGTTCTCTGTGAAATCTTTTCAGGCAATCACAGCTGGGACCTTTCTAGCACTCTCTGCCATTATCATGTTCTTAATCCAACCAATTTTTGCACCAGCAGCTTTTGCAACCTTTCAAACTGGTGCTAAAGTCGGTGGAACTGCAGCTGCTGCAGTGGAGGGAGGAGTAATACGTGCTGAATTACTAAGTAGCGCGGTGTCTGGTTTCTTTGCCGGTTGCTTACACACCCTATCAGGGCCTGACCACCTTGCTGCTTTGGCTCCACTATCAATTGGCCGAACTCGAATGGAGAGCGCTGTTGTTGGAGCGCTATGGGGTTGTGGCCATGATGCCGGCCAGGTTATTTTTGGTTTACTATTTCTACTTCTAAAGGACCGCCTCCACATTGAAATTATCCGGACTTGGGGTACAAGAGTAGTGGGCTTAACGTTGCTTGTTATTGGTGCTATGGGTATAAAAGAAGCTTCAGAAGTTCGTACGCCTTGTGTTGCCTTAGAAAATGGTGAGTGCGATGTTAGCGTTTACGAGACACTTGAAACCCCGACAGTCGGGAAAAAAAAGATCGGTTTTGCTACATTTGCCACCGGGATTGTTCACGGATTGCAGCCAGATGCACTAATGATGGTTTTGCCAGCACTTGCTTTGCCATCTCGCCTGGATGGTGCTGCATTCCTTATCATGTTCTTGCTTGGAACCGTGGTTGCAATGGGGAGCTATACAGTGTTTATAGGCTCATGCAGTCAAGCATTAAAGGATAGGGTTCCTAGAATTACTGAAAAACTTACATGGGCTTCTTCTCTTGTAGCCATTGCTCTTGGAGTAGCCATTATCGTAAGCCAATTTTTTGGATTTAGCCTCTATTGATCTACCTGCCCCTCCATCAAGATATTCACTCCAGATGTTAGAAAGGATATTCGGATTTGTTTTCAGCCGCCCCAATTACCTTTTGTTGTTTCCTTGTAAAACTGTTTCGAAAAATTCTTCTATTACTGTGGTTAGAATATCATGTTTGTTAAGCCATAAGTTACACATTTCTTGCTTGAATTGTCGATGCAAGTTTACATCAAAATCAGTGGCCACACTAGCATTAGCAACATGGTCAAAAGCACTTGCGCGATGCCGGATAAATGCACTCCTCTACTTTGCTTCAATATCTGTAATGCAACTAATATCCAAAGCAAAGTGAGCAACGGATAGTGCTCTAAACTTTTAACAGTTCCCTTGTCAACTGAGATTCGAGCAAAACACTATTCATATATGAACACGACTAAATTTAAGATCAAATGACTTAGACTTTAGTTTCAGGAAAGCTGAATCTACATCTCAAGTCTCAATCCAAAGGAAACAAAAAAAGGTATGTGATGTAACACATTTCACCCCTAGATCCACATGTTTAATACTCTTCGTCAACGCCAACCTCTTGACTTGGCATCAGCAGGCAAGCCGTGTGATTCGGTTGCATTGATGATTTCTTAAAACAGAAAAAGTTGGGATGCCTTGTCATCCTGAACAAATATTTATTTCGAATGCGAGACACCAGTGTTACCATCTATACCTTCACGTCACGGGTTTACGCACTTGATGCCAGAAACAAAACTCTGCTCTCGGAAACTCGAATTGGTTATGGCTTCTGCCTTTTTTCAGTGTCGTAAAGCACACATGCGTCTGCTGCTGTCTTCATCTGAAACTCCCAAATAAACTCTACTAAGATCCAGATCATACAACAGTTTAATTCCCTATCTTATATTACCAAGTTAGACCATCTGAAGAAACAAACTGTACTTAAAAAAACAAAATAAAACAATCAATTACCAACCTTTTAAACCTACATTGCCATTACAACAATTTGATAGGAGATGCAGAATTAAATTTCTAAACAAACTAAATTTATGCAAGTTCAAGTATGTTATAAGGCATATATGGTTACCTGTATAATATTGATGATCTGCTTGATTGAGCATCCAAATAAGCTTATACCAACAAGAACAGAAAGAGGTGAACCCACTTTCAGGGTAGTCACTACAACCTGAAATGAAAAAAAAATATTAAGTAATAAGAGATCAAAATGCAAAGAAATCCGCTCTTCAAATGTGATAGGAAGCATTACACGAGAATCCAGACTTACATCCATCAAATCTTCAGTATGGTTCTTCGAAATAAGAAATAAGGCTATGTAAAGAACCTGTAAACTCAAGATAAATTGATCAATATACAAGTACCAAAAGCAAGGCAACGCAGAAGACGGAATGGGTTATACATTTATAATTACCTCGCAAGCCACACAACAATAACCCATAAACATCCGGTTCCCATAGTACAGCTTAAAAAGCCAATTGGAGCTGTCTTTCACATCTTTATGACTAGCCTTACCCACTAGAAATGAACTGCAATATAAATATGAAGAGTTAACGAGGAAAGACATAGCCGAGTAAAAAAATACGGAATGAAATATGTTTTCAAGGAAAAAGAGCTACCTGTACATCTGCAGCCAGTGGCTAGCAATATCTAGGGCTAGCAAAGACAAGAAAACCAAGCTAGGCCTGCATGAAAATGTGACAGATACAGCATGATGCAAGTATATCATTTTGGCTATGTAAACACAAACGGATGAATCGAAGAAAACTCACCTGTACACTTGAGAAAGTATAACCAGTAGACAAGCTGTGCTAATCCTGAATTATAGAATCGAGAAGAATCACCATGTAGACAACCATGTAATTCAAAATTTATACTGGCATTATTCATTGAGAAAAAGAGAAACTAAACATTCGTTAAGGTATCGTAAAAGCTTAATAACTATCACAGATAAAGAGAGTGTGTACCTATCTGTTACCATGTCTAGAACAGCTCCAAATGTCGACGCTGAGCCAGGGAGAAGGGAGAAATAAATAAATAAATCAGATTTTGCATCTTAGAGATGCCACTTCAAAGTGGCATGCCTTCCTTTTAATATCCCACAAAGAATGACAATTGAAGTGATTAGAAACCTCTATGTGCTATATTTGATCCTAAATTTAAAATGCATACATGCCACTTTTACATTATTGCTTGGGCCACTTTCATAACTTTTAAAGATAAAAACGAGTGCAAATCACACCTTGGTTGAATTTGCGAGCACACCAACCATCCACAGCATCACAAACAAAGCTGCACTTCCAAATTTAATCATATTCAAGCCTATCAATTCTATCACTTCTCAAAAGCAGACAAAGCGTCCCATGTTGGATACAGTTCTCACCTTAGAAAATAGAGTGCAGAAAAAAGTCTTTTGCTGGAAAAGCATATAGCAAAAGCATAGCAATTCAACAGAATTCTTATATAACCTACAACCACAAAGTTAAAAACTTAAAAGAACCCAAGATGGAATTGGTAATGCATAACCACAAAAAAGCTTTTAAACTCAAAACCCATCAAGAATTCAAAAGTTGACAAGAGAAACTAACCAATGATATTGGGAATGTACAGGAAAACAGACAGTTGGCTTGGTTTAGGCTTAGGTTTAGATTTATTGGCCATTGAAATTAGTCTGTAAGAATCAAACCTGCAAGAAAAAAACAATGGGATAAAAGAAATTGAGAGTATGAATTAGCTTAAATAAGAAGAAATTGGATCTGGGTACGACCTGGAAGAGCAAATAGTTGAAGTTTCTTTGGTGAAATGTGGATTTTTATTGAAAGAAAAACGAATCTGACAACTGTGAAAGCCCTAACCTTTGCAGCAAAAGCCTCAGCCTTTGAACTGATTCCTTGCTTAAAGATTTACTAGTTTTTATTTAATCACAATTGGGACACAATAATCTTTAAGCTTAACTTCTTGGTTGAAATCACTTCAATTATAATTAGATAAAGAGAGATTCCAGCAAAATATAGCAATTTTTTAGATGGACAATTATTATATAAATAAGCCGTGTAAAGTTTTTTTACAAGTATATTTAATCGGTTAAGATCTAAAATTAAAATTTATAATCCTCTAAGTTTTTGAATACTAAATCAAACTCTAAATATTAAATTTTAACTATAAACCTTAAATTTTATACCTATAATTTAACATCTAAATTTTAAACTAAAATCATAAACCCTAAACTAACATGTTTGTGGAAATTAAATTTCTACCGCCGATGTATCAGATAAAATACTTTTTAAATATACAAATACATCAATTAATTGTTGTAAAGTTTGGGCTTAATGGCCCGTTTGCCCCTTGAAGTATACACAAAATACCGAATTATCCCTAAAATATTTTTTTATGACGTTTTGACCCCTGAACTAAAAACCGTAACTTCCGTTAGTCTCTATTTTGTAATGTCTGTTAAAAAAATTCGGGCCAATTAGATCGTTTCATGTGGCTCTTTTGACCAAAAAAAATAATTGACTTTAATAAAAATCGGTAAATAACATATTGAGACTCTCAACTTTTATATTTATTCAATCTAGCCATCTTCTTCCTCCCTATTATCCCCCAATCAAACAAATTGTGTCCATGATTCAAAAGTAAAATTTGATATACACACTTATTAAATTCTCCATTCTCACCTTTGGATTTAATTTCAGTATTAGTAGCATTCTTCGGTGGAGGCAATTTCCGGCCAAACTTTATCTTAATTTTCTGTACATAAACACAAATAAATACATATTTAAAGAAAAAGATAGAGTAAGGAGTAGTAAAAGAAAATAAAAAGGAAGCATTGGCAATGGAATTACTTTGAAATCTATGCCTTTCTTTTGCTGCTTCTTTGAAGGGGGTTCGAACGCACCATTTCACTAGCGTTTCAAATAGCGGTGTAGTATTTCGCTAACCCGATAGTTATAAACAAAGAGAGGGAATATGAGATGAGCCAGAGTGACAAGTAGTGGGATCGAAAACAGAAAATTAAAGATAGAAGAGTGATGCGGAAGTAGAAAGGTATGACTAGATTGAATAAATATAAAAGTTCAAGGGGCAAAACGTCCTAAAAAATATTTTAGGAGACAATTCAATATTTTGTGTATACTTCAAAGGCCAAACGGGACATTAAACCTAAAGTTTGCCTACATTTTTATTCCAATCCCATATAGTATAGATTGTATAAATTAAGTGTTAATATACCACGCACTCAAAGAATCAAACGATTTTTAAGTGTTGCAGTACTTATGTAAAATATCCAATAATGCATTTGGTGACGAATGAGATAACTGACACTCTAGATTGTTCACACCAGCTAGCCATGCCTTCCACCTACGATGTATAAGTAGTCTAATGTGTTGAAGAATTGTGAAAGACTCTCTACCTCGAGGCGTCAATTGTAACAATTGAACTACTTCAAGATTCTCCAACTTAACGATGATCCTGTAACACCCACAAAAAAATATATCAGTAAAATGAGATTGGTGGGTTTGATCCCACGACCTCACCCCTCCCTTCTCCCTTAGATGCTAAACCATTGAGCCGAGTGCTCATTTCTATCAAATCTTGCATGGAGAAATATTAGAATCAAGTTTGAGCGGGATATTAAATTAAATTTAATATCCCATTTGACCCTTCAGATCTAAGTCTGGTGAAACAAGCATCTAGAGAATTCTATGAGCCTCTCACCTACCTTTTCTCCCTTCAAGCTCCGACGAGCTCTCGCCGGCCGTCTGTGGCATCCGCCGTCCCCACCATCGCCACAAAACCCGACCTAGCAACGCTTGTTTCTGCCCGTTCTTCGCACGAAAAAAGTGGAAAACCGTTCGGCTTCACCAACTCCGATCTGCTTCACCGTCGCTCCGTGCGCGACACCGCCGCTGCCGGCGTGTAGATCGTCTCACTCCGGTCACCCAGCCTCTGAGCACGCGCGATGTTGTGCTGCCGTTCACCGTATATAACGGTTCGAAGCTTCGGCGTTTAAGTTGTCACAACCGCCCCCCCCCCTCTGTTTCCGGCCGATGGAGGAATCCGTTCGAGTCATGGGGGTGACCGTTGAACTCTCCGTGTCGAGCTGTACAAAACCCGACCATTTGTTTGGTTGTTCGACTCCGGCAAGGGCCTCGTCGGAATATCGCGCATTTCCGGCCGTTTTATCTCATTTAGGTAAGGTCCGGTAAGATTTCCGGCTGGTTTCGAGTTTAAATGGATGGGTTTTGAAGTTAGTTTAATGGGTTCTCTTTTCCGGCAGGATCGAGGCGTCTGGGGTCTCCGATGACCTTTCCCGGCGATCGTCCGGCGATCCGCAAGTCTTAGGGTAAGTGAACCGGGTTCAACCCGGTCTAATCTGGTCCGAATCGGTCTGGCCCAAAGCCCAAACCCAGTCAACCCGTCCGACCCGACCCGTCTGCCCGAGTCGACTCAGTGAGTCAACTCGCCCGAGTTGACTTAGTGAGTCAGCTCACCCGAGTTGACTCAATGAGTCAAACCAGTTGACCAGTGACATCAGCATGATGTCAGCATTGACTCTGACCCTGTTGACCGTTGACCTGCTGAAGTCATCGTTGACCTGCTGACGTCAGCGTTGACTTTGACCATTGACCAAAAAGTCAAATTTTCTGAAAACTCCTATTTTATGTTTTTCGACGTCCTGAGTCCGTTTTTGAAGCCTGTTTTGCAAAATTCTGATACGAAAGCCTCTGAATCTGACCTTGAACTCGAACTTTTATTATGTTTAATATTGCAATTAGGAGTAATGAGTATAAGGACTAAAATGTTAACCTGTGTAATTGAAGGTACCCTTATACCTTGGTGTTCGTGATGTCGTGGGACGTCCATTTTGGGATTCGAGTACGGTTGAATAAAGTTTCATGAGTCGGCCGATGTAGCTTGGAGTTAAGGTAATACACTACTACCCCTTGTATGCTTTATGAACATGTCGATATTCAGATAACGCATGCATGTTTATGATTGCGTATACGGTAAATTTTGCTTAAATTGAATCAGATTCGAGCAGTAAGTATGGATATTAATAAGACCAAATTATCTGAATAAGATTACTAATGGGCTAACAGTATTAGAACATCTAATAGTTAAATTCAGTTAATCTGCAACTTAATCAACAGTGTGTAAGAATCGAGGCCCGGGATACCGAGTGCGAGATATTGATTATGAAATTACGAAAATGCCCTTGGAGCATAGGTATGACTAAACTAACCCTTTGATAAAGGAAATGACCTAAAATTCTGCATTCGACCTGATTATGAAATTTATACTACCCAAGATGTATGTTTTAATGGTAAGACTTCGGCATCATTATGCAATGCGTGTGATGCAAACTTGGATAATCCCTCAAACTCTGTATAACACATGAATGAGAATTTTCTGGAAATATTGTTGAAATCCTAAGTCGATCCTTATGACAGTAATGCGTGAATTAAATGAGAATAATCGTAATTACCAAAAAGATGGTAATGCCCTCGAGCACCTAAATGTCTGATTAATTTGAATGACGTTGTACCCTCAAGTTCTGTAATGAATGAATCGTCTGTAAAGGGCCGGAGAGTTAAGACGACTTAATACCGTTTGAGCACGTGAATGATGGAGGTACCAAATGGTAATTCAGAAAGAAATGGTGGATTTATCCCAATTTCTAAAATGACTGAAAAGCCCTCTTGAGTCAAATATGTAGTTATGCATTTGATGAAATTCTGAGATTTCTAATAAGACTTTAAGGGCTAAAGCGCCCCTAAGTGTTAGGAAGCACACTCATGTATGATAATCACTCCTGATATTAAAATAAGGTTGGAAGTTTTTCCGCACAGAATATAAGTTCGACTGCTCCGCGGCAGGTCTGGTGGTGAAATATGAAAGCAACCATTCAGATATACGATACAGCCGGATACTTTAGAAGAGATATGTTAGTTCGAATAGTTTTGGAGGCTCGATAAACTTCTGGAAATTTTAAATATTGTAAATCATAATGTTCTCATGATGGGGCTAAATTACAAAATCACCCATGATTGTTAAAAGACCAAAATGCCCTCGTTTGCTAAAGTAATCAAAATAGCCCCGAATTTATATGATATCGTGAAAGATCTTGACGTAGAAATCTCTGAACGCTTGTTTGGATACCTGATGGGCAAATAGAAGCTTTGAGCCACCGTTTACGCCTTGGTATAAATTACTAAAATGTCCGTGTATGATAAAATGACCATAATGCCCTTGTAAGCCTAAATGGCTGAATCACTCAGGATATGCCAAAGCTCTCAAAGATCTTGGTGTATCATCTCCTGAATGTCTAGGTTAAACCGTTAGGATGAACCCCTTCAAACAGGGGCCACGTTTCAGAAATTCGTTCAAGTTGTCAAAGTTCAATATGTCCCATTCCGTAAATGCTAAGTATCTCCAAGAAATGATCTGTCCCACCTAGTGTGTTCCATGTGTGTGCTATATTCTGTTGAATGAACTGCATAATGACATTCTCTGCCTACTTGATAGTATGATATGTTAGCTTGATATATGATGACACAATCTGTTTGCATGATGAATAATGAGTGTCTGCTTTGCTCAATAGTATGCCCATTTATCTATCAAAAGCATGAACTTCTGTTTCTGATACTCTGAATAAAATATGTCTGTTACATGTATTATGTTACTCATGTCTGAAATCTGATTACCGATTGTCATCTGGGGTATACTATTGGGTTATGATATGAAGTCTCTGCCGGTACAGCCCTGATCAAGCTGGTAAATCCTTATGGACTCAAGGTCTCCCCTTGAGTGGCACCTACGCCCATCGGGCCTAGGATAAGTCCTTATGGACCTAAGGCATCCCCTTAGGTGGCACCTATGCCCATCGGGCCTAGGGTAAGTCCTTATGGACTCAAGGTCTCCCCTTGAGTGGCACCTATGCTCATCGGGCATAGGGTAAGTCCTTATGGACCTAAGGCAGCCCCTTAGGTGGCACCTATGCCCATCGGGCCTAGGGTAAGTCCTTATGGATGCAGTTCTGGGGGACTGCATTTTGGTGTAAGGTTGGAGGGTATTTCTTGTAAACTTCTGTATGAACATTGGACATTTGCATTTAATCTGTTATGTGCTCATATGATATGATGTTAGGTACTTATGTATGTTGATCTGTACTTATGTATGTTGATTTGTACTTATGTATGTTGATCTGTACTTATGTATGTTTATCTGCACTTATTGGAACACACTAGACGTCAAACTCTTTGATTCCTACCTCGTATGTTACCAGCCTATATAATTTCCGTCTATTTTCTCAAGGTCTGATTAAAGAACAAATACCATTATTCTTGAGTATAATGTAACCTCGAAATAGTAGAACAGAAATAGAAGTCTATCACTGCTTGAAACATCATGAAAATGTTATGCCTACCATATGTCTGCATGAGCTTATAGCATCTTTTGGTAGTTCTGTATTACTGAGCTTTCCCAAGCTCACGTTGATTTTACCATCGCAGGTTAAAAGAAAATATCATGACCTAATGTTTGACATCAGTGTTCGGAGTTCTCTCGGCGTTGCCTCTGGAGTACGGTATTGTATAGTTAGTGGGCATGTACGTAATGTATGCCATGTATGGTTTTGTGATAGAGTCTGTAAAGCACTTTCTGAAATTTTTGTTATGTGTTTAAATGTTTTCCTGAAATTGTATTTTAAACAGAAGTTGATTTTACAGTTTAATAAGTGTTTTGAGAAAGAAAAATGTTTTCATGTGTATTTTCATTGTGGGTCGCTCTTGTGACCCTAATGTGGCTTCCTAGGATCCGTTGTAACGCATAGGCGGGTCTAGGGGGTTACAGATCCGATGAACTCATGATACAAACACTTTAACCCCACAACTTGACCTCAATGATTGAACACACTCCAATCACTTTGGTTCAATATATAACCCTTAATTTTTGGTCCAAAAAGTTAAATTAGCATGCTGGTTGAAATCAATATGAGAATTTATTTATTTTATTCAATTTAACGTCATCTTCTCTTTGTTTTCTTTTTATTCTTGGCCAATCAACGGCGTCGTTTGTTTTAGTGCTTGTAACGACCCAAACTTTATATTAATGACTAGATTGTAAGAATGAGAGAATTTGAAGATCAATTTAATGAAATTGAGGATCAAATTGAAGAAAGATAAAATAGGGAGGTCCTTGGGTGTAATTTACCCAATTTTAGTTTTAAAGACAATATTTGAAAGAATAAGGGTGAAAGAGATCCTCTCTCCTTTTTCCTCATTCTCTCTTTCCTTCATTTAATAATTGAGTATCCTTCCATAACGTACTAATGACTTGGTAATTAGTGTTTAATGAAGAATATTGAGTTAATGACCTAATGAACTGGTAAAATACGAAAATGTTGATGTATGAACTAATATGACTATAATTTATAAGAACAATTAACACTTCTTTATAATGATTAATAACTTGGTAATGATAAAAGATGTGTAAAACCTATGTTTGATTCTGATATAACTAGATCTTTAAGGATCAAATTGATAAACTTAAAATTGTTTTTGTAAGTCCCTTAATAATTTTTAAATCACCAACTCTTTAAAACTGATTTGCAAAACTCAAACTCAAAATATTTTCTAAGTGTTCCAAGGCCAAACTATTGAAAAACGTTCAGGTGTATCGATACACTACCAAGCGTATCGATACCTTTTTACAAAACTTGGCTACTGTCGGAACACGTATCGATACGACAAACCCACGTATCGATACGCCCCTGTGTTAAAATTCAAAGAGTTTGAATGGCGTACCGATACGACAAACCCTCGTATCGATACGACCTTAATAAATTTTAAATATAAGTCGGTTTAAAAAATATGACCGTTGGTGTCAGTTGGTTGGTAACCAAACTTTAAAAGGTCGTTGACCCGTATCGATACGCCTAACCCCCGTACCGATACGAATATCGATAGTGAGCTAAGTTGAGAAAAAGGTATCGATACGGCCTTTACCGTTTCGATACCCCATATCGATATGCTTACGCGCGTATCGATACCCCTTATTTATTGCACACAACAGCTCTTTCTTTTCTGAGACAGGTATCGATACACCTTCCCGCGTACCGATACGCATAGCTGCAGAAGTGCATTTATGGTGGTAAGAGACGGTTCCAACGGCTCCATTTATGTTCCCAACCACCCAAACGGCTAGAAATCAATGAGGAGGTATAAAAGAGACATCCAAAAGCTACAACAACAACTATTGATCTTCAAGAAAACATCTATTCATCAAATCCAAACAATTTTGCAAAAATCCATATTGTCTAGAAACCCCAATTGTAATTTTCATTCTTATCTTGTTCAATTGGGTTGAGTGCTTGTAATTGGGCTATCATTTGTATTGAGAGATACTCTATTAGCCAACAAATTTCTTTGTTCTCTTGTTGTGAGGATTGTGTTGAATTTTGGGTAGAAAATTCAACTGAAATTGTAAGGGTTGCCTCCTTAGCCTAGAAAAGGGGAAGAGCAATTAGTGGAATTGTTGCAAATCCTTAGTGAAGCTAAGGTAGTGGATGTAGAGTTCATTTGGAACTTGAACCACTCTAAAATCCCTTGTCTATCATTTTTAATTTGCAATTTCCACCACAAAATCTTTAAATTTCCAATTCACCCCCTCTTGGTTTATATCGATCTTTCGATCCACTCATCAATTGGTATCAGAGCCTACCTCTTTGAGGATTAACAACCACAAGAGGAGTTCCTTGGAAGAGTGTGATCATCAATACATCAAGAGATGGCTTTAGCCTCCGGTTCGGGCATGTACGAGTCTCAATCTACTACAAAGCCTCATTCTTTAATGGTGATAACTATTCTTTTTGGAAGAATAGAATGCGTCTCTTCATCAAGTCAAATGACTACCTAGTGTGGGATGTCATTGAAGATGGCCCTTATATTCCATTGAAGCAAGATGGTGAAGGCAAGATGGTTTTAAAGAAAAATATGGAGATGAGTGAAGAAGAAAGGAAAAAGATTCAAGTCAACGATAAAGCTCTTCACATGCTCTTTTGTTCCTTCGGTCCGGACATCTATTCTAAGGTCTCATCCATCGAGAGTGCCAAAGAAGTGTGGGACACTCTTGAGACTACTTATGAAGGCACCAACGATGTTAAAGAAACTAAGATTGGAATTCTCAATCTTAGTTATGAAAATTTCAAGATGGAGCCCGATGAGACGGTGTCAAAGATGTTTGATCGTTTCTCCACTATTGTCAATGGGCTAAAGGGTTTTGGAGAAATCACACCGGAAGACAAGCTTGCTCGGAAGCTATTCTATTCACTTCCCGAGTCTTGGGATGAGAAGAGAACCGCCATCATTGAAGCTAAGAATTTAAAGACTTTGAAGCTTGATGAGCTTGTGGGTTCTCTCCTTACTCATGAGATCATGAAGCAAGGAAGGGAAGATGAGAAGAAGAAAGAAGAGAAAAGGGTAGAGAAGCTTGAGGTTGAGAAGAAGAAGAAGATGGGAATAGCTCTCAAAGCTAAAGCTTCACAACATGAAGCGAGCTCGTCTAGTGAGGAGGATGAACTCGAAGAATTGGCTATGATAGTCAAACGATTCTCGTGTTTTATGAGGTCCAACCGGGGAAGAAAAATCCAAAGAAAGATGAACTTCAAAAGCAAGAACAAAGAAGATGGAAGGGATCCTATCATTTGCTTTGAGTGCAAACAACCCGGCCACATACGTTCGGAGTGCCCTCAACTTAAGAAGAAGGGCTTTGTGAAGAAGAAGAAGCTCAAAGCCAAGCTTGCTACTTGGAGTGATGAGGAGCCATCGGAGGATGACGAACAAGAAATGGCTAACCTTTGCCTCATGACACTTGAGGAAGATTCCTCCATGGTAACCTCTAACTCATCTACTTTAGATTTTGAAGAATTAAATGATGCATATGATGAGTTACAAGAGGTTTATGATGAATTAGTTGAGAAATATAAAGAGTCGGCCATTAGGAATAAAAAGATTATTTTAGAACTAAGTGAGAAAAATGACTCACTCACTCAAGCTAATTCAAAATTTGAGAAAAAGATATTATGATTAAAATATGAACTAAAATTCTTTCAAGATGAAAATGTTGATCTTAATAATCTTTTATCTCAATGTAATAGTGAACACCAAAAGGTGTTGGTTGAGCTAAATGAGCTCAAAAAGTCTTTGAAAAATGTTGGTAGTGTCAAGCATGAAATAGGTGAATCCTCTAGAACACACCAACCTAAGAAAAAGACTAACTACTACAAACAAGGTAGCTACCCTAGATATAGTAGAGCTAAAAGAATCAGAAGTGTATGGGTTCCTAAGGAACTTGTAAAATCTAACAATGTTATTGCTATGTCATCTTGGATTCCTAAGGGAACCAAGGTTTTGGGAGCTAACACTCATGGACCCAAAATGATTTGGGTACCAAAAACAAAAGCTTAATATCTTTGTTTGTAAGGGGAGCTTTGCTACAAGGCCAAAGCACAAAGTCAAAACTCATGGTACCTTGATAGTGGATGCTCGAGGCACATGACCGGAGACAAGAGTAGATTCATGGATCTAAAGCCAAAAAGTGGAGGAGTAGTAGCATTTGGTGACAACTCCAAAGGCCACATTAAAGGTATTGGCTCCATAGGTAATAACTCTACTATTCTAATTGAAAATGTTTTATATGTCGATGGTCTTAAACACAATTTATTGAGCATAAGTCAATTGTGTGATAAAGGATTTAATGTTTTATTTGATAAAAATGGATTAGAGTTATGGTTTAAAAGTTATGGTTTAAGGTTACGGTTTTAGTGTTCGTAGTTAGGTTTTAAGGTTTGAAAATAGATTTTATTCTATAAAGATTAGAGTTTAAAATTTAGGGGTTATAATTTAGGGCGCCTAAATGAGATACATGATAGTTTTAAAAGTCCACTTGTAAAAAAAATTCACCGCTAATGCATCAAATAATTATCTTTGTTTTATTTAGTTTTTTATAGCAAATTAACTTTGCAGATTAATGTGTATAACGTTTTGAAGTTTAATGAGCAATTTAGGAGGGGTTATAATTTGGAGATAGATATGGAATGTTTTATTGGTTAGGGAGTAATTTAGAAGTGGGTCATAATTTGGGGACTTTGTATGCAATTAACTCAATTTTTTATCTTTGATAATTGTTAAAGAAGGCACATAACAAGGAGAAACAACTGAGAAACGGTGGAATAAGTGCTCAAATACTAGAGAATTGTCCCTGTTTTGAATTTGTTAATAAAAGAAATAAGTTAAGAGATTTGATGAACAAATAAATAAATAAGTGAAGGGATTGAATAATATGAGAGGATCAATCTCTGAGTCTATAATAGATTAATGCTACCTATAAAAGGGGCGAGGCAATAATTTCAAGCATCTTGAGAGAAAGAACCTCTAAATGTCTGTTCAATTCATTTATCTATTTTTGCTTCTTTAATTACATGTTCAGTCCAATACCTAAACACGACATGGATCACTTGTGTTCATCCATCAACACCAGACTTTCTGTTTTGTTTCTTTTTGCATTTTCCTAGGAAACCAAAGCCTCTATGCTACCTTTCTTGGCCGTTCTACAAACGGGGCAGGAGTCGAGAAAAACTGCGCAATCCTTGCACGAACAGAGGTGCCTGCACGGAAGGAACAAAACGCTCGACCTTCGAAAATAGCAGCATTTGCAAACCATTCTTCTTTCTTCTCCCTCACCCTCACCTTCTCGTCTTTCATCGGCGACGATTGCCGGGAAACAACTGTTGTTGTTTTCCTCCGTCCCCATTGCTTCTTCGCATTCGCAGCAGGACTCTGCATCGTCGACGCCATTGTTGAAGCGGCAAGAAGCTTGCTCTCGTAGCTGATCGAGGCGGTTGTTCAATGAGAAAACCATAGCTTCGTTCTCGTGCGCCACTCTTTGCCATGCTTGGCTCTCCATCTCCAGTCTCTTCAACACATTCTGCAGCTCCATTGTTTTATTCGTCGCCTTTGCAATCTCCTCGTCTTTTTGGCCGAGTAAAACACACGCCCTCGATTCTATCTTCTTCGCCAATACCGCAAATTGTTGTTTCGTTTGCTCTTGCAGCAACAATCTCAGCCTCTCATTCTGAGAAAAAGAAAACAAAAGAATATTAAGAACCCAATTGAATAAAAGACAACATCTTTGGAAAGAAAGATTGATTTTGTCGCTAACCTGTGATTTGATGAACTGATCAATCTCGTCCCTTTGCTTTTCGACTTGACAAACCATGTTTTGGCTAAACATAATCTGATTTCTTTGCTGCTGGTTTTGAAGATACTGAAACTGTTGTTGTACACCCATTTTCTCCTAGATTTGTTCTTCTTCAACCACCGAACAACCCTTGAAAGTTGAAAGCTTTCCTTTTAATCCACAAATAAGAAGCGAAACACTCATATGAAAACAGAGAAATTGGTATACATATAAAGAATAAGACTTTGGATTTGATTTAAATAACTGAAAGGCTTGAAAAGGAAAGAGTTTTCTGCCATATTAAATATTAATTTCTCTCTAATAATGGGACGCGCTGCCGCTGAGCATCCACGTACACATGCAGATGTTGTGACTACACCTGTCGACTCACAGATTTAGACCAGATTCGTTTCTTCATTATATATTTTTCTTTTTTCCTTTTACATTTGAAGAAGAAAATAATAGAGCAATTTGTGTCATTTGGAAACGGCTGAATAATAGGGGATCTCATTTATACTTTTTTATATAAATTAAAAATAATTAATTTTTACAGATTCATTGCATAAATGAGTATCTTATATCTGTATTATCATTTTGTTTTATCCTATGATTAATTTAATTTAATTAAGTTTTTTTAATATAAAATTAATATGTTTGTGTAAAAGATTAAAATACTTTTAAATTCAAAAAATCAAACCCAAACCTATAACTAGGTTAACCAAATTAATCATCCAAACCAATTGATATTTGATGAAAACAATAGAGCAAATTGACTTTTAAAAAATTTTAAAATCGGTTAAATTGATTTAATTAAAAAAATATTTAACAGCGCAGCATATCTTGAAATAATGGTTGAAAGTAAATTACTTAATCACCAAATCCATAATTACTGAATATCTCATTACATGCATGGAAATAAATGCTGGTTCACTTATGGAACTCTTTTAATTAATGTTGAAATTGTCTTTTTTCCCTCGAAAATCAAAATAAAGTTGGGAATCTATTAATTAACTATAATTATGGTTGGTTTGTTGAGTTTTAGGGGGTTTTACATTTTAAATTAATAACCAATAAAATAAATTAGATTTAATTACATTCTATTAAATACTATGAAAATTAATCACGAGATTTGTTTATCTATATATTAAATGATATAAGTGCATTTTCGTTCATAATAATAAGCTTATAATAATAGTTTTCATTTTTTTCCCAATATCATGGAAATTTTCAATATTTATTAAATTAAAATAAAACAAGTTATTTTTAAAGATTCATTAATTAAATAGGGGTCATATAATTTATATTATAGGATTGTTTTTTCATTCTATAATTGAATTCGGATTTTTTAATATTGAATTGGTAATATTTAAATCTTGCAAATTAGTCAGAGTTGGAGCATTTATTTAGCAAATAAAAATATATGCAATCAATTAAAACAAATCTATGAATTACACAAGAATTCTGGTAATAATTAAAACAAATTAAAGCACTACGTATCTTAAAAAAAACTCAAAATAATATTTGATAAGAAATTATTAAATTGAAAATCATGTAATTAGGGAAACATTACATTTTATTATTACGTAATTAGGCATGGGATGGGTCTAGAACGAGCAATACACACCGCTGAATACCACTAATGTAATATATCAATGAACACCATTAATTTTTTAACGAGTTTTAAACGATTATTAAAAATTTCAAAGGCTTAACATGTAATTAATCATATTTCAAAGCAAAATTAAAAGAAATTCTTCTATGAATCATTCGCACCACTTCATCCAAGGGATAAAAATCCCCTGCTCTTTTTCGGTGGTCCTTTCTATGCCCCAACACTAAAAAAATACTAAAAATTTAAATTTCAAGCCTTAACCATATATTCTAAATAAAAAACTAGCACCATAAAAATCTATGTACGAGCACCAAACGACCGTTATAGTATACTAAAATCATATCAAAACGACAAACGAAACGAACCACAAAAAAAGCATGCCACAAAGGCATAGAAAAAGTGTGTCATAAAAGCAAAGGAAACATGTGCCACAAAGGCATATACTCTTATTAAAATTATAAAAAAACAAAAAAAAATAAACACCAATGGTCAATAATTAATATTAAGATTGATTGTCTAACATCTATAAAGGAAACAAATACAAATGAAAAAAAGAAAAAGAAAAGAAAGATAAGGTGTGACACTCTATGGTTGAAAGATTAATAGGATGTTAGTATTTGGGTTATAAATAGAAAAATTATTGTAATGGTTATAAAGTCTGATTATTCCATCCCTCTTCATATTTAGTGTAACCCCATTTTCCCAAATCACCATCGTCTCACAAATTGTATTGCCGTTAACCTATTCCGGTTACCATGCAAAAACTCTCACATGGATCATTCGTTGGTTTTGATTCTAACGTCGTTAGCCTTCCGTTGCTCTCTTGCTCTGAGCCTCATTCATGATTGTTCGACTGTCGATTTGTCGATCTCTTTGCAATTCTTAAAACGAAAGCTGGAACTTTTTGCTATTTGATCTCCTCTGTTGGACCAAAATAGGAAAAAAAATGTAATATTAGTGTTTATTTTGTCCAAAATAATAGTTTGATAACCAAAATGTGAAAGCGAGAATAGTTTAGTAACCAATAATATTATTGTACCTAATTAAAATGACGTGCATGTTCAAATCTATTATAGCTGAATGTAAAGAATTAGATGTAATCCAACGTGATTTCAGTAGTTAAATGAAAGAAAATCAAATAAATTATGATAGTTTAATTAAGAATATTTGATAATATGTTTTGAATGAGTATGATAGGTTTGATTTGGAATAGAGAATCTGAGACTGACATAAATGGCAGAGGACATAATTAAGAATATTCGGGATTGATTGGCATTTAAAAGTCGAGGAGTTGTTGGCTTTAAGCCAAAACTTGTTAGCTAACTTCACTTCATTCACCGGAGACGAGACGGTGAGCCGAGGAGTTGTTGGTTTAGGCCATCCAATCCCTAGCTGTGCCTGTGAGTTGTGACCCACCACTGCGTTTAAAAGTCGTATCTTGTGAATGGTCTGACCCTTGGCTGCAGGAAATGGTCCCTACTCACTCCTCTCATGGAATTTTGGGGAACTAATTAATGAATCAAACCAAAACAATGTTCATCATGCATCAACTCAAAACCTAAAATGGTAACGTTTTACCAACACACACATGTTGCACATCGCATGAAGGCAATAAATAAATCACCAACAAGAGAAAAAAAAAGAAGGAAAATGGGTTTACCTTGAAATGTCCATCTTCATCGTCATCAAAAACAAAATTAAGGGAAAAGGAGTTGGTTAATGTGACCCATGCAACATTTCACATTTTTCTGCATCGGAAGCCGACACATGTTGCAAGTCATGTCTCCTTTTTCAATGAAAGAAAAATTATAGACGTGAGTGATTCTCGTGCAACTTTGACTCCAAATGGCACACACAAAACACCCATTCTCAACGAACCATAACCCTTATCACTTTGGTTTGCTCGTTTAACGTTTCATTAAAGCAAACCAAGATCTGGTTTCTTCTTCTTCTTTTTTTGTTTCCAAATTTGACTTATTCTAGCCACACCAACACAAATCCCACATACATGCAAAAAAAGTCATGCATATCCCTAATGATACTCTAGGGTAAAATAAATACCACACGTATTCATATTCAATGGTCATACATGGTGAATCAAATGAGATGAAACGAATTACGAATCTCTTAACTTAAAAATGGTGTACATTAATTTCTATGTGATTTAGATTATAGACAGGATCAATTTAAAGATTTAGAGGACATGTGCAATTTACTACAAATAAGACTCAATAGTCCATGGTAAGCAATAAACTTTAATTCATTTGGCATTTTTATTTTTTGGGTCATATGCAATCGCTTTTATTATACATGTCTAAAAAGGGAGAATTATCCTCAGATCTACAAAAATGAAATTAAAAAGGGATAATATAGTCCAAGGAATTAGCTACTTTGATCAGTCAACCTAGTGCCATGCGTAACCATATTTCTACGAAAATGGGGCCTTATTATTCTACTGCTTACTGAGTGGCTGCGGATTTCGTTCATTTCACGGGACCCGACATATTCCACCGCCCTAATTCGGGGAGCGTCCGCCGAGCAATGGGAGGTCGGCAGTTGCCCCTTGGAGGTGGCGTATAGCGTGTGCCATCAATTGCAACCTTTTATTTCTCCCACGATCCAGATTCGGGGGCAATAATGTACAAATCAAAACGAATGTTAAGGAAGTTATAAGAAAACATCCATTTTTTAGAGAAAATTATGGCCATGTCTAGTAAAGAGAGGTTTGGGTAAAAATTAAAAGTTTGAAGCATAATTAAAAGTTTGACCAGTCAAATTCGTTAATATTGTTATTTGGTAAATAACGGATTGTGGTGAAACCGCTAATTTTGAAAAAGCTCATAATAAGAGCTTTTTGAGATTAGAGGTTTAATATTAGAGTTGTAAAGACTCTTTTACCCTTACCAGTTACCAAAAATTTCAAAATAACCTAAATTAAATATTTTCTCACTCTATTTATAAGTCAATCCTATTTACTTTTTTATTACCATATATTTATGTGTATTTAAATTTATTAATTAATTCAATTATATTAAAATAATTATATAAATTATTTGAATATGTTTAGAAAAGTTATATTAAAAATAATTTTATAGATCTAATTAATAATAATTAGATACAAAATATTGATAACTAATAAACTATTCAAACAAGTATTGAATATAGACACTGTTTGGTAAAGAGATGTTTGGGAAAAAACAAGAGGTTTGAGGCATAATTAGAGGTTTGACCAGTCAAATCTGCTAATATTGTTGTTTGGTAAGTAGCGGATTGAAAGAATGAATTGTGGTGAAACCGCTAATTTTTAAAAAAGATCATAATATGAGCCTTTTGAGATTAGAGATTTGATATTAGAGTTGTAAAGACTCTTTTACCATTACCAGTTACCAAAAATCTCAAAATAACCTAAATTAAATATTTTCTCACCCTATTTATAAGCTAATCTTATTTACTTTTTTTCTTTTTATTATCACATATTTATATGTATATTTAAATTTATTAATTAATTAAATTCTATTAAAATAATTATATAAATAATAAATTAATATATAAATCATTTGAATTTGTTTAGAAAAGTTATATTAAAAATAATTTTATAGATCTAATTAATAATAATTAGATACAAAATATTGATAACTAATAAACTATTCAAACAAGTATTGAATATAAACATGTCCTTATATGTCATTTTACTTGTTTAAATAATCTAACAACTATCAGCTATCAGTTAATTTTACCAAACACTTTTATACAATCAGCTAATACAACCCGCTAGTCAAATCAACTAATGCAATCAACTATCAGCTATCAGCTAATGCAATCCGCTATCAGCTATCCGCTAATTGACAAAGAGGGCCATAAACATGTCCTTATATGTCATTTTGCTTGTTTAAATAATCTAATAGCTATCAGCTATCAGTTAATTTTACCAAACACTTTTATAAAATCAGCTAATACAATCCGCTAGTCAAATTAGATAATGTAATCCGCTATCCGCTATCCGATATCAGCTATCCGATAATTGTCAAACAGGTCTATTTAGCCATAATAACAGTTTTAATCTCAAGATTTACATATTTCTATCAATTTGATCAATACTCTATCAATTTAATCATTATATTAATTATTAGGGTTAAAATTGCAGATTTTCTTTTTTTTTTTCAATATATCAGTTCATTGGATGAATACTGTAAAATGCACAAACAAAGACCAATTAATCCAATTTTAGTCTAAATAGTCACCCAAAGCTTAGCCACTCGCAAATCAATCTTCTTACGCAAGTTTTAATATTTTACATGTTGTGTAGCCAAGATTGCAAGGTTTTGCAAGAAAACTTTGATCGAGGTTAGCTAGTTGTTCGGGACAGGAGAAACTTCCCATGCCTTTGTAGTCACGGGGTTCTTCTATTTCTTGGAAGGGTTGAAGAGCCGACTCTGAATGATCTTATGGCTATGTAAATTTGCTATCTAAACGCATGGAAACTTTAGACACCCTCAACTTCCTCTTTAACTCTTTCCCAGTAGGTGTTTTAGGAATGAAATCGTATTCAGCAGCCTTTGGGCTAGGAATTTGGTGTTCGATTTCAAACTGAAGCTCACATAGCTCAAAGTCCTTGAAAACCTATAAAATGATAGCAGCGTTAAATCGAACAGGTTAAAGACATGGTGATTAAGGGAAAATGTGAAAAAGGAACATAGTGGCAGTTACAGAGAAGAAAACACTTGACCATGTCTTCAAACAGAGTAGGGGACCTGAACACTCTCCCACTGAAACTCATCAAACACTCGCCCGCTAATTCTTCTTCACCATGTAATGCTTCTTCCTGCATTTGTTGATTGGTTTGCGAGTGCCTAAGCTTCCTCCTTTTCTCCAGTATATATAAAAATTTCTGGTCTTCAACAATCTGAAAGATTTTAAGGTTAACAAAATTGGGGAAAGAGGGATAGAATTTCGGTGGAGAAGAAAGAAAAAAAAAAGAAATTTACAGTTTTAATGATAATTAAATTGATAGATTTTGAACTAAAATATTAGAAATGCGTAAATTTTGAGACTAAAACGGTTATTATCCCAATTAAAAATAAGTCACATCATCAACTTGTTAATTTTTAACGCTTGGATACCAAAACAGAGCAAAAATATAACGCTAGACACTATTTAAAAAAAATATTGTTGGAGTACCAAAACAATAATGCAAGAATAGGTGAGATACTAAATAAGTAGTTTTTCTTTTTTTAATAGTAAAACATCCAAATTTTAAATGAGAGTTCGAATCGTTTTAAAAATGTATTATTTTTGGGCATAATGCCAAACAATGCCCCTAATATTTGACTAAATAGTCACTTTGGCCTTTATTTTTTAAGCAATTTAGCCATTAACGTTTTATTCTGGGTCAAAATGCCCCCGCTGCGATGAAAACTGTTAGTCAACTGACGATAAATAATTTGAAATGACTTGACAAAATGACATGTTAAAAGAAAAAATATATATTTTATATTTTATACAATTATTTTTTGACTAATATATCATTCTGTAAAGTCAACACATTTACCTATATGACACTGATATCGCGACGTGCACTGCTATACAAATTTGCCATGTCATTTTTTGTTAAAAGAAAAAATATATATTTTATATTTTATGCAATTATTTTTTGACTAATGTATCATTCTGTAAAGTCAACACATTTGCCTATATAACACTGCTATCACGACATGCGATGCCATGCAAATTTGTCATTTCATTTCAAGTCATTGTTTGTTAGTCGACTAACAGTTTTCATCTACATAAGAGCCATATTAACGTTAAATAAAACGTTAAGAATTAAATTGCTTTAAAAAATAAAATAACTATTCAGTCAAACGTCAGAAGCATTTTTAACATTGTACCTATTTTTTATATCTATTTTTCTATTGATGAATAAGACCAATTTATCGGTAGTGTTAATATTTTAAAATTTAAATTTGATGTATCATTAGGGTATGCATTGATATTAGATCTATTTAAGTGTCGGGTTGTTAATCTGAATTCGAAGTTTTGTTAAAAATTTGATAGTGATGGGGTAAAACTATTAGGTCTAAAAAATGGGGCAAACTATGTTAAGGGATGATTTGTTTTTGCCATCAATTTTTTAATTGGTCTAAATTTATCATTAAATTTTATTTTTTGACTCGTTTATATCATCATGCCGTTAAATCGTTAACTCCATGATTACATGACGCTGCACCAAAACGACGTCGTTTTGTTAAAGAAAAACATGTGAAGCTGTGCACTCAATGAGATTTGAACCTAAGACCTTAAGCATCAAAGACAACCTCCTAACTATGGGTGTTCAAAAAAATCCGATCTGATTGATCCGATCCGATTATCCGTTGATCCGATCCGTTTTTTATTTTTCGGATAATTCAGATTGGATATCCGAAAATTTCGGATCGGATACGGATAGTGGTTTTACATTCGGATCGGATATCCGATATCTGAAAATTCAAATATTTTTTTATAGGTATAAATCTTGTTATATTCGATATTTTTACTTGTTATATATGAAAAATTGAAATTTCCATGGATACAAAGATTGTTATATGCAATAATTTATTAATTTTATATTCGAAAACCTAAATTTTTCATGGATATAACCATTAAATTAAAAAAATAATCAAATAAATTCATAAATTTTGGATATTTAGGTGATTCGAATTTTTCGGATATCCAAATTTTCGGTTCGGATCAGATCCGATATCCGAAAATGAACACCCCTACTCCTAACCATCAAGCCAACCTAATATCTTTGAATTATTTTTTAGCACAAATAATATATATTCCAAACTGTAGTTAGTCATATAAATAATATTACTTTATCTGAATAATATAAATATATTATTTCTAATATAAAAATATTCAAATATTGGTATACATATATAATAAATAAAATGAAAATATATAAATATTTAAATAATATTAAATATATAAATAGATAAATATATTATTATAAAAATTAAAAGACTAATTTTTAAAACAAAATTTGTTTAAAAAACACAAAATTCGAAAAAACTTTAATCCCTAAACCATAAACCTTAACCCTAAACTATAAACTTTAAACCTTACAATTTTATTCATAAACAAATAATATTAAAATATATAAACAAATAATATATTATTATAAAAACTAAAAAAATTAATTTAAAAAATATAAAATTTTCAAAAATTTACGAAAAGATCAAAAAATTCACCAAAATCCTAAAGCTTAAACCTCAAATCCATCTATTTTGGTTGCTAATGGGTTTATGGGTTTAATGTTTAGTGGTAAGGAATAAATCAAAGATATTAGGTTGACTTAGTGGTTAGAAGGTTGACTTTAATGCTTAAGGTCCCAGGTTTAAATTCTATTGAGTCCACAACTTCACATATTTTTTTCCAACAAACGACGTCGTTTTGGGCCATTTAGTATCAAAATAGCGGCACCAAAACGACTTTGTTTTGGTGTAGCGTCCATGTCATCACGAAGTTAACGATTTAATGACAAGGTGGTATAAACAAGTCGAAAAATAAAGTTTGATAGTAAATTTAAACCAATTGAAAGATTGGTGATAAAAACAGGTCACCCCCTATAGTTCAGTGGTACCTTACGTAGTTTAGCCGAAAATGTACTTGGACAAAAATATGGAGCTCACTCTTCAACAGTTAAGGCCAAGTTTGATTCCTTTCATAAATTTGTAATATATTGTATTATATATTATTCAATATGTATTTAAATTTAAAATCGATAATAATATATAATATTGTTGTGGTGTAAATATAAGAAATATGTTAATATGTTCATTTTTGACGAAATTAAAAAACTGAAATTATTAAATATTAACTTAAAAATGATATTGGAATGCCTAAAATAGGTTTAAGTTAATCATTAAAATGGATGAATTTAAGTAAAATTTGAGGCCCATATTTTGTGCAGGTTTGGGCTTGGACAAATATAAATTGTGTTAATACCATGTATAGCGGTGCTTATCGAGCAAGTCAATCATGAGCTGAGCAGTACTCAATTTAACTCGATGCTCGTTAAGTTCATCAGAATTTTTACCTTATTTTTTTAATAAATGTAAAACCTATTAATACTATATGAGCTTAATATCAACATAAATTAACAAATAAATAAAAAAAATAAAATAGTGTGTGAAACAATTCTAAAATCTAAACTCTAAAGTAACAATCCACAAATACATTTGTAACACCCTAAATTTTGTATAAAAAAAAAAGGTTATTGCTACCATGGGGTGTTGAACCCATAACCTATGCTTGGTAAACCCATATGTTAACCAATTAAGCCAAGTGCTCTTTTCTGTCAAGTATTACCAAAGGTAATATTTGTTTGTTAATTAAGGAGTTTTTGAATTTGATTATATCAGATTCAGACGCTTCACATATTCGATTGAAAATGCCATAATTGTTTTCTCTCCCAACTCCCTCCCCAAAAGAACCAGACCCGGTCACCGCCCAGATCTCGGCCACCGCTCGACGGTGTCGTGCACCGCCACCTCCCTTACGCTCGCCGTCGGACCCCGCTCATAGCCCGCCGTTCCACTCGCGCGTTAGCGCCGCCGTCCGTCGCGACGCATGGTTTGAAATTTCGACAGAAACCCTAACGACCAACGTCCGATTGGCACCACCACGCCGTCGTGGGCATCACCGCCCATGCCCCTGTGACCGCCTCTTCACCCCGACCAAAACCCCTCTAGCCACTCGCCCTACCTCCGCCGCCATCGTCGTGATTTTAGGGTTGAAGGTTCGACGATGAACCCTAGAGACCGCCTCTGTTATGGCGTTTTCCGGCCGATTTTGGCGTTCAACCGACGAGCCGCCGTCAGATCTGCATCCCCCTCGTCGTGCTGTGCAAAACCCCTAAAGTTCTGTGTCCATCCGACGCCGGTAAGGGCTTCATCGGAGTTGCGCCATCTCCGGCCACCTCGAGCATTTAAGGTGCGATTCGGTCTATTTTTCCGGCGAGTTTCACGTTGCTTTGGTTCGATTTAATGTATGTAGCGGAAACCTTTCGTTTTGCAGGTGAATCGGGCGATTTTGACATTCTCCGGCGAGATTCCGGTCGCTGCCGGCGACGTTCTCCGTTTAAGGTAATAACCCGACCCAAACACGGTCCAACCCATAACCTGTCGACCCGACCCGGCAGAGTTGGCTTGCCGAGTTGACTCAGTGAGTTGATTTTCCTGAGTTGACTCAGCCATCTTTGACTCGGTTGACCTGGTCAGTTGACTGCTGAAGTCAGCATGACGTCAGCGTTGACTGCTGACGTCAGCGTTGACCGTTGACTTTGACTTTGATCAAAAAGTCAAATTTTCCGAAAAGCCCTATTTTATGTTTTTCGATGTCCCGAGTCCGATTTTGAAGCCCATTTTGCAAAATTCTGACTCGAAGGCCTCCGAATCTGACCTTGAACCCGAAAGTGTTTAATTTTGTTAAGAACTCTATGATAAGAACTGAAATGTTAAATTTGTGTATTTGAAGGTATGCAAGTATCTCGGTATTCGAAATGTCATGGGACATCCAGTCTGGATTCTAATGCGATCGAATGTAGTATCAGGAGTCAACCGGTATAACTCGAAACTAAGGTAATACATTACTACCCCTTGTATGCTTTATGTACATGTTGATACCTGGTTAAAGCATGCATGCTTATGATAAGTGTTTTGTGAAATCTGCTTAAGCTGAATTCGATACGAAAAATAAGTATGAGATGTTGGATATGAAATTACGAAAATGCCCTTGGAGCATAAGTATGACTAAACTACCCCTTTAATAAAAGAAATGAACTAAAATCTGCATTTCGACCTGATTATGTAATTTACACCACCCAAGATGTATGTTTTAATGAAAAGACTTCGGCATTAATATGCAATTCGTGTGATACAAACTTGGATAATCTCTCAAACTCTGTATAACACATGAATGAGAATTCTCTGGAAATATTGTTGAAATCCTAAGTCGATCCCTATGATAGCAATGCGTGAATTATATAAGAATAACGTTATACCCTCAATTTCTGTAACGAATGAATCGTCTATAAAGAGGCGGAGATTTATGACGACTTAATTTCGTTTGAATACGTGAATGATGGAGGTACCAAATGATAATTCAGAAAGAAATGGTGGATTTATTCCAATTTCCAAAATGACTGAAAAGCCCTCTTGAGCTAAATATGCAGATATGCATTTGATGAAATTCTGAGATTTTAATAAGACTTTAAGGGCTAAAGAGCCCCTAAGTGTTAGGAATCACACTCATGTACGATAATCACTCCTGATATTAAAATAAGGTTGGAAGTTTTTCCGCACAGAATATAAGTTCGACTACTCTGCGGCAGGTCTGGTGGTGAAATACGAAAGCAACCGTTCAGATATACTATACAGCCAGATACATTAGAAAGGTTGGTTAGAAATGCAAAGTTGAGGTATGTTAGTTCGAATGGTTTTGGAGGCTCGATAAACTTCTGGAAATATTAAATATTGTGAATCGTTATATCATCATTAATGGGCTAAATTACGAAAATCACCCATGATAGTTAAATGACCAAGATGCCCTCGTTGGCCCAAGTAATCAAAATAGCCCTGAATGTATCCGATATCGTGATAGACCTTGACGTAGAAATCTCTGGGTGTCTGATTGGAAGCCTAATAAGCAAATAGAAATTCTTGAGCGACTGTTTATGCATTGTTGGTATAAATTACCAAAATGTCCGGGTATGATAAAATGACCATAATGCCCTTGTAGGCTTAAATGTGTATCACTCATGATATCCGTTTAAACTCTCAAAGACCTTGATGTATCACCTCCTGAATATCTGGGTTAAGCCGTTAGTATGAACCCCTTCTAATAGGGGCCACGTTTCAGAAACCCGTTCAAATTGTCACAAGCTCAATGTCTTATTCCGTAAATGTCAAGCATCTCTGAGAAATGATCTGTCCCATCTAGTGTGTTCCATGTGCGCGCTAATTTCTGTTGAATGAACTGCATAATGACATTCTCTGCCTACTTAATAGTATGATATGTTAGCTTGATATATGATGGCACAATCTGTTTGCATGATGAATAATGAATGTCTGCTTTGCTCAATGGTATGCCCATTCATCTGTTAAAAGCATGAACTTCTGTTTCTGATACTCTAAATAGAATATGTCTGTTACATGTATTATGTTACTCATGTCTGAAATCTGATTACCGATTGTCATCTGGGGTATACTGTTGGGTTATGATATGAAGTCTCTGTCGGTACAGCCCTGATCAAGCTGGTAAATCCTTATGGACTCAAGGTCTCCCCTTGAGTGGCACCTACGCCCATCGGGCCTAGGGTAAGTCCTTATGGACCTAAGGCATCCCCTTAGGTGGCACCTATGCCCATCGGGCCTAGGGTAAGTCCTTATGGACTCAAGGTCTCCCCTTGAGTGGCACCTATGCCCATCGGGCCTAGGGTAAGTCCTTATGGACCTAAGGCAGCCCCTTAGGTGGCACCTATGCCCATCGGGCCTAGGGTAAGTCCTTATGGATGCAGTTCTGGGGGACTGCATATTGGTGTAAGGTTGGAGGGTAGTTCTTGTAAATTTCTGTATGAACATTGGACATTTGCATTTAATCTAATATGTGCTCATATGATATGATGTTAGGTACTTATGTATGTTGATTTGTACTTATGTATGTTGATTTGTACTTATGTATGTTGATCTTTACTTATGTATGATGATTTGTACTTATTGGAACACACTAGACGCCAAACTCTCTGATTCCTACCTCGTATGTTATCAGCCTATATAATTTCCGTTTAATTCTCAAGGTCTGATTAAAGAACACACTAGACTTTTAAACTTGTTGTTTCTATTTTTCGTAATCTATCAGCTTGTAAAATTCTCGTCTGTTACTCAATGAGTGAATAAAGAATAAATGCCATTATTTCTCAAGTATAACGTTACCCTGAAATAACAAAAAGGGAAAAGAGAACTGTCACTTCTTGGATCATCATGAGAATGTTATGCTTACCATATGTCTGCATGAGCTTATAGCATCTTTTGGTAGTTCTGTATTACTGAGCTTTCCCAAGCTCATGTTGTTTTTACCATTTCAGGATAAAAGATCAGACAAGTTGCACCTATCAACGTCGGTATGGGAGTTTCTTCGGCTCGTCAAGGAGTATGGTATCTGTGTAACTAGGGGGCATGTGTGTCATGTTTGTATTATACAAATGAGTCTGAAACTATTTTCCGCAACTGGTATTATGATTGTTTTATCATTTTGAACGATTTCTGAAATTGTATTTTAAATCAGATATTTATTTTATGGTTTTAAAGGTTTAACCATATGTTTATTTGAAATTTTTCAGTGGGTCGCTCTTGTGACCCTAATGTGACTTCCTAGGATCCGTGAAACGCATAGGCGGGTCTAGGGGGTTACATCATGAAAAATATTACAAATATATTGCATCAAAAAGAGAGAAAAAAGAGACTAGACCACTAAAATTCTCATACAAATATGCAAAGAAAAGCAAACACTTCCATGGACATTAACATACCATCAAAACCCAGAAACCATCATGAATCTCCTTGTCTCTAGCCAAACGAGACGCTTTACGGGATGAAAAAGGAGTGACGAGTGAACCAAACTATTAGACAGATTGCTCCGCTACACAGTTCCGATTACATCAGCTAACAAACCATCAAACGAATGGGGATCAATCTGCTAGGCTCGAATTCTTCAACCGAATATCGCTGATGAAAGGTGTAAAGGTCTCATTTGAATTTGGGAAGCAAAAATCGAAATAAAAATGACAATTTGGCACGATCGATTTTAGAGTAGTTTAACCTTCTAAACCAAAGTCTACATCTACTACCTTAGCATCCACACTAAGAATTTACCAGAAATTCGCTAATTTTTCTTTCCTTTTAACGAGCTCAATGAGATAACATTTACATCCCTATCTTTTCAAAGGCTAAGATTAGTCCATAGTTTTATAAGGATCAACTAGAATCTATCCCTTATTACGAGGTCTTGACATTTGTAAACAATATACCTCTCTAGGTGGGTGTTTACACTTTTTGGCTCACTAGGATTAGACTAAAGAATTACAAGAGATTACAAAGAAATAAACAATGAAAAATTCTACTCTCTTGATCTTTAAGCCTGGATGTCCATACTCTTCTTCTTCTTCGAGTGTCATTGGCTTGTATTTATAGTGTGGAATGAAAAATTAGCCATTTATAGTCGTTGGAGATGAATTATAGGTACTCGAAAGTGGGTATCGGTACCTGCCAAAACAAGAAAGTGTTGTTGCACATAAATACAGAGCATACCGGTACACGATACATCCGTATCGATACACGAAGTGCTCTCTAGAATCTTAAAACAAAAGTGTATCGGTACAAGGCAATGTCGTACCGGTACAGACAGCTTCGTATCAACCCTAGGAGTATCGTACCGTTACCAAAAGGCCTATTTTTTACTTTTAAATGTCTTTGAAAATATTTGTTTGAGACAAAAATATTTTAAAACAATTTTAAACATATTTTTCAAGTTAAATGGACTTTGAATTATTTTCGCAATATTTGTTCAAGTCTAAAAATATTTTTCTTTGAGTTATATCAAAATAAATATCTCAACATAATCTTTTCTATGACCACCGAAAGAGTTAAATCAGAAAACTACCACCGTGAGGATCTCTTTACGAGCACCAAACGACCGCTAAGGTATGTTGAAATCGTGCCAAACGACAAATGAAACGAACCACAAAAGCCAATGAAAAACGTGCCACAAAAGCAGAGGAAATGTATGCTACAAGAGAAAAGATTCTTATAAAAAAATTTAAAAACTCAAAAATTATGAAAAAGCAAGTGAAATAATAAACACCGGCGATCAGTAACTAACACAAAGGCTAGTACTGCCACTGACTAATCAAAGATAAAATGGAAAGCCCCTTATGGCGTAGCAAGCAATGAGAGAAAAAGTTTTTACAAATACACCTAAATAACATGTCATAAAATCGTCAAAAAACATATTATAAAAAATTAACAAGTTGTTCGCGAACTTATCGATTCGAGTTGAATTTTATTCTACTCGACTTGTTAAGGTCTCGAGTCAAGATCGAGTTTGAGTTGAATCAACTCGAATCTAACGTTGATCATTTTTGACTAAATCAAACTCGAGCTACTCACGAGTTGTTTAACTCAATTAACACCTCTAACCTTACGTAAGCTCGTCCTGAACTTGACCGGCCTATGAACAACTCTAACTGATAGTGCAAATAATGTCGCGTGTTGAAAATGGTGTAACCCCCTCGTCCCGGTCTGGCCGAATGACCGGTCCGAGTAGGTCACACGGGGAAAACCGAGTGAAAACTCCCTAAGGAACTCTCCCTCGGTTAGCAACCCTATTTTTTTTTCATTCATTTTAAATCTTGTCTAGATGAGCATTTAGTCCTATGTGATCACACAGCGGAACAATATTTACGAAGCAGTCAAACGAACCCAAACTAACATTTAAAAGCCCATTTTTAAAGTTAATCTGCAGGCGGTATCGATACCCTTAAGGGGGATATCGATACCCCTTGACTAGGTCAACAGGGTTTGGTCAACCTGAGGAGACAATATCGATACCCCCAATGAGGGTATCGATACCCTCCCCTAAAGTTGACTTCCCACAGTCAAAGCTAAGACAACGGTATCGATACCCTAGAGGCCAGTATCGATACCGAAATCGACAGTGGCTCCAGTGGCCAAAAAGGTATCGATACTCTCCCTCGAGGTATCGATACACAAGGCCTGAAACCAAAGGGCAGTATCGATACCAGACCAACGGTATCGATACCCCAGCTACGAATCTGCAGGTTTGAGCTGATTTAGAGCACAAGGAGGCCCCTAAATCCCTCTAACACTTCAACCAACACACTAACATCAATCCCTAAGGCAAACCAACCATAAAACATGCTTCCACAAGAACCAAGGGCATTAAACAACACGAAGAGGCACACATATAACCTAGCAACTTTAGCAATCTAACGCCATCTAAGCATCCATACATGGCCTTACAAAGGGGCAATTTAGCATATAAGGTCATACATAGAACTCAAAGGCCTTAAAAGGTACATGATAAGCATAAAGAGGTTTGCACTAAAACAAGGCAACCTAAACGTCTATAGACATGCCACCATACACAAGCATACATCAAAGTATAACATGTTTTACAAACCAAGGCCAAATCAAAACATCAACATACATCCAAACTCAGACAACAATACCTATCCCATTGCTTAACTATTACATTCTATCACTTAAAATCCATACATTGAGCTCACGAAAAGCAACACTTGGAGACCTTTCCTTGCCCTTGCCACCCACAAGTCATTTATCTGCATTGTCGAACAAAAGAGAGCGTAAGCATAAAATCTTAGTGAGGGTGGCTCATAAAACAAACATTCGACAATGCAGGGTCCAAACACGAGTTATTTCCATGATGAAATGCATAGTCTTACCTCCGGTCTGCCAAGCCAAGATGAACATGATGCATGAACATATAGTCAACATTATGCCATGCTCAACAACTCATAAGGTCAACTTACAAAGATACATATAACAATGTACTAATAACAACATATCTCAAAGCATATGGAACTCACATTTAATATCATATTGGCAACACATCTCAATTCATAAAGACGCATATAAACTCATATTGACAGGTACACACAATCTCATATTGGTTTACCCATACAACCTCACATTGGCACCTAGCTATGACTCGAATACGCGGATGACCCGTTGGAACGCATTTCCAACAACAACATTACCTCGGTGGGATTCCACTCATCACCGGTCCTTGCATGTGCGGGATTCCACTCATCGCCACATGCCCTACGGATGGGATTCCACTCATCATCACGTAGAAGTATATAAAAACTTCCGGTGGAATATTACATCACCGTACTCCTCCTTGGTGCCTTAACGCCACCAAGGCCACGTACGTTTTGACTCAATTTGTGTGCACACTCATCCTAATGATCGATCATTGTACCCAAGCATACTAGTGCCAACATTAAACGCAATCCATTTTCATAGCTACATGCATATAACAATGCATCAATCATCATGTCTCACATACATGTATTTCACAACCCAATACCATGCCTAGCAAGTACTCACCATGATCATCATCATGCACAATTCACAATCCAAACCACATGCATAGCAATGCATCAAATCATGCCTCGACAACATGTATAACACAATATACATAACTACCATAAGCACATATAAGTAAGAGGCATAACAAGCAATTAGAAGTTCAACCAAAGTTTCCTAAACTTAAGCTTGAGATTAGGCTACCACCCTAACCTCAACTCTAGGTGGGTTTACCAAGCCCAACCTAGGTCCTCATGCTTGAACCAATGTTTAAAATCATTTAAAAACATTAACCACTCACCGACCACTTCATAGCACAAGCCGACTAGCCTACCAAGCATCCAAATTCCGGATTCGAGCCCGAAGCTTCTCCATCGTCTTCTCTTGCTTCTAACCAACCAAAACACAACCGATAGCCAAAATCAATGCTAATATTCAATAATCTCACAACCTTTGAATTCAAATCAATTTCACTCTAATTTTCCAATCAAGATAAATCCCCAAATAACCCAAATTCGTACTCCAACAATCCTAGGCTGAAACACCCAATTCCAAACACCCAAATGACTTCCAAAACATCCCAAATCACCCTCCTATTATACCCTAACCATCAGCCCTCCAATTTCAACATTAAACCCACCAAAAACCCAAATTTTGATACCTTAAAATTTGCCCTAAAGACCCACCACGAATTTTCACCCAACTTCAACCAAATTGATATATGTTACACCTTTTAACAAGATTAACTAAAACCCCAACTCAATTTATCAAAATAAAATGAAGAACCCCTTAAAAATCCAAACTTTAAACCAAACCCTAATTTTCAAAAGTTCATATTTTTAAAATCTAAGACAATGTATGAATAGGAAATGGAAAGGGGAGTTCAAATATGGGATTACCTTTCAAAAAGCTCCAAAAATGGAGGCAGGATCGAGTGGCAAAGCTCAAAGGGGGAAGGGGGAAGCTTACCGTGAAAATGGAGAAGAGGGTGGGGGAAGATGATAATAAAATAGATGATTTAAAATAAAAAGGGTTTTTATTTTGCAAGTCTCATTATTTACAAAAGTGCCACCAATGAGATGGTCATCCATATCTATACTAAAATTCATGTAATTTGATTCCCAAAACAATTTAAATCCAATATAATTGTTTGCTTCGAATATATGAACCCAAAATATTAGACTATTATTTTAAATTTTAAAACCAAAACCCGAAACAATATTTTAATATTATTTTCTCCCGGCCCCCAAACCCGGGTGTTACAACTCTCCCCCACTTAAGAAATTTCGTCCCCGAAATTCATCGAACATGAAGACCCACGGAAACTGCTCCTTCACACTTTCCTTTCTCTTCTCACTACAACATACTCACTAACTCGGTAGACTTACCACACAACACTTGCTATCTTACGCCTAGATCCCAACTGATTCTTCAAGGCATGCCAATTTCAAACTCAACTCAATCTCTTCAACAAGCATAGCACGGAACATGTCTGACCACACTCCTGAATCATAGATACACCGAACACATCTCGAACCCCTTTCTAACTCTAGTGGTAACCGCAACGGATAACAACAGAACTAGTCCGATTCACGACCTCATACAGTACTGCTTGAACACTTGACTCATAACTCTCTCTGATTGATCCTCTGTCTTCATCAATTAACCAAACACTATACAGACGTCTTCAAAATTACTCTAGTTGAAATTTCGAATCTCTATTACTCGCTTCCATTATGAACCTTCCACGGATGTAACAAACTAGAAGAAACTGAAGCTCGGTCTTGACACGCTGGCAATTTACATACTTACTCTCATACTGAACCACATTATTCATCCACTCAATTCAGAAGCATTCATCTTCAACCCACAATACGTCTTCATACTACTCAGATGCAATACAAATGAACCACCGTGCGCTTCGGCCAAAACAATACATCTCAAAACACTAGGTCAGTCGGTACAACTATTCTGTCTCTAAAATGTAAAACTCTATCATCCCTGAAAATGTATTCTGAAGGTCTTCTTTCTACTATGCCTCGCACGTGAGGTGCCAAGAATCTGTCTTGCAACTGTTTCTCTTCAAGCATTCTGACTCAGTGTAGATCCAACATGAAACACGGCCACAAGAACACTGTCATTCGGTAACTGAATTCGGCAAATACAACTCGCAACTTAACTACCAAGCTAACAACAATTTCAACTCGAAACATCGGTTACTACGCTGACTATCTTCGAATGGTATTCAATCTTGATATTTCAATCTTCAAGTAGTTCTAACACTTATGTTGTTCAAGTTTCAACCCTTCCTAAGTCTTCAAATATTTCAAGTTCTGATGATATGTACAAACACACCGTGCATTTCTTACTATACAAGCTTTGTCTCTAAGTCTTCGAAGAAAATACAACTGTAAGTAACTCTATGTCTCATTTCGAATAACTCTTCTCACGGTCTTCCAACTATCTTGATGAACAAGCCACAATCTTCTGTCTTGCATAAGTACACAACCTAACTCTACCTGTAATGCATCACTATGGTTCGCAACCCTTTCTCTGATATAAGTTGATTCAAGGTCGAAGCTCTCTTCAAAGTTTCTTTCAGTTTCTCAAAGGCTCATTGTCTCGCATCTAACCACACAACTGAACATTCTTCTGTAGCAATCTATCAATCGAGCAACTATCTTCAAAAGACTATTTACAATTCTTTGAAAGTAACAATGCTAGACCTAGGAACTATAGATATCTGTCACAGTCTTCATTTTCTCTCAACTCATGTCTTCTTTTTCCTACTTGAGATTTACTCTAATACACTCGGATGATCTGCACGTTCTAGGAGAACATCTTCATTAACTCGAAGTTCATGTTGCGCAACTTGGTGTACAATTAGTTCTCTGATAGAATCTACCATACTAACTTCAAAACTTGCCATGATCTTTCTCGGTACTTGAATATACTCACGTGACATCTAGAAGAGCTACTACAACTGATCATGAAACTTAGAAAATTATTCTGCTCAACATCTCTATGAAGGTAACTAATACACTAGTCAAACAAAACGACATAACTCAGAGCTCAAGGTGATCACATCTTGCCCCTGAAGCTGTCTTTGGTACTTCAACTTTTCTCCCTTTCAACTGGTAGTAAACAGATCTCAACTAATCTTCAAATAGAATGAAGCACACACTAACTGACCAACAATCACTGACACTCGAAAACAGATACTAATCATTCACTGTCACTTGTTTCAACTGTCTGAAATCTATACACATTCTCGTACTGTCACTCTTTCTTCTTCACAAATTGTACTGTCATACTATAAGATGACGTACTAGGCCTAATGAATCTAAGGTCTAACAAGTCTCGAAGTTAATTCTTCAACATTCTCAATTCTTCCGGAATTCATAAGTTACAGAACAAACAAAACAGGAGCAACCTCGAAAACGGTCTCAATAACATACTTTTCTCTTCTAACAAGAGGTAAACCGACAATTCTTCCAAACACTTCTAGGTAAAGAAAGCACAACTATTCTAACATTCTGCGGTCTAATCTTCATTCAGAATCAAATTCATCACACTTGCTAAGCAAGCCTGCCAACTAAACTCAATCAACATTCGACAAGAAGTTCACCTCCTCACCTACTACTACAGTCACACAGAAATCCACAATTTCAAGGCAACTCTCTCTTTGTCTCAACGTACACACTAACTCCGTGCTCTTCAAGCCGAACCTTGTCAAAAGTTACATCAAAACCGTAGGAAGACGATCGCTTCACACCTACTAGAAACTAGTAACTCTAGACCACCAAAAAACATCTTCTGTACATCTTTCTGATCACTACTGTCTCCCAAAAGGCTAGTCACATGTGTCCCTACATCTAAGGTCCCAACAAGATATCTAATTTCTTACATGCTCACACAAAAAGGAGGTATCCGTAGAAATTGCAACTTCACATGTACACAACTGATAGTCTTCGGTCCTCTTGTCTTCAGACCGGTTCTTCAACAGAATCTGACTCTTCTAAACTGTTCTTAGAGCATCTCGTAACTTCAAGACTCAATTCTGATCGCACACAAACAGTCTTGCTGGACTTGTTCTACCCCTACCAAACAATCCTGAAGTCAAAGCTCAAGGCTCCCTTCTCGGCTCAACTATATCGGAAGTGACTTCATCTCTTCCGCTTGCTGGAAAACAACTCAACGTACACTGACTCAATCACTGAAACTAGCTCCCACTCACGGACACTGACCGGCTGTCTTGCGTTAAAATCATAGGCCAACCCCAACGGTCACCAACTAACACCTCACCAGGCATGTTCAACTTGCATACTTGCTAACAATGTACAGAGATACGGATTCAGAATCAACTGGAGGAAACAACTTGATACTGTACCAAGGGCTCATTCAATAAAACATCGAAACTACTCTGACCCCCGCCCATAGGCCTTCACTTCTTCTTACTAACTAATGCCAGAGTTGATCACACCATCCTTCATCCACGAGAATCAACCCATATACACACTGTCTCAAACAGACGAATTGTGCCTCAATTCTGGTACAACCATACCTCTCTAACTGAGGTGATGGACTCTCTCAACCTAGTCCACCCTTTCAGAAACTACGACTTCTACTTACCGAAAATCAATTAAATCAACAACAATATCAACAGTAAAACATACACGATTGGGTTAGCAAGGCAAGGCTTCCAAGTGGCTCAAGTATGTTCCCCTCACTTAAAAATCTCCTTTTCAATGTAATAGTAGCAATGGGACTCTACTAAACACGTTTCAAACAAATCAACACACATACATGCTCAACCAAGCGTATAACAAGGCTTACTTGCTAAACAAGTAAACATATGCATACGATCAAACAACATACGTTCTCAATCAAACAATCACACATCACATCATACACGGGTAACGAGCAACATGCTTTTAAACGAACAATAAACATACTTGTCGTACAAGCAATCATACTTACAAAGCAAGCAAACACCGTGCATATCAATTCAAAACTTAAACTTACCTCACTTACCTGCCCAAGGTCTCGGAAACCTTAGGCTCTGATACCAACAAATGTAACCCCCTCGTCCCGGTCTGGCCGAATGACCGATCCGAGTAGGTCACACGGGGAAAACCGAGTGAAAACTCCCTAAGGAACTCTCCCTCGGTTAGCAACCCTATTTTTTTTCATTCATTTTAAATCTTGTCTAGATGAGCATTTAGTCCTATGTGATCACACAGCGGAACAATATTTACGAAGCAGTCAAACGAACCCAAACTAACATTTAAAAGCCCATTTTTAAAGTTAATCTGCAGGCGGTATCGATACCCTTAAGGGGGTATCGATACCCCTTGACTAGGTCAACAGGGTTTGGTCAACCTGAGGAGACAGTATCGATACCCCCAATGAGGGTATCGATACCCTCCCCTAAAGTTGACTTCCCACGGTCAAAGCTAAGACAACGGTATCGATACCCTAGAGGCCAGTATCGATACCGAAATCGACAGTGGCTCTAGTGGCCAAAAAGGTATCGATACTCTCCCTCGAGGTATCGATACACGAGGCCTGAAACCAAAGGGCAGTATCGATACCAGACCAACGGTATCGATACCCCAGCTACGAATCTGCAGGTTTGAGCTGATTTAGAGCACAAGGAGGCCCCTAAATCCCTCTAACACTTCAACCAACACACTAACATCAATCCCTAAGGCAAACCAACCATAAAACATGCTTCCACAAGAACCAAGGGCATTAAACAACACGAAGAGGCACACATATAACCTAGCAACTTTAGCAATCTAACGCCATCTAAGCATCCATACATGGCCTTGCAAAGGGGCAATTTAGCATATAAGGTCATACATAGAACTCAAAGGCCTTAAAAGGTACATGATAAGCATAAAGAGGTTTGCACTAAAACAAGGCAACCTAAACGTCTATAGACATGCCACCATACACAAGCATACATCAAAGTATAACATGTTTTACAAACCAAGGCCAAATCAAAACATCCACATACATCCAAACTCAGACAACAATACCTATCCCATTGCTTAACTATTACATTCTATCACTTAAAATCCATACATTGAGCTCACCAAAAGCAACACTTGGAGACCTTTCCTTGCCCTTGCCACCCACAAGTCATTTATCTGCATTGTCGAACAAAAGAGAGCGTAAGCATAAAAGCTTAGTGAGGGTGGTTCATAAAACAAACATTCGACAATGCAGGGTCCAAACACGAGTTATTTCCATGATGAAATGCATAGTCTTACCTCCGGTCTGCCAAGCCAAGATGAACATGATGCATGAACATATAGTCAACATTATGCCATGCTCAACAACTCATAAGGTCAACTTACAAAGATACATATAACAATGTACTAATAACAACATATCTCAAAGCATATGGAACTCACATTTAATATCATATTGGCAACACATCTCAATTCATAAAGACGCATATAAACTCATATTGACAGGTACACACAATCTCATATTGGTTTACCCATACAACCTCACATTGGCACCTAGCTATGACTCGAATACGCGGATGACCCGTTGGAACGCATTTCCAACAACAACATTACCTCGGTGGGATTCCACTCATCACCGGTCCTTGCATGTGCGGGATTCCACTCATCGCCACATGCCCTACGGATGGGATTCCACTCATCATCACGTAGAAGTATATAAAAACTTCCGGTGGAATATTACATCACCGTACTCCTCCTTGGTGCCTTAACGCCACCAAGGCCACGTACGTTTTGACTCAATTTGTGTGCACACTCATCCTAATGATCGATCATTGTACCCAAGCATACTAGTGCCAACATTAAACGCAATCCATTTTCATAGCTACATGCATATAACAATGCATCAATCCTCATGTCTCACATACATGTATTTCACAACCCAATACCATGCCTAGCAAGTACTCACCATGATCATCATCATGCACAATTCACAATCCAAACCACATGCATAGCAATGCATCAAATCATGCCTCGACGACATGTATAACACAATATACATAACTACCATAAGCACATATAAGTAAGAGGCATAACAAGCAATTAGAAGTTCAACCAAAGTTTCCTAAACTTAAGCTTGAGATTAGGCTACCACCCTAACCTCAACTCTAGGTGGGTTTACCAAGCCCAACCTAGGTCCTCATGCTTGAACCAATGTTTAAAATCATTTAAAAACATTAACCACTCACCGACCACTTCATAGCACAAGCCGACTAGCCTACCAAGCATCCAAATTCCGGATTCGAGCCCGAAGCTTCTCCATCGTCTTCTCTTGCTTCTAACCAACCAAAACACAACCGATAGCCAAAATCAATGCTAATATTCAATAATCTCACAACCTTTGAATTCAAATCAATTTCACTCTAATTTTCCAATCAAGATAAATCCCCAAATAACCCAAATTCGTACTCCAACAATCCTAGGCTGAAACACCCAATTCCAAACACCCAAATGACTTCCAAAACATCCCAAATCACCCTCCTATTATACCCTAACCATCAGCCCTCCAATTTCAACATTAAACCCACCAAAAACCCAAATTTTGATACCTTAAAATTTGCCCTAAAGACCCACCACGAATTTTCACCCAACTTCAACCAAATTGATATATGTTACACCTTTTAACAAGATTAACTAAAACCCCAACTCAATTTATCAAAATAAAATGAAGAACCCCTTAAAAATCCAAACTTTAAACCAAACCCTAATTTTCAAAAGTTCATATTTTTAAAATCTAAGACAATGTATGAATAGGAAATGGAAAGGGGAGTTCAAATATGGGATTACCTTTCAAAAAGCTCCAAAAATGGAGGCAGGATCGAGTGGCAAAGCTCAAAGGGGGAAGGGGGAAGCTTACCGTGAAAATGGAGAAGAGGGTGGGGGAAGATGATAATAAAATAGATGATTTAAAATAAAAAGGGTTTTTATTTTGCAAGTCTCATTATTTACAAAAGTGCCACCAATGAGATGGTCATCCATATCTATACTAAAATTCATGTAATTTGATTCCCAAAACAATTTAAATCCAATATAATTGTTTGCTTCGAATATATGAACCCAAAATATTAGACTATTATTTTAAATTTTAAAACCAAAACCCGAAACAATATTTTAATATTATTTTCTCCCGGCCCCCAAACCCGGGTGTTACAAATGGTTATACTATCTAGCAAGACACTATATTACAAGCTTAGTAAGTATTTATTGTGTACCAAACTAATAAAAGTGTAATTGGTAATATGGTTCGTTGTTAACAAATGCTAGACTTTTTGTATATTAAAGTTAAATGAAAAAAGTAAGTAATTTAATCCTTATGTTTATTTTTATGTCATTTTAAAACATATCAAATCAATATTTTCAACGCTCAATTTCACTGTTATTTAAAATTTTACATCTCTATTTCAAAATTAAATGTACAACGACCAATATTATGGATCATTATTGCTCGGCTATTCTAAAAAATAATGCATATATGAGGGAGATTAATGAGGCCAGTATCATTCTTCTTCCGAAGGTTGAAAATCCTTCCTCCATGGCACAGTTCCGACTAATTACTCTATGTAACGTCCTCTACAAGACCATTGCTAAAACTAGGGGTGTTCATTGTCGGATATCGGATCGGATCCGATCCGATTTTTTCGGATATCCGGGTTTTCGGATCGGCAATATAGTGATCCGTATCCGATCCGGAAAAAATCAGATATCCAGTTTTTCGGATACCGGATAATCGGATCGGATATTCGGATATCCGATTATCCGAACATTATTTGATTCAACTATTTTTTTCGAATTTGAAGGTCGTATTTATGAAAATTTCGAAATTTCGAATATAAAAAACAACAAATTGCTAAATATAACAAGATTCGCTTCTATGAAAAATTTGATTTTTTAAATTTTCGAATATAACAAGCATCAAATTGTTAAATATAACAAGATTAATATTTTAAAAATATTAGATATTCGGATTTTCGGGTTTTCGGATAATCCGAAACTTGAAATATTGCGATCCGTATCCGATCCGGAAAATTTATAATCGGATCAGATATCCGATCCGAAAATAAAAATCGGAACGGATATCCGAATTTTCGGATCGGATCAACGGATAATCGGATCGGATCGGTCGGATCGGATATTTTTGAACACCCCTAGCTAAAACCATTATCAACCGATTAAGTGGTTTTCTAAACGAGTGTATTGATGAGAGACAAGGAACTTTCTTCTCGGGTAGGAACATTACTGATAATGTACTCATTGCACATGAAGTATTACACTCTTTAAAATCCAAAAAGATTTGTCGCAAGGGCTCTTTTGCCTTAAAGTTGGACATGAAAAAGACGTAAGACCGTCTCGAATAGAACTTTTTACGTAACATGATGGTTTCTATGGGTTTCAATGAGAGACGAGTTATCTTGATAATGAATTGTGTCAATTCAGTTTCTTACAAGGTCATCAACAATGGCATTCTAGGCGAATCCTTCATACCCTCATGCGATTTTCGTCAAGGGGACACGGCAGAAGAAAATGACTTTCACGAGACTATGTGATAAAACTAAGATTGGAGTGTTCTTCTTTTATCAATGGGGAAAGAGGTATTTATTAAATCGGTACTTCAGGTCATTTTGGTGTACGTGATGCATTGTTTCCTCTTTTTAATCTTTCTTTGTCTAAACCTTGAGTCAATTTTTTTGCAAGTTCTGGTAGCGTAACAACTCATCTAAACATGGGTGATATGCGTTTTAGAGATTTAGCAAAATTTAACATCGCTATACTTGCTAAACAAGGTTGGATATTCTTACCAATCTAGATTCTTTCCTAGCTCAAGTATTAAAAGGAAAATATTTTTCAAAAAAAAACCATTCTTTGAGGCTAAATTGTGATATTACATTCTTATATCTGAAAGAGCATATAGTTCACTCGTGGTTTACTTTAAACTGGCATTGGATTGGGAGATGGAAACAGGCCTGCAATCAACATCTGGACTGAGTCTTGGCTTCCTGACCCAAGAAATGGCTAGGTACTATTTAACTCCATTGATCCAAATATTTCATTAATCTCAGAGTTGATTGATCACAACACTTACTCATAGAAGGAAATGGCTAGGTACTATTCACGTGATGGTCTCACTCGAGCTTTGGGCCTTAAGTGTTGGCCCGATCTTTTGGAACTCTTGGGTACCAAATGAAACCTTAGTGGGCTTCCTATTTGTCTTTTGGGCTTAAGTAGTGGCCAAAGTGTGAATGGGATGGATAAGAGGGGTTTATGTGGTAATTAACCCCTTTATTCAAAAGAAAGCTAAAACCCCATTTATTTCTTTATGGAAAAAGGAAGAGGGATGGGCTCATTCTTGTCCCATCTCTCTTTCCTTCCCACACACCCTTTCCTCTCTTTATCTTCCTACACTAGAGAGAAAAATCAAAACTTTGTGATACGTGCTCGCTTCCGTAGGTTGAAGTTGAGACACATTTGTTCCCAATCGTAAACCAAGGTGTATTTGAAATTGTTGTTGAAGGCTAGCAAAAGGTTTCGGTGGGATGAAACAAAGAAGATGAAGATAGTAAAGAGTATGGATGACGTGGATGATTGGGTGGAAGGGAGTGGACGTTTGGATAAATTAAAGGATAGTTTGGATGGAACATGACCCACTAGATATTGAGATCTAGGAACCAACATTATAAATAGATGAAAAAGTAGATGGTGGAATGCGACCCATTAGTTTATGTGCAACTAGGAACCAACATTATAATTAGATGGAAAAGTAGATGGTGGAATGCGACCCATTAGTTTATGTGCAACTAGGAACCACCGTTATAAGATGATGGAAGGTAGAGGTTAACAATCACAAGAACAAGCTTGGAAGTCAAGAAGTTCAATGAAGAACAATGAGGAGAATGAATCTGAGTTGTGTTTTATAAATGAATTGCTATGGCTATTTATAGGAATCAAGGTGGAATCTAAATAGACACAAACAAATGAATAAAGTCTTCATCTTAATGGTAATGAAAGCTCACATAATAGCTTGTGACATTCCTTCTCCCTTGATAGTTGAATGGTCTTATTGGAGCCTCTAGGATGAATCTAGACATCTCATGGATGAATGTAGACATTCATTTGTCTACAAGGAAAAGACTTTTGAGCTCTCACATCTTTAATGTATGAATTAGATTATCATGATGCCTTTGAATGCTCTTTAAAGGGGAAGCATAATGGTTCTTGCATGGAGAATGAATCTAGCAGCAAATGAATGGTCTCTTGTTTGAGTGGTGATTATTCTCGTATTGAATTTTCAGCATGCACTGTCTTCAATAATCTGGTCATATCTTAAGCTTTTGATATTGGATCGATGTGATTCAAAGTGCGTTGGAAAGATAAGAGATATTGGAATAAGTATTAAGCAGACTTAAAGACCAAGATATGCCTGAATCCTATTCAAAAATGGCGAACAAATTGACTGAATGTATGGGACTCATTGAATTTCCTCCTTAAGTGTTCTTTTAATCCATGCCTTTACTCTCTCATAAGTGCTTAAATCCCAAAAGACTTAAAACATGTGATTAATCCCTCTTGTTTTCCAATAGAGTGCCAAATTTGTAACTCCTCGGTTTTGGGCCTAGGGGTTTTTGAGTTAAATAGATGGTCTGGTGAACCGAGTTAGAGATTTGAATCAGATTTGGGATTGAATATTTTTTATGTGATACAAAAATATAAAAAAATGGTTAAAATTATTATTTAATATATAATGATTAATATTGAAATCAATTTCGGGAAAAACAATTTGGAAATGTGACATTTTGGGATTAGTGACTAAAATGTAATTTTGGCAAAACTATTTTGGTGACTGTTCTGTAAAGAGTCAAAACTTTGAATCTTTAAGAAGCTATTTTATTTTAATCAACTATTTCCCTTAATTTAGGCCATTTTAATAAAATTTTTAATTAAATTATAATTAAGGATGAGAGAGATTTTAATAAAAGAGTTTAGTTAAGCAAAACATTTTCTTACTTAACTTCCTTTGACTCTCAACTTTTCTCTCTACTTTCTTATCAGCCAAACTAGCTTTTCTCTCCTAAAATATCCAGAAATTCATTCCTTTTCATCCAACTTTGATTTCTAAATGATTTTCTTGGATTTCTACAACAAGCTCCAGTTGTTTTCTTGATGATTTCAATCCAATCTTTCCAATTAAGGGAAAAGCAAGGGATTAGAGGTAATCTTCGTTCTTCTCCTCTAATCAAGGTTCTTTATTGAAATTCCCAAGTTCTTGACTCTTTAAATATGTTTTCTAATGAGGTTTTATGATTTAATTGGGTAATATGATTAAATCTAGGTTTAGTTGATGGATTTATGTGATTTTCGAATTGGATTTGTTTTGTTGGGTTTTTGATTAATTCTAAATATGATTTTGATGTTTAATGATGTTGAGATAATGGTTTTAACATTGGAATCCCGAAACTATAAGAATTTCTAATTGTTTAGGATGATAGTTTTGTGTTTTTAGGGAGTTATGATGGTGTTATAGTTGCTGGAGGTATAAGGATGTTATGAGATGGTTTTTAGATGTCTTTCGATGTTAATTGATGGTTGAAAGTGTTAGGTTTTGAATTGAAGTTTCGCGTGTTGGTGAGTGAGAACGAAACCTAAAGCTTTTAGATGCAAATTATTAACCTATATTGTACATGCTAGCAGCGGTTCATTTCTTACTCAAATTGGACATCGATGGAGCATTCAATTAATTGCATTCTCGAACATTAAGGGACTGTTGCGTGTAAAAGAGTCTATCGCAATTGTAGTGCAAGTGTACACGACGCAAGTAGTAAAGTGATACGAAGTATCGGATATCGTCTCCACAGGGATTGGGCTAATGACTTCACCTTAATTCAATGCACGAAGTAAAAGAGATAGTTTAGAATTGTCACGAGAATAATAAGATAAAAACGTAAATAAAAGGATTGAATTATCAAGATAGAGAGAATGGGCTGATATTGAATTGCTCGGTAGTGAAGGTATTGAATTGCTTAGGATCTTCAGTTCTGTCGTCGCTCCCGTCACCGACAGCACCTGTCGCGGCGTCTGTCTGTTGGCTGTCGCGGCAGCAGACACACCAACTCCGTACTTCAAGTTTGGCAAGAATCCCAGATCTGCCTTGCCCTATCCCTAGGCACAAGTCTGTCGATGATCACTTCTTTGATGATACCTCCCGGCGTGAATCGAAGGATGAACACCGATGTGTATGAATTCTTCCTTAGCCACTTAACCTCGCCCTATCCCTAGGCACGAGATGGTTCAACTATAAACTAGAGAACGCGCTCTTATTTCTTTCGTATACTTAACTCTCCCGATGCTAAGTAAATGGATAACCTCACAATGCTCTCCCGATGCTCTTGCAAGATGTTAAAACCAAAATGAGAGAACTTGAAGTTTATTTTATTGAACTGAAAAATCCTAAAACAAAGCAACCCTTGCAACTACTTTACAAAACAACCCGTAGCCCTAGGGGGAATTTAGAACATGTCGGTGACGGGTGGACGACAGGGGTTTTTGGTTTCGGTTATGGGGTAATCGGTTATGCCTCCTAGGTTAAATCTATGCCCTTATATAAGCTTTGGGCTCAAGTCATCTAAGGTAACAAGGATTACAACTTTAATTAAAAGTAAGATTCTAATAAAGACTAAATCTCTAAAGTCTCCTACTTTCCAGCCGCATCCCTATTTTGTGGGAATTCCTTTCCTTGAGCTTTGGCTTGACATATCTTTTGATCCGGGGCTTGGAAAAATATGTGGCTTTCACACGACAGACGAGCAGATTTTTCTCTATCTATCGAGGTCCACTTTGCTTTTCCTCTTCATAAGTCTGCTGTCACCATGCTGTCACGACAGGTCCATGGCAGCTTCGTCTTCTTCGTCTGCTTGTCCAGTTCAGCTCTCCTGCTTCTCTGCCCTGCGCCTGCCTTCAACATCTACTATGGCAGATACCTGCACAAATAGCCATCTTTCAGTAGAATCCGTGCTTTTAATCCTTTTGTGATGTTTTACTAGAAACTAACCTAAATGCAATGCAATGATGCTTGAATGCAGCAGAAATATGGGTTAAAAAGGGTGTAAATAATAGAACTTTTACACACTCAACACCCCCCCAAACTCAAGTTTTTGCTTGCCCTCAAGCAATGAAGAAAGAAAAATGAATTTTTTTTTGTGTTGGTCTTCAAATAGTGAACTGTCCCTTACCCGTCGCTCATTCTCTATGGCGGCAACAACCTGTCGGAAAGGTTAGGATCTGTCCGGAATCTCCCTATAGCTCTCGTGCAGTGTGTGCATGCTTGTGAACAGTTATATGCTAAGATTCTCTTAGTTTCACTAGAATATTCAACTTCTTAACTCGAATTTTTATGCCAAAGTTTATTTTTTTAGAAAGCACATTTTCATGCTTCTTTTCTTCTATTTTCAAGCTAAGTTTTTTCTAGAGCCAGTTTCGGGCACCTCTAGTTAGCTTCCTAGAGCCGGTTTCGGGCACCTCTAGGTTTTTGATTTTCTTTTGCTAAACTTCTTTCCTAGAGCCAGTGTTAGGCATCTCTAGGGGCTATTCAAGTTCTAAGCTTCCTATTCTAGTTTGGCTAAAAGAAATCTAAGCAATGTAACAGTCACAAAAGTGTTTAAGTTTTCAGAACTATAGAAAGGCTCTAAACTTTTCCTTAACCTGTCCTAAAGATGCTGCCACGACAGAGCCGTCATGACAGGTAAGTTAACTTCACAGTTTTAAGCCAACAGTTTTAATTTTCTGATTTTTTTAAGAGAACTTAAATAAAAAATAAGACACAACAAATAATAAAGAGATGTGCTAAAGACTCCATTAATGATGGAGGGTTGCCACCCCCAAACTCAAGGGTTGCATTGCCCTCAATGCAAAATGACATGGAAAATAAAAGAAAGAAAAAAAGTACATCACAAAATATAAAGGCAGGCAGCAATAAGAGGAAAAAAAATAAAAACTTAAATTTTAGTCGCTGTCCTCGCTGCTGCTGCTCACACGGATCTGCCGGCGACGTTTGGGCTGTGGAGGCGGCTGGGCAGGTTCAGGGGAAGGTGCTGTGGCAGGCTGCTCGACAAGTCGGACATCAGAATTGCTGCCACTGTCCCAGCTGCTACTAGTGGTAGTGCTGGCTTTGGGCAGCCGTTTCTTGTCTGCCACGTGCTTGATTCTCTTGACCCTCGTAAAGTCCCTCTCCAAATTCCTCCGGATAAGAGGGCTGTCATCAGTGGCAGGTCTCTTGGTTCCTCGAGGGGAGGTGTCTGCCGGAGGGCTGCCTGCTGCCGTCGGGGCAGGGGATGGTGTGGAAGTGGCGGAATGTGTATGGGGAGAGACAGGTGGTGTAGGAGTAGGGGAGGGGATATGGAAATAATGGGCGGGGAAGGTGGGGAAGATGACATCCGAATAATGTAAAGTATTAGTAATAAAATTTACCGTTGCATTTGAGAAATCGCGGATGAAAGTCATCAAACCCATTTGCCGCTCCTCGACCCGTAGGATTGCAGCAAGGATAAGTGCCGACTAGTCTGTCGGAGCGGTGGCGATGGTAGCTTCAGGGCAGGCTCGGTGGCAGGTTCCTCATCCGAGTCTGCAGGTGGTGCATTCGGATCGAAGGCGTTGATGGGTGTGGCAGCTATGACCTCCATGAGGCTGGAGATGTTATTGTCGGTCCAGCCATGACCTTGGTGTAGTTTGTCGGAGGGCTCCTCTGGTACAGCAACACATCAGCAGAGGGCGGTGATAGTGAATGGCAGGCATAGTCGTGAGTCTGAGCGGAAGGCACAATCGATGATGCTGTCCCTCATGTACCTGCCCACATTGATGGGCCTGTCATGCATAATAGAGTGAATGAGGGCCAGCCGCTGTCGGTTGACTGTCGTGTGGTGGGACGAGGGCAGGATACGCTTTTTGATGAAAGCGTTCCATAGTTTTGCTTCGGGGAGGAGCTGCCCCCTATTGACGGAGTGGGGGTTCTTCTTGCTGGTAGTCCATGTCGTACCAGCCTCTGTCAGCTCCACCATGACAGCATCATAGGCAGCAGCGTCGAGGGTGTCTAGAAATTGTTGGTGAGCATCATCATCGGGGCCAAAGAAGAGGCCGAACATATGGTTGATGCTGTTGGCGGTAAAGGGCACTTCCACTCCTCGGACAGTGACGGATGTCGCTGTTTTGCTGTCGATGGCCTCGTAAAACTCCCGGACCAAAGTATCATTTAGCTCTACCGGCTGTTCGGCAAAGTCCTCCCATAGCTGTGCCGTTATGGCCTTCACAATGAACGGCCGGAGTCCCATATGGGGAGCGTTTCTGTTGTAAATGAAGCCACGCTCCTCCCATAATTCCTTGTTGGCGAAGGGTGACGCTGCTGCTGAAGAAGAAGCGGCAGCAGCGTTACGACGGGTTTGTCTTGACGACATTTTGGTTGCAAGGGCTGTGAAAGAGAGAAAACAATTAAAACTATAGGAGAAAGCAAGAGAGAAAAAACAGAAGTGATGAAAAATGAAAATGGGAAGGGGTTATATAGCGGTCGTCTATCTGCCCATTTAATGCCACAACGGCAGGCGGGAATAACGGGGCGGCAGATTGGATGTAGCGTGTCTGACGCGTCTGACACGCATTTATGCGTCTGCTGTGCGTCTGCCGCACGCTTCTACGTCTGCTGTGTAGGTCTGTTGACAGCCTGTCAAGTCCGTCTGCGGCGGCAGCCGAAACGACTGGTTACCATAAATGGGCTTTATTGGGTTGATGGATGGGCGGTGGGGTTGGGCCACTTCTTCTTTCCTTCTTGACTCCTTTATTTCCTAAAAACTGAAATTATAAAAACAAAACATTATTGAAATAAAATAAACCTAATTCCTAATAAATAATAATAATAATAAAAATAAAAAAATAAAACTTAGGTTAAATTAGGGGTGCCTTGTGGGGCATCTCCTAAAGTAACCACTTCCTGAATTCCTGGGGCTTTAGTCCCCTGATAGTGCTTGAGGCGTTGTCCATTGACTTTGAATTGGTGCCCGTCTTTTAATGATTGAATTGTGATGGCACCATGGGGAAAAACTTGAACTACTTGAAACGGGCCAGACCATCTAGACTTTAGCTTTCCTGGGAATAGTTTAAGTCTAGAATTAAATAACAACACAAGCTGCCCTGGGCAGAACTGTCGTGGCAGCAGTTTCTTGTCGTGCCACTTCTTAGTCTTTTCCTTGTAAATCCTTGCGTTGTCGTAGGCCATTGTCCGTAATTCTTCAATCTCGTTCAAATCTAATAACCTTTTCTGGCCGGCCTTGTCCAAGTCCATATTCACTGCCTTGATTGCCCAATATGCTTTGTGCTCGATCTCGACAGGCAAGTGACAGGTTTTCCCATAAATCAGTCGGAATGGAGACATGCCCAATGGAGTCTTGAAAGTTGTCCTGTATGCCCATAATGCATCATTCAGAAGTAAAGACCAATCTTTCCTAGTTGGTTTAACCATCTTTTCAAGAATGTTCTTCACTTCCCTATTGGATATCTCAGCCTGTCCATTGGTCTGTGGGTGGTATGCTGTCGCGATCCTGCGCTTGACACCGTATTTCTTCAAGGCGGCAGCAATTACCCTATTATCAAAATGTCTCCCTTCATCACTGATGATCGCCCTAGGGATGCCAAATCTAGAAAAAATGTTTTTGTGCAAAAATTTTTGGACCGTTTTGGCATCATTCTTTTGAGTTGCGATTGCTTCTACCCACTTGGAGACATAATCCACTGCTAGGAGGATGTACAAATTCCCACATGAAGATGGGAATGGTCCCATAAAATCAATCCCCCAAACGTCGAAGATCTCGACTTCTAAAATATTCTGCAGTGGCATCTCGTTTCTCCTCGAGATGTTACCTGTCCGCTGGCACCTGTTACAGTTTTTGTAAAATTCCTGTGCATCTTTATATAATGTCGGCTAGTAGAACCCTGACTGCAGCACCTTGGCAGCAGTCTTATTTCCTCCTAGGTGACCTCCATATTGTGAAGCATGACAGTGATGGAGAATGTCTTCTTGTTCTTCTTGTGGTACACACCTCCTTATAACCTGATCTGCGCACATTTTGAAAAGAAGAGGTTCGTCCCAATAATAATGTTTAACATCATTTTGGAACCTCTTCCTGGCTTGATAATTAAGATCAGTAGGTAATATTCCGCTAACTATAAAATTAACGAAATCAGCATACCAAGGAAGGTTAGAAGACTTACCTGCCGCCATGGCTGTCGCGAAAGCTATTGCGGCAGCAAAGAGCTGCTCATCTGGGAAGGTCTCCAGTATGTGTGTCTCATCTAACGGTAGACTCTGTCCCGTCTCCAACCTCGACAAGTGGTCTGCCACCTGATTTTCTGTCCCCTTTTTATCTTTGATCTCAAGGTCGAACTCTTGTAATAGTAAGATCCATCGTATCAACCTAGGCTTTGCATCCTTCTTTGCGAACAAATACTTGAGGGCAGAATGGTCGGTGTGTATTACTACCTTCGTTCCAAGTATGTAAGAACGAAACTTGTCGATGGAGAACACCACAGCTAACAGCTCCTTTTCTGTGGTGGTGTAGTTCACTTGGGCGTCATTTAATGTCTTGCTGGCATAGTATATGACGTGAAACAGCTTATCTCTGCGCTGCCCAAGTGCTGCCCCGACAGCATAGTCACTGGCATCACACATGATCTCAAACGGTTGTGTCCAGTCTGGTGGCTGTACTATGGGGGCTGTCACTAGCTTTTCTTTCAGAACCTTGAATGCTTCAGTACATTCCTCATTAAAGTCAAAGGGTCGGTTCTGCTCTAAGAGGTGGCATAGGGGTTTCGTGATTTTTGAGAAATTTGCAATGAATCTCCTATAAAAACCAGCATGCCCTAAAAAACTCCTAATGCCCTTGACAGTGGTTGGCGGCGGCAGCTTCTCAATGACTTCAATTTTTGCCCTGTCGAATTCTATCCCACGGCAGCTAATCTTATGGCCTAGAACTATCCCTTCATCTACCATAAAATGGCATTTTTCCCAATTGAGAACAAGATTAGCTTTTTCACATCTTTCAAGTACCTTTTGAAGATTGCCGAGGCAGCTCTCAAAATCGTCTCCGAAGACGGAAAAATCATCCATGAAAATCTCAAGGAAGTCCTCTACCATGTCGGAGAATATTGCCATCATGCACCTTTGGAAGGTGGCAGGTGCGTTACGGAGGCCGAACGACATCCTCCTAAATGCGTATGTTCCGTAGGGGCATGTGAAAGTCGTTTTCTCTTGATCCTCCGGTGCAATAGCAATTTGGTTATAACATGAATAACCATCAAGAAAACAATAATAAGATTTACCCGCTAATCTATCAAGCATTTGATCAATAAAGGGTAAAGGAAAGTGGTCCTTTCGGGTAGCTTTGTTAAGCTTCCGATAGTCCATACAAACCCTCCAACCGGTCACAGTCCTGGTTGGGATTAACTCATTGTTCTCGTTGGTTATCACGGTCATGCCTCCTTTCTTGGGAACACATTGCACCGGGCTTACCCATTTGCTGTCGGAGATGGCGTAAATAATACCAGCATCTAACCATTTAATTATCTCTTTACGCACTACCTCCTTCATTGCAAGGTTTAACCGCCTTTGGGCATCAATAGTCGGCTTATGATCTTCCTCTAGGAGGATTTTGTGCATGCATATTGCCGGACTAATGCCCTGTATATCTGCTATCGTCCATCCAATCGCCCGTTTATGCTGCCTTAACATGTCGATCAGCTGTCGTTCCTGTTCCTGCGGCAGCTTAGCAGAGATGATTACGGGCAGTGTGTCATCACAACCAAGATAAGCATATTTAAGCTGCCCTGGCAGGGGCTTAAGTTCTAAGACAGGTGGTTCAACAGTAGAGGGCTTTTGGATTAAATGGTTATCCGAAGTGTAATTCAAGGGTTCGAATAACTTACCTGGACGATGGTCTTATCAGTTTACCTCCTCATGACCTTCAGTGTCAGTTGTATCGGATTCAGAGGAGTTACTGTCATCGGTGCTGTCATCGTTGCTGTCGTGACAGGCCTGTAGATGGCTGTCGCAGCAGTGACCAAATTTTATATCACGGCAGCCCGACCTGATGCAGGGTTGATCAAAGGTCACCTCAATGATGGCCTTGCATTCCTCATCCACATCAGCATGTTTCATCGCTTGGAGAACATTCAACTTAATTTCTTGATCGTTCACGCGCATAGTGAGTTCTCCTTTCTCCACATCAATCAATGATCTTCTCGTGGCTAAGAAGGGTCGCCCAAGGATGACTGGTGCGTTCTCATCTGCCTCACAATCTAAAATAAGAAAGTCAGCAGGAAAAATAAGCTTATCCACTCTTACCAAAATATCTTCAATTTTCCCTCGGGGTGAACGAAAGAGCGGTCGGCTAGCTGTAGGGTAACTATCGTGGGCCGCGCCTTGCCAATACTTAGTTTCTGAAAAACAGATTTGGGCATTAGATTAACACTGGCACCAAGATCACAAAGTGCCTTACCCACAAATTTGTCGCCGATTACGTAAGGTATGATGAAGCTCCCCGGATCCTTCTTTTTCTGGGGTGGCTGTCGATGAAGAATACTCAAGCAACCTTCTTGCATCCTTACCGTTTCAAATTCCCCAAGTTTAGATTTTTTTGACATAACATCCTTGAGAAATTTAGCATAACCGGGCATCTCCCTAACAGCATCTAACAACGGAATGTTAATATGAACCTGCTTAAAAATATCATAAATCTTTTTAAGTTGAGATTCATGCTTAGCTTGCTGTATTCGTTGGGGAAAAGGTGGTGGAGGACGATAATCAGCAATGCGTCCTTCCCACTGTATGCGAATTTGAGGACGATAATCTTCTTTTTTCTCCTCTGTCGCTTCTGCTGTCGTGACAGGCTCATCGACAGCAGTCTGTTTATCACCTGTCGGGGCAGCTTCCTCGGCAGGTTTATCCAAAACAGGGTCCTTTTCTGTTTCAGCTTCTTTTTCCGGCCCTGGTAGTATCTTCCCACTCCTAGTAGTAATCGCCTTACATTGCTCATGTGGGGGTGGTCTAGTATTTTCAGTATTGCTAGGGAAACCTCCATTCTGCCTCGACTTAATATGTTGTGACACCTGACCCATTTGTGTCTCTAGAGATTTCAAGATAGCTTCATGGTTTGTCATCCTCATCTCGGTTTTATCTATAAAATTTTCCGTCTTCTTGACAAACTGATTTATATTCTCCATATACGTACCGGTCTGAGACATAAAGGTGGCCAGAGTCTGCTCCAATACACTACTCGTGGCAGGTGGTGGCTGCTGTTGCTGCTGCGGCGGCAGGTTCTGCGGCTATAGTTGCTGTCGCGTCAACAATCTAGGACCCCCTTGATTCTGATTATATGTTTGCGGATTCAGGGCATTGTTAGGGTTACTCCAGGAAAATTTGGGATCTTTCCTCCAATTGGGATTATAGTTGTTGGAGTTATAATTCGGCTTGTAATTTCCAACATATTTTCCCTCTTCTATATTTATTGGGCACTCATCCCTACTATGATTTCCCTCACAAATAGCACAAACTTCCTCGACAGCAAATCCTCGTAATTCTTCTTCATTTAATAGGTGTTTCATTGCTTTAGTAAGGAATGCTACCTGTGATTTCATAGTGCTGTCGGCCTCATAGTCTTTGACAGCAAGTACCTGTTTACCCCCTCTTCTAGCTGTCGGAAACTGCTCCTCATTCTTAGCTAGATTTTTCAAAACTTGCAATGCCTCGTCTGGATCTTTATCCAATAATAATCCATTTGCTGCAGAATCAATGCGAATGCGAGTTTGTAAGTTAGCAGCATTATAGAACTTAGTTACCTGATTCCAGACAGGGAATCCATGCATTGGGCAGTTCCGAAGAAGAGTAGTAAATCTGTCCCAGGCCTCGTGCATCGGCTCGTCGTCTTCCTGTTGAAAAGTAGCAATTTCGTTACGTAATCGCTCAGATAAATGCGAAGGATTAAAACGAGATAAAAATTCACGAGTTAGATCTGCCCAAGTCATAATGGAACCCGGTGTAAGTTTATTCCACCAAGTTTTAGCTCTGTCCCTCAATGAATGGGGGAATAACCGAAGCCTCAGTATCTCCGGACTAACTCCTGGTAGTCTAAACGAACCACAGATCTCCTGGAACGTTTTGAGATGCTCCCTAGCATCTTCTGTTGCAGAACCACTGAACTGTCTGGCGTTGTTTATCATACTAAACATGACAGGTTTAAGTTCGAAGTTATCAACATCAATATCCGGCAGTGTGGTCTCCAGCTCTACATGATCGTTCAGCATGTAGTCACGACACGACCGTCGTCCATCTGCCCTCGGCGGGTCATCGACAGGTGGTACACCGTCACCAACAGGCTGGTTACGTGCCATCTGTTCTAGCTGTTCCTCGAGGTATTCGTTTCTGTCTAAAAGGCGGCGAAGTTGTTTCTTGAGATTGAAGGAACGTTCGATCTCCGGATCTAATTTATACTCAGGATCTTCACCTCTTTTGGATCTGCGCATAAACAAGAAAACCTCGTGAAAAGCGAGAGTTGAAATCACAAAAGAAAAATTAAATAAAAATAAAAATAAAAATAAAAACGAAAACAAAAATAAAAATAAAAGCAAAAAGTGCAATAAAAGAAAGATGTAGTTATGTTGCCAATCCCCGGCAACGGCGCCAAAAACTTGTTGCGTGTAAAAGAGTCTATCGCAATTGTAGTGCAAGTGTACACGACGCAAGTAGTAAAGTGATACGAAGTATCGGATATCGTCTCCACAGGGATTGGGCTAATGACTTCACCTTAATTCACTGCACAAAGTAAAAGAGATAGTTTAGAATTGTCACGAGAATAATAAGATAAAAACGTAAATAAAAGGATTGAATTATCAAGATAGAGAGAATGGGCTGATATTGAATTGCTCGGTAGTGCAGGTATTGAATTGCTTAGGATCTCCAGTTCTGTCGTCGCTCCCGTCGCCGACAGCACCTGTCGCGGCGTCTGTCCGTTGGCTGTCGCGGCAGCAGACACACCAACTCCGTACTTCAAGTTTGGCAAGAATCCCAAATCTGCCTTGCCCTATCCCTAGGCACAAGTCTGTCGATGATCACTTCTTTGATGATACCTCCCGGCGTGAATCGAAGGATGAACACCGATGTGTATGAATTCTTCCTTAGCCACTTAACCTCGCCCTATCCCTAGGCACGAGATGGTTCAACTATAAACTAGAGAACGCGCTCTTATTTCTTTCGTATACTTAACTCTCCCGATGCTAAGTAAATGGATAACCTCACAATGCTCTCCCGATGCTCTTGCAAGATGTTAAAACCAAAATGAGAGAACATGAAGTTTATTTTATTGAACTGAAAAATCCTAAAACAAAGCAACCCTTGCAACTACTTTACAAAACAACCCGTAGCCCTAGGGGGAATTTAGAACATGTCGGTGACGGGTGGACGACAGGGGTTTTTGGTTTCGGTTATGGGGTAATCGGTTATGCCTCCTAGGTTAAATCTATGCCCTTATATAAGCTTTGGGCTCAAGTCATCTAAGGTAACAAGGATTACAACTTTAATTAAAAGTAAGATTCTAATAAAGACTAAATCTCTAAAGTCTCCTACTTTCCAGCCGCATCCCTATTTTGTGGGAATTCCTTTCCTTGAGCTTTGGCTTGACATATCTTTTGATCCGGGGCTTGGAAAAATATGTGGCTTTCACACGACAGACGAGCAGATTTTTCTCTATCTATCGAGGTCCACTTTGCTTTTCCTCTTCATAAGTCTGCTGTCACCATGCTGTCACGACAGGTCCATGGCAGCTTCGTCTTCTTCGTCTGCTTGTCCAGTTTAGCTCTCCTGCTTCTCTGCCCTGCGCCTGCCTTCAACATCTACTATGGCAGATACCTGCAAAAATAGCCATCTTTCAGTAGAATCCGTGCTTTTAATCCTTTTGTGATGTTTTACTAGAAACTAACCTAAATGCAATGCAATGATGCTTGAATGCAGCAGAAATATGGGTTAAAAAGGGTGTAAATAATAGAACTTTTACACACTCAACAGGGACCAAATTGCAAAACTAGAAAACTGCAACGACTTAACCTCTTTTTATGTTATCAACCTTTAACTAATCATATTCCATGCAATCATGTTAAATCTCAACTCAATTCGATCATCCAAACCCATATGATTGCAACCACAACAAATAATGACTAAAACGTAAGAAAACCAAACTTCAAAATAAGCCAATAACTGAATTAACGACAACACATATCCCTACATTAGGGCCAGTATCGGTACGCTGTGCTATATTTTAAATCCCCAAATTCCAATAGCCAAAATCCGTACTGATACGCCCTCGTGTATCGAAACACCTTGCCTTTTCGCATGGCCTGTATAGAAACGATGGCTCGCACACCGAAACTTCATGCCTGAATTGGCTTACCCGTAGCGATACGCTCACCTCGCGTACCGAAATGCTAAGCTTGGAATGGCTTACCTGTACCGATACGAGGACACGCGTACCGATACATATGTGGCTAAAATGTCCAATTTTGCTCGTTTATCAAACTTTTAAGCAATCCAAATCACTTAAACATGCTTCTAACATATATCTAACATATTCAAGGATCTATCTTCAACCAAATATACCCGAATCAACATCAATTCATAACATCATGATTCAATTGGTAAACTATAGGCATGCTTCTTATAAACCAAGCCAAGCAAATCTCAAAATCAAACCAAAGCAAATACCAACTATTAGACGCCTTTTACAAGTCCAAGATAGTAACCGAAACATGATCAAACATGGAGTTTAACATACATCTCCCACAATAACAATTGGACCTCCATTTCCCTTATTACTTATAGTCCAATTCAAAACATACTTTCAATACCAATTCTTTTACGATCCCTTGCTTCCTCGCTGCCCTTGACTTTAATTCTCTGCATTGATGGTCAAAGAGAACGTAAGCACACAAGGCTTAGTGAGGAGTGCTATGAAACAAAACACCATCAATGCATTTAAAACTATTTTCTCAAAACCATCGAAAACATCATTTTAATCCATTTATAAAACACCATGCCTTGAAAACCATGCACTTAAACCTTTCCAAAACCAACATATTAAACCATATGCAATATGCATCAAATATCAACAACAAATCCCATTGCTAGCACCCAATTTAAGCATTCCCATGCATAACAAACCATATGCAAAGCTTAAAGAGTAAACATGTATAAATCAACATTATACAATAACATAATCAACATGATACATTAACAATTATATTGGCTTGTAAGTGATCTCAAACCAAGTTCCATTTCAAAAATATCATATCGGATACACAAATTCAACAAGTGTTCACAACACTTCATACATTCTCACCGGTAACACACAAGGTTCATGCCACTCTTCAGTAGATGTATAACCCACTAACGAGAGTTTTTGGTACCCATAAATGTAACACCTCGGTTTTATGGTTAAAAAAGGAAAAGAAATGAAAGAAGAAAAAGAATTGGGGTCACCGAGGTTTGAACCCGTGACCCTTGAGGGAATGTTGGGTTTTACCACTGAGCCAAAGAGTTCTCTTAGTCTAGCTTTACACCAACTTAATTATAAGTGTGTCTGATAATTATTATATCAGATAATAAAAATCTGACCTTTCCCCTACCCTTCATTTCTTTTGTCTGTTCGAGATCCGAGAGAACCTAGAAGGTTCTAAACCTCCCCTCTCTCTGTTCACTGCCTGATCTCGCCCACCGCACCACTGTGAGCGTCACCGCTGGCGGCAAACGGAGCGTCGTCGCAACTGGGTTAACCTCTAGCCGCCACTCGTGCGTTAGCGCCACCGTCCGTCGCGAGGCTTGGTTCAAAGGTTCGAATGTAACCTAACTCCCGTCACCTCTGTTTTGCGACGATTCCAGCGCCGATCAACGTCCGTTCATCGCACCCTCGTCGCGGGCGAACTCCTCACTTCGAGATGAGTGAAACCCTGTTGCCAGATCGATTTTCCGTGGACGTTTAGTCCATCGTCGGAGCTACGCCGAATCAACCGCGTCCCCTTCGTTTTTGGTTAAATCTGGTAAGGTTTCGGCTTATTTCATATTTTTAATGAATGGGTTTTGTTATGGGTTTGATAAAAACACATTTTTCTGGCAGATTCGACGCAAAAAGGCGTCTCCGGCGACCGTTCGGCCACCAGAAACCCTTAGGGTAAGTGTTGAACCGGCCCAACCGGTTTGGACCAGCCCAATTAGTTAACTGGTTCAAGCCCAACTGTTAGGCCCAAGCCCTTCTCGGCCCAAACCGAACCAACCCGCATCCATTCTGACCCGACCCGTTGATCGACCCGACCCATTGACCCAATCCTTTGACCGACCCGACCCGTTGACCGAGTGAGCTTAGTGAGTCAACTCGTCCGAGTCAACTCGCCTGAGTCAACCCAGTGAGTCAACTCGCCGAGTCAACCATGAGACCAGTGATGTCAGCATGACGTCAGCGTTGACTTTGACCGCTGACGTCAGCGTTGACTTTGACCAAAAAGTCAACTTTCTCTGAAAAGTTCTATTCTATGTTTTTCGACGTCCTGAGTCCGTTTTTGAAGCCCGTTTTGCAAAATTCCGACCCGAAAGCCTCTGAATCTGATCTTGAACCCAAAAAAATGCTTATGCGTTTCTTGTTCAGTTTAAAGGTAGTGTGATTAAGGATTAACTGTAGATTTTTTTTAATTGAAGGCATCCACATATCTTCATATCCGCGTGGTTGTGGGATGTTGAATCCGAGTTCAAGTGTGTTCAAATGTCGTCCACGAACCGACCGGTGTAACTCGGAGTTAAGGTAATACAATACTACCCCTTGTATGCTTTATGAACATGTTGATATCCGGTTAACGCATGCATGCTTATGATGAAGTGTTTTGTAAACTCTGCTTAAGCCGAATCAGATACGAGAAATAAGTATGGAAATTAATGAAACCAAAATATTCGAATAAGAATACTAATAGATCAGAAGTATCGAAAGTTTTAATAGTAGTAAATAATACAGTTAAATCCGCAACTCGATCAATAGTGTCTAAGATTCAATGCCCATAATATGGAGTAAGGGATATTGGATATGAGATGACAAAAATGCCCCTGAGGTATCAGAATGACTAAACTGCCCATAATAAAGGAAGTGGCTCAAAATCTGCATTCGACCTGATTGAAAAATTTCCCTACCTAAGATGTATGTTCTTTTGGAAAAGACTTCGGCATCATTATTCGAACGCGTGTGATACTAAAAGAAACTTGGACTTTCCCCTGAGTTCTGTATAATACATGAAGGTGAATTTACTAGAAATATCGTTGTATTCCTGAGCTGATCCTTACGACAGTAATGAATGAATTAAATGGAATGATCATAATGACCAAAAAGATTGTAGGTGCCTTCGAGCACCGAAATTCTTAATTAATTAGAATAACGATTATACCCTTAAGTTCTAAATGAGTAAACCGTCTGTAAGGGCCGAAAGAATTAGAACGACTTAATTTCTACCGAGTACGTAAACGATGAAGGTGCTAAATAGTAAAACTTGACAAAAATGGTGGATATCCCGAGCTTCAAGATGACTGAAAATACCCCTTAACTAGAAGTAATTTGCCTTTGATAAAATTCTAGAAATGTCAATAAAGCTAAAAATTACTAAAATGCCCCCAAGGGTTGAAGCATGACTCACGTATGTCAATCACTCATGATATTAATGTAAGGATGGAAGTTTTTCCGCATATAATATAAGTTTGACTACTCCGTGACGAGTCCTGTGGTAAAATATGAAAACAACCGTTCAGATATTCGATACAACTAGATACATTAGTAGGGATGGTTAGTACTACAAGGTTGAGATACGTTAGTTTGAATGGTTTTGGAGCCTCGAAAAATGTCTGGAAATCTTAAATATTGTAAATCGTTATTTTACCGTTTTGGGCTAAATTACAAAATTACCCCTGTTAGTTAATTGATCAAAATGCCCTCGTTGGCCAAAGTAAATGAAATATCCTTGAATGTATCCGGTATCGTAAAAGATCTTGATATAGAAATCTCTGAATGCCTGGTTGAAAACCTGATGAGCAAATAGAATTTCCTGAGCAACTGTTCATGCCCCGTTAATATAAATTACCAACACGCCCATGTATGATAAAATGACCATAATGCCCTTGTATGCTTAAATGACTAAAGTACTCATAATATATATGAACTTTCTAAGATCTTGATGTACCAATTCTTGAACGCATGATATGAATTGTTTTACGAACCCTTTCTAATAGGGACCTCGTTCTTGAAATTCGTCCAAGTTGTCAAAAGTTCAATGTGTCCCCTTCTGTAAGTATCGAGTATCTTTAAGAAATAAACTATTCTATCTAGTGTGTTCCATGTGTGCTATATTCTGTTGAATGGATTGTATAATGATTTAATCATGAACAATATTATGTTTGATAAATATTTCAAGTGTTATTAAGATTGCATCACTATGTTAGAAAATGAGATGAAATGATGAACTAGATATATGATGACATTCTCTGCCTACCTGATATATGCCTGCTCAATCTGTATACTTGTTATATGACTGCTTGATCCGTGATGGTATTGCTTGGCTGTCTGATGAATTTGATAGCACAATTTGTTAGCTTGACCTATGATGGTACAATTTGTTTGCATGATGAATGATGAGAATGTCTGCTCTGCTCAATGGTATGCCCATTTATCTGTCAAAAGCATGAATCTTCCGTTTCTGATACTCTGAATAGAATATGTCTGTCACATGTATTCTGTTACTCATGTCTGGAATCTGAACACTGATTACTATATGGGGTATACTGTTGGGTTATGTTATGAAGTTTCTGTAGGTACAGCCCTAATCCAGCTGGTAAATCCTTATGGACTCAAGGTCTCCCCTTGAGTAGGTACCGATGCTTTAGCACGGGTAAATCCTTATGGACCTAAGGCAGCCCCTTAGGTGGCACCTATGCCCATCGGGCCTAGGGTAAGTCCTTATAGATGCAGTTCTAGGGGACTGCATTTGGTGTAAGGTTGGAGGGTAGACACTAGTAAACCCTTGCATGCACTCGAGTATTTGTATTGAACTGTTATGTGTTCTTATGATATGATTGGTATGTTTTTATGCCTGTTGATCTGCACTTTTGGAACACACTAAACACTAAACTCTTGTTCCATCTTCGTAATATATCAGCTTGTATAATTCTTGTTTGTTACTCAACGTTTGAATAAAGAACAAGTATTGTTATTCTCAAGTAACGTTATCCTGAAATAGCGAAAGGGAAATGAAGTCTGTTACTACCTGAAACATCATAAAAATGTTATGCCTACCATATATTTGTATGATCTTATAGCATCTTTTGGTAGTTTTGTATTACTGAGCTTTTCCAAGCTCACGTTGTTTTTACCATCGCAGGTTAAAAGAATATATCATGGTATAACGTGTGACATCAGTGTTATGGGTTCTCTTGGCATTGCTTTTGGAGTACGGTGATGTCTAGTTAGTGGGCATGTATGTCATGTATTGTTTTATGATAGAGTCTGAAAAGCACTTTTTGAAATTTTTGTTAAGTATTTAAATGACTTCTTGAAATGTTATTTTAAATAGAAGTTGGTTTTACAATTTAATAAATGTTTTGAGCAAAAAAATGTTTTTACGTGTATTTTTACTATGGGTCGCTCTTGTGACCCTAATGTGACTTCCTAGGATCCATTGTAATGCATAGGCGGGTCTAGGGGGTTACAATAAACCCCTCTATCGTTAAGGTACTTGAATGAAGTATTTGGTACGCCATATAAACCCCCTCCCCATCCAAGGAGAATTTTTATAGTGCACTAACAATCCTATGGCCGACCAAATATATGATATTATTTTAAATCACATCACTTGACAATATAATTCATTATTAAACATCAACCCACTATTTTCATATGCATAAACACAAACACTTTTCCAAAGCAGCAAACCGTGCTTTAATCACAAGTATAAAACACATACTTATATGGATCACTTACCACGTGCATCCATCATCATCTCTTGATTAAAAATAGTATATTTCATACCTTAAATCATGTATAAACAGTAGGTATCAAGAAATCAAAACCAAGTGCATAAAGTATTTCATAAAAGCACGGTCGAGAGAGAAAGTCCACTTTTACTTACTTCCGAACTTAGACTAGAGTTTCAAGCTCATTCTAAGTTCTCAAAACCATCTCCAAACCTTTTAAAAGCTTTAGGTTTTGTTCTCACTCACCGACACGTGAAACTTCAATTCGCCGACGTGAATCAAGCGTCCAAAGCCTCCAACGCTTCACCAGTAGCGAACAGATAAACCTTCCTTTTTTTATCCACATTACAATAGAGGATTAATGCATCATAATTAATCCAAAATCCCAGCAAGCAATTCCTCAACATTGCCTTGCTAAAAGCTACCAAACGCTCATCCGAAACAACCGAAAACAACATCAATTGACCTCCAAACTTAACCCAGCCAAAACCTAACACTTTCAATCATCAATTAACATCGAAAGACATCTAAAAAACCATCAACGCAGAGAATTAAAGTCAAGGGCAGCAAGGCAACAAAGGATCACAAAAGACTTGGTATTGAAAGTATGTTTTGAATTAGACTATAAGTAATAAGGGCAATGAGGGTCCCATTGTTATTTTGGGAGATGTATGTTAAACTCCATGTTTTATCATGTTTGAGTTGCTGTCTTGGACTTGTAAAAGGCCTCTAATGGTTGGTATTTTCTTTGGTTTGGTTTTGAGCTTTGCTTGGCTTGGTTTATAGGAAGCATGCCTATAATCTACCAATTGAATCATGATGTTATGAATTGATGTTGATTCCGGTATATTTGGTTGAAGATAGATCCTTGAATATGTTAGATATATGTTAGAAGCATGTTTAAGTGATTTGGATTGCTTAAAATTTTGATAAACCAGCAAAATTGGACATTTCAGCCCCAAGCATATCAGTACGCGTATCCTCGTATTGGTACGGGTAAGCCAAAGCAGACATGGAGTTTTGTTACGGGGGCCACCATTTCGTTACGGGCCATGTGGAAAGGCAAGGTGTTTCGATACACGAGGGTGTATCGGTACGAGTTTTGGCTATGGAATTTGTGGATTTAAAACCAAGCATAGCGTACCGATATGTGTCCTAGTGTATCGATACGGGCTGTCGTTGATCAAGTTATTGACTTATTCTGAAGTTTGGTTTTCTTACGTTTTAGTCTTTGTGTGTTGTGGTTGCAATCATATTGGTTTGGATGATCGAATTGAGTTGAGATTTAACATGATTGCATGAAATCTGATTAATTAAAGGTTGATAACATAAAAAGAGGTTAAGCTCTTGCATTTTGCTAGTTTTTCAATTTGGTCCCTTAATGTTTGAGAATGCAATTGAATGCTCTATTGATGTCCGATTTGAGTAAGAATTGAATCGTTGCTAGCATGTACAATATAGGTTAATAATTTGCATCTAGATAAGATAAAAAATGGACGTATTTTTAGTTAAATCTTTCCAGTTTACTTCGACAAACCTAATGTAGCTCACTTAGTTCAGTCGGGCGTCTAAGCCGGGTCGATGGGTTACTAAATTTATTCGTCCTTCATGCATCTAAAAACACAAAAACAGATGTTAAAATAATGCAACTTAAATGAAATATCATGCTTAATGAACTATCATGATTTAATGAACTACCATGCTTAAATGAACTAAGATGCATATTTATTCATGTGAAATAAATGAACTATCATGCATAATCAAACATGCAAATTTATTAATGCTCATGCAAACTACATGCAACACACTCCTAATCTAGCACTCAAATGCATATTAAAATGCATAAGTAACATGTTGCATTTATTCAAAAGAAGGCCAAGGCTCCAAGCTCAAATTCAAGGCTAGAGAACTCGAATTGTTGAGATCCTCGGCTCGGGAACAAGTGTTTAAATTCTGTGACTTCTCCTCTGATGTGAACAAGGCCCAAAGAAGTTTGGTGCTGGCTTGGATCACTTCACTTTGCCTCTCATTTGTTAATCCTAAGTTTATGTGTTATGTTTTTTTAATCCTCGCACCAAAAGCTTCAAGAAAAGATAATGATGGTTGGAAATGGTGGAAAAGATAAGTTTTGGGTTTTTGGTGGGATTTTGATTGAAATGGGTTAGAGAAGGATTTAGTCCTATTTTTCAGGATTGAGAGTATGTTTTAGCTATCCTTTCATCACCTACAAAGTTGTAATTCGTTTTACAACTTCTTGTGTAGTGAAAGAAGTTAGAGAGACCTCTAAAGCTCAAGGGAAGAAGAAGGCTTGAGGATTTTGGAGCAAGGAACTTATTTTCCAACTGTAGGAGTATGACCAGTACACTCTTAACTCCTTTAGCTTCATGGACATCATAAATATGACGCCTTGTATGCTTGATTTGTTGTTTTAGGTGTTGTTGGTGGTAGAGACATTCTTGATGATTTAAAACCTGTAAATTGATGTTTCTAATGTGTGAAAATGGTAGCAAACCACCTTAAATAACTCTCATAACTTGTAGAATAGTTATAAGACCATGTCATATGGGTTTTGGAGGTTTTGGGGATAATTACTGAGCCTTATGATGCCATTTCTAGTCTTCAATACCAGTATATTAGGAATGCGTACATGTACCCCTTGTTCAAAGGGAAAAACAAGGATGAACTGTGAGAGTACCAGTATGGGGTTCAACTAGTACCAACACGCCACTCCAGGTCGTATCAGTACGAGTCGACCCGTATCAATACCCAAGGGCTTGTTAGGATTCTAGTAAGCTAAAATCATATCAGTATGCATGAGGAGTATTGGTACCGGAGATACCGTACTAATGCTCGTGCTTGAGTACCAGTATCGGGTAACCTCCAACAAATCCATTAAGGCAAATTCTTATCAGTACGCGTATGGGAATATCTTTACCCAATCTACCGTATCGATACCCAGAGTCTTGTATCGGTACCCACTGAGCATTCTGCCTAAAAATGTTCAGTTTGAGTTGGTAGGGTAGGAAATTTTAAGACTAAGGTTTAATGCCATGCCTATGATACTACATGACATAATTTACATAATAAGCGAACTTCTGATCTTATATATCTTTATAATGTGTAATAACTAGATAAATGTAAATGAGTAACACATTGATTTTAGCAACCATAGGGGATCCTTGGCATCATGTTATTGTTATGTGCTGGGTAGGCTCCTACTTGGTAAAGTCAATGATTGGTGGGATCCAGTTACCCAGAAAAGTGTGTTGCAACATCACGACAAGTGGTACCGAATGTATGTTCCCCTTGCTTTGTGTCCCCGGCCTCACTCGAAGATACTTGAGGGGTAATTTTGAGTATAGAATGTACGTTCCTGATGCTTCATGTTCTCATGCCTCACTGATACATGCATGGGAGGGCTAAAACGATGCAGCTTGGATAAGAAGTTGAAACTGTTTTCTAAGTTTGAGAAATAATTCAACTTGGAACGACTTTTCGAATGGGATTCGAGAATTTTTGGGTAAATATGTCTTTTACTAAATTGACCGTCATTCAGTTATCTTTCTAAGGCATCTTGAAACGCATCAATCCGATGCTGGGAACTAAAGATATGTCCATTTTACTGAGGAATGCGCATGCAAGAAACTAGATACGAGATTTATACAAGATTTTGTAAAATTTAGCCCAATGTATTTATTATCTTTTAAATTGACGTTTTTAGAGTTTTTATATGTTAGAAACCATCGACCAACTTCATCTTGAAGAATCCTAACTACTGGACCAAAGAACAAATCAATGGACGAGATTAAACACCATATTCTTGATGCCTACTTCAAGACTCCACAAATTCATCTCAACCATTAGATTGAAGCTCATGCAAGGGTGCCCATTGCTGCCACCAACATTAAGAGTTCTAAGGCTTATTTATTTGTTATTTTTTATTCATTAGTAGTTTGCATTCGCTTTCAAAGAACAATAAAAGCATGTCATGGACATGATGTTTGATTGATTGATACTCTAAAATCTGGAGAAAAGACACATTGAAAGTTTTTGATAATATGTCTGACGATGGATGGATATGATTGTACAAGTTCAACCGTCATTGCTCGAAAAGAAATCATTATTATCTTCATCAATTCCTTGAAACCACCATATTATGAAAAATCGGTGGCTAATACTACCAAAGACTTCGTCGATTTGGTGACAACAAGAAAATGATAGAAAACACCATCAAAAGTGATAAGATGAAAGATATGAATAACAAAACCGTTAAGATAGCCATTTATAACGATGAGAAAGAATTTGAAATCCATATGATGATATTCAAAGGATGAGGTTCTCGTTATTTTAGGCCTTCATCATTCAAATAAAATTCTAAATCCATATCTACGTCTTAACAAACTTCTCGTGAGAAGACTTCTATTAATCCAATACCAGTGGCATACATTGAATAGCTCCTGAATCTTGTTGAGGTCAACCTTGTGGCTCTAATTCACTCCGAGTCAAGAAAAATCTCAATGCTATAAGTGATCATCATCTAGGGAGTTAAGGTTATATCACAAATGGATGTAGAGCTTTAAAATGCACGGTGGAGAGTCTAATCGAATTTGGGGCATTGATGTTTGACAAATAATGTGGTATTCTACTAATAATAATGTTTCTGCGTTGAACCCCCATAAAATCCATTTTCTCATCTTACCACCATTTTCAATAATTTTTACCTCCAAATGTAGATCTTGATAAGTAGATTTTGAACGTACTATTTCCCTGTCAAGAAAAGATGTTGACATCAACAAAGTTTGAATCTTTACCATGAGTTTGGGTGTAGGATGAAGACGATAAATGAAGAGTGGTGTAGTAATGAAGTTGGAGTGATAGTGTTGGCTTTTCTCTCCCTGTAACCCCCTCGTCCCGGCCTATGTAACCCCCTCGTCCCGGTCTGGCCGGATGACCGATTCGAGTGGGCCACACGGGAAAAACCGAGTGAGATACAACATGAGCAACACATGGCATGCACAAGCATAACCAAAACATACACGGTGGGACTACACATCACCGTTTCGACTAGTAGTTTTCCAATGGGACTACATATCAAAGTACTCTTCTACTAGTCACTACCGGCAGGACTACACATCACCGGAGTCTTATACCACTCGCTACCGGCAGGACTACACATCACCAGAGCAACGACAACCATCACGTGAGGTTCGACACCAACCATGCAACACAACATACAATCACTATCATGCAACATGTACTCACTATATCATGCACAACCAAAACAAGTTGTACCAAAACCCACAATTTAGCATCACTTACTACTTACAATCTTACCAATCACAAATGGTCTTACTCACCATTTTCGTACATAACCTGCACCAACTTACACACATCTTGCAAGGTATATCAACAACACCATTATTATCATCATACAAATCAACGATTTAATAAATAGCAACATGCTTCCTCCCAAAGTATTGGAATTCCATGTATAACAAAAATATCATTTCAAGAAATGAAAAACAATGATAAAAGGGGAAATTTAAAGAGGCATTTCACATCAACTTACTCTTTGAGTTTAAATTACTTTCAAGCCCAAATATAAACCACTCTCAAAAATCATCTTTGAACCAAAACAATACTTGAAAACATTTCTACATCCACATACTTGAACCAACCTTTGAAAATCAAATTAAAACATTAACCACTCACCTCACTTCCTTAAGCAAATCAAGCAAAGCCGACTCAAGCCTCCATGACTTCCGAAATCGATCCCGGAACTTTACCAACGCAAATCCTTACATCTAATCGCCCCAACACAAGTAAATTAACCTCAAATCAGTCCACAAAACAATGTAGCAAACCCGGAATACAATTCAAACATCAAACACTTGTTTTTCGAACCAAGAACAACCCCCAAAAAGCCATTTCGGAGCAGCCCTTTAGCACAGTCCAAAACCGATGATTCCAACTCTTTTAACACACCTAATAGCTTCCAAAACAACCCTTATACATAGCCTAACCACCAGCCCACATTTTCTCACACAAAACACCCCCAAAATTCAACATTTCAACACTCTAAAACCTCCCTAAAACCCAATTTCGGGAACACCATGAAACCATGTAAAAATCGGATATGTTGAACCTTATAGATAGTAAACAACTCATATAACATTAATAAATCAAAAGCTTTAGTTTAAGACAATAAAGATGACATTTTTAGTCTAAACTTTCAAAATACCAAAATACAAAATCATGGGTTTTAATGAAATCTAAGAGTACTAGCATGTAGAGGAAAGAGAGGACAAGTCGAATATATGTTTACCTTTCGAAAATCACCAAGGATGAGGAAGAAAGATGATGAAATAGTAACAAGAGGTAAGCTTCTCCTCTTGTCGTGGGTTTTGCTTTGAAGAAGAAGATGATGGGGTTTTTGGGTTTATTTGAATTATAAGGTAATACAAAAAATGGGTTTTATTTGATATTTACACAAATGCCATTAATAAATGGCTATTGGGCTTGGGTTAAAAATTGGGTCCAACACCTTTGTTTTATTTGTAAACAAAACCCGAACCATTATTTAATTTATTTAAATTATAAAACCGAACCCGAATAATATTAAAACATTATTTTCACCCGACCCCTAAACCCGGGTGTTACAACTCTCCCCTACTTAAGGAATTTTTGTCCCCGAAATTTATCAAACCGGAAGAGTCACTGACACATGCTCCTCCGCACTTTCTCTCACCACAACATACTTTCCAACTCGGTAGACTCACCACACAACATTTGCTATCTGACCTTAAGATCTCAACTGATTCTTCAAGGCATGTCGACTTCAAACTCAACTCGATCTCTTCTACAAACATAGTACAGAACAGGTCTGACTCATACTCCCGAATTATAGATACACAGACACATCACAAGACTCTTTCTAACACTAGTGTTAACTGCAACAAACAAACAACAGAACTAGCCCGATTCACAACCTCATACAACATTGTTCGAACACCTGACTCGTAACCTCCTCTAGCTGACCATCTGACTTCAACAGGTAACCAAACACTATTGTAGACGTCTTCAAAAATCTAGTCGAAAACTCGAATCTCTATCGGCCACTATTGATCTCAAGACACTGTACAATTCACACTCTTGCTAAGGCACAACTCCGCCATCTTACCCACGGTACATGTAACGTGAACGTTTATAAAATGATTACACTCGGTGCAACTATCTTCGTTTACATCGGCTAAACTCTCCCGTAAGAAAAAAAAGGCGAACCGGACACAAAGTCCCTCAAATCTATTCCCCACTTTCATTAAGAATCTTCCACGGATGTAACAAACTTGAAGAAACTGATGCTCGGTCTTGACACGCTGGCAAAATATACACCTACTCTCATACTGAACCACATTATCCATCAACTCAATCCAGAAGTACTCATCTTCAACCCGCAATATGTATTCATACTATCCTGATGCAATACAAATAAACTGTCGTGTGCTTCGGCCACAATAATACGTCTCAAAACACTATGTCAATCGGTACAACTATTCTGTCTCTAAAAATACAAACTCTATCATCTCTGAAACTGTAATCTGAAGGCCTTCCTTCCGCTATGTCTTGCACGTGAGGTGCCAAGAACCTGTCTTGCAACTATTTCTCTTCAAGCATTCTGACTCAATGTAGGTTCAACATGAAACTCGGCCACAAGAATACTATCATTTGGTAAACTGAATCCAACAATTACATCCCACAACTCAACTATTAATCTAACAACAAATACAACTAGAAGCACTGGTTACTACGTCAACTCTCTTCGGATGGTACTCAATCTTGATATTACAGTCTTCAAGCATTTTTAACAACTCACGGTGTTCAAGCTGCAACCCTTCCTAAGTCGTCTAATATTTCAAGCTCTGATGATCTGTACATATACACTGTGCATTTCTTACTATACAAGCTTTGTCTCTAAGTCTTCGAAGCAAATACAACTGTAATTAACTCTATGTCTCATATCGGATAACTCTTCTCTCGGCCCTTCAACTATCTCAATGAATAAGCTACAATCTTCTGTATTGCATAAGCACACAACCTAACTCTACATGTAACGCATCACTATGGTTCACAAACTCTTTCTCTGACATGACTGGATCAAAGTCGAAGCGTTCATCAAAGTTTCTTTAACTTTCTCAAGGGCTCATTGTCTCGCATCTAACCATACAAACTGAACATTCTTCTGTAACAATCTGTCAAGGGGCAGCTATCTTCAAAGGATCATTTACAAACCTTCGATAGTAACACTGCTAAACCTAGGAGCTATAGATACCTGTCACAGTCTTCAAATTCTTCCCACTCACATCTTCTTCTGTCTACTTAGGATTTACCCTGATACACTCGGCTAACCACATGTCCTAGGAGAACATCTTCCTTAACTCGGAGCTCACGCTTGCACAACTTGGCCTACAATCTGCAACTCTAACTTCAAAGCTTGTCATGGTCTTCTTCGGTACATGAATATACCTATGTATCATCTAAAAGAGCTACTACAAACTGATCAAGGACTTAGGAAAACATTCTGCTCAACATCTCTATAAAAGTAGCTAACACACTAGTCGAACAAAATGGCATAACCCAAAACTCAAAGTGTCCACATCTGCCCCAAAAGCTGTCTTCGGTACTTCAACTTTTCTCACTTTCAACTGGTAGTAAACGGATCTCAAACTAATCTTCGAAAAGACTGAAGCACACACTAACTAATCAACAAGTCACTGATGCTCGGAAACGGATACTACTTCTTCACTGTCAATTGTCTCAACTATCTAAAATCTAAACACATTCTTGTATTGTCATCTCTCTTCTTCACAAGTGGTACTGTCATACTCTAAGATGATGTACTAGGCCTAGTCAATCTAAGGTCTAACAAATCTCGAAGTTGATTCTTCAACACTCTCGATTCTGTCGGGAATCATAAGATACAGAGCAAACAAAACATGAGCAACTCGGAGACGGTATCAATAACAAACTCTTCTTCCCTAACAAGGGACAAACCGGGTAATTCTTGCCAACAATTTTAGGAAAATACAACATATTCTAACAGTCTGCGGTCTAATCCTCATTCAAAAATCAAATCCATCACATTTGCTAGGCAAGCCTGTCAACTAACTCAATCAATCTTTGACCTCTAAGGCTGGATCAACATTCGATACAAAATCCACATTCCCACCTACCATTACAATCTCATAGTCATCCGCAAGCTTTAAGAAAACTTTCATTGTCTCAAAGTCTACCCTAACTCTATGTTCGACAAGCCAATTCATGCACTGATTCACATCAAAATCGAAAAAGGCAATTCCATCGCATCTACTGGAAACATGTGCTCCTGAACCATCAACAAACATCCCTTGTACATCCTCCCAACCACAATCGTATCCTCGAAGGAGCTAGTAACACTAACACCTACTCCTAGTACCTCACAAGGTAGATTCAACAACTTCGCATGCTCACTCAAAATATACGGACGCGTAGCTCCAGAATCTATCAGAAAAACAAGCTCAATGACTGTATCGAGGAATTACTTGCTATAATATCGACATCATTCCGAAGCCAACTCTTAGGTCTTCACTTCTATTACCATCTCATGTCAAGGTCGGTCACATTGTTCTCCCTCAACAGAAACCAACTCATGTGCCTGTTGACCCAAACTGACAAACTGCACTCCAACTCTGGTACGGTCATACTGCCCTGAACTAAAGCGATGAACTCTCTCATCATTCACATCCTCTAAAACCTCAGATTCACGATTTCCAGCTCTAGGCCCACGCCTCGGCCTCAAACTTACCAAAGACAACAATACAATAATAAACAAAACACACAAACAAGAATATTTAGGGTTAGCAAGAGCAAGGGTCCAAGGTGCTCAAGTATATTTCTTTACAAAAATCTTTTCAAATAAGTAATAGTAGCAATGGGAAATTCGACACTACGCTTCAACACAACCATCATGCCAACACATGCTTTCAAACACCGTACTAACAAGAAACATCAAGCGTACATGACAAAACATTCACCGAGACATAACAACAACATAACACATCAAACTTACCTCACTTACCTACCCGAGGTCTCGGAAACCTCAGGCTCTGATACCAATAAATGTAACCCCCTCGTCCCGGTCTGGCCGAATGACCGATTTGAGTGGGCCACACGGGGAAAACCGAGTGAAACCCGTTAAGGTTCCCCTCGGTTAGCAACCCTATTTTTTCATTTTAAAACTTGTCTAGAGGAGTATTAAATCCTAAGTGATCATACAGCGGAACAGCATACACGAAACAATCAAGCGAACCCAAACCAACATTTAACAGCCAAATTTTTGACTTAAACTGCAGGCGGTATCGATACTCCCAAGGAGGGTATCGATACGCATTGATCAAGGTCAACACTCAGAGTCAACGTAGAAGTCCGTATCGATACAGCCCTCGAGCGTATCGATACGCCCCTCCAACGGTCAACTCCCCACGGTCAACGCTAAGGAGACCGTATCGATACACCAGAGGCCCGTATCGATACCGAAATGGACAGTAGCTCCAGTGACCAAAAAGGTATCGATACGCTCCCTCGCGTATCGAAACACAAGGCCTGAATCAAGAAGGCTGTATCGATACGGGACCAACCGTATCGATACCTCTGCTCTGCAAAACTTCCAAACTTAACTAAAACGAACAAGACTCGACCCTAATTGCATTTTAGGACTTCCCTAAACCCCAACAAGCAGTCATACAACATTATCAGATCAATGCTTAACCATACAAGCACCCAACAAGTACACACATTAAGGAAATCGTGCTATTGATCAAAGATGACATTTGAGCATTCAAAGAAGGCAAACAAGCAATTAAGGTCTCATGCTTCAGCGTACATACACTTAGGCATTCTCACAAGGCACATGACCAACACACAAGGTAAGCAATTTAGACATGGTTTATAAATCCATCAACATAAGGCGTTAACACATAAAACCAACGCAACAGAGTCTAGATACAAGCTCCTAAAACACGTGGCATTTCCCATTGCTATACTACTACATTATTTAATAAATCATACTTGAGCAAACTACCACACGCTTGGACGCCCTTTTCTTGCTCCTTGCTAACTCCAAGCTAAAGATCTGCATTGTCGGAAAAGGGAGAGCGTAAGCATAAAGCTTAGTGAGCGGAGCTCAAAAACATAACTACCACAATGCAGGGTTCAAAGCTTTCTTTAAAAGTAAAAGACCAACACATACAAGTCATCCAACGACCTAATCCTTCTACTAACATACAAGTTCAACCAAAGGTCAACCATATAGATATTTATCATGACATGATCTTAGATTAAAGCAAAACAATATAAATGAATGATATAGTGAGATACAACATGAGCAACACATGGCATGCACAAGCATAACCAAAACATACACGGTGGGACTACACATCACCGTTTCGACTAGTAGTTTTCCAATGGGACTACACATCAAAGTACTCTTCTACTAGTCACTACCAGCGGGACTACACATCACCGGAGTCTTATACCACTCGCTACCGGCGGGACTACACATCACCGGAGCAACGACAACCATCACGTGAGGTTCGACACCAACCATGCAACACAACATACAATCACTATCATGCAACATGTACTCACTATATCATGCACAACCAAAACAAGTTGTAACAAAACCCACAATTTAGCATCACTTACTACTTACAATCTTACCAATCACAAATGGTCTTACTCACCATTTTCGTACATAACCTGCACCAACTTACACACATCTTGCAAGGCATATCAACAACACCATTATTATCATCATACAAATCAACGATTTAATAAATAGCAACATGCTTCCTCCCAAAGTATTGGAATTCCATGTATAACAAAAATATCATTTCAAGCAATGAAAAACAATGATAAAAGGGGAAATTTAAAGAGGCATTTCACATTAACTTACTCTTTGAGTTTAAATTACTTTCAAGCCCAAATATAAACCACTCTCAAAAATCATCTTTGAACCAAAACAATACTTGAAAACATTTCTACATCCACGTACTTGAACAAACCTTTGAAAATCAAATTAAAACATTAACCACTCACCTCACTTCCTTAAGCAAATCAAGCAAAGCCGACTCAAGCCTCCATGACTTCCGAAATCGATCCCGGAACTTTACCAACGCAAATCCTTGCTTCTAATCGCCCCAACACAAGTAAATTAACCTCAAATCAGTCCACAAAACAATGTAGCAAACCCGGAATACAATTCAAACATCAAACACTTGTTTTTCGAACCAAGAACAACCCCCAAAAAGCCATTTCCGAGCAGCCCTTTAGCACAGTCCAAAACCGATGATTCCAACTCTTTTAACACACCTAATAGCTTCCAAAACAACCCTTATACATAGCCTAACCACCATTCCACAATTTCTCACACAAAACACCCCCAAAATTCAACATTTCAACACTCTAAAACCTCCCTAAAACCCAATTTCGGGAACACCATAAAACCATGTAAAATTCAGATATGTTGAACCTTATAGATAGTAAACAACTCATATAACATTAATAAATCAAAAGCTTTAGTTTAAGACAACAAAGATGACATTTTTAGTCTAAACTTTCAAAATACCAAAATGCAAAATCATGGGTTTTAATGAAATCTAAGAGTACTAGCATGTAGAGGAAAGAGAGGACAAGTCGAATATATGTTTACCTTTCGAAAATCACCAAGGATGAGGAAGAAAGATGATGAAATAGTAACAAGAGGTAAGCTTCTCCTCTTGTCGTGGGTTTTGCTTTGAAGAAGAAGATGATGAGGTTTTTGGGTTTATTTGAATTATAAGGTAATACAAAAAATGAGTTTTATTTGATATTTACACAAATGCCATTAATGAATGGCTATTGGGCTTGGGTTAAAAATTGGGTCCAACACCTTTGTTTTATTTGTAAACAAAACTCGAACCATTATTTAATTTATTTAAATTATAAAACCGAACCCGAATAATATTAAAACATTATTTTCACCCGACCCCTAAACCTGGGTGTTACAACCTAGCCAGCAGACCGAACTGAACAGGTTACGCGGGAAAAACTGAAGCAAAACTCGCTAAGGTCTCACTCCGATTAGCAACCCTATTTTTTTATTTTATTTATCTTGTCCAAATGTCACGTTTAACCCTATGTGTAAGGGCAACCGGCGGAAAAGCGAACACAGATACGAACCGTGCAGAAGCATAAGGTAACTTAGCCTTACCAAGTAGTTATTAGTCAAGTTCCATGCACACGAGGCAAAACCGTCACAAAGGATGCATATAAACTCAACTAGGATGGCATACAAGCATTAGGGACTAAAACGTAACATTTGGAAACCTTCAAAGATTCCCTTTAACCGTTTTAACTACTTGCGTTTCGAAACATGACTACCCGTTTCGAAATGTGGGCTCTCATCCAAAAAGCAACATCAGGCTGTTTCGGAACAACCTCTCATGGTTCCGGAACAGGAGCCTCTAGTGGCAAATCATACTGAAACGACACCACCCCAGTTCCAATATGGGTGCCCTTGAAGCTTTGTCGTTCCGAAACCATATCAGACTTTCCGAAACGCTTGGACACAGATTGGCCCAAAAAGGCATTTCAGCATCTCTAAATGTTCCAAAACTTACCACGAAACATCACAAACCACATGGCAACTTATTATACAAAAAATCTAGAGGCAAAACACCCTAAAGACAAGCTTCAAACATGCATAAACACGGAAATGGATCTCAAACCCAAAAGCTTATAAGAACACTTTAGTTCAAAAACACCAACAAGTCAAAACACATAGCAATTAACCCAAGGTCATAACAAGCCTCAACATATCATTGTATCAACATTTAAAACATGTTAGCAACATTAACAATATCAAAACATAGGAGTTTGAACACCAACTCACTAACGTGGTCTAGCATTCCCATTGCCTAAGTATTATTACAACTATAAAAACCACACTTTAAGCTAGCAAAGAACTTCTCCCTTGCCCCGCTTACCTCCGAAGCTACTAACGATCTGCATTGTTGGAAAGGAGAGCGTAAGCTTAAAAGCTTAGTGAGCGGAGCTCTAAAGCACAACAACAATGCAGTTCAAAACATATATCTAGATTTAAAAGCAAAACCATTTAAGGAAGAAATGCAATAAAACAGAAGCATAAACGAAACATGGTATGCACATGCACAACCATTCCCGGTGGGACTACACATCACTGTACACAACAACTAACATATTTCCGGTGGGACTACACATCACCGTACACAACGACTAACCATCATGTGAGGCTTGGCATCAACTACGACAATACAACAACATTAAAACATGGATAAAAGCATTCCACAATCAACACCACAACACACATAAACATGAATGCCAACAATTAACCAAACGAGGCAAGAATAGACAAACTTACGTTTGGGTCTAGGTTAGCCTCTAAGGCTCCACTCAAACCCCAAAAAAACTTCGTTGAGCAATTTAAAGCTTCAAAACAATTTCCATTCACATGCTCAAAAACCCAAACAAGCTAACGATCCTCCTTCAAGCTTCTGCAACTTCACGGATTCTCGTCCGGAACTCCCAAATTGATTTCCCTTGTTTCTAAACAACCAAAAACAAAGCATTACTTCCCTACTATTCCATAAATTCACTGTCAAACATCAGTTCGCAAATCTATAACATTCTCTCAATGATTCAAAGCCAAAATCCGCCAAAATACCATCAAATCCGTTCTTAAACATAGCCCAGCAATAACCCATCAATTTAAACATCTAAAAAACTTCTAAATATACCTAAAAGCATCAATTCGAAGCTGGTAAACCATCAGTCTCATTTCCTCACATATTCAAACCGAAAACTTAAGAAATTTTACTCCAAACACCACTTCTAAGCATAGTTTCGGGTTTGGTTGATTAAAACCTCATTTCAACACTTTATCAACACCAAAATATGATTTACTACTAACCCAAAACGTTGTTTTCACCAAAAATCTTAAACCTTTCAAAAAAACCCTTTTTACCTAAATGTTGAAACTTGAGAAAAAATCTTCAAAACTTGAAAGAATAATGCTAAAAACAAGACTAGGATGAAGAGGGGAGTTAAAACAAGTGTTTACCTCTTTGAAATCTTCAAAAATGATGAAGCTTGGTGGAAAAGTGGGTGTGGCTATGGTTTGGAGGGTTTAACGTGAAAATGGGGTTTTAGGGAAGAAGATGAGATGATGACTTTTTAAAATATATTATTTTATTTAATTCAAAATTATCTCAAAACTCATTTTTCCCCATTTACTAAAAGACCCCTTTTTAAAATTCCCCCTTTCCTCTAAAGCTTTTATAGTTGGTAATTTAATTTTTTCCCAAATTGCCTAACCCGAACCAGCCTATCCAACTCGGATATCTCCCGTGCCCCAAACCCGGGCATTACAACTCTCCCCCACTTAAAGAATTTCGTCCTCGAAATTACCTGACGGAAAGAGAGACATAAACTGTTTCTCCCTGTCTTCTCTTCTCTTCCAAGCAGCCTCTTCCGCACCTCGGTATCTCCTCAAAACTTTGACTAACTCGATAGATCTCCCACGCAAAACTTTTCTATCTGTTGCAAGATTTTCAACCGGCTCTTCATCATACGACATGTATGGGTTCAACTCAATCTCTTCCACTGGCCTTACATGAGATGGATTCGATCTATACTTCCGAAGCATCGAAACATGGAACACATCATGAATCTTCTCTAACTCTGTTGACAGTCTCAATCTATAAGCAACAAGACCAATCCTCTTAACTACCTCGTAAGGACCAATGAACCTCGGGCTTAACTTACCCTTCTTCCCAAACCTCATAACCTTCTTCCAAGGTAAGACTTTAAAAAACACTTTGTCGCCGACAACATACTCTATCTCATTTCTTTTCAAATTGGCATACGATTTTTGCTGGTCTGAAGCTGCCTTTAAGCGATCACAGATCATTTTTACCTTCTCGGTGGTGCCCTTGAGCAAATCTGACATCGATACAAGCTTCTATCCGGCCTCGGCCCAACAAATAGGTGTTCTACACTTCCTACCATACAGAGCCTCATACGGTGCCATCTAAATACTAGCCCGATAACTGTTATTGTACGCAAACTCTACTAACGGTAGGTGTTTCTCCCAAGAACCCTGAAAGTCGATGATGCAACATCTCAACATGTCCTCTAACACCTGAATCACTCTCTCTAACTGACCATCTGATTGTGGGTGATACGAAGTGCTGAAGTTTAACCAAGTACCCAAAGCACGATGCAAACACTCCCAAAATCTAGCTATAAACCTCAGATCTCGGTATGATACGATCGACTTCGGTACCCCATGCAATCTCACTATCTCACTGATGTACAAATTGACCAACTTATCTAAGGTGTAGGTAGTATGAACATGTATGAAATGGGCACACTTAGTGAATCTTTCGACTATCACCCACACTGAATTCTTCTTCGAAGGAGTCAACGGTAATCCCGACACAAAGTCCATGGTAATACGTTCCCACTTCCATTCCGGAATCTTCAACGGCTGTAACAAATCTAAAGGAAACTGATGCTCGGCCTTAACTCGTTGACATACCATACACTTACTCACAAACTCTGCCACATCTTTCTTCAACCCAATCTAGTAACACTACTCTTTTAACCCATGATACATCTTCATACTACCCGGATGCATAGCAAAAGGAATGTTATGTGCTTCATTCAAGATAGTACGCCTTAACTCGCATCTTTTGGAACTACTATCCTATCCTTGAAGCATAGGATCTCATTCTCGCCAAAGCAGAAATCTGTGGGTCTACCCCCGGCTATATCTTGCACGTGAGGTGCCAACGACCCGTCTTGCAACTATTTCTCTCGAATCAACTGAACCAACGGAGGTTTAACATGTAGCTCGACTATCAAATCGCCATCCCGTGACACACTCAATCTTGAGAACATAGCTCGCAACTCAACTGCCACTCAAGGCATCGGCCACTACGTTTGCCTTACCCGGGTGGTACTCTATTGTAAGGTCATAGTTCTTAAGGAGCTCTATCCACCTACGTTGCCTAAGGTTCATCTCTCTCTGAGTCATCAAGTATTTCAAACTCTTGTGATCGGTATAAACTGTGCACTTCTCACCATAAAGGTGGTGTCTCCAAATCTTCAAAGCAAACACTACTGCGGCTAACTCTATATCATGAGTGGGTTAGTTCTTCTCGTGAACCTTCAACTGTCTCGAAGCATAAGCTACAACCTTACCCTCTTGCATAAGCACACAACCTAAACCTACATATGATGCATCACTGTAAATCACAAACTCTTTCCCGGTTCAGGCTGAATCAAAATAAGAGCTTCGGTCAAAGCTTTCTTCAACTTCTCAAACGCTTGTTGTTTTGCATTTGACCACTCATATGGAACATTCTTCTGAAGCAATTTAGTTAGGGGTGCCGCAATCTTCGAAAATCCCTCGACAAATCTTCGATAATACCCCGCCAAGTCTAGGAAACTACGGATTTCGGTCACTGACTTCAGTTGCTTCCAATTCATTATGGCTTCTATCTTCTTGGGGTCTACACTAATTCCATTGGCTGAGATCACATGACCTAAGAAGACTACCTCCCTAATCCAAAACTCGCATTTACTTAACTTGGCATACAACTGATTTTCAAGCAAAGTCTGAAGCACTAGCCGCAAATGCTCATCATACTCTTCCTCAGTCCTGGAGTACACTAAGATATCATCTATGAACACTACCACAAACCTATCCAAAAACTCATGGAACACTCGATTCATCATATCCATAAATGCAGCTGGAGCATTAGTCAAACCGAAAGGCATTACCAAGAACTCATAGTGCCCATAACGTGTTCGGAAGGCTATCTTCGGTATGTCCACATCCTTTACCTTCAACTGATAGTAACCCAATCTCAAATCAATCTTCAAAAACACTGAAGCACCTCTCAACATATCAAGCAAGTCATCTATCTTCGGCAAATGGTACTTGTTCTTCACTGTTACCTTGTTCATCTGCCTATAGTCTATACACATCCTCATACTATCGTCCTTTTTCTTCACAAACAAGACCGAAGCACCACACGGAGAAATACTAGGCCTAATGAAACCTCTATTTGATAGTTCCTGAAGCTATGTCTTCAACTCTTTCGGTGCCATTCTATACGGAGCAATAGACATGGGTGCAGAATCGGAATACGTCTCAATATCAAACTCAACTTCCCTATATGGAGGCAAACCCGGCAACTCTTCCAGAAAAACATTTAGAAAATCACAAATTGTTCTGATGTCTTGCGGTCTAACCTCACTCATATTCGGATTCATCACATAAGCCAAATACGCCTGACAACCCGAATCCATCAATCTCTAAGCTTCTAAAGTAGAAACAACATTGGACAAGAATTTAATGTTCTCGCCAACCATTACAACTTCAAAATCATCCGTAAGCCTCAAGAAGACTCTCTTGGTCTCAAAGTCTACCCTAGCTCTATGCTCTACGAGCCAATCCATGCCCAAAATCATATCAAAACCATAGAACAACAATTCCATCATGTCAACCAGAAACACATGGCCCTGAATCATCAAAGGACACCTCATATACATCTTCCTAACTACCACGGTCTTACCGAAAGAACTAGTAACATTTACACCTATTTCTAACCACTCATACGATAAACCTAGGGACCTTGCATGTTCACCTAAAATGTACGAATGTGTCAAACCTGAATCTATCAAATAAAGCAAAGTCAAAGACTATAACAAGAAATTACCTACGATGACATCCGTGTCATTCCCAGCCTCTCACTGTGCATACACCCTAGCTGGTCCTCCACCCTCGGGCTGAACTGCAACTACATGAGCTAAGTTCCTCTGACCATCGTTCCTCGGTTGAAAATTACCTCGACCGCGCCCACGGCCTCTCTGATGCTCAAACCCCCTAGCTGGAGCCTGTCCGCCCCTAGCCGGGTGTAGACAGTTACGCCTCAAATGATCTTGGGAACCACAGTTCCAACATACCCCAAAGGTACCCATACACTCGCCTAGATGATGTCTCCTGCATCTGATGCACTCAAGAGTGTAAACGACAGCCCCTTGGCTCTGATGGCCCCGTCCATGGCTACCGCCCCTATGTCTCGAATCGGGCTGGTACCTTCTATCTTTGTGCCTCTTGGCATGATCTTTGTCCCAATCCGCATGTCTCTTCCTGGAATCAGACCCACTAGCACGAACGCTTGAGCATAAATTCTGCTCAATATCATTGGCTCTAGAGACCAAAACATCAAACTCGGTGTAATCAGAAGCGAGTATATAAGTCTTCACATCCCTAGTCAAACCATAACGGAAATGCTCACACCGTTCCCTCTCACTGGGAACCAACTCATGAGCATACTGGCTCAACCTCACAAACTGAACCTCATACTCTAACACCGTCTTACTACCCTGAACCAAGGCCATAAATTCTCTTTTCTTTTCATCCTGGTATCGGACTCCAAGATACTTCTTAAAGGTTGTTATGAAGAATTCCCAAGTGACATCCGCTTCCGCCATACCCGAAGTAACGATAGTACACCAAGTATACGCATCTCTCTGAAGCAAAGAGACGACACAACCCAACTTACGAGTGTCTGAGCACTCCATCTAGCCTAAGATTCATGTAGTGCTCTCGAGCCAAGCCTCTGAACCCTCGGGAGTCAAACCACAGAACTCAACTCCACCCAAGCTACGAAGTCTCTCAAGGGGTAAACCAGTCCTCGCACCCTGAGGTGGTGCTGCAGCATGTATACCGGCTAAAGCTGTCTGAAAAGCCCCGGCTATAGTCTGAATCAAATGAGTCATGTCCGCGCCTGCTAAACCCTGACCAGCCTGAGCTCCATTACCCCCAACATTCGCCCCATCCTGAGGTCCATTACCATCACATCCAACATTCGCACCGACCTGAGGTACATTATCTCTGACATCCACCCCATTACCATCGGGAGCAGGAGGAACATGAGGCACATCCTCGGGTGCTTGGTCACCCGCTCTAGGCCGTCCTCTCGGTCTTACCATAACAAAGATAAAATCTAAACAATAAACACATCACACACAAGAAAACATTGGGTTAGTAAGGGCAAGGATCCAAGTGCTCAAGCTCTTTTAAATCGAAACCATTTTCTAATAATAACACCTAGCAATGGGAACACTCGACTAAACTTCAACCAACAATGAGAACGAGAAAACATGCTTCCACACATCGTGCAATGGCAAACAAACCAAACAAACCAACTTACCTGACTTACCTTCCCGAGAGACCTCGTAACTGAGGCTCTGATACCACCAAATGTAACCCCCTCGTCCCGACCTAGCCAGCAGACCGAGCCGAACGGGTTACACGGGGAAAACCGAAGCAAAACCCGTTAAGGCCTCACTCCGATTAGCAACCCTATTTTTTCATTTTATTAATCTTATCTAAATGTCACATTTAACCCTATGTGTAATCGCAACCAGCGAAAAAGCGAACACGGATACGAACTGAGCAGAAGCATAAGGTAACTTAGCCTTACCAAGTAGTTATTAGTCAAGTTCCATGCACACGAGGCAAAACCATCACAGATGATGCATATAAACTCAACCAGGAAGGCATACAAGCATTAGGGACTAAAACGTAACATATGGAAACCTTCAAAGATGCCCTTTAACCATTTTAACTACATACGTTTCGAAACGTGGGCTCTCATCCAAAAAGTAACATTAGGCCATTCCGAAACGGTCCCTCATGGTTCCGGAACAGGAGCTTCTAGTGGAAAATCGTACCGAAACGGCACCACCCCCGTTCCGATACGGGTGCCCCTGAAGCTTGGTTGTTCTGAAACCATATCAGACGTTCCGAAACGCCTAGACACAGATTGGCCCGAAAATGCATTTCGGCATCTCCAAACGTTCCCAAACTTACCCCGAAACATCACAAACCACATGGCAACTTATTATACAAACAATCTAGAGGCAAAACACCCTAAAGACAAGCTTCAAACATGCATACACACAGAAATGGATCTCAAACCCAAAAGCTCATAAGAACACTTTAGTTCAAAAACACCAACAAGTCAAAACACATAGCAATTAACCCAAGGCCATAACAAGCATCAACATATCATGATATCAACATTTAAAACATGTTAGCAACATTAACAATAGCCAAACATAGGAGTTTGAACACCAACTCCCTAACGTGGTCTAGCATTCTCATTGCCTAAGTATTATTACAACTATAAAAATCATACTTTAAGCTAGTAAAGAACTCCAAGAACTTCTCCCTTGCCCCGCTTACCTCCGAAGCTACTAACGATCTGCATTGTTGGAAAGGAGAGCGTAAGTTTAAAAGCTTAGTGAGCGGAGCTCTAAAGCACAACAACAATGCAGTTCAAAACATATATCAAGATTTAAAAGCAAAACCATTTAAGGAAGAAATGCAATAAAACGGAAGCATAAACGAAACATGGTATGCACATGCACAACCATTCCCGATGGGACTACACATCACCATACACAACAACTAGTATATTTCTGGTGCGACTACACATCACCATACTCATCTACTAGTCACTTCCGGTGGGACTACACATCACCGTACACAATGAATAACCATCACGTGAGGCTTGACATCAACTACGACAATACAACAACATTAAAACGGGGATAAAAGAATTCTGTAATCAACACCACAACACACATAATCACGAACGCCAACAATTAACCAAACAAGGCAAGAATAGACAAACTTACGTTTGGGTCTAGGTTAGCCTCTAAGGCTCCACCTAAACCCCAAGAAAACTTCATTGAACAATTTAAAGCTTCAAAACAATTTCCACTCACCTGCTCAAAAACCCAAACAAGCTAACGATCCTCCTTCAAGCTTCCGCAACTTTACGGATTCTCGTCCGGAACTCCCAAATTGATTTCCCCTATTTCTAAACAACAAAAAACAAAGCATTACTCCCCTACTCTTCCATAAATTCACTGTCAAACATCAGTTCACAAATCTATAACATTCTCTCAACGATTCAAAGCCAAAATCCACCAAAATACCATCAAATCCGTTCTTAAGCATAGCCCAGCAATAACCCATCAATTTAAACATCCAAAAAAACTCCTAAATATACCTAAAAGCATCAATTCGAAGCTGTTAAACCATCAGGTCTCATTTCCCCACATATTCAAACCGAAAACTTAAGAAATTTCACTCCAAACACCACTTCTAAGCATAGTTTCGGGTTTGGTTGATTAAAACCTCATTTCAACACTTTATCAACACCAAAATATGATTTACTACTAACCCAAAACGTTGTTTTCACCAAAAAGCTTAAACCTTTCAAAAACCCTCCTTTTACTCAAATGTTGAAACTTGAGAAAAAAAAATCTTCAAAACTTGAAAGAATAATGCTAAAAACAAGACTAGGATGAAGAGGGGAGTAAAACTAAGTGTTTACCTCTTTGAAATCTTCAAAAATGACGAAGCTTGGTGGAAAAGTAGGTGTGACTATGGTTTGGAGGGTTTAACGTGAAAATGGGGTTTTGCGGAAGAAGATGGGATGATGACTTTTTGAAATATATTATTTTATTTAATTCAAAATTATCTCAAAACTCATTTTCCCCATTTATCAAAAGATCCCTTTTTAAAATTTCCTCTTTCCTCTAAAGCTTTTAAAGTTGGTAATTTAAATTGTTTTCCCTTCGTTCAGAATTTTGAGTTTATTAACACATAAACCCTCCTACTCTCTTCCTTGTCACTTTTTTCCACACCCTAAGCCCAACTAGACCATTCTCAAGCCCAAATTATACTTGTCTTAACCCAAATACTCAAATTATCCTTACCCATTATGAAACGCACGATACCGAATCAATATTAATTTGTTGACTCAAAAATGTGGGTTGTTACAACTCAAATAACATCTCAATGCTCAATGAATCTACAACTTCAGAAATCTAGATCACTGTAAGAAAAATGTAATAGCTTTGCAATAGTTTATTTGATATATTTAGTTGTGTAGTTATTGTTGCAATAACTTTCTAATAAATTTTATCGGGTACACTGTATATGTATTATTGAATTTTATTACTTTATTTAAACATTTTGATCTCAAAACCATGACACCCAAAATTAAATATTTCGACCATGCACAAACCCAAGCCCCAAACGCGTGGGCTCCTCCTCTAATCCCGCAAGTCCCCACAAACAACAAAAGGAAGTGGACCCACCCTTTCCGAAGTCGGTGTCTGTTACTTGCTGCTATTCCATAGCCCATAGGTCCCCATTTGGATAACCGTCAAGTTTATCGGTTTCACTGCCAGTGCAACCGCCAACCAAGTAAGAAATGTCTTAGACACGTGTCGCAAAACTAGCGAGCCACACAGACTTCCACGAAGAAACAATTGTCGCTGTACTTTTATTAAAACGGGTGGGATTCCTCCTCATAGTCATTCACTCCTTACATAGCGAAAAACCCTTTTGAGAGCGTTCTTTTGTCTTTGTTTGTATAAACTCTACTGTTTGATTGTTCCTTCTTCGTTTTATTGGGACAAGAGAGAAAACAAAAAAAATGGGTGTTCTGGATCATGTTTCTGATCTGTTTGACTGTTCTCACGGCAGTTCCAAGCTCAAGAAGAAACGTAAGCAGTTGCAGGTATATCTCCTTATGTAGATCAAGAAATCTGCTGTTTCTGTTCTTTTCCTTTAAACTTCTTCCCCCCTTCCTTTGTTCTTATAGGATGATTAGATTTTAGCTGGTCTGGGGGTCGGATCGGATCTACCCATCAGTATGCTTAAAGTTTATGTTCTTTTTATGGGATTAGATTTAGCTGGTCTGAGAAATCTACCCATCAGTATGCTAAGAGTTTATGTTCTTTTTATGCGTAGAGTTTAGTGACTCAGCGCTATAGTTTTTAACTTGCTTGTTCTAAAAAATGGCCCAAAGAGGAAAACTCCATTGAATTTGCAACCAAGGAATGGAAACAAAGGCTAAAACTAGTTTTCCAGTCATTTTTTATTTTTGAAAATGAAAATATATATTTGATACAATCTTAATTTAGTTTAGTTTCATTGGCATCTCTTGAGTTGTATTTGAATATAAAAGATTCTTAGATTTATTTTAATGCCAGTTGGTTCTTCTATCTGTCATAATTATTTATTGCTACATTATTGTTTCTGTCTCGTAGTTAGTCAAGTTTACTTTGTTGTTACTTATTGTTTGTTTAGAAGACTTCAAAATTGAATCTTACTAAATGACATAGTATTATTCAAATTGGGTATGAGTAATAATACTGGTAGAAAATTCGTTTAATCATTGTTTTATTCGCTCTAACATGTTGAGTTTTAAATATTATTTGGTTACCTAATTTTAGAATATTATTAGTCAATCAAAAATAATTTAAAAATAAAAGTAAAATGTTGGAGCCCGATGTGTCTATTCAAAATATCTTACATCAAACGACAAAACACCATAGATACGTTTGTGGTTATCCGTTTTTGTCATGTTCCGACAAGCGGTACTTTGCTGTGAAAATGTCACTAAAAGGAATGATCAAACCAACTGAAAGTGTAACCTTTTTTTTGTTTCTCAGACGGTGGAGATTAAGGTAAAAATGGACTGCGAAGGATGCGAGCGCAAAGTGAAGAAATCAGTGGAAGGGATGAAAGGCGTGACGCAGGTGGACGTGGAGCGCAAGGCCAACAAGCTGACGGTCGTTGGATACGTGGAGCCGTCGAAGGTGGTCGCACGCGTGGCGCACCGGACGGGGAAGAAGGTGGAGCTATGGCCCTACGTGCCATATGACGTGGTGGCTCACCCTTACGCCCCTGGGGTTTACGATAAGAAGGCACCGGCTGGGTACGTTCGGAACACCCAGGACCCGCAGGGGTCGTATCTCGCTCGTGCTAGCTCCACCGAAGTTAGATACACCACTGCTTTTAGCGACGAAAACCCTGCCGCTTGTTCTGTTATGTGACTGATGGAGATGAACTAAAGAGAGAGAATGTAAACAAAAAGTTGATACCAACATATTTTGTTTTGGTAGTGAATCGATATGTGTGAGGATTTGGTTTGTTATGTTTGGATCCAATTTCTATTTTTATTAATAAGGTTTTTTTAACGTCGCTGTAAGTTTTAAAATTGTTCCATAAACGTATAATAATAACATACCGTTGTAAAGATAAATTGAGTTGTTATAAAAAATTCAATCAAGTCAGAGTTAAATTTTTTTTTTGACTTAAACAACTTCAGGGGATTATGTGCTATGGACAGACTCGTTTCTGAAATTTTGGTGGCCCATGGTCGAACTTAAAAAATAAGCCTCTAATAAAGGGTGAGCGTTCGATCGAGTTAAATTGAGTAAAAAACCTTCAAGTTATGCGAGTTTACGAGTCCTTACGACTCTAACTTAAAAATTTATCTACTAAATACTAAAATTTTGAGTTATTAGAATTTTTAATTTACAACTCAAAATTTTTTTTTGAATTTTTTTTCGAGTCAAGACGAGTCGAGTCGAAAAAAGAAATTTTTTCGAGTCGAGTGGAGTTTTACTCTCCATTTCCCCTAATAACGAGTATTGGAAAAAATAAAATTTAAAATTAGACCCTTAGTAACAAGTGATATATAAAAAATGGGCATGTATTAACAAATTTTGAAGAAAAAAAAATAAATTTTAAGAGTATTCTTGTAATAACAAATATAGGAAAAAAAATGAGAATCTAATAACAAGTATTGAAAAATTAAAATTTAAAAGTATGCATGTAATAACATATATTAGGGAAAATAGACCATAAATAACAAGTATTGAAAAAAATGGACTCGTAATAACAAGTATCGAAAAAATAAAATTTAAGAGTATGACGCTAATAACAAATATTAGAAAAGATAGGCCCCTAGTAACAAGTATTGAAAAATTGTCCTCATAATAACAAGTATTAAAAAAATTATACCATAATAACAAGTATTGAAATAACAATAAATAAAAAAAATAGGCCCCTGATTACAAGTATTCAAAAAAATGAGCCTATAATAACAAGTATTAAAATAATTATACCCCTAATAAAAAATATCAAAAAAAAATTAAATTAAAAAATAGAACTCTAATAACAATTATTAAAAAATCAAATTTTAAATAATAAATATTAAAAAAAGATTAAACCTTAACTATAAATATTAGAAAAAATAAGCCCTGGGTAGGGTAGGGGCGCTGCCCATGTCCATGGACGACTCTGGCTATGGAGCAATGTTTCATTCGATGGCCTAAAAAATAAAATCAACACACAAATTTTGCATAGAACCTTGAGGACAAGGTTCTGTTTACAGGAGGGAGTAAATTGTCAGGAATTTTACATGCAATTTCACTTAAATGAGTATTAGAAGAAAACAGAGGAATAAGATTGAAAAGAAAAAAAGGTTACAGTAGAGAGCACTGAACTTGGAGAGGAATAGCCGCAGCCAAAATGTTTACAAAATACTTGACTAACCTAGCCTAGGTTTTCTCAATCCTATTTATACCAGTACTATTATAATATAATTAAAATAATAACCGGTAATTCTGTAATTTACTCTGGTGGTCCCTTTAGCATCTCTTGGCATAACATCACTCAATCCCTTGCTCATAACAAAAAGTCATATTTATAACTCAAGAATTTTTCGAGTTGACTCAATTTTATAAAATTCAAGTCAAGTTTCTGTTTAAACTTAATTATAAATATTTATAATATTATGATAATATTTAATTCAAATTTAAATGGTTTTCTATAACTATATACAATACATATATATTTTTTCATGGTTATATATATATATATATATATATATATATATATATATATATCAGACAAAATTGACAAGCTCAACTCGAATTTGAAAACTAATCAACTAATTACTAAATTTTTTTAAGTTATTCAAGTTATTTGAATTTCTATTTTATAAATCACTTTATTTAAAAAATTTCGAGTCATGTCGACTTTATGAAATTACGGATTGAGTCAATTTTCAAACACCCCTAATCTTAAGGGTAGGGGTAGACAAAACTCGACTCGACTCGAAAAAACTGAATAATTCAACTCGATTCAATGCGGAAGTACTCGACTCATCTTGAATCAACTCTTAATTTTATAAATTTGACTTGACAAAAAAAATTCAAATAAAATCCGAGTCATAAAATGGAAATTTTAATATCCCGAAAAACTTGAAATTTTTAGTAATTAGTGGATCGGTTTTTAGATTCAAGTCAAGTCTCTCAATTCTTTGGATCCCTTACATGTTTTTTTATCTTTGGATGAGTGAAGTGGATGACTCGGATTAACTCCTTACTTTTTTTCCCAAGTGATAATCTTCACATATCATACTATTAATCTCAGTTATTTATTTCACCCATCCAAGGATTAAAAAAATGTGTAAAACTTAAAAACTCTTACGTCGTGTGAATGGATCCTATCTCTATACACACACATATACATATGAAGAAATGTATATGTATTGTATATAGTTATAGAAAAATGTTTAAATTGGAACTATAACATTATAAATGTTTAAAGTTAAATTTGAATAGAAACCCGAACAACTAACTCGAATTGACTCAAATCGAAAAAAATTAAATAAATTTTGAGTTATAAAATAAGACTCTTCAACTAAACTAACTCAAAAATTTTCGACTAGAATCAATCGAATGTCCACCTCCACACAGGTACCATAGGACCCCTTTAAAATGCTAAAAGTTTCTTTAAATTATACTCAAATTCATCTATGGAATTTTTAATCATGTGTCAAGAGAAGAAATTTTAGCACGAAGAGCAAAAATTTCATCCAACTCTATAACTCTCGAAGCATCTCTAGAAATAGGATATTGATAATCATGCTGAGAATATCTCTCCAAAATACCAACCACCTCTTTGTAAGTGCAATCCAGCAAAGGTCCATTGGGTGATATGTCGATAAGATTCCTCGTTTGTGAATTTAGACCAGTATAGAAAATCTCAATCCGTGTCTCTTTTTTAAATGTCGTGCATGGGGCAACGTCGAAACAATAATTTATAACGTTCCCATGTGGTAGGAAGACTCTCATCATCAGCTGACGATAAGATGTAATTTCAATTCTCAGATGAGCATTCATAGTTGGCGAGTTAAATCTCCAAACAAATTCTGTTGCCAATAAATTCCAAGATGTGATAGATTCAGTAAGAAGTCTATGAAACCATGTACACGCTCTTCCATGCAAAGAATAAAAAAATAATTGCATATATAATGCATCATAAGAATAGCTTGTTGACTAAAAGATGCGAAAAAAGAGAGAACAGATTTGAGATGTTCTCTTGCGTCTTCATTGGGAAATCCAACATATTTCCTATTAAAATTCAGCAATTGAAACATGACTAGTTTGAGTTCAAATTTTCTAGCAAGAAGTTCGGGCCTCACAAATGCCGGTTGTAAATCATCTAAAACAGGTGCAATAACATCTCTTATAGTCCTGTTTGGAGATAGAGCGCATGGACACAATGGTGAGTCAGTAGGATGTTGTGGCTGCATCATAGATGTGACCGCATTGTTTGTTGGTAAAACCACGTCCCTTTATTTTTGAAGTCTCCTCCTATCGATTCTTTCAATTTCTGAATCAAAGTCGACTATAAACTTCAGATTAGTTCTAGTCATAAAACATTTAAAATGAAATCCAAAAATATAACAAAGATAAAAGAAAAGTAAAGATAGTAGCAACCTGAAAATAATCGAAAATATATACAAAAATAAAAATAAACATCAAACGAACGCCTTCTCCGGTAACGGTGCCAAAGCTTGATCGGATATGAAATGTCTTCGCAATTGTGCAAGCATACACATGTCGATGTAAATATAAATGATAGGTTGATCCTATCGGATATCGATCCTGCGAGAAAGTGGTTTTTTGCCTATTGATGTTAGTGCAAAAAATCTGAAAGTAAAAAGAAATGTGAGTGAAGTTGTAGTTGCAACGAAATGTAAATGCAAAAGATTTAAGAGAGTAATGTAGATGCAATAGTAACAAAATAGTAAAAGAAAGTAATATTTTATAAAAAAATACTAGATTCCTGATGTGAGCACGATTATGCCACCCAACGATACAACTTCAACCTTTCAGGGAAGTTTGCTTTTTCATTTGTTACATACTGATGTGTAACATTTCTTATACTTATACTACTTATTCGTGTGTTTAACTATGTATGTAGTATGTTTGGTGTGTTTTGACTTAATTTGACATAACTTATGGTGTGTTTATATTTGTTTGTGTGTAAATAAATAAGTGTGCACTTGTTTACAACTTGTATTAGCGATTCCATTAAGTTTACAATACTTTGATTAAGTTTCTTACCTTTTGATGTAGGTACGTAGGAGGACACTAGCTCAAGTGAGCATAAGCAGCTCAGCTCCAGCTCAAGCGAGTGTGTGCAGCTCATCTCCAGCTCACCAGAGTGTATGTAGCTCGGTCCCAGCTCATGAGAGTGTAACCAGCTCACTTTTAGCTCATTACACTTTCAGCTAGTTTGTTTCAGCTCAGCTCATTTTTAGTCAGCTCAACTTTAGCTGACAAGTCCAGAAATAGCTGAACTGCGTCCTATAAGTCAGGGAGTGTACTAGTGCACGTGTGGCAGCCTAGGTAGTACCCGAACATGTAACCAGCGTTTATATGCATGTAACATGCAAGAATGCATGCGCATATGTTGAGTTTGGAATATGGAAATGCACTACATCAGCCGGTGTAATTTGGTGTGAATTCTCCACACATGAGCGGCAACTTCATTTGGAGTGTGGAATTAAAACAACATGTGGATACACAAAACCCATATGCAACTGAGACTTCCTCATTTTCACAAAGTGCAGTACATTGAATATGAGGCTTTGAATTTCACCATGTGCTTATATTTGGCTTTCATCTCCACACATGCGAGGGCAGAGCAGATGAGAATTCAAAACAAATATTCAACATGTGCCTAATTCTTGAATTTCAAATTGCATGCACATTTAACATGTGATGCTTATCCAAATTCCGCCCAAATTCAAGAATTCACGGCTGGAAATGCATTGTCGCCATTGAGTAGTTTTCTTTGTTTGAATTTAATTTTTTTAAAAAGAACAAATATCAGCCACATAAAACATTTCGGCCAACCAACCCTTGTATTATATATTGTAGCCGAATGTAACACCTGGGTTTAGGGGTCGGGTTGAAATAATATTTCAATAATATTTTGGGTCTCGGTTTATGATTAAATAATATTATACATTATTTGGACCTTGTGTCTTATTTTATTTTCAAAATAAACATTTTATGTTTGGACTAATTTGAAATAAAACTAAAATGTGATGGATTTTAAAGTAAGGGAGAGTTGCCATCTCATTAATGGCATACTTGTAATTTAATGGAATTGGGGAATTAAAAACTCATTTTACTTTTAAAAGAGCTATTCACCATCTTCTTTCCTCTTCACTTCCCCATTCCAACATGAAAAAATCCCTTTACCCCAAATCACTTTTCCATCATCTTCCTTGCTCATTGTTGGAGATTTTTTGAAGGTAAAACCATTTTCAACTTGTCCTCCTCTTCCTTTTTAAGATGGTACCTTTAATTTTCATAAAGCTCATGGATTTTGAAATTTAGGGTTTTGGGGTTTTAGGTTAAAAATGCAAACTTTAATGTCTTTAATTTGAGTTTTCGATTTTTTGAAGTTATATATGTTGTTTACTACCCATAAGGTCCAACATAGTTAATTTTTACATAGTTTTATGTTGAATCCCGAATTTGGGTATAAATGGGTTTTTTGAAGGGTTTTGGGTGAGTTTTGGAGGTTGTTTTAGGTGAGAATTGATAGGCTATTGGTAGTGCTGTGGTTGGGGGTTGATTTGGGATCGTTTGTGTGTGCAATGGATGTTGGAAACATGGTTTTTGGACATGGTTTTGGGGCTGTCCGAGATTGCAAATATTGGGGTTTGTTCATGGCTTGCAACGTTGTAAATTGAATTTGAATTGTGTTCCAGGTTGGTCTTTTGATGTTGGGCTGATTTGGAATTGTTTGAAATGTGTTTGAGGTTATTTAGAAGCGGGAATTTGTGTTGGAGAAGCTTCAGGGAGAAATCCGGAAATTGAGGGAGGTTGCTTGCTTGGCTTGGAGCTTGGAAGCTTAGGTGAGTGGTTAAATATTTTTAAATGGTTTTCAAGTGTTGGTTCAAGCATGTGAACTAGGTTGGGATTGGTAGACCCACCTAGAGTTGGGATTAGGGTGGTAGCCTAATACCAAACTTTAGTTAGAGACCTTGGTTGATCTTTAAAGTGTTGAATTATGCCTCATGTTTAATCATGCTTATGGTGGTTATGCTTATGTTGTTATACATGTATGTAGAGGCATGGCTTAATGCATTGTTACATGCATGTTGATGATAAATGTGATAAAGATATACATATGTATGGAATATGATGTGATAATTGTGTTGTTGAGATGCATGTAGTGTTGACATGTGTAATCATGTTATGAGGTGATTGTATGATCCGAGGATCATGGTGAGTACATGCTAGGCATGGAAATGTGGCTTGTGCATGACGGTGAGTCATGGTGAGTACGTGCTAAGCACAGAAGTTATTATGAAATGATATTGTGAAAGAGTAATGAAATGTGTAGTATTGGCACTAGTATGCTTGGGTACAAATGATCGATCATTAGGATGTTTAGTGTGCACACGTGAGTCAAAATGCGCGCGTGGTCTTGATGATGGTAGTCATCAAGATGGAGTACGAGTTCGCCTGGAAATCTTCTTATATATATATATGTCAATGATGAGTGGAATCCCATCGACGGGCGTGAGGATGAGTGGAATCCCCTCCGCGTGAAATAGGGCGTGAGGATGAGTGAAATCCCCTCCGCGTGAACGGTGATGAGTGTAATCCCACCGTCAGGTAATGGTTGTGTTGTTGGATGTGAGTTCCAACGGTTATCCGCGTATTCGAGTCATAGCTAGGTGCCAATACGGATTGTGGTTTATGTTGCCAATATGTGATTACTTGTGAGCCAATGTGATTTGGGATGTGTTGCTAACATGGTTTAATATATGTGAACTCATATGTTGTGGATTTAATCATGTTGAGCATGACATGATATGGAATATATGTTCATGCATCATTTATAATTATGGCTCGTGTGGATCGGAGGTAAGATCATGCATTTTATCTTGGTTGTAGCTCGTGCTTGGACCCTGCATTGTCGAGGTTTGTTTTATGAGCTTACCCTCACTAAGCTTTTATGCTTACGCTCTCTTCTGTTCGACAATGCAGATAAATAGCTTGTGAGTGGCAAGGGCAAGGAAAGGCCTCCAAGTGTTGCTTACGGTTAGCTCAAGTATGATAGTTAAATTTAAAGATTGTAATAGTAAAGCAATGGGATAGGTGTTGTGGATGTGTGCTATTGTTGGTTGCTTGGGAGCATGTTTAGACTCCTTAATTATGTTGTTTTTGATTGATTTGTTGATGCCATGCTTGGATTGTAAATCGTGTCTAAATTGCTTACCATGCTTGTTGGCCTTGTTCCCTTTAAGGATGTTTATGTGTTTGGTTGTTGAAGTATGAAACCTTGAATGCCTATGTGCCATCTTTTGCTAAAATGTATGATTTCCTTGTTGAGTGATGCATGTCCAATTTGGGTGTCTTGTATGATTAGACTTTGATGTTAGATGTTTTATGAATGCTTGGATGTGTCTTGGGTGGTCTTAAATCGCATCTAGGTTCGAGTCTTGATCGTTTTAGCTGAGTTTGGAAGTTTTGCAGTGCAGGGGTATCGATACGGTTGGTCCCGTATCGATACCGCCTTCTTGTTTCAGGCCTCGTGTATCGATACGCGAGGGGGCGTATCGATACCTTTTTGGTCACTGGAGCTACTGTCCATTTCGGTATCGATACGAGCCTCTGGTGTATCGATACAGTCATCTTAACGTTGACCATGGGAAGTCAACCGTTGGGAAAGGTATCGATACACTCCTTGGGCGTATCGATACGGTTTTCACGGGTTGACTCTGACCAGTTGACCTAGTCAAGGGGTATCGATACACCCCTTAAGTGTATCGATACCGCCTGCAGTTTAAGTTTAAAATTGGGCTGTAAAATGTTGGGTTGAGTTCGTTTGTTTGTCTTGTTAATGTTGTTCCGCTGTATGATCACATAGGATCTAATACTCCTCTAGACAAGATTTAAAATGGAAAAAATAGGGTTGCTAACCGAGGGGGAATCCTTAAGGGGTTTTCACTCGTTTTCCCCGTGTAGCTCACTCAGACCGGTCATCCGGCCAGACCGGGATGAGGGGGTTACAATTGTTGGTATTAGAGCCTAAGGTTTCCGAGACCTTGGGCAGGTAAGTGAGGTAAGTTGTGTTTTATGATTGAGATGCACAATGTTTGCTTGTCATGTAAGCATGTTGTTTGTTATCCGTGTATGTTGTGATGTATGATTGTTTGATTGAGAATGTATGTTGTTTGATCGTACGCATATGTTTGCTTGTTTAGCAAGTAAGCCTTGTTATATGCTTGGTTGAGCATGTATGTGTGTTGATTTGTTTGAAACATGTTTAGTAGAGTCTCATTGCTACTATTACATCGAAAAAGAGATTTTTAAGTGAGGGAATCATACTTGAGCCACTTGGACCCTTTCCTTTGCTAACCCAGTTAGTATGTTAATTTACTGTTGTTGTTGTTGTTGTTGTTGTTGATTTAACTACTTTTCGGTAAGTAGAAGTTGTGGTTTCCGAGGATGTGGGTGACGTTGAGGAAGTTCTTTGCTATATTTAGAGGAGTATGGTTGTACCGGAGTTGAGGCTCAATTTGTTTGCTCGAGTCCGCGTGTATGTGAGTTGATTCTTGTTGGTGAGGGACGATGAGACCGATTCTGGTATTAGATGGAGCCAGAGTAGTATCGATGTTACAGTAGATAAGCCCTTGGTACAATTTCGAGTCTGCCCCTTCTGATTGATTCTGAATCCGTATCTCTGTACATTGTTAGCAATCATGCACGTCTGAATATGCTCGGTGAAGTGTTAGAGGTGGGTACGAGTACCTTAGTTCTTTTAGCGAGACCAGGATAGGGGTCTCGTGTGAGTAATCTGAAATTCAGAAGTGTTAGTTGGTGACCGTCGGGGTTCGGCCTATGATTTTAATGCAAGACAGCCGGTCAGCGTCCGTGAGTGGGAGCTAGTTTGTGTGATTAAGCCGATGCACATCTTAGTTGTTTTCCAGCATGGTTGTCTGTGTGTGCTCAGAACTGCGTTTTTGAAGTTTCGAAATGCTCTAAGAACAGTCTAGAAGAGTCAGATTTTGTTGAGGAACCAGTCCGAGAATAAGAGGACCGAAGACTAACAGTTGTGTACTTGTGAAGTTGCAATCTCTGCAGATTCGTCCGTTTGTGGGAGCATGAAAAGAAATTAGATATCCTTGTTGAGACCTTAGATGTAGGGACACATGTGACTAGCCTTTTTGGGAGATAGTAGTGATTAGAAAGATGTACAGAAGATGTTTGTTGGTGGTTCAGAGTTACTAGTTTCTAGTAGATGTGAAGTGATTGTCTTTCTACAGTTTTGATGTACCTTTTGACAAGGTTCGGCTTGAAGAGCACATAGTGCATACGTTGGGACAAAGAGAGAGTTGCCTTGAAGTCGCAGATTTTTGTGAGACTGTAGTAGTAGGTGAGGATAAGAACTTCTTTTCGAATGATTGATCCAGCTTTAGAGGTTAAGGATTGGTTAGGTTTAGTCAACATGCTTGCTTAGCAATTGTGATGGGATTGATTTTGAATTAAGATAAAACCACATAATGCTAGAATAGTTTGTGTTTTCTTTTCCTAGAAGTGTTTGGAAGAATTGCCGATTTACGTCTTGTTAGAGGAGAAGAGTTTGTTATTGAGACCGTTTTCGAGGTTGCTTCTGTTTTTGTTTGCCCAATAACTTATGAATTGTAACCCTCTCGTCTCGGTCTGGCCGGATAACCGGTCCGAGTGAGCCACACGGGGAAAACCGAAGCGAAACCCGTTAAGGTTCCCCCTCAGTTAGAAACCCTAATTTTTCTCCTTCATTTTAATCTTGTCTAAAGGATTGTTAAGTCCTAAGTGATCACAACAGCGAAAACAATCAACGGAACTCACATTCGAAACACGACCATGCATATCAGTCCATTTTAAGCTTACAGGGCAGGTCGTATCGATACACCAGTCACGGGTATCGATACGCCTTGCCTTGGTCAACCCAACCAGTCAACTCGATGAAACCCGTATCGATGCAGCCCTTGAGCGTATCGATACGCCCTCTTCGGTCAACATCTCGTGGTCAACGATATGAACCCGTACCGATACGCCCCAACACCGTATCGGTACTCCAAAAACTCCCCAATTTCTCAAAATTCTAGTGACCAAAACCCGTATCGATACTCCCCCGAGTATCGATACGCCCAACCAAACTTGAGCCCTGGAGGCAGTAGCGTATCGATACGGCCCTCAGGCGTACCGATACGCCATGCACTATAAGGCTCCCAAACTCAGCAAAAACGAACAAGATTCGAATCTAAATGCAATTTAAGACTTCCTTAGCCCCAACCAAACATTCACACAACATTTACATACCACTATATAGCCATACAAGCATCCAACATGTACAAACATCAAGGAAATCATGCAATGGACCCAAGATGGCATTTAAGCATTCAAAGCTTCATACTCCAACATTCAAACATAAAAGCAACCTCTAAGGCATATAGCCAACATTCATACTAAGCAATTTAGGCATGGGATACAATTCAAACATGGCATTACAAGCCATACAAAAGCAAGATAATATGGAGTCTAAGCAAGCTCCTAAACAACCAACAATCATCCATCAAAATAACGCATGCCCCATTGCTTAACTATTACATGTTCAACATTAAAACTCATACTTGATGTACTCAAGCCAACAACCACACTTGGAGGCCCTCCACTTGCTCGAGCAACCCGCGAACTAAGGATATGCAATGTTGAACAAAGAGAGCGTAAGCAATGATGCTTAGTAAGGGTAAGCCCTTAAAAACAAACCTCAACATTGCAGGGTCCGAGCACGATCTAGCCAAGGCAAAACACATATATACCAATAATCCACACAAGCCACAAGATAATAATGAATGAGCACTATTCAATGTAAATGCCATGCTCATGAGCTCAAATCCACAATACATGTAATCACATTTAAACATCCAGTTAAAGATCATGAACCTCAACACATTGAAACACTTGTCAATCAACATTGGCACCTAGCTTTGACCCGAATACGCGGATAGACACGTTGGAACTCACTTCCAACAACCACATTACCTCACGGTGGGATTATACTCATCACCGGTCTCACGGAGGGGATTCCACTCATCCTCACGCCCTGTCGATGGGATTCCACTCATCACCGACTATATATAATTACAATTTCCGGGCAAACCCGTACTCCTCCTTGGTGACTCAACGCCACCAAGTCCTCGCGCGACGTTTGACTCATGTGTACACACTAACATCCTAATGATCGATCATTTGTACTCAAGCATATTAGTGCCAATATTTTACTCATTTCACATTACTCATTTCAACCAATTACGTGCTTAGCACGTACTCATCAACAACCATCATCATGCATGTCTCAAGCATCACAAGTCATGTCTCATCTCACATGTATAACACAATATACATAAGCATTCATATCACATTTCATACGAGACATACACAACCACATAAATGAGTTCATCCAAAGGCTCTAGATCAAGCTTAGGATTAGGCTACCACCCTAATCCTAACTCTAGGTGGGTCTACCAATCCCGACCTAGTCCATATACTTGAACCAAACATTTTAAAACCAAGTAAAACAATTAACCACTCACCTAAGCTCCCAAGCTTAAAGACCAAGCAAGCGACCACCTTCAACTTCCCGGATTTACTTCGGATGCCTCACTGATTTCCAACCTCGATTCTAATCAATCCCAACACAAACAAAACATCCACAATCAATAACTCATCATTGGAACTAACCCGGATTAACGTTTTCAAGCAACCAACACTCAAAATCAAGCCCAAAACAGAATTTCCGAGCAACCCACAAAGCCCACTAAAATCTTCCAATTCAAGCATCCTAACAATCATCAAACACACCCAAAGTGACCCTCATATATCACACTAACGCCAGCCTTCAAAACCAACATTAAACCACCCCAAAAACCACTTTAAAACCCTCCAAAAACCCCCTTGAAACTCAAATCCGAAAATTGCTCAAAATCATTTGAAATTCACATATATTATAGCATTTGACCTTCATACATCATAACTAAACATATTAAATCAAAACACTTCACTTAACAACATAAAGATCTCATTTTTAATCAAAATATTCAAAACTTCCATTTTCCAAAACCTTCATGAAAATCAAAATAAATGGTACTTTTAAAGAGAGGGAGTTGAGGGGAAGTCAAAAACGTCCTTACCTTCCAAAACAGAGTTGAAATGGATGAGGAATGGGATGGAATAGTAGCTTGGTGGAGAACTCTCCTTTTTCCCGTTGGTGAAGAAGATAATGAATAGGAAAAATGGGTGTTTATGGTATAAAGGGAATTTAAATTAGAAAAGGGGTAAATTACAAAAAGGCCATTAATGAATGGCTATTCCCTTGTTTTTAAAATAGCTCTTCAATTTTGAAATTAAATCAATTTGGTCCCACTTCAAATCATTTATTTTGAAACCCGAAATTTTAAAGGGTCATTTTAATTATAAACCCGAGCCCAAATAATATTAAAATATTATTTTCACCTAACCCCTAAACTCGGGTGTTACAACTCTCCCCCACTTAAGGAATTTCGTCCCCGAAATTAACTGGTGGAAACAAATACGGAAACTGCTCAACCATATCCGCTTTCCTCTCTCACGTGGCCTCTTCCACACCTCTATGTCTCCACAACACCTTGACCAACTCTATTGTCTTGCCACACAACACCTTGCTATCAGAAGCAAGTATCTCTATGGGTTCTTCATTATAGGACAAATTCGGATTTAACTCTATCTCCTCAACGGGCATCACATGAGAAGGATCCGATCTATATCTCCTGAGCATAGACACATGAAAGACGTCATAGATCTTCTCTAACTCCGAAGGTAACCTCAAACAATAGGCTACAGGTCCAATCCGCTCAACTATCTCATACGGACCAATGAATCTCGAACTCAACTTGCCCTTTCGGCCAAATCTCATTACCTTCTTCCACGAAGATACTTTCAGAAACACTTTCTCACCCACTGAGTACTCAATCTCTTTCCTCTTCAAATCTGCATAAGACTTCTGACGATCGGAAGCTGCTTTCAAACGGTCACAAATCAACTTCATTTTGTCGGTAGTCCCTTTAAGCAAGTCTGGCATAGGTAACAATCTCTGCCCTGTCTCGGCTCAACAAATCAGAGTCCTACATCGTCTACCATACAAAGCCTCATAAGGTGCCATCTGGATACTAAACTGATAACTGTTGTTGTAAGCAAACTCAACTAACGGTAAATGCTTCTCCCAATAACCCTGGAAGTCAATCACACAACAACGAAGCATATCCTCTAGAATCTGTATCACTCGCTCTGACTGCCCATCGGACTGCGGATGATAAGACGTGCTGAAATGCAAACGGCTACCTAGAGCACTATGCAAGCAACCCCAGAATCTCGAAGTAAATCTAGGATCCCTATCCGAAACAATAGACTTCGGAACTCAAAGAAGTCTCACAATCTCACGGATGTACAAGTTTGCCAATTTGTCTAAGGAATCCGTAGTGTTCACCGCTAAGAAGTGAGCACACTTAGTGAACCTATCAACAATCACCCAAACAGAGTTCTTCTTCGAAAGAGACAAAGGCAACCCCGACACAAAATCCATGGTGATTCTCTCCCATTTCCATTCTGGAATTTTCAAAGGCTGTAGCAAACTTGAAGGAACCTGATGTTCTGCCTTCACTCTCTGACAAACCATACAACGGCTCAAATACTCGGCTACATCTCTCTTCAACCCAACCCAGAAGTAATCATTCTTCAAATCTCGGTACATTTTGGTACTACCCGGATGCATAGAAAAGGGACTCGAATGTGCTTCACTCAGAATCTGACGTCTCAACTCAACATCTTCTAGTACAACAATTCTATCTCTAAAGCACAACAAGCTCTCATCACTGAAACTGTAATCGGTCGGTCTTCCTTCGGCTATGTCCTGAACATGAGGAACTAAACTCACATCTTGTAATTACTTCTCTCTAATCAACTGAATCAAAGAAGGCTTCACTTGCAACTCGGTGATCAAACCACCATCATCGGACACACTCAATCTAGCAAACATAGCTCTCAACTCTACGACCACTTTCCTACTCAAAGCATCAACTACTACATTTGCTTTACTTGGATGGTACTCAATGGTCAAATCGTAATCTTTTAGCAACTCTAGCCATCTTCTCTGTCTCAAGTTCAACTCTTTCTGTGTCATCAAGTACTTCAAGCTCTTGTGATCGGTGTAAACTATACACTTCTCACCATACAAATAATGACGCCAAATCTTCAATGTAAGCACAACTGCGGCTAGCTCTATATCACGAGTAGGATAGTTCTTCTCATGGACCTTCAACTGTCTAGAAGCATAAGCAACAACTCTTCTATCTTGCATCAAGACACATCCTAAGCCTACGTAGGAAGCATCACTGTAAATCACAAACTCCTTACTTGAAACAGGTTGCACTAACACTGGAGCATTTGTCAAAGCTTCTTTCAATTTCTCAAAGGCCTTCTGTCTTGCATCTGACCATTCAAACTTGACTCCTTTTTGCAACAATTTAGTCAAAGGAGCAGCTACCCTAGAGAAACCATCAAAAAATCTCCTAAAGTAATCGGCTAATCCTAGGAAACTCCTAATCTCGGTCACGGACTTAGGTTGTTTCCACTCAATAATCGCCTCAATCTTCGATGGATCAACTCGGATACCTTCGGCCGAAACAACATGGCCAAGAAATACAACCTCTCGAATCCAGAACTCACATTTACTAAGCTTCGCATACAACTGATTGCTCAACAATCTCTGTAAAACAAATCTCAAGTGCTCATCATGCTCTTCTTCTGTCTTCGAGTACACAAGTATATCATCAATGAAAACAACTACAAAACGGTCTAGATAGTCTCTAAAAATTCTGTTCATCATGTCCATGAATGCTGCAGGTGCATTCGTGAGCCCAAATGGCATCACAAGAAACTCATAGTGACCATATCTAGTCCTAAAAGCTGTCTTCGGAACATCACACTCTTTCACCTTCAACTGATAGTACCTGGATCTCAAATCTATCTTCGAGAACACTGAAGCACCTCTCAACTGATCAAACAAATCATCTATACGAGGCAACGGATACTTGTTCTTCACAGTCAACTGATTCAACTGTCTATAGTCAATACACATGCGCATGCTACCATCTTTCTTTTTCACAAACAACACGGGAGCACCCCAAGGAGAACTACTAGGCCTAATGAAACCACGGTCTAATAATTCTTGCAACTGACTCTTCAATTCTTTCAATTCTTTCGGAGCCATACGATACGGAGCTATCGAAACTGGATTAGATCCTGAAACTGTCTCAATCACAAACTCAACATCTCTGTCAGGAGGCAAACCCGGCAACTCTTCAGGAAACACATCTGGAAAGTCACACACTATTCTGATATCTTTCGGTCTAGCTTCAGTCATATACGGATTCATAACATAAGCTAAATAAGCCCCACATCCAGAGTCCATCAACCTATGAGCCTCTAAAGCTGACACCACATTAGACAAGAACTTAATATTCTCGCCTACTACTATTACCTCGTAGTCATCAGAAAGCTTCAAAGAAATTCTCTTTGTCTCAAAATCCACACTAGCCCGATGCTCAACCAACCAGTCCATACCCCAAATTATATCAAAACCATAGAAAGGAAGTTCCATCATATCAACTGAGAACACATGACCCTGAATCTTCAGTGGACACCTCCTATACATACGTTTAACCACAACTGTCTCACCAAAAGAATTAGTAACATGCATACCTACATCTAAGATCTCAATAGGAATATCTAACTTCTGTGCATGCTCACTCAAAATGTAGGAATGTGTAGAACCCGAATCAACCAAAGAAAGCAAAGACATAGACTGTAACTCGAAATTACCTGCTATCACATCAGTGTCGTTCCCGGCCTCTCTCTGAGCATAGACTCTCGCTGGTCCTCCCGCCTCTGGCTGCACTGCCACAACATGAGCAAGGTTCCTCTGAGCATCTACCCTAGGTGCATCAGCCCTAGGCTGGAAGTAGCCACGACCGTGCCCATGGCCTCTCTGAAAATCATTCGCTCTCGCAGGAGCCTGAGCAATGTTTGGTGCCTGAGCCGCCTGATGCGGGCAATCCCTCCTAAAGTGGTCCCTCGAACCACAGTTCCAACAAGCATGGAAATTACCCCAACACTCTCCCGCGTGCTGTCTCCCACAACGGGTACACTCGGGAAAACGCCCTCCTCCTCTATGGCCCTGATGGCCCCTACCATGATGGTCACCGCCACGTCTATGGTCAAACTGATGTCCGCCACCTCTGTACCTCTTGGTATCTCTACCATCAAAGTGGTTATGCCTCTTACCAGAACTGGAACCACCAGATCGTTTGGCCGAACCCAAACTATGCTCTAAGTCCTTGGCCCTCGCGACCAATACATCAAAGTCTGAGTAGTCAGAAGCTAACGTATATCTCTTGACCTCTTCATTCAACCCATAGCGGAAACGGTTACAGCGTTCCACCTCTGTAGGGACCAACTCTGGAGCGTACTGACTCAAGCGAACAAAGTGGATCTCATAATCAGTCACAGAAGCCTCTCCTTGAGTAAGATCCATGAACTCTCGCTTCTTCTCATCTAAGTACCTCGGTCCCAAGTACCTCTTCCGGAAAGCGGACTCAAAGAAATCCCAGTCAATCTCTGTCTCTGGAACCCCGGTAGTAATGGTGACCCACCAGGTGTAGGCATCACCCTGAAGCAACGAGATAACACAACCCAATCTACGTGCACCCGCACAACCCATCTTAGCCAAGATACGAACAGTCTTCTCCAACCATAACTCCGATCTCTTCGGAGTAGATCCCCTAAACTCCTCGGCCCCCAAGCTACGGAGCAATGAGACTCTTACACACATGCTTTGAAATAAAACAATCAACATACTTGTCACACAAGCAATCATTCTTGCAAAGCAAGCAAACACCGTGCAAATCAATTTAAAACATAAACTTACCTCACTTACCTGCCCAAGGTCTCGGTAACCTTAGGCTCTGATACCAACAAGTGTAACCCCCTCGTCCCGGTCTGGCTAGATGACCGGTCCGAGTGAGCCACACGTGGAAAACCGAAGCGAAACCCGTTAAGGTTCCCCCTCGGTTAGCAACCCTAATTTTTCTCTTTCATTTTAATCTTGTCTAAAGGAGTGTTAAGTCCTAAGTGATCACAATAGCGGAAACAATCAACGGAACTCACATTCAAAACACGGCCATGCATAGCAGTCCATTTTAAGCTTACAGGGCAGGCCGTATCAATACACCAGTCAAGGGTATCGATACGCCTTTCCTTGGTCAACCCAACCAGTCAACTCCATGAAACCCATATCGATACAACCCTTGAGCGTATCGATACGCCCTCTTCTGTCAACATCTCGTGGTCAATGAGATGAACCCGTACCGATACGCCCCAACACCGTATCAGTACTCCAAAAACTCCCCAATTTCTCAAAATTCCAGTGACCAAAACCCGTATCGATACTCCCCCGAGTATCGATACGCCCAGCCAAACTTGAGCCCTGGAGGCAGTAGAGTATCGATACGGCCCTCAGGCGTACCGATACGCCCTGCACTGTAAGGCTCCCAAACTCAGCAAAAACGAACAAGATTCGAATCTAAATGCAATTTAAGACTTCCTTAGCCCCAACCAAACATTCACACAACATTTACATACCACTATATAGCCATACAAGCATCCAACATTTACAAACATCTAGGAAATCATGCAATGGACCCAAGATGGCATTTAAGCATTCAAAGCTTCATACTTCAACATTCAAACATAAAAGCAACCTCTAAGGCATATAGCCAACATTCATACTAAGCAATTTAGGCATGAGATACAATTCAAACATGGCATTACAAGCCATACAAAAGCAAGATAATATGGAGTCTAAGCAAGCTCCTAAACAACCAACAATCATCCATCAAAATAACGCATGCCCCATTGCTTAACTATTACATGTTCAACATTAAAACTCATACTTGATGTACTCAAGCCAACAACCACACTTGGAGGCCCTCCACTTGCTCGAGTAACCCGCGAACTAAGGATCTGCAATGTTGAACAAAGAGAGCGTAAGCAATGATGCTTAGTGAGGGTAAGCCCTTAAAAACAAACATCAACATTGTAGGGTCCGAGCACGATTTAGCCAAGGCAAAACACATATATACCAATGATCCACACAAGCCACAAGATAAAGATGCATGAGCACTATTCAATGTAAATGCCATGCTCATGAGCTCAAATCCACAATACATGTAATCACATTTAAACATCCAGTTAAAGATCATGAACCTCAACACATTGATACACTTGTCAATCAACATTGGCACCTAGCTATGACCCGAATACGCGGATAGACACGTTGGAACTCACATCCAACAACCACATTACCTCACGGTGGGATTACACTCATAACCGGTCTCGCGGAGGGGATTCCACTCATCCTCACGCTCCGTCGATGGGATTCCACTCATCACCGACTATATATAATTACAATTTCCGGGCGAACCCGTACTCCTCCTTGGTGACTTAACATCACCAAGGCCACGCGCGACTTTTGACTCATGTGTACACACTAACATCCTAATGATCGATCATTTGTACTCAAGCATACTAGTGCCAATATTTTACTCATTTCACATTACTCATTTCAACCAATTACGTGCTTAGCACGTACTCACCAACAACCATCATCATGCATGTCTCAAGCATCACAAGTCACGTCTCATCTCACATGTATAACACAATATACATAAGCATTCATATCACATTTCAGACGAGACATACACAACCACATAAATGAGCTCATCCAAAGGCTCTAGATCAAGCTTAGGATTAGGCTACCACCCTAATCCTAACTCTAGGTGGGTCTACCAAGCCCGACCTAGTCCATATACTCGAACCAAACATTTTAAAACCAAGTAAAACAATTAACCATTCACCTAAGCTCCCAAGCTTAAAGACCAAGCAAGCGACCACCTTCAACTTTCTCGGATTTACTTCCGATGCCTCACCGATGTCCAACCTCGATTCTAATCAATCCCAAACACAAGCAAAACATCCACAATCACTAACTCATCGTTGGAACTAACCCGGATTAACGTTTTCAAGCAACCAACACTCAAAATCAAGCCCAAAACAGAATTTCCGAGCAACCCACAAAGCCCACTGAAATCTTCCAATTCAAGCATCCTAACAATCATCAAACACCAGCCCTCAAAACCAACATTAAACCACCCCAAAAACCACTTTAAAACCCTCCAAAAATCCCCTTGAAACCCAAATCCGAAAATTGCTCAAAATCATTTGAAATTCACATATGTTATAGCATTTGACCTCCATACATCATAACTAAACATATTAAATCAAAACACTTCACTTAACAACATAAAGATCTCATTTTTAATCAAAATATTCAAAACTTCCATTTTCCAAAACCTTCATGAAAATCAAAATAAATGGTACTTTTAAAGAGAGGAAGTTGAGGGGAAGTCAAAAACGTCCTTACCTTCCAAAACGGAGTTGAAATGGATGAGGAATGGGATGGAATAGTAGCTTGGTGGAGAACTCTCCCCTTTCCCGTTGGTGAAGAAGAGAATGAATAGGAAAAATGGGTGTTTTATGGTATAAAGGGGATTTAAATTAGAAAAGGGGTAAATTACAAAAAGGTCATTAATGAATGGCTATTTCCTTGTTTTTAAAATAGCTCTTCAATTTTGAAATTAAATCAATTTGGTCTCACTTCAAATCATTTATTTTGAAACCCGAAATTTTAAAGGGTCATTTTAATTATAAACTCGAGCCCAAATAATATTAAAATATTATTTTCACCTAACCCCTAAACCCGGGTGTTACATGAATCCCGGAAGAATTGAGCATGTTGAAGAATTAACTTCGAGACTTGTTAGACCTTAGATTCATTAGGCCTAGTGCATTATCTTAGAGTTCTACATGGTAATTTGTGTCGAAGAAAGAGTGACAGTACGAGAATGTGTTCAGATTACATACAGTTGAAACGATTGACAGTGAATAATTAGTATCTGTTTCCGGGTGTCAGTGATTTGTTGATCAGTTAGTGTGTGCTTTAGTCTTTTTGAAGATTAAATTGAGATTCGATTATTACCAGTTGAAAGTGGGAAAAGTTGAAGTACCGAAGGCAGCCTTCGGGAAAAATGTGATCACTTTGAGTTCTGGGTATGCCGTTTTGTTTGACTAGTGTATTGGTTACTTTCATAGAGATGTTGAACAGAATAATTCTCGAGTTCCTTGATCAGTTGTAATAGTTCTCATAGATGACACATGAGTATATTCAAGTACCAAAGAAGACCATGACAAGCTTTAGAGTTAGTATTGTAGATTCTATTAGAGAATCAATTGTATGCCAAGTTGAGCCAACGCGAACTCCGAGTTAATGAAGATGTTCTCCTAGGACATGTAGATCAGCCGAGTGTGTTAAAGTAAATCCCAAGTAGGCAAAAGAAGATATGAGTTGGAAGAAATTGAAGACTGTGACAGATATCTATAGTTCCTAGGTCTAGCATTGTTACTTTCAGAGAATTGTAAATAGCCTTTTGAAGATAGTTGCTCCATTGATAGATTGCTACAGAAGAATGTTCAGTTGTGTGGTTAGATGCGAGACAATGAGCCCTTGAGGAACTGAAAGAAACTTTGAAGAGAGCTTCGACCTTGAATCAGCTTATATCAGAGAAAGAGTTGTGAACCATAGTGATGCATTACATGTAGGGTTAGGTTGTGTGCTTATGCAAGAAGAAAGATTTGTGGCTTGATCATCGAGATAGTTGAAAGACCGTGAGAAGTTATCTGATGTGAGACATAGAGTTAATTACAGTTGTATTTGCTTCGAAGACTTAGAGACAAATCTTGTATAGTAAGAAATGCACAGTGTGTATGTACATATCATCAGAACTTAAAATATTTGAAGACTTAGCAAGGGTTGAACTTGAACCGTATAAAGTGTTAGAAATGCTTGAAGACTGTAATATCAAGATTGAGTACCATCTGAAGATAGTCAACGTAGAAACCAATGTTCCGAGCTATGTTGTTGTTGGATTAGTAGTTGGGCTGCGAGATGTAATTGCCGAATTCAGTTTACCGAATGATAGTATTCTTGTGGCCGAGTTTCATGTTGAACCTACATCGAGTCAGAATGCTTGAAGAGAAACAGTTGCAAGACAGATTCTTGGCACCTCACGTGCAAGACATAGTGGAAGGAAGACCTTCAGAATATAGTTTCAGAGATGATAGAGTTTGTATTGTTTGAGACAGAATAGTTGTGTCGGTTGACATAATGTTTTAAGATGTATTGTTTTGGCCGAAGCACACGATAGTCTGTTTGTATTCCATCTGAGTAGTATGAAGACGTATTGTGGGTTGAAGATGAGTACTTCTAGATTGAGTGGATGAATAATATTGTTCAGTATGAGGGTAAGTGTATAAATTGCCAGCATGTCGAGACCGAGCGTCAGTTTTCTTCTAGTTTGTTACATCCGTGGAAGGTTCTTAATGGAAGTGGGTAATAGAGATCCGAAATTTCTGCTAGATTATTTTTGAAGACGTTTGCATAGTGTTTGGCTACCTGTTAAAGGCAGATGGCCAGTTAGAGAAGGTTATGAGTCAAGTATTCAAACAGTGATGCATGAGATTGTGAATCAGACTAGTTTCGTTGTTTATTTGTCACGGTTACCACCAGAGTTAGAAAGAAATTTGTGATGTGTCCTGTGTATCTGTGATTCGGGAGTGTGAGTCAGATCTGTCTCGTGCTATGTTGTTGAAGAGATTGAGTTGAGTTTTAAATTGACATGCCTTGAAAGAACCAGTTGGGATCTTAGCTTTGGATATCTGTTGTTGTGTGGTAAGCCTACCGAGGTTTGTTAGTATGTTGTGGTGAGAGAGAAATGTGTGGAGAAGCATGTTTCAGTGGCTCTTCCTATTCGATGAATTTCGGGGACGAAATTCCTTAAGTGGGGGAGAGTTGTAACACCCGGGTTTAGGGGTCGGGTGGAAATAATATTTAAATAATATTTTGGGTCTCAGTTTATGATTAAATAATATTATACATTATTTGGACCTTGTGTCTTGTTTTATTTTCAAAATAAACATTTTATGTTTGGACTAATTTGAAATGAAACTAAAATGTGATGGATTTTAAAGTAAGGGAGAGTTGCCATCTCATTAATGGCATACTTTTAATTTAATGGAATTGAGGAATTAAAAACCCATTTTTAATTTTAAAAGAGCTATTCACCATCTTCTTCCATCTTCACTTCCCCATTCCAACATGAAAAGCTCCATTTACCCCAAATCACTTTTCCATCATCTTCCTTGCTCATTGTTGGAGATTTTTCGAAGGTCAAACCATTTTCAACTTGTCATCCTCTTCCTCTTTAAGATGGTACCTTTAATTTTCATAAAGCTCATGGATTTTGAAATTTAGGGTTTTGGATTTTTAGGTTAAAAATGCAAACTTTAATGTCTTTAATTTGAGTTTTCGATTTGTTGAAGTTATATATGTTGTTTACTACCCATAAGGTCCAACATAGTTAATTTTTACATAGTTTTATGTTGAATCCCGAATTTGGGTATAAATGGGTTTTTTGAAGGGTTTTGGGTGAGTTTTGGGGGTTGTTTTAGGTGAGAATTGATAGGCTATTGGTAGTGCTATGGTTGGGGTTGATTTGGGATCGCTTGTGTGTGCAATGGATGTTGGAAACATGGTTTTTGGACATGGTTTTGGGGCTGTCCGAGATTGCAAATATTGGGGTTTGTTCATGGCTTGCAACGTTGTAAATTGAATTTGAATTGTGTTTCGGGTTGGTCTTTTGATGTTGGGTTGATTTGGAATTGTTTGAAATGTGTTTGAGGTTGTTTAGAAGCGGGAATTTGTGTTGGAGAAGCTTCAGGGAGAAATCTGGAAATTGAGGGAGGTTGTTTGCTTGGCTTGGAGCTTGGAAGCTTAGGTGAGTGGTTAAATATTTTTAAATGGTTTTCAAGTGTTGGTTCAAGCATGTGAACTAGGTTGGGATTGGTAGACCCAAATAGAGTTGGGATTAGGGTGGTAGCCTAATCCCAAACTTTAGTTAGAGACCTTGGTTGATCTTTAAAGTGTTGAATTATGCCTCATGTTTAATCATGCTTATGGTGGTTATGCTTATGTTGTTATGCATGTATGTGGAGGCATGGCTTAATGCATTGTTACATGCATGTTGATGATAAATGTGATAGAGATATACATATGTATGAAATATGATGTGATAATTGTGTTGTTGAGATGCATGTAGTGTTGACATGTGTAATGGTGTTATGAGGTGATTGTATGATCTGAGGATCATGGTGAGTACATGCTAGGCATGGAAATGTGGCTTGTGCATGACGGTGAGTCATGGTGAGTACGTGCTAAGCACGGAAGTTATTATGAAATGATATTGTGAAAGAGTAATGAAATGTGTAGTATTGGCACTAGTATGCTTGGGTACAAATGATCGATCATTAGGATGTTTAGTGTGCACACGTGAGTCAAAATGCGCACGTGGTCTTGATGATGGTAGTCATCAAGATAGAGTATGGGTTCGCCCGAAAATCTTCTTAGATATATGTCGGTGATGAGTGGAATCCAATGGACGGGCGTGAGGATGAGTGGAATCCCCTCCGCGTGAAATGGGGCGTGAGGATGAGTGGATAGACTTGATATACAAGCTTTAGATGGCATGATGCAACGAGTGATGGCATGATGCAACGAGTGATTGCTAATGCATTAAAGCCTATACATTCTCGAATGGATATACTTGATGGGGGTGGTTCCCATTCTGTCCATGACGAGATAAATGATGACAATGTGCAGACATTGGCTACCGATGAAGCACTTGTTGACAAGAGAAGTCCGAATGAACCGCAACGAAACAACCTCTTCCATACAAGATGTAACATGAATGGCAAGGTATGTATTGTGATTATTGATAGTGGTAGTTGTGCTAACGTTGCTAGTACTCTCATGGTTGACAAGTTAGGACTAAAGACGACCACACATCCCAATCCGTACAAGTTACAATGGTTGAATGATGGTGTTGAAATCAAAGTTACCGAACAAGTTGTTATACCATTTTTCATTGGTAAATACAAGGACGAGGTAACTTGTGATGTTTGTTCTATGGATACTTGTCATTTGTTGTTAGGAAGACCGTGACAGTATGATAAGAGAGTTTTGTACGATTGTTACACCAATTGATACTCTTTTACTCATGAGGGAAAAAAGGTAACTTTGGCACCTATGACTCCAAGTGAAGTATATGAAGACACAGTTCGTTTGAAAGCGAGTACTGCAGCTTGGAAGGCCAACAAAGAGAAGAATGAATGCGAAAAGAAGAAAGCAAATTCACAGGTATTATCTGATTCAGCATTTTCTTTATTTCTTCTTCTAACTTGCAGGTTAATAAGGTGATGCCATGTGAAGTTCCCAAGGTTGCTACTATTGGTATGTCTAGTGCATCTATGTCCTTTTCAGAAATTCGGCAACCTTCTTTACCACAGTTTGACGTTCCTTTCCATTGCACTATTAATTTTTCATTTTTATATGCTAATTTCTTTGGTTGTACATTGGATTGTGAACAACCTTGTGTTGTGATTCTGGATGATCGTCGAGATTCTTGTTCTTCTTTGGAGTTGCCTTTATATGTCATTTATTTCAGGTTTAAGGATGCACGACGAGCATTGTCTAACTTTATGTTGTGCATTATTCGGAAAGGTACAAGAAAGAAGGCATTTCCATTTGTGTTCTTTGTAAAAGAACTTTATTCGAGAGGATGGCATATGTGTCGAGCAAGACGACTGAAGAAGTTCCCTGCCAAGCGAAAGTCGAAATTGTTCCCTTTTGTAACGAGGGTCGATTTGGGGACAAGTCGCATTAAAGAAGGGGGGATGATGTGAGCATGATTATGCCACCCAACGATGCAACTTCAACCTTTCAGGGAAGTTTGCTTTTTCATTTGTTACATACTTATGTGTAACATTCTTATACTTATACTACTTATTCGTGTGTTTAACTATGTATGTAGTATGTTTGGTGTGTTTTGACTTAATTTGACATAACTTATAGTGTGTTTATATTTGTTTGTGAGTAAATAAATAAGTGTGCACTTGTTTACAACTTGTATTAGCAATTCCATTAAGTTTGCAATACTTTGATTAAGTTTCTTACCTTTTGATGTAGGTACGTAGGAGGACACTAGCTCAAGTGAGCATATGCAGCTCAACTCCAGCTCAAGCGAGTGTGTGCAGCTCATCTCCAGCTCACCAGAGTGTATGCAACTCGGTCCCAGCTCATGAGAGTGTAACAAGCTCACTTTTAGCTCATTACACTTTCAGCTGGATTGTTTCAGCTCAGCTCATTTCTAGTCAGCTCAACTTCAGCTGAAAAGTCCAAAAGTAGCTAAACTGCGTCCTATAAGTCGGGGAGTGTACTAGTGCACGTGTGGCAGCCTAGGTAGCACCCGAACATGTAACCATCATTTATCTGCATGTAACATGCAAGAATGCATGTGCATATGCTGAGTTTGGTATGTGGAAATGCACTACATCAGTCGGTGTAATTTGGTGTGAATTCTCCACACATGCGCAACAACTTCATTTGGAGTGTGGAATTAAAACAACACGTGGATACACAAAACCCATATGCAGCCGAGACATCCTCATTTTCACAAAGTGCAGTACATTGAATACAAGGCTTTGAATTTCACCATGTGCTTATATTTGGCTTTCATCTCCACACATGCGCGGGCAGCGCAGATGAGAATTCAAAACAAATATTCAACATGTGCCTAATTCTTGAATTCCAAATTGCATGCACATTTAACATGTGATGCTTACCCAAATGCCGCCCAAATTAAAGAATTCACGGCTGGAAATGCATTGCCGCCATTGAGTAGTTTTCTTTGTTTGAATTTAATTTTTTTTAAAAGAACAAATATCAGCCACATAAAATATTTCGGCCAACCAACCCTTGTATTATATATTGTAGCCGAATATATTTGTAAAATGTTAGACATTTTGGAAATAAAATTTGTTCGAGAGAGTTTCTCTTGTTCGGTTCTTTTTAGAACTTTCTTTTGACATTTCAGACTTTGTTTTGATTTGTCAAATTTACTTGATACTTTGGGTTCCTAGATCGCTATCTAGTGGGTCCAAGTCATCCGACGTGAAGCATATTCGATTCGGGTTTTCTTAGTAGATTGTGCAGGTTCTTTCGAGCTTTCCGTCTTTGACGTTAGACAAATTCGATTTGGGTTCATTCAGCGGATTGTTCGAGTTCTTTCGAGCCAAACTTCGCTGATTTTTCAACAACGTTTCTACCATTTTAGGACACCGAAACAGCCATGAACGCTACTTGAAGCATTCGTCCTTTTTGTCGTCCAAATCTGTCCAGAAATTCCTACACCTTTATTCTTTCTTTCCTTTTTGTTTTCTTTTATATTTTCTTGTTATTTTGATCCTAAAACCATGTTCATTTTTGTTTTTATTGCAGAGATATGCTTGCTACTATCTTAGATCCGTTACAGACAAGGAACGTTGTTTCTGAAGCAACGTACCCCCCTTTATCAATTCCCTCGGTGTAACTCGTCAGTTTACCAAATGCTGCAAGGTTAAAGCATGAGATGATTATAAAGCAATATAAATCAAACTTATCCTACTAACTTTCCTTCAGCTCTCAGCTAATTACTTAAATAAACAAATCTACCACAACTTTCGTTTCTCATAGATATTGCGTGTCCTCGAACGAGTGGACCAACTTCTATTGCGTCCACACCCAACTTTGGTTGTGATGCTCGTTAACTTGAACTGTCACCGCACCTTCTAGTGTTAGTGGCTGTATTAAACACTTCCGTGTAAAATAGCATTCAAACCCAAAAGTTGAAACAAGAGACAAAGCTTCATAAAATAAGTTGAAGGTCACAATCCAAAATAACTCTCGTTCTTAAGGAAAGAAAACAGTAAATCATCATTCAAGTTTTACAAAACAATCAAGTGAAAATAAATGGAAACCTCTATCTCTAGCTATCTCGAAGTATTTCCACAAAATTTCTATTTGTCACTAAAAGATCTATCTCGCCTTCACCTCGGTTCACCAAAAGGTAAGCTTAAGCCGCCATGGATGAAGCTTTAAAATAAGGAAAATGATCTTCCAAAAATGATGATAAGATATGAGCCTTCTCTTTTAGGGTAAAAATATATGTAAATATATCTTTATCAATTTCCTATTGGCTGTTTACAGGTGTCCTTCATAGATTTTCTAGATAAAATTTCCTATAAGACAATTGTACTAATGGACAACTCATAATTCTTTGATCTTATCCTGACAGTTGTCATTGCGACGACAATCACTGTTTCAATGTGTCGACATCATGTCCGGACAAAAGTTGTTGTAACTAACTACCAGCTCATTATCATTTTATCTTATCTTTTTTACAGTTGTCAATGCAACAACAATGACTAGACGCATTTAGGTCCGGACAAAAGTTGTTGTACTAATAACCATACGAACACTACATGTAATTAGGATCCAAATCATTTCCATTCGAATCAACTAGCCACTTAGGTCCTTAGAGCTATCGAATTACTTCCTTCCTAGACAAGAAATTATTCAAGCATTTAATTTACATACATACAAGATAAGGTTCATTCTTATTAGGTTACTAGTCTTGAATACTTGTAGTGTCTATACAATCATGCATCTTTCGAATAGAGGACTAGGATTTAGAACACCTTAAAGTTCAATTCTAACAATTACACTTGTTAACTAACATTTTACCAATAGATTCATCGCACATGTATCTTCACCATTTAAAAATTCGATCAATGAAACTAGCTTAGAACCTAAACCATTCGAAAAGCTTGTTATCTAGTCAAGAGGGCATTCGAATTACACATGTGCAAGAGAGATCCATTCATTTTTAATTTCTAGTCTTAGCTACCTATAATGACCAAACAAGCATGATCCAAACCCTTCCAATTAGACAAGAATACCAAAACCAACCATTCGAATAGAAGCTAGAATTCAAGACTCGTATTTAGACCTTATCATTCAAGATTAACAAGAATGATTCAAGAAGCTTATAATATATACATATCAAAAGGACCATAAGTCTTACAAACTTTGCATACTTATATACATATAAAAAAGTTGTCTTTAGCATTACCAACCACAGGTTCAAGATTACATACATGCTTACATAAGTCAAATGCATGAACTATCAAGTTAGACACAACTAAGGCCACCATTTAGGAGTTCTACAAAAAGATATCAATGCACACTTTAAACTTTTGCTTGTGTTCTACTCCGAGCTCGAGAAAGGCTAGCTTTCGATCAATATAGATCTGAGATTTGGGAAGAAGGAAAACGGGAGTGGTAAGTACACAAGGTACTTAGTGAGGTAGTTCCTATAACTAGCAAGTTTTCAAGGTTATTAGATTTATGAATCATCTTTTCATTTTAATCATTTCCAACTTAGCTAGGCTTCAATTAAGGCAAAGTCAAGACCTAGCTAGTTTTCAAGCATTATCCAAGTAAGCAAGCTTAAGCAATCAAGCAGATAACCAATTCACAATTTCAAGTAAACAAACAAGCAATAGTAGGCACGTATCAAAACAATCCAAGCATGATATTGTCTTGACTCATTTGAATAGGGTTCATTTTACCGTGTAACTTATCTTTTAAGCAATGAATAATTCGAGACGGCATTCCCATCATTTCAATCATATAATTTCATTTCACAAAAAGCTCAATGACAAGAGTCATGTTGTTCATTCAATACTCATGTTAGCATGTCTTATTACAAGCTTATTAATCGGTTTTGCCTTGGTAGATAGTAGGACTAGGTAATCAAGTCACAAGCAGGTGCACGAAGTACCAGAACAACCAGGTACACAAAGTACCAGAACAACAAGGTGTCTGCTAAACCACACAAAAGGGTACACAAAGTACCTAGCAATATGATACCCAGGATATTTAACAAAAGGTTTCTTCAACACCAAACAAGCAGGTACACAAAGTACTAGAACAAATCGAGCTCTAGACTTTAAAGCATGTCGTTCTACCTAAGACCGACTAATAACCAAGGGCTTATTAAGTCTTTTATTTGCAAACAATGTACATCAAGTGATTAAGCAACAGTAATTTCAAGATCAATTCTCTTTTTAAGCATTTAAGTCATATAACTCTTAGTCAATTTCTTGGGTGATCAAATAAATCACAAACATTGCATATTAGCATTCAAGCACCATTCTATTCGAATCAATCAAACATTGCACCATAACATTCAACATTATACCAATCGAATTAATCAAGTATTGCACCATAGCATTCAAACATCATATCAATCAAATTAATAAAGCATCACAAGTAGATACATTCCATTTAATTCTATTTTTAAACTTTGCTATCCAATCATTAGCTTAGCAATCTTGCATTAGTCCTTTATTCCCTTTACTATCAATTACCAATAATGCTTAGATTCATTTCATGCATAAGGTATGAGCAAATAATTACACATGCTGATTTTGGTTAGGACCTAAGTCTCAACCCTAAGATTAACTACACTCACAACACTCCAAGATTATTCTTGTATATGTATGCCCTTTTGCCTATCCTTTGAGTGCCCAGCTTTACTGCCCTCTTCAAAATCCTCAACTCTTTGCTCTAGCAAGCCACTCACATATATATAAAAGAGCATGTTAGTACACAATTCATCAAGCAACTCATTCAATCAAGCACAAATTCACTATAACCCCTAAACTATTTTTTTTGTCCTAGCAGTTTGCACACTGCTTAGCAAAATGTCCATAACTTTTAATCTACACGTCCGAATTTCAGTTATCTTACACCGTAAGAAAGCTAATTCAATTATCTATTCAACCATGTATGGCTCATATTTTTAGCCTTTCTAGATCAATACAGGTTTTAGCTCAAAGACAGAGCATTTACAATTCCGAACAGTTTGTACTATCCTTACATTTTCATTTCCAGATTTCACTACACAGTTCAGAATTTAACTCCGTTTTTTCCTAGTGAAAATGAACATAATAAAGTTCATTTTATCAAAATTTCAGCTTAAATATCAATTTCTACAATTTATAGTAAGTTTTCAAAGTTACTGCCCATAACAGAGCTTTATGGGCAGATTCACTATATCAAATTTCTAATTCATAGTTTCTTCATACTTAATTCAATTAATTTTATTTTATTATTTTAAGTTCTCATTTATCTTGTTTTCCCCTTGTTCTCGTATATTAGTTTTTAGTCCCTGGTTCATTTATTTAAGTCCTTTAATTATCAAAAGTTCCAATTCCAGTCCCTATACATTTATTTGACAACAAGTTCACTAGGACAGTCCATTACCTTTAAATCTAGCAATTTCAATCTAACAAGTCTTCGATATAACTTTTCCCCTGATTTTAGTCCAATTTTTAGTACTCAAATTTTATGCAAAACAGCCCTAATTTTGTCAATTCTTTCAATTTAGTTACTAGCTAGCCAATTACACAATCTATGTGACCAATTTTACTACAAGCTCAATTTCTATTATCTAACATTTTTCTCACTTGATTAACATGCTAATTCATTCCACATACTTGATTTCCAGTATATTAAAAACTCAATTCCAGTCCTAAATTATTATAAATTTCAAATTAGATCACCAATTTCATTACTTTCAATCAATTGGTCATATTCTTGATCTCATAGCATTCGGCCAAACCAGAACCCATCCTATTTTCACTATCAGTTTTATAATCTAACATGATTATAATTCATAGATCATTCTAACATAAATTTCCAACAACAGTCAAACAATTTCAATCATTAAAAACATGGATTCAATCGGTCATGGAGAGATAAGCTTACATTGCTTCTTAGAATTTGATTTCCAATTGAAATCCTTAAGCATGCAAGCTTGAATTCACCCTTAGCTATGACTTTCTCTCAAAACTCTTTCTCTCATTAATGTTCTCTCTTAATTCGGCAAGCATAGAAAGAAAGGAAGGAAGATGACCATGGTGGATATCCACCAATTAGTGGAGTTATGAATTATCTAAAATATCCCTAATTAGTCTATTAATGATGGAATTAACTAAGGTTACACTTAGAAAATAGAGAATTTAGCATGTGTTATCCTTCTTTTCATTTCTATTCGAAATGGTCATGACAAATTGATCACTCAATTTATTCATTCTTTCAATTAAGCCATTAATTTATCTAATTAGTCTAATTACAAATCCAATTGAATTAGCTACTTAGGCATTTGGCTCCAATATTTCTAGGCTAGGATTTAGGGTGTTACATGATCTGCTTAAACGTACGAAGGCTAAGGCAAAGCTCATTAGTGATCATTTAAAAACAGCTTCGGATCGGCAAAAATCTTATGCAAATTTGAAGCGAAGGGAGATTGAGTTTGTTGTTGGGGATAAAGTGTTCTTGAAAGTTTCTCCCTGGAAAAAGGTTATGGGATTTGGGTGTAAGGTGAAGTTAATCCCTAGATTCATTGGGTCATATGAGGTGCTCGAACGTATTGGTTTAGATCCTCATAGATTGAGGTTACCAGTAGAGTTAGAGCAAATACATGATATTTTCCATGTGTCGATGCTTCGGAGATATATATCAGATGTGTCGCATGGTGTGCCAGTTGAGGAAATAGAGTTTTTTCAGATTTGTCTTGTGATGAAGAGCCTATAATGGTATTAGACTCTAGTAAGAAGGTTCTTCGTGGTAAGACCATTGAGTTGGTCAAAGTTGTAACACCCTAATTTTGGGCTTGGAAGTTTAGGGTCTGAACTGGACCGGCCTGATTTTCGGTTTGAATATAAAAAGTGGTTTTAGGGAAAGTCTAGTTCGGGTTGCATTAAAAATATGGAAAAATATTTAAAAATCCTCTTTTAATATATATAAGAGAGTGGTAAAGTCAATTTTACAAAATAAGGTTTGGAAGTGCAACATTTTGAAATAGTGACTAAAATGTAATTTTTGAAAAGTTCAGTGGTGACTGTTTTGTAAGGATTGAAACTTTGAATCTTTAAGGAGATAATTTACCCAAGAAAGGATTTCTCCAGATTTTTCTTAAATTTTAATGATTCATTTAATTTTTAATTAATTAAAGGAAAAGAGGGAAATCATATTTTAGCTTTTCATAACTAACTTTCTTAAAAACTTTCTCATCTCTTTTTCTCTCAAAATTCCCTCAGCCAAACACATTTCTACAGAAACATTTCTTTTGATTTTCACACTAAATGATGAGGTTTCAATCATCAATTGATTCCTAAACCTTTCTACATCAAATCCTCCTCATTTGCTTATTGAATATTCAAGGATTTTGGCTCTAATCAAGGAGAAATCTACATTTAAAGGTAAGGATGTTCTTCTCCTCTAAATACTCAGTTCTTTACTGAAATTCCCAAGTTCTCAATCCTTAAATTAAGTTTTATAAAAGGTTTTATTGTTGTGATCTTGATTTTGGCTTAAAACTCAAGATTTGGAACAAATCTTGAAGAAATTCGTGGTGATTGTTTGGGCTCTGTTTTGAGATGGCTTTTTAATGTATTTTGGATGTTTAATGATGAGTAATTGAGGTTTAATCAATGCAATCCCGAATAGGTTGATTTTCCTAAGTTTTTACTTGTGAAAATGGTGGTTTTTGGGGTGATCTTTGTGTTATGTTATAGCTGGAGGTATAAGGACGTGTTTAGGTTCTTTTAGGATGTTATTTGATGTTTAAGAATGTTTAGAAGTGATGGATCTTGGCTGATTAATGTTGTAGAAGAGTTTGGAAGTGATTTTGGTTGTGTTTTGTAGCCGAAATGTTAGTTTTGGTGAGAGCAGCGAGTTTAGGAGTAATGGCTGGAGATTTTAATGCATGATGATGCATTAATCCTCTGCTTTGATGTGTTTAAAACAACGGAGACATCTTCGGATTCTTGTGGTGTTGAAATTTCCATCTTGTAATGATGTTTGAAGGTTTGGGAGCTTAGTTTAAGTCTAAGCAACTTAACTACGCTCAAGAGTAAGTTTTCGGGAAAACTCTTTCTCTTGGATGAACCATGAGATGGTTGGATGTAATGTGTTTAATTTGCATGTTTAAATTCTGTTTTAAAAGCATGTTTTAGCATGATATATGCTGGTTTTGAAAGCCATGTGTTGAAGGATGCTCAAGGTAAGAGATCCTTGGTTTGATATTGATAATTGTGGTTTTGATGCATAGTGTTGCATGATGGTTTAATGGCTTTGATTAATGCTTTAAAACAGTGGATTATTGATGATAAATGATGTATATTGGCAAGTGATGTATGGTTTTAAAGTACTTGAATCGGATATAGTTAGCCGGCTATAGGATTGGTTGCACCGTGAATAAAGTCGCCTTGGATGTTGAGGGGTTGTAATTGTACCGTAAACTCCATCCAAGTACACTAACGAGATGTCTAAGATGACAATGGTGGTTAAAAGTCCATGTGTGGATCTTGTGTTGTGTGTCCCGTGTTCTCGTTAGTGATGTTATACAACTACCGATGAGTGATATGGAGGGGTTGTGATTGTACCGTTAAACTCCATCACGGGTGTTGGGGGTTGTGATTGTACCGGTAAACTCCACCTTGTGTGTTCGGTAGTGTGTATGAAGCGTATGGGACAACGCTTGTAATCCGCGTATCCGATTATGTTTTTGTTGTAAATGGTTATGGTATCGCTTGGAAGCCAATATGACATGTTGATGTTAAAGAAGCATGAGATGCTTGATGTGTATGCATTGTTTCATGGATAATGATAATTATGTGTTAAAAGGCTTTATGAAAAGTGTTTTTATAAAATGTATTATTGTGTTGTTTCTTTAGAGCATGCCTCACTAAGCATTTGTGCTTACACTCTCTCTCTTGAACCAATAATACAGGTGTTTGAGGGCAGCAAGGAGGCTAAGAATCGAAGGGAAAGCTAAGCTCATGTATGGTGACTTTTTCACAACATAATTAGTTTTTTATATTTGGCAATGGGAACCTAGGATGTGATTTGGGAGATGTTTTGGACTCCCTAGTTGTGGCATGATGCCTTTAATGATTTGGACTTGTAAATGGCCATTTTGGTGCTTGCTTTGATGATTTAATGGTTGTTTGGCTTGGTTATTAGGATGCATGCCTATAGACTTGTGGATTTCCCTAATTGATGTCATGCATGTGTTTTGATGATACAAACATGTACATTATATGTATGATGACTTGTTAGCATGATTAGGAAGTCATTAGGATGTGTTCGAGTGGTTAAATTTATGTTAAATCAGAAAATTATGCACTTTCGTGGGAAATCCATATCGGAACAGGCACTAGCGTTTCGAAACGGGGGCCTGTAATAGCCTTCGTGTATCGAAACAGGTAGATGTCGTTCCGAAATGTTTTGGCCACTGCCAGGCCCTGTTTCGATACAGGTCTCGAAACGAACTTGTGTTTCGGAATGGTCAACCCCCGTTCCGAAATAGATGACTGTTGGGCACTGATTTGAATGGTTTTAAGGTTTGCAAGCTTTACGTTTTAGTCCTGAATTTTGTATATGCAATTGCTTGAGTTCGAGATGCCCGTTTAAGGTGAAATTTGACAGGGAAGCATGTAATATGATTAATTTGATATTGGTAACCTTAAAATCAGTTAAGTCCTCCATCTTTACGGAATTTACATTTTGGTCCCTAACTTTTGTATATTGTGCAATTGAGTCCCTTAATGTTTTCCGGTCGTTGTGCTTTTCAAGTATGCTCTTCTCAAGGGTGCGCTTAGGGTTAATGTGCATCTAGATAAGTTTTAAAAGGAAAAAAGGGTCGTTAATCAAGGTTGACTTCCGGGTTGACTTTGGTTTTCCCCGTGTAATCTTCGTAGTTCGGGTCAACCGTCTAGGCCAGGCTAAGGGGGTTACAAAAGTGTTGTGGCGATATTGAGGAGTCTAGGAAGCCACATGGGAGACAAGGGAAGACATGAAGAAGCAGTTTCCTCATCTTTTCCCTTTAGGTAAATTTTGAAAAAAAAACTTCTTAAGAGGGGAGAGTTGTAACGCCCTAAAAATGGTCTTAGGATTTTTGGCGGTTTAGTTTGGTTTAGGTTCAGATTTGGTGAACTGGGTTTGGCAACTAAAATAAGTTTTGGGAAATAAATATTTTAAAATGGGAATTTTGTAAGGGATAAAAACTGGTTAAAGCTATTAAAATATTTAATAATTATTTTAAGCGTTTTGGGGTTAAAACAGAAATCAATTTAATCGTTTAAGATGATATTTTGGGATTAGTGAAAAAATGTAATAAATGTAAAACTGTCTTTAATGACATTTTGAGGTTGAAATTGGAAAATCTTTTAGGAATCCTTAGAGAGATAATTTTCCTAAAAATATTAATTGGGTTTTCCACTATAATTAACAAAAGAAATTGATGGTTAATTGTTTTGCCAAAAGCATTTTCCCTCATTTTCTATTTTCTCAAGATTTTCTTCAAAACTTTCTCTCATTTTCTCACCATTTTCTCTCCACTAGATTTCTGAATTTTTTATTCTTTTCAATGAGGATTATGCCATTAGACTTCTCTCTTTTTGCTTTGCAAAACCTTGGCAAAGATTCCTAAAAGATTTCTCTAAATTCCATTTTATTCAACAAAGAAAGTTTACGTTAAATTGTGGTGGAAAGACTCTAAAGGTAATTTTATTTTCCTCTCTCAAAACTAAGGTTCTTTATTGATATTCCCTAATAATTTGCTCTTAATAGACACAACCAGACCAAACCACACAGAGACGGGAAGCCAGATGTCGACTTTTCAAAAAGTTCGTTCAGACGGTTCTTCAAGGTCAAGTAGTGGGGCAAATTTAGGGCTGAGATCTGGACTAGACAAATGGAATTGGTGGATCAGTACGGCGAATGGTCGATTAGGCAAATCGAGCAAAAAGAAAAAGGGAAGAAACAAGAAGAAAACCCCTGAAGCCAACTGCCCAATTATACTACCTGCAGAAGTAGTAGCGGCACAACCATCAAATGGGGAAACAACGATTAGGAATCACACTGATGAAGAAACATCAAACACGATTGGGCTAGGTCTGGAATGGGTGTCGAATTTTACATGCCGATCCAAACAGTAGCATGAAGTCTTCAAGAATTGGAAAGCCAAGGTTTTGAGAGGCCATAAGAAGCGCAACCCGCGTCAACCAGTGTGTACAATTCTATCTTCTCAAATGTTGTCAATCATTTCATGGAATGTTAGAGGCCTGGGTAAGGCAGAAAAAGCAAGAGCTGTGAGTCGTATCCTTACGCGGAGCAAGACCAAATTTGCTTTCCTCCAAGAAACGAAGCAGAGCATCCTTAAACCAGGACTATCAAAGTGGTTAAGGGGTAAGTTGTTTGATGAAATCGTATATGCTCCATTAATTGGTGCGTCGGGTGGTCTCATCACTATGTGGGACTCAAATTTTTTGAAGCTGAAAAAACCATCATACAGGATAGACTGATAGTCATTATTGGTACAATCGTACAGAAAGGGTTGAGAGTGGGTATGGTTAATCTATACGCACCCAATGGTGGAGGGAAAGGAGATTTTTTTTCTAACACCTGAAGAATCTTGTTCGCGAGATTGAATGCCCATTGATTTTAGGGGTGATTTCAACACAGTTGTATCAAGTGAAGAAAGAGTCAGTGTTATGGAGGAGAATGCATCACAAACGTGTCTGGCAGATTGGAAGGAGGACTGTATACCTGGTTCAAATGAGGCAACAATGTTGCAACTAGTAGATTGGATAGGTTCCTTATCGCCCCAGAGATCCTTTTGGCCTTCCCACAGATTAACCAAAGCACTAGACCACGAAGTCTGTCTGATCATAACCCCATCATCCTACATAATGGGGTCTGTAAACATGGAACAAAACCTTTTAAATGGTTCTCTGGTTGGACTGATGATGAAGAATACAAGAATAAGGTGAAGTACTCTATTGAAGAACATTGGGGCAGAGGTATTGGGGCAATTCTAAAGGAAGTTAAAATCCTAACCAAAGATTGGGCTAGGGAAGTAGAAGCAAAGAATCCTTTATCCATCGCAGAATTAGAAGAAAAAATCGAAGCCATAGAGAATACTGCTTCAAGTTCATATTGCAATACAGTTGAGTGGGAGGAACTTAGAAGGCTAAAAGTAATAGTGTTGGCCAGATACAAGAAAGAGGAAAGAGACTGGATACAGAAATCGAGATTAAAATGGTTTTAAAAATGAGACAATAACACGAGATTCTTCCATCTCACGGCTTCATTGCGCAGAAGTTCAAACAATATAAGCTCTATTACGGTGGACAACTCAGTTGTGGAAGAGCCAAAACAAATTGTCATGGCTTTTGAAAAACACTTCAAAGAAGCATATAACATCGAGAATACCCTCCCCATCAAACAGTTTGATGTGCAATTAAAATGCTTAAGCGATGTGTCTTCGAAGTCTCTAGAGGCCCCATTCACAGAGGAAGAAATTTGGGAGGCATTAAAATCGTCAGATGGGAATAAAGCACCTGGGCCAGATGGTTTCAACCTTGATTTCTTTAAGTGTTTTTGGTCAAAGTTAAAGAAGGAAGTGTTGGAGTTTTTTGATGCTTTCTACATGGGCAAGACGAGCATAAAATCGGTGAACAACTCTTTTATAGAATTGATACCGAAAATAAAGAATCTAGGGAGAATTGAAGACTTCCAACCTATCTCACTAGTAGGGAGTTTATACAAAATCTTGGCTAAAGTCCTAGCAAAAAGGTTGGCAAGATGTATATCCGAGGTGGTGGGCGATACACAATTTGCATTTGTGGCCGGCAAACAGATTGTTAATTGTTCCCTCATTGCCAACGAGGTAATTAACGATTTAAAGAAAAGAAACCACAGAGCCATTGTCCTTAAAGCTGACTTTAGGAGGGCTTACGATTCAGTGAGCTGGAGTTTCTTGGATTTTGTATTGAGCAAGACTGGTTTTGGTAAAAGAAGGAGGGATTGGATTTATGTCTGCGTGTTTACACCATCCATGTCAGTACTCGTTAATGGAATTCCCACTAAACCTTTCAACATCAAACGGGGACTTCAACAGGGTTGTCTGCTCTCACCGCTATTATTCATTATTGTTGTTGAATTGTTGAGCTCCCTGCTCAATAAAGCTGTCTATAGAGGGATTTTAGAAGGAGTGTCGGTTGGTAACGATAAGCTAAGGGTATCACACATCCAATTTGCGGATGATTTAATCATTTTCGATGCTGCAAGGGTGGAATCTGTGAGGAATATCATCAGAATTTTAAGGTTGTTCGGACTATGCTCTGGTCTTCAATTAAACCTACAAAAAACAAAAATCTATGGGATTAATACCTCCGAAGCTTCGTTACGTTCTTGGGCTGAAAGCTCTCAATGTAAACCAGACAAATTCCCAATGGTATACCTCGGGCTTCCTTTATTCCAAGCTCGAAACTCAAAAGAATTATGGATGCATGTGTTTCAGAAAGTTTAGAAACGGCTCGAAGGGTGGAAAAAATAATCTTTCATTCGGGGGACGGATAACACTAGTGAAATCTGTTCTGAGTAACTTACCGATATACTACCTATCGATGTACGAGATGCCAGGGACAATCGCTACTAAACTCAATGGGCTAATTGCAAGATTTTTATGGGGAGGCAAAGCTGACAGATGCTTACATTGGATCAGGTGGGATGTAGTATGTAAACCAAAGCTGAATGGTGGGCTGGGTATACGAGACTTGAGGCTAAAGAATCGAGCATTATTAAACAAATGGATATGGCGATATGGCTGTGAAAAATCAAGTTTGTGGCGGAAGGTTATTGATGCTAAATACGGAATGGACACTACAAGATTGATCCCTAGTGCACGAAGCGACAGAAAATTTTCATGGATTTGGAGAAGCATTACAAAACCACTGCTCAATCCCAATGATAATTTCACCAAATGTATTAGAACTAGTTTCTGATATGGTGCCTCAATCGATTTCTGGAATGATAGTTGGATAGAAGTCATCTCGTTAAAAGATACCTTTCCAAGAATTTATGCAGTAGCAACCAAGAAAGATGGGAAAATTTCTAAATTTGGTTTCCGAAATAATGAAGGATGGGTATGGGATATCGAACTACGGAGGGGATTGTTTGATTGGGAAATTGAGGTCTGGAATGAATTTCGGCGAGTCATAAACAAGGCAATTTGCAGACCTAATACCGAGGACAATATTAGATGGATTGGAGATGGTAGTGGATTATATTCAACCAAAGCCTTCTGTGATATGCAAACTGAGGAAGGAACACCGAGTGACACTGTGTGGGAAGAGATTTGGATGAAAATTGCCCCGGCCAAAGTCGAAGCATTCCTCTAGAAAGCAATTTACAACAGAATCCCGATGATGGTCGAACTATCGAAACGGGGAGTTGAGCTCAATGGAATCTTTTGCTGCCCGTTGTGCAGAGATGAGCTTGAGACAGTAAATCACCTCCTACTACACTGCAAAGTGACATGGAAGATATGGCAGAAATGGTGCGAGCTGTGGCAAGTTAGATTTATCATGCCAAAAAATCTAAAAGCCTTCGTTCAGGTATGGTCTTCTCTATCTACTAGCAAATATTCAAGACCACTATGGGATATGGCAATGCGTGCTTTTGTATGGTCTGTATGGCTGAGCAGGAATGAGGTAGTTTTCAATAACAAAAGCTGGAATAACGAAGAGATTTTCGACACTGCGATGCTCCGAACTGGTCACTTGTGTAGGCTGCAATGGCCAGATTGCTGCCCAAGCGCATGTGAATTTGCCTGACGCCCAACCAAAATAGAAATCAAAGTGAACCGCAAAGAAGACCTCTATTGGCTGACTGGAAGGTTCCAGAAGAGGGATGCCTAAAATTTAACGTCGATGCGGCAATATAGGGTATCGAAAGATTAGCCAGTATTGGGGAGATCCTTAGGGACCACAGGGGAGTAAAATTCGTGGAATTCTCCAGGTTCATTGGAAAGGCTGGCCCCACACAGGCGGAACTCTTAAGCATCTTGGAGGCGTGTAAACTCTTTGGTAACTCACAATGGTGTAATTCTTACTCTCTCACTATAGAATCTGATTGTGAGTTGGCTATCAAGTGGATCAAGGACTCGAATGCCACTCTTGCTACCTTTACACCAATTGCGAAGGAAATTTCTAACATATGCATCACCCACAACTGGAAGTTGGTCTTTGCTTTTAGAGAAGCGAATTGTGTAGCCCACGCTTTGGCCAAGCAAGGCACATCGAGAGTACCTGAGGCTGGTTAAAATAAAAGATTTAAGGGACAGCTGTTTGAATGGAGTGGAGAAACCTGGGTAGTGAGCGTGTCCTTACAAGTAATGCTTGTAATGAGAAATAGGGGATTAGATGAGAATAAGGATGCAATAGATGGTTACGGGTGTTATAAGATGGTACTAAGTGACACTGTGTAATGACCTAACAGTGGTGTTTCGGTTCTAACTCGATCATTGTAACCTTTAAACATAGGCATTTTGCACTCTTTTTCCTCCACATAGGTTTAGGGAGGTTTTTTAATGAGGCAAATGTTTGTGTTTCTTTCTTTCGGTATCGCAATAAAGACTTATACCTTTAAAAAAATTGATGTTTCATATCTTAGTTTTGCTATTTAATTATTGGAAATGATCTTAATTGGTGTTTTTGATATTTTGCCTAAAATCTTAATTTGTGGGTTAATTGATGGAGATTTCTAATGGGTTAAATCACATTTTGATTGTTTCAAATTAATGTGAGTTGAGATTTTTAATGGGTTAAATCCCGAAACTATTTAATTGCCTGTTTTCTAAGGTAGTTTAAGGTGGTTTAGGGGATGTTATAGGTGAATCTTAGTTACTGAACGTATAAGGGTGTTTTAATTATGTTTTTTTATGTTCTTTTAATGTATAATGGTCTTATAATTCTACTATAATTTATAAAAATCACAAGGAATATTACTGGATTTGATATACAACTATTGACACGGTTATATGAGTGTTATAGTATAACTTCATCTTGAGCGAGAGGGACTCAAAAATTATGGATTATGGTCCAATACACTCCTTATGATGTATGATGGGATAAATAACTCCATAACTGGGATTTTATCCCTATATACCTGCATAAAGTGTAACAACTCGGTAAACGTAATAAGTGACTTGTTAATGATAGTAACCATAGGGTTCTTGAATGTTATGGACCGTGTGGGAACTTGCTTAGTCGAGTCATTGTATCAATCCAATTTTTGGGTTAGGAATTCAAATCTTGGATTCGAGTTGGGCATTTTAATTTAAGTATTAAATTAAAAGAAGTCAATGTTTAGAAGCTTAAATTTAATGGAATTAAGGACTAAAGTGAGAAGAGATTAAAGTTTTGGGTTTAAAGTGAAAACAAGAGAAAAGATGTGGACTTATGAAGTGTTTTCCCTATATTGTGTGGAAGAAAATTTTAAAATAAAGTGTCTGAAAATGGAAGGAAAAGAAATAATTTTTTTATCTCTCTCATCTTCCTTTTCCATTTTCTCTTTTTTTTCTCCCTATCTCCCAAAGCCTTTAACCTCTGATTTTTTACCGACCGGACATCCTTTTTAGACACATCTGATACCATCACGTTCATCTCGTCGAGACGAGTCGGCCGGTATCTCAAAATCAATGTCAGAGTTATCGTTTGAGGGGTGAAGAAAAAGAATATTTAGGTTCTGCAAGCTAGCCATGTTAGAGTGTTCAAAATCAAAAATGGAGGTCACCATTGGATTCCCCAGTCAAAAATATGTAGGATTGGAGCAAGTTGCTATCGTCTAGCCACCAGAAGCCGCCGCACGCACCTCACTCTCTAATGCTCGAGAGTGCGCCATGCTACCCTGCACCTGCGCACGGGTGCACCGAAGCTACCCTACACTGCGTCGCACTAGATTGCATGAACTGTTGACCATCGTTGACCGACCATTAACTTTTGGGGGGCCTACTCGGGGTTTTTAGTAAGAGATTAATAGTGGTTGATATTAATCAAATAAATGTGTTAGTAATTGAATCTTAATGTCTTCCATAAGCTTTAGGGATCGAATAAATCTTTGTAATGCCGTATTTTGCTAGAATGGTACGAATTTGTGAGTAGGATATCGGTACAAGCTTCGGTAGTACCGGTACATGATTGGGGGCGTGTCGGTACGGGTCGACCCGTATTGGTACTTAGAAAATTTAAGATTTTCAATAAGTAATTTCAGTATTGGTACGCGTGTGAGGACTGGTAGCAAGGGTACCGTACTGATACTCGTGTTTGAGTATCGGTACCCACCGAACTGAATAATTTGTAATGCTAGCTAAGGATTGAAAAAGGAACATATGTGATTAATAACCTAATTTGTGCCTTAATAAATGAGATAGCATGGGTAAATAGAAATAATAAATTAGAATAATTACGTACTCCTCCATAATGTATTAACAACTCGATAATGTAAAATAAACGATATGTTGACAATTAGCAACAATAGGAAGATCCTTGGGATCACGTTGCTTATATACCGAGTATGAATTTGATTGGTTGATTTGATGATTGATGAGATTTGGATACCCAGAGAGAGTGTGTTGCAACACTATGATTAGAGATATCGAGTGCATGTTACTGATGTTGTGTGACCCGAGCCTCATTCGAAGATACTCGAGGGGGGATTTTGAGTATGGGTGCATGTTTCGATGTTGTATGACCTAGTCTCACTCAAGGTGTATGTTCTGATGCTATTGACCCTGCCTCACCCAAAGTGTACGTTTCTGAGGTTGTGTGACACCAAGCCTCACTCCAGGATTATTGTTGTATAATATGTGTGCTTTTGCCTAGATAATCTGATGAGATCTCGGGTATGGTTGGGTCTTGTGTGCCATGTATGATGTCTTGCATGATGTGAGCATGCGTTTAGGCGACTAGTGGTAGCGCCACGTGTTTATTAATCTGCCTTATTTCTCGTACTTGCTTGCATGCTTATGTTTATGATTAGCATGACGTATAGTAGAGTAGATGTGTACCGCTGGGCTTTTTTTAAGCTTAGCGCTCAGAATCATTGTTTTCGTGTGTAGGTTGGTAGATCGATCGGGAGCTCGAGGATCACTATTAGTACGGGATTCCAGCAAGCGGTGATTACCAGAGTATGATACTTGTATTTATTGGGATGTGTATTCATAGGACCTTACCAAGTGGATAAATATTTTGTAATATTCGAACCTTTTAAAATGTAAGTTGTTGAAATGAAGATCGTGTGTTTTGTAAATTAAATGATAATTGTTTCAATACGAATATTTTGTAATGGAAATGGTTTTAATTCCATCGTACAATATCGATTTAAATTTTGATGGACCGGGTCGGTGACCCAATATGGCGCTTCGAATCCTCAAGTTGGATCAGGGTATTACAATCACCTTAATTGATAGGATCCGGATACCAAAAAAACTTGTTGCAACGCCATGGTAAGTAGCACCGAATGTACATTCCTGATAATGTGTGACTCAGACCTCACTTAGAGTGTATGCTCTCGATGTTGTGTGACTCGAGCCTCACTTCAGGCTTGTGGGTATGATTATTAATGACTGATTGATGATGACATGTTATACATTATTGTTTAATATTGGTGAACTACTTACCATGGTTGAGTGACCTTACCTATAACTGAGTGACTCAAATGTAATATTTAATAATTAAGTGACACAAGTGTAACCTTACCCATAATTGAGTGACACAAGTGTAACTTTTAAAAGTTAAGTGACACAAATATAACCTTATATATAATTGAGTGACGTCTATTGTGATTTACCCTAAAATTTTTCATCCTCATTCCACAGTTAAGCCTTAAATAAACATGTTGATAAAAAAACTTATAGCGATGACTTTAGCTTTGTGGTTTAAGCATGTTATTTTAACCTAAATGTCCTAGGTTCAATTCACTTAGGTGTAAATATTTGGTTTTATTTATTTTTCGTTTAATCACGTGATGACATGTGTCACCATGTTATTGGAGGAAAATATTAAATTAAAATTAATAAAAATAGTCTAATTAGATGGTGATATGTGTCACCCTCTTTTATTGGAGTCTTAAATTTTGAATTAAATTAAATTATGACCAAATTGATATAATAGGTAAACAACATGGAACAAATGTGTAATTATACAAATTTTCGTTAACTGTCATGTCACCTCTTTAGTTAGATTTTAACGGCGGGTGGTCAAAATAGGAGCACTTTAATACTTCGATCGTTAGAATCTTTTTAAATTAACAAAAATATATGTTATCAACTACAATGACCGATCATTTATAATAATTAAATAATAGATAATTATTCCATGCATAAGCATTTTGTAAGTACTTTAGTTTTAGGGTTTATAGATTTTGTTTAGGGTCTAGTGTTTAAGGGTTTAAGCGTGTGAGTTTTGAATTTAGGGGACGTGGTTAGGATTAAAATTTTGGGTTAAAATTTAGGGTTTATAGGTTAAAACCTAAATCCCTAACCATATTAGCCTAAATTCAAACCCTAACTTCTAAACTCTAAATTCTAACCCTAGACCCTAAATTCTAACCCCAATCTCTAAATTTTCAACACATACAATTAAACCCCTAAACCTTAAAAATATGTTCTTAAACCCTAAAAGGAAAGCATTTGTGAAAACTTTTTATTTTCACTGCATGTGTATGAGATGTTTTCTTTTAAATAAGGGTTAACTACTGGAATAGTCACTTATGTTTTCCCCCAGTACAGAGTTGGTCACCGATTTTGAAAAACGACCAGTAAGGTCACTTACGTTTTCGGGGCGTAAACTTTTGGTCACTCAGTCGTTTGTTGTCGTTAAACACTGACGGATTGCTGACCTGGCAATGAAAAATAAGGGTAAATTACTACAATGACCATTAAAGTTTATCTCATGTACATTTTTTCTCCCCAATTTTAAAAAATAAACATTATAGTCACTAATGAAAATATTTGTTTATAATTTCACCCTGAATTTTTAAAAATTAATTTTTCAACCCTAATAATTTACAATCAATTAGTATAATAATATTATAAAGGCTTAAATGAAAAATAGGTGCCCAAAGTATATCCTTTTTAAATTTAGGTGCTCAAATTGCTCCTATTTAATAACTAAACTTTTAAATTGCTCCTATTTTTTTCACTCTTGATTGTTTTTAATATTATTGTAACATGACATGTCATTTTTTATTATTGTTAAATTAAAAAAAAATTAAAATAAAATAAAATCATTTTTATTATTATTAAATTTAAAATATATTTTTTAAAAATATTAATTCTTAAAATAATTTAGGTGTTTAAAGTATTTTTGTAAAAATAGGTGCCCAAATTTACCATAGTTACAATTTTAAGTGTCCGACTGTTAAATGAGTGTTAGAAAAAGTGTCAATCAATCGGTACTTGACACGTGGCATTAATTTTATTAATTTCTAATAGAAAATACTTAGAACTTTCAAATTATTATAAAATCTCAAAATTTGACAAGCTTCACAAAACAGTCTCTAAATCCCTAAAAATTCCTAAACTTATGTCGTCGATTGTCGCCGCTTCTGCCGCCAATTGACGTCGCTGACCGCACCCACTTGGTCGTCGGACCAAGGCGATCATTTTTCCCAACACATCGTCGTCAGAAACGCCCAATGGCGTGCAACCAAACGCCAAACATGAAATTGACGTTCCCGTTTGACGTTCGGCTGCGCACTGTTGGGTGTTTCCAGTGACGTCGTATTAGGGAAAATTGTCGCCTTGGCCCGGCGACCAAGTGGGTGCAGTCAGCGACGACAACTGGCGGGGGAAGCGGCGGTAGTCGACGACGAAAGTTTGGGAATTTTTAGGGATTTAATTAAGGATTGTTTTGCGAAGCTTGTAAAATTTTGAGATTTTATAATAATTTGAAATTTCTGAGTATTTTCCAATTTTAAAAATTAAATTAATGCCACGTGTCAAGCACCGATTGGTTGAAAAAAAAATTAACACTCATTTAACAACCGGCACCTAAAGTTATACCTATAGAAACTTTGGGCCCCAATTTTTACAAAAAAAATATTTTAGACACCTAAATTATTTTAAAAACTAATATTTTTAAAATATTTTAAATTTAATAATAATAAAAATAAAATAATAATAATAATAATAATAATAATAATAATAATAATAATAATAATAATAATAATTCAGAGTGAAAAAATAGGAGCAATTTGAAAGTTTAGTTATTAAATGGGAGCAATTTAGGCATCTAAGTTTAAAAAGGGTATACTTTTGGCACCTATGTTTCATCTAAGCATTTATAATATTATTGTACTAATTGATTGTAAAGTTTTAGGGTTGAAAAATGAATTTTTAAAAATTTAAGAGTGAAATTATAAAGAAACGTTTTTATTAGTGACTATAATGTTTATTTTTTAAAATTGGGGAGCAAAAATGTACATGAGATAAATTTTAATGGCTATTGCAGTAATTTACCCTTATTTTTTCGTTGCCAGGTCAGCAATCCGTCAGTGTTTAACGGCAATAAACGGCTGAGTGACCAAAAGTTTACGCCCCGAAAACGTAAGTGAACTTACTGGTCGTTTTTCAAAATCGGTGACCAACTTTGTACTGGGGAAAACATAAGTGACTATTCCAGTAGTTAACCCTTTAAATAATTTAATAATCATTTGTAACAATTAAATAGTTCAATGATTATTTTATAACATTTACAAAAGTCAATGATCATTCTATAACAACTAATATATTACTTTATTTGTCTATTCGACTCGTTATTAACAATATCTAACAGTACCTATTTTATAATAAAATTTAAATTTTAATCTCTATTTATATTTTTTAAAAATTTATTGACTAAAAATATTATTTTCAGATAGTTTAATGAGTATTTGTGAACTTTACCGTAGCTTTAATAGTTGATAACTACTTTCTCCATAATTCTAATTTCATCCCAATTTGCATAAAGACTATTCTATCTTGTGAACTCTATAAACCTTTTGACAATCATATTATTATTTTCACTCGAATCAACATTATCCAAATTACACCTCCACACAGGGTGCTGCTATGTCTCTTCTTTTCTTTTTCTTGACTGTACATTACAAACAAATCCCAAAACTGGGTTTGAGGCAAACGTTGTGTTTAAAAAACTTCAAGATGCCAACAAAAAAATGGGAATCTAATCGAAGCTCGATGACCATCTCCATCTTTCTTTCAAATATTCTTCCGTCGAAAAGTTGCTGCCCTGCTCCATGCTACTAAGTGATGTAGAATCATCATCAACATCAAGCATTGCAACACTTAAATGAAACCCGGGCCTCGAATTCGGATACACTTCATCATCATTATGATGTTCTTGGCTTTCTGTGTTCTCATTCTCCCTCTCTCCCCATTTTTCAACTGTCGTTCCCCCTCTTAAGAGCTCAAGTATCTGCACAGAGGGAGTATCAATGCAAAATGTAGATGTAATTTAACCAGGATTGTTACTCAAACGATCTTATACGAAGGCTACATTACCTGGCTCATCTTAGGACGAAGTCGAGCTGACCGTGTGATGCAAAGTGTTGCAGCTCGAACCATCCGATGCATTTGAGTCTCGTTGATATTTCCATTCAAATTGGGATCCAGTATGCCTTTAACATCTCCACTCTCAATTATTGGCTTTGCCTGGAATTTTTCACGTACATGATATCATATTTGATCATAGATACAGATGAGAAATGAACACTTTGTTTTAGAGAAGATTCTTACCCACATGACCAAGCTTTGCTGGCCTTTCAGATTCTCAAAGCTTATAGGTCTATTTCCTGATAGCAACTCGAGTAGAACAACGCCGAAAGCGTAGACATCGATCTTGTCACTAAGTTTACCATACATAAAATATTCAGGAGCTAAATACCCAAATGTTCCGACGACATCAGCTTGAATTAGAAATGATGAATCAGTTGGTCCCCAAATTGCTAACCCAAAGTCAGATATCTGTCCCATCGGAAAAAGCTTGTGATCAGTTCGTGACGTATTTCATTTACGAACATGTCATTTAAATTACCTTTGGTTTGAACCCGTCTGAAAGAAGAATATTTGAAGACTTGACATCTCTATGAATAACAGGTCGAGAAAGCTCATTATGTAGGTAATTTAGGCCTTCGGCGATCTCAACAGCAACATTATATCTGAGTTCCCACGACAAGGCATGTTTTGCTTTGTTGTTCCCTACAATGTATGTTAGACTGGATCAGTGTTTTACGATAAATTTTATCAAGCAAAGGAACACACACACACACTGATCTCATTGAAGCTGTAGTGTTGTACCGTGCAGAATTTCTTCTAAGCTTCCCTTAGATGAGAGATCATAGACAGATATTAGATCATGGTCTTTAATGCAGACACCGATTAGAGGCATGATATGTTTATGCTTTAGTGAGGAGATTATTTCGATTTCGTTCGCAAAATCCTTGCATGCCTCTTTCGATGACTTCAGAATCTTGACAGCCACTGCTCTGCCATTAGGAAGGATCCCTTTAAAAACATGGTTGCTCCCTCCTTTTCCGATCAAGTTCTCTGCTACGAAGCGGAATCTTAGAAAACTAAATAAAATACACATTAAAAGTAAAAAAGAACATGTCATTGGCTGCAAGGCAAGTTTGGGATAAAAACCTGTGGAGAATTGATCGGTTGCATATTTTAGAATTCCATAACTAAACCATCGGCAATCCGATGAATTCATTTTCAGGGGCATATCCAAGCATTTTTGCAACTCATATTGCATAGATGAATTGCTCCCATTCCCATCATTTTCATCTTCTATTTCACTCTGATATCGAGGATTATGATCATGCGGGCAACGACTTGGTAAGTTCATCACCCATTTGACAACTGACATGCTCCTATCATGTTTTGCTTGTGGTGTTGCCGAACTAGCTCTCAGGAGGAGGGGCCAACCGGGTTTATAGTCTATACTATCTCCCGCAAAAAGAGAAACCGACTGCAAAGGGATTCTCTTCTCTTCGCGAATAACACTCAATAACTCAATCTTTGAATCTTCACTACTGGTTCTTGATCCATCTTTGGAGCTTTGAATCCCTTCCAAAGTGGATATCTCAGATCCTACTTCAGAATCACCATATTCGGATTGACATTCTCTAACATCAATGTTTTCAGACAGACAAAGACTTGGTCTTGGATCACCTTTAAGACCTGACATGATTGAAAGTACATTAGCCAATTACTTTTGAAGGCCACAGTAGAAAGTAGAAACCAGTTCTTTCTTATTCCTAGGACAGGTAAAGCCCGACCTGGCAGTTCACTATTGTTGTTGAACCTTTCGAAAACAAGTTTTCCATTGTTGATGGCCAGAACATTGGTAGTCTTTGGCAACCGCTTCGCACAATATCTGGCCGTGGAAGTCCTGCCCCTGAAAACGATGTCTGTTTTTTTAGTGATGAGACTAAGAATCACAGCAATTTAAACAACCGAAAAGATTGAGTCTTTTAAATGCTACTTACCCAAGAGCACCTAGCTTGTCTACACCCACAACTAAAGCAACAGCAGCATAGTTCACCGCTTCTCGAATCAAAACTTTTCGTATCGAACTTCCTTTACAAATCCGGCCTTTAAGATCAACCTGAAAGCCAAGTATGACAATTCAGGCAAGGATCAATATATTTTTCCACTCTTTTAAGTGAAAATTCATTAAAATGCAGAGTTATTGGAAATGAAAGCAACCTTGTTTATAGAACACATGCCTTCATATACTTCTAAATAACGCTCCAACAACAACTTCTGCCCCAAAGCATGATCTACATTGAAACTTGAAATTAGAACACAAATTGTACAAACATCAAAGTTCAGTGTAAAAGCAATAAAAAATCCCTTACCTGAACTCGGGGAAACATGAACTGCTACAACACAATCACCCGGCTCAGCAACTTTTACAATAGCCCAACTAAGTAAATCCCTGCTTTGGCTATCAAATCGAATCCCAACCAACACATTTTTCTTTTGATCGCAAGGCATATTTCTTTGTCTTATTGCTTAGTTACTACCTCAAATTCTTCGAAATATTCAATCCAATCTCTCTATATAACAAACCAACAACACTGGGGACTTAACAAGTTAAGCCTTTGAGATTATAAATGAGACCCCATTAGCATATTTGCATTTGAAAACCCAGACTCAGAGAGACATGAAAAGGAAATCCAGATCGAAGTGATGGGGTTAGCCATGAGCTAAATTGTTTAATAGACTAAACAAATGTACCCAAATCTTTGAAATAAAGAATACAGATAAACAGAACAAGACAATTGAATTCAGAACCTATACGCATTATTATTTTTCTTTCTAAAATTATATTGCCGCCAAAGAACATCATCCCTTCTACCTGCTGCATCCAATTCGAATACTCTTTCGTATATAAAATGTAAATCAATTTCAGAACAAGTTATTTGCGAATTAAAAAGGAAAAGGTTGGGGTGATGATAAAGATATTCAATCTACTTTTAATTTTTATTTTTAAAAAAAGAAAGGGTTCGTAAGTGAAGAAATCCTTGAGATAAAAGTGTCAGCGAAGCATTAAAGGAAGGAAGGAATTCCCGGGAAGAGTAGGCAACGAATTTCAGTGGTGAATAAAAGAGAAAATAGAATAAAACAAAGGTTAAACTAACTACGTGAACATATAATTATTGGGTACGTAATATTTTGATCACTCAACTAAAAATTGAAAATTTGACCACCGAAATATTTAATTTTCTTAATCAAATCACTAGTCGCGGTGACGTGGATGTTAACAAAAATTTGTATAATTACATATTCAGCCTTTGTTAGTTACATATTATATCAATTTAATCCTAATTTAAATTTAATTAAATAAATTAACCACTCAATTAGGTGCCAACACGTGTCATTATCTTATTAAAAAAAATTATTTATTTATTTTTATTTAATAAACTTATTTTCCTCCTCTAATCAGGTGGTGACACATGTCACCTGATTGAATGAGGAAAATAAAATAAGGAGACTTTTAACTTGACTGAAAATTAAACCCAAGTGTCCCTAGGAGTAAATGGCGTAAGTGTGCCACTGAACCAAATGGTCCTTTGTAATCTAAAATACAAAATGTAATATATGTTTTAGTTTGTTGTTAATGCAAGGAAAATGAATCAAATATGAATTAAGGGGACTTAGAGGTGGCAAACGGATCATTCGGATCGGGTTCAGTTCGAGTAATTTCGGTTCGGGCCAGGTTCGGTCTTGACTGCATTAGGTTTCGATTCTGTTCGGGTCGGATCGGATCTGGTCTGCTTCGATTTTAATTCGAGTATATATTGATTTGAGTCGTGTATCAGTCAGGATCGGGTCACATCGGTTCGTTTGATTTTCGAGTCAAGTATTTTCGGGTCGCTTGATTTCGGGTCAATAGGAGATCGATATGCTTCAGTCGGGTTTTCAGGCCGGATCAACTTTTTAAACCCATATATGGCTTTATAAAACCAATATATTTAATTTTTTAGTGAGTTGTACGACAATTCACATCAAATCTTTCATTATTTCTTTTAATATATTTTCTTTATTTCAGGTTACATTCGGTTCGGGTTACTTTCGGTTCGGATGAAATCGGTTCGGGTCCATTTGGTTAGTTGAAAATTGGTTCGGGTCTTTTCTGTTCGGTTGAAAAATCAGATCGGGTCTATATCGGTTCAACTAAAAATCGGGTCGACTTCAATTCGATTCGGGTTGTTTCGAGTTTCAGATCATCTTGTTCGGGTCGATATCGGGTAAAATCGGTTTGGGTCTCGGGTCAATTTGCCACCTCTAAGGGAACTCGAATATAACACACTTGAGACGCATAAAAAACATTTAAACGGATGTAGAAATATAATAACTAAATTAAAGTTGACAACATATTATATTATATTATATTATATTATATTATATTATATTATATTATATTATATTATATTATATTATATATATTAAATTATATTAAAAATAAAAAGTATATTTGAGTCAACTTTAATTTTATTGTTAATCTTAATTATTTCCTTTTTCATGTTATTAACTTTAACTTAATTATTATATTTTTATTTTTAACAAAATTTAATTTAATTAAATAAAAAAACTAAAATTATATTAAAATATCATTTAACGAAATTAAATGTATCTTATTATTAGAGTAATATTCTTGAGTTTAAATTCGTTAAATGAATTTTTAATATAATTTTAAAATTTTATTTTAAATCATGAATTAACTATTATTTAATATATATATATATATAATTTTGTCAACTTTAATTTAAATATTATATTTCTACCATGGATTAAAAGTTTTTATGTGTATCAAGTGTGTCATGTTGGAGTCCCCTTAATCCATATTTATTTTTTTCTTTGCATTAACAATAAACTAAATCATATTGTAACACCCCGATCATGATCTGAATCCGAAGTACAACATTTGGGTTACCTAAAATTCGAACCAAAAAGTTTTCGTTTACAAATCATAGATTTAGCCTTTGTTCAAAACATTAATACATCAAACACTCCATATAATTAAATAAAGGCTTAAAGGTCAAATTGACCCTCAACGAAAAACCAATTAAGCTCTTATGAAAATTTTGCACCCAATTTAGCCATCGTAATTCAAATTACACCCGATTTGATCCCTCCGTTAGTTTGAGCGTGTTGACCGTTAATACCATCTAACGGCCAAAATATAGGACATGTGGCATGCTTTGGGCGTGCCACGTCATCAAATATGATTTTTTTAAAATTTCTTAAAAATATACAAAATTATAAAAATTCATAAATTTTTAAAAATTAAAATTAAAAAATATTAATTTAATTTAATTTTTTTCTTTTTTTCTTTATTTTATAAAAACATAAAATAATATTTTTTCTAAAAAACCCAAAAGTTTCACTTCTTTCAAAAAAGTCTCATAAATCCCTAAATCTAGCATTAACACCGATTCAACCACTCGCCACTCTCCGTCGCAAGAAAACCCTCGTTTCCCTCAATATTTCTTCTGACCAGCACCATCGCATGTCACATTACAAACAACTTCCACCATCGATTAAACTGATTTGTGGACTTGGGAATGTAAGGTTAGGGATTTGAAATTTTTTGGCATGTTGGAAATTTATGAGATTTTGTAATTAAAGTATATTTTTTTAAAAAAATATATACAATTTTTAAATATTATTTCATTATAAATATTTATATTTTTAATAATTATTACAATTATTTTTTATTTTTATTTTAAGTAAAAAGTATTTTTTATGATTTTATACATAATTTTAATTTTTTACACATTTAAATATTTTTTAGATTTTTCTTGAATTTTTTAAATATTTTTTTATATTTATATTTTTTAAAAATATATATAATTTTAAATATTTTTTCAGATTTTTAATATATTTTTAAAATTTTAAATATTTTATTTTATAATTTTGAATTTTCTTAAAGAAAATTTAAATGATTATTTACTTTTTCGATGACATGGCACGTCTAGTGTGTACCACGTGTCACCGTCATAATAATTACTTTTGAGTTAACGGTCAACTTGACGAAAGGGCTAAATTGGTTTTTTTATTTTTTGTTGAGGGCCAAATTGGGTGTAATTTGAATTTTGAGGGTTAAATTGGGTGCAAAATTTTCATAAGAGCTTAATTGGTTTTTTTATTTTTCGTTAAGGGCCAATTTGACGTTTAACCCTTAAATAAACAACATAAATAAATTTACAAAATAGGAGTTCTAAGTTTATAAATTGTATATCAAAATAATATTTTAAAATAATATTATAAACTCAACAGTTGTAAGGTCCTATGAATACTCAGCCCACTAAATAGAAGTATCGTACTCTAACAAACGATGCTTGATGGAATCCCATACAGATAGTGCTCATCGATCCCACGATCAACCTACGCACGGAAACAAACCTTAGAAAAAAGAAAGGAAACCAATAAACCCAAATATTATATATATAAATTTTCATAAATATTACAAGATAAGTTAATATAAATTATCTTAAATTTGATGCCAGTTCAAACTGATATTTTTAATAATATTTATATATTTGATCTGATCAATCACAAATTAATATCCCAGGACAAGTCAATATTAATTACCTTAAATTTCACTATGATTCAAATTGATATTATACTTTTAATAATATTTATATAACATGTTATCAGATCTGTTGAGGCAGGTGGGGATGATGCAAGGCTGGTAGGGATGGGTGGGTACAAAGTCATATTTACGTCTGCCCCACCACCTACGACAAATCTAATTTTTATTTTCATCCCCGCCTCACGACCTGCGAAATTTATAACCATCCATGCCTAATTAAATTTAAAACGAAACATGTCCTCACAAAACTCGCCACATTGTCATCTCTATACCAGCGGAGGCTTAGACGATGGTAGATCGGATTTCGAAACTCCCCCTCGTTTTCTCTCCCACTTCTTCATTTTCTCTCTTACTATTCAATTTTTCTCTCTTTCCAACAAATCAATTTCTTTTTTTCAATTCTCCCACCTATCGATTTCTTTATTACCCCCAAAAATCCTTCTCTCAACCTTTTTAAATAAATAAAATAATAAACACACATATTCTTCCATTTTTGCCACTAAAGGTCCAACTTAAAATTTTTAACTTAGACTTTCAAAATAAAGGCTCGTAATTCGAGTTCAAGACCTGATTGGTTAACCCGAAAATTGAGTCATTACACATATATTTTATTTTGTACCTTATAACACAATAGTCACTTAGTTTAATGGCAAACTCATGCCATTTACTCCCAAGGGCATTTGGGTTCAATTCCTAGCGAAGTTAGAAGTGCTCTTTGTTTTATTTTCCTCATCCAATTAGATTACACGTGTTACCACCTAATTGGAGGAGGAAAATAAATTTATTAAATAAAAATAAATAATTAAATTCCTCAATAAGGTGATGACACATGTCGACACCTAATGGAGATCAAATTGATATAATAGGTAACTAACTTGGACCAAGTTATATTTTAACGGCTTGTGGTCAAAATAGGACCAATTAAATAGTTTGGTGGTCAGATTTTCTATCTTTTAGTTGGGTGGTCAAAATAGTATGGACTCAATAGTTGGGTGATCAAAATAGGATGGACTCAATAGTTAGGTGATCACCTAGGTAGTTTACCCTAATTTATATTTTTAAGCTCGTGAAAGGAACCGTCTAATTTCGCGCGAAATCCATAGTCAAAGGTCGTTTTTGGGAGATATATCTAGGAAATATTTTGTTTCTACACGCACCCTAATTTTAGGAATTAGAGATATAATTTAGAGTCTATAGTTTAAGGGTTTAGGTTGATGTGCATAGAATTTAGAGATTGTAGTTTGAATTTAGAATTTAGTGTTGGAATTTAGGGATAGGAATATTATTAGTGTTAGTAATGTTAATAAACAACTTTGTGTTCATTGGGGTATTATTGTATAGATTGGTTTGGGAATTGACTTTGTAGGTTAGGAAGATGTATACTGTAGCAGAATTCTGCTTCTTTTGGATAGAATACAAATAAATTTATCTAAAAATTATTTTTTATTTTATTTTATAATAATTAATTATTAGAATAGTTATTCGAATCTGTATTATTACTACCTATAATAATAACAACACTTATAACACCATACGAAGTAGTAAGTTACTTATTATTTAAGGTGATAATAGTAAATATAATTAAATTAAACTATAAAAATAAATATGTTTTTTTCAATTAAGTAGAGATAAATATATTCTTATAGTAAATGTCGAGATTTGAACTCATACAAAATAAGATAATATAAATATTATTTTTTTAATAAAACATAAATATTATTGATCATTCAGTCAATTAATAGATCTCATCAACACTATAATAATAGTCAAAATTCTACTTACTATTTTAGTAATAAAGGTAAGGCAAATAACGTTTTAAACATGAGGGGAAAAAGTTATGGGAGGTGAATGGGAATGACATGTTACGTTCTCAATTTAATTCTCGGCACCCTTGACTATTTATTAAGCATGAGCCGAACCAAATAATCTCAGTGTCATCTTAATTGCTTCTTTTTTTGGTACACCTAAATACTTATGTACACCCCAAGAATTTTATTTTTATAAAATAAATCAATAAGTAGTATTTCCAATAATTTTAAAATAAACCACTGATTAATGTGATTAGTTTACTCTATTTTTTTTACAAAAGGAATTTCATTACTAAAACATTACAGCAGAAGCCTGAAACAGTAAGGCAAATAGGACTGCCAAATACAAATAGGGGGCATTGATCAGGAGATTAAGAAGGAATGTTGAAAGTGGCATTACATGAGATAAATTCCGAAAAAGAATATTGAAGTTTCATCCAAAAATCAATTGGGGAATCAACCGTAGCCGAGAAAATGAAACTTTCCAAACATACCAACATAAAAAGGCAATGAGTTGAAAACCTTCAGAGAAGTTTCTATTAGCGTTTAGGGATTCAAGCCAACTTTTGATGAAGAGTAATTAAAGCATGAGACGCGCCAAACTACTTGGGCAAAGGGACAAAAAAATTAGAACGTGGTCGATGCATTCAGTTTCCTCTCCACAACGTGGGCACAGGGACGGAGCTAGGATTTAAAGTTGGGGGGCAAAACATAAATTTTAAAAGGTGGGGGGCAAATTCACAATTATCCCAATTTTTTCCAAAAAAATATAAGAAATCAAAGGGTAAAAAAAAAATTCCCCCTACCGGGGGGGCCACAGCCCCTCCCATGGGAGCTGTGGCTCCGTCACTGCGTGGGCATAGATCATTAGAATGCCCTTTCCCATAGAATCTGCGTTTGTGTAACACCCAAAAATTATGCCTAAAATATAAACTTTAGATTTAAAAAATAACTAATTTAGAAATTTAATTTAAAAAACCCTAATAGTTGAGAATTTTTAATTTAGAATCTTAAATTTTATGGGGACTAAATAAGAAGTTGTATCAAATTTAGAAGTCAATATGAAATTTCTTTAAAATTTAATGACTGATTTCATAAATAACCCTTTATCAAATTAAATTTTAATTTGGTTTCTTCCTTCGGTCTTCTCCTTAATTGTTTAATATATATATATATATATAATCCTTTAATTTCAAATCAAATTCTAATTAATTATTATTATTATTATTATTATTATTATTATTATTATTATTATTATTATTATTATTATTATTATTATTATTATTATTATTATTATTATTATTATTATTATTATATTCTAAACCTAATTTGTTTAGATTATCACCGCTCAACTATATATATATAGTCATAGTTACTACGTACAGAAATAAACATAAGCCTTAAGTTTTAAAGTGTTGTCACTCTTAGCTATTCTCATGTTTTATGAATTCCTCTCGGATTGATGTTGCCACCACCTTACATCGAATTCGCAATCGCCCTTTGTTCGTCGTTAGAGCTTTATTTTTACGACGTGTGTTTTCTTTCGGTGCTATAATTAAATTATATGTTATTTTTTTATGTGTTGGTGTTTTACCTCTTGTGTGATTATTTATATGTATTATGATTTTTATGGTTGACATCACATGCATACGTTTTCAGAATATGTTTTTACTATGATTTACGAACCGTGATTTATGGGCTATGATTTATGGACTAAGATTTATGAAGTATGTTTACAGAATATCGAATTTATGGAACTTTGTTTATGAAATTTGATTTCTAAGTATCATATCATTGTATGAGCATGAGTTGGGATTTGTTCGGGGAAGTTCAGTGGTTTCACCATTCGAGTTGAATTCCACTTCGAATTGGAGGTTATAGTGAGGAGTTCTGGGAAACTTTCCTCTTAGCGGTTTGTAGTTGGGTGTATTGCATTGCGCTTGTGATTTATGCGTTATGCTTTAAAGAATTTTAAGAAAATATTACTATATCTTTATGACTATGATTTTCTTGCACTTTAAAGACACATTAAGCTCTTTAGCTTACTCCCCATAGTTTCTCTTTTCAGATATACTCAGACTCTCTAGGCGACTTGGTATTTGGAGGATCTATATTTCGTCCGATTATTTTATTATTCAGTATGAACTAAATTTAAACTATCATATTATTATTATTTCATATTTTGGGATATTTACGTATTTCAAATCGTGGAACTTTATATTTTGGGATTATGTTTTAGCATATATTTATAGACTTTATTTCAGATATTTTATTAAATGGTCAGAATATTTTTATAATATTTGAGTTTTGAAAACAATTATGGTATTTTACGATACTTGTTGTTAATTAATAATTAATTTATTTTATAAATTATTTAAACCTAAAATTTATTACTTGAGGGAAAAGTTTTCAACGGTGACTTCCTAAATTCGGTCTTTTCTTCTAGGTCGGATTTAGGGGGTTACATTTAGTGGTATCAGAGCTAAGTTCCACCCTCGGACTGTGTGGCTCACATAAAATTTTAAGTCGAAAATGATTTTTGCATGCATATTAAATATTTTAGGGTAAAATGGGATTTTTTGATATATTTATTATTTTAAATAATTAAAAATATGTTTTGAATAGAAACTTCAAGCATCAACTCTGATTTTAGGATTGCCCATTTTGTAGATATATTATTATGACACCTTGTAGGAGCTCTAAATTAGCGACCGATCGTGATCATACTCGTTCTTAAATTTGAGATTAAAGTCTGTTTGAAAACTTTGTGTTGTCATTCGTAACCTAATCTAAATTGTCTTTTTAAAATTGTTATCGAAACCTCAATTTTTTTGAAGTATGTCGTTAGTCTGAAAATTTTGAGGACAAAATTTCTTTTAAGGGTGGGAGAGTTGTAACACCCCAAAAATTACGCCCAAATTATAAACCCTAGATTTAAAAAATCCCTAATTTAGAAACCTAATTTTGAAATCCCTAACAATTGAGAATTTTTAATTGACTCTCATTTTTCAACTTATATTATTATTATTATTATTATTATTATTATTATTATTGTGACCCCCTAAACCCGACTCAAGAAAATTGGATCGAATATAGGAAGTCAAGCTCAAAGCATGTTCCTCAAGTAAGTAACCTGATTCAAAACTTTAATTCCAAAATAAATAATAATAATAATAATAATAATAATAATGCATAATTATAAAATCATTCTGAAATTATTAAATATCCAAAATGTATATGCATGATAAAACGTAATAACCCAAATAAAACATTCGAAATCTGAAATTAAATACAATCCGATAAAACATATAAACCAATAGTCCAAGTATCATATTGATAATAATAAATAAATAAGGCTAGAAAATGAGGTCCTCCAAGTACCGTAGCTTAGACCTGAGCATCTGAAATAGAAACTAAGGGGGAGTCAGCGAAAATGCTCAGTGTGTCTCTATAGTGCAAACAGAACTAGCAGAATCATCATATCAACAGAGTCTACCAAACATTATCAGAATACAATTTTCCACCAAGAATCAATTCAACCACATAAACAGATATGAATGAATATGCAACACAGTATGACATGCACCCAACTACATCACCATCCGAAGAGTAAGGTTCCCTAGAACCACTCTCTACCTCATCACCATCCAAAGTGGAATCCAGCCCGTAGGGCGAAACCACTGATCCGAAGTAGACATCAACTCAAAGGATGAAGCTACTAAACTTTCCCGTACAGAATCCCAACCATAATGAGATGACATAAAATCCGAGTTCTGAATCCGAATGCATTGTTTATCAACATAAATGCATAATCATATAATCTGATATGTAATAATTTGAATCTGATAACATATATAAATATTGCATAATGTAACAGAATGTTGAACAAGTCAAATATCACAGATTAATAGAATATTATTTCCATACATTATTAGGCCACATCATGTATACATTTCAGCCCATTAACACATTTACATACAGAGCACTGTAAACAGACAACACAGAAGAGAACACACCTCAAGTAGCTAACACTCAACGTCAACGGTGACGTCTCCCACGCTCAGCTCTATCTCTAGGTCGGTCAGAGTCAGCTCCTATAACAATTAAATACACCATCAAAGATACTATTACTATGCCAAGACACTGATAATGTAAATATTGAATATATTATTAATTAAACTCACGAGCGGATCCTGATGTCTGAGCAATAGGAGGTCGTCCAGGTGGAGGAAGAGGAAGGATCTCAATATCCGAGTCAATGTCGTATGCAAATAGGAATAAATACATTTAGTTTCCCGATATTCAAATCTTTAAATACTAAGTATAAAACGAATAAGAGTGGTCAAAACGGTCTTTCATGTTCGAATTTGGGAAAACGGGTAGTGGAATCGGAATCAGGACGTCGGAAAACATGAAATATGCCTTTTCTGAAAAAGTCAACGGTCAACGGGTCAACAGGTCAACAGATGACGTCATCGTACACGCCAGCCAGTTTGGTTCTGGAGAGGGGTCTGGTTCGGTTCTGTAACCCAGTTCAACCCGGTTTAGCCAAGATAAATCGGTTCGGTCCGATCCAAGCCAAAAACCCCTAATTTCCCGAATTGAAAAATTAGGGTTTTTCCCCTAATTCGATTTGAGCCACCGGAGCACACACCGACGACCCCTACAGAACTATTTCGGCCAAAACCAACATAACTCACACAATCCAAACAACCATCGAGGCTTACCCAACATAAAAAAACAGAACGACGGTGGCGTGGAGGATTTCTGAAGCAAAACCGAAAAGCTTACAAACGAAATTCGAGCAAAGGACGGCCGACGAGGATTAATTGATGAGTGGGTTATGGTTGGACAACAATAGGGAGATGAACGGTGGCCACAAAGCAACAAACGGCTGGCGATAACTCCATCTTCGGAGCTTGAACGGAAAACGCAAGTGGGTTCTTTTGGAGTTATATATCGAACAAGATTGAGAGAGAGGGGGGGAGGGAGTGCGGTGCAAACAAGACCCAAAAATCTGAAATGGGTGTCAAAATGAGTATAAATACCCTAACAAAAGGGTATATCACAAAGCATGCCATCGAACTTTCTAGGGTTTATGAAACGACACCTAATTTTTGCAACCTTTACAATTTGGTCACTAAAATTTCGAAAATTTCCAATTAAAAATTCCCAAATTTTAAGGTTCTGAATTAGCAATTTTAATCAATTTAGGGTAAAATTTGGGGTGTTGCAATCATCATTATCATTATTATTATTATTATTATTATTATTATTATTATTATTATTATTATTATTATTATTATTATTATTATTATTATTATTATTATTATTATTATTATTATTATTATACTCTAAATCTAATTTGTTTAGATTATCACCGCTCAACTATATATACATATATAGTCATAGTTACTACGTATAGAAATAAACCTAAGCCTTAAGTTTTAAAGTGATATCGCTCTTAGTTATTCTCATGTTTTATGAATTCCTCTCGGATTGATGTTGCCATCACCTTACATCGAACTCGCAACCGCCCTTTGTTCGTCGTTAGAGCTTTATCTTTGCGAGGTGTGTTTTCTTCCGGTGCTATAATTAAATTATATGTTACTTTTCTATGTGTTGGTGTTTTACTTATTGTATGATTATTTATATGTATTATGATTTTTATGGTTGACATCACATGCATACGTTTTCAGAATATGTTTTTACTATGATTTACGAATCGTGATTTATGGACTAAGATTTATAAAATATGATTTATAGACTTATGGACTATGATTTATGAAGTATATTTACAGAATATCATATTTATGGAACTTTGTTTATGAAATTTGATTTCTAAGCATCATATCATTGTATGAGCATGGGTTGGGATTTGTTTGGGGAAGTTCAGTGGTTTCACCATTTGGGCTGAATTCCACTTCGGATTGACGGTTGTAGTGAGAAGTTCTGGGGGAACTTTCCTCTTGGCAGTTGTAGTTGGGTGCATTGTATTGCGCTTGTGATTTATGTGTTATGATTTACTATATTTTTACGACTATGATTTTCTTGCACTTTAGAGACACACTAAGCTCTTTAGCTTACTCTCCATAGTTTCTCTTTTCAAATATATTCAGACTCTCTAGGCGACTTGGTATTTGGAGGATCTATATTTCATCTGGTTATTTTATTATTCAGTATGAACTAAATTTAAACTATCATATTATTATTATTTTATATTTTGGGATAATTACGTATTTCAGATCGTGGAACTTTATATTTTGGAATTATGTTTTAGCATATATTTACAGACTTTATTTCTGATATTTTATTAAATGGCCAGAATATTTTTATAATATTTGAGTTTTGAAAACAATTATGGTATTTCCATAACCCAGTAAGTCTATCATGCATGAGTGTTTCCTAGGGCCCTCGTCCGTTCAAATGGTTCGAATCGACAACTGATAATAAGGAGTATGTGGATCAAATTATACAAGTTTGCAGTAGTGCAATGAATAATGGTATTATGGTGTTGCTTGATGACTGTAAGAAAATTTCCAAGAAATGGGCCTCGATGAATAAAGGAGATGCAGGTGGTACTATTGCATCTTTGGAAAAGCACTGTGCAGATTTGGAAGAGGCTATATCTAAAGGTGATTCTCACTTGGTTGATGATCTCAAAGCTTCCAAGTTACAGCTGTGGAATGCCATTCGAAAAGATGAAAAAGATTGGTTGCAGAAGTCTCGGCTCAAGTGGTTCGAAGTGGGTGACAAAAATACAAAGTATTTCCATTCCATTGCTTCAACAAGAAGGCGTACAAACTTCATTTATAAAATTTCTCATGGTAATGTAGTGGCTTCTTCCCCTCCTGCAATCAAAAGTCTTATTTCAGATTTCTTCAAAGCGGGATTCAATTCCACTAAAACAATTCCCATTAAGAAGTTTGTGTGTAATTTGAAGAGCATTAGTAAGGCAGAGGTTGGATGGCTTGAAAAGCCGTTTTCCTTGCAAGAGATCTGGGAAGCTTTATCTTTGCTTGATGGTTCGCGTGCGCCTGGTCCCGATGGATTTAACATGAATTTCATTAAGCGCTTCTGGCCATCTTTAAAAGGGGAAATCTTAAATTTCTTCGAACTATTCTACAAAGGGGAAGTAACAGATTTCTCCTTCAATCGGTCCTTCATCCAGCTTATTCCGAAAACCAATTCCCTCTGCCTCTGTCAATGATTACATACATATAAATCTTGTGGGATCAGTTTACAAGCTTTTGGCCAAGACACTTGCGATCAGGCTTAAAACTATATTGCCAAATATTATTGGAGAGAATCGATTCGCATTTTGTGCTGGCCGTCAGATTCTTGATTGTTCCTTAATTGCAAATGAAGTCATCGACCATACTAGAAGATAGGGTTTGGAAGGAGTGGTATTCAAAGCTGATTTCTGAAAAGCGTACAATACAGTTGATTGGAAGTTCCTTATATTCATAATGAAGACTATGGGATTCGGAGATTTGTTCTGTCAGTGGATTTCAATTTGTATATCGACGGCCTCCATTTCAGTCATGGTGAATAGGTCTCCCTCAGTTCCTTTCTCTATTAGCCGGGGCCTTAGACAAGGGTGTCCCTTGTCTCCAATTTTGTTCAACCTTGTTCTGCACTGAATTTGGTTGGAGTATTCAAGCGATACCTCGAGATTGGAATGTTACTGTCGATAAACTGGCGAAATCTGGAATTTCTAGATCGGTGCCGCTTATTTGGGTTCAGTCATTATCGTGAATTTCGGCTCAGTATGAGTGGTGATGGTTGGTTGTTATATCATCGGAGCATTAGTTTTATAACTGACTTAATTCATTGTTCAGTGGAGTGGTCCTTTGTTTTATCTCTGAGTCACGATGCTATAGCTCTCGATTGGTCTTGTTATTTGTTTTTGTTATAAGCAACATTCACTGTTGAAATTTTTGTAATACACTATTTCGGGGCACTCTTTTTCCTCCATTCTAGGCTTAGGGAGGTTTTTTAACGAGTCCCGGAATAGTGTCGGTTATAATAAAAGCTACTAAATTTCAAAGAAAAAATTAAGTTGTTTTATAAATTATTTAAACCTAAAATTTATTACTTTAGGGAAAAGTTTTCAATAGTGACTTCCTAAATTCGGTCTTTTCTTTTAGGTCGGGTTTAGGAGTTATAGTTTAAGAGTTCCTTTAGTGGCCAACATATTATGGCAAGCTTTCCATAGGAAGAGTTTCAATTTCGGAGGGATTGAGAGACCCCAAATCGATCTCCAAAGGTGCGCATCAGAAGAGGGCATATCACTCGAGCTTGGGATATCTTTCACAATTCACATAGTTGAGAATAGTATAGTACTCAGATTTCACAAAATACTCACCATTCTAGTTTAGAAACCAAACAAGCTCATTATCAACAAGAGGGCCTCCAATTAAGGGGTTCAAAAATACCTGACCCGGTTGACTCGACCTGATAACCTGAACTTAAATAAACCGGATACTCCTTTAAAAAAATAACTTGACTTGAGATTTTTCTCGGGTAGTTGGACCGGGTCTAGACCAAATTTTTTGGTTACCGGGTACCTGACCTGACCTGACCCAACCCAATACTTTTAATACATTTATTTTTTTAGTTTTAAATTATATTTTTATTTTAGGTTCCTTAATATTTTTACCTAAAGTAAATTTAAATCGTTAAATTATTTCTATATTTGTATTATGTACTTTTAAGTTTTAAACTTTTCAAATATATATTTTTTTTGATTAAATAGAGAGGTATTACATTTCAATACCGGGATTTGAAAGAAAAAAACGAGATTAATATTTTTGGTGATAAACTTTAATGTATATATATATATATACACACACACACACAAATATTTCATCTTAAAACTAACTTCAATCACTAATTTTTATGTTTGGATTATGTATTATGAACTTTCAAATTTTATGTGTTTACAATGTGATATTTTAAAACTTTTAAATTTAAAAAATAAATAAATAAAAATGTAAATCGGGTACCCGAATACCAGGTGCCCGGATAAAAATTATAAAATGGGAAATATATGGCTTCTGACCAAAAACCAATCATAACAGGGAGTTTATTATAACTCGTTGGTTTGATGTGTATAAGTGTTCCTATATAAAAACACCATATAAATAATAACTCTTTTGTTCTCATAGTTTAGCTATTAAATAGGAGGCAACCAATTAAAATTTTGTTAAACTATATTTCACAATAAATAGGCTTTGTAACAAATGATATAGCCTAAAATATAAACTCACTAGCTTTTGCAAGACGAATAGTTTAATTGCATAATCTGAATCCATTTACAATCAATTTCACAAACTTCTAGTTGTAAGTTGATAAAACAATGTAGATGCATCTACTAAAATCATATAAAACTTTCCACATTTGCGGATATATGGGCCCATATTTCGTTCAGATATGCAAGACATGCAGTCTCAACTTCAGCACAAGAACTTCAAGTTCTAATTCTTTTGGTAAGTGGGATCAACTATAACCTTTGAGAACAAACAACACAAGAACTTCAGGTTCTTTTAGTAAGTGGAATTTAATCAATTCCTTTAAGCAACACAAGAACTTCATGTTCTTTAATAAGTGGAATTTAATCAATTCATTTAAGAATAAGCACCACAAGAACTTCAGGTTCTTTTAATATATGTGTAGAACTAATATTTTGATATAATAATTGAAAAATGTTTTGGACTGATTTAAAAAGTATTTAAAACATTTACAAAGTCCAAACAACTTGAAATTATGTTTAAGGAAGTTTTTATAAAGGGTTTTTATGTTTTTCAAAGCCAAACTTCACAAAACTGTCTAGGTGTTTCGAAACACCTTAGGGCGTTTCGAAATAGGGGATTACAGTAGCCAAAACGTTTCGAAACTTGTTTCGAAACGGGCTTTCCTTGGACAGGATTTTTGCCCAGCGTTTCGAAACGGGCTAGGCCGTTCGATACGCCTACATGGCATTGACCATAACGGTCATAAAACCCAACGGCTCTTTCCCAACCAACTTTTAAATACAGGCGTTTCGATACGGGCTAATAGCGTTTCGATACGCGTTTCTAAACGGCAAGGGGGTGTTCCGAAATGGGTACCCTGACAGACTGCAACGGCTCTTTCTACATTGAGAGTGTTTCGAAACGGCTTCGAGCGTTTCGAAACGGGTAGCTGCAGAACTGCATTTATGGTGGGAATTAAAGTCCTCAACGGCTCCAATATGATCCCAACGGCTAGTAACGGCTACAAACTCATTTGGGAGTATAAAGGGGACCTCCAAGCATCAAGAGAAGGCTAATGCTCATATTGTCAAACATCAAATGATCAAAGATTGTCTTAGCACTTAAATTGTCAATTCTTGTATAGACAAACACTAGTGAGCCAAAATTGTCAAATTTGCTCAAGTGTTTTAGGTTTTGGGTGAGTGCTTAATTGTGCAAACAAACACCTATTAGAGGGTTTAAGTTTGCTTTATTGTTTCTCTTTGTAAATAGGGTTTTGATCAAGGCTTTGGGTAGAAGCTTGATCGGTTGTAAGGGTTTCCTCCTAATCCTAGAAAAGGGGACGAATCAATAGTGGATTGATTGTGAAATCCTTAGTGGGGAGCTAAGGTAATGGATGTAGACCTTGGTTAGAAGGTTGAACTGCTATAAATCATTGTGTCACTTTTATTTTTAGCTTCCTAAACCCTTCCACCCAAATTTCCACCTCTCCACCACTTGGTGAGCAATATTGGTTGATAGAATCGAGCCCCACACATCTCAACAATTGGTATCAGAGCTTGGCTCAATCGAAGAGGATTAACATCCTATTGAGAAGATCCGGCAAGCTCGATCACTATTTCATCAACCAGCTCAAATGGCACAATCAATCGACAAACCGCCTTTCTTTGACGGAACTCACTATGCCCATTGGAAGACAAAGATGAAATTCTTCATCAAATCAAAAGATTACAAGATATGGGATGTAGTTGAGGATGGTCCGTTCGTGCCTCAAAGAAGTAAAGCGGAGTGGAGTGCTGGCGATCGCAAGAAGATGGAGCTAAATTGCAAAGCCTTGCACATTCTATTTTGTGCATTTGGTCCATCCATCTATGAGAAGATGTCTTCTTGTGAGAGTGCCAAGGAGGTATGGGACAAGCTTGAAGTCACATACGAGGGAACCAATGAAGTCAAGGAGACCAAGATTGGGCTCCTAACTCTTGAGTATGAGAACTTCAAAATAGATCCGGAAGAGAACATCGAGAAGATGTTTGATAGGTTCTCCACTATCACCAATGGCCTCAAAGGCTATGGAGAAGCCATCCCGGAGGAAAAGCTTGTTCGAAAGCTCATCTACTCACTTCCCATGTCTTGGGACTCAAACAGGACCGCTATCATCGAAGCCAAAAATTTGAAGACTTTAAAGCTTGATGAACTCATGGGGTCACTTCTTACTCATCAAATCATGAAGAAGAACAAGGAGGATGAGAAGAAGAGGAAAGAAATTAGAGTTATTGGAGAGAAGAAAATCAAAGGGCTTGGCATCAATGCAAGTGCCATGGCTCTCAAATCCTCCACTTGTCATCATGTCTACTCAAGTGAAGAGGAGGATGAAGATGAAGAGATAGTTCATCTCTTCAAGAAGTGTGCCCCGTTCATGAAGAAAGCCTTGAGAGAGCTTGAACGAGAACCTAAAAGAAAGGAGAGGGCAAGCACTTCTAGCCAAAAGAAGAAGGCATATGTGGCTACTTGGAGTGATGAAGACTCCACCGACGATGAACAAACCAACCTTTGCCTTATGGCCATCGAAGAAGATTCAAGGGTAACTTCTAATTCATCTACCTCATGTTCTTATTCCTTTGATGAATTACAAGATGCCTATGATGGTTTGGTTTTAGATTTTAAAAGCCACATTTTGAAAAACAATAAATTGATTTCAAAGTTAAAAATTCAAAATGATTTGCTTTCTAAAACCAAACTTGAACTTGAAGCAAAACTTGAAGAGTTTGAATTAAAATGTTTTTATTTACAAAAATTGCTTCAAAAAGTTCAAGAAGAAAAGGATTTGATTTCCAAAGAGCTAGAAATGAAAAACAATTTTGGAAAATCAAATTTCTATGTTAGACAATCTAGTGCCCTAGATTTATCAAAGGAAAATGTTTTAGAAGTATTTGGGTCCCAAAAGGACTTAATACTTCAATTAAAAAGGATGGCATTGAAAAATGGATTCCAAAGGGGACTAAAATTTGTGCTACTAATGTTCATGGATCCAAAGATTTGGATGCCAAAAATTACTTGATTGTCTATTGCTAGGTGTGATGGAGATGTTCAACAAGTCAAACATTGAGGGGGAGCTCCATACACACAAGGAAGAACACTTGGAGAAGGAAGGCTTCACATCCTCCCTTGAATTCAAGTGTTGGTAAAATTCTAGTTGTTTTTGCTTTCATTTGTTTATTTTAGTTTAAATTCAACTAGATGATCATATATGTTGGACTCACATTTTTGATGATGCTTTGAGTAAGGGGGAGCCATTTTAAAACCAAATTTGTATTTTTGTCAAATTTTTACCTCTAATGTTATTTTGAACTTAATGTTTTAAATTCTTTTTTATATAACAAAAAGGGGAGAAATGGTTTGAAAAATTGAATTTTCAAATGAATAAGGGGAGCTTTATTTGATTTATATTCTTAATTCTCTTATTCACATTTTTAAAGTTAAAGGGGGAGAATCCCAATCAATTTTTCAAGTGAGTTTTATTATATCAAAAAGGGGGAGATTGTAGAACTAATATTTTGATATAATAATTGAAAAATGTTTTGGACTGATTTAAAAAGTATTTAAAACATTTACAAAGTCCAAACAACTTGAAATTATGTTTAGGGAAGTTTTTATAAAGGGTTTTTATGTTTTTCAAAGCCAAACTTCACAAAACTGTCTAGGTGTTTCGAAACACCTTAGGGCGTTTCGAAACAGGGGATTACAGTAGCCAAAACGTTTCGAAACTTGTTTCGAAACGGGCTTTCCTTGGACAGGATTTTTGCCCAGCGTTTCGAAACGGGCTAGGCCGTTTCGATACGCCTACATGGCATTGACCATAACGGTCATAAAACTCAACGGCTCTTTCCCAACCAACTTTCAAATGCAGGCGTTTCGATATGGGCTAATATCGTTTTGATACGCATTTCGAAACGGCAAGGGGGTGTTCCGAAACGGGTACCCTGACAGACTAAAACGGCTCTTTCTACATTGAGAGTGTTTCGAAACGGCTTCGAGCGTTTCGAAACGGGTAGCTGCAGAACTGCATTTATGGTGGGAATTAAAGTCCTCAACGGCTCCAATATGATCCCAACGGCTAGTAACGGCTACAAACTCATTTGGAAGTATAAAGGGGGCCTCCAAGAATTGACAATTTAAGTGCTAAGACAATCTTTGATCATTTGATGTTTGACAATATGAGCAAAATGGTTTGAAAAATTGAATTTTCAAATGAATAAGGGGGAGCTTTATTTGATTTATATTCTTAATTCTCTTATTCACATTTTTAAAGTTAAAGGGGGAGAATCCCAAACAATTTTTCAAGTGAGTTTTATTATATCAAAAAGGGGGAGATTGTAGAACTAATATTTTGATATAATAATTGAAAATGTTTTGGACTGATTTAAAAAGTATTTAAAACATTTACAAAGTCCAAACAACTTGAAATTATGTTTAGGGAAGTTTTTATAAAGGGTTTTTATGTTTTTCAAAGCCAAACTTCACAAAACTGTCTAGGTGTTTCGAAACACCTTAGGGCGTTTCGAAACAGGGGATTACAGTAGCCAAAACGTTTCGAAACTTGTTTCGAAACGGGCTTTCCTTGGACAAGATTTTTTCCCAGCGTTTCGAAACGGGCTAGGCCGTTTCGATATGCCTACATGGCATTGACCATAACGGTCATAAAACCCAACGCCTCTTTCCCAACCAACTTTCAAATGCAGGCGTTTCGATATGGGCTAATAGCGTTTCGATACGCGTTTCGAAACGGCAAGGGGGTGTTCCGAAACGGGTACCCTGACAGACTGCAACGGCTCTTTCTACATTGAGAGTGTTTCGAAACGGCTTCGAGCGTTTCGAAACGGGTAGCTGCAGAACTGCATTTATGGTGGGAATTAAAGTCCTCAACGGCTCCAATATGATCCCAACGGCTAGTAACGGCTTCAAACTCATTTGGGAGTATAAAGGGGACCTCCAAGCATCAAGAGAAGGCTAATGCTCATATTGTCAAACATCAAATGATCAAAGATTGTCTTAGCATTTAAATTGTCAATTCTTGTATAGACAAACACTAGTGAGCCAAAATTGTCAAATTTGCTCAAGTGTTTTAGGTTTTGGGTGAGTGCTTAATTGTGCAAACAAACACCTATTAGAGGGTTTAAGTTTGCTTTATTGTTTCTCTTTGTAAAGAGGGTTTTGATCAAGGCTTTGGGTAGAAGCTTGATCGGTTGTAAGGGTTTCCTCCTAATCCTAGAAAAGGGGACGAATCAATAGTGGATTGATTGTGAAATCCTTAATGGGGAGCTAAGGTAGTGGATGTAGACCTTGGTTAGAAGGTTGAACCACTATAAATCATTGTGTCATTTTTCTTTTTAGCTTCCTAAACCCTTCCACCCAAATTTCCACCTCTCCACCACTTGGTGTGTGTGTGTGTGTGTGTGTGTAAACTGCTTGTTTATCGTAACATGTAATTCAATCTCACTCATACATGTCTAGTACGGCCATCAAAAGTGCTCCTTTAAATAGAAATATATTTAGCTCTTTCGGAGCTTTTAATTGAAATTATCTTTTGGTGGCAATATATAGCTCTTCTAGAGCTTTCAACTGGCTTTTTTGCTACTAGAACTTATATCCATATTAGCTTATTTTAAATGTCAATTGATAACATATGTTATCTATAATTCCCAAATGGATATTTTGCGAACTCATATTGCTCTCTTAAAATTTTCACTTATAGTGGTGACGATATTATTACCATTAGCGGTATTCATTGCAATATTCACAATTCTGCACTATTTATAATGTGTTTTCTCTCAAGAATTTTTTGCTCTTCTAGAGCATCAATATTTTCAGTACTTTGAGATATAGCACTTACATTATTTCATTGTATATAAATGGGAAAATATATCTTATGCATATGTTGAGCATAAATCATCACCATAGATTGTATTTGACATGTAATCATGTTAAATAAAATAAATAAATATCATAATATATAAATATAAGTCTAAAACGTAAATAATTAATGCGTGTAAAGTAAATAAACGTAAAGAAAAATAAAAAGATAAATAATTCTCTCCAAAGTTATGAGAATAATTAGAAGATGATTTATTTCCTTCGAGGGTTATTAGAAAATTAACAACGTTCAAATGAGTTGGACCAACAATGTCCAAATGAGTTGGACCAACAATGTCCAAATAAAGTTAGGCCAGTACCATCTTCGTCATGTTTTGCAAACAAAATTTGCTTCTATTTTTTTCTTTTATCATTCAATGATTGTTGATTTTTCAACGTACAACACGTACGAGACCAATGGTTTATAACATCAAATTGGTAATAAGAAGAATTTTACTTCATTAGAATAATTTTTATCACTCTTGTCATCCTTATAACCTCACTATCGGTGGGTAGAAGTATTCTTAAAATGACCATACTTTTCATGTCTATATTCATAGCCACGACCACGACCACAACTTCTAATGTGGTTTTTATTCCTTCTAGAATATAATCTCATATTCACTTCAGGCAATGGAGTACAACCAGTGGGCCTTTGAAACCTTTTTCACATATCCTTATCACAGAGAACAAAGATTTAATCCTCGTACGCGGCATTGTTAAACCAGTCCACAAAGTTTTTTAAAAACCTCCTATGAGACCAGTAGCCTCGTAAAACGTGATGTCCAGCCAATATACTTGGATTATATCGAAATCATGTCTCTAATTGAATAATGATTTACCATGTTTGCATTCACTTCAGGGAATGAAACAGTTCCAATAATTGCATGGAATAAACATCATGCTTGCATTTACTTCAGGGAATGCCCCATTATTGATAATCGCATGGAATAAACATCATGCTTTGCATTCACTTCTGGGAATGCCTCCCATAAAAATTTTTGGATCAAGACGAATTTTCGTAACTTAAAATTGGGAGAAGTCTATGGTCAAGTTTTTCGACGACGAAAAACATTACTTTCGAGCAAATATAGACTTTATAACAATCTTTTTATAGATTGAAATTCACCATGATTTATCGCACATTAAAATCATAATTTAAAGAGAGAAAAATAAAGCTTACCGGTAATAATTTTCCTCTCGAGGACAATGGAGACGTAGCAAATGACTGAAACAAGTTCTCATGATTTCTTTAGGCCACGTCTCTTTCCAAGCCATTTAAGCATATCATGTAAAACATAAAATATGGTTAAATAAAAAACATTCACCATATTATATATCATGAATCCATAAAAAATATACTTATATGTAAATATACTCAAGATAATCATCTTCTCCCCCACGATCCCCTTGATATGGATTTGGGTCGCTTGAGAGATCAATTCTTTGAGCGAGATTGGATTTGATGCAATTCAGCATGCTTCCATTCTTTTCAAAAAAAATATAAAAAGAAAGACAATCAATAGCTAAAAATGAGAGAGAGAAAAACTTATCTTTAGTTTCATTCTATAATCGAATTCATTCTTTTCGGTAACTTCTTTTGGATTCGAACGATGAAGATCTCAATTGATTAAAGTCTCGTGCTGATAACGTGTTGTGAATAAAATAATGAAGAACAACGAACAAGTATAAAAGAATAAAGAGATGAGAGAAAGAGGGAGATTCATATTATTATCAAAACTACGATTGTGTACAATGCATTCATCTATTTATAGGCATTATAAGTACATAATACATTAAACTCTAATTAACAGAGATAATATTCCTAATAATAAATAAATCAAACTTCTTAGATAAAGTTCTAATCATGATAGACATCCATATAGATAAATATTCATAACAAAAATTAAGTATTTAATATTAGGTGAAGTATTTCAGATTAATCATAGATATGACTTACGAGTATAATATGGGTTATGCTATTAACAACAAGGGTCGTCAATAAGAATTATAGGATTCCTATCATCAATGTCTATATGACTTTTTTAATAGAATCTAATAGAATGTAATTAATTAGATTTCTAAAAGCTTGTGTTCTATTAAAATAAACTTTTTTGATATAATTAAACATTAAAACTCTAAACCTTAAATATTAAACCCTAAATCCTAAACATGAAACCTTAAACATTGGGTTCTAAAACCCTAATCATAAACCCTAAAACTTAAATACTAAACATAAACCCTAAAGCCGTAAACCTAAAATCTAAACTTAAAACATAAAACCCTAAACTATAAACTTAAGCCTTAAACATTGAACCCTAAACCTAAAATCCAAAAGTTTAAACTCAAAAACCTAAACCCTAAACTCTAAACTCCTAAAACACTAACAATAAACCATAAATCCTTTTAGGTGAGTATTAATTACATTAAATACTCTTAAATTAAGTAAATACAAATTTTAAGAATGTAATTAATTATATTATATTAAATTTTATTAAAAAATAAAACAAACATTAATTATAAGAATCTATGAAATTTTTATTGATAGCCCTTAGGGCCGTAAATAGCAAAACCTATAATATTATTTCTGTTTTAAAATGTACTAAATTTTAGTAGTATTAGTTTTTATTAAATAGTGTTATAGTAATATTTTTAAAACAAATATCAAAGTTCAAACTTATATAAAGGGTGAAACAGATGTGTATCCATGACCACTAGACTAATTATTGTATCTTAATATTAGTCGTATTGTTAGTTTGTTATATATTACAAAACTGTGGCTTAATTGCACCATTAGCCCCTAAAGAATGCACTTTTATAACAAGTTGAACCCTAAAAAAAAATTCGGAACATTTTGCCCCTAAACTAAAAATTGTGACCCCATTTATCTCTTACCATTAACTTTTGTTTAAAAAATCAAAGCTCAATCAGAACGCGCCACATGTCACTTTATTAAAAAAAATCGCTTACTTTAATAAAATGGGTAAATTGTACGTTAAGCCTGTCAGATTTTTATTTTTATTCATTTTAGTCCTAAATATCTTTATTTAACCTAAAATTAACTCTAATTTTTTTTTATATATTTTTATAATTTAGTCTAATATTTTTAATATGATAGTATTTTTGTTCATTTTAGTCCTAAAAATCTTTATTTAACTCGAACTTAACCCTTATTTCTTTATAATTTTTATAATTTAGTCTAATACTTTTAATATAATTATATTTTTGTTCATTTTAATCTTAAAACTCTTTATTTAACCCGAAATTGACCTTAAATTTTTTTTCTTTTTTTTAATTTAGTCCAATATTTGTACTATGATCATATTTTTTTTTGTTCATTTTAGTCCTAAAACTCTTTATTAACCCCTATTTCTTTCTAATTTTTATAATTTAGTACGATATTTTTTAATATAATTTTTTCACTTTTGTCCTAAAAGTCTTTATTTAACCTGAAATTGACCCATATTTATTTCTATATTTATAATTTAGTTTGATATTTTTTAATATAATTATATTTTTCATTTTAGTCCTAAAAATCTTTATTTAACCCAGAATTGACCCCAAATTCTTTTGAATTTCTTTAATATAGTCTGATATTTTAATAGAATTTTATTTTTGTTCAATTCAGTCCAAAAAAAAACTTTATTTTTCCTAAAATTTGCCCATATTTCTTTCTATTTTTTATAATTTATTCCAATATTTTTAATATGATGATATTTTTTTATCATTTTAGTCCTAAAAATCTTTATTCAACATGAAATTGACCTCTATTTATTTCTAATTTTTATAATTTAGTCTGGTAACTTTAATATAATTATATTTTTGTTCATTTTAATCCTAATTTTTTATTTGACTCGATATTGACCCATATTTCTTTATATGTTTTATAATTTAGTCTAATATTTTAAACATAATTATATTTTTGTCCAATTTAGTCTTAAAAATATTTATTTAACCCAAAAGTTACCCCAATTTCTTTCTATTTTATAATTTAGTCCAATATTTTAATATGATGATATTTTTGTTTATTTTAGTCCAAAAATCTTTTTTTATCGAATTAAATAAAGATTTTTAAGACTAAAATAGACAAAAATATAATTATAATAAAAATATTGGACTAAATTTTAAAAATTATAGAGAAATAGGGGTCAAATTCGGGTTAAATAAAGATTTTTAGGACTAAAATAAACACAAATATCATCATATTAAAAATATTGGACTAAGTTATAAAAATTAGAAAGAAATGGGGAAAATTTCGGGTTAAATAAAGATTTTTAGGACTAAAATGAACAAAAATAATTATATTAAAAATATCAAAATAAATTACAAAATTAGAAAGAAATAGGGGTCAATTTGAGGTTAAATAAAGATTTTTATGACTTTAATGATAAAAAAATTCATCATATTAAAAATATTAGACTAAATTAAAAATTAGAAAGATTTGGGGTCAATTTCATGTTAAATAAATATTTTTAGGACTAAAATAAACAAAAATATAATTATATTAAAATTTTCAAACTAATTATAAAAATTAGAACGAAATAAGAGTCAAATTCTTGTTAGGTAAAGACTTTTAGGACTAAAATAAAGAAAAAAATTATCATATTAAAAATATTAAAATAAATTATAAAAATTAGAGATAAACTGATGTCAAATTGAAGTTAAATAAAGATTTTTCAAATTAAATTGAACAAAAATAAAAATTAGACAAACTTAACGTGTAATTTACAACGTTTATTAAAATCAGCTGATTGTTTCATTAATAAAGTGACATGTGTTCTGATTGACCTATAAATATTTTAACGATAGTTAATAATAGGGACAAATTAAATCACGATTTAAAGTTTATGGGTCACGATCTAAAGTGCATACTTTAGAGCCTAATGGTACTATTAAGCCTAAAACTATCTCGAATCATAATCTTAAATTTAGTTGTAATATCGACGGTGACGTTTAATTCTCTAAATGTTATTTTTTAGTTTAGAAATGGGGTTGAAAAATTATTATATTCCATTTAAAGAAAATAAAAAAATAAGAAAACAGATTTTTGATAAGGTAATGAATGAAGATTATTTTTGGGTCTATTAATTTAATTAATTGTTTGCAAAATCATATTGAGAAGAAGGGGAAAAAAAGAATGATAGCCTTATGCTACCGTCCTAACCTAACGAAGATTCTCTTTTTTTTTTCTCTTTATTTGATGCTTTGATTTGATATGGATATGAAGTGACTTTACAACCATTGTTGTTGTTAACAATGGTGGCTAAAAACAAAGACCATGAACAAGTATTTTGTCATCAACGAAACTTCAAAAAAAAAGGAAAGAAAGCTCATGGCCGACGACCAAAGGAATGAATTAGAAAATAACAAAATATGTAAAAGACTAATTATAATACAAAATAACAAAGTTAACCGTCACCCTTGCGTATTTTATTAATGTTTTCTTATAAACACCAATATTTTATTCATTAGTCGATTAGCCAGGTTAAATCATTGAGAGATCTATTATGAGAGTGACTCTTCTGGCCAGATTTGTTTCATTTTCAATGTTAGGATTCGAACATTAAGGGACTTAATATCTCATCTCACTAGACCGATCGATAATTGGTATATTTTCTTTAATAACGTTAATGGTTTAAGTCTTGACTTGTGAATCGAGTAATATCAATGAAAAGTATTGCTCTCAACAAGACTATATTGAAATTAATTGACTAATAAATCGAATACTAATGTTAATGGTAAAGAAAACCACATTATTGTTGGTCAAATTTTTTATATATTGCGTTGGTAGGTCTATGTTTAGTAAAGCTGGAATGATTCTGCAAAATCTTGGTTTGGTAAATTGATGGTTGTCTTGACGAATTAAAGGTGCAGCTACGTGGAGGCAAGTGATGAATTTTGTTTTTTATATTATAAAAATAAAAGTTTATTCAATTCAGAAACAAAGACATGTTTAATATTTAAACTTAAAAACTAAGTGCGTTTTATTCTAACCAAAGGGGCTCTTATGCTGTATTACTAAATTACTTCAGCCCATGGCATATTTCTGGGTCCAGCTCCGAGCTGTGGATTCATACTTGAACTTGTCAGTTTTGAACATCCTAGCAATCTCCGGTACCAGCGGATCATCTGGGTTTGGGTCCGTTAGCAGTGAACATATAGACAGCAACACCTGCAGGTCCAATGCATTTCATTAGTTTTATTTGTCCTCTTCCACCATTTTCATCTTTTCATTTCATCTCACCTTAGATATGGTCAGCGCCGGGCTCCATTGTTCTTTCAGTATGTCTAAGCAGATGTTGCCATTGCTGTTTATGTTGGGGTGGAAAACCTTGGTCCTGAACGCGACCTGAACAACGCAGTTTGGTGAATACTTGGAATATGTCCAGTTCTGAGCATTGTATTAGGGATGGATGGTACCTTGGGAGGTTTAAAAGGATAATCAGGAGGGAAATGGATGGTCACAAGGAAAACTCCACCAGCATATGGACTATCATTTGGACCCATAATGGTTGCTTGCCAATGGAACATATTCTCACCCACAGGACCTGCATAACACTAATCATTTACCTTGCATACAACAAAGAATGGAAAACTTGCAGACATGAGTTAACCTGCACTGCACGAAGCCGGTGGATCTCTCTGCAAGTCCTTCAGCTCCTTCAGTATTCTTTTCGACGCCATTAAGTACCGAGAACGAATACTGTCTTTGGAGAACTTCAAGAGGGGTAGATAGCTTATTTAATGGAGGAAATGGTAAGTGTCAGGTCCACCAATTCTTGCCATGTTGATCAAAGTGGGCAGGGCATATATTCCAGAGGGAAAAAGCTGGTATTCTAGGGGCGTGGGAGTTGATATTGACCCTCAGATGCTTAAGTCCACAAATATTGAACGGAGAAGATATTGTTGGCATCTCGTGTGTCACGTTATTGTTCAGGATAAAGATGCCAACTCTAATCCATCTTTCTCACTCTCTCTATAAGGAGGAATCATTTGGTTCAGATTCTTTTAAACTTGCTCAGAAACTGATTAATCATCGCTTTGATCCATGCATCTATGTTTCCAGAAGAAAGATGTGTTCGGTACCATATTAGAAGCACGAAAGTTCATCAACCAACTAGACTAAACCCGAGGTCATTAACGGAACGGAGGTAATCAGGTAAGCAAAACCGATAGGTGATTAAATCGAAAACCACAAATATAATATTAGAAGCTCCTTAGGATCAGATTACATCACAAAGATACAAGAGGAAACAATCCGGTGCTTCTTACAAATAGTTCTTCTCCATGTTTCAGTTAATAGATCAAGCATATATGTAAAACCCAAATTCAAGACATAAAGGGCCATTAACATACAAATTCAAAAGACAATCCCAGGAGAGAATGAAAAGAAAGTTCCCTAGCTCTGTTAGTTCAGACTACATACCAAAAGGAGCTATTTTCTCAAGGTGAGAAAGAGATGATTGACATGGTGAGAGACTAACAGATTTTTATGTGGCTAAATGGGTCACCCCGGCATCCATAACTGTTTTTTCACGGCGTAATCACAATATCGAGCAGGCCTTTTGTGCCTTTCTCTTCTTTTTCTTCTTCTGCTTCGGTGGCTGGAGAACCACTTTGATGGCTGCATCGAAGACCGCTTTCACGTTCTGCAGTAATTAACATAAATCACTCCCGTGACTCGAAAACAAATAAATTACCCCGATTGACATGAACAATATGTGCGTACCTGCTGTGTCTTTGAACTACACTCAATGTAAACAGGCGCTCCAATTAGCTTTCTCAATTCCTCCCCCTTTCAAAAGGTAAAGAAAATAGTCAAAATTAGGATTCGATATCATCAAGTATCAACCAAAATGGCATTCATGAACAAATAGCTGCACGGTGAGACAATTGGGTACCTGGGCTGTGGTGATGGGCACTGCACCAGGGTGATCTATGAAGAACTGCTTATCTTCCCGAAGATCTGGATAAAGAAGTGTAACAGCTGTTAATAAATCATAGACTGGCAACTTTTAAGGCAAATTTAGCAGTTGTTGATGCCATATCTACTTGGAAAATTGTTCCATAAGATCTTCCCCAGAATATTAGGAAACATTGGAGTTACAGGCTGAAAAATGGATTGCTTCCTTGACCTCTAAAAACATATATTTCTACTAGCAGTTGCTTCACTCCTTTGTTATTCATCTGCAATGGGATTTGAAAACTTTTTTCTTCTCAAAATTTATAATGATTCGTTTCTCCGTGATTAATGATTCAAACCGCAGTTTAACTAGCTCAGGATAGTGAGATAGTCGTACAATTCCAGCAAAATAACATATAGTAGTCCCAAGTTTAGAAATTTTGGGCTTATTTTCTTTCCCGTTTACTTCAAACTTCTTCCTCTAAGATGAGGAATATTATATTCGGTTCATATTCTACTTTTCTTATAGGTTTGGTTCACACCAACTTTTATATAATTCCCGGAGACTAGCTTAAAACCAGTAAATGGTGGTCCCAAACAGATTTTTAATCTTGCTTGGTCCCTGAGTTTGGGGGTGGGGGGCTCAGGAGGACATTATAGCATCTGCATTATTCCACATGCTTCTAATATATCAAAAAAAAATATTACATTTCATGACTCATTAGGAGAAACAATTTAGTTCTGCATGACTAAGCTAGTAAGTATCCCACAAACTTGTCCTTTCAAAGCATTCGTTCAATTTGTCAAAAAAAAGCTTTCTTTCAATTTGTAAAAAGAAAAGCATTCTTTCAAATTGTCAAAAAAAAACATTCTTTCAAATTGTAAAAAAAGAAAGCATTCTTTCAAATGCACAAGAAAACATACTAATTAGAGGCGCAGTCAGAAGGGACATAATGGTTAGCAACAACGGAACTTTCTCCTTACTTCAAACCATGTTAACAACCAGCGTGGAAGACGAGACTAACATCAACGATTTAGAGAGAAAAAAAGACAGCAGGAAGGTTTGGGCAAGGACAAAAGTAATTGAACCGTAAAAGATCTAATTGTTTGTTTTTTTAACAAGAAAATTGAAAGAAAACGGAAATAGTTATAAAGCTTATGGTAGGTTTATCACGAAAAATCTAGGAACCAAAACACTATCATATAGAAAAGATGGACTCATTTTACGAGGCAATGTAAATAGTAATACTCAGGAGGTGTCATCTAAGGTACTACACTACTTCAGCCTTACCTGTAACATATTATACGAAAAGAAAATAGTATTGCATTAAGAACCGATTGAAAGGAACAGATCAAGCAATTTGAAAGTATAAAAAAATGGAGTAGAATCTAACCAAGCTTAGTTCCAACGAGTATAATTGGAACACCAGGTGCATAATGCCTCAACTCCGGGATCCACTGAGAAATCGAAAAGAAGAGAATGCATTAGCTGGTCAAGCAATCGAAAGTATCTTATTCAAAAACCGATGAAAAGTCCCTAATAAATAATAATCTTACTTTCTTAGCAACATTTTCGTAGCTGGCTTTGCTAATGAGAGAGAAAGCCAACAAGAAGACATCAGCCCCACGATAGCTCAAAGGTCTTAATCTATTGTAATCTTCCTGGCCTGTTCCATGACCAAAAGATGAACAATATAATCAAACCTACCACAACAAACATTCTAAGATACTAACAAGGAAAATTTACGGAATTGAAACGTACCAGCAGTATCCCACAATCCCAGATTAACAGTGTTTCCATCCACGACCACATTTGCACTAAAGTTGTCAAAAACGGTCGGCACATAATCCTATTTCACAAAACATCAGAGGGTGTGGGGAAAATGTTATAATCAACATCTCCAAAAGTCATCTTAAAATAATCATAACAGTGAAGCAAGAACTAGACAATAATGACTACAATATCATCAAGAAACTCTATATGAGGTTAGGTTTATGAAAAGCTGAAAATTCTAGCACAACATTTTTCTTATGCCAAAGAAAAGAAGAAAAATGAAAACCCAATATTATGTCCATCTATGTCACTTCAACTCTTTATTTTCTGGGTGTCCGGGATTTTGGACATGGGCAACCTCCAAATACATGGAAAACGTTGACCAGGGAACACATACCCGACACTCTAACATAGATAGAGATCACCCAAGATTCACAATAATGAAAGCATCAGCAATAGTTTCAGATATAGCATTTTGATTTCTGTTCCCTCCAGCAGAAAAAAAGGGGAATAGCAAGATATAAAATTTTCAAGTTTCAACTTTGAACCTTAACTCACTAATTGAAATGTAAACCTACAATAATAAGCATCTTTTTTCCTAGGTGATGAATCATCAAATCGCAAATAGACCAAATAATAGGGTAAACTGCAAAAGGCAATAAAATTTCTGCAAGTTTTTGTAACAACAAACCCTAAGAAATTGCTCACTTGAAAACAAATCGTGAAGAATGATTCAATTATTCAGTAAGATATTCTGTACTGAATTCAAGATTCCAAAGATAAGTACATCCAAAAGGTAAAAAAGAAACAAATACCCAATAAAGAAAGCAACTTTCTCAAAAGCCACATTGACCACAAGAAACCAGTGTAGTTTATGCTTGGTGGCCAAGAAAATTGGGGGAACAAAAAAGGGGGGGAAACCCCATGAAAATCCAAGTAAAGGGCCGGTCAAGTTTACTTCGATTCCCCCATATTTTTCTCAGGGACCAAACAAAAAAGGGGTTAGTCTTTATTTTTTGAACTTACAGTTGGGAAAGTATTGCTGGTGTAGGAGATGAGCATGCAGGTCTTGCCGACGGCACCGTCACCAACGGTGACGCATTTGATGAACCTTGAAGCACTCATCTTGCGGCACGCGAAACAGGCAAAAGTGAAGTGATTTCAGAGCTGTTCCTCTCCCTCCGCCCCTCGGCTATCTCTTTCTCTGATTCTTGTCCAAAAAGTAGAAGAAAAAAAAAAACAAAGCAAAATCTAGCTAATGTTGTTTTTTCTTGGTATATGTTGAGTTTTTAGAGAGAGGAAGAAGATGATGAAGTATAAGTAAAATGGGAAGAAATCAAAGACATTGTCCGAAAGATAGAGAGAGAATAATTAGGGGAAAGGAAAGACAGCTCTTCGACAGCTATCTGCTTACATCTACAACTTGAATATATTTTCCACAAAATAAATGTATTACTATTATTTTCTCTCTTTTTCTTTTTCCCCAAGAAAAAAAAAATCTTCATATGCTTATTTATTTCAAGGTATGGCAGTATGTTTTTTTTATAAAGTCAATTAAAAATTGAGATTAAATCAATAAATATATATATATATATTAATAAATTAAATATATATGTTTTTTATTAATAATTTTGATATAATTATGATTTTTTGTTGAAATTCGAAAATTTCATCTATTTATTTTTATAATGTTTTTTTCACTTCCGAGTTCTTCAAAGCCTTGCCAAGCTCTGTTCTGATTAATTTAGATCGACCTAAGTTGCACACGTGACTTTAGTGGGTGAGTCTTTCAGCAATAATCTTTTGCATAACTAGGTCTCAAACTCAATACTTGCTTAAACGATATTAAGTTGCTTATTACTTGGACCAAAATGTTAAAGTAATTATGTAAAAAAAAATTAATTGGTATTCAATTATCAAGTCAAGAACTTTCAAAAAAAAAATTATCAAGTCAAGATTGTATGAAAATTCGGTCTCAGAAATAAATTTAAGGGTAAACTATATAAATGGTCACCGAATTTTTAGGACAGATTCACTTTGGTCACTGTACTTTTAAAATGTTCGATAAAGCCATCCAACTTTTAATTTAAGTTTAATATAATCATCGTACTTTTAGTTCGCATTCAATATGGTCCCTCATTCCGTTAGCAGTTGAAGTTACTTGTAGAACTAATATTTTGATATAATAATTGAAAAATGTTTTGGACTAATTTGAAAAGAATTTAAAACTTGGTTTTAAGTCCAAACAACTTGAATTTATGTTTGAGGTATTTTAAGAGGTTTTTGGCAAATATTTTTCATGTTTTTAATAGTCAAACTTGTATTTTCAACGTACTCGTATCGATACGGTTGTACCCGTACCGATACCTTTTTGCCAAGTTTGGTCACTGCCAAAACTCGTATCGAAACAGGCTTGGTCGTTTCGATACGGACCGGGATCGTTTCGATACGCCTGGTAAGCGTACCGATCCCCCTTCAACCAACCCCTATGGCTATTTCCCACCGACCATTTAAAAATGAACCCGTACCGATACGCCCTCAAGCGTATCGATACGCCCAGGCTAGCAAGAGCCCAACGGCTAGTTTCTGATGAAGGCCGTACCGATACGGTTCCACACGTATCGATACGGATAGCTGCAGAACAGCATTTATGAAGGGAAATAAAATCCTCAACGGCTCTAAATCATCCCCAACGGCTAGTAACAGCTACAAACTCTTTTGGGAGTATAAAAGGGACCTCCAAGCATCTTGTAATGGTTAATGCTTCAATTGTTACAACATTATGATGTCAAAATTTGTCTAGAGCTTTAATTGTTCATTTCTTGCTTAGACAACACTTGTGAGCTTACATTGTTAAATTTGCTCAAGTGTTTAGGTTTTGGGTGAGTGCTTAGAATTGCAAACAAACACCTTTTAGAGGGATTTCTAGTTTGCTAAGTCTTTCTTTGTAAAGAGACTGTTCCTTCGAGCTTTGGGTAGAAAGCTTTGAGGGTTGTAACGGTTTCCTCCTAATCCGAGAAAAGGGGACGAAATTCTTAGTGAATTTTTTGGAAATCCTTAGTGGGGAGCTAAGGTAGTGGATGTAGACCTTGGTTAGAAGGTTGAACCACTATAAATTCTTGTGTCAAATTGCCTAATTTTCACCTCCCACTAAAACACCCAATTATCCAACTTCTCCACACTTGACGAGCAAGAACGGTTGATCGAATCGAGCCCCTTAAATCTCAACAATTGGTATCAGAGCTTGGCTCAATCGAAGGGGATTCACATCCTATTGAGAAGATCCGGCAAGCTCGATCAACATTTCACCAACCGGCTCAATGGCACAATCAATCGACACACCGCCTTTCTTCGACGGAAATCACTATGCCCATTGGAAGACAAAGATGAAATTCTTCTTGAAGTCAAGAGATTACAAGCTATGGGACATAGTTGAAGATGGTCCGTTCGTGCCTCAAGGAAGCAAAGCAGAATGAAGTGCCGACGATCGCAAGAAAATGGAGCTTAATTGCAAAGCCTTGCACATGCTCTTTTGTGCATTTGGCCCAACCATCTATGAGAATATGTCTTCTTGTGAGAGTGTCAAGGAAGTATGGGACAAGCTTGAAGTCACATACAAGGGAACCAATGAAGTCAAGGAGACCAAGATTGGGCTCCTAATCTTAGAGTATGAGAACTTCAAGATGGATCCGGAAGAGAACATCGAGAAGATGTTTGATAGGTTCTCCACTATCACCAATGGTCTTAAAGGTTATGGAGAAGCCATCCCAGAAGAGAAGCTTGTCCGAAAGCTCATCTACTCCCTTCCCGAGTCATGGGACTCAAAGAGGACCGCCATCATCGAAGCCAAGAATCTCAAAACCTTGAAGCTTGATGAACTTATGGGGTCTCTTCTCACTCACTAAATAATGAAGAAAAACAAAGAAGAGGAGAAGAAAAAGGAAGAGATTAGAGCGATGGGGAAGAAGAAGATCATGGAGCTAGGCATCAATGCTAGTGTCGTAGCTCTCAAATCCTCCACATGCCATCATGAAGATTCAAGTGAGGAGGAAAGTGAAGATGAAGAGATGGCCTATCTCTTCAACAAATTTGCCCGGTTCATGAAGAGCAAAATGGAAAAATCCAAGCATGAATCGATGAAGAAGATGAAGGACTCCCACAAATCCAAAAAGAAGGGATCATCTTCAAAACAAGCATATGTGGCCACATGGAGTGATGAAGACTCCACCGATGATGAAGTAGCCCACCTATGCTTTATGACCCTCAATGAGGGGGAGGTAACTTCTAAATCATCTATTTCAAATTCTTATAAATTTGATGAGTTACAAGATGCCTATGATGATTTGCTTTTGGAATTCAAGGCTTCATTTTCCAAGAACAAAAAGTTGATTTCAAAAAAAAAATTGAAAATGATTTGCTTTCCAAAACAAATCTTGAACTTGAAGCAAAATTGAAAGATTTTGAACAAAAATGTCTTGATTTACAAAATTTGCTTCTTAAAGTTCAAAAAGAAAGAAAATTTGATTTCCAATGAACTTGAAAAGAAAAATAACTTTGGAAAATCAAATTTTTATGTAAGACAATCTAGTGCCCTTAGATTTGTGAATGGAAAATATTTTAGAAGTGTTTGGGTCCCAAAAGGACTAACCACTTCAACTAAAAATGATGAAATTGAAAAATGGATTCCTAAGGGGACTAAATTTTGTGCTACTAATGTCTATGGATCCAAAGCAATTTGGATACCAAAAATTACTTGATTGTCTTTTGCTAGGTGTGATGAAGAGTGATCAACAAGTCAAACTTTGAGGGGGAGCTCCATGCACACATAGGAAGAACACTTGAAGAAGGAAGGCTTCACATCCTCCCTTGAGTTCAAGTGTGGTAAAATCTAGTTGCTTTTGCTTTTATTTGATTAATTTTCATTTAAGTCAACTAGTTAATCATATATGTTGAACTGACATTCTTATGATGCTTTGAGTAAGGGGAGCCAATTTTAAACCAAATTTTTAAGTGTGTCAATTTTCTTTACCTCTATTGTTATTTTGAAATTTAATATTTTAAATTCTTTTTGATATAACAAAAAAGGGAGAAATGGTTTGAAAATTTGAATTTTCAAATGAATAAGGGGAGCTTTATTTGTTTCATATCTTTAATCTCTTATTCACATTTTTCAAAGATAAAGGGGGAGAATCCCAAACAATTTTTCAAGTTAGTTTTATTATATCAAAAAGGGGGAGATTGTAGAACTAATGTTTTGATATAATAATTGAAAAATGTTTTGGACTAATTTGAAAAGAATTTAAAAATTGGTTTTAAGTCCAAACAACTTGAATTTATGTTTGAGGTATTTTAAGAGGTTTTTGGCAAAGATTTTTCATGTTTTTAATAGCCAAACTTGTATTTTCAACGTACCCGTATCGATACGGTTGTACCCGTACCGATACCTTTTGCCAAGTTTGGTCACTATCAAAACCCGTATCGAAACAGGCTTGGCCGTTTCGATACGGGTCGGGATCGTTTCGATACGCCTGGTAAGCGTACCGATCCCCTTTCAACTAACCCCTACGGCTATTTCCCAACGACCATTTAAAAATGAACCCGTACCGATACGCCCTCAAGCGTATCGATACGCCCAGGATAGCAAGAGCCCAACGGCTAGTTTCTGATGAAGGTCGTACCGATACGGTTCCACGCGTATCGATACGGATAGTTGCAGAACAGCATTTATGAAGGGAAATAAAGTCCTCAACGGCTCCAAATAATCCCCAACGGCTAGTAACGGCTACAAACTCTTTTGGGAGTATAAAAGGGACCTCTAAGCATCTTGTAATGGTTAATGCTTCAATTGTTACAACATTATGATGTCAAAATTTGTCTAGAGCTTTAATTGTTCATTTCTTGCTTAGACAACACTTGTGAGCTTACATTGTTAAATTTGCTCAAGTGTTTAGGTTTTGGGTGAGTGCTTAGAATTGCAAACAAACACCTTCTAGAGGGATTTCTAGTTTGCTAAGTCTTTCTTTGTAAAGAGAGTGTTCCTTCAAGCTTTGGGTAGAAAGCTTTGAGGGTTGTAACGGTTTCCTCCTAATCCGAGAAAAGGGGACGGAATTCTTAGTGAATTTGTTGGAAATCCTTAGTGGGGAGCTAAGGTAGTGGATGTAGACCTTGGTTAGAAGGTTGAACCACTATAAATCCTTGTGTCAAATTGCCTAATTTTCAGCTCCCACTAAAACACTCAATTATCCAACTTCTCCACACTTGGCGAGCAAGAACGATTGATCGAATCGAGCCCCTTAAATCTCAACATTACTTTTCATTTTTCCTTAATAAAAAATTGGCAAACTACATCACTCATCACTCAACTTTCTTCTCATTCCTATTTTGGTCACTAAGGTCTAAAAATTTGTTATTTAATAACTGAACTTTCGAATTGTTCATATTTAGCCACTCACAAATAACATGTTTATAAATAGAAAATTTTGATTAATCCTTAAAAATATTTTGGTTAATTGTTAAATTCAGATTATTCAATTCTTGATCTTATATTGTATCAATTAAATTAGATAATCGGTTAACCAGTTAACCGAAATGTTTGATTCTAGAAGTGACTTTTTACTTTGTTTTTTAAAATATCAAATATCATAATATGATAAGTTTCATAATTGTTCGGTTGTGATAAAAGTATAAAAACAACTAGAAAGTCAAAAATTGAAAGGTCACATATAATAATCCTACCCAGACCCGAAACTTCTTTTAAAGAAAAATCAAAATAACTAGACTATAAGATATTGTAATTCATAAATTTAGAAATAGTGTATATAATAGATCAGATCGGTTACTCAATTTTGCTTAAAATTGTGAACCGTAATCGAATCAAAATAAATTATTTTAAAAAATTATACCAAAGTCGGGTTCGATTAATCCTTAAAAATTATTTTGGTTAATTGCTAAATTCATATTATTCAATTCTCTATCTTATATTGTACCAATTAAACTGGATAACTGATTGACCAGTTAATTGAAATATTTGATTCGAGTAATATTTTTTTACTTTGCTTATTAAATATCAACTATGGTAAATTTAATAAGCAAAGTAAAAAAAATCATTACCCGAATTTTTTTAAAGATTAATCGAATTTTTCTATTTGAGAGTGACCAAAATATTAATAATTCGAAAGTTAATTTATTAAATTTAAAATTGTTAAACTCTAGTGACCAAAATAGGAGTGAGAATGAAGTTGGGTGATAATTGATGTAGTTTACCCATTTTTATTAAGGAAAACCAAAAACTAACGTGAACTTTAATGGGAGATAACAGGAGGGACGGTATCGAATTCAAACTAAAAGTTGGGTAACCTTATCGAATATTTTAAAAGTACGGTGACCAAAATGAATCTGTCCTAAAAGTTCGGTGACCATTTATGTAGTTTACCCTAAATTTAAATTTTAAGTATTTAAAATTACATTAATTTTTAAACGATAACAACTGGACTTACCAGTAGTATTACAAAAATAAAATATCAACTTAAAATTTAAAAATAAATCTTAAATTTCAAGAAAACAGTAAAATTATTAGAACTTATTTATTGTGTTAAGACATTTTATTAAATCTTATATTCAAAATTGAATCCATAAAAACATTACCAATAAAAACATTATCAATAAAAGTAAAAGGAATCCATAAAAATTATACAAGTGATTTGGGACATTTATGTCTTATTTGAAGAAATTTCATGCTGATTAAGACCTAAATAAATAGCAAGAATCAAGATGCCCAAGTTATTTGCATGTGAACAATAGAACTCGATTTGTTTTATTCTGATTTTTTATTATTTCCAACTTTTAATTAATAAATAATTTAATAGTAATGATAATAACAATAAGAAAAGCTCCATAGAGGTGGATTAGATTGGAAGATTTAATGATTATGTGCCTTTTCCCCCTCAAAGTCAAACGAAAATCATATTATTTTTAATTAATGCTTGAATAAATTATTATTATTATATTATTTATATACCAGATCCTCCGCCAACTCTCCATATACATTTCAACCCCAATACCATTACAAACAATTGAAATATATATATATATCCTATTTTTTTATTCTTAATTGTAATATTGTATACTTTCCTAATCAATATTATGTTTGGAGAACATGGAGCCGTGACATGATTAAGATAACTTTGATTAATTTGTGTTTAAGCATATACTATAATATTATTTAATCTCAATTTGTCAAAAAAAATAAATAGAGAATGAAAATGTTGTCTAGACTATACTTCTCTTTATACATGGTAAAATTATGTTTTGGTTTCTCTACTATATTCAAAATTAGAATTTAGTACTTACATTTTAATTTTACACAATTCAATCACATTTTAAAAAATATTACTAAATAATGCAAATAGTTAACATGGCTAACTATTCCGATTAAAATGCAACGGTAAATTTCTTTTAAAAACTCTCTCAACTTATCGAGTTGTCTTTTTTATATAAAAAAAATCAGGTTGGTATTAGGGATAAGCAAAATAACCGAATAAATCAAAAAATCAAATTAAAAATAATATTTGGATAATTGATGGTTCACAAATTTTTAAAAGCAATGGTTATTCAAGATGAGTTATTTTTAATATAAAATCAGTATTTTATATCTCAAATAGTGAGAGTAACTTAAAAATATCTAAATTTTTATTTATCTAAAATTTATTTTTTAAAAATATTTATGAAAAACGATTTTGAAATTTTATAAATTTTTATTTATTTAAAAATAAAAAAATTAATTGGTCTAGTGGGCGAAACATTAGAGCATTATTATATATAAAAACCTTTTTAAAATAGTTATTTACGAAAATGACTCACAACCAATGTTATTAGAAAAATAACCCTCAAATCGTCCATATAGGGTGAACTCGCTTTCGACAAAACACGAGTTCAAACATCGCCTTACAAAACGTGAGTTCAAACATCACTTTTTACAAAACGCGAGTTCCATGTTGAGTAAGTTGGTAAAAAGGAAAAAAAAATTAATTTTTCATATTTTTTAACATAGAACTTGCTTTCTACAGAAAGCGAGTTTTGAAACACGTTTATTCTAGAACGCGAGATTAACTTACGTGGACGATTTGGGATAATTTTTCTAAATAATATTAGCTTAGAGTTATTTTCGTAAATAACTATTTAAAAAAGTTTTTTATATAATAATGTCAGACATTAGATTTTTTATGTAATGGAAGACTTGTGAGTGGGTGAGATATAAACTCCAATGCTTGGGGCATGAGCAAGTTGTGTAAATGTTGAGCGCAAGTATGGAGTTGCAGTCTGAGAGTCGAAATCACAAACAGGTGGGCGACAGCTTCCCTTGTTGACGAAGTAAAGCTCAAAAGGAATGAAGACGCACCCAAAACTTGAAGACAAAAGTGATGCACCTTTGTCTTTGTATGATGTTCGTTGGATTTCCCGTGACGCAATCTAATGCAAGGTGAAGGTAGATTCGTTAATGGTGGTTGTTAAGTTGGTTAAAAAGCCACCTAATCAGCTGCATCAACTACCACATCTCAACAAAGTTATACCTGCATCATTACACGTTATTTATTATTAATCAAACATCAGTATCATATTAATCAAGCCTTTTCATCCTCATAGCCCCTTCTAGGGGAAAAACTATGTTGATTATGGGAAGGCTTTGACCTTTTCTTTTATGCTTAAATTACCCTTTAAGCTCTTATTCATCTTAAATCAATGAAATAGGTCCCTGTCAATTATGAAATTAGTCAAATTAAATACTTCTCAACTTTCTATAACTTTTGAAGTAAAGTAATTTCATCCTGATTCTGTCCCTATATACTTTAAATATTAACTTTGATTAACGTGAAATATAAATTATATAATACACATATTCATATTATAAACATAAAACGTGTTTGAACTAATGTATTTATCACACAATTGATGACTCAATTAAAATATTTTAAAATTTAAGGACTAATGGATGTAGTGTGCAACTATTACTAGACAAAAAATCAAAATCCAAGCAAACACACCTCAGCATAAATGTGCTACCAAACCCCCTCGGGCCCCTCCCCTCTGTTGGTCAATTAGTTTTGTTTTTTAATGCAAAGCTGGTTTAAAAAGTGGGTAAAATTCATCACTAAACTTTAACTTCAATCTTGTTTTAAAATTTGCCTGATAAGACCTTCATTTAGGTGAGAAATTAACCTAGCTACTTGGGTTTTTGCCAAATTAGAAATGAGCATTTATTCCAGTCAAGTTGGGATAAAAAATTAGAGTCCAATAAAAATACTTTTTTAAATCAAGTCGAATTTTGCTTATCCTTATTTGCAATGAGTCCACCTTAACTCAAATATATATATATATATATATATATATATTATAATCATGATTACATGAAAGAATCATTTTCCTTATTAATCTAAGAATTAAGAAAACATAAAATGATGATGTTTTAAATTAAGGAGGGAGTTGTAGACTTGTTTGTAGCAGGGATGGTTAGTGGACAAGGTGTAATTGTGTTTTTAAAAAGATTGCAAACCATATAAGTATAGAGTTAGGCCAACTAACAACATAAAATATGGAGTATTTAGTTATATAGAAAAAAGAAGCATTAAATTTGTCAAGGCACATGGGCCATTCACCACCAACTCCATGTGCATGGCATGGATAACCAACTGCCTTCCTACTAATTTTCTCTCTATTTAATTCGATTCCATTGAACATCATTTTATCTGGCACTGTCCTGAGATGCCGTGTCCCCTACTACCAATTAGCCCTGCAAATCCAATCAATTCCTTACACATAATAATCATTCTTGGTTAGGTTGGTTGGTCAATCATATTCATTTTCCTCCCACAATACCCCATTATGATGTTTTTCCCCTTTAATTACCCTAAACTTTATGCTTACTTTACCATGTACCTGGATTTGGAATCCCATAATAACATTCCTGTTAGATTAGATTCTTAAGTTAAACACTTGTTAGAACTCACAAAACATGAATTAGCCTACATACATAGCCAACTCTGCAACCTACTATGGAGTTATGGAGTAGTCAAGCCAAACTTCAGTGCACCAAAACACTGGACATATGGCACCAGAACATATTGGTCAATCTGTTTCCCATCGCCGAGTCCAACTGAATTCCAGAATTTGCTCCTGTTCTACCTTCCTTCTTTTTGAATCCAGATGCTTGTTTCTTTGAAGAGATGTGTCTTGTTTTATGGTAGATTCTTTCCTGAGCAGTGATGGATGGATCTTTAGAGTAAACAAAAGAAGGCCGAAAATTACAAATCACTGACAATGAGCAAAAATTTATGATTTACCTCTTCTCTGGACCAACCATTTTAGATGCTCCATTTGGTAATTTAGAACCCATTTCCCCTGCATTTACCACAATTATAAATGACAGGATATTCCATAGACATGCAACTGGCTTTGAGCAGAGATGGTTTATAAATCAAACACCTGTAACTGCATTAAGAGATCTTATGCCTTGGGAGTGTCTATTTGTTGTCACCTTATCTCCATTGCTGCTCATTCAAGTACATTTCAAACTGATCAGTTGATTATCTTCTTTGTTATATCTCTAAATGGGCTTCTAGTTGCAGAAGAGATACAATTGTCAGTTGATGCTATCAGTTACGTACCTTAGTGCCCGTTTGAGTGCCTCCACGGACAGTAGTTTAATTGGCTTAGAGAGCTTTTTCGAGTTTGTTTCATCAGAACCAGATAGAGGATCCACCATGTATATACCTTCTGATCTAGGAGGATTCCTAAATGCTGTTCTCAAGTTCCTGCAACAGGAATAAATGCCACTCATGAAAATTAGAAAAGGAATGGATTGAACAATTTAATTCGACAACACAAGGATACAAAAAGGAAATGGATCATTGATCACCTACCCTCCCATTAGCTCAGTTCGCTTTCTGGGATATTTTTTTGATGCTTTCTACATAACATAACAGAAAAGAGTTATCTAGGGAAGATTTGCACCCTACTCCAGTGATGTTGGTAAAACAAGACAAAGATGAAAGTAATGTTGTGCCTACCGATTTGTGATATTGGCAGTAGGCACCTTGACGCCTGAAATAACATAACACTTTAGAAGTAAATTTAGAAAGAGATAAATTACATAGACATACATACAGTGCAGAGAAAACTGGATAGCATGGAGCCTCGTATTCAAATGGTTAGAAAGTTGTTTAACAAGCTGCATGATAAAACATATGATGCCAAATTGCATTGGATGAACAAACATAAGAATGAAACTTCGTGAAGCCACATCTAATTTTGTATCAAAGATTCTCAAGAACAACTTCTTTTCTTCTTGCTTAACTACATAATTCATCAATCCACATTGCAAACATTCAGCACAAACCAGACTCCCGTGCCATGAATCTATCGACAAAGTTTTTACATGTGTTGAGCATTTTCTGCTTTTCTGACATGACAGTTACCATGAACTACAAGCAAACTGCAAACAAGGCAAAGACTAATATTGCACACATAAGCAGAGCGATAGACCACAAATCCACAATCATCCATTCAGTAAGCCTATAACATCATTCAAATCACTTTTCCTTTAAAACATTTTCTGTGAAGCTGGCCACTATTATTAGTACAAAATAAATGTTTCTCTCAAACCCATTTCTAGCTCAGGTATAGTATACGAGGTCCATTGTGCAAAGACAGTCAATATATCAAAAGAGCCTTAAGGAAGACATGTGCCATACTTATTTACAACGAGCGTGCAAACCATCCCATCCAGTCTTTTTCCGTTGCAAACTCCATAGTCAGCTGAAGTACCAATCTTTAGAATTCGGTTGGCTGCAGTAACACTCAAGGAAAATCCTGATCCCTACAAAATGATACAAAAAGTATTACTTTCTTCATGAAGTATACTCAACATAACCAATTGAAACATGACAAAGTTGATACCTTGGGGTTTTTGCGAACACTGCAACTGAACAATGCAAAAACCGTTCCAACCTGCTCCTCACAATTCTGCTCATAAGCATCACCAAACAAAAAAAGCGGAAGGGTACTTTCATCCAAGCACGCAATTTTCCATATGCTATAGCTCTGCCCAATGGAACTAGTCTTTGGAGTTCCCTTTTCAGCCAACACTCCCATGGTTGCCCAGCAACCATAAAGGGTGTTTTCCCCCAACAAATTCCTGTAAAACCCCCCAAAAATATCTAGTCATCTACCTCAGGAAGGGAACTTAGCATTCAAATACAAGAAAATATATAGCAATAAAAGCATAATTTACAAGCAGTGAAATTAGGTACTTTATAGTTGAAAGACGAACAAAACGAATATCGGACAAACGCTCACTTAGCTCCGCAGGAGTGACCAATTGCTTCCTAACAGACAGAAGAAAATATACTGTGAGGGCTTTTCCACTTTGGCACTTAGTTCATGACTTTAATCAGAATAGTCATCGTCAGAACTTGGCTTTACCTTATACGCAAACCTGAAAACTTGTCAACTCGAATAGCATTTGAAGTCCGTGGCTTCGACTTGGAATGTTTCTCAACTGGTTTGGGTTCATAATCAAGGCAATCTTGGACAAAATTCTTAAAAACAGACAAGTCTGGTTTCCCTCTCTGCCTTGGCGATCCATCATCTGATAGGTACCCTACAAATTTGGCGCAAACAAACTTGTAAGAATAAACCCATTATCAGATTCGAAAGCAAGAACAAAAATAACCAAAAGCCATAGGTGAAAATTACAGTGGCAGAGGCAGATACCCAGAAGGGCATTTTAAAGAGAAAAGATGGGAAAATGTTGAGTGACGAGAAAGCGTGGATTTGTTTACCTGTATAATGAGAATGGGAAGCAGGAGGCGTTTCCAAAACGCTTTCTTGAAGAGAGAGGAGGAGATCGAGATCGTCTTCATGGCTTGTCATTGGTTGTATTGTTTAAAGTAAAACGGATTTAGACTACAGGGAAGCTCTCTCTTATCAAATTAAATGAGACGATTGGAAGATCAAGTTTAGGTAATATGGATGGAGGGAGACTTGAAACAAGTTTTGGAGGGAATAAAACAGGTTCGCGGCTCGTCCCAAACTTTGGCTACCCCCACTTTTACACGTTAATTTGATTTTAAGATATAATTTAATATTCAAATTTGTACACGTTAATCTGTTTATAAATGAGTATACATCTTTGTAGACAAAACGATATAAATTCGTGTCTTTTAGAATAAATATCATCCGTTTTTTCCTTTTCAATTAAGACACTTGTTGAGTTTATTCGTTTCATTTGTATTAAAAGAAGCATATTTACATGTGTATTGAATTAAAACCCTGGTTGTTCGGAAGAAAGCAGATTTATGTGGAGAAAAAGTCGCAGAGCCAGTAGCGTTCAAAGGCTAGAAACAATTGACGTCGCATAACACCAACAATATAAATGGCTGACATTATGTTCGTGGTTAGATGAGCTTCTCCTCTTTCCAAGGCCAAGCTAAAGAGGCTCCCAATAAAGAGCTAGGCTCGTTAAGTTTCTAACATAACCCCCACCCCCACGTAGAAGAATAAAGCTTCTTCACCTGGCATAAGCCACTATGGTGAAACCCCTCTCCACATTCTTCCTCTCCACACTGCTGCTGGCCGCTTATTGCGCCGCGGACGAGGCGGAGAACGAAGACGACAACACTAAGGTTGACGGTCGTGCGGCGAGTAAGAGGGTGACGTACGATGCAAGGTCCGTGATCATCAATGGCAAAAGGGAGCTTCTGTTTTCTGGAGCTATTCATTACCCCCGCAGCACCCCGGACATGTGGCCGGACCTGATTCAAAAGTCTAAGCGGGGAGGCATCAACACGATCGAGACGTACGTTTTCTGGAACGCACATGAACCGGTTCAGGGTCAGTTCAACTTTGAAGGACAATATGACTTGGTGAAGTTCATCAAGTTGATTCATCAGCACAAAATGTTTGCAGTCCTTAGGTTGGGACCTTTCGTCCAGGCTGAATGGAACAACGGGTAATCATGATTCCAAGTTTCTAACCTTTTCCCAATTTCTTTTTTTCAATCTTCTTATTGAAATGGATCATCCTTTTTCACTCTGAAAAAACTCCAGAGGATTACCATATTGGCTAAGAGAGGTCCCCAACATTATATTCCGATCTGACAATGAACCTTACAAGGTACAAGAGCCTTTTTCCCACGACAATATTAGTACAAGGTTTCGCAGCTGACGAGAATCTGAACTTGTGCAGGAACACATGCAAAGGTTTGTCACCATGATTGTCATGAAAATGAAGGAGGAGAAGTTGTTTGCTCCACAAGGAGGGCCTATCGTTTTAGCACAAATAGAGAACGAATACAACACGATTCAGCTAGCATACAGAGAAAAAGGGGACAGCTACGTTCAGTGGGCTGCAAAAATGGCGCTTAGCTTGGATGTACAAATCCCATGGATCATGTGCAAGCAGAAGGATGCCCCAGATCCCGTTGTCAGTTCTGTTTTATTTTTCAAGAACTGATAAAAAAGATGGAAAACAAAGTAGTAATACGTATACACTTGGTTCTGCAGATCAATACATGCAATGGAAGGCACTGTGGAGATACTTTCAGTGGTCCAAATAAGCCCAACAAGCCCTCATTGTGGACTGAGAACTGGACTACACAGTAAGTCAGTGTAGTTTATACCAACATATTTAAAGGGAGATTCGAGTCCGTCGGTGTGTATTGGCTAATGTTGTGGCTGTCTCTGGATTCAGGTTTAGAGTATTCGGGGATCCCCCATCCCAAAGGTCAGCTGAAGATTTGTCATACTCGGTTGCCCGCTTCTTCTCCAAGAACGGAAGCATGGTTAACTACTATATGTACCACGGTGGCACGAACTTTGGCAGAACGAGCTCTTCATTTACATCGACTCGCTACTATGACGAAGCGCCTCTCGACGAATACGGTAGGATTAAGAATATGTACATATATATATGCAGCTAAACGAGGAGCCAACTCTCACATGTTCTTGCTGTAGGTCTTTTAAGGGAACCAAAGTGGGGTCATCTCAGGGATGTTCACAAGTCCTTGAATTTGGGCAAGAGGGCTCTGCTTTGGGGGACTCCTACTGTTGAAAAGTTGAGTCCAGAACTGGAGGTAAGCATGCGTTTATATAGACTAATCTAATGGATTTCTGGTCAGGGAAATCGATATCAGTTTAATGTGCAATGCAGGCTATAGTGTGGCAGCAACCTGGAACTCCGGTGTGTACAGCTTTCTTGGCCAACAACAACACTCAGCAACCACAAGTTATGAATTTCAAGGGGCAGCAATATCTCCTGCCGCCTCGTTCCATTAGTATCCTCCCCGACTGCAAGACCGTGGTTTTCAACACTAACCAGGTAAACCGAACTCTATAAGCTCCAAACCTTTGGGCTTTACTTGCAATGCAAGTAACTTATCTTCCATGCTTGACACAGATCACAGCTCAACATAACTCGAGGAAATTCGTAAGATCAGAAATTGCAAACAAGAACTTCAACTGGGAGATGTACAGGGAAGTCCCTCCTACTGAAACAGCAATGAAGTCCCCCGGGCCATTGGAGCATTGGATATTAAGCAAAGATACAACCGACTATGTATGGTTCATGGCTCAACTTAAGCTGGAAGCGCGTGACTTGCCGATGAAGAAAGATGTTGTCCCGACTCTACGAGTTGCAAGTGAGGGACATGGAGTCTATGCGTTCATCAATGGTGAATACATCGGCACTGAACACGGAAGCAAAGTGGAGAAGAACTTTGTTTTCCAGAAACCTGCACCTTTCAAGGAAGGGAATAACTATATTGCTCTCTTGAGCTTCGTGGTCGGACTTCCCGACAGTGGAGCCTACATGGAACGCAGATATGCGGGGCCACGTTCTATCACCATCCTCGGTCTGAACACCGGTACACTCGACATAACCGATAACGGTTGGAGCCATCAGGTTGGAATTGTTGGAGAAAATAAGAAAGTATTTACCGAAGAAGGCTCCAAGTCTGTTAAGTGGAGCAAGGCTGAGCAAGGAGGACCCATCACATGGTACAAGGGAAGTTTTGATGCACCAGAAGGCAACAACCCGGTTCTCATTACAATGGATGGTATGGGGAAAGGTATGGTGTGGATCAATGGCAACAACATTGGCAGATATTGGGTGTCTTATCTCTCTCCTCTAAAAACCTCGACTCAACCCGAGTACGTAAACCCTGATCCGTTCACGGAACAGTCTCGACTAGACGGAAACTCAGGTTGTTTTGTTTTGTAATCTCAGGTACCATATCCCACGATCATTCCTGAAGCCAAAGGACAACCTGATTGTTATCTTCGAGGAAGAAAAAGGTATCCCTAAAGCTGTCTACATATCAACAGCTAACAGGGACACCATCTGCAGTGTCATGGGAGAACATTACCCGCCATCTCCGTGGTGGTTCGAGAACAAAGCCGGCATCGTCCGACCCCTGGTGAATGACTTGAAACCGAAGGTTGAACTGACATGTCCGGACCAAAAGAAGATCGCGGCAGTCGAGTTTGCCAGCTTCGGCGATCCTTTCGGAAGCTGCGGATCCTACGTTCAAGGGAACTGCACCGCTCCCGCATCCAAGCAAGTCGTTGAGAAGCTGTGCTTGGGGAAACCCACCTGCAAAATCCCGGTGGAGGCGGCAGAATTCGGTAACATGATTGGTGCTTGTGCTCCTAATGCACCCAACACGTTGGCTGTCCAAGTGGTTTGTGGTAAATAAAAGGCTAGACATGAGTATAGCGAGAGAGCTTCAATGGAAGCTTGTGATTTTTTGCCTTCTTTTTCTTGAGCTAAAACAGTGCTAGGATAAGCCAATGTATTGTTAGTGCTCTCAGCTATTTCTTAAATCTAATTTTGCAATTTCTAACCATAATTTAATCTAGTATTACTATTTAGTTTCCCCCTATTTTCTTGTCTTCCATATAATAATAAGGGTAAAATACACAGACGGTCAGTGAACTTTGGTAAAAAAATAAAATGGTAACCAACCTTTTAAAAATCACGAAATAGCAATTAAACTTTATATTTTAAAACAAAACGGTAACTGAGACGTTAAACCCCGTTAATCCCTAACAGAAATCTGATTGGATATGTGCTATTTTCCACCTCATATCTAAAAAATAATAAAACTCCATTCCACGTTAGTTTCCTGTCATCATTTCCACTTCCATTTCTGAACTTTTTCTTCTATTTTTCCACAGCAGCCATGGTTTTAAGTTTATACTCCAACTGGGAAACCGATTTTCAGAAATAAACCCCCTTTGCTTATTTATCTAACTATTAATATTTTCATATGAAAAATTACAAATTGTTATAGAAAATTACCGGAAACGAGTTCATAAGTTGAAGGAATCTGAGCTGAGCTTGCAAGAACTTGACGTATTTGAAAGCAGATTGAAGCATTTCGGCCGTGTTCATCTTCGTCCCACCGGGGACAAGCTTTCCGAGCTCTTGAGTCTTCCTAGTTATCTTCCTCCTCCTCTCCCTCGTCGCGATGCTTTGCGCCGACACGTATTTTTCGTCGCCGTTCTTCTTACTGTTAACCTGATTCGTGCTTTGAATCTGATGATGATTGTCTTGGAGCAGCACCAGACATGAATTTAGATCAACCCCATCGAAGAAATCAAGCGTCAAACACCGATCTTTGATAAGTTTTTAGCGTTTAGGGCATGAAAAGGAGCCGAAGCTTTTGTACGAGATGGTTTCCGGCGGCAATTGAAGTAAAGGAATGTAGTTTTCGGGGTGAAGAAAATTGTTGTTCAGTTCAATGTAAGGATCAACGAAAGTAAAAGGCAGATCAAATGGATCCCAGTATTGTTGATCAGCTTGAACTAGAACTGTTTTCGGGTTAACATTCTGGAAATCATATTCCTAGTTGGAGTATGAACTTAAAACCATGGATGCTGTGGAAAAATAGAAGAAAAAGTTCAGAAATGGAAATGGAAGCGATGACAGGAAACTGACGTGGAATGGGGTTTTGTTATTTTTTATATATGAGGTGAAAAATAGGGTGGGGATGTGGCATATCCAATTAGATTTCTGTTAGGGGTTAACGGGGTTTAACGGCCAGTGATCGTTTTGTTTAAAAATATGAAGTTTAATTGTCATTTCGTGATTTTTGAAAGGTTAGTTACCATTTTGCTTTTTTTTCCAAAGTTCAGTGACCGTCTGTGTACTTTACCCTAATAATAATTATAATAATAACAACAACAATAATAATATTTGCATAAAAATCAATTAAGATGCCAATCTTAGTAATTTATTATCATTTTATGTAACCCTTTGCCCCGGTCTGGTCGGCTGACCGGTTCGAGTAGGCTACACGGGGAAAACCGATGTGAAACCCGTTAAGGTCTCACCTCAGTTAGCAACTCTAGAAAATTCATTTTAATTAATTCTTGTCTAAAGGCATATTATTACCTAAGTGATCACGACAGCGGAAAACATCAAGAAAGAAACACAATCAAACCTAAAACCACATGTTAAACAGCCTATTTTAAAGCCACAGAGCAGGCTGTATCGATACACCACTCAAGGGTATCGATACGCCTTGACCAAGTCAACTGCCATCAGTCAACACAAGAAGATCGTATCAATACAGCCCTTGAGCGTATCGATACGCTCTTCTCGGTCAACATCTCGCGGTCAACGAGATAAAACCGTACCGATACGCCTAGAGCCCGTACCGATACGCCAAAGTCTCACCAAAATCTCAAATTTCCAGTGAGTTTTGGGCGTATCGATACACCCCCGAGTATTGGTATCCCTAGCTAATTCTGTGTCCCAAAATGTAGGACCGTATCAATACGGCCCTTAGGCGTATCGATACGCCCTGCACTGCAAGACACTAAATTGCAGCAAAACAACACAAAACTCAACTCTAAATGCATTTTAAGACTTCCCTAGCCACGTACAAGCATCCATACAACATTCCACAACCTAGAACTAGCATGGAGAACAATTTAGATGATCAACGAGACATATGCATCATGGCATTCACATAAAGGTAGATATTGCATAAATAGGCATGCTTAAAAGCTCAAAAGCCAAATGGCACACGTCTTCACACATAAGTTTTCATGCTTATCAAAACAACATATAACAACTAAAGCATAGCCTCTCAACACAAGCATTCAACAAGACATAACATGGTTTACAAAGCCGAAGCATAACATAAATATCATCAACATATATGAGTCATACAACGCTCATACAAACACATAGTAGCCCCATTACTAAACTACTACTTTATTTACTAAACCATACTTGAGCTACTACAAAGCTTGGAATGTCCCTTCGCCTTGCTCCTTGCTAACACCACGCTATTGATCTGCATTATCGAAAATGAGAGCGTATGTTAGAAGCTTAGTGAGGATGCTCTAAAACCAAAAACAACAACAATGTAGGGTTCAAGTATTCAATTCTTAACATCACACACAATCATACATAAGCATCAACATAGCAAACTAGCTAGCAACACAAGAGTCAATAATATGACATCTTACTTCATATTAAGCTCAAAATATGAAGCAAATATCTCAACATCATAACCACAAAAGCAAGTACATTGGCCACTATTAGTTTACTCGGATATGCAGATTTACTCTCAACAACAACATTACCTCGGTGGGATTACACTCATCACCGGATCTTGCATAGATGGGATTCCACTCATCATCACATGCCCTACGGATGAGATTCCACTCACCATCACGTATAATATAAACATTTTCCGGTGGAATATTACATCACCGTACTCCTCCTTGATGACTTAACGCCACCAAGGCCACGCGCGAATTTGACTCAACCGTGTGCACACTAATCCTAATGATCGATCATTTATACCCGGTAAGTTAACTAGTGCCAATTACTTTTAAACCACATCATATCAACCATCATTTATAGCACACATCCATCATCACACACATCAATGTATATTCACACATAATCAATTCATGCCTCACAAGATCAATATAAGCATAAACATCTAAAGCTTATTAACACACAAGAAGTTAAACTACCAATTTAACTTCTACCTTGGAATGACCTATCAAGCTCATTCCAATGCCTCCACTACACACACTTGAACCAATTTAAACAAGTTTGAAGTTTCACTCACCACCCTTCCTTAGCAAACCAAGCAAAGCTAGTCAAGCCTCCACAATTTCCGGATTCGATCCCGATCCTTCCCCGATATTTCCTCTTGCTTCTAACCAATCAAAAGACAAGTATTACTCACCAAATCAACGCTAAACTCAGCCACAAACCCAACTCACAATCACAAGCCAAAACTTCACAATTTCAAACCCAAACTAACCTCAAAACTCACAATTTCGTACTCCCCAAATACCTAGATGAAATCCACCATTTCCAACATCCAAATGACATCTAAAGGCTTCCAAAACACTTTCCTAACAACCCTATACCATCAGCCCTTCAACCCAACACAAAAACACACAAAAATTTCAAGTTTTGACACTTTGAAAAATGCCCCAAAGACCCACTTCGGGATTTTTCCCAAAATCCTTCCATTTTAAGATATTAGGTGTATTTAAGTGAGATTAACTCAAAACCTAACTCAACAACCCAAAAACAAGTGAAAAACCCATTAAAAATCCACACTTTCATCAAACTTGAAAAACTTGAAAAACACAAATGGTGATGGTTTTGAAATCTAAAACCATGGAAATGTTTGGGATGAATAGGAGAGTAAAATGAAATTACCTTCGAAAAAGCTCTTGAATTGATGGAGAAAATAGATGGAATAGTAGATTGGGGTTTTGGGAGGGGTTTGGATTCTTTTCCACGTTGGAAATTAAGAAGCAAGGAAGAAGACATCTTTTTTTCTCTTTTAGTTTCAAAAAGTTTGTCTTCCTTGTTTTCACCTATTTACAAAATTGCCATCACTTTAATTTTAAATCTCATTTAAATCAAAACTAAGGTCTAATTAAATTAAATCGGTTTTGACGACTCGAACCAAACACACACGTCAAACTCCCAACCCCAAAACATGGGTGTTACAACTCTCTCCCACTTAAGGAATTTCGTCCCCGAAATTACCTGACTGAAAGAGATAAGGAAACTGCCTTTCCATATCCTCATTCCTCTCCCAAGTGGCCTCGTCCACCCCTCGACATTGCCATCGCACTTTTACTAACTCAATTGATCTACCCCGCAACACCTTACTGTCAGAAGCTAAGATCTCAATTGGTTCTTCTTCATAAGTCAAATCCGGATTCAATTCAATCTCTTCTGCAAGCATAACATGTGATGGATCTGACCTATACTTACGGAGCATCGAAACATGAAACACATCGTGTATCTTCTCTAGCTCGAATGGCAAACGCAACTGATAAGCAACTGGGCCAACCCTCTTCACAATCTCATATGGTCCTATGTACCCCGGACTCAACTTCCCTTTTCGGCCAAATCTCATTACTTTCTTCCACGGAGACACTTTTAAGAACACCTTCTCACCCACTGAAAACTCAACTTCCTTCCTCTTCAAGTCGGCATAGGACTTCTGCCTATCCGAAGCTGCCCTCAAGCGATCGCAAATCAATTTCACTTTATCGGTTGTCCCCTTAAGCAAATCTGGCATAGGTAACAACTTTTGTCCCACTTCAGTCCAACAAACTGGAGTTCTACACTTCCTACCATACAAGGCCTCATACGGAGCCATCTGAATGCTCGACTGAAAACTATTATTGTAAGCAAACTCAACTAGAGGCAAGTGCTTCTCCCACGTACCCTGAAAATCAATGATGCAACAACGCAACATATCATCTAAAATCTGTATAACCCTCTCTGTCTGACCATCTGTCTGAGGATGATATGACGTACTGAAATTCAAACGGGTACCCAAAACTGTATGCAGACACTCCCAAAATCGAGCTGTAAACCTCGGATCTCTATCGGACACAATAGACTTCAGCACACCATGTAGTCTAACAATCTCACCAATGTACAGATCGGCCAATCTATCTAATGTATAAGTCGCATTGACTGCCAAGAAGTGAGCACACTTCGTGAAATGGTCTACTATAACCCAAACTGAGTTCTTCTTCGTAGGAGTCAAAGGCAAGCCCGAAACAAAATCCATGGTGATATTCTCCCATTTCCATTCCGGAATTCTCAACGGTTGCAACAAACCTGAGGGAACCTGATGTTCCGCCTTCACTCTCTGACATACCATACACTTACTCATGAAGTGGCTACAACTCTCTTCAAACCAACCCAAAAGTACTCATTCTTCAAATCTCGGTACATCTTCGTACTTCCAGGATGCATAGAAAACGGACTGCTGTGCGCTTCAGTCAAGATCGTACGTCTCAAGTCACTGTCTTCTGGCACAACTATCCTATTTCTGAAACACAAAACTCCATCGGTACTGAAGCTGTAGTCTAAAGATCTACCATCGGCTATGTCTTGCACGTGAGATGTCAAAGATCTATCTAAGAGCTGCTTCTCCCTAATCGACTAACCTAGAGTAGGTCTAACATGAAGCTCGACCACCAAGCCACCATCTCTGGACAAGCTCAATATAGCAAACATGGCTCTCAAATCTACAACTACCTTTCTACTCAAAGCATCAGCCACTACATTGGCCTTACCCGGATGGTACTCAATCGTAAGATCATAGTTCTTTAGCAACTCTAACCACCTACGCTGTCTGAGATTCAAATCTCGCTGAGTCATGATGTACTTCAAACTCTTGTGATCTGTGTACACTGTGCATTTCTCACCGTACAAATAATGCCTCCAAATCTTCAGAGCAAACACAACTGCATCTAACTCTATGTCATGGGTCGGATAGTTATGCTCGTGAGTCTTCAACTGTCTTGAGGCATAAGCCACCACTCTCTTGTCTTGCATGAGAACACAACCTAGGCCTACATAGGAAGCATCACTGTAAACTACATACTCTTTCCCTGACTCTGGCTGAATTAAGATCGATGCTTGGGTCAAGGCTTCTTTCAACTTCTCAAAGGCTCTCCGTCTTGCATCTTACCACTCAAACTGAACACTCTTCTGAAGTAACTATGTCAATAGAGCGACTAACTTCGAGAAACCTTCTACGAATCTTCTATAATATCCAGCTAAGCCTAGAAAGCTACAAATCTCTGTTACTGACTTCGGTTGCTTCCACTCAACAATGGCCTCTATCTTCTTCGGATCAACTCTAATCCCATCGGCTGACACTACGTGCCCTAGGAAGACTACCTCTCGAATTCAGAACTCACACTTACTCAACTTGGCATACAACTGATTATCTAACAAAGTCTGCAAAACTAACCTCAAGTGTCGGTCGTGGTCTTCCTTGGTACGCGAATACACCAAGATGTCATCTATGAAGACAACTACAAACTGATCTAGGTACTGATGGAAAATCCTATTCATCATATCCATGAAAGAAGCTGGTGCGTTAGTCAACCCAAAAGGCATGACTAAAAACTCATAGTGACCATATCTAGTCCTAAAGGCCGTCTTCAGTACGTCAACGTCTTTTACCTTTAGCTGATAATAACCTGATCTCAAGTCGATCTTCGAAAAGACTGATGCCTCTCTCAATTGATCAAACAAATCATCAATTCTCAGCAACAAATACTTGTTCTTCACTGTTAACTGATTCAACTGTCTGTAATCTATACACATTCTCATGCTTCCATCTTTCTTCTTCACAAACAAAACTGGAGCGCCCCAAGGCGAAGAACTCGGTCAGATAAAGCCTCTATCTGTCAACTCTTGCAACTGAGTCTTCAACTCTTTCAGTTCTTTCGGTGCCATACGATTCGGAGCAATCGAAACAAGAGCTGAATCTGAATAAGTCTCTATCGCAAACTCTACCTCTCTATCAGGTGGTAAACCCGACAATTCTTCTAGAAACACACTTGGAAAGTCACACACTGTCCGGATATCTTGAGGTCTAACCTCACTCATGTTTGGATTCATCACATAGGCCAAATACGCCTCGCAACCCATCTCAACTAACCTCTTAGCCTCTAGAACTGAAACTACATTCGATAAGAACTTCACGTTCTCACCCACCACCACTATCTCATAATCATCCGTGAGTCTCAAAGAAATCCTCTTAGTTTCAAAGTCTATCCTAGCTCTATGCTCAATGAGCCAGTCCATACCCAGAATCACATCAAAACCGTAAAATGGTAGCTCCATCATATCCACTAGAAACACATGTCCCTGAACCATAAGCGAACATCTTCTATACACCCTCCTAACTATTACCGTATTCCCAAAGGAACTAGTAACACTAACTCCCACCTCTAATATTTCACAAGGCAATTTCAACAACTTTGCATGCTCACTCAGAATATAAGAATGTGTAGACCCGGATTCAATCAAAGAAAGCAAACCCAAAGACTGTATCGAGAAGTTACCTGCAATCACATTTGTGTCATGTTGATCCCCACGCTGAGCATAAACTCTGGCCTGGCCTCCGCCCTCTGTCTGGACTGCAACTACATGCGCTATGTTCCTCGGGCCATCATTTCTCGGCTGGAAGTTACCTCTACCGCGCTCGCTGCCTCTCTAAAAGTCATTGGCTCTAGTAGGAGCCTGAACTGGTGCCTGCCCCACCTGATGTGGACAATCACGTCTAATATGATCCCTAGCTCCACAACCCCAACACGAGTGAAAGTTCCCCCAACACTCACTGGTGTGACTCCTCCCGCAACTAGAACACGTGGGCAACCGCCCACCAGTCCTCTAGCCCTGATGGCCCCTACTATGGTTACCTCCACTACGTCTATGGTCATAGTGATGCCTGTTGTCCCGATGCCTCTTGGCATCACCTCTATCAAAGTCACTAGATCTCTTCCTAGAACTAGAACCACCAGATCGTTTGGTCAAGCCCAAACAATGTTCCAAGTCCTTGGCCCTAGCGACCAAGACATCAAAATCTGTGTAGTCAGAAGCTAAAGTGTACCTCTTGATCTCTTCATTCAACCCATAGCGGAAACGGTTACAACGTTCCACTTCAGTAGGAACAAGCTCAGATGCATACTGACTCAGCTTGACAAATCTGATCTCATAGTCTGTCACAATCATACTCCACTGAAGCAAAGCCATAAATTCCCTCTTCTTCTCATTGAGATATCGAGGACCCAAATATTTCTTACGGAAAGCTAACTCGAAAAACTCCCAAGTGATCTCAACCTCTTCCATACTCGTAGTGATGGTGACCCACCAAGTGTAGGCATCACCCTGAAGCAGAGATATAACACACCCTAGCTTGTGTTCCCCGGTACATCCCATCTGTGCCAGAATACAGACGATCTTCTCCAACCACATCTCAGACCTCTCCGGTGTAGATCCTCTAAACTCTTCACCTCCCAAACTGCGGAGTCTCTCCAATGGCAAACCAGTACCCTCTTTCAGGGGTTGTGCCACTGCCTGACCCCCAGCCACTGCAGACTGAAAAGCCCCAGCTATCGCCTGAACTAGGGGAGCTAAATCTATTCTGGCTGGTCCTTGGCCAACTTAAGGTTCTACGCCCTCGGCTCCCTCTTGATGAGAAGGAGGTGCAGGTGGTTGAGGAGCCTGCGCCCCACCAATAGTAGCAATGGGAACCCGACACTACACCAAACGCAACAATCATGCTTCCAATCACCATATGAACGATCAAACAACAAGAATACATGGTGTTGAGTGTGTAAAATTTCTATAATTTACCCCATATTTAACCCATATTTCTGCTGCATTCAAGCATATTTCATAGCATTTAGGTTAGATTTCAATTATACATCACGAATATATCAAATGACACAGTTTCTACTGAAATTGGTTGCTTTTGCAGGTAGCTGCTGTAGCAGATGGAGGACAGTGGAGAAGCAGACACTGGGCAGTGGAGAAGTAGAGCTGGAACTGGATGTGCAGACGAGGAGGACGATGCTGCCATAGCCGCTGTCGTGGCAGCCAAGGACGACAACAGTGGTGAAGAGAAGAAGTAAAGTGGGCCTCGACAGAAAGAGAAAATTAAGCCGGTCTATCGTGGAGCACCCTTATATTTTTCCAAGCCCTAGATCAGAATGAAGGCCAAGCCCAAAGTTCAAGGAAGAAACTCCAAGAGAGAAGGAAGGACGAATTAAAGATATATGCTCTGAAGATTTAGTCTTTAATAAAGTTGTACTTTACTTTAGACTTGTATTCTTGCCATATTAGAAAACTTGAACCCAAGGCCTATATAAAGGAATGTAATTCGACCTAGAGAAGGATATCGTACTCTCTAGCCTTCTCTTCTAAACCCTAGTCGTTTTCCCCTTCTCATCATGTTCTAAACTTCCCCTAGGGCTACGAGTTGATTTGTAAAGTAGTTGCAAGGATTGCATTTGTTTTAGGAATTTTTCTCTTCAATAAAATAGACTTCAAGTTTGCTTATTCTGGTTTTCAACATCTTGCAAGAGTATCGGGAGAGCATTGTGAGATTATACATTTACTTAATATCGGGAGAGTTAAGTATACGAAAGGAATAAGTACGGGTTCTCCAGTTTATGGTTGAACTATCTTGGACCTAGGGATAGGACGAGGTTAAGTGGCTAAGGAAGAATTCAACAACATCGGTGTTCATCCTTCGATTCATGCCGGGAGGTATCATCAAAGACGTGTTCATCGACAGACTTGGACCTAGGGATAGGCCAAGGCACAACAGAGATTCTTGCCAAGCTTGAAATACAGAGTTGTGTGATCGCTGCCGCGACAAACAACAGACCGCTGCTGCGACAGGCGCAACGATAGAACATATATTCCTAGACTTTGCAACACCTACACTACTGAGCAATTCAATACCAGCTCATTCTCTCTATCCTGAATTCTTTACTCTTTTATTATCAATATTCTTTATTATCTCATGACAACAATTAAACTATTTCTTTTCTCTCTTGTGCAATAATCCAAGGTGAAGCTATTAGCCCAGTCCCTGTGGAGACGATATCCGATACTTACGTATCACTTTACTACTTGCGTCGTGTACACTTGCACTACATTGCGATAGACACTTTTACACGCAACAAGTTTTTGGTGCCGTTGCCGGGGACTGGCAACATATCTTTACCCTACCTTTTACTGCACTTCTTTTATTTTTCTGTTTTGTTTTACTTGGATTGTTCAACTTGTGCTTTTCACAAGGTTTTCTATTTATGCGTAGATCGAGACGAGGAGAGGAATCTGAGTATCCATTAGACTCTGAAATCGAACGCTCGTACAATCTTAGGAACCGACTTCGCTTTGTGTTAGCCAGAAACGAATACCTTGAAGAACAGTTAGAAGCCATGAACAACCAAAGAAATCCCCAGGATGAAGAAGATCCTACCGGAGATGGGAGGAACGAACAACCTGCCGATCCTCTTGCCGCTGCCGCACGCCGGTCATGCCGAGACTACATGCTCAATGATCATGTGGAACTAGAAACAACCCTGCCAGACGTAGAAGTTGACAATTTTGAGCTGAAACCTGTTATGTTCAGCATGATTAACAATGCTGGCCAATTTAGTGGTGCTGCTACAGAGGATGCTAGGGAGAATCTGAAAACGTTCTACGAAATCTGTGGTTCGTTTAGACTATCGGGAGTTAATCCGGAGATACTGAGGCTTTGGTTATTTCCTCATTCATTGAGGGACAGGGCGAAAACTTGGTGGAATAAACTAACGCCGGGTTTAATACGAACTTGGGCAGATTTAACTCGTGAATTTTTGTCTCGTTTTAATCCTTCACATTTATCTGAGCGATTACGTAACGAAATTGCTACTTTTCAACAGGAAGATGACGAGCCGATGCACGAGGCCTGAAACAGATTTACTACTCTTCAGAGGAACTGCCCGATGCATAGATTCCCCGTTTGGAACCAGGTAACTAAATTTTATAATGCTGCCAACTTACAGACTCGTATGAGAATTGATTCAGCAGCGAATGGATTGTGTTGGACAAAGATCCAGAAGATGCAATGGCAGTATTGAAAAATCTGGCGAAGAACGAGGAACAGTTTCCTACAACAAGAAGAGGGGGTAAACGAGTACTAGTTGTGAAAGATTATGAGGCCGACAGTTCTCTAAAAACACAGGTGGCATATTTCACTAAGGAAATGAAAAAGCTTTTGAAAGAAGATTCACAACCTGCATACTCTGCTGAAGAGGTATGCAGAACTTGCGATGGGAATCACAGTTCGAAAGATTGTCCGCTACAGTTAGAAGAAGGGATGTATGTTGGGAACTACAATAAACAAAACTACAATTCCAACAACTACAATCCCAATTGGAGAAAGGATCCCAAGTTCTCTTGGAGCAACCCTAACAATGCCCTGAATCCTCAAGCACAGAACACTCAGAATCAGGGGGGACCTAGATTATTGACTCGACAGCAACCGCAGCAGCAGCAACAACAACCACCAGCTGCCACGACGAGTATACTGGAGCAAATCTTGGCTATGTTTATGTCTCAAACAGGAACCTACAATGAGAACATGAATCATTTTGTCAAGAAAACTGAGTCATTCATGGATAAAATAGAGATGCGGATGACCAACCATGAAGCTACTCTGAAATCATTGGAGACATAGATGAAGCAGGTTTCCCATCATATTAAACCGAGGCAAAATGGAGGATTTCCTAGCGATACTGAAAATGCTAGACAACCCACACATTAGCAGTGTAAAGCCATCACAACAAGGAGTGGGAAGAAATTACCAGGGCCAGAGAAGGAAGCTGAATCAGTTAAGGAACCAGCCTTGGAGTCGACTGTTGAGAACGCTGCGCCGGCAGACGACAAACAACCTGCTGCCGATGCACCTGTCACGGCAGCAGAAGGGACAGAGGAGAAAGATGAAGAACCTAAACCTCCTTAGATCCGAATGCAGTGGGAAGGATGTATTGCTGATTATCGTCCTCCACCTTCTTTTCCTCAGTGGTTACAGAAGTTAAAACAGGAGTCCCAGCTTAAGAAGATTTACGATATTTTTAAGCAGGTTCACATCAACATTCCGCTGTTAGATGCAATCAAGGAGATGCCTGGTTATGCCAAATTTCTCAAGGATGCCATGTCAAAGAAATCCGGACTTGGGGAATTTGAAACGGTTAAAATGACAGAGAGATGCATGAGTTTCTGTAGAAGCATCCACCCAGAAGAAGAATGATCCTTGGAGCTTCATCATACCGTGCATAATCAGAGATAAATTTGTGGGTAAGGCACTTTGTGATCTCGGTGCTAGTATAAATTTAATGCCCAAATCTGTTTTTTAGAAATTAGGTATTGGAAAAGTTCGACCCATAACAGTCGTACTGTAGCTGGCAGACCGCTCTTACGTTCATCCAGAGGGAAAAATTGAAGATATTCTGGTAAGAGTGGATAAATTTATTTTTCCTGCTGACTTTCTTGTTTTAGATTGTGAAGTAGATGAAAATGCACCAATCATTCTGGGGCGACCCTTCTTAGCCATATGAAGATCACTGATTGATGTGGAAAAAGGAGAACTCACTATGAGAGTGAACGATCAAGAGATCAAGCTGAATGTTCTCCAGGAAATAAAGCATGCTGATGCAGAAGAAGAATGCAAGGCTATCACTGAAGTTATCCTTGACCAACCCTGCATCAGGTCGGGCTGCCACGACATCAAAATTGGCCACTGCCTCAGCAGCCATTTAGAAGACTGTCATGGCAGCAACGACGACAGCAGCTCTTCAGAATCTGATACTGAAGATCAAGAGGAGGTAAATTGGATAGGCAATCGTCCAGGTAAGTTATTCCAACCCTTAAACTATACCTCGGATGAACATATAGTCCAAAAGCCATCAACTGTGGAGCCACATATTCTAGACCTTAAGCCCCTGCCAGGGCGGCTAAAATACATTTTCCTTGGTTTAAATGATACGTTGCCCGTAATCATCTCTTCCAAGTTGATGCAGGAACAACGACTGATAGGGATGCTGCAGCAGCATAAAAAGGCTATTGGATGGACGATAGCTGATATCCAAGGCATCAGTCTGGCACTATGCATGCATAAAATCCTCTTAGAGGATAGTCATAAGCTGACCATTGATGCACAGAGACGTCTAAATGATGCTATGCGAGAGGTGGTTCGTAAGGAGATCATAAAATGGCTAGATGCTGGAATAATCTATGCCATCTCGGAAAGCAAGTGGGTGAGCCCGGTGCAGTGCGTTCCCAAGAAAGGAGGAATAACTATGGTAGCCAACGAAGAAAACGAGTTAATCTTAACCAGGACTGTGACCGGTTGAAGGGTTTGTATGGACTACCGGAAGCTTAACAAAGCTACCCGGAAGGACCACTTTCCCCTGCCTTTTATTGATCAAATGCTCGATAGATTAGCAGGAAAGCCTTACTATTATTTTCTTGATGGATACTCAGGTTATAATCAAATAGCCATCGCACCGGAAGATCAAGAAAAGACGACGTTCACATGCCCATACGGTACTTATGCTTTTCGGAGGATGCCATTTGGACTTTGTAATGCACCAGCAACCTTTCAAAGGTGCATGATGGCAATATTCTCTGATATGGTGGAGGATTTCCTGGAGATATTCATGGATGATTTTTCTGTCTTTGGAGACAATTTTGAAAGCTACCTAGGCAACCTACAGAAAGTGCTCGAAAGATGTGAGAAAGCAAACTTGGTATTGAACTGGGAGAAATGTCACTTCATGGTGGATGAAGGGATAGTCCTAGGCCATAAAATAAGCTGTCGCGGCATAAAAGTCGACAGAGCTAAGATCGAGGTAATCAAAAAGCTGTTGCCACCCACCACAATCAAGGGAATCATGAGTTTTTTAGGGCATGCTGGTTTTTATCGGAGGTTTATTGCGAACTTTTCGAAGATCACCAAACCCTTATGCCATCTTCTGGAGCAGAACCGTCCCTTCGACTACAGCGCTGAATGTACTGAGGCATTCAAGGTTCTGAAAGAAAAGCTGGTAACAGCCCCAATAGTACAGCCACCAGATTGGAAACTACCATTTGAGATCATGTGTGATGCTAGTGACTATGCTGTCGGGGCATCACTTGGGCAGAGAAAAGACAAGCTCTTTCATGTTATATACTATGCCAGCAAAACACTGAATGACGCCCAAGTAAATTACACCACAACAGAGAAGGAACAATTAGCTATGGTGTTCTCTATTGACAAGTTCCGTTCATATATACTTGGAACGAAGGTCATAGTCTACACAGACCACTCTGCATTGAAGTATCTGTTCACCAAAAAGGATGCAAAGCCTAGACTGATACGTTGGATTCTGCTACTGCAAGAGATCGACCTTGAGATAAAGGACAAAAAGGGGACAGAGAATCAAGTTGCAGATCACTTCTCAAGGTTAGAGAAGGGAAAGAGTCTTCTAGCAGACGAGACACACATACTGAAGACCTTCCCTGACAAGCAGTTGTTCGTTGTCACAAGCACTGCCGCGACAGCCATGGCGGCAGGTAAGTTTTCTGAACTCCCATGGTATGCTGATTTCGTTAATTATTTAGTTAGCGGAATAACTCCTCCTGACCTTAACTATCAAGCTAGGAAGAGGTTCGAAAATGATGTTAAACATTATTATTGGGACGAACCTCTTCTTATCAAAAAATGTGCAGATCAGGTTATCAGGAGATGTGTACCACAGGATGAACAAGAAGCTGTGCTTTATCACTGCCATGCTTCACAATATGGAGGACATTTAGGTGGTAACAAAACCGCTGCCAAGGTTTTGCAGTCAGGATTTTATTGGCCGTCACTGTTCAAGGATGCCTAGACATTCTACAAAAAATGTGACAAATGTCAACGGACTGGAAACATCTCAAGGAGACATGAGATGCCACTGCAAAACATTCTTGAAGTCGAGATCTTCGACGTTTGGGGGATAGATTTTATGGGACCATTCCCAACTTCATGTGGAAACTTATATATCCTCTTGGCAGTGGATTATGTGTCCAAATGGGTTGAAGCGATCGCTACTCAGAAAAACTATGCCAAGACGGTTCAGAGGTTTTTGCATAAAAACATATTTTCTAGATTTGGCATCCCCAAGGCGATCATCAGTGATGAAGGGAGACATTTTGACAATAGGGTTATAGTTGCTGCCTTGAAAAAGTATGGTGTCAAACATCGGATCGCAACATCATACCACCCTCAGATCAATGGACATGCTAAAATATCCAACAGAGAGGTTAAGAACATTATTGAAAAGATGGTTAAGCCAACTCGGAAGGACTGGTCTCTACACCTCAATGATGCGTTATGGGCCTACAGAACATCATTTAAAACCCCATTGGGAATGTCACCCTATCGGCTGATTTATAGGAAAACATGCCATTTACCTGTCGAGATTGAGCACAGAGCATACTGGGCCATCAAGGCAGTGAATATGGACTTGGAAAAAGCAGTACAAAAAAGGCTGCTTGACTTGAATGAGATAGAAGAAATTCGAGCAATGGCCTATGACAACGCAAGAATCTACAAAGACAAGACAAAGAAGTGGCATGACAAGAAGTTGTTGCCACGACAGTTCTGCCCAGGGCAGCTTGTGTTGTTATTCAACTCTAGGTTGAAACTCTTCCCAGAGAAGCTGAAATCTAGATGGTCTGGCCCATTCCAAGTGGTACAGGTTTTTCCCCATGGTGCCATCACAATCAGATCTTTAAAAGACGGGCACCAATTCAAAGTCAATGGACAAAGATTGAAGCATTATTAGGGGACTGAAGCCCCAAGAATGCAAGAAGTGGTTACCTTAGGAGATGCCCCTCATGGCATCCCTAATTTAACCTAATTTTTATTTTTTTTATTATTATTTATATATATTAGGTAATTAGAATTATTTTATTTTTAGGAACTAAAGTTTTTATTTTTATTATCTTCAGAAAATAAAGGAAACAAGGAGAAGAGGAAAAGAGAATTCAACCCACCATTTTTCCATCAGCCCAAAAAAGCCCAACTTTGGAGCCTGTCGTTACAGCTGCCCCGACAGACGTAGAAAATCTAGCCTATCAACACACTGTCGCGGTAGACACACAAACGCGTAACAGACACGCAACAGACATGGAAACCGTGTAACAGCTGGCCCCATTATTCGCGCCTGCCGTTATATCTCCAACGGGCAGCAAACTCCCCCTTTATATAAACCCTGTTTTACTATTCATTTTCACTCACTTTTACTCTCTCTACTTGTTTCCATTAGAATTTTACTTGCTTTCATTTTCTTTCCACAGTCCTTGCAACATGAGTACTAGAATACCAGCCGAAGCTCTGCCTCAGGATCTGCCCTAGCAGCATCCACTCCAAGCTCCTTCCAGATCCGTGATATGTGGGAGGAGAAAGGCTTCATTTACACCTCCAATACGGAGAACCTAGGATTGTAGCCGTTCATAGCCCGCAAAATCAGAGCCCTGCAGTAGCAGATATTTGCCGAGCAGCAAGAGGAAATGAACGTGACCCTCGTACTGGAATTCTATGTTGCCATCGACAGTAGAGAAGCGACAACAGTTACTGTCCGAGGCAAGGAGGTACCTTTCGAGCCCGAATACATCAAAACACTCTACGGGTTTTATGTTGGGAGAAAGGAAGATGGCCATCGGAGATTTGTGGAGAGTTTAGAGCCTGCCGACTACGATGCTGTGATGGTAGAACCCACAGAAGAGGGTACCGAGTGGAATACCGATCCTAAACACCCAAGGACGGTAAAACGAGTTCAACTCACGCTGGAGGCAATACTGTGGAATGCATTTATCAAGAAACAGAGTATGCCCTCCTCGCACAACACAACCGTCGACCAACCAAGGTTAGACCTCATCCATTCTATTTTAAATGAGAGGGCAATTAACGTTGGCAGATACGTTCGGGAGGGTATACTGGATTGTGCATACCGGTCATCAGGACCACTCTTCTACCCTTATCTCATCACTGCCCTCTGCCGCGGCCATAATGTACCGAAAGCTGTTGAGGATTTAAGAGTTCGAGGGAAAGGCTGGACAGACAAGAACATACTCAACCTGATGGAACTCAAAGCTGCCACGCCCCTGTCGTCTTTTGACCCTACTGCCACGGCAACTGAGCCAACAGAGCCCACCGACACCGAGCCTGCTGCCACAGAACCCAGGCAGCCTACCGCAGCAGCTCCTCCAGCAGACACCTCCACACAAATACTTGCTGCCATACAAAAAATGGAGGAACGACAGCTAGGAATAATGAGTTTCATCTGAGACTTCACCACTGCCACGGTACATTTCATCCACAATTCTCTTAATTTTCCCGATGTATTGTTCCCTACTTTCCCCAACCATTACTTTGCTGCCCCCACACCTTCCCATACCCCTACCCCTGCTGTTACACCAAAAACACCATCTGCCGCGTCCACTCCGACCCCTGCAACAACAGCTGCAGGCGGCAGCCGCACGACTGAGACATATGCCAGGGGAGCCAAGAGAAACGAGCCCATATCAGACCTCGACAGGTATATTGCTGGCTTCTCATCATCTGAAATTTAGGCGGCATCCGATGACGAGCCTTTTGTCAAGAGGAACTTGTCCAAGGAGTTCACCCCAGCAAAACGGCAAAAAACAGGCCCCGAAGTTGAACCATCATATAAAGGAAAATCAGACAGCGGCGGCAGCAGCAGTAGCAGCGGCATCAACAACAGTAGCAGCTCCGAGGAGGTTCATGTATTGGAGAAACCACCTCATATCTCCCCTACCCGCATCCAACCTCCACGGGAAGCCAAAACACAGAACACTTCTGCCTCTCCAATCCGTCTGCCCGCACCAGCAAAGAAAGTCACTGCCCGTCGGCATATTCAACTCAGCAGCAGCAGCAACAACGACATCGCCTGCAATTTTAAGTTTCTTATCTTATATTGTTGTCTACCTTGTTATATTTTGTGATGTTGTTTTTATTTTTCTTTTTCACTTCTATCATTTGCATTGAGGGCAATGCAACCCTCGAGTTTGGGGGTGGCATCCCTCCATTAATGGAGTCTTTTTAAGTTTAAAAATTGTGTCTTTTACTTAGTTTATTTTTGCTTAAAAAATGATGAAAATTTGGCTTAAGTCTTTGAACTGAACTTACCTACCGTGATAGCCTCTGTCGTGGCAGTGCCTTTAGGATAGTTTTAGGAGCAGTTTAGAGCCTTACTATAGTTCTAAATCTCAAACACCATTTGTGAATTTTATACTGCCTAGAACTCTGCTAGTAAACTAGAATAGAAAGCTTAACACTTGAGTTGCCCCTAGAGGTGCCTAACACTGGCTCTAGGAAAAGAAGTTAAGAAAAATAGACTCAATACACCTAGAGGTGCCCAAAACCGGCTCTAGGAAGTTAGCTAGAGGTGCCCGAAACCGGCTCTAGTCAAACTTAATCTTGAGAAAATAGAATCGAGTCTGCATAAAAACTAAAGGAGCCTAAGAATTGCCTCCAAAAAGATGAAAATTGGCATAAAAATTCAAGTTAGAAGCTTAACTATTCTAGTAAACTAAGGGAGTCTTGGCATATAATTGTTCACAAGCATGCACACACTACACAAGAATTATAGCAAGGTTCCGGATAAATCCTGAATTATCCAACAAGGTGTTGCTAAAATAGGGAATGAATGGTAGGTAAGAAAAAGTTCACTGTTTTAAGCCAAACAAAAAGTTTTCTTTTTCTTTTCTTAGGTCTGAATTGCTTGAGGGCAAGCAAAAACTAGAGTTTGGGGGTGTGTTGAGTGTGTAAAAGTTCTATAATTTATTCCCTATTTAACCCATATTTCTGCTGCATTCAAGCATAATTCATAGCATTTAGGTTAGATTTCAATTATACATCACGAATATATCAAATGGCACAATTTCTATTGAAATTGGTTGCTTTTGCAGGTAGCTACTGTAGCATATGGAGGGCAGTGGAGAAGCAGACGTTGGGCAGTGGAGAAGCAGAGCTGGAACTGGATGTGCAGACGAGGAGGACAATGCTGCCATGGCCGCTGCCGTGGCAGCCAAGGATGACAGCAGTGGTGAAGAGAAGAAGTAAGGTGGGCCTCGACAGAAAGAGAAAATTAAACCGGTCTCTCTTGTGCAGTAATCCAAGGTGAAGCTATTAGCCCAGTCCCTGTGGAGACGATATCCGATACTTACGTATCACTTTACTACTTGCGTCGTGTACACTTGCACTACATTGCGATAGACACTTTTACACGCAACACATGGCATAGCATACACCGAGACATAACAATTTCTTAACACATCAAACTTACCTCACTTACCTGCCCGAGGTCTCGGTAACCTCAGGCTCTGATACCAACAAATGTAACCCCCTCGCCCCGGTCTGGTCGGCTGACCGGTTCGAGTAGGCTACACGGGGAAAACCGATGTGAAACCCGTTAAGGTCCCACCTCGGTTAGCAACCCTAGAACATTCCTTTTAATTAAATCTTGTCTAAAGGCATATTATTACCTAAGTGCTCACGACAGCGGAAAACATTAAGAAAGAAACACAATCGAACCTAAAACCACATGTTAAACAACCCATTTTAAAGCCACAGAGCAGGCCGTATCGATACACCAGTAAAGGGTATCGATACGCCTTGACCAAGTAAACTGCCATCGGTCAACACAGGAAGACCGTATCGTTACAGCCCTTGAGCGTATCGATACGCCCTTCTCAGTCAACATCTTGTGGTCAACGAGACAAAACCATACCGATACGCCTAGAGCCCGTACCGATACGCCAAAGTCTCACTGAAATCTCAAATTTCTAGTGAGCTTTGGGCGTATCGATACACCCCCGAGTATCGGTACCCCTAGCTAATTCTGTGTCCCAAAGTGTAGGACCGTATCGATACGACCTTTAGGCGTATCGATACGCCCTACACTGCAAGACACTAAATTGCAGCAAAACAACACGAAACTCAACTCTAAATGCATTTTAAGACTTCCCTAGCCACATACAAGCATCCATACAACATTCCACAACCTAGAACTAGCATGGAGAACAATTTAGATGATCAACGAGACATATACATCATGGCATTCACATAAAGGTAGATATTGCATAAATAGGCATGGTTAAAAGCTCAAAAGCCAAATGGCACATGTCTTCACACATAAGTTTTCATGCTGATCAAAACACATATAACAACCAAAGCATAGCCTCTCAACACAAGCATTCAACAAGACATAACATGGTTTACAAAGCCGAAGCATAACATAAACATCATCAACATATATGAGTCATACAACGCTCATACAAACACAGAGCAGGCTGTATCGATACACCACTCAAGGGTATCGATACGCCTTGACCAAGTCAACTGCCATCAGTCAACACAGGAAGATCGTATCAATACAGCCCTTGAGCGTATCGATACGCTCTTCTCGGTCAACATCTCGCGGTCAACGAGATAAAACCGTACCGATACGCTTAGAGCCCGTACCGATACGCCAAAGTCTCACCAAAATCTCAAATTTCCAGTGAGCTTTGGGCGTATCGATACACCCCCGAGTATTGGTATCCCTAGCTAATTCTGTGTCCCAAAATGTAGGACTGTATCAATATGGCCCTTAGGCGTATCGATACGCCCTGCACTGCAAGACACTAAATTGCAGCAAAACAACACAAAACTCAACTCTAAATGCATTTTAAGACTTCCCTAGCCACGTACAAGCATCCATACAACATTCCACAACCTAGAACTAGCATGGAGAACAATTTAGATGATCAACGAGACATATGCATCATGGCATTCACATAAAGGTAGATATTGCATAAATAGGCATGCTTAAAAGCTCAAAAGCCAAATGGCACACGTCTTCACACATAAGTTTTCATGCTTATCAAAACAACATATAATAACTAAAGCATAGCCTCTCAACACAAGCATTCAACAAGACATAACATGGTTTACAAAGCCGAAGCATAACATAAATATCATCAACATATATGAGTCATACAACGCTCATACAAACACATAGTAGCCCCATTACTAAACTACTACTTTATTTACTAAACCATACTTGAGCTACTACAAAGCTTGGAATGTCCCTTCGCCTTGCTCCTTGCTAACACCACGCTATTGATCTGCATTGTCGAAAATGAGAGCGTATGTTAGAAGCTTAGTGAGGATGCTCTAAAACCAAAAACAACAACAATGTAGGGTTCAAGTATTCAATTCTTAACATCACACACAATCATACATAAGCATCAACATAGCAAACTAGCTAGCAACACAAGAGTCAATAATATGACATCTTACTTCATATTAAGCTCAAAATATGAAGCAAATATCTCAACATCATAACCACAAAAACAAGTACATTGGCCACTATTAGTTTACTCGGATATGCAGATTTACTCTCAACAACAACATTACCTCGGTGGGATTACACTCATCACCGGATCTTGCATAGATGGGATTCCACTCATCATCACATGCCCTACGGATGAGATTCCACTCACCATCACGTATAATATAAACATTTTCCGGTGGAATATTACATCACCGTACTCCTCCTTGATGACTTAACGCCACCAAGGCCACGCGCGAATTTGACTCAACCGTGTGCACACTAATCCTAATGATCGATCATTTATACCCGGTAAGTTAACTAGTGCCAATTACTTTTAAACCACATCATATCAACCATCATTTATAGCACACATCCATCATCACACATATCAATGTATATTCACACATAATCAATTCATGCCTCACAAGATCAATATAAGCATAAACATCTAAAGCTTATTAACACACAAGAAGTTAAACTACCAATTTAACTTCTACCTTGGAATGACCTATCAAGCTCATTCTAATGCCTCCACTACACACACTTGAACCAATTTAAACAAGTTTGAAGTTTCACTCACCACCCTTCCTTAGCAAACCAAGCAAAGCTAGTCAAGCCTCCACAATTTCCGGATTCGATCCCGATCCTTCCCCGATATTTCCTCTTGCTTCTAACCAATCAAAAGACAAGTATTACTCACCAAATCAACGCTAAACTCAGCCACAAACCCAACTCACAATCACAAGCCAAAACTTCACAATTTCAAACCCAAACTAACCTCAAAACTCACAATTTCGTACTCCCCAAATACCTAGATGAAATCCACCATTTCCAACATCCAAATGACATCTAAAGGCTTCCAAAACACTTTCCTAACAACCCTATACCATCAGCCCTTCAACCCAACACAAAAACACACAAAAATTTCAAGTTTTGACACTTTGAAAAATGCCCCAAAGACCCACTTCGGGATTTTTCCCAAAATCCTTCCATTTTAAGATATTAGGTGTATTTAAGTGAGATTAACTCAAAACCTAACTCAACAACCCAAAAACAAGTGAAAAACCCATTAAAAATCCATACTTTCATCAAACTTGAAAAACTTGAAAAACACAAATGGTGATGGTTTTGAAATCTAAAACCATGAAAATGCTTGGGATGAATAGGAGAGTTCAAAAATAAAATTACCTTCGAAAAAGCTCTTGAATTGAAGGAGAAAATGGATGAAATAGTAGATTGAAGTTTTGGGAGGGGTTTGGGTTCTTTTCCACGTTGGAAATGAAGAAGCAAGAAAGAAAACATATTTTTTTTTCTCTTTTAGTTTCAAAAAGTTTGTCTTTCTTGTTTTCACCTATTTTCAATATTGTCATCACTTTAATTTTAAATCTCAATTAAATCAAAACTAAGGTCTAATTAAATTAAATCGATTTTGACGACTTGAACCAAATACACACGCCAAACTCCAAGCCTCAAAATACGGGTGTTACATTTTATTTACGTTAAATATGGTTATATCTAATAATATTTTTTCATGTTATTTTTTCAAGGTGAATCTTCATTTTTTTGCATGTAGTTAAGGAGTGGGCAGTTACTTAAAAGTTACAATGAAATGAGTGATTATTTGATGGACCATGGATGATGTGGTGAGCCGGATCCATCTAATAATTTCTTAACATGTAGGCACTGTTTGACAATTAACTGATACTTGATAACAAATTACATTAGCTGATAGCAGATCGCATAAATTAATTTGACTAATAGATTGTATTAGCTGATTATATAAAAGTGTTTGATAAAATTAACTGATAGCTGATAGTTGTTTGGTTATTTGAACAAACAAAATGACATATAAAAATATGATTATATTGAATACTTGTTTGAATAGTTTATTAGTTATCATTGTGCTGTATCTATTTATATTAATTAGATTATGAAAATAATTTTTTAAATATAATATTACCAAGCATATCTGAAGGGTATATATATATATATTAATTTCTTATTTGTATAATTATCTAAAATAATTTGGTTCATTATTAAATTTAAACGATATTTGAAGCATATGTTTTAATGTCATATATTTGAAGGAAAAACAATTATTTAAATTATATATAAGAATATATTTTACTTTAAAAGTATATTCGAATTATTTAAATACAATATAAATATTTGAGAATAAGAAAAAAATGTCACCAAATAAACTTAGGTTATTCGGATACTTTTGTAATTATTAAGGATAAAAGAGTCTACACAACTCTTATGTCAAATCTTCAAACCCCAAAAAGTTTATTTTATCAATTTTTTCTTCAAATTGAGAGGTTTCATTTAAACAATTTCTTGTTTACCAAACATTCAAACTAGCATATTTTGAATTGTAAAACCTCTAAAAATGGTCAAAGCCTCTAATTTTAGCTCAAAATATTGTTTACCAAACAAGACATTAAACTCATTCTTAATTCTATTATTATGATGATTGTAATAATTCTCCGATACATTTATTTGTAACAACCACTCGTATATATTATCATTTGTGTTATATTTTGATATACAAGATGTGTAAAAAAAGTTTAGACAACCCTTCATATTTAAACTATAAAATTTAAAACTTAGATTCCTAACCTAAACACCCTGAAACCTAAACTCTAAACTCTAAACGATAATCATAAATATTAAATTCTATATCCTACAACCTAAACCCCTAAACCCTAATCTAAATTCTTAAATCTTAAAATTGAAAGTTTGTATTTAGTTTACACAAACTTATGTATCAAAGTATCCTTATCATTTTATGTATAGATTAAACTCCTAGTTATTTGCATTTAAAAAAAAACTCCCATTATTCAAAATAAAAAACTCCCTGTTATTTGTAACAATCACATCTAGAAAAGGAAAATTTTCATTAATGTCGATATGAAAAGAATTATAGAAGATATGTAAAATCAACTTAATTTCTAACACCAATTTTTAATATCTATTTATAAAGATAATTATTTGAATACAAAGAAATTTGCGTCGTAATAAATATACTAAAATTAGGTTTCCTAAAAAAAATCTATTAAAAATATGATTCTTTCCTAACTTTATTTTTCAGTTCGTCGCCCCTTTCAATTTCTAAAAAATCAAAACCAATAAATGTTTTTTTAGTTATAGAAAATGAAAGTTAGAAAAATTCTTTTTCCCACGTGCATTATGTTATTATAACTCATTTTAATAAATTTATTAAAGTTACAAATTTAAACCAATAAATAGTCCCAGTAACGTATCCAAATGGATACACCCTAACAACTTGGAAGGGGATAGACCAACGAGACTTCAACTTGCCCGGGAAGAGCTTTAAGCGAGAGTTATAGAGTAAGATTTTTTGGCCCTCAACAAAATACTAAGACATCAATTTAGCGTTATGCCATCTCTTGGGTTTCTCCTTGTAGATCTTGGCATTCTCATAAGCATCCAGATGATGCTTTTCCAACTCGTTCAACTCCAACAATCTTCTATCTCAAGCTAGTTGATAATCTATGTTGATCTTCTTGATAGCCTAAAAGGCTTTGTGCTCAAGCTCAACTGATAAGTGGCATGCCTTGCCATAAACAAGTCTATAGGGTGACATGCCCAACGGTGTTTTGAACGCGGTCCTATAGGCCTATAAGGCTTCATCCAGTTTCAAGGACCAGTCTTTGCGGTTTGGCTAGACCATTTTTTCAAGGATCTGCTTTATCTCTCGGTTGTACACTTCAGCTTCTCCATTATTCTGAGGATGATATGATGTGGTAATCTTATGGTGAACTCAATATCATCGCAACACCTTAGAATTCAACTTGTTGTCGAAGTGGCTTCCTTCATCACTAATAATAGCTCGATATAATCCGAACCGAGTGAAGATTTTTTTGTTGCAAAAACCTCATGACAATATTTGCATCATTTTTGGTCGTAGTAATGGCCTCCACCCTATGGACACATAATCAATTGTTATCAGAAGAATATACAAGTGTCCATTAGAGGATGGGAAAGGTCCCATGAAGTCAATGCCCCAACCATCAAAAAGTTTAAACTCAAGGATAACTTGCATGGGTAGCTCGTTTCGTTGAGAGATGTTCCCCATTCTTTGACATCTATCGTAAGCCTTGTAGTACGCATGACATCTCTAAACAAGGTTGGCCAATAGAATCTAGACTGTAGGACTTTTGCAGCAGTCCTTTGTTCTCCAAAATGCCTTCCGCTTGGAGTGGAATGGAAATGGTAGAGGATGTCTTCTTGTTCTTCTTCAGGTACACATCTTTGGATCATTTGATCGGCACACTGCTTGAAAAGGTAGGGCTAGTCCCAATAATAGTAGCGTGCATCATGTAAGAATTTCTTCCTTTCCCGGGCTGCTAATATCACAAGGAAAAATACCACTGACAAGAAAATTAACAATGTAAGCATACCAAGGCAGTGTCGTAGTAGTCATTAATTTTTCGTTAGGAAATTCTTCCTTGATATCACATGAAATATCATTACCGCATACATTCACAATCTTGGAAAGATGGTCGGCTACTTGATTTTTAGTACCTTTTCTATCTACTACCTCAACGTCAAATTCTTGCAATAGTAAAATCCACCTAATAAGTCTAAGTTTATCATCCTTTTTAGTCATTAAGTATTTAATGGCTGAATGATCCGTGTGCACAATGACTTTAGTTCCTATAAGGTATGCCCTAAATTTATGAAATGCAAAAACTACAACAAGTAGTTCTTTTTCAGTGGTAGTGTAGTTATGTTGTGCCTCATTTAAGGTACGACTGGTATAATATATAACATGAAAGATCTTACTCCGATGCTGACCAAGAATGGGGCCAACAACATAATTTCTAGCGTTGCACATAAGCTCAAAGGGTTGTGACCAATCGGGGGCATTACAACTGGTGTAGAGATAAGTTCCTTCCTCAAGGTTTCAAATGTTGCATGGCATTGGTCATCAAACTCAAATGCTCTACTCTGCTCCAGCAACGAGCATAAAGGCTTCGAGATCTTTGAGAAGTCTTTGATGAATCTCTTGTAGAAACCGACATGGCCAAGGAAGCTTCAAATGGCTTTGACATTAAATGGGGGTGAAAGCCTCTCTATGACCTTTATCTTGGCTTTGTCCACTTTGATGCCTTTCTCAGAAATACGATGGCCTAGGACAATGCCCTCGACTACCATGAAATGACACTTCTCCCAATTAAACACAAGGTTGGTTTCCTCGCATCTTTTCAATACCTTGGTAAGGTTGCCTAGGTAGTGATTGAATGAGTCTCCAAAGACAAAAAAAATCATCCATGAAGATCTCCAGAAAGTCATCTATCATCTTCAAGAAGATGGCCATCATACAACGCTGGAATGTTGTTGGAGCTCCATCCGAGTGATATACTATCCTTTCTGCTCCAACGCTCCCCCAGCTCCAATAGTTCAGGCGCAAACACCACAAAACACTACATTTCCCAATAAAAGCACCAAAATATATAAAATTAAGTACATACAATGTAACCCCCTATATGTATGCAAACTATATGCAAACTACTCCTAAATGCAACTAAATTGGGTTAAACATATGCAAAAGCTAAGCTAAAAAGGGTATGTAAAATAGGTCATTTACACAGTCATCACTCAGGTGGTTCTTCGATAGCTGAAAACTAAGGGGTTGTCATCTAAGATCAAGCTCTCTTTGTTTGTGGTCCAAGTCTTCTTTATATAAGTGGAAAAGCTAGGTTTGGAAACTCTAAAGTGCGCAAAGCATTTTTAAGAGGATCTTGTTTTCTCGCTACAATTAATAAGTTCCGTATTGAATGAGAATCCACGTAAGCCAAGACTGATTCATCTCCAAATCTATTTCCTTGTCAGCTCCATACGAGAGTGATGCTCTCATTCCTGCTCCAACGTTCCTCTAGCTCCAACAGTTTCCTGCGCAAGCACCACAAAAGCACTACCTTCCCTATTAAAAGTACCAAAATATATAACAATTAAGCACATACAATGTAATTCCTAATTGTATGCATACTATATGCAAACTACATCTAAATGCAACTATTTCATTCACGTGAGGGATTGTTGAAAAATTGTGATAATTTGGTAACTTTGAGACATATCTTCAATTGGTAAAGATGAAGAATCGAATCATGAAATTATCATTTCATATTCTACTCCATGAGATCTTTACAATGATAACTCATATGCTCAAAATGATTGAGTGATGAATGAGAAATTGAAGCTCAGAGTAGGCAACTTGCAAAGATTGGTGAGGAAATAGTAAGCTTGAATCCTACATTGGTTAGAGACCAAGTGTGGGAGGTGTATATATAATGAAACCAACTAAGTGGTTGTTGAATAAGCTTACCAAAGATTGTCCCTCGCGCAGGCACATGAGAGTGCAAATTCAAGCTCGTCGAACCCTTCGGGGTTGGGGGCGCACCCGCACGACGTGGGCGATATGAATGTCCTGATCGGTTGGGCCTAGCATGGACCTACTGAAATTTTAGCCTAATTCAAAAATTATTTTTCGATTTCCTCATCTAACAATCGGTCAAGACAGAATTGAAATTCAAAATAGATTTTATAAATCTAAATAATTGATATTTAGATAAATTTTATCAGATAAAATCTTTTTTTTTGAATTTTGAGTTCAATTGTGATTATAATTCTCTCTTTGCTCGCCTATAAAAGGATGCTTCAGCAAGAAGAGAAGACACAACACAAATAGCAAGTAAAGAACATTTCCTCTCAACTATCACCTTGTTCTTGAAAAAATCGTTTTGCATTTGTTTTTCATTTTTTTCACGGTGATAGAAGAAGGCAAGCTTCCGATTCGTGATCTTTGCATCTGTACTGTTGCAGTTGATCATCCAATTGTTGTATCTTGGGAGACAAACGACCGACGTTCTCAAGCACCACATGGGTGGATTTCAACCTTTCTAACCAAAGCCTACATCCACTACCTTAGCTTCTCCACTAAGGATTTCAACCAATTTACTATGAATTCTTCCCCTTTTCAAGGCTTAGGAGGCAACCTTTACGACCTAGACTTATCACTCAAGCCTAGCATCCAAAGCTTCTACCCCAAAGCTTTGAGAACTCTCTTTACAAGAGAAAAACAAATAGCAAACTGAAATCCCTCTACAAAGGTATGTGTTTGCACTTTTTAGCACTCACCTAAATCCTAAAACACTTGAGCATACATTGAAAATTTAGCTCACAAGTGTTGTCCATACAAGATTGTGAAAATTGAGCACTAAGACATTTTACAAAACAAAGAATGTTGGCTTGTAGTCTATTTTTGGGTCTTTCGCGGATGCTTGGAGGTGTCTTTTAAACCCTCTAACAAGGTTGCAGCTGTTACTAGCCGTTAAGGGTTGTTTAGAGTTGTTGGGGACTTCTTTTCCAGACATAAATGCACTTCTGCAGCAGGGTGTATCGGTACACGGACTACGAGTATTGATACATGTTCTTAAAAAAATAGACGTTGGAGCATTTATAACACAAGCGTATCGGTACGCTTCATGGGTGTATCAGTACGACGCTAAGGGTATCAATACGACTAAGGGCGTATCAGTACGACGCTAAGAGTATCAATATGGCTAAGGCCATATCAGTACGAAAAACGGCTACTGGAAAACGGAGTTTTGGAAAAACAAATGGGAGTATCGATACGGGTAAAATGGGTACCGATACATCTGACAATGTATCGATACACTAACAAGTGTATCGATACACATGACATGTTTTTGACACTTTTGCTATATAAAATCATTTTAAACATGTCAAAAACCCTTTGAAAACCTTTCAAACATATATTTCAAGTTGTTTGGACTTTAATACAAGTTTGCAAAATATTTAAACAAGTCTAAAAATATTTTTCAAAATATTATATCAAAACAAATATCCTAACAATCTCTCCCCTTTTGATATAATAAAACCAACTTGAAAAATTATTTTTGTGATTCTCTCCCTTAGTAAAATAATTTTTGTAGAAAATATTAAAAGCTCCCCTTTTCTTTTGAAAATTCAAATTTTCAAATTATTATCTCTCCTTTTTATATAATAAAACTAACTTGATTTTTTTTGTGATTCTCTTCCTTAGTAAAATAATTTTTTAGAAAATATTAAAAGCCCCCCTTTTTTTAAAATTCAAATTTTCAAATCATTTCCCCCTTTTATTATATCAAAAAGAAATTGTTATAACTTGAAGTTCAACAACAATGGAGGTTTTAAAAAGATTTTGCAATTAAAAAAATTGGCTCCCCTTTACTCAAACATCAAATAAATTGTTAGTCCAACAATTCACGATTAACTAGTTGAATTAAACAAAATAAACAACTAAATTCAACTAATTTTACCACTTGAATCAAAGGTAAGATGTGAAGCATCTTTCTTCAAGTGATCTTCCTTGTGTGCATAGAGCTTTCATGGTTCATCACTTTGTTAATCAATGCCCCATCACACCTATAAAAGGACAATCAAGTAATTTTTATTATCCAAATTGCTTTGGATCCAATGACATTAGTAACACAAATTTTAGTCCCCTTAGGAATCCATTTTACAATTTTATTATTTTTATTTGAAATAATTAGTTCTTTTGGAACCCAAATACTTCTAAAGCATTTACCGTTGAAAAATTTAGGGGCACTAGATTGTCTTCGATAAAAGTTTGATTTTCCAAAATTATTTTTCTTTTCACATTTCTTGGAAATCAAATCTTTTCTTTCTTAAGATCATCTACCTCTATTTGATTATATTTTTTTCTTCTAAATTTTGAAGTAAATTTTGCAAATTTAATACTTTAAGCTTAAACTCTTTAAATTTTGCTTCAAACTCCAAATTAGTTTTCACAGGAAAGTCATTTTCGGTTTTCAATTTTGAAATCAACTTTTTATTTTTTGAAAATGAAGCCTTGAACTCAAAAATTATTTCCTCATAGGCTTCTTTTAACTCATCAAATGTATAAGAATTAAAAATAGATGATTTAGAAGTCACCTCACTTTCTTGGAGGGTCATAAGACATAAGTGGGCTACCTCATCTTCATCAGTGGAGTCTTCATCACTCCATGTTGCCACATATGTCTTCTTTGAAGATGATCCATTTTTGTTGAAGTGAGGGCAATCATATTTGGTGTTGCATTGCTTCTTACATTCATGGCTTTTTAGGAAATCCTTCATCTTCTTATTCGATTCATGCTTGGATTCTTTCATTTCGCTCTTCATGAATCAAGCAAACTTCTTGAAGAGATAGACTATCTCTTCACTTTCACTTTCCTCCTTACTTGAATCTTTTGATGACCAGTGGAGGATGGAAGAGCAACAATGTTTAGATCTTCGATTCCTTGCTCTTTGATCTTCGTCTCCTTCTCCCTTCTCCATTCTCAAGAGTTTAGACATCAACTCATGGGTAAGAACAGAGCCAATTAGCTCATCAAGCTTGAGCTCCTTTAAGTTCTTGGTTTCAATGATAGCCGTCTTCTTGCTCTCCCATGATTCGAGAAGTGAATAAATCAACTTTTGAATGAGTTTATCTTCCGAAATCTCCTCTCCAAGACCTTGGAGTTGGTTGAAGATTGTGGAGAAATGGTCGAACATACTCTTGATGTCTTCATCCAAGCCCATCTTGAAGTTTTCATATTCGAGGTTGAATAGACCAATCTTTGTCTCCTTCACCTCGTTCGTTCCTTCGTATGTGACTTCAAGTTTGTCCCATATTTTCTTGACACTCTCACAAGAAGACACCTTTGCAAATTCTTTTAGGCTCAAAGCACAAAAAAGAATGTGCATTGCCTTGTAATTTAACTTCATCTTCTTGTGATCATCTGCACTCTGTTTCTGCCTTGCTTCGTTGTGGCACGAACGATCCATCGAGAACTATATCCCGAAGATGATAGTTCTTTGCTCTTAAGAAGAACATTATCATATTCTTCCAATAAGCATAATGTTGACCGTTAAAGAATGGTGGTTTGTCAATGGATTGCGCCATGAAACCCAGTTGATAAAATGGTTGATCGAGCTTACCGAGATCGCCTCAATAGGATGTTAATCCTCTCGATTAAGCTTCACTCTAATACCAATTGTAGAGCCTGATATTTTTAATCGAAATGCTTGCCAAGTGGTGGAGAAATGGTTTCTTGGGTGATGATGGTGGAAGCAAAAAGATAGAAAATTTAGACACAAAATTTAAGGTGATTCGACTTTCTAACCAAAGCCTACATCCACTACCTTAGCTTCCCCACTAAGGATTTCAACCAATTTACTATGAATTCTTCCCCTTTTCAAGGCTTAGGAGGCAACCTTTACGACCTAGACTTATCACCCAAGCCTAGCATCCAAAGCTTCTACCCCAAAGCTTTGGTAAATCTCTTTACAAGAGAGAAACAAATAGCAAACTGAAATCCCTCTACAAAGGTATGTGTTTGCACCTTTTAGCACTCACCCAAATCCTAAAACACTTGAGCATACATTGACAATTTAGCTCACAAGTGTTGTCGATACAAGATTGTGAAAATTGAGCACTAAGACATTTTACAAATAAAAGAATATTGGTTTGTAGTCTCTTTTTGGGTCTTCCATGGATGCTTGGAGGTGTCTTTTGAACCCTCTAACAAGATTGTAGCTGTTACTAGCCGTTGGGGTTGTTTGGAGTTGTTAGGGACTTCTTTTTCAGCCATAAATGCACTTCTACAACAGAGCGTATCGGTACACAAGCTACATGTATCGATACATATTCTTAAAAAAATAGCCATTGGAGCATTTATAACACAAGTGTATCGGTACGCTTCATGGGCGTATCGGTACGACCTTAAGGGTATCGATACGGCTGATGCCATATCGGCTCGGAAAATGGCTATTGGAAAATGGAGTTTTGGAAAAACAAAGGGGCGTATTGATATGAGTAAAATGGGTATCGATATAGCCAACCAAGTATCAATACACTAACAAGTGTATCAATACACCCGACCTGTTTTTGACACTTTTGCTATATAAAATCATTTTAAAAATGTCAAAAACTCTTTGAAAACCTTTCAAACATATCTTTCAAGTTGTTTGGACTATAATACAAGTTTGCAAAATATTCAAACAAGTCTAAAATTATTTTTCAAAATATTATATCAAAACCAATATCCTAACAAAAAAGAACAAGGTCAACATAAACAAGTCCCCCAAGCTGCCACAAAGGCATATAAAAAATCACCATCCACACTAGAGGGGAGGGAACATCCGAAAGGAAGAAAAAACATAACAACAAAGCAACATAACATAAAACCTAAGCAACAAGAAAGGAAACATAACAAGATCTTCTGAGAAAAGAACCGGTCGACAATTCGAATAGGTGACACCTATGCGAGAGCTTAATCTGGAGGTAAACTCCTCATTTCGAAAGAAATAAGGTCTTGTCATTAAAAGTGTTATCTGAGTCAGACTGGAAACAAGAGAAACGTCAGGGGAGAAGCCATCACACATCGAACAACTCTTAACCCTTAACACAAAAGCAAACGAAGATGATGAACACCACCGTCGAGCAAACAGGGGCACTAAAACACAGTGCCTAGGCAAAACAGGCAACTTGAAAGCAAGGAAACAAAGGGAGAAATGAGGCTTGCAAGGTGGCCGAGCGGTATCCTTGAGCCGTGGCGAAGGAGGACGTAAACTTAGGAGAGGTGCCGGAAGAGGGGAAGAGCTGGCCGAGAGTGACTCCGACAAGGAGGCTCAGTCATTGTTCCCAGACCCTCGAAACTTCCTATCCCCGAAAACATCGACCTTTCTCCGAACCACCACCAAAATTTCGTGGGGATCACCGTAAATCGTCAGGAAACCTGGTCTCCATCGAACGGCCGTTGGGAACCGCCATCAGCAACCATGAGGGTGAACAGAGGTCCGTCTCCAAAGATATAAAACTTGAGAGGCTAGGGGAGACAATGGCCGACCAAAATCTGGGGACGTCGATGCCATCCCGCCAGAAGCTCCTCACAAAAGATAGAAGAGAAGGGGGGGGGGGGCAAAAACAAGGGCTACTAGCGTTGGAAAAAATTAATCTATGGCTGGGTTTTGAAATTTACGACGACTAGGGTTTTTCCTTAGGGTTTTTTACGGAAATAAACCCATGGTTGTTACACATTCCACCACGGGGGAAAAGAAAACTTCATGTTCATCATTTGTTTCAAGTTGGGGTTGTATTATCCAATTCACCAACATACAAAAAGTATGGCTCTAGTATCCAGGGTCTTTAGTCTTCACTATGCCTCTATAAAACGTCATGACCCCATATTCTCTTGGGCTTAAATGAAAAATCAACCCCTAAACTATACCTTTTGTTTACTTTTAGCCCTTAAACTATGTTTTGGTCAAAATAAGTTCCTAAACTATCATTTTTAGTCACTTTAAGTCCGATAGTTATCTAAGTTATAAAAATTATTTTGACCAATAAGATGTTGACACATCATAATTCTTTTGACCAATAGATATTTTAGGGACTAAAATAAAAAAATAACATAGTTTAGGTACTTATTTTGACCAAAAAATAGGTTAAGGATTTAAAGTGACCAAAAACAATAATTTAGAGACTTATTTTTACTAAAAAATAGTTTAAAGGCTAAAAAAAATATAGTTTAATGGCTGATTTTTCATTTAAGCCATTCTCTTGCAGCGTCCTCTCCATATTTGAATGGATATCCCCAGACTTTTGGTGTAATTGTTCATATTGGTGAGATTTAGCCCATGTTATGAATTCTTGTCATTTGCCCTTTCTCTCTTCGCATCATTCTCTTCAATTTACTTCCCTTTTACTATTTGGTTAGCGAAAAAAAATTAAATTATGAGTAAACTACACCATATATAATTCATGTTATCGATTTTAATGTCTTAAAATCCAATGTTAAAATAATATCAATTTTTAGTTTAGTGATATAATTGATATTATACTTAAAGTTTAGTTGTTTTGGTGTAGTTACCCTTAAATTATTTTTGATTACAAATAGGACTAAATTGATAGGTTGTGTAAATAACGAGGACTAGAATTATTGAATTTTTTGAACTATGACTAAATTAATTTAAAGGGTAAATATGAATGATTAAATGTATTATTTTAGAGATGACATTGTTAGGAGTGACAACCTCACATTTCTAACATATACAGTAAGACGAATATGCATATTACAAAAAAATATATTATTATTACGAATTTTCTTAAATGTCATGTCACATTTTAATGGTTTAACGGTTTAGTGATTATTTTATGATAAAATTTAAAATTTAATAATTATTATATAATTTAGCGATTATTTTATAATTTAATAATTATTATATTTAAAAGTTAAATGATCGAAAAAAAATATTTCAAAAATAATTTAGTACTAATACTTTACCTTGGTTTTTTTTAGCGTTAAGCCAACTTGTATTTGCCTGTATCTTGTTTCTTCTCTACTTTCATTTCTGATTTCAGAGTCTGCTATTCAAATCCCTCCTTTCCTTTCCAATATTCCCATTTTCCAAACCCTAATCCATCTAATATAAAGTTCCTAATCGGATGATTTTATTGTTCATTTTAATTTTGATTGGTCCTGTGTTTTCTTTTGTATTCCCGGTTAGTCTTCGGGCGGGTTTTTCTGTTCGATTAGGGTTTCGGTTTTGAAAAAAAGAGAGGAAGGTACGTTGGAAAGAAATGAGTAATCAAAAGAAAAGGAATTTTCAGATAGAAGCGTTCAAGCACCGGGTCGTGGTGGATCCGAAATACGCAGAGAAGACCTGGAGCGTTCTCGAACATGCAATCCATGAGATTTACAATCATAATGCTAGTGGCCTCAGTTTTGAAGAGCTTTACAGGTTTTGCTTCTTCTTTTATAATTAATTTACGAGACTTTACTACATGATTATCGCTTTGAATTATATTCATAAATTTTATCTAATTTGGGTCGTGTCTAGATGATTTGAAACTAGGAAGACTTTCTTATATGTTAAACTGCGTTGTATATGGATTTTCGACACTATATTAAGGTCAAGAAGTTGCTGAACATACTTTGTAAACTTATTTGATGGTTAAGGTAGACTGTATTTATTATTAGAGATAGGAAATAACTAGTGAATTTGTTGTAACCTCTGTAACAAACTTGCTGTAGAAAAGTGATTGCATAACTGCATCCTTGGCTGTTAAGAATGGCGCGCAGCTACGTGAGTCATGCGTTAAGCTCGCTCTATATATTGCTTATTCTAGTAAGCTGTAAATGCAATTATATTGGTGAAATGAATTGAGTTTTATCTCAGATCTAGTTCATTAGGGTTTATTTCAATTCTTAACATTTATTCTGGTCTGATTGGCAGTAAATATTAGCTTGTGTTCACTTTTAGACTTTGTGTGATTATGAAAAGTTTAAAGTGCTTATCTATATGGTTCTTATCGCTTTGAATTAGGTTCGTAAAAGTGTTCATCAGCTTCTATGCTACAATCTTTGTATTTATTTTATGTGCTTGCAATAGATCTATCTCATTGCCATCTCTCCTAAGTGAATTTCAAATGAGAAAATTAAAGTTTAGGTCCTTTTTTCACATGTATTCAGGAATGCATACAACATGGTTTTGCATAAATTTGGTGAGAAACTGTACTCTGGGCTGGTTACAACTATGACTGCTCACCTCAAAGAAATATCAAAATCTATTGAAGCTGCTCAAGGTGGCTTGTTTCTTGAAGAGCTGAACAGGAAATGGAATGACCACAACAAGGCATTGCAAATGATTCGTGACATATTGATGTACATGGATAGGACTTACATTCCAAATACCCGTAAAACCCCTGTTCACGAGCTGGGACTTAACTTGTGGAGGGATAATGTTATACATTCCAGCAAGATACAGTCAAGGCTTTTGAGCATGCTTCTTGAACTAGTACACAGAGAGCGAACTGGTGAAGTTATAGACCGGGGGCTCATGAGGAATATAATCAAGATGCTTATGGATTTAGGTTCATCTGTTTACCAGGAGGACTTTGAGAAGCCATTTCTTGAAGTCTCCGCTGAGTTTTATATGGGTGAATCTCAGAAATTTATTGAGTGTTGTGACTGTGGGGACTATCTGAAGAAAGCTGAGATACGTCTGAATGAAGAAATTGAGAGGGTTACCCATTACTTGGATGTCAAGAGTGAAGTCAAGATAACTAATGTGGTGGAAAAGGAGATGATTGCTAACCACATGATGAGACTAGTCCACATGGAGAACTCTGGCTTGGTAAATATGCTTCTTGATGACAAGTATGAAGACTTGGGGAGAATGTACAATTTATTTAGAAGAGTTCCTAATGGTCTCTCAACTATACGAGATGTGATGACTTCTCACCTCAGAGAAATAGGTAAACAACTGGTTACTGATGTCGAAAAGTTAAAAGATCCCGTGGAATTTGTCAAGCGTCTCTTGGATGAAAAGGACAAATATGATAATATCATTAGCCAAGCATTTTACAATGACAAGACGTTTCAGAATGCTCTGAATTCCTCTTTCGAATATTTCATTAACTTGAATAACCGTTCTCCTGAATTCATTTCCTTGTTTGTGGACGACAAGCTTCGTAAAGGTTTGAAAGGAGTCAGTGAGGAGGAAGTGGAGATAATTCTTGACAAAGTTATGATGCTGTTTCGCTATCTACAGGAGAAGGATGTATTTGAAAAGTACTACAAACAGCACTTAGCGAAGCGGCTTCTTTCTGGCAAAACTGTATCTGATGATGCAGAAAGAAGTCTGATAGTCAAGCTTAAGACAGAATGTGGGTATCAATTCACTTCAAAATTAGAAGGCATGTTTACTGACATGAAGACCTCCCAGGATACAATGCAAGGATTTTATGCAAGCCATTCTGAGCTAACGGATGGCCCTACCTTAGTTGTTCAGGTTCTAACAACAGGGTCTTGGCCTACTCAGCCCAGTATTACCTGCAACCTGCCTGCTGAACTGTCGACACTCTGTGAGAAGTTTCGGTCATATTATCTTGGAACACATACTGGTCGGAGGTTGTCCTGGCAAACTAACATGGGGACAGCAGATATAAAAGCAACTTTTGAGAAGGGTCAGAAGCATGAGTTGAATGTTTCAACTTACCAAATGTGTGTACTGATGCTCTTTAACAATGCTGATAGGCTTAGCTACAGGGAGATTGAGCAAGCCACTGGGATTCCTGCTTCAGACTTGAAAAGGTGTTTGCAATCAATGGCATGCGTGAAGGGAAAGAATGTTCTTAGGAAAGAACCTATGAGTAAAGACATTGGCGAGGAAGATGCACTTTTTGTCAACGATAAGTTCACCAGCAAATTCTACAAAGTGAAGATAGGAACTGTAGTTGCACAAAAGGAAACAGAACCTGAAAAGCAGGAGACGCGACAAAGAGTGGAGGAGGACCGGAAGCCGCAGATTGAAGCTGCAATAGTTAGGATCATGAAATCAAGGAGGGTGCTGGATCACAACAATATAATAGCTGAGGTTACAAAGCAGTTGCAGTCGCGGTTCCTAGCCAACCCAACAGAGATTAAAAAACGGATCGAGTCTCTCATTGAGCGGGATTTCTTGGAAAGGGACAACAACGATAGGAAATTGTATCGGTATCTAGCTTAAAGACACAGTCGTAAATAGATTTCGTGTTTCATTTGACAAATGAAAGTGTACCCCTAGTTGGCAAGCCATAATTTGTTTTACTTACAATGCAAGCTCCATTTGTTTTAATAGATATCAATTTGATTCTGGTTTTCCTATTTCTTACTCTGCTTCTTTTCCAATGAAAATAAACGGATGGAGTGCAGATGATTAAACCCCTGGGAATATGAGTTTTCCAGAATCATTTCAATGTGCGACGGTTAAGAAATAAATTAACTTTCTATATATCCAAACGAGTATATTTTGAATATTAAAACTTCTCTGATTTGATTGTTATCTTTATCTATGTTTTTTTTTTCTTCAATTTTCCTAAGTTCATTTTGATAACTGTAATTTTTTTTTTGAAAATATACATGTATATTATATATTGGGAGAGTTGTTTAAATTGGAACCAATAGTATTATAAATAATTATGATTAAATTTGAACAAAAATTTAAACAAATATATTTGATTAGACTCTTGAAAAAATTCAAATAAAATATGAATGATAAAATAGTATTCATCAACTCTATTAACTAATTTTTTTTTTCTTTTGACTGGATCAAATACTCACCCCTATGTTTGAAAAAGGACAAAAAAAAAATTATATTCCCTTATCGGTTCATATCCTCCAAAGACTCCATAACTCAGCAAGAACTAAAATCTTAACAGCAGACAGCTCAAAGCAAAAGAAGTAAAGAACGCATATCATAACAGGATACAACTTCATTAACATGCATCTAAACTGTAAAAACCTCAAACCAGGAAGTCACCGGCAATCTAACATGACCGGTATGTTCAGTTCATGTGAGGTAAACTTTTTTTTGCTGTGATTACAATATAAACACAAGATATTTGGTATGCATATCATGTTGGGAAACACCGATACACACCATGGCGCAGCGGAAAAATTATCCGGCGATTATCTCTAGAGATTCATGTACGAGGAACGAATTCGGGGTGAAAAGGATGAAACGTTACCTTAATAAATCTGGAAATTCGCAGGGAGTATAGGAGAATCTAAATCGAATCCGAGTCGTCACAATCACGTTCCGACCTCTACGCAATCCACCCGAAGAAAACGAACAATATTTTCTTATCTCTAACTGTTAGAGAAGTTTTTCGAAAAGCATATCTTTGGCGGCTAGACCTCATGCATTTATATAGCATTCAAAAACCTAATTTAATTAAATTCAGATTATTTAAATATACATTATACTTATCCGAATATAATTAAATATGTAAAATCTAATTCTACTTCTATCAAGTTTCTTTAGGGATATATATATATATATATTAATTATCTAGTATTAAAATATGTAAACAAGATTATCTATAATTACAATAACCATGATAATTTCGGTTCTTACTTATTTCGTGCACAACATGTTTGTACACATGCCATCTAAGCGATATTTGTTCGTTTCAATCATAGGGTGTGACCCTTGCAGGTTCATGTAACGTTAGCAGTAATATCTAGAACAATTCTAATATTACAAGCAATAAGTAACATCAAGCAATACATCATTGCTACCTAAGTTATATGAAGTGGTGATTCAACTTAATCTTCTTTCGTGATTAACTTCTTTTATGTATTACATGCTTTTGTCCTCATATCTAGATCGGACACAAGTCATGGATTAGTCACACTTGTATAGTCCATCTAATACTTGTAACATCCAAAAAATCGATCTAGTCGAAATTGGATTCTGATGATCAGAGTATTGGTGTTAAAATATTCAAATATTGAATTTTTTATTGTCTAAATGACCCTAAATGAACATAACCTTAGTTAAGACTTCCCTGAAAATGATTAAAACGATAATTTTGAGTTAGGCGTTTCGATACAGTCAGGCCCGTACCGAAACGACCCGTACCGAAACGACCTATGTAAGGCGTTTCGAAACGTTTACAGGCGTTCCGATACGACTATAACTCTATTAACTATTTTTTGGACTTTTACTTAGCTGTTTCGATACAGCTATATACGTTTCGAAACGGGTCCCCTATTTCAAATATGTTTAAAGGAAAAATTGAAAGGAAATATTAAGGTGACGACTCACCTATTCCCTTGCCACCCTCCACGTGATTTTGGTCAGAAAAGATGACTAGGGGCCATCCATATGTTTCACATTGAAAAGAAATAAAAAATAAATAATATATAGCTTTCCCTTGGATGAATGAAATCTTCTTATTGGACCTTGGTGAGGTGGATAATGATTAAGTTGTAATTCCCTTAAAATGAACAAAAAGAAAGCTCTCATATTTGTTTAGCTTCACCGAGACACATTCCCATCTTTTATCTTTGAGAAATTAAGCACACACCTCCATTTTAACTTCTCCACCAAGCTAAAGCATACACCTCTCTAATTGATCCTCTTAAGTTTAAATTCCTCTTGCTCTAGGAACATGAATTTATAACTATCGATCGAGTAAGTGAAAGCCCTAAGTTAACCATCGATTCTCTTGGCTATTGAATGCTTAATTTCAAGCTTTAAGTTAAGCTTTGTCAAATAGCTAATGGCTATTCAAGTATCGATATTGTCATATTGATTATAATAATCCCTTAGTGCTCTTCCTAGCTCAAGAAGTGGAAAAGACTAATCCATCGTCTCCGTCGAAAGCAAGGAATAAGGAAATCGCCATCCGAGAGCCTTAAAAGCTTCGGATTATCGAGGTGAGCGTAGTCGGACTCTCGAGAGTTGGCTAGGTGCCAAACTCGAATCATTGATTATTGATTAATGCATCACTAACTCTCTATTGAAGGTCTTTGCATAAAACCCCAATTGAAAGTCTCATTGGTAAGCATGAGTAAGTATGGTATATTGAGCATTGAATATTAATTATCGCATGTTGCTATTGAAACTTTGATATATGTATATTGCTATTGAATTATTGTTATTGATATTGATGTGGAAATATTTATATTGAAATATCGTTGTTGAGCTATTGATTATTGAACCTTGGGATCGAAGTATTGGATACAATTGGCATGCCATAGAATTCATGAGCTCAGTATACGGGTGGACTACGGTCCTAGGGCTACGACCTATATTGATTTGGCGACTTCGATGGGATGTATTGTGTATTGGTCTTATGGGTGATGTCGGCGGGTTGACCATTCATTGATTTGGCGAGGAGGTGTGTAGAACTAATGTTTTGATATAATATTTGAAAAATGTTTTGGACTAAATTGAAAAGAATTTAAAATATGTTTTTAGTCAAAAACAACTTGAAAATATGTTTAAGGGTTTTTAAAGGCTTTGGAATGTTTTTAAAGTACATTTAAAGTAGTCAAAACCAGCCTTTCAAGTGCCCGTACCTATACGCCTTAGGGTTTCAACTACCTGAATTTTCCAGTAGCCAAAACCCGTAGCGTATCGATACACATCAGCTGAAGAAGCCCAACGGCTAATTCCTCATTGAGACCGTATCGATACAGTTTGACGAGTATCGATACGCCCAGCTGCAGAACTGCATTTATGGTGGGAAATAAAGGCTCCAATGGCTCCAATTCAATCCCAACGGCTAGTAACGGCTACAAACTCATCAAGGAGTATGAAAGGGACCTCAAAGCATCTTGTAATGGTTAATGCTTCAATTGTTACAACATTATGATGTCAAAATTTGTTTAGAGCTTAAATTGTTTATTTCTTGCTTAGACAACACTTGTGAGCCAAACATTGTTAAATTTGATCAAGTGTTTAGGTTTTGGGTGAGAGCTTAGTATTGTAAACACATACCTATTAGAGGGGTTTCTAGTTTGCTAAGTCTTTCTCTTGTAAGAGAGTGGTTGATCAAGCTTTGGGTAGAAAGCTTGATTGTTGTAACGATTTCCTCCTAAGCCGAGAAAAGGGGACGAAATTCTTAGTGAATTTGTTTGGAAATCCTTAGTGGGGAGATAAGGTAGTGGAGGTAGACTTTGGTTAGGAAGTCGAACCACTCTAAAATCATTGTGCAAATTGTCTATCATTTTTATCGATTTTAGCCAATTCTTCCCGGAGTTCAATTCAACCCTCTTGACGGTTTTGAAAGATCAATTCGAGCGTGTTACAAGCTCTTTCAATACCAATTGTTGAGATGTGAGGGACTCAATTCAATCAACCGTTCTTGCTCGCCAAGTGTGGAGAAGTTGGATAATTGGGTGTTTTAGTGGGAGGTGAAAAATTGGCAATTTGACACAAGGATTTATAGTGGTTCAACCTTCTAACCAAGGTCTACATCCACTACCTTAGCTCCCCACTAAGGATTTCCAAACAAATTCACTAAGAATTTTGTCCCCTTTTCTCGGCTTAGGAGGAAACCGTTACAACGATCAAGCTTTCTACCCAAAGCTTGATCAACCACTCTCTTACAAGAGAAAGACTTAGCAAACTAGAAATCCCTCTAATAGGTATGTGTTTGCAATACTACGCTCTCACCCAAAACCTAAACACTTGAGCAAATTTAACAATGTTTGGCTCACAAGTGTTGTCTAAGCAAGAAATAAACAATTTAAGCTCTAGACAAATTTTGACATCATAATGTTGTAACAATTGAAGCATTAACCGTTACAAGATGCTTGGAGGTCCCTTTTATACTCATTGATGAGTTTGTAGCCGTTACTAGCCGTTGGGATTGAATTGGAATCGTTGGAGCCTTTATTTCCCACCATAAATGTAGTTCTGCAGCTGGGCGTATCGATACTCGTCAAACCATATCAATATTGTCTCAATGAGGAATTAGCCGTTGGGCTTCTTCAGCTGATGCGTATCGATACGCTTACCTAGCGTATCGGTACGGTCCTGCAATTAAAAGACCGTTGGGAAAATGACCGTTGGGGAAGTTAAGCGTATCAGTATGCGATACACCCGTATCGGTATGCGACTAGCCGTTGGGCTATTTCAAAACACACCGTATCGATACGGCTAAGCGTATCAGTACGGGTTTTGGCTACTGGAAAATTCAGGTAGTTGAAACCCTAAGGCGTATCGGTACGGTCCGAGACCGTATCGGTACGGGCACTTGAAAAGGCTGATTTTGACTACTTTAAATGTACTTTAAAAACATTCCAAAGCCTTTAAAAACCCTTAAACATATTTTCAAGTTGTTTTTGACTAAAAACATATTTTAAATTCTTTTCAATTTAGTCTAAAACATTTTTCAAATATTATATCAAAAACATTAGTTCTACAATCTCCCCCTTTTTGATATAATAAAACCAACTTGAAAAATTGTTTGGGATTCTCCCCCTTTAACTTTAAAATTGTGAACAAGAGAGTTTAAAGATATGAAATCAAAATAAAGCTCCCCCTTATTCATTTGAAAATTCAATTTTTCAAAACCACTTCCCATTTTTTTGTTATATCAAAAAGAATTTAAAATGGCATTGAGCTCAAAATAACTTAGGAGGTAAAAGGAAAATCGACACACTTAAAAATTTGGTTTAAAAATTGGCTCCCCTTACTCAAAGCATCATAAGAATGTTAGTTCAACATATATGATTATCTAATTGACATAAATGAAAATAAATCAAATAAAACAAAAGCAACTAGATTTTACCACACTTGAACTCAAGGAGGATGTGAAACCTTCCTTCTTCAAGTGTTCTTCCTTTGTGTGCATGGAACTCCCCCTCAATTTTTGACTTGTTGATCACTCTCCATCACACCTAGCACAAGAAAATCAAGTAATTTTTGGTATCCAAATTGCTTTGGATCCATAGACATTAGTAGCACAAAATTTAGTCCCCTTAGGAATCCATTTTTCAATTTCATCATTTTTAGTTGAAGTGGTTAGTTTTTTTGGGACCCAAAGACTTCTAAAACATTTTCCATTCACAAATCTAGGGGAACTAGATTGTCTTACATAAAAATTTGATTTTCCAAAACTATTTTTCTTTTCAAGTTCATTGGAAATCAAATCTTTTTCTTTTTGAACTTTAAGAAGCAAATTTTGTAAATCAAAACATTTTTGTTCAAAATCTTTCAATTTTGCTTCAAGTTCAAGATTTGTTATAGAAAGCAAATCATTTTCAATTTTTATTTTTGAAATCAACTTTTTGTTCTTGGAAAATGATGCCTTGAATTCCAAAAGCAAATCATCATAGGCATCTTGTAACCAATCAAATGTATATGAATTTGAAATAGATTAGTTAGAAGTTACCTCCCCCTCATTGAGGGCCATCAAGCATAGGTGGGCTACTTCATTATCAGTGGAGTCTTCATCACTCCATGTGGTCACATATGCTTGTTTTGAAGATGATCCATTTTTTTTGGATTTGTGGGAGTCCTTCATCTTCTTCCTCGGTTCATGCTTGGATTTATCCATTTCACTCTTCATGAACCAGGTGAATTTGTTGAAGAGATAGGCTATCTCTTCATCTTCACTTTCCTCCTCACTTAAATCTACATGATGGCATGTGAAAGATTTGAGAGCTACGACACTTGCATTGATGCCTAGCTCCATGATCTTCTTCTTCCCCATCGCTCTAATCTCTTCCTTCTTCTTCTCTTCTTCTTTGTTTTTCTTCATTATTTGGTGAGTGAGAAGAGACCTCATGAGTTCATCAAGCTTCAAGGTTTTGAGATTTTTTGCTTCGATGATGGCGGTCCTCTTTGAGTCCCATGACTCGGGAAGGGAGTAGATGAGCTTTCGGACAAGCTTCTCTTCCGGAATGGCTTCTCCATAGCCCTTGAGACCATTGGTGATTGTGGAGAACCTATCAAACATCTTCTCGATGTTCTCTTCCGGATCCATCTTGAAGTTCTCATACTCTAAGGTGAAGAGCCCCAATCTTGGTCTCCTTGACTTCATCAGTTCCCTCGTATGTGACTTCAAGCTTGTCCCATACCTCCTTGGCACTCTCACAAGAAGACATCTTCTCTTAGATGGTTGGGCCAAATACACAAAAGAGCATGTGCAATGCTTTGCAATTAAGCTCCATCTTCTTGCGATCGTCGGCACTCCATTCCACTTTGCTTCCTTGAGGCACGAACGAACCATCTTCAACTATGTCCCATAGCTTGTAGTCTCTTGACTTCAAGAAGAATTTCATCTTTGTCTTCCAATAGGCATAATGATTTCCGTCGAAGAAAGGCAGTTTGTCGATTGATTGTGCCATTGAGCCGGTTGAGTAAAATGTTGATTAAGCTTGCCGAATCTTCTCAATAGGATGCGAATCCCCTTCGATTGAGCCAAGCTTTGATACCAATTGTTGAGAAGTGAGGGGCTCGATTCGATCAACCGTTCTTGCTCGCCAAGTGTGGAGAAGTTGGATAATTGGGTGTTTTAATGGGAGGTGAAAAATTGGCAATTTGACACAAGGATTTATAGTGGTTCAACCTTCTAACCAAGGTCTACATCCACTACCTTAGCTCCCCACTAAGGATTTCCAAACAAATTCACTAAGAATTTCGTCCCATTTTCTCGACTTAAGAGGAAACAATTACAACGATCAAGCTTTCTACCCAAAGCTTGATCAACCACTCTCTTACAAGAGAAAGACTTAGCAAACTAGAAATACCTCTAATAGGTATGTGTTTGCAATACTAAGCTCTCACCCAAAACCTAAACGCTTGAGCAAATTTAACAATGTTTGGCTCACGAGTGTTGTCTAAGCAAGAAATAAACAATTTAAGCTCTAGACAAATTTTGACATCATAATGTTGTAACAATTGAAGCATTAACCATTACAAGATGCTTGGAGGTCCCTTTTATACTCCTTGATGAGTTTGTAGCCTTTACTAGCCGTTCCGATTGAATTGGAGCCGTTAGAGCCTTTATTTCCCACCATAAATGTAGTTCTGCAGCTGGGCGTATCGATACTCGTCAAACTGTATCAATATTGTCTCAATGAGGAATTAGCCGTTGGGCTTCTTCAGCTGATGCGTATCGATACGCTTACCTAGCGTATCGGTACGGTCCTGCAATTAAAAGACCGTTGGGAAAATGACCGTTGGGGAAGTTAAGCGTATCAGTACGCGATACACCCGTATCGGTATACGACTAGCCATTGGGCTATTTCAAAACACACCGTATCGATACGGCTAAGCGTATCGGTACGAGTTTTAGCTACTAGAAAATTCAGGTAGTTGAAACCCTAAGGCGTATCGATACGGTCCGAGACCGTATCGGTACGAGCACTTGAAAAGGCTAGTTTTGACTACTTTAAATGTACTTTAAAAACATTCCAAAGCCTTTAAAAACCCTTAAACATATTTTCAAGTTGTTTTTGACTAAAAATATATTTTAAAATTTTTTCAATTTAGTCCAAAACATTTTTCAAATATTATATCAAAACATTAGTTCTACAAGGTGGAATTCGTGTATCCATATACCGTGGATAAATCCAAGGAAACCATTGGTTATTGATATTTTCTTTCTATGAAATCATGATATTTCCATTGATGACATGATACTATACTTTTATTATGAATAAGAAGCATGCTATGTTTATTGCATAATTGATATCATGATTATCATCGAAGCATGATAAATGACATACCATGTTCATCATTTTTTTGTGACTACCTCACTATGCAAAGTTTGCCTAATGCATTTCATTGCATCCATTTCAGGTTAGTCAAGTTTTTGACCGATATTGGAGGAGTAGAAGCATTGCACAAGTCACAATCAAGCTATAAGTAATGTATATTGACCCTTTTGAACTCCTAGTAGCTGGAAAAGTCTATGTACAAGTTTATTAAGTCTGTTTTGATGTGTCTATGTTATGGTTAAGTGATATAAGAGTGATATGTTTAAGATGAGTCTTCTATATAGTGAGAAATGACCTTAAATGCATGTTTTGGTACTAAAGGTAAAAACCGGGTAAATGGATTCATATGGCTCTAAAATTTGACGTGCGAGTAGAACTTATGATTATAATATTGTGTGTAAAGTTTCACTGCATTTGGAAACTGTTTGATTAGTTAAATCGAATAAAAACCAACAAAACTGTCATTACAAGTCAGGCCGTATCGAAACGGGTGATGGCGTTTCGATACAGTTATGCATAATTGAACCCAAAGAAACAATGCGTATCAAAACAGTCTAAGTTCGTACCGAAACATTTTGCCACTGGAACCCATCGTTTCGATACGGGTTCATAGCGTTTCAAAACTGGTTAAAGTCAAAGGAAGTCGACACGTACCGATACATGGCTTGCCCGTATCGATACAATCAAAGAGGAAAAGTCAATAGGAGTTGACCATCGTCCACCCATATCGAAACAGACTTGAGTGTTTCGATACAAGGTTAGTTAATTTGGTTAAAAATGCATAATCTGAAGGTTTGCATTGTTTACAATTTGGTTACTGTATTTTGAAAGATTTAATTGAATTAGTTAAAGGGCTCCAAATTGTATGAAATTTTACAGGTTAGTTAATGTTGTATTGAATTTTATTGTGGTGTCGCATGTTGCATTGAAGGACCTCTAAGTTGTAAGATTTATATAATAGTCCTTAAAACTTGTAATAACTACGAATTGGTCCTAAATTGTTAATTGTGGCCTTCTTATGAATTAATTAGACTGAAATGTATGTTCGGTAATGTTTTGTTTGTGTAATATTGATTTAGTGTTGGTAATAAAATGAAATTTTATCGCATTTGTCACCATATCGTTCACCAGTAACACACTACGACCCTGTTCTCGACCAGGTCGGGAAGGGGGTGTTACATTTGTGGTATCAGAGCTAGAGTTTAGTCGGTTCTGGACTAAACCTATGCAAGTTTGTATTGTTTATTGTGATACTTTGTCACCTAGGAGTTATTCTGTTGAGTATTGTGACTTGTCAACTAATCCGATCTCCTTGTAATATAGATATGTCTCAAACTAATGAAGCTCGTGATAATGAGCTTGCTACTGGCTCCCCGACTCATGGCGAGGAGATATGTGGAGGAAATCCTCTGGATCCACAGAACCCTCATGCTCAGGGTTTGGAGCCTGAAGCACCTACGACTTAGGCAGAGTGTTATCGGAACATGGCTGGCATGTTCCAGAAATGCATGAATGTGATAAGAACTAATCAAGTTGTGCAACCTACACCACCTGTTGCTCAACCTCCTCGAGCCCCTATTGATAAGTTATCTCAATACCAAGCCTACACCTTCGTTGGGTAGGATGATGACAATCCTGAAATTGCTAAGTATTGGTTAGACAATACCTTAAGAATCTTGAATAAGCAATTACCGTGTTCGGATGAACCTAAGCTTGAATGCGCCCTTGCGTTGCTTGCTGATGAAGCTCTTCAATGGTGGGAGACTACTATTTTTACTGTCTTTGAGGATACTGTGAATTGGGAGTTCTTTCGTAAAGAATTTCGTAAGAAATACATAAGTGAATTTTATCTTGCCGAGAGGCGAAATATCTTCCTTGATCTTAAACAAGGTGGGCGGTCGATCGAACAGTACATCCACGACTTTTGCAAGTACTGTAGATATGGTGCTGAATTTATCAAGAAAGAGGAAGAAAAGTGTCGGATGTTCATTGTTGGACTTAACGATGGGTTACGTCCTATGTTCACAACATTGTGCATCACTGATTTCCAAGATCTTGTGAACAGAGTTAAAGCTACGGAAGGAGCACAAAGAACTTAGAGGACTAATGGATCCAACAAGTCTAAAAAGAGAAATCGAGATGAGTCTCATTTCTCTGGATCTTCCAAGAAAGGGAAGCATCATGGCTTGGAATAGAATGTGTATTCACAACCGTCCCAGTTCGAGTATTTTGCCAAACCTCAAGTTGTAGTTCGTTCTCCTCCAGGTGTTAATCACGTTGAGAGTGTTGTTGGCTCTAGATAAGAGACAAGAAGTTCCAAGTGTAATTTCTGTCAACGTCGACAACCTGAAGGGTAATGCCGTAAGAAATTCGGTGCTTGTTTCTTTTGTGGAGAGTTGGGCCACCTCATTCGAGAATACTCAGAAAACCCTAACAAGCCTGTTTCTACATCGAATGATCTATCCCCTGCTCAATCTTTTCGAGGCAAAGATCCTACGGAAAATCTGGAGGTTCATCTAAAGCATCGTACCGACCTGAATCCAAAGCTTCTATACAGATGTATGATGTAAGAGGCAGGGAACAACCGGATGATCACGACATTTTTCCAGGTAAAAATTCGAGGACGAATTTTTCTTAGGGGGGGAGAATTGTAACACCCCGAAAACCGGTCAAGTCGGAATTGGATTCTGATGATCGGAGTATTGATGTTAAAATATTCAAATATTGAATTTACTGTCTAACTATGGATTATATTGTTAAGTGACCCTAAATGAACTTAACCTTATTTAAGACTTCCTTGAAAATGCTTAAAACGATAATTTTGAGCTAGGCATTTCGATACAGTCAGGCCCGTACCGAAACGACCTAGATAAGGCGTTTTGAAACGTTTACAAGTGTTTCGATACGACTATAACTATATTAACTAGTTTTTGGACTTTTGCTTAGTTGTTTCGATACGGCTATATGCGTTTCGAAACGGGTCCCCTGTTTCGAATATGTTTAAAGGAAAAATTGAAAGGAAATGTTAAGGTGACGACTCACCTATTCCCTTGCCACCCTCCACGTGATTTTGGTTAGAAAAGATGACTAGAAGTCATCCATATGTTTAACTTTGAAAAGAAATAAAAGATAAATAATATATATATATATAACTTTCCCTTGGATGAAGGAAATCATCTTATTGGACCTTGGTGAGGTGGATAACGATTAAGTTGTAATTCCCTTAAAATGAACAAAAAGAAAGCTCTCATATTTGTTTAGCTTCATCGAGACCCATTCCCATCTTTTATCTTTGAGATATTAAGCAACACTTCCATTGTTATCTTCTCCACCAAGCTCAAGCATACACCTCTCTAATTGATTCTCTTAAGTTTAAGTTCCTCTTACTCTAGGAACATGAATTCATAGCTATCGATCGGGTAAGTGAAAGCCCTAAGTTAACCATCGATTCTCTTGGCTATTGAATGCTCTATTTCAAGATTTAAGTTAAGCTTTGTCTAATAGCTAATGACTATTCAAGTATTGATATTGTCATATTGATTCTAATAATCCCTTCTTGCTCTTCCTAGCTCAAGAAGTGGAAAAGACTAATCCATCGTCTCCATCGAAAGCTAGGAATAAGGGAATTGCCATCTGAGAGCCTTAAGAGCTTTGGATTATCAAGGTGAGCGTAGTTGGACTCTCGACCGGATATACATTTTAGTCCAATTCATAGTTATTCGTTTATAATAGTCTACTCAAGGTATCAAGAAGTATTGTAACACCCCCTTCTCGGCCTGGTCGAGAACAAGGTCGGAGCGTGTTACCGATGAACGATACGGTGAGAGATGCGATAACACGCTCCGACCTTGTTCTCGACCAGGCCGAGAAGGGGGTGTTACAATACTTCTTGATACCTTGAGTAGACTATTATAAACGAATAATTATGATATCCCATATTAATTTATTCGAGCATGGCCATGCATTTTCTAATCTCACTCAATCAAGTGGCCTATGATATTACTTCTATTATGTAGGAGGGACAAATCCTATCTTGATCAACCATATTCTGCTACATAGATTGTGACATATCCAATATTAGTCTTTATAGTGTAGTCAATTACGACACACGTTTGACCGTATCAAAATATGTAACCCACGATGTTGGAATAATGATGATCTCAAGTCTGAGGATCATACATGTAGTTATCACCATGAGCAATGTTGTGACTGTCACATAATAATCCAAGAAACATGCTCATAGTGGGTCAGTCCAGTATATCGTTCTTTAACACATACTTATATATTGATTTTGACATCTCTATGTCAATGGCAATACTTTGTCATCAATCAACTACATATTAGTCTTGATATATTATTGTTCTCCATGCCCACAATAATACTTGACTAAGGACATTCAAGAATAACTATATTATTTTAAAGACTTTATTATAATTCAGTTTATTTATTGATGCACAGAATAAGACTGGAATAATAATAATAGCTTTATATTAATAAACAAGATAAAATAAGTATATTTTTTACAACCATCTCATAATTGGTCTTTGGGCATACTCCAACATATCACCCATAGTATTTTACATACAACAGGTTCACCTCGAAGTTTGTGTTAAATTTGAATCAAAGATGGTAAGTCATTTGATATGTAGCTTTACAAAGTGAAAGAGTTTGATTTCATGTCCGACTGTAGCAGCCATGCTTCTCTAAATTCCTTCCTCAAGCTGAAGCTAGAGGGGAAACCCCGGCAGTTTGCAATGAAGAAGAAGGAAGAGGGATTTGGGGCAGAAACAACAAAACGCTAATATTACTACTTACATTTATGTTGGTTTCACCAATAGAACCTTCCAATGCAATCAAAACCAATAGAGCAACCGCAATCATAACAACTGCAATCCATGCATGCAACCTCCAGGCTCCAACCTTATCTATTCCAACATTATCTGCAAAAGGATATGGATTTGGTGATGGTGGTCCACAAACCTTAACAAAACAAGTGGAAGCAACAAAGAAAACCTGAGAAGACAACTGATGAGACTGTTAATTAGTTAATTTTGGGCATAATGTCAAAAGCATACCCTAGCGTTTGATTGAATAGTCAACTAATAGTTAAAATGCTCTCTCTACAAATGAAAACTATTAGTCAACTAATAATAAATGACTTGAAATGACGTGACAACCTACATGGCAGTACACAACGCAATAACAGTGCCATATAGACAAATATGTCAACTTTACAAAATGACACATGAGTCAAAAATAATTTTAAAATATTGTATAAAATTTAAAATATTTTTTCTTCTGATGTGTCATTCTATCAAGTAATTTCAAGTTGTTTATCGTCAGTTAACTAACAGTTTTCATCCGCAGAGGGGACATTTTTACCCAAAATGAAACATTAAGAGTTAATTTGCTTCCAAAAAAAAGAATAAGGGCCAAAATAATTATTTAGTCAAATGTTAAAGGCATTTTTTTTGACATTATGTCTTAATTTTGTAGTTAGTTAGCTTTGTTAGTTAGTTGATTAATTCAGTTAGTTAGACCAAAGTTGTATATAAACACATTGTATATTCTAATAAGGGTAATTGTTCTATACACAAGCGCTTGTGGAAACTTTTTTACACAAGTGCCTTAGTTTTAGGGGTTAGGGACTTCGTTTAGGGTTTAAAATTTAGGGGTATAAGTGTAGTAGTTTTGAATTTAGGGATTGCTGATAGAATTTTGGGTTTAGGGTTAAAATTTAGGGTTTATAGGTTAAAACCTAAATCCCCACCCATATTATCCTAAAACTAAACCCTAACCCTAAACCCTAAATTCTAACCCTAATTCCTAAATTCTAAACATGAACCCTAAATTCTAAACCTTTACACTAAAACTCTTAAACTCTAAACCCTAAACACTGACCCTAAACCCTATAATTAAGGCGCTTGTGGAAATAAAAACTTTCCACCGCCAGTGTATAGGATATTAATCCTTCTAATAATACCATGAGGTATGCTTTATTTTTTTTGCCTCTTCTATTAATTCAACATGGTATTAGAGGCCAACCCATCCTCTTTTGAGTTGTGACTCTATCATTCTCGTCCACTTTCTTTCTCTTTTTTTTCTCTTTGCTCTTTGGTCTTCGTTTTTCCCTCTTTCACTTTCTAGGGATTTTTTTACTTTCATTCATCGTCACTTTCACTCCGATGGAGACCAATTCCAATCACCCACTGTTCATTCATCCGTCCGATACTCTTGGTGCTCTATTAATATCGCGTCAGCTTATTGGTATTGAAAATTATAGTGTTTGGCATCGTTCGATGCGCATCGCGCTTCTTGCCAAAAACAAATTGAGTTTGGTCGATGATTCCTGTCGTCGTGATGGGTATGTTGCCGCATTACAACCCATGTAGGATCGCTGTAATGATCTCGTACTTTCATGGATCCTGAATACTGTGAGCAAAGATTTATCCGCAAAATCGTTTTTGCCTCTAGCGCTGCCTTAGTTTGGGCTAATTTGAAGAAGCAGTTTGATAAGGTTGACGGTTCGCGTATCTACTTTCTTCATTGCAAAATTGCTGGATTGACTCAAGGTGATTCAACTATCTCAGCTTATTTCACCAGTCTGAAGTTACTTTGGGATAAACATGAAGCTCTGGTTCCATTTTCCACATGTAATTATGAGGTATCTCAAGCGAATCAGGCTCATCTTTTGCAACAGAAACTATTCCAGTTTCTCATGGGTCTTAACGAATCATATTTCGCTATTAGGAGTTAGATCCTTCTCATGAAGCATTTGCCATTCGTTAATCAAGCCTACTCGATGATTGCTTAGGAGGAATCCCAGTGTCTCCATCTCTCTGGTATTTCTTCTAGTATGGACCCTACAGTTCTTTATTCGAATTCTTCCTCTCATTATCGTTTTCCTGGGATTTGTGAACATTGCAAGCTTAAGGGTTACAAGAAAGAAAATTATTATCGTTTAATCGATTTTCCCAATGACTTCAAGTTCACCAAGAAACGTGTTGTTTAGGCTGCGTTAACTGCAAAGGACACTCCCACTTCGGCTCCTGTGACGGTTCCATCTCATGTTGCTCTTACGGCTCCACCATTGTCTCAAGAACAATACGATCAGATCATTGTTATGCTTCATTTGATGCCTCAAAGTCCATCTGTCAATATGGCAGGTATAAATCTCCATTCTAATTATGGTATTGTTAACAATTCGATGTCAATAAAGTTTGAGTAAAAAATGAAAATTCGAATAAGTCGAATATTTCAAAAATTTTAATAATTAGTTGTTCAATTTTTAAATTTGAGTCAAGTCTTCAACTCTTTTCGATATATTATGTACATCACATGTGAATATATATATATATATATATAAAGCTATTTAAATTAGAGTCAACATGTATTATAACATATGAATAATTATAATTAAATTTCTACAAAAACTTGAAATCTCAACTCGAATTTCATAAAATCATATCGAAAACATTCAAACAGAATTCGAATCATAAAATAAGACTCGTAAAGTCGATTAACACAAAAAATTTTACTCGAATCAATCGAACACTTAGCTCTGTCCATAATAATTAGTTAAGAAAGAACCATTCTTCCCCAAGTAATATGTATTATTTTTGTTTTAAAATAAGCGCATGATATTTGTTGGAAACTCGACGGACCCAACACACCCACTATGGAGGACTTAAGACTGACCACTAGTACCACACTAACTCCTTGAGTCGGTTAGCCTTTCTATATTCTTATTTCTTAGTGCACAATAACTCAGGCGACAGTGCCGACCATATACCAATTAGGTGGTAGAACCGACCATATACTATTCAGGCGGCAGATCCGACCATATAACTTAGGCGGCATAGCCGACCATTATAATAACCAATTAAGTGCACTAAGAAAAACATGAATTAAGGCTTAACCGGAAAACTTCTAATTACAAAGGGAAATAACACTTTTATTAATATACAAAATATTACAAACATACCTCACTACAATATTTCTCTCGACCCTTACCCAAATATCTTTCTCACTTGCACACCTCACGTCACTCTCCACTTCAATTTGCATACACCTCACTTGCACTCTATCTCACGTTTTTCACACACTCTCACTCCTCACTTGCACACACTCTCACCAGCACACACACTCCACTTATTTCTATCTTTCAACTTGCAAATGACAAAGCCTATATATAGGCAAGCTATGTCGGTTTACATGGCTTGATATTTTACATAATTATAATAATATAATACTATATAATGGGGGATATTTCTAGAACATAGGTGTGCCTAATATTATAATAATACTATATGAGAGTCCTTTGGAATTCTCTAGAAAGATGGAGAAGGATAGAGAAGTCGGTGACTTCTTAACACTCCCCCTCAACGACTTCTCTCTATAAATGATTTGCAGATCATATCGAGTGCTTTTCTGAATATCTTGAACTTTGGTTTACTTACATTCTTTGTGAATGTGTCTGCGACTTTTTCATCTATCTTTGTCGATATCATCTTGATCTTTCCTTCAACGATCTCCTTGGCGAACATTTGTAAGTCATCATAGAAAGACTCCTTGTCGGGATAGTCAAAGATCGACATTAGCAGTTTGGAGAATTCTTTTGCCCAGTCCCATTTCTCTACATTCTTGGGATAGAATTGACGTTGTAGCTCCTTTTTGAATTCCTCTTGGATAACAATGGTGCAAATTCCCTTATTCATTTTGCCATGCTTACACCACAACCATAGAAACACAATATCCTTCAAATAAAGTAATGCATGGTCGATCTTCCTAGCATCCTCCATAATGTTTGTAGCTTGGATGCATTGTTCCAAGCTCCAGGGAAAGTCATCTACATCCTTCGTGTTCTCATCCCCTTCATAAGACTTGTGTTTAGAAACTTCTACTCTCGAATAAGTTGGAATTGGGATGGATGAGGTAGCTCTCCCTTCTTGAGCTAGCACCTTTCTAAGAAACATCATCTCTTCCCTCATATTTTCCAATTCCCCACGTACCATCTTAATTTCTTCCTTTAGGACTTTGTTCTCTTTTTTGAGAATACGAATTTCACTAGAAGAAGTCTCACATCGTTGTGAACACTTGCATGTAGCCTCATTTAAGACTCCCGACATTTCTTCTCAAAGCTCGTCGACTTCCATTTGGCTTGGACGAAGCTCCTCAGATGTAGGTTGATATACAACCGTCTTCCATATACTTTTATCTTTTGAGGGCAAGCTTTCTCTTTCTTCACTTGGATATGATGTTTTATCTTTACCTTCTTTATTATCTTCTGAATTCCCTTCCAAGTCATGAGATTCTAGAAGCTCGATCTTCTGAGGCGACCTCCAAGAAGAAGCTTCATCAAACACCAAATTCCTTGAAGTGTAGCACTTGCAATTGGTTGGATCACAACATCTCTCATCATTGGAGCACCTAGAGTCGACGATCCAATCCTCCTCGTAATCAATATTTGACTCCATAATTGTTACAAGAGCTGGTTTGTCCATGTCTTCTTCCAACTCTTCATCCTTGTATTTTGTATTTGTAGTTGCAACGAGAGTTGATGCCTCCATGTCTTCTTCGAACTCTTCTTCATTCTCGTAGTTCATCTTTGAGACTGTGGTTGCTACAAGAGATGATTCACCTATGTCTTCTATCAAATCTTCTTCAACAAAAAGTCCATCGTCTACTTCCCATTCTTCCTCACTGATGGAAGCTTCCAATATGACCTCATTCTCCTCCTCTGTTGTGGTGGTCATGTTTCCTTGGAAAGTTTGTCTCTTGGGGAATCTGCAATCTTGAGCAAAGTGGCCCTTCCTTCCACAATTGAAGCATTCACGACTCTCCCTCATGGGTAATCTACAATCTCGAGCAAAGTGACCCTTTCTTCCATAGTTGAAGCAATCACCACTTTGTCTTCTATCGTTCTCCACGTACTGTTGGTGATAGTCTTCTTTCCCATGTCGAGCTCCCTCTGAAATGTTACTTCTATCTCTCGAGTGAAACTTGTCTTCTTGCGTCCTTATTTCCTTAGCTACGCCTTGTCTTTGTGGCTTCCCTTTCTTCTTGTTGGTGAAGAGTGCCTCCTCTTCGTCTTTTATGATTACGTCGTTCATTTGTTTGGCTAATTCCTCCTGATTAGCCAACATGTTCTCCAACTCGACTAAGGATGGTTGAGTAGGCCATCCCCTTACTGCGGCGATAAACCCATTGTACTCAGGTCTTAGGCCATGGATGATGATTCTTTTCATCCTTGCCTCGCTAACCTTCTCCTCTGGTGCAAGTTGAGATATCTCTCGGCAGATAGATTTCACCTTGGTGAAATACTGAGCAATAGGTAAGCTTCCTTGTGAGATGCCCGTGAGCTCATTTTCCAAGAGTTGGAGGCGTGCTTCATTCTTCTTTGAAAATAATTTTGCCAAAGTTTCCCAGGCTGCCTTTGGTGTCTTCTCATCACGAATATGCTCCAATAGGTCCTCCTCGATTGTGGTCTTCAGTATATATAACGCCTTCCCAGCCTTGATCTTCCATTTTCTCAAGGCTTCGACATTCTCCCTCGGTGGAGGAGTTGTGTCGGTGCCTGCGACTATTTCCCACAAGTCCTGACCTTGTAGGTAGGATTCTATGCATGTCTCCCAATAACCGTAGTTGTGGTTATTGAGCTTCCTAATCCCGTTGCTTGTGCTTTCAAAGTCTGCCATGCTGTCTGACGCCCGACGTCCACTAAGCTTGGTTACAAACAAAAAACTTTACAGTCCCCGACTGTATTCTGGCAGAGTCTCCCCTTAGCACCTTGATGCAACGTCGGCTAATGTAAGCGTCCAACGCTTACCGAAACTTTACAGTCCCTGACTGTATTTAGACAGAATCTTCCCTCAACGAACTGATGCACCGACCAATGTAAGCGTCCAACGCTTACCGAAGCTTTCTCCACTAGTAACGGTCCCGGACCAACCTGGCTCTGATACCAATTGTTGGAAACCCGACGGACCCAACACACCCACTATGGAGGATTTAAGACTGACCACTAGTACCACACCAACTCCTTGAGTCGGTTAGCCTTTCTATATTCTTATTTCTTAGTGCACAATAACTCAGGCAGCAGTGCCGACCATATACCAATTAGGCGGTAGAACCGACCATATACTATTCAGGCGGTAGAGCCGACCATATAACTTAGGCGGCATAGCCGACCATTATAATAACCAATTAAGTGCACTAAGAAAAACATGAATTAAGGCTTAACCGGAAAACTTCTAATTACAAAGGAAAATAACACTTTTATTAATATACAAAAATATTACAAACATACCTCACTACAGTATTTCTCTCGACCCTTACCCAAATATCTTTCTCACTTGCACACCTCACGTCACTCTCCACTTCAATTTGCACACACCTCACTTGCACTCTATCTCACGTTTTTCACACACTCTCACTCCTCACTTGCACACACACTCTCACCAGCACACACACTCCACTTATTTCTATCTTTCAACTTGCAAATGACAAACCCTATATATAGGCAAGCTATGTCGGTTTACATGGCTTGATATTTTACATAATTATAATAATATAATACTATATAATGGGGGATAATTCTAGAACATAGGTGTGCCTAATATTATAATAATACTATATGGGAGTCCTTTGGAATTCTCTAGAAAGATGGAGAAGGATAGAGAAGTCGGTGACTTCTTAACATGATATTATTAGTCCTTAATCTTTCAAAGCCATGGAAGACCCCACAAGTAGGTTTTTTGGTTATATCTTTAATCTTGTTTCCAATCTGAAAATCAAAATTCATTTTTCTTTCACTGTTATCGTTCGATTCTCATATCTATATAAGTATTTTTTTCACTTCCCTTTAATGATTTTTTCATTTTTTACTACAATGTTTAGTTCTCATACCCATAGAAATCAAATAGTTTGCTTCTCACACCTATAGGAATCGAAGAGTTGTCGAGGTTGAGGTTTGCAACTATTTTACTTATATTTTAGGGCTAACATTTTACAGTTTTTTAGTTTTGCTTTATGTTTTTATTAGAAGAAAATCTTTGAGATTATTAGTCTTGCAAATATAACTTGATTGTTGCAATTAAACTTAATATTTTCTTAATTACGGATGATGGTTTTCTTTTAATCTGTATTTTTATATTTGAATTTGAAATTTGAAGCCTTCATTTTTAACTGTCAAATATATTTCTCCATCATTTTCACCATCAATGGTGTTTCATGGAATGAGTTACTAATGATGTTAATTATATGTTTGCTATCTTTGAGCAATCATAGAAATTGCCTTGGCCTAATTTACACATCCTTTTAAAATAAATATATTTTTTTATAGTTTTTGCTTTGTACACAAACTAAATTTCTAGGCTAGCTATTTGTGAAGAAATTTTTATTCTCAACCTTTAAAAGTACTTTATAGCTTATGCTAGTGAGTTTTATGTAATCTGTCTTACACCTTGTTGAATAATCAAAGCTTCTTGAGCTTTCCCAATTAATAAGTGAATTATAGGTAAAGTTAAAACCTACAAATGATGTGAAACTTTTAGAGCGAGAAAAGATTGTGTTAGGCTTGATAGACTCGATTTCCTTCAACCGATTTAGTTAGCCAAGTGGTGGAGAAGTTTGATTTTTGGGTGATTTTGTGGGAGGTGAAAAATAGACAATGGACACAATGATTTATAGTGGTTCGGCCTTCTAACAAGCACCTATATCCACTACCTTCTACTTTGTTTCCGAGCATTTTAGCTTTTCAAGTATTTTCTTTCATTTCTACCGTTCCTTACAATGACGACGAGGTCGACCAGAAGAAGTGCTGCCTCCACTTCTGCCGCAGCAATCTCCACTCCTAGCCACAACATAATTCATAGAAGGTTCGCCTCGGCAGATTCAGAGAAAAGATACTATGAATCTTTTCAGAAACGGGAGATGTGGGAGGAAAGAGGCTTTACCTACACAAAGAAGACATGAGATCTAGGGCTTGAAGGGTTCATTGCCAAACGGATCATTGCATTAAAGTGGCAGATGTTCGCAGCACAACCCGAAGAGATGAACGTTACACTTGTCCGCGAATTTTATGTTGCCGTCACATCCAATGATGCCACGACAGTCACTATTAGGGGTAAAGAAATCTCTCTTGAGCCAACCTACATTAATACTTTATATGGCATATATATGGGCAGGAAAGAGGATGCACACAGCAGGTTCATCAGCAATCTGTCGCCGGCAGATTATGACGGTATCATGGCAGACCTGACTGAAGAGGGCACCAACTGGAATGAAGATCCAAAACATAGATGGACGGTGCGAAGAACCCAACTCACACCTACTGCCAAACTGTGGAACCACTTTTTGAAACAGCGTCTTATGCCAACGTCTCAAAACACAACAGTGGATCGACAGAGGCTTGCCCTCGTACACTCCATCATTAATGAACGACAGTTCAACGTAGGTAAATACATTTTTGATGGCATCCATGAGTGTGCATTAAGAGGAATGGGTCCCTTTCTTCCCCTACCTAATCACATCCCTCTACCGAGCCAACAATGTGCCCGAAATTGATGAAGACGTGAAGATCCAAGGTAAGGGGTGGACGCAATAGAACATCTACAGTTTGATGGAACTGAAGGCAGCCACCCCAATGGCGAATGTTGATCCCTCTTCCGCGATAGAGCCGATGATAGAACCAGATTCCACAGAACCTGTCGCGACAGAGCCCGAGCAGACAGAACCTGCACAACCAGAAGCCACCTTCTCCAACCAAATAATTCAAGTGCTGAAAAAGATGGAGGCACGACAGCTGGGATTCATGGAATACATGAGGGACTTCACCACTGCCACGATAAACTTTATTAAAGTTGAGCTTAATTATCCAAATGTGCAATTTTCCTCTTTTCCAGAAACCATTATTTCTGCCCCTACACCTGCTGCTATCCCTAAGATTCCCACACCGACAGCTGCCTCTGCTTCATCCTCTGCCACGACAGGAGACGGCGATAGACGGTCTGCCACTCCTCGAGGAACCAAACGTAAGGAACCACTACCAGGAATAGACCCAAAATATTTCGAAGGTTTCTCCTCCTCCTCAGTATGGCAGGATGACTCCGATTCTGAGCCTTCTATCATCCGAGAGATAGCCAAGGACTTCCCTCAGATGAAGAAGAAAAAGCTTGATATTGATGTTGAGGGACCCTGTCGCGACAGAACAGACGACAGCCGTAGCAGTGACAGTGAGTTTGAGGTCCTGAACAAGGCACCTAAAATTTCACCCACTAGAGTCCAGCCACCTCGAGAGGCAAAGAAGAAGGTAGCCTCACCCTTTTTGACCCAAAAGCTAGCCTCTGCCATAAAAGCAACTTCCCGACGATAGCTCTGCATCGACAACAGTAGCGATGACAGCTCCTCAACTTAAGTTCTTTTGCTTCTCTATCGCTTGTGTTTCATTTTCTGTTTTGTGATGTTTTTATTTTCTGTTTTGTGTCATGCATTGAGGACAATGCAACCCTCGAGTTTGGGGGTAGGCATTCCTCTCAATTATCATTAATGAACTTATTTTATTTTGTGTCATTTTTGGTGTTCAAATATATATATATATATATATATATATATATATATATATAAAAAATTTGGCTTAAGTCTTTGAACTGCTTTTACCTGCCACAGAATTCTCTGCCGTGACAGTATCTTTAAAGTGTTTTAGGAAGTATTTAGAGCCTTGCTATAGTTCAGAACTCCTAAAAACACCTTTGTGACTTATATGCTGTTAAGACTCTGTTAGCAAACTTAGAATAGAAAACTTAGCTACTTGAGTTAGAAAGAAAACTTAGAATTAGTTTACTCCTATAGGTGCCTAACACTGGCTCTAGGACATTAAACTAGAAGTACTCCTAGAGGTGCCTAACACTGGCTCTAGGACATTAAACTAGAGGTTCCCAAAAACCGGCTCTAGTAAAAAATAGAAAAACTTTAGAAATCAAGCTAGAGGTGCCCGAAATTGGCTCTAGTTAAGAATTATTTTTGAAGTAAAACTCGAGTAAGTTAAGTAACTATTCTGGTTGCTAAAGAGTCCAGGCACATATTTGTTCACAAAACTTGCACACACTTACACGAGAATTATAATATTGCTCCGGATAAGCCTTTAAACATTCGAAAAGATACTGATCTAGATGGTGAAGGTGTTGTAGGTAACAATTGTTCACTGAGTTAAGTCAAAACAAAAGAAGTTTCATTCTTAGTTAGGTTGCATTTGCTTGAGGACAAGCAATAACTTGAGTTTGGGGGTATGTTGAGTGCATAAAAGTTCTATATTTTAACACTCATTTACCCATATTATTGATGCACTCAAGCATGTTTAGTTGCATTTTAGGATATATTTTACATAAACATCACAAATAGAAAATACTACACAGATACTGCTGATTTTGGTCTACTCTTGCCGATAAATATCGTGGCAGTATCCAGGGCAGTAGAGGAATAGAAGATAACAACAGAGCTGGAGTGAAGGATTGTAGGAGACGGCCTACTTCAACACTGTCGTGACATCTGTCGTGGCAGAAGAGGCGACAGTGAAGACTATGGTGATGGAAAATGCGAAGTGGAGTTCGATTGATAGAGCATTTAAAGCCTTATTTTTAGGACCATTTGCATAAATGTCGGAGCCCAGAAGCGCCTTGCCCAAAGTTTGAAGAAAAAGTCAAAGCAAGAAGATATGACGAATTAAAAGACATCTACTCAGAGATTTAGTCTTTAATAGAGTTGTACTTTAATTCAAACTAGTATTCTTGGACATTAAGAAAACTCAAATCCAAGGCATATATATATGAATGTAATTCGACAAGGCAAAGGATATCTAGCTCCTAGCCGCCTTCCCCCAAAACCCTAGTCGTTTTTCTCTCTCCATAATGTTCTAAACTTCCCCTAGGGCTACAGGTTGATCTTGTAAGGTAGTTGTAAGGATTGTACTATTTCTTAGGGTTTTTTCTGTTCAATTAATAAAAGCTTCAATTTTATTTACTCTGGTTTCAATATCTCATAAGAGTTTTGGGAGAGCATTGTGAGGTTATTCATTTACTTAATATCAGGAGAGTTAAGTATACGAGAGGAGTAAATACAAGTTTTCCAGTTTATGGTTAAACCATCTTGGCCTAGGGATAGGTTCAAGGTTAAGTGTCTAAAGAAGAATTCACAAACATCGGTGTTCATCCTTCGATTCATGTTGAGAGGTATCATCCAAGATGTGTTCATCGATAGAACTTGGGCCTAGGAATAGGACGAGTCACAACAGGGATTCTTGCCAAACTTGAAGTACAGAGTTGTTGGACGCTGCTGCGACAACAATAGACCGCTGCCGCGACAGGCGCAACGACAGAAGCAACAGAAGTTCCTCTGAATAGTGCAATACCTGCACTACTGAGCAAATCAATACCAGTCTATTCTCTCAATCTGATTTCCTCATTTACTTTAGTTGATCTTCAAGTTTTCCAAAATCACTTTATTAAAATTATTTCTTTTCTTGTGCAGAGATTTAAGGATAAAAGTATTTTCAGTCCCTGTGGAGACGATATTCGATACTTCATATCACTTTATTACTTGCGACGTGTATACTTGCACCTAATTGTGATAGACTCTTTTACACACAACAAGAGGCCTCCATTTTGAGCTATAAATAACTAGTATACAAAATAATAATTTGGTTATAATATTAAATAGAGGCCCAATTTTTCTTGATATTTATTATTAGGGACATACTCTTCAAATTCATTTTTTCCAATACTTGTTATTTGGGGTCCAATTTTTTCAATACTTGTTACTAGAGGCTCAATTTTCTCAATATTTTGTTATTATGAGATACTCTTAAAATTCATTTTTTCAATATTTGTTACTAAGGGACCGATTTTTTCAATACATGTTATTTGATGCCCAATTTTTCTTGATATTTTTCTTAGGGACCTACTCTTAAAATTCAATTCTTTCAGTACTTGTTATTTAGGGTTTAATTTTTCAATTCTTGTTATTATAGATTCATTTTCCCCAACATTTTTTATTAGAGGCATACTCTTAAAATTAAAATTTTTTAGGGCCTACTTTTAAAATTCATTTTTAAAATATTTTTATTAGGTGCCTACTATTAAAATTTAATTTTTTTCAAAACTTATTTTTAGGGGCCTAATTTTCCAGTTCGCCCAGGGTCTCTAAAATCTCAGGACCGGCTCTGGGTTTGTTGATCACTGCAGATGTGCTATTGATATGCTCATTATGTTGTTTGTATCCTGGGAGATAGACGTCTGGCGTTTCTCAAGCTCCATAGGAGCATGCGAATCTGTCTTAAGGAAATTGCATTCGTGCAGGCCTCAACATGTTTCCTTTGATTTTTTCGTTTCAAATCGATTTGATTTACATATTATTGTATTGTTCGTTTAAATAATAATATTTTATTTTATTATTTATTCTTAGATTAACTCTATTTTTCTAACAATATTAAGACTTTTTTTCTTTCAATCCAAGGCGAACATTATAGCTATGAAGTAGTACGACATGTGCAAAATTTTTTTTTGATAAAGGTACCATCTGATATTTATTTAATAATAAAAAACAACTAGGCTGAGTCGGTCCAAAAGGGAACAAAACAAAAGTTAAGGAAGCCCAAACAAAACATAAATGAGGGAAGCAGAAAAGCCAAAAAAGAAAAAACGTAAAAAGGGGAAAAAATCAGATGATCCAGAGATGAAAACATCGGTTGAAATCTTCCGATAAGGCAGTGAGAGAGCTGTGATCACCGACGATGGAGGTTGATCTGTTCAATACTCGAAACCTCAAAGTAAATAACGGCGGGAAGCTCAGTGGTTGTTCGACAGGAGCCCTCGTTCACGATCTACGATGACAGATGCTTCCGGTGGAGCTTCGTCTACCCAGAACCGATCTTCACTTCCGCTTCGTCCCAGGGAGGCCATTGCATGCGCCGCCCCATTTTCTTCCCTTCCGATGAACTTAAAAAGGCAAGTTCTGAAAACCCTAGCAATTGATTTTGCTTCCAAAATGTATGGCCTCAAAACTGACCTATCGTCTTCTGGTGAGAGGAGCTTGTGGATTATTGTTCTGCAGTCTCCTTCTACTACTATATGTGGTAGTCCCAAGTCGATTGCAAAGGAAAGCCCCTGGGTCACTGCTATGGCTTCCGCTTCAAAAGTTGAGTTCACGTTCTGATTTGCCCGGTAAGCCGCCCCCAAAATTTGCCCTTGACAGTCTCTGATTATGAAACCTGACCAAGAAGAATTTAAATGTAGGGAGAAACACGCATCAAAATTCAATTTGACCATCGGAGCCTCCGGAGCACACCAAGCAGTAACCGAGAGAGTACGAGGGTGAGCTAGCTTCACAAAGAGGATCCCCAACTCGGTAAGATAACTTTTAACAAAATGTGCAACATCTGTAACAGATTGGTTAATCCCTTCATGATAGTACTTGTTTCGCGAAAAACACAAAGCTCAGATAGAGACTGCTATTTCTGAATGTCTAATTTTACTGTTATTATCAAACATCCAAGCCAACCATTCACAAAAGTCAAGCTGGTCAACATGTGGAGGCCAGTGTATATCTAGAGTATTCCATACATTCTTAGCAAAATACACTTTCTGCTTACGTGACAAACAGTTTCTGGTGCACTTGAACATCTAGGGCATAGATTATGACTAGATATGCGTTTAACATAAAGATTGTTCATCACTGGAATGTAATTCAGAGCAAATTTCCACAAATTAATTTTAACTTTTGATGGGCAAGTTAAACACCAAATTGATTTGTAGAACTGACATGAGTAGCAGTTAGGGAATAAATCTTTGATTAAAATTCTGTAGGCATTGCGTACCGAAAAGCATCCCGAATGCTCACCTCCCCACGCTAGTAAATCATATTGAGGACTTCTTGGTAGATTAATTGATAAAATGGCTTGTGCTTCATTCATACTGAAACTTTCTAGAATAAGATCTTCTTTCCACTTCCTTGTCACAGGACAGATTAGGTCAGAGACCCAGTTTAGGTTCTGAATTCTTGGGGAAGTAATAAAACGTGTAGGATATAGAGGAATCAAAGGGTCATCCCAAATAGATATTGCCCTCCCAGAACCTATTCTCCAAACAATTCCTAGCTCCAGAGTCTTTTTAGAAGACCAGATGCTTTTCCATATATATGAAGGACGAGAACCCAGAGATGCTTGAAGAAAATTTGTTTGAGGGAAATACCTGGCCTTAAGGATTTTAGAAACCAGGGATGTGGGGTTCGTCAGGATACGCCATCCTTGTTTACTAGCAAAGCTATATTGAAGCAACCTAAATCTCTGAAACCCAATCCTCCATTCTCCTTAGGTAAACAAATATTCTGCCAAGAACACCAGTGCATGCCCCTTTTACTAGCTGATTTCTGCCACCAATACCTCGCAAACATGGATTCCAACTCGTTACATAATGAACGAGGAAACAGAAAGCACCCCATAGCATAGAGGGGTAGGGCTTGCAAGACCGACTTGATATAGATTTCTTTTCCCCTGTAGATAGGGATCTCGTTGACCAAGAGTTAAGACTCTTGGTTATTCTGTCTTTTACGAAAGCCAAAGATTCATTTTTTTCTCCTTCCCACCATAGAAGGAAGTCCTAAGTAGGTGTCCGGACAGGATTGGCTAGTTACATTGAAAATACGGCACACATTTTGCCTACTATTTACATTGACATTCATACTGAAGAAGACACTGGACTTATCAAAATTGATAACTTGACCAGAGCACCGAGAGTAGGTATTGAGGATGTCTTTAAGATTAGCAGCCCCTGCTACCGTTGCCTCTCCAAAAATATAACTGTCGTCGGCAAAAAGAAGATGAGAGACCAAAGGTGCCCTTCGTGTGATACGAAGACCTCGAACCTTTTCTTCATGAGTACCTCTCCTTAAAAGAGCCGATAGTCCATCACCACAGATGACAAACAGAAAAGGACTTTATGGGTCTCCTTGCCGGATACCACGGGTGGGTATAAAAGATTCCCCAACCTGACCATTGATCGTAATAGCATAGGAAACAGTTTTTACACGATCCATCATTCTTCTAGTCCAATCCGTATCAAAACCCATTCTATTCAGAACTGATTCCAACAGTACGACTATGTGGCTTGATATTGATGGATAATATTTTTCCTACCGTTTTGCTAGTGAATGGCTTTAATGGCTTTCTAAGCATTTATTGCTTATTTTAATTGGTATGTTTTATTTCCATGTAGGGAAATTTCACTAGCCGATTACGAGATTCTCTTTATTTTTTCATACGGGATTCAATGACTTTAACAGTGGACAACTACCACGTCTCTATTTTGAATCAAGGAAATCACCGAGGCTTACGGACGAATATAAATTCAAAGCACTTGGCCTTGTGGGTGCGCTCTTGGAATGGAAATATGGTAATTTTATAACCATATATTGCATACAGCATTCAATATGAAAATATGGTAATATTATAACCATATATGCCAACATTTAAATACATGCTTGCATGTATTGTTAAGATAAAATCTTAAATCATCGTATTATTTTGGTATTATTATCTTATAATGTTGACATTTAAATATGACATGTATATGGATTATCTTGTGTCATAATTTTGACCTTAATTGTGATCCTTTGTATTTTTGGAAATTCTGTGGATTTTATTTCGTACTAATAATTTCATTTGAGAAATTTTGTAGTGACGAACATGATACTCAGGCGAAATCCTGATTTGTTCTGGAAACAAAGATCTCGTAAATAATTCGTTTCGGGAATTAATTTCTTTTGATTTCTGTTGGTTAAACAAAATTAAGTTTGTTTGATACCTCTATTGTTTAACAAAAGATATAATGGAAAAAAAATACTAAATTTAATTCTTTATTAGAATCATGTGTTGATTCTAATTTTGGAAAAGAAGATAAATCGTTGAATTTATTTTCAAGAGAAACTTGTATGATTCTAACGTTGCGGGGAAAAGAACTTCCTTAAGCATAAGAAATGAGACCCATAAATGGTGATTGAAAGACAATTTGAAAGTGCGTGTCTAGAATTTGGTTCTTTGAGAGACCTGATATTTAAGCGTGCCTAGTGCACCGCCTCTCTTTCATAAGTTACCTACCTAGTGCACTGTTTATTATTGTTCTTTCTATTAAGGTCATGTGAACTTTTATTTTGGGGGTTTAGTTTGCTGAATCTACGTCGTCTAACAAAAGTTAGAAATTATGTTTATGTTTCTAATTTTTAACAGATTCATAATGCTTTGGTTTTGGATTGCGTCTATGTGACACAAGTAATAAATCAATGAAATTCATTGGAAAGAATTTCAAATGTGGCAACAAAAGATGATGCATATATGACCATGATAAACCTGGTCAAATATGTGAAGGATGATCCTTCTATGATTAGAGAGGATAAGGTAAATATTGTTACCACCTTCAAATGTTACTAAGGTAAATGTTTCTAAGACATATATTATCATGGCAAACGTAGTGGAAGTAAAAAATGACTTCAGACCGCAAATTAGGCGGTGTGTTCAAGAAGTAAAATTTCATGGGAAATGCTTCAATTGCCCATAAGATGGGGAACAAGTCTTCGGACTATAGACTTCCAAACAAAGGCAATGTTATTGGCGTAACAATTGATATGGCAACACATTGGTTGAAGGAATACATTTATTACCTTCATTGATGATAGCACGAAAATAATGTTATGTGCATTTTCTTAAAAGCAAATATGAAGCTATAGAGAAATTTTCTCTCTATGAGCGTGATGTTGAAACCCAAACTTAATTAAAGGATTAAGATGGGGAGAAGCTCTATATGAGTAACGTTGATACTATAATGTGCCTAACATGTGAGGAGAAGACGTTCTATAAGCTAATTACTTTTTAAATAAAGTTTTCCATAATTAAAGAGATAAGACACCATATAAGTTATGGAAGGTAATTAAACCTGCTTACAACTACTTGAAAATGTGGAGGTGTCTTGCAAAGGTAATGACCTCATTACTGAAGCAAATGGAAATAGAAACGGTAGATTGCATTGGCTATATGAAACATAGCAATGTATATCAGTTTCTTGTGTGCGAATCAAAGAACCTTGAGATTCACAAGAATATGATAATAGAATCAAAGAATGTCTCTTTCTTCAAAAAAATATATTTTCTTGTATAACTAAGGAAGTTAATCCAAGTTTAAAGAAATGAATTTTAGATATTATCAGTGAAGATAGTCCAGATGTTCAACAAAAGGTTGAAACTACGATACTGTCATGGTGAAAAATAAGTGTGACAAATGTGTGTATGTCAAACCTACCGCCATTAGGATATATGATCCTATGTTGATGATATACTCATTGTTATATGTAACAATAAAATGGTAAAACGTATCAAAGACATTTTAATTCAAGATTTGACATGAAAGATATGAGACTAGACGATATGATTTTGGGCATCCAAATGAAACGGTCACTTGAAGGTCACATATTGACTTAGCCGCACTATGTGGACAAATTCTTGAGAAATTTGGCAAGGATGATTCTAGTATAGCTAGAACTCCAATAGGCACGATCCAAGATCTGTCCAAGAATAAAGGTCAAAATGTTAACAATGTAGAATATACAAAGGTCATAGGCAATCTAATGTACATCATGAGCTGCACTAGACTAGATATTGCTTTTACTGTGAGCAGTTTAAGTAAATTCATAAGCAACCTAGGTGAAAATCACTAGAAAGCGATTGTGAGGGAACCAAGATATCTTTAATATACTCGAAATTATGGATTGCATTATTCCAGAGATTCTGCTGTACTAAAAGGATACTCTAATGCTAGTTGAATATCTTATATTCAAGATATCAATGGCACAAGTGGATGGAAATCTCCAAGACAAATGGTTATAACCAAATCCATAATAGAATCTGAGCTTGTAGCTCTAGACAAGTCTAGAGAAGAAGTCGAATGGCTTCAAAAATTTCTTGGAGGATATTCCTGAACGTCCAAAGCCAGTGCCCATAATATGCATACATTGTGATGACCAAGCGAAAATTGGTAGAACATAGAGCTTTGTGTATAATGGTAAGTCGATACATATGTGCCGTCAACATAATATCGTTAAACAACTGATCTCAAATGAAGTTATCTCAATTGATTTTTTGAAATCAAAGAATAACGTTGCGGATCCACTAACCAAAGGGTTAAATCGAGATCAAGTTGAGAAAATATCGAAAGGAATGAGACTAAAGCCCATAAAATATTTAAGGCGTTATGTGAAAGGAAGCCCTACCTAGTTGACTGGAGATCTCAAGATCTAGGTTCAAAGGGGCAACCTAATTGTATAGACTTGTGCGGTCATTGTAGGGGTTTTTATCCCCAAGTCCATTCCTATGATGTAAATAGTGATCAAAGTGGTTTAGGCTAAGCAATGCTTTTAATGACCATTGTGTGCTTTGGTGAGTCGAGAAACATAAGTCACCTATGTGAGAGTGAAGTGGTGCCGCTTCAAGGAGACAATTGGGGCATAGTTCTCTCAAACTTTTGTAGAACCAGGGAGATGTTCACGGTCATATGAACATAACCATGAGAACTAAAAACCTCGTCAATGAGGTAGTTGTGTGAGGTATATCATTGTTTACACAAACGACAGACAGTTCAAGGATATCACGTCTAATGATAAGCCAGTAAAGTAAATGTAACACCTCGATTTTGGGTGTAGGAGTCTTTAAGGTCGACTCGAGGTTTGTAGGTGCTAGATTAGAGATCCGGGTTAGTTTGAGAGTGGTTCATGGAAAACAAGGTTCGAGATATGCTAAAATTATGGGAAAATTTCCTAATATATATATATATATATATATATGAAGGTTTGGTGGATTCAAGTTTGGAAAATGGCTTTTGGAAGTCGTACATTTCGATTTAGTGACTAAATTGTAAAAGTTGTAAAATATGTTTTTAAAGACTGTTTTGAAATAGGGCTAAAACTTAGAATCTTTAAGGAGCTATTACACCAATGTGTTATCAACCTTTCCCTCTATTTTATTTTTTAAAGGATTTAATTAATTGATTTAATAAGATAGTTTTATTAAAAGAGATTTTAAAAGGCTAAACATTTTCTTACGTTACTACTTTTCTCCTAAACTTTTCTCTCAACTTTCTCATCAGCCAAACTATCTTTCCATCACTAAAATCTCCAGAGATTTATCTATTTTCATCCACCTTTGATTTCTAAATGAATCTCTTGGATTTCTACATCAACTAGCTAAGGATTTCTTCTAAATCATTGCAAATCAAGGGGAAAGCTTGAGTTAGAGGTGATCTTTTTTCTCTCCTCAAATAAAGGCTATTTATTGAAATTTCAAAGTCTTCGGCTCTCTAATTTTGTTTAATAACAAGGTTTTATAATTTAATTGATGAAAATTGCTAAATTAAGCTTTGGAAGATGATTTTTCAAGATTTTCGTTATGGTACTGTTTTGATTGGTTTGAGGCTGGTTTTAATCATGATTTGGGTGTGAAATGATGTGGAAATAAAGGTTTTATAATAGTAATCCCGAAATGAGTTGGATCTCTAATTGTTAGATTTTGGGTTTTTGTTGTGTTTGTGTGGAATCTGAGTTGCTGGAGGTATAAGGATAAAATTAGGTCAATTTTGGATGTAAATTGGTGTTAATAAATGGTTGGAAGTGTTAGGTTTTGGCTTGGTTGAGTTTATAGAGTTATCGGTGATGTTTTCGGTTGTTTTGGATGGACATTTTGGTGGTTTTAATCAAGGCCACGAGATAGTTTTGCTTGCTGGAGATTTTAATGCATGATGACGCATTAATCCTCTGTTCTTGTGTGGTATAAACAGGGGAGAACTTATCGGAAGCAATCGGTGAAGGTTCGTGAGTTTCGGTTGCTTGGATTTGCATCAGAAAGTTGGGTTTGCGTGTGTCAGTGAGTGGGAACGTGAATTTCAGTTTTGAAAGCTTTAAAAGGTGATTTGGGAACTTAGTGGTAAGCTTGAAATGCTTAACTAAGTTCGGAAGTAAGTGAAAGGAATTTCCTCTCTCGGTTGTGCTATTATGTGATGATTTATGCACTATTTTGAATTAATAGTTTTACCTAATATTAAAGCATGTTTATATGAGTATGGTTACTGTTTTTAATGATGAAACGTTGAAGGATGCACAAGGTAAGTGATCCTTGAAGTATATGATTTATACTTGTGATTTTAAGCATGATTTAATGCTTGGAAATGTGATTTATTGATGATGCTTTAAAAATAGTGAGGTATTTGTTAAATGTGAATTATATTGGCAAGTGATGTTGCGAAATGTTTTTTTAAATGAAATCGGATATAATTAGTCGGCTATAGAATTGAGTGCACTATAAACAAGTCGCCTTGGATGTTGAGGGGTTTATATGGTGTATCGAATACTCCATCCAAGTACCCTAACGATTGAGGAAAGTGTATAGTGTCTCGTCTCTCGTTAGCGGGGTTATACATTTATCGAGGAGTGGTGTTGAGGGGTTTATACGGTGTATCGAATACTCCACCACGGGTGTCCCAACGGTGGACGGTAGCTCCCGTGTGTGAACCTTGAGATGTCGGTGAGAATGTATGAAGTGTTGGGACAACACTTGTGAATCCGTGTATCCGATGTGGTTTTGAGAAATGAGAATGTTGATGATCACTTGTAAGCCAGTATAATTGATAATGTGTTATTATATGGTTTATGATGCATAAAATGAAAATGCATGTGTTACTGTTTAAGCTTTGCATATGGTAGCTATGCATGGGAAGGCTTAAGTTGTGTGTTAGCAATGAATTTGTTGTTGGATTCATAACAAATGTTGCATGATGTTTAACATGCTGATTTTGATTAAGGAAAGTGCATGATTTTGAAAAGGGTGTGATGGTTTTAGCAAATTGAAATGAGATTTCAATGTGGACATGAAAATGGTTTTAATGCATTGATGGCGTTTTGCTTACGAGCCTCCTCACTAAGCCTCGTGTGCTTACGCTCTCATTTTTCCATCAATGCAGATAATTGAGGTTTTGGAGGCAGCAGGAGGCAAGGGGTTCCAAGAGACTTCGCTTAAGAAAGTATGTTTCGGATTAGACTAGAGTAATAAGGGCAATGGGGGATCCGTTGGATTGTTGAGAGATTTGTATAAACTCCTTTTTTTTGCAAGTTTGGTTTGTTGTTTTAGACTTGTAAATGGTCATTAATTATTGGCTTGTGCTTTGTTATGCATTTTGGTATCTTGCTTGGCTTGTCACTAGGTTGCATGCCTATAGTTTACCTTTGATGCAATCTTGCCATAATATGATGTTGAATATGCCATGAATAATTGAGGTTTGATGCTTGGATATGTTATATATATGTTGGAAGCATTCTTTAGTGGTTATGGGTGGATTAAAGTATGAAAAACCAGCAAAATATGTCATTACAGGTCCCTGAGTATCGGTACGGTAGTAAGGTTATCGATACTGACCAAGCAAAATTGAAGGGGCGTATCGATACACGAGGGCGTATCGATATGATTTTATGCGACTGGTTTTTGGTGTATCGATACGGTTCGAGAGGGTATCGATACGGGCCTTTTATCTTTAAATCTTGGTGATGTGTTGTCGTTGGGGTATCGATACTGACTCTAAGGGTATCGATACGGCCAGCTGGTAAGTTAGTTAAAAGCATCTTCCAATGTTATGATTCTTTACGTTTTAGTCCATGAATGTTGTGGATGCAATTAAATGAGTTTGGTTGATTATTTAGAGCTAATTTTTGACAAATTGGCATGTATTATGACTAGCTAAAGGATGGTAATCTAAAATTAGAGGAAACCTTTATAATTTATCAAATTTACAAAAATGGTCCCCAAAATGTGAATATGTGCAATTGAGTTCTTAATCGTTGTTTGAATGAGTCGTAAATGGTTCCGTTGTGTAGTCTATCACCTAGGGTTATAATGAGTATCTAGAAAAGATAAAACAAAAAATAGGGTTGTTTATTGGAGTAAACCTCTCGGTTTACTTCAGTATTCCCCATGTGACTCGTTCGATTCGGTCTATCGCTAGGCCGGGACGAGGGGGTACATTTGGTAGTATCAGAGCCAGGTTATGAAAGAATAGGATGAAGGTAAGTTATTGGTAAGTTGACGTGATGTAATTCTAAGTGAATGATGATGTTTTCTTTAAACGGTGATTGTTATAATCATGTTTTTGGTGACTAAATGATATTAATGCCATGTACGATGGTTGTGATATATGTGTTAATTGTTATATATGTGTTGTGGTGGATTCAATCTTGTTGATTGTTATGCATGGTGATCGCTATATACATGTTGGTTGAGATATGCTATATGGAGTAAGTCTTTGAAAGATCGGGATGTTGGTAAGCTGGTATGGTGATGTTGTGAAACGAAATCTGTTGATTGTTATGCACGGTGTGTGGGATAAGTGCTATGATTGTTTCATGCTATGATTGGGGAAAGCCGGGATACCCATTGCCTTATTACTATAGCTAAAGTGTTTTAAATTGAGTTGGAAGTCTTAGATCCTTGCTAGAAGCTGGCCTGAATGTTTTTTTTTTGTTAGTTTATTATCATGCCTTAATATAATAGCACAATAAACCGAGGAGAGAGTAGCAATCTGGTATGATTATTGTTGTCATTAGGCAAGGAATAGAGGAGTGTGTAATGTCTCCTGGGACATATACGATGTCCGGAGCTTGAGAAGTTGTTAATGCTGGAGTAAATGAGACTACACTAGCTATTGGAGGACGGTGAGCTGTTGTTAGAATGTTTATGTAATTTGGAAGAAGTTGAGCTCGAGGATTGTCACCTGAGGTATCCATGGAGTTGATGGCTTGTACTAATAGGATTATGGAACAAATGAGGTGTAATGATGGCAATAGATTGAAGATGAGATGCATCTCAGTTGTGGAGAGATGTGTACAATTGGTGGACAACTGCGGTTGTGGGCGTTGAACCCGATGTTGTGACATGAGAGTTCTTTCGAGCTGTCTTTAACAAGAAGTATATGAGGGTAGGTACTTGGTTAACAATAAAAGTGAATTCATGGATAGGGTTCAAGATTATGTGAATGTGGCCGAGTTTAAGACACAAATTATTAGTTGAGCAGGTATGCTCCTAGATTGGAATTGGAATTAGATGTGAGATGTCGATGTGACTGATTCTTTTATGGATTGGTGCATAATGTTAGGCTATATATGTTGTTTTTATTGGCTACACCGTTTTTGACGTGTTGGTTGTACGGGCGAGGTACACTGAGCAGAACCTGGGTTTATTAATTCGTGTAAGAGGTTCTAGCTCTAGAAAGAGAGTTGCAGACTCTGGTTATAACAGTAGTCAGTGTAGGAATAGTAATGCTAAAAGGTATCGCTTGGGTTGAGGCGAGGTTGTGGTAATGTTGTGAAGGACCATAGGGTCAGTGTGTCAGGGCTTGAGTAGCATTTGATACATATTAGGTATATGGAACGTGTGACCACGTGAGGCGAGATTGTCCACGTTTGATCGGTGGGGCATAGCTTTCTGCGCCTATTTTTGCTAATGTTTTTAGGAGTTGTGGCTGGAACGATTGTTTCAGAAGTGTTATATGGGAATGCAAGTAACTAGTTCCTTTGGTGAAACTGTTGTTACGAAAAAGTTGTATAGGAGATGCCATTTATCTATTCAAGGTCATGTGTTTGTAGTTGATTTAATGGAGTTGCCTTTTATGGTTTTGATGTAATCCTTGGGATGGATTGGTTGACCGAGCATAGAGCTATGGTCAATTTCGATGCTAAGCGAGCTACCTTGAAACTTGTTGATGATTACAAAGTAGTAATCATGGCCTAGAATGTAAAATTCTTGTCCAATGCAATTTCAGATCTTAAAGCGAGTCGTTTGATAGAGTTGGGTGGTGAAGCTTTCTTACCTTACGTGATGAATACAAGATCGAAGGAAGTGCGTGTACAGGACATACGTACGGTATGTGAGTTTTCGGGCATATTTTTGGAAGATTTGTCTGGGTTGCCGCCGAGTAGAGAGGTTGAGTTTGGCATAGAGTTGTATGAAAATACTACTCCAGTGTCCATTTCTCCCTATCGAATGGCTCCAAAGGAGTTGAAGATGCAACTTCAGGAGTTGCTCGATCGAGGGTTTATTAGACCTAGTGTTTCACCCTAGGGTGCACCGATTTTGTTTGTGATAAAGAAAGATGACACGATGAGGATGTGTATAGATTATCGTCAATTGAACAAATTGACAGTTAAGAACAAGTATCCTTTTCCAAGGATAGATGACTTGTTTGACCAGTTTCGAGGTGCATCGATGTTTTCTAAGATTGATATGAGATCCGGGTATTACCAATTGAAGGTGAAGGGTGTGGATGTGCCTAAGACAGCTTTTCGTACGAGGTACGAGCATTATGAGTTCTTGGTGATGTCGTTTGGTTTGACGAATGCACCGGCTACATTCATGGTTTTGATGAATCGTGTGTTTCATGAGTTTTTGGATCAGTTTGTGGTTGTGTTTATTGATGATATTCTCGTGTACTCTCGTACCGAGGGGGATCATGATAAGCATTTGTGGATTGTGTTGCAAGTGTTGTTGGAAAATCAGCTTTACGCCAAGTTGAGTAAGTGTGAATTTTGGCTTAGAGAAGTTTTTTTTCTCGGACATGTGGTGTCGGCCGAAGGTATCCGGGTTGACCCACATAAGATTGAGGCGGTGATGAATTGGAAGACGCCTAAATCGATGACAAAAGTTCGTAGTTTCCTTGGGTTGGCGGGCTACTATCGAAGGTTTGTGGATGGTTTTTTCTAAGATTGCTACTCTGCTAACCAAGTTGTTGCAATAGAATGTTCATTTTGAGTGGACGGATGTTAGGCAACAAGCTTTCGAGAGGTTAAAGAAAGCTTTGACGCAAGCTCCTGTCTTGATTCATTCTGAATCGGGTAAGATGTTTGTAGTTTATAATGATTCATTGTATGTCGGTCTAGGTTGTGTGTTGATGTAAGGTGGGAAGGTTGTGGCATATGCATCTAGGCAATTGGAAGTGCATGAGCGCAACTATCCTACTCATGATCTAGAGCTTGTTGCAGTTGTGTTTGCTTTAAAGATTTGATGGCATTACCTTTACGGTGAGAAGTGTGTGGTTTATATAGATCATAAGAGTTTGAATATCTAATGTCTCTGAATGAGTTGAATCTTAGGCAACGAAGATGGTTGGAGTTGCTTAAAGATTACGATTTGATGATAGAGTATCACCCTGGAAAGGCCAATGTTGTGGCTGATGCCTTGAGTAGGAAGGTGGTTGTAGAATTGAGAGCGATGTTTGCTCGGGTGAGTATATCGCGTGGTGGTGGATTGATAGCTGAGTTACAAGAGAAACCTTCCTTAGTTCAATTGATTAAAGAAAAGTAGTTTCTTGATTATTCTTTGGTGCCTCATGTTTAGGATATAGCGGATGGTAATGCAACAAATTTATGTTTCAATGATGATGGTGTTGTGTGCTTTAAAAGTTGAGTAGTTGTGCCAGAGGATGTTGAGCTGAGGCGCACTATCTTGAATGAGGCTAATAGTAGTCCTTTTGCTACGCATCCTAGTAGTGGAAATATGTATCGTGGGTTGAAATACGAGTATTATTGGGTTGGGTTGAAAAAGGATGTTGTTGATTTTGTGAGTAAGTGTATGGTTTGCCAGTGCGTGAAAGCTGAGCATCAATTACCTTCCAAACTGTTGCAACCTTTGAGAATACCAGAATGGAAATAGGAAAAGGATTACGATGGATTTCGTGTCCAGTTTTCCTTTGAACCCGACAACGAAGAACTCTATTTGGGTAATTGTGGACCGTCTTACGAAGTGTGCACATTTTATAGTTGTGCATACTACGTATACGTTGGATAAGCTGGTGGAATTGTACATTGTGGAAATTCTGAGGTTGCATGGTGTATCTAAATCCATAGTTTCGGATAGAGATCCAAGGTTTACAACAAGAATTTGGGAGTGCCTACATCGAGCGTTGGGTACGCGTTTGAATTTCAGTACCTCGTATCATCCTCAGACAGATGGTCAGTCTGAGCGAGTTATCCAAGTGCTTGAGGATATGTTAAGGTGTTGTGTTATAGATTTCAAAGGTTCTTGTGAGAAACAATTGCCTTTCATGGAGTTTGCTTATAATAATATCTATCAAGCGAGTATACAAATGGCTCCGTATGAAGCCTTATATGGTAGGAAGTGTAGGACGCGTCTTTGTTGGGCGGAGTTTGCTTATAGATTTCAAAAGTTGGTTTCCTTTCCGGATTTGCTTAAGGGAATGATGGAGAAAGTAAAGCTTATTTGTGATCGGTTGAAAGCGGCATAAGGTCGTCAAAAGTCTTACGTGGATTTAAAGTGTAAGGAGATTGAGTTGCGGTTGATGATCGCGTGTTTTTGAAAGTATCACCTTTGGAAGAAGGTGATGAGGTTTGGACGTAAAGGTAAGCTTAGTCCAAGGTTTATTGGACCATATGAAGTGTTGGAACGAGTTGGTCCTGTTGCAAATCGGTTGAGGTTGCCTCCCGAGTTGGAGAAAATTTATGATGTGTTTCATGTTTCGATGTTGCGAAGGTATAGGTCGGATCCATCTTGTGTTATGCCAGTTGAGGAGATTGAATTGAATGTGGATTTGTCTTATGATGAGGAACCTGGTGGGGTTCTCGATTCTTGTTGAAAAGTTCTTCGTGGTAAGACGATTGAACTTGTGAAGGTGTTGTGACGACATCGAGGACTTGAGGAGGCCACGTGGGAAAGCAAGACAGATATGATGAAGCAGTTTCCGCACCTTTTTCCTTTAGGAAAAATTTCGAGGACGAAATTTTCTAAGTGGGGGAGAGTTGTAACGCCCCGATTTTGGGCCTATGAGTCTTTAAGGTCGACTCGAGGTTCGTAGGTGCTAAATTAGAGATATAGGCTAGTTCGAGAGTGGTTCAGGGAAAACAAGGTTCGTGATATGCTAAAATTATAGGAAATTTTCCTAAAATCTTCTAAATATATATATGTATATATATATAAGGTTTGGTGGAGTCTATTTTGGAAAATGGCTTTTGGAAGACGTACATTTCCGTTTAGTGACTAAATTGTAAAAGTTGTAAAAATCTATTTTTAAGGACTGTTTTGAAAGAGGGCCAAAACTTAGAATCTTTAGGAAGCTATTACACTAATGTGTTATTGTTGAGTGCATAAATGTTCTATATTTTAACCCTCATTTACCCATATTATTGATGCACTCAAGCATGTTTAGTTGCATTTTAGGATAGATTTTTCATAAACATCACAAATGAAAAATATTACACAGATAGTGTTGATTTTGGTCTATTCTTGCAGGTACATGTCGTGGCAGTATCCAAGACAGCAGAGGAGCAAAAGACAAAAGTAGAGTTGGAGTGAAGGATTGCAGGAGACGGCCTATCTCAACACTGTCGTAGCATCTGTCGTTGCAGAGGAGGCAACAGTGAAGACCATAGTGATGGAAAATACAAAGTGGAGTTCGATCGATAGAGCTTTCAAAGCCTGATTTTTGTGAACCACTTGCATAACTTTCGGAGCCCAGAAGCATAAGGAAGGCCCTACCCTAAGTTTGAGGAAAAAGTCAAAGTAAGAAGATAGGGTGAATTAAAAGACATCTACTCAGGGATTTAGTCTTTAATAGAGTTGTACTTTAATTCAAACTTGTATTCTTGGCCATTAAGAAAACTCAAGACCAAAGCCTATATATATGCTTGTAATTCGACAAGGCAAAGGATATCTAGCTCCTAGTCGTCTTCCCCCAAAACCCTAGTCGTTTCTCTCTCTCCACCATGTTCTAAACTTCCCCTAGGGCAAAGGGTTGATCTTGTGACGTAGTCGTAAGGGTTGTACTATTTTTTAGGATTTTTTTGTTCAATTCAATAAAAGATTCAAGTTTATTTACTCTGGTTTCAACATCTCATAAAAGTTTCGGAAGAGCATTGTGAGGTTATCGATTTACTTAATATCGGGAGAGTTAAGTATAAGAAAGGAGTAAATACGAGTTTTCCAGTTTATGGTTAAACAATCTTGGCCTAGGGTTAGGTACAAGGTTAAGAAGCTAAGGAAGAATTCACAAACATCGGTGTTCATCATTCGATTCACGCCGGGAGGTATCATCTAAGACGTGTTCATCGACAAAACTTAGACCTAGGGATAGGACGAGTCACAACAGGGATTCTTGCTGAACTTGAAGTACATAATTGTTGATCGCTGCCGCGACGTCAATAGACCTCTGCCGCGACAGGTGTTGTCGCGTTAGGCTCGACGACAGCCGCAAGATAAAGCCTTTGAACAATGCAATACCTGCACTACTGAGCAAATCAATATTAGTCTATTTTATCAAACTGAATTCCTCTTTTATTTTGGTTTATTCTCAAGATTACTCAAAACATTTTATTAAACTTATTTCTTTTCTTGTGCAGAAATTTAAGGATAGAAGTATTTCTAGTCCCTGTGGAGACGATATTTGATACTCAGTATCACTTTATTACTTGCGACGTGTATACTTGCACCCAATTGCAATAGACTATTTTACATGCAACAAGTTTTTGGCGTCGTTGTCGGGGACTGGCAACATACCTTTTCCTTTAATTACTGCACCCTTTTATTTTTGTTTCTTTTCTATTTTTAGTTGTTTTATTTTCCTCGTGCTTTTTACAAGGTTCTCCTATTGCTTATGCGCAGATCGAGACGTGGTAAAGAACCTGAGTACGAATTAGACCCAAAAATCGATCGGACATACCATCTCATGAACCAAGCCCGACTCTTGATAGAAAGAAACAACTATCTCGAGGAAAGACTCGAAGCAATGGTGAACGAAAGACAACGCAATGGGGCAGATAACAACAACAACAACCCCGGGGTTGATGATGATCCTCCTATTGATGCCCACAACAATCGGCAACCGCCTACTGCCCCAGCAGCACGACAGACATGCCGGGAGTATATGGACAATGATCACGTTGAGCTGCAAACTACGCTGCCAGATGTGGAAGCTGAACACTTTGAATTAAAACATGTGATGTTCAGCAAGGGGACAGAAAACCATGTAGTTGATCACTTATCAAGACTAGAGATGGGAAATGATCAAGACAAAAACAAAGTCAACATACATGAGACTTTTCCAGACGAGCAGTTATTCATTGCCGCGACAGCTATGGTGGCAGGTAAGCTTCCTGAAATCCCTTGGTATGCTGACATAGTAAATTACATCGTGACCAGTTTATTACCTCCTGAACTTAATTACCAAGCAAGGAAGAGGTTTCAAAATGATGCAAGACATTATTATTGGGACGAACCTCTTCTATTTAAGCACTGTACAGATCAGATCATCAGGAGATGCATACCATAGGAAGAACGGGAAGAAATACTCCACCACTGCCATGCTGCTCCTTATGGAGGACACTTTGGAGGAAACAAAATTGCTGCCAAAGTTCTGCAATCTGGTTTCTTTTGGCCTACACTGTTCAAGGATGCACAAGCCTTTTACAAGCATTGTGACAAATGCCAAAGGATTGGAAACATCTCTAGAAGGCATGATATGCCCCTACAGAACATTCTTGAAGCCAAAATTTTCGATGTTTGGGGAATCGACTTCATGGGACCATTCCCAGCCTCTTGTAGGAATTTGTACATATTGTTGGCACTAGACTACGTGTCCAAGTGGGTAGAGGCTATTGCCACGCAAAAGAATGATGCCAAGACTGTGCAAAGATTTCTCCACAAACATATCTTCACAAGGTTTGGCATCCCAAGGGCGATCATTAGTGATGAGGGTAGGCACTTTGACAACAGGGTAATTGCTAGTGCACTGAAGAAGTATGGAGTTAAGCACAAGATCGCAACATAATATCACCCTCAAACCAATGGGTAGGGTGAAATCTCAAACAGAGAAGTGAAGAACATCTTGGAAAAAATGGTTAAACCAACTACAAAGGATTGGTCTCTTCACCTGAATGATGCATTATGGGCCTACAGAACTACATTTAAGACATCATTGGGGATGTCGCCCTACCGCCTCATCTACGGAAAAACCTGCCACCTACCTGTCGAGATAGAACATAAAGCATATTGGGCTATCAAGACAGTTAACATGGACTGGAACAAGGCAGGGCAGAAAAGGCTGCTGGACTTGAATGAAATTGAAGAAATTCGAGTCATGGCCTATGACAACGCCAGAACTTATAAAGACAAAACAAAGAAGTGGCACGACAGAAAACTGCTGCCACGACAGTTTAGCCCAAGGCAGAAGGTGATGTTATTCAACTCTAGGTTGAAGACTTTCCTAGGAAAGCTAAAATCTAGATGGTCTGGACCTTTCCAAGTAGTCCAGGTTTTCCCTCATGGTGTCATCACAATCAGATCAATTAAGGGCGGACACCAATTCAAAGTGAATGGACAAGGGCTAAAGCACTATCAAGAAACTGAAGCCCTAAGAGCGCATGAAGTAGTTACTTTAAGAGATGCCCCTCAAGGCACCCCTAATTTAACTTTATTTTATTTTATTGCTTTAGGAAATAAGAATTTTATATTTGTTTATTTTAATTTTCAGGTAAATAAAAGAAGAAAAGTAAGGAGAAAGAATGAACCAGCCCACCACACTCACAACAGCCCAAGAAGCCCAATGGCAACAAGGATGTCGTGACAGTCAGTCACCAGCTGTCGCAGCAGACACGCAAAATACAATATGTCGCGAAGTTGTCGCGACAGACACGGAAACGTATAACAGACACGGTAGTCTCAACTCCTAGCCATAACAGAATCCATAGAAGGTTTGCCTCGACAGATTCAGAGAAAAAATACTATGAATCTTTTTAGAAAAGGGAGATGTGGGAAGAAAGAGGTTTCACCTACACGAAGAAAACAAGAGATCTAGGGCTTGAAGGGTTCATTTCTAAACGGACCGTGGCATTAAAGTGGTAGATGTTCACGGCACAACCAGATGAGATGAACGTTACACTAGTACGCGAATTTTATGCTACTGTCACATCCAAGGATGCCACGACAGTCACTGTTAGGGGTAAGGAAATTTGTCTCGAGCCAGCCTACATCAATACACTCTATGGCATATATGTAGGCATGAAAGAGGATGCACACAGCAGGTTTATCAGTAATTTGTCGCCAACAGACTATGACGGCGTCATGGCAGACCTGACTGAAGAGAGCACCAACTGGAACGATGATCCAAAACATAGATGGACGGTGCGAAGAACCCAACTCAAACATGCTGCAAAGCTCTGGAACCACTTTGTAAAGAAGCGCCTCATGCCAACATCGCACAACACAACAGTGGACCGACAGAGGCTTGCCCTTGTACACTCCTTCATTAACGAGCGGCAGATCAATGTTGGTAAATACATCCTCGATGGCATCCATGAGTGTGAATTAAGAGTAATGGGCCCCCTCTTCTTCCCCTACTTAATCGCATCCCTCTACCGAGCCAACAATATGCCCGAAATAGATGAAGACGTGAAGATCCAGGGCAAGGAGTGGACGCAGCAGAACATTTACAGCTTGATGGAGCTTAAGGCAGCCACCCTAATGGCTTATGTTGATCTCTCTGCCGCAACAGAACCAACGACAGAACCAGACTCCACAAAACTTGTCGCGGTAGAGCCCGAGCTGACAGAACCTGCACAACCAGAAGCCACTCCCTCCAACCAGATAATTCAACTGTTGAAGAAGATGGAGGCACGAAAGCTGGGATTCATGGAGTACATGAGGGACTTCACCACTGCCACGGTAAACTTTATAAAAGTTGAGTTAAATTTTCAAAACGTGCAGTTTCCCTCTTTTCCAGAAACCCTTCTCTCTGCTCCTACACCTATTACCAGCCTTAAGACGCCCACACCGACAGCTGCCTCTACTACACCCTCTGCCACAGACGGAGACGATGACAGACGATCTGCCACTCCCCGAGGAACCAAACGAAATGAACCACTGCTAGAGATAGACCCAAAATATTTCAAAGGTTTCTCCTCCTCCTCAGTCTGGCAGGATGACTCCGACACCGAGCCCTCTGTCGTTCGGGAGATAGCTAAGGATTTCCCTCCGATGAAGAAGAAAAGGCTTGACATCGATGTTGAGGGATCATGTCGCGACAGATCAGACAACAACAACAGCAATGAACTCAAGGTCCTAGACAAGGCCCCAAAAATATCACCTACTAGAGTCCAGCCACCTCGAAAGGCCAAGAAGAAGGTAGCCTCACCCTCTCCAAATCCAAAACCAGCCTCTACCACCAAAGCAATTGCCCGCAGACAGCTCTGCATCGACATCAGCAGTGACGATGGCTCTTCAACTTAAGTTCTTTTACTCTTTCTGTTGTCTGTGTTTTTATTTGATATTTGTGACGTTTTTTATTATTATCCTCTGTTTGTGTCATGCATTGAGGACAATGCAACCTTTGAGTTTGGGGGTAGGCATTCCTCATTTAATTAATGACCTTAATTTAATTTGTTTCTCATTTCTAATTACTTTTTGTGTCAAAAAAATTGGCTTAAGTCTTTAAACTGCACTTACATGCCACTACATTCTATGTCGTGACAGTATCTTTAGGGTGTTAGGAATTATCTAGAGCCTTACTATAGTTTTGAACTTTAAAAAAACACATATGTGACTTATATGTTGTCTAGACTACTATTAGTAAACTTAGAATAGAAAGCTTAACAACTTGAGAAAAAAAACTTAGACTCAGTTGCCCCTAGAGGTGCCTAACACCGGCTCTAGGAAGATAGCTAGAGGTGCCCAAAACTGGCTCTAGTAGAAAAAAAACTTTGGTCTAAGTTAGAAAAAACTAAATGAGCCTAAGAATTGCCTCCAGTTAAAAATTAGTTTGAAATAAAACTCAAGTGAGTAGCATAACTATTCTAGTTACTAAGGAGTCTAGGCATATATATATGTTCACAAAACTTGCACACACTTGCACGAGAACTATAGCATTGCTCCGGATAAGTCCATAAACACCCGAAAAGGTATTGTTCTTGATAGTGAAGGTGTTGTAGGTAATAGTTGTTCACTGAGTTAAGCCAAGCCATAAAAGTTTCATTCTTAGTTAGGTTGCATTTGCTCGAGGACAAGCAATAACTTGAGTTTGGGGGTGTGTTGAGTGCATAAATTTTCAATATTTTAACCCTCATTTACCCATATTATTGATGCACTCAAGCATGTTTAGTTGCATTTAGGATAGATTTTTCATAAACATCACAAATAAAAAATATTGCACAGATACTGTTGATTTTGGTCTATTCTTGCAGGTACCTGTCATGGCAGTATCCAAGGCAGTAGAGGAGCAAAAGACAACAGCAGAGCTGGAGTGAAGGATTGCAGGAGATGGCTTATCTCAACATTGTCATGGCATCTGTCGTGGCAGGGGAGGCGACAGTGAAGACTATGGTGATGGAAAATACAAAGAGGAGTTCGATCGATAGAGCTTTCAAAGCCAGATTTTTGTGGACCACTTGCATAACTGTCGGAGCCTAGAAGCATAAGGAAGACCCTGCCCTAAGTTTGAGGAAAAAGTCAAAGCAAGAAGATAGGGCAAATTAAAAGACATTTACTCAGAGATTTAGTCTTTAATAGAGTTGTACTTTAATTCAAACTTGTATTCTTGTCCAATAAGAAAACTCAAGACCAAGTTCTATATATATGCTTGTAATTCGACAAGGCAAAGGATATTTAGCTCCTAGTTGTCTTCCCCCAAAACCCTAGTTGTTTTTCTCTCTCCACCATGTTCTAAACTTCCCCTAGGGAAAAGGGTTGATCTTGTAACGTAGTCGTAAGGGTTGTACTGTTTTTTTAGGATTTTTCTGTTCAATTCAATAAAAGCTTCAAGTTTATTTACTCTGGTTTCAACATCTTATAAAAGTTTCGGAAGAGCATTGTGAGGTTATCTATTTACTTAATATCGGGAGAGTTAAGTATAAGAAAGGAGTAAATACGAGTTTTCCAGTTTATGGTTAAACCATCTTGGCCTAGGGATAGGTACAAGGTTAAGAAGCTAAGGAAGAATTCACAAACATCGGTGTTCATCCTTCGATTCACGCCGGGAGGTATCATCTAAGATGTGTTCATCGACAGAACTTAGACCTAGGGATAGGACGAGTCACAATAGGGATTCTTGCTGAACTTGAAGTACAGAGTTGTTGATCGCTGCCGCGACATCAACAGACCTCTGCCGCGATAGGTGCTGTCGTGACAGGCTCGACGACAGCCACAACAGAAAGCCTTTGAACAGTGCAATACCTGCACTACTGAGCAAATCAATACCAACCTATTTTATCAAACTGAATTCCTCTTTTGTTTTATTTTATTCTCAAGATTACTCAAAACATTTTATTAAACTTATTTTTTTTCTTGTGCAGAAATTTAAGGATAGAAGTATTTCCAGTCCCTGGGGAGATCATATCCGATACTCAGTATCACTTTATTACTTGCGACGTGTATACTTGCACCCAATTGCGATAGACTATTTTACACGCAACAGTTGTCAACCTTTTCCCTTGATTTTGTGTTTTTAAAGGATTTAATTAATTGATTTAATAAGAGAGTTTTATTAAAAAGATGTTTTAAAAGGCTAAACATTTTCTTACGTAACTACTTTTCTCCTAAAATTTTCTCTCAACTTTCCCATCAACCAAATTATCTTTCCATCACTAAATTCTCCATAGATTTATCTCTTTTCATCCACCTTTGATTTCTAAATGAATCTCTTGGACTTCTGCATCAACTAGCGAAGGATTTCTTGAAGGATTTCTTCTAAATCATTTCAAATCAAGTGGAAAGCTTGTGTTAGAGGTGATCTTTTTTTTCTTTCCCCTAATAAAGTTTCTTTATTGAAATTCCAAAGTCTTTGGCTCTCTAATTTTGTTTAATAACAAGGTTTTATAATTTAATCGATGAAAATTGCTAAATTAAGCTTTGGAAGATGATTTTCAAGATTTTCGTTATTATATTGTTTTGATTTGTTTGAGGCTGATTTTAATCATGATTTAGATGTTGAATGATGTGGAAATAAACGTTTTATAATATTAATCCCAAAATGAGTTGGATCTCTAATTGTTAGATTGTTAGATTTTGGGTTTGTATGGAATCTGGGTTGCTGGAGGTATAAGGATGAAATTAGGTCGATTTTGGATGTTAATTGGTATTAATAGATGGTTGGAAGTGTTAGGTTTTGGCTGGGTTGAGCTTTTAGAGTTATCGATGATGTTTTCGGTTGTTTTAGATGGGCATTTTGGTGGTTTTAAACAAGGCAACGAGATAGGTTTGCTTGCTGGAGATTTTAATGCATGATGATGCATTAATCCTCTGTTCTTGTGTGGTTTAAATAGGGGAGAACTTATCGGAAGCAATCGGTGAAGGTTCGTGAGTTTCGATTGCTTGGATTTGCGTTGGCAAGTCGGGTTTGCACGTGTCGGTGAGTGAGAATGTGAATTTCAGTTTTGAAAGCTTTAAAAGGTGATTTGGGAACTTAGTGGTAAGCTTAAAATGCTTAACTAAGTTCGGAAGTAAGTGAAATGAATTACCTTTCTCGGATGTGCTATTATGTGATGATTTATACACTGTTTTGAATTAATGCTTTTACATAATGCTAAAGCATGTTTATATGAGTATGGTTACTGTTTTTAATGATGAAACATTGAAGGATGCACAAGGAAAGTGATCCTTGAAGTATACGATTTATACTTGTGATTTTAAGCATGGTTTAATGCTTTGAAATGTGATTTGTTGATGATGCTTTAAAAACAGTGAGGTATGTGTTAAATGTGAATTATATTGGCAAGTGATGTTGCGAAATGGTTTTTAAATGAAATCAGATATAGTTAGCCGGCTATAGGATTGAGTGCATTATAAACAAGTCGCCTTATATGTTGAGGAGTTTATATGGTGTATCGAATACTCCATCCAAGTATCCTAACGATTGAGGAAAGTGTATGGTGTCCCGTCTCTCGTTAGTGGGGTTAGACACCTACCAATGAGTGGTGTTGAGGGGTTTATAAAGTGTACCGAATACTCCACCACATGTGTCACAACGGTGGAGGGTTGCTTTCATGTGTGAACGTTGAGATGTCGGTGAGAATGTATGAAGTGTTGGGACAACACTTGTGAATCCGTGTATCCGATGTGGTTTTGAGAAATGAGCATGTTGATGATCACTTGTAAGCCAATATAATTGATTATGTGTTATGATATGGTTTATGATGCAGAAAATGAAAATGCATGTGTTACTCTTTAAGCTTTGCATATGGTAGCTATGCATGGGAAGGCTTAAGTTGAGTGTTAGCAATGAATTTACTATTGGATTCATAACACACGTTGCATGATGTTTAACATGCTGATTTTGATTAAGGAAAGTGCATGGTTTTGAAAAGGGCATGATGGTTTTCAAATGATGTTTTAGAAAATTGAAATGAGATTTCATTGTGGACATGAAAATGGTTTTAATGTATTGATGGTGTTTTGCTTACGAGCCTCCTCATTAAGCCTTGTGTGCTTACGGTCTCATTTGTCCATCAATGCATATAATTGAGGTTTTGGAGGTAGCAAGAGGCAAGGGATTCCAAGAGACTTCACTTAAGAAAGTATGTTTTGGATTTGACTAGAGTAGTAATAAGGGCAATGAGGGGTCCGTTGGATTGTTGGGAGATTTGTGTAAACTCCCTTTTGTACAAGTTTGGTTTGTTGTTTTAGACATGTAAATGGTCATTGATTATTGGTTTGTGCTTTGTTATGCATTTTGGTATCTTGCTTGGCTTGTCACTAGGTTGCATGCCTATAGTTTACCTTTGATGCAATCTTGCCATGATATGATGTTGAATATGCCATGAATAATTGAGGTTTGATGCTTGGATATGTTATATATATGTTTGAAGCATGCTTGAGTGGTTATGAATGGATTAAAGTATGCAAAACTAGCAAAAAATGACATTATAGGTCCCTGGGTATCGGTACAGTAGTAGGGGTACCGATACAAACCAAGCAAAATTGAAGGGGCGTATCGATACACGGGGGCGTATCGATACTGTTTTATGCTACTGGTTTTTGGTGTATCGGTACAGTTCGAGAGGGTATCGATATGAGCCTTTTATCTTTAAATCTTGGTGATGTGTTGTTGTGGGCATATCGATACTAACTCTAAGGGTATCGATACGGCCAGCTGGTAAGTTAGTTAAAAGCATCTTCGAATGTTCTGATTCTTTATGTTTTAGTCCCTAAATGTTGTTAATCAATTAAATAAGTTTGGTTGATTGTTTAGAGTTGATTTTTGACAGAGTGGCATGCATTATGACTAATGATGGTAATCTAAAATTGGATGAAACCTTTATAATTTATCAAATTTACAAAAATGGTTCCCAAAATATGAATGTGTGCAATTGAGTCCTTAATCATTGTTTGAATGAGTCGCAAATGGTTCCGCTGCGTAGTCTATCACCTAGGGTTACAATGAGCATCTAGAAAAGATAAAATGAAAAAAATAAGGTCGTTTAATAGAGTAAAGCTCCCGATTTACTTCAGTATTCCATGTGTGACTCGTTCAATTCGGTCTATCGCCTAAGTCGGTTCGAGGGGATTATAGTAAATATACTTTCACCAGGGAAGGTTCAAGGGTGGACACCTACCTATCCTATGCAGCTATCGATCGTAGAAGCTATCACCACATCGAGTCAAAATGTTTTTGATTAAATCAATTTCATTCATGTGGGGGGTTGTTGGAAAAATTCGATAATTTTTTATCTTTGAATGAGAAATTGATTCAAATGTTGTTGAGGAAAATGTGGAACTAATTATTGTTTCGTAAATGTGCAAACATGCACAATGTGGGTAACGTAAATGTCTGAACCAGTTTGGTCCTTTGTGGGCTTGTAGATTTTTTGACCCAAATTTGAATTGAATTTTTCCTCAAATAAGAGCATATATTTACCAAATTTTATCTTGAAATTAAAAGGGTAAATATTGAAAGTTACTTTTAATTCGGATAGCAATTTTGCAAATTTCTCTATAGAAGAATCAATTGATTCTCAATATTAAATGCTCTATTAGGTCAAATTTCTACTTATACCCTCTTGACACTCCTATAAATAGGGAGTAAACCTTCTAGGTTTTACACAACTCAAAAAACCACATAATTTTTTTTATTGTTTTACTCTGTGAATTTTACAAGTGGTTTTCGGTGATAGGAGAAGACGATGTTATGGTTCGTTGATCACTGCAGACGTGCTACTACTGTGCTCATTATATTGCTTGTATCTTGGGAGATAGACGTCCGACTTTTCTCAAGCACCATAGGAACGGGTGAATCTATCTTAAGGAAATTGCGTTCGTGCAAGCCTCAAAATGTTTCTTTGGTTTTTCGTTTCAAATCGGTTTGATTTGCATATTGTTGTATTGTCGGTAATTTTGTACCGTTCAATTAAATAATATTTTATCTTATTATTTATTCTTAAATTAACTCCATTTTTCTAACATGAAAAAGGAAAAAGATCTATATGGATTGACTCTTGGATACTTCTAAAACTCCTTTGATCTTCTCTGATTTAATTATAAGCATTTTTCGAATGACACGTCTGATAAATAGTTCATCTGCTACACTCTGCGAGTTTCTAATGTTGAGGTGGATAAGCTAGCTAAAGAATGTATCTCTAGAACCTCTAATTTAATCAACTTTTGTGACTAATGTACTATGTCTGGGCATGTTTTTGGAAGTTTAAATTGCAGGTCTTTACCTAACAAAGGACAAAAGGTCATTCTTATGAACCTCTTCAATTATCTCATAAGCGTCATTCTTTGTCTTCGGTAATTTTGATTAGTAGGCTTTCTTAGTATAGGATGCTATTACCTCGTTGGGGCTGATATGAATGTGTTTATGGATCCCTCGACACTATGTGCTATGTTTATACTACTACCAGTCCTGGTGTAGCTGAAAATTTTGGAGATTTAGAGGAACATCTATTTCTCAATCTTGGCATTATAGTTAGACTAGTGTAATAGGTACTTTGGGGTTTTTGTATTTTTCTTGTGGAGTAGTGTCTGTCCATATTGATGAAACTTGTTGTAGTTAACTGAGGGCATTGATACCAAACCGTGCATGACTGTATTTTTGTTTTGTTGGTCGTTTAGTAATACCTGCATGGGTACTCTTTTACCTCTCCAGTCGTCCCACACTGAGTTTTCGAATTTGGTGTTTGTTTTAAAGAGAGATTTTTAACGAGACTCTTTACTTTTCAAAAAGAAAATATTGCATTGTTTAAAGGGTAATTGTTCAATCATTTCATTAATTTTTTAAAAGATAATTGTGAACAAATAACGAAAAATAAATAAAGCAATACATTAAAATATATAAGATGAATAAATTCATAACACAAAACAATGAAAGATTTTTTGAGCGAACACAAATAACTAAACTATCCAAGCAAAACTAAGTGTATTTGATGGCTATAGACAACCGATGAACCAATCTATCTGCAACACAAATTAATCTTCACTAACTTCAGCAATACAAGAAGTTGATAGAACTTGATTCATCACTGTAATAAAATGAAAATCATTTAAACATAAGAAACAAATAAAATGTACTAAACAATAGAAAATTACATAAAGTTCAGTTACTTACTTTGTTTGATGATGCTTCTCATACGAACGCATTGTACGACCTTCGCGATTACAAGATGAACATGTCTTTCTCTTTTTACTACTTTCCTCCACTTTGTTGGAAAATTGTGAGGAATTGGCAACTTTGAGCCATAATTTGAGAAGGTAAAGGTGGAGATTCGAATAAGAATTTTATTGGGTCCTATTCTACTCCATGAGACCTTTACAATAGTATCTCATATGCTCAAAATGGTTGAGTGATAAATGAGAAATTGATGCTCAAAGTAAGGTAGTTGTGAATTGAGTAAGGAAGATAGAACCCCCCCCTTATCCTACATGGATGTGATAAATGGCATGTGAAGGGTTTAAATACACCTACCCACTTTATTGTCATTAAATGACTTGAATGGAAATTGTGCCTCGTGCGCAGGGGGTGCGAATCAATCCCATTCGGGTTGGGGTGCACCCGCACGACGTGGGCGACACGAATGTTTGGATCGATTAAGCCCTTCGTGGACCTGTGGATATTTTACCCACTTCGAATAATTTTTTTCTTAAGATTGACATAACTTTTTGAGAATATTCTGAATTTAAAAGGGATATTATCTACTTTCCTTAAATTCGAATATTAAAAATGGTAATGGTTGCAATTCACGAAATATATCCGAGTAAACATGTCATTAATTATTTGTTTCCGAATTAAATATGTGAAACCAAAATTGATTTTGATATAACATATAAAATTAAGGACCAATTTGCAAAATAATAAATTTTTAAGTATTCTTTAAAGTCTCACAATTGAAAAGTATTTTAAACAAAATAATATCTCAAGACAAGCTCTTAAATATATGAAAAATTCTCTAAGTCTTTTCCTATGATTTTCAAGCCAAACTATGCAAAAACGCCCAGGCGTATCGATACCCTTAGGAGTATTGATACTGTCTTTTGCCACTAGAATTTTGATTTTCAAGCCAAACTATACAAAAACGCCCATGCGTATTGATACTCTTAGCCATATTGATACGGGCTTTTGCCACTAGAATTTTAATGGACTTAGCGTATCGATACAGTGTTACCCCGTATCGATACAATATTCATCTAGGTAACTCTTTTAATGAAATCGTACCGATACGCTTTGCAACCGTATCGATACGATAAGCATATCTTTGAAAAATCTTTACATTTAATTTTTCGACTGTTACTTGTCAGTTGGTTGGTTTCCCAATTTTTAAAAGACCGTTATACCGTACCGATACGCTTGGTATGCGTATCGATACGCTCTTTAAGAAAACCAAACTTGGGATTCCAGTGAGTAAACATCGTATCGATACGGCCATCCGTACCGATACGCCCCTTAAAACCGTACCGGTACGCCTTCTATGCGTATCGATACGCTCTGTTTTTAGTCACAACGACTCTTTCCTTTTTGATGCAGGTATCAGTACGCCCTCTTCGAGTATCGATACGGTATGCTACAGAGCTGCATTTAATGCGGGAAAAATGTTCCCAACGGCTCTATTGATGATCCCAACTACCCAAACGACTAGAATTCAATGCAAGGGTATAAAAACAACTTTCAATTGACCAAGCAACAACTATTGAACCTACAAGCAACATCAAAGCAAAAATCCAAACCTTAGTGCTCTTCATAGTCAAATTCTTGTACCCAACTCTAGTGATTTGATTCTTATCTTGTATTGTGAGTTTGGGGAGTTTGAAATTGTATTTGGGTAAACATTTATCCTTTGAGAGGAATTGTTAGAGTTTACCAAATCCATCTCTTTGTAAAAGTGAGTGGATTAAGCTTTGGGTAGAAAGCTTAATCAATTTGTAAGGTTACCTCCTCATCCAAGAAAAGGGGAAGAATTCAAGTAGTGAATTGGTTGTAAATCCTTAGTGGGAACTAAGGTAGTGGATGTAGAGTTCTTTTGGAGAACTTGAACCACTCTAACCACTTGTGTCACTTTTTATTTTTCACTCATACCTCCTACAAAATTTTTAATTGTCAATTCACCCCCCTCTTGGTCATTTACAATTGTGTGATCAACTCAACAATTGGTATCAGAGCTACACTCATTGGAAGGATTACAACCCTCTTGAGTCGGTTCTAGGAGAGTTTGATCAACAACTAGTCAAGCAATGGCATCCAACTCCAACTCCAACCTCTACGAGTCCCAATCTACCACCAAGCCACCATTCTTCAATGGGGATAACTACCCATATTGGAAGAATAGGATGAGGCTCTTCATCAAGTCCACCGACTACATGGTGTGGGATGTGGTTGAAGAAGGTCCATACATTCCCATGAAGAGAGATAGTGAAGCAAGAATTGTCCCAAAAGTAAAAGCCGAAATGACGGAAGATGAACGAAGAAGGATACAAGTGAATGATAAAGCTCTCCATGTCATATTTTGTGCACTTGGTCCGGATCTCTACTCCAAGGTGTCTTCGATCGAAAATGCCAAGGAGGTTTGGGACACCCTCGAGACAACATATGAGGGAACTAGTGATGTCAAGGAAACAAAAATTGGGCTACTCAATCTAAGCTACGAAAATTTCAAGATGGATCCCGATGAGAGTGTTTCCAAGATGTTTGATCGATTCTCGGTCATTGTCAACGGATTGAAGGGTTTCGGTGAGATCATCCCCGAAGACAAACTAGTGAGGAAATTGTTGTACTCTCTTCTGGAGTCATGGGATAGCAAGAGAACGGCTATTATTGAAGCTCGAGATTTGAAGACTCTCAAGCTTGATGCTCTTGTTGGATCTCTACTCACCCATGAGATCATGAGGAAGGGAAGAGAAGAAGAAGAAAAGAAAATGGTTGAGAAGAAGGATGTTGAGAAGAAGAAGGTTGGAATCGCTCTTAAAGCTTCATATCATGAAAGCAATTCAAGTGAAGATAAAGATGAGGAGATGGCCATGTTGGCCAAACAGTTCACTCGCTTCATGAAGTCCAATCGTGGGAGAAAGTTCATAAGAGAAGGACCAAATCACTTGTTATGAAAGCAAAAAGCTCGGCCACATCCGTTCCGAATGTCCTCAATTGAAGAGGAAGAGCTTTGGGAAGAAGAACAAGCTCAAAGCTCAAGTAGCAACTTGTAGTGACGACGAGTCATCCGAGGAAGAGGAGGAAGTGGTCAATCTTTGTCTCATGGCCATTGATGATGAACCAAAGGTAAATTCTAACTTATCTAATTTTGATTTTACTTTTGATGAGCTTCAAGATGCTTATGATGAATTGCAAAAGGTTTACGATGAGTTAGTAGGAAAATATAAAGAATCCATTTTGAGAAATAAGAAAATCATTTCCGATTTGAAAAATCAAAATGAAACATTTTCAAAAACTAACTCCGAATTGGAAAATAAAGTTTTGTTTTTAGTAAATCTTTCAAATGATCTTAAAACGAAAAATCTTGAACTTGAAAAACTTCTTTCCGATTTTCAAGATTATCACACAAAGGAAGTGGATAATCTTAAAACATCAATTGCTATTGGGAAAACTAATTTTGAAAAAGGAAACTCTTCTAAATCCCAATATGTAAAAAGAAAACCTTTTATTCCTAAACAAAGAAATTTTCATAAGCAATCTAGAGGTCAAAAGGTTAGAAGTGTTTGGGTTCCTAAAGAACTCATTATTTCTAATAATATGAATGCTATTGCTTCTTGGATTCCTAAGGGAACCAAAATTTTGAAGGCTAACACACATGGACCCAAAATGATTTGGGTACCAAAAATCAAGGCCTAATTTCTTTGTTTGTAGGGGAGCATTGCTACAAGGCCAAAGCTTCAAGCCAAAACTCATGGTACCTTGATAGTGGATGCTCAAGACATATGACCGGTGACAAGAGTAGATTCGTGGAACTAAAGCCAAAAAGTTTTGGAGTGGTAACTTTCGGTGACAACTCCAAAGGCCACATTGAAGGAATAGGCTCCATTGGTAATCACTCTTCTATTTTCATTGAAAATGTTTTTTATGTCAACGGTCTTAAACATAATTTATTGAGCATTAGTCAATTATGTGATAAAGGTTTTAATGTTTTATTTGATAAAAGTGGTTGCGAAATTGTGAACATTAAAACAAATCAACTAATGCTCATAGGACATAGAATAGGCAATATCTACATGGTGTATTTCGATGACATCCATTCATCCCATATATGCTTAGTTGCACATGATGAACATGACTCATGGCTTTGGCATAGAAAATTAGGACATGCTAGCATGAGTGTCGTAGAGAAATTAATTTCCCTTAATCTAGTTAGAGGTTTACCCAAACTTAAATTTTCTAATGATAAAATTTGTGATGCATGTTCAAAGGGTAAACAACATAGAACTTCATTTAAATCCATTAATGATGTCTCTACTAGTAGATGTTTACAATTGATTCATATGGATCTTTTTGGGCCTATTAGAACTATGAGCTTGGGTGGTAAATCATATGCCTTTGTGCTTGTAGATGACTATTCTAGGTTTACTTGGGTTCTATTCTTAAGTACAAAAGATGAGGCTTTAGAAAAATTCATCACATTTTCTAAAATAACTCAAAATGATCTTGAACTTAAAATTTCTCACATTAGAAGTGATCATGGAACCGAATTTCAAAATCTAGGTTTTGATGAGTTTTTAAATGAAAATGGGATTAGCCAAAAAATTTCCGCACCTCGCACTCCTCAACAAAATGGGGTAGTTGAGAGGAAAAATCAAACTTTAGAAGAAATGGCTAGAACCATGCTTTGCGAAAATAATTTACCTAAATATTTTTGGGCGGAAGCCACAAAACCGCTTGCTATATTATAAATCGAGTAATGAATAGGCCAATTTTGAAGAAAACACCTTATGAGATTTTAAAATCTAAGAAGCCTAACATTAGCTATTTTCATCGTTTTGGTTGCAAGTGTTTTGTTTTGAATAATGGTAAAGAAAACTTAGGTAAATTTGATGCTAAAAGTGATGAAGCTATTTTCTTAGGGTACTCTTTAAACTCTAAAGCCTATCGTGTATTTAATAAAAGAACTCTAGTAGTTGAAGAGTCTATACATGTTGTTTACGATGATAACCTCCTTCCGAGGAAGGAATCTTGTGATGATGATGATGTAGGAATCCTTGATGCCATTGATGGAGGACAAACGTCAAAGGTGGATGAGGTTCCAACTAAAGATGAGGATACACGAGATCCACCTCTTGAAGCCTTGAAGGACTTGGCTCTCGAGGAAAAGGAGGTATCTTACCCAAGAGAGTTCAACTATGTCAAAGGTGGTGAAATCTTGGGTGATCCATCCAAGGGGGTAACTACTAGATCCTCTCTCAAATTAATGAACCATGTTGCATTCTTTCATGCATTGAGCCTAAAAATATTAAAGAAGCTTTAAAAGATGATTTTTGGATTTTGGTCATGCAAGAGGAATTAAATCAATTTGAGAGAAGTAAAGTTTGGACATTAGTTGAAAGGCCTAGTAATCAATCTACTATAGGAACTAAATGGGTATTTAGGAATAAATTAGATGAAAGTGGTAATATAGTGAGAAACAAGGCTAGGCTTGTTGCTCAAGGCTATACCCAAGAAGAGGGAATTGATTTTGATGAGACATATGCACCCGTAGCTAGGATGGAAGCCATTAGGATGCTTTTAGCATTTGCATGTTATAATGATTTCAAGCTTTTTCAAATGGATGTGAAAAGTGCCTTTTTAAACAGTTTTATAAATGCATAAGTGTATGTTGAACAACCACCGAGTTTTGAGGATTCAAAATTTCCAAACCATGTGTTTAAACTAACAAAAGCTCTTTATGGTTTAAAACAAGCTCCTAGAGCTTGGTATGAGAGACTTTCAAATTTCTTAATTGAAAAGGGTTTTGAAAAAGGAAAGGTGGACACTACACTCTTCATAAAAGATATAACAATGACATCTTAGTAGTACAAATCTATGTTGGTGATATCATTTTTTGTTCTACTAATGAGTGTTATTGTAAAGAGTTTTCTAAGCTAATGCAAGGTGAGTTCGAGATGAGCATGATGGGGGAGCTCTCATCCTTTTTGGGACTCCAAATCAAACAAAGGAAAGATGGCACCTTCATAAATCAAGCTAAGTACGTGAATGATATGCTCAAAAAGTTTGGCTTGGAGAATGCAAAACCTCAAGCCACACCAATGAGCTCTTCCATAAAGCTTGACAAAGATGAAGGAGGTAAGTGTGTTGAGTCTAAGCTTTATAGATCCATGATAGGTTCTTTGCTTTACCTTACCGCAAGTAGACCGGATATTATGTTTAGTGTTTGCTTGTGTGCTAGGTTTCAAGCTAGTCCTAGAGAATCACACTTAGTTGCCATTAAGAGAAATTTTTAGATACCTTAGAGACACGCCTACCTTAGGCCTTTGGTATCCTAAAGATTCCTCCTTTAGCCTTCATGCTTATTCGGATGCGGATTATGGGGGATGTAAGATAGATAGGAAAAGTACTTCCGGGACATGCCAATTCTTAGGTAGTATGCTCGTATCTTGGTTCTCTAAGAAACAAAATAGCGTAGCCTTATCTACCACCGAGGCGAAGTACATATCCTTAGGGAGTTGTTGTGCTCAAGTCCTTTGGATAAAGCAACAACTCTTAGATTATGGTGTTGAAATAGAAATCATACCCCTTAGGTGTGACAACACTAGTGCCATTTGTTATAGAAATTATACATCATTTCATTAGAGATCATGTGTTGAAAAATGATGTTGTTATAGAATATGTTGACACCTTGAACCAATTAGCGGATATATTTACAAAGCCTTTAGATAAAGAGCGCTTTTGGACCCTTAGGAGATAGTTAGGTTTAACTAGCCTTTCTTGACCCCTTATAGGTCCCAAAATGTCAAAAATTTGCTTGAATTTGTTTGTGATTCATGCTTGTGTTAATTTTGTTCTTCTTGCTTCTATGCATGTTGCTAGGGGGAGTATGCATTAAGTTTAGCCATTAAAACCTGTTCATAGGACATGTACATGCATTTAGGGACGTTTCAAGTTGGATTTTTGCACTTAAATCTGTCAAAAATGCCTAATTTGGTAAAGGCGTATCGATACGGATGAAGCGTATCGATACAGGTTCATAACTGGGAAAACTTTGAAGCTGAACGAGTATCGATACGACCCCGCATATCGATACGGTTAAAGTCAAGGGAAATAGTCAAAGCCAAGTCGTACCGATACGGTCCCGCGTATCGATACGGTAGTAACGGCGAATAAAAATTAGGGTTAAAGGGTATCGATACACGTGTATAGCGTATCGATACGGTCTCGACGGAGAGGCTATTTAGGACTGCAATTGTTAAAAAAGCTTTAAAAACAAAACCCCCTCTTTTCTCTCCAAAACCCTAGCCGCAATATCCTATAAAAACCCCCTCAATCCTTCAATTTTTACCATCAAACTTAAAAATTCTTTGAGGGTTTTTAATCTCCACATCAAGGCTAAGCTTTGTCAACAAATCTTGAGCATTCACATCAACTCATTCATCCAATCTGAAGTTCAAGGTATAAAACTCTTCTTTTTTATTTTCTTTGATTTTCGTTTGATTTTTTATATTTGTTTCAACTTAATTTTTGTACAAAACATGTTTTTATTTTATGGGTTTCAACTTTTTCATAAAAAAAATTCTCAAAAATCAAAATTTTTCATTCTAATATATTTTCTATTCGTATTTTTTAATCTGTTTATTTTTTATTTTTTCAGACTTGTAAATATCTTTTTAAAATTAAATTTCTTTTTACAATTACCTTGAATTATTAGAATTTATTGGATTGAATGGGATGTTAATTGCATACATATTCGAATCGCTTTTTGATGTGTTTTCAAGGTTATGGCACCATCGAAAAAGAGAACTAAGCGTTATCGTTCTACTTCCGATCCTAGTGAGGATGTCGAGGGTAACCCTACACCTAATCTTCCTCATATTATGCAATTAAGTTTTCCCGAAGATGGCGATATAGAACAATACAAACTTTTTCAAGGTATGAACCTTAGGGAAGAACGTGTTGTGTCTTTCCCGTTTTTAAATTCTGCCCGGTTCAAATTTCAATACCTCCCTTTACTTAAGCAATGGAAATTTCTGAATTTTTTAAGCATTCCTCCTATTCTCTATAGGAATTTGGTCATCGTATTCTTTTCAAATGCTTTATGTGTTCATGACGAAGCTAGGGAGAATGTCATTGCTATTGAATCCTCTGTTATGGGCAAAACCTTTACAATTGATCAAAAACTTTTATGTAATGTCTTTGGTTTTGAAAACATTGGTATTGATGATGAAAAATCCTTGGGTACGGGTCCTTTAGGCTCAACAAAAGTTTTATATGCTCATGAACGAATCCTTCATCTTCTTGTGCCTTGGTTTTTACGTCCATTGGGAGGGAAATTTTTCACTATTCATCAAGTCGATGACTTTTGGCTTAGGTTTTTTAGGGAAGGTCAACGTCCAAATATTTGTCAAATTATGTTTGCCGACCTTGTCTATTTAGTCCAACACCGTCACACCAAACAAGTCACATCCTTTTACTACTCTACGGCTTTAAGTTATCTCTTTCATTCCCTTGACATTGATTGTTCCCATGACTATCCCGAAACCCTTGGCCTACCCATAGATGAGCGTTCTCTAGCTCGTTTCGATTTCTCTTATGTTGATAATGAATGGGTTCGTAACACTCAAGATCCTCCACAAGATGCTCCGGTCGATGCTTCTCGTGCTTCTTCGAGCTCTCACCGTGCTCTGATTGATTCCTCTTCCATGGGCACTCTAATGACTTTCCTAAATGAGAAGTTCACTTCTAGGGAAGCCGGGTTTACCGCGATGGACACTAGATTCTCATCCTTGGAAAATCGCGTCAAAGATATGGAGAAGAAAATGGAAACCATGGCTTCTCGCCAAAACTCCAAGGATATCTCTCTTACCGTCTTCCATGGTGCTTGGCTCAACCAAAACCGAAGGAATCAACCCTCTTAAGATGATGAAGATGAAGAGGACGAGGATGATGATGATGAAGAGGCGGACGAGTAGTTTATGCATCTCATCTTATGGCATTTGGTCTTTTATATTCTATTATTGCACTCTTGTTTTTAGGATCTAAGTCTATGCCTATTATCTATGTTTTAGGATTCTAAAGTTTGGATTATTATGTTTTCTTTGAAGTTTATGCATTTGAACTATTATGTTTACCTTGAAGTTTATGCATTTGAACTATTATGGTTGCTTTGAGTTTAATGAATTAATTATTGCTATTATCCTTGTATTTATAATTGATCTAACAAAAAGGGGGAGAAGGGTCATAGAGTCAATTTTTTATTTTTGAAAATCTATCTTAAATTAAGGGGGAGAAAGCTTTTCAAAGTTTCAAAAACTTAAAAATTTATTTGTGGTTTTGTTATATCAAAAAGGGGAGATTGTGAAACCAAAATTGATTTTGATATAACATATAAACTTAAGGACCAATTTGCAAAATAATAAATTTTTAAGTATTCTTTAAAGTCTCACAATTGACAAGTATTTTAAACAAAATAATATCTCAAGACAAGCTCTTAGATATATGAAAAATTCTCTAAGTCTTTTCCTATGATTTTCAAGCCAAACTATGCAAAAACGCCCAGGCGTATCGATACCCTTAGGAGTATCGATACTGTCTTTTGCCACTAGAATTTTGATTTTCAAGCCAAACTATACAAAAATGCCCAGGCGTATCGATACGGGCTTTTGCCATTGGAATTTTAATGGACTTAGCGTACCCATACGGTGTTACCCCGTATCGATACGATATTCATCTGAGCAACTCTTTTAATGAAACCGTACCGATACGCTTTGCAACCATATCGATACGATAAACATATCTTTGAAAAATCTTTGCATTTAATTTTTCGACCGTTACTTGTCAGTTGGTTGGTTTCCCAATTTTTAAAAGACCGTTATACCGTATCGATACGCTTGGTATGTGTATCAATACGCTCTTTAAGAAAACCAAACTTGGGATTCCAGTGAGTAAACACCGTATCGATACGGCCATCCGTACCGATACGCCCCTTAAAACCGTACCGGTACGCCTTCTATGCGTATCGATACACTTTGTTTTCAGTCACAACGGCTCTTTCCTTTTTGATGCAGGTATCGATACGCCCTCTTCGAGTACCGATACGGTATGCTGCAGAGCTGCATTTAATGCGGGAAAAATGTTCCCAACGGCTCTATTGATGATCCCAACTACCCAAACGGCTAGAATTCAATGCAATGGTATAAAAACAAGCTTCAATTGACCAAGCAACAACTATTGAACCTACAAGCAACATCAAAGCAAAAATCCAAACCCTAGTGCTCTTCATAGTCAAATTCTTGTACCCAACTCTAGTGATTTGATTCTTATCTTGTATTGTGAGTTTGGGGAGTTTGAAATTGTATTTGGGTAAACATTTATCCTTTGAGAGGAATTGTTAGAGTTTACCAAATCCATCTCTTTGTAAAAGTGAGTGGATTAAGCTTTGGGTAGAAAGCTTAATCAATTTGTAAGGTTACCTCCTCATCCAAGAAAAAGGGAAGAATTCAAGTAGTGAATTGGTTGAAAATCCTTAGTGGGAACTAAGGTAGTGGATGTAGAGTTCATTTGGAGAACTTGAACCACTCTAACCACTTGTGTCACTTTTTATTTTTCACTCATACCTCCTACCAAATTTTTAATTGCCAAATCACCCCCTCTTGGCCATTTGCAATTGTGTGATCAACTCAACAAAATAGGAAAAGAATCAATTACCATTGAAATTAGAATATTTTATTCCCACAATTTAACCTAATCACTCCCCTATATAAACCTCACCTCTCTTCAATTTTAAACACAACTCGAAATATTTTCTACTCTCAAAAACTGCATTGTGTTTTGGTGATAGTTAAAGGCAAGGGTTTTGTTCGTGATCTCTTCAGAAGTGCTACTGTCAAAGATCATCTGTTGTTCTATCATGGGAGACTGACGGCCATACAACTCAAGCACAAAGGAGTGGCCATAATCTATCTTAAGGAAACTGCGTTTGTGCATGCCTCAACAATCTGTTTTTAGTTTATTTCGAATATGTTCAATTTCATTAAAATCATTTTATTATTTTCCTGTTTATGTTTAGTTTTATTTCGAAATAACTTTAATTTTTCAAAACTTTTTTCCTTAAGGAAGGAGGGTGTCCTTTAGTAATCGAATGTATCGGATCTCTTAAAGTAATACTATTATACAAAACATTATGACATTCAAGCATTCCGGAATCATCAATTGAAGTTGACTTTTTACCATCGTTAACTATATCAATGATTAAATTATCTAGTTCATCACACAATCTTTTTATACCATGAATGGCAAGATCATAATATTTTCTCGATCTTATTGTTTTTTCAGAAAGTCCCAATGAGTGTAACATAACATTGTTGAACCACAAAGTAGATGACTTACTCACTTTATCAACAATTTCATTTTGTATGATATTCGAATTGTCGTTTTTCTTTGCATCTTTTGTACATCTGCGTATGATGTATTGTAAAGACAATGACAATTCATTATTCTTTATGAAAATTGCCAAGACATGGCAGCATAAGATGCCATGAATTCAAATTTGTGGCAATTACAAATAGCAGTTTTTAGTGATGCATCAAAAGTTACTATGTACATTAATTTTTCTTTGTTAAACCCATGCACATTGTACACTTTTAAACCATCATTAACATCAGCTAGATTAGCAACATACTCTTGAGCATGAACCAACTCATCTTGAAATATTCTGAATAACTTCTGAGTGTATACAAAAGAGGCCTAGGCTTCCATAGGATATAATGTTTTCAGAATGGGTAAAATACCTAAAGCATCATTCAACTTTTCTCTCTAACCTATTTTAATCACTGAAATTTCAAAAGGATCAATTTACTCACTGAATTTTACTTTCTGACCTATTTTGATCAGTTTAAATTATTTTATTAATATTGTAGTATGACGTGTCATGTTTTATCATTATTAAATACAAAAAATAATTTAAAACAAAAATAAATTATATTTTATTTATTATTAAATAAAAAATAAAACTCAAACCCCAAACACCCCAAATCTCTCCCACCTTCCCTTCACCGGTCACCTTCTTCTCTATGAATCAACATCTGTTTGCACAAGCAATCGACTATAAGCTTCACTGCAAACCCAGCTCTAAATTCCCCTTCATTAAAAATCTCTTCTAGACATCAAATACTGGTAATTGACGAGCTTGATGAAGCACTTGACGCGAGACTTCTTGATTCTTTTCTTGCCGAAATCCTTGCGAATAACCTTGTTGGGGCATTTATTTATCCTTGAAATCAAACAATGGCCATAGAAATTAAGGGAATGAAGCTTTTGGTTAATAATGTTTTGGGAAGCTTATCAGCTTTGGTTAATAGAGGGACATGAATAGGAATTAAAAGTTCTTGTCAAGGGTAATTGCTCAACCAAACAACCAATTATATATCATCCTAAAAAGTAGCCACTTCTCAAATCCCTAATTCCTAATTCATATTTGTAACACCCGGGTTCGAGGGTCGGGTGAAAATAATAATTTAATAATGGTTCGGGTTTCGGTTCCAAATTTTTAAATAATAAAATAATGGTTTGGGCCTCGGGTTTTTAAGACAAATAAAATTTAGTTGGACCATTTTCAAAACAAGCCCAAATTTGCCATGGGTGTCATCCATTGTAGTTCCCTTAATTCATTAAGGGCATTTGGGTCTTTAGCCTTTTAATTTCAAATAAACCTAAAATAATGCTTTGAAGTCATCTTCTTCCCTATCCATTTTCTCTCCAACGTGATCTCCCCCTTGGATACTATTCCATCCAAGAGCTTGCTCGTTTTGAAGGGGTTCGCAAAGGTAACCACGTTTTTGACTTACCCTCATTATTCTCTACAAGTTGATACCTTTTGTTTTCATTGCTACACATGTTTTGAGATTTGGAGTTTGGAGGGTTTTGAATTAAAAATGTTGTCTTTGAAATCTTTGATTCAAGTTTTTGATTTGTTGAAGTTCTATGAGTAATCTACAACCTAAAAGGTCCAACAAAACTGATTTTTTCAAGGTTTTGGGTGTTTTCCCGGAATGGGGTTTTGGGGAGGTTTTTGGGAGGTTTTAAGTTGAGTTTTGGGGGTGTTTTAGGTGGAATCTTGAGAGCTGATGGTTAGACTATATATAAGGGCTGTTTTGAAGGCTTTAGGGAGTAATTTAAGGGTTGGAAACATTGGTTTTAAGGGGTGCTTAAGGGCTGCTCGGGATTAGGAATTTTGAGCTTGTTTTCAATGGAAAAATTGATGTCTTGTGCTTGGTATGTAATCCGGGTTGATTATTGTAGAACATGGACTGATTTGGGATTGTTTGCTTGGTGTTGGAATGTTTGGAAACGAGAAATTTGGTTGGTGGAGCTTCGAGGACAAATCTGGGGATTTCAGAGTCTTGAGCTTGGTCTTCGATATTCTCTTGGGTAGCAACGGTGAGTAGAATTGTTGATTTATGCATTGTGCTCGATATGGATCCTTTTGAGGTTTGGGTGGGACCTTGAGGGGTCACCTAAACCCGTGTGTAAGCCTCTCTACTCTCATGTTGTTGTGATATGTTGAATGTGTATACATTGTGATTATTGAATGCATTTTAAGCTGTTAATGTTGTAGTCGTGTTGAGTTCGTGCCTCACGTGATGGTGGTCTAAACTACGGTGATGTGTAGTCCCATCGGTAGTGACTAGTAGGGTAGTACTTTGATGTGTAGTCCCATTGGAAATCCACTAGTCGAAACGGTGATGTGTAGTCCCACCGTATGTGTATGTTGGTTGTGCTTGTGCAAACTATGTGTTGTGGTTGAGATAGACCTTTGTGCATTCCATTGCTTTCTTGCATATAAAACGTGTGTTGGAAAACTGCATGTTGTGAATTGTAGAGCCTCTCTCACTAAGCTAGTTGGCTTATGCTCTTTTTGTTTCCAACGTGTAGATCGTTAGAGTTCGGGAGGCGAGCGGGCGAGGGAGGAGCTTTTGAAGTTCTCAAGCAAGTTTAAGTATGGTTTGCTTTTGTAATAATGCCTAGACAATGGGGTATAGAGTTTTAGGAGTTGGGGTCAAACTCCTTAGGAGATTATGTTTGAGCATGTTAAACTCATGTTGTGTTATGCTTTTGCTTCTTGGATTGTGGCCTATGATTCTCATGTCGTTTATTTGTACATGCCTAAACATGTATGTTGTTGGCCTATGAATGCTTTATGCTTGATTACCTTGTGCATGATGCCTTATGCTTGCTAAGTATCCTTCTTTGTGAAGTTGCATGAAGTCTTGATATGTATGATCCTTGTTAGATTCAATGCCTTGTAAGCTAAATCCCGATTGTGGTTTGTTGTATGTATGATTGTATGTGCTTAGGAGTGTCCAAAAGTGCATCTAGAATCGTATGTGAGGTTACCAAGTTCGGAATTGAGGAATTGCAGAGCAGGGGTATCGATACGGTTAGACCCGTATCGATACGGCCTTCTTGTTCCAGGCCACGCGTTTCGATACGCGAGGGGGCGTATCGATACCTTTTTGGTCACTGAAGTTACTGTCCAACTTGGTATCGATACAGGCCTTTGGCGTACCGATACGGTCTTCTTAGCGTTGACCGTGAGAAGTTGACCGTTGGGGAGAGTATCGATACACTCTTTGGGTGTATCGATACGGTCTCCACGGGTTGACTCTGACCATTTGACCTAGTCAAGGCGTATCGATACACCCCTTAGGTGTATCGATACCGCCTGCAGTTAAGTTTAAAGTTGGGCTGTTAAATGTTGTTTTGGGTTCGTTTGATTGTCTCGTGGATGTTGTTCCGCTGTTTGATCACTTAGGACTTTAATACTCCTCTAGACAAGATTAAAATGAAAGAAAAAAATAGGGTTGCTAACCGAAGGGGAGCCTTAACGGGTTTCACTTCGGTTTTCCCTGTGTAGCCCATTCAGACCGGTCATCCGGCCAGACCGGGACGAGGGGGTTACAATATTTCTCTCAATTTTTTTCTTGTCATTTTTTGCACCAATGATTGCTCGGCGATTAAAGAATTATTGATGAAGTTGGGATTACCGATGAAGGTGAAAAAAATGGGTTGAAGGTGAGAGTTGTGACCGGTGGAGGTAAAGGAAGTAGTCTTAGGGTTTGTGAGCGGGAATTGGATATGATTTGAGGTTTTATTTTTGATTTTATTATTTTAAATTACTTTTTATTTAATAATATTTTTATTCTAAATTATTTTTTATATTTAATAATAATAAAATATACCATGTCATACCAAAATATTAATAAAATAATTGAAAGTGATCAAAATAGGTCAGAAAGTAAAGTTCAGTAAGTAAATTGATCGTTTTGAAAGTTCAATGACCAAAATATGTTAGAAAGCAAAGTTGAGTGATGATTTATGTATTTTACCCTTTCAGAATAGGCTTTGAGTTCATAGTCTTGAATTTTTTTTCTCTTTCTTTATTATATCAATCATTGAGAGCTTCTTCATATTTCAGAACAAACTTACTCACCGATGTACTTGCATTAACATAATCTTTAAAAAAAAATTATTCAAACTTTCACTTCTTTGCGTTGTTGACATTCCAACACAAAAAGTGTTATGTAAAAAAGTTGGCATCCATTTCTTTCGAATAGATTAAATTTTTTTCAACCATAAATTACCTTGTATTGAACTCTTTTTCAAGAGCATCATTCTGATGATAAACATGACTCAAGGTTTCAAGAAATTTCTTCTCGATGTGCCACATGCAAATATAGTGAGTAGTCATAGGAAAAACTTTTGCAATTGCATTTGAAATTACATCATCTTGATCTATAATGATTATTGTTGGTGGACATCCATACACAGCTTCGAGCCAAGTCCTCAACAACCAAATGAATGTTTCTTCAGACTTATCTCATAATAAAGCGCACCCAAATAAAATAGACTGATAATGACGATTTACACCAGTAAACGAAACAAATGGCAATAAGTATTTTTTTGTTAAATAAGTAGGATCAAATGTTACCACATCGCCAAAATGTTTATAAGTCATTCTAGATCTTGCATCTATCCAAAAACAATTTGCAAGGCAACCATCAGTATCAGCTTGAATAACATAGAAAAACTCGAATTCTTTGATTGACAGTCATAAAAATAATTAAATATTATCCGAACATCTCCTTTCTCAAATTGTTTTTGCCTTTTACGACTTAAGTAATTTAAAACATCAGGCTCAATCATATTCAAATTATCAAGTCCACTAAATTTATGTGATAAAATAGAAACTATCTTATTTAGACGAATTGTTGAGATGTGAGGGGCTCGATTCGATCAACCGTTCTTGCTCGTCAAGTGTGGAGAAGTTGGATAATTAGGTGTTTTAGTGGGAGAAGAAAAATTGGCAATTTGACACAAGGATTTATAGTGGTTCAACCTTCTAACCAAGGTCTACATCCACTACCTTAGCTCCCCACTAAGGATTTCCAAACAAATTCACTAAGAATTTCGTCCCCTTTTCTCGACTTAGGAGGAAACCATTACAACGATCAAGCTTTCTACCCAAAGCTTGATCAAACACTCTCTTACAAGAGAAAGACTTAGCAAACTAGAAATCCCTCTAATAGGAATGTGTTTGCAATACTAAGCTCTCACCCAAAACCTAAACAGTTGAGCAAATTTAACAATGTTTAGCTCACAAGTGTTGTCTAAGCAAGAAATAAACAATTTAAGCTCTAGACAAATTTTGACATCATAATGTTGTTACAATTGAAGCATTAACCATTACAAGATGCTTGGAGGTCCCTTTTATACTCCTTGATGAGTTTGTAGCTGTTACTAGCCGTTGGGATTGGATTGGAGTCGTTGGAGCCTTTATTTCCCACCATAAATGTAGTTCTGCAGCTTGGTGTATCGATACTGGTCAAACCGTATCGATACGAACTCAATGAGGAATTTGCTGTTGGGCTTCTTCAGCTGATGCGTATCGATATGCTTACCTAGCGTATCGGTACGGTCCTGCAATTAAAAGACTGTTGGGAAAATGACCGTTGGGGTAGTTAGGCGTATCGGTACGCGATACACCCGTATCGGTACGCGACTAGCCGTTGGGCTATTTCAAAACACACAGTATCGATACGGCTAAGCGTATCGGTACGGGTTTTAGCTACTGGAAAAATTAGGTAGTTGAAACCCTAAGGTGTATCGGTACGGTCCAAGACCGTATCGGTACGGGAACTTGAAAAGGCTGATTTTGACTACTTTAAATGTACTTTAAAACATTCCAAAGCCTTGTAAAACCCTTAAACATATTTTCAAGTTGTTTTTGACTAAAAACATATTTTAAATTCTTTTCAATTTAGTCCAAAACATTTTTCAAATATTATATCAAAACATTAGTTCTACAATCTCCCCTTTTTTGATATAATAAAACCAACTTGAAAAATTGTTTGGGATTCTCTCCCATTTAACTTTAAAAATGTGAATAAGAGATTAAAGATATGAAATCAAATAAAGCTCCCCCTTAATTCAATTTTTCAAACCATTTCTCCCCTTTTTTGATATATCAAAAAGAATTTAAAAGGACATTGAGCTCAAAATAACATAGGAGGCAAAAAAATTGACACACTTAAAATTTTGGCTTAAAAATTGGCTCCCCCTTACTCAAAGCATCATAAGAATGTTAGTTCAACATATATGATTATCTAGTTGACATAAATGAAAATAAATCAAATAAAAACAAAAACAACTAGATTTAACCACACTTGAACTCAAGGGAGGATGTGAAACCTTTCTTCTTCAAGTGTTCTTCCTTTGTGTGCATGGAGCTCCCCCTCAATTTTTGACTTGTTGATCACTCTCCATCACACCTAGCACAAGACAATCAAGTAATTTTTGGTATCCAAATTGCTTTGGATCCATAGACATTAGTAGCACAAATTTTAGTCCCCTTAGGAATCTATTTTTCAATTTCATCCTTTTTAGTTGAAGTGGTTAGTCTTTTTGGGACCCAAACACTTCTAAAACATTTTCCATTCACAAATCTAGGGGCACTAGATTGTCTTACATAAAAGTTTGATTTTCCAAAACTATTTTTCTTTTCAAGTTCATTGGAAATCAAATCTTTTTCTTTTTGAACTTTAAGAAGCAAATTTTGTAAATCAAAACATTTTTGTTCAAAATCTTTTAATTTTGCTTCAAGTTCAAGATTTGTTTTGGAAAGCAAATCATTTTCAACTTTTATTTTTGAAATCAACTTTTTGTTCTTTGAAAATGATGCCTTGAATTCCAAAAGCAAATCATCATATGCATCTTGAAACTCATCAAATGTATATGAATTTGAAATAGATGAGTTAGAAGTTACCTTCCCCTCATTGAGGGCCATCAAGCATAGGTGGGCTACTTCATCATCGGTGGACTCTTCATCACTCCATGTGGCCACATATGCTTGTTTTGAAGATGATCCCTTCTTTTTGGATTTGTGGGAGTCCTTCATCTTCTTCATCGATTCATGCTTGGATTTTTCCATTTTGCTCTTCATGAACCGGGCAAATTTGTTGAAGAGATAGGCCATCTCTTCATCTTCACTTTCCTCCTCACTTGAATCTACATGATGGCATGTGGAGGATTTGAGAGCAACGGTACTTGCATTGATGCCTAGCTCCATGATCTTCTTCTTCCCCATCGCTCTAATCTCATCCTTCTTCTTCTCCTCTTCTTTGTTTTTCTTCATTATTTGGTGAGTGAGAAGTGACCCCATGAGTTCATCAAGTTTCAAGGTTTTTAGATTTTTGGCTTCGATGATGGCGGTCCTCTTTGAGTCCCATGACTCGGGAAGGGAGTAGATGAGCTTACGGACAAGCTTCTCTTCTGGGATGGCTTCTCCATAACCTTTAAGTCCATTTGTGATAGTGGAGAACCTATCAAAAATCTTCTCGATGTTCTCTTCCGGATTCATCTTGAAGTTCTCATACTCTAAGGTTATGAGCCCAATCTTGGTCTCTTTGACTTCATCGGTTCCCTCGTATGTGACTTCAAGCTTGTCTCATACCTCCTTGGCACTCTCACAAGAAGACATCTTCTCATAGATGGTTGGGTCAAATGCACAAAAGAGCATGTGCAAGGCTTTGCAACTAAGCTCCATCTTCTTGCGATCGTTGGCACTCCATTCCGCTTTTCTTCCTTGAGGCACGAACGGACCATCTTCAACTATGCCCCATAGCTTGTAGTCTCTTGACTCCAAGAAGAATTTTATCTTTGTCTTCCAATGGACATAGAGATTTCCGTTGAAGAATGGCAGTTTGTCGATGGATTGCACCATTTGAGACGGTTGGTGAAATGTTGATCGAGCTTGCCGGATCTTCTCAATAGGATGTGAATCCCCTTCGATTGAGCCAAGCTCTGATACCAATTGTTGAGATGTGAGGGGCTCGATTCGATCAACCGTTCTTGCTCGCCAAGTGTGGAGAAGTTGGATAATTGGGTGTTTTAGTGGGAGAAGAAAAATTGGCAATTTGACACAAGGATTTATAGTGGTTCAACCTTCTTGTTTCAAAAAAAAATAGTGGTTCAACCTTCTAACCAAGGTCTACATCCACTACCTTAGCTCCCCACTAAGGATTTCCAAACAAATTCACTAAGAATTTTGTCCCCTTTTCTCGGCTTAGGAGGAAACCGTTACAACGATCAAGCTTTCTACCCAAAGCTTGATCAAACACTCTCTTACAATAGAAAGACTTAGCAAACTAGAAATCCCTCTAATAGGTATGTGTTTGCAATACTAAGCTCTCACCCAAAACCTAAACACTTGAACCAATTTAACAATGTTTAGCTCACAAGTGTTGTCTAAGCAAGAAATAAACAATTTAAGCTCTAGACAAATTTTGACATCATAATGTTGTTACAATTGAAGCATTAACCATTACAAGATGTTTGAAGGTCCCTTTTATACTCCTTGATGAGTTTGTAGCCGTTACTAGCCGTTGGGATTGGATTGGAGCCGTTGGAGCCTTTATTTCCCACCATAAATGCAGTTCTGCAGCTTGGCGCATCGATACTCGTCGAACTGTATCGATACGGTCTCAATGAGGAATTAGTCGTTGGGCTTCTTCAGCTGATGCATATCGATACGCTTACCTAGCGTATGGTACGGTCCTGTAATTAAAAGACCGTTGGGAAAATGACCGTTGGGGTAGTTAGGCGTAAAGGTACGCGACTAGCCGTTGGGCTATTTCAAAACACACCGTATCGATGCGGCTAAGCGTATCGATACGGGTTTTGGCTACTGGAAAAATCAAGTAGTTGAAACCCTAAGGCGTATCGGTACGGGAACTTGAAAAGGCTGGTTTTGACTACTTTAAATGTACTTTAAAACATTCCAAAGCCGTGTAAAACCCTTAAACATATTTTCAAGTTGTTTTTGACTAAAAACATATTTTAAATTCTTTTCAATTTAGTTCAAAACATTTTTCAAATATTATATCAAAACATTAGTTCTACACGAATGCCAGACTCATCAAGAACATTCATGAGATTTTTTTTTAATTTTTATCTTTGTTCTATGCAAACGAATAAATTGTGTGCTCCTTGGTGATGCTAATACACATAATTGCATGAAATCTAAAAATAACCCATCTTTCTTCTATCTTTGATATTTGAATCATCGTCTTACAACCTTCTTTTGTTTCATCCGGTGCTACATTTCTATCTTCTCTCTTTACATATTTGTTTGCTCTAAGACTTTTTTTGAACAAAAAAAATCTCGGGCAATCATTGTTTTATCTATTCTTGATATGAAAATACGATTCTTACGTGTTCCAATACCTTTGCCTCTCGCATATTTGTTATAATATTGTTGTGCATCATCTGGTGACTCAAATTCTATACCAATGTTGGTGTAACTTTAACCATTGATTGTTCGATAGCATACTCCACTACATCTTCTTCTCCAAATATATGATCTTCTTCAATTCCTTTTGTCTCGATTAAATCTTGTACCAACACGTCGTCCATTTGAATCCTTAAATAATAAAATAATTATTTAAATCTAATGTGATTAAATAAATAAAATTAAAAGAAATATTTAATTAAAAGAAATCAAACATTGGAAGGAAATTTTCAATAAAAACACAGAAGCAAAATATCAATAATAGAAAATTTTGATACCTGCACCTAGAATGTTGATGGGGATACGAAATAAGGTTGAAAGGAGTGACTTGTTCAGGCTGCTTACTCGGAATTATATATGAAAGAAAAAGTGACTTTGATTGGTAGAAGTAAAAATTCACGAATATTTATTTTATAAGGATTAAGATGTGATACAAAAGGCAATTTCTATGACTGTTCAAAGATAGCAAACATATAATTAACATCATTAGTAACTCATTCCATGAAACACCATTGTTGGTAAAAATGATGGGGAAATATATTTGACAGTTAAAATTGAAGGCTTCAAATTTTAATTTCAAATATAAAAATATAAAATTAAAAGAGAATCATTCATTCGAAATTAAAAAAAATATTAAGTTTAATTGTAACAATTAAGTTATATTTGTAAGACTAATAATCTCAAATATTTTCTACTAATAAAATATAAAGCAAAATTAAAAAAAATTACACCCTAAAACATAAGTAAAAGAATTACAAACCTCAACCTCGACAGCTATCTAATTCCTATGGGTGTGATAAGTAAACTATTTGATTTCCATGAGTATGAGAACTAAACAATTGCAGTGAAAAAAAAAATCATTAAAGAGAAGTGAAAATGTTTCTATAGATATGGGAAGCGAACAATAACAATGAAAGAGAAATAAATTTTAATTTTTAGATTGAAAACAAGATTAAAAATAGAACCAACAAATCTGCTTGTAGAGTCTTTCATGGCTTTTGAAATCAGATGCAAATGAAGAAATTGCTTAAGCTTTTACTTGAAAAATACTACACAATAAAAAAAAACTCCAACGATTGAGAAAAACTTCCGTGTAAGAAAAGAAAAAAACAATTTATTTCTCACTAACGTTTGGTTTTGACGTTAACATTATCATTTTAATTGTGTTTTTACTGAGAACATATCACGTAAATAAGTAGGCTTGTGTAGTGTTTAGACTCCATAATTTGTATATCAAAATTAAACTCATTTAAAAATGACAGACACTAAACCAATTATTTTAAAAGATTAATAAAATTGTAATTTAGAGGGTGTTGAATAAACAATACAAATGGACCTAATTGAGGTCCATGGGGCTGAAATACATTTTCTTGAAAGCCCGCTGGTAACTGATAGGAGTAGGAAAAACATATAAAATATCTACTTTTCTCAATCCTCACTATTTATTCAGTCTCCAGCTTCAAGTCATCTTTAAAGTCACCCCCTTTTTCTCTCAGTTTTCATGCATTAGGGTTTGCCGATTGCATCCCCCCAAATTTCAACATCTATCGTTCTTTGTAATTTCCCATTTCTTAATTGTTTTTATTACCCTATTTTCATTTAAATGATTATTGTTTTCTGGTTTCTGCCCTTATATTTACGAAACGCAAAACATATTGAATTGTTTGTTTTATTGTTTCATTGACATTGTTTTGTATTTGCTTATTGCAGATTTATTTTAGTTTTGATGTATTCGTCCAGAGGGACGAATGCCTACGGGCAGCAGCCCTACGTTGGCCAATCCGGATATTCCCAAAATGTGAGTTTTTTCAATCCTATTTCGTGTTAAAGCTCCTCTTTTATAATTCGTTTCTAATGGATTTGTTTTGTATTATGATAGGATTGAATTGCACTGATTTTGAAACCTTTTTGTAAGGTTATACTGGTTGGTCTGGGTGTTTTTGTGAGAAAAACAGATAAATTTTACTTGCTTTGATATTGACCTCAGGATTAACCTTTTTTGTTTTCAAATTATTATTCCAAAGTCTCCATTGTAGCTGAACGTTTCAATGTGTAATACGAGTGAATATTTTATTTTTGAGGTCTTTCAATGCGTCTAAATTCCTGGGCTTGCACTGGCAATAGCACTTTAGCATGTGTAATTCGAGAATTATCATGGGTCTGGTTTTGTTTACAATTTTCGGCAAAATTTTGTAGTTGGGTGCTGGTTATTCTGGAAGTTCTGTGGGAGGACCTGATGGGGGAGCTCAAATGTCCTTGTCTTCTCGGCATTCATCAATTTTAGGTAGTTCTCAAGATGCAGAAGCTGGTGGATACAGAGCTCTTCCCTCAGTTTCAGCTCATTATGGGGGGCAGTATAGCTCTATATATGGCACAGCTGCTTTGAGTGCTACTCAGCAGGTCAGTGGAATCTGTTATCTTTACATATGTGTTTGCTCCAGTAATTTCTAATTTTCATTTTTTTCTTTATTTGTTAAGCCTTAACATAGATATTTGGGGACAAGGTCGGTTTAAACTACTTTATGCTGTTTCTAAATTTCCTTGGGAGTTTATGACATGTACAATATCCTTAATTTGGTGATGAATAATATTGTTAAATATGCATTTATTGAATTTTGAATTTGATTATTTTTTATATGTTCTAGGTTCCGGCTGCAAGTTCCAAAGGGGCTGGAGCATCAGCTTTGGAAGCTCGTAATGCTTATGCCTCTGCACTGACAGATTCACCAAAATTTGCATCTACTGACTATGTTTCATCATCAAATCATGGTTATAGTCACAAAGCTGATCAAATGTATCCAGAGAAGATTCCTGACTATCCTACTGTGGAGAGAAGACAATTTGGAGAACGACAAGGTGGTTATCTGGGGAGGGATTTGCCTAGTGATCCAACTGGAAGATATTCTGATTCTGCTATTTTTGGTCATCAGCATCAGGTCATGCAATTTCATAATGTTCCTTCCATCAGCGTCTTCTTTTAATCAGGCCCCTTTTCATGTTCTGTATATAAATCTGCTCTACTCTTCTCCTTTTTGTAATCTTGTTCCTTGTTCTCCTTTGGTTTTAATCTTTAATATTTACCATCTTCTGGAACAGCCTGACATATATGATCGTCTTGATCAAGCTGTCTTGCTTCGACAAGAACAATTGCTCAAAGCTCAATCAGCCTCGCATGATAATAGTTCGAGGTATTTATTATTTTTGTAGAATATTTACTGTACAATTTCCAACAGAAGATGTTTGTGCATAATAGCAACAGGTCTTCACTTGTAGTAATTTTCTTGTGATATATGGCCGAGGTCAACCTTCTTATCCTTTATGGTGGTAGTCTGTTTACTGTTTGTTAGACAGTAATATAATGCTTACTAGACTGAGTAGCAACACATTTCTGGCAGACAAGCTGATTATCTTGCAGCAAGGAGTGCTGCTAGTCGTCATTCCACCCAAGATCTTCTGCCTTATGGAGGAAGATTAGATGCTGATCCCCGCATTTCATCATTGCTGAGCTCTTCTTCTTCTTATGGTGGACAAACCCCTTCGATATTAGGGGCAGGTCCAAGGAGAAATGTCGAAGATCTCATGTATCCACCTACTTCTGCAAATCCTGGTTATGGCGTGAGCTTACCACCTGGTAGAGATTATGGAACAAAGGGGCTTCATGTTACAACCCTTGAGTCTGAATATCCTGATAGTACATTATCACGCAGTGGTCTTCCTAGGATTGATGAACGCAAGGACGACAGGGCTGGTTACCTTAGGGAGTTTGAGATGAGAGAGGAGGAGCGCCGTCGGGAGCATTTGCGTGAAAGAGAGAAAGATAGAGAGAGGGAAAGGGAGCGAGAACGAGAACGACTACGAGAACGTGATCGTGAACGTGAACGTGAGCGTTTGCGCATCTTGGAGCGACGGGAGAAGGAAAGAGAGCGGGAGAAGGAGAGAGAACGAGAGCGTAAGCGTGCACTTGAAGTTACGCGCGAAAGAACTCCGCCAAGAGTTTCTAGGGATCACCGTGGTCCATCTTTGACAAAAGAGGCTCGACCTAGACGAGAATCCCCACGTCGTGAAGTTTCACATAGGTGGATCTTGATGTTTTACATTCCGTCCTGCTCTAGTTCTGAATGTTTAGCTTCTTGTGTTTCCCAGTCTTCATAACTAACTTCATGTTCTCTATTGCTGAAGGCGCCTTTCACCTGTTAAAGAAAAAAGAAGAGAATATGTATGCAAGGTAAAAGGACAATGCAAGAGCATCCATTTGAAGATAGTTTGAACTTCTTCAAGAATTTGCTTTTTTTTCCTTTTGGAATCTGATTTGTATTTTGAATCTTCCTGTTATTGCTCTTTCATGGGCATTCAAACCTTTTGCTGCTTCCTGTTGGTATTTGCCTCATGGTCTGCGGGGCTCTTTGCTTGGTTCCTAAACCTAGAGAATTCTTCATGTGTTTATATGCCGTTGCTCACTTATTTTGAGTGTGTTGTTTTGACCCTTTGTTTCCAGGGCAGATTTTTTGCTCACTTATTTCTTTGGTTGTTTTCTTTTCCACATCTTCCCATCCTTTTTCTTATCGAGTAAACACCATATTCCTTCTATGGAGACTATTTCAAAACTTTCAGAGCTTCCTGGGTTTATATCGGCAGACTGCTCCAAACTGCGTTGGCTCGTTGCAACTCATAGTTTTTCCAATTTATGAAAAATTACTCCTATACTAGAGAATTTATTGAATCTTTCTGAATCGGGGATTTTTTTTCAATATATTTTCCTGTAATATTGTTCTGCATTCTTTTTTCTTTTCTTTCTGTATGTGCATGTCATTTGAAATGTTCTTAATCCTTTTAGCAATGTTCTACTTACCTGCAGGTATATTCATCCAACCTGACAGATGTAGAGAGAGGCTATCTATCCATCAATAAGCAGTATCCAAGACTTTTTGTATCTCCTGAATTTTCAAAGGTCTCTCCTCTCTAAATTCAGTTATGCATTAAATTTGCATTCTTAGGTATTCTGTTTTACTTAACATCTTCAACTGTTGTAGGTTGTTATAAACTGGCCAAAGGAGAATCTTAAGCTCTCCTTGCATACTCATGTCAGGTATCCTTCCTGGATGTCTTTGTTACTTGAATAGGCTTTTGACATCTCAACCAACATTGTATTCTTGGTTTGCTCTTTAAAGACTTAAGGGGTCTTGCCATTGTGGATGTGGAAATTTTATCTATGAACTGTTAATTTCTTAAACAATTAATTATTTTTAGTATGTGAAAATTGCTAATGCATTGTTTTCCATGAAGCTTGGACTTTTGCTTGTGAAATAACAAAACAATTGAGCCAAAGATCAGTTGTTGAAACTTAAGTAGTCGTGGAATCCAAATCAGCATCCTTCCCCATTTTCGTTTCATCTTACTCATTTCTCCCTCATTAAATCAACCAATTGATTTTGCATCTTCATCTTATGCTTTTATGGAATTGTAATAGTTTAGTTTCTGTCGAGTGAAGCAGCTTTGAGCATGATTTCATTGAAGATAGTTTTGCTGAATCAAAGGAACTTTCCAGCAAACTTGTGCCTGCTGAACCTGAAAAACCTGAACAGGGAAGTACAGTGTGGAATGCAAAGGTGGGTCATTTGTAAATGTAGCGTCTATGACCAAAGCTATAGTTTTATGTTTTTCTTTTTTCATTTTGTGGGAAGAAGTTTTTATCAACTTTGACTTGGTCATTTCATTTTTCTTCATTATGGGGTTGTCTTCAGCCATTTCAACATAATACCTGAATGATGGAACTGAGTTCTTGCCTGATTAAAGCGTTTAAACTGTGATCGTGTCCTTTGATATTAATGTATTTTCCATTTCAGTAGTGGTTTTAAGAGTCTAGCTCTTCATTGAAGTAACGTGATACTTTGGATTGGAGTCGCTTGAAATAATGTGCTACATTGGAAAAACAAGTTTCCTTTGTACAATTCGTGTAAAAATAATTCATGCATGTTTCCCTTTGTATTTCGTTGATTGGAATATTGAAGATTTATATCAAATATGATGATATTAATCATACTTCAGTAATATATTTGATTTTGTTCAGATGGTTTTGATGAGTGGATTAAGCAGGAGTGCTTTGGAAGAGCTGTCATCTGAAAAAGCTCCTGATGACCGTATACCTCATATTTGCAATATTATAAGGTTTGCTGTTCTTAAAAAGGATCATTCTTTCATGGCAATTGGTGGGCCTTGTGTTCCTGCTGATGGCAGTACTCCTGCTGGTGATGAATTCTCTCTAGTTCAAACAGCCCATAGGTTTGTCCTGTCCACTGCTAGTTGAATGCTATGTATAGCTTGATTCATTTCTCATCAGGAGAATTATTTTACTTGAGCAGGTATGCAAAGGATGTTGTTAGTCTTGATTTGCAGAAATGTCAGCATTGGAATCCTTTCCTTGAGGTATTCATTCTGATTATCACTATAAACCTTATTGGTTTTCGGAAGTGGCAAAACTGATAAAAGTTTTTCTGCTTTAGATCTGAATCTTTTTAATCAAAACATTCGTTGTGGTCCTCGTTTATTTTATTTTTCTGAACCTATCGCATAAGTTCAATTGTAAAAATGTTCATTCTATTGGACTTGAAATCCTTTGACATTGTCATTTCTCTGCATCCATGACCAAACCTTTTATTGGTTTATGTATTTGTTATTTTTGGTCATGGTCTAGACCAGCCACTCATGGCGGTCAATGATGGCTAGTCTTTATTTTGGTTTCATCTTGTAAGTAATTTGGGGAGATTACTTAAATACATAAGGAAAGAAAGAGAAAGGTGCCATTTGCACTTATAGATATTGTTTAGGGTCTAGTCTATTTGATCTTGGAAACTATATATGCTGGTAAAATGGTCGCCAAAACTTGAAATATGCAACTGTATATGCTGGCAAAGTGGTAGCCAAAACGTAAGGAAATTGTCTAAATTTTAGTTGGTTGATAGTGTTGAATTGGGTGGCAAGAATTCATTATCACATTTCCTATAAGATGAGCTTATGAGTTGTATTCATTTTTTTTCTTGTAGTATCTTAATTTTAATTTTGTTTCTTGGGGTACAAGAATCTAGTTTTGACTTTTGAGTTCTCTTGGTTATATGCAGATACATTATGACAGAATTGGTAAGGACGGGCTCTTTAGCCATAAAGAGGTCACTGTACTGTTTGTTCCAGATTTATCCGAATGCCTCCCTTCACTTGATACATGGCGAGCCCAGTGGTTAGCTCACAGAAAAGCTGTTTCTGAGAGAGAGCGCCAGCTGTCTTTGAAAAGAGAGGTAGTGTCCTAATTTATTTTTTCCAGCCTTTACTTAAATCATGCATGCTGAACATCTTGATCCCTAAATTGGTGTCAAATTTCTAAAGATTTTTCGCAAACAATAGCTTTGAGCATTGCACACAAGGAAACTGTTGATCCAAACAACTTGATATCAGTTTTGGGTTAAGATGGATAGATTAGTGGCCCGTAGTTTATTACATCTTTCTCTGTATGTATTATATATTGTAATAAAATATGGAATAGTGAAGGTGTTACCTACTTCACTAATGGAAAATTTGTGTACTTTCAGAAATCAAAGGAGAGGAAGGAAGCATCAAAAGGTGAATTGATTAATTATAAATTTCATCTTCTTACGCATTTTCTTACATATATTATATGGGCAGATCAATTATGAATTGGATCAATAGCGTCTTCCCTTTACTTAGATTTTTCATTTTTGTTGACTAGACAAGGAAGCAGATACTACAAAACTAACTGAAAAAGGAAAATCAGGAAAAAAGATTCCGTCTGTGTCATCTAGTCCCGGAGTAACTGCTAACAAAAAGGAGAAAGATGGAAAATGTATTGAAGGAGGTGCAGCTGAAGGAAAGGTTACTGGGGGTGAAAATAAAGTTCAGGTAAAAGATGGCAGTGAAATAACTGTGGAAGGAGGTCCTGAGAAAAAAGAAAGTGGAGAAGCTCCTCCTCCTGCTGCTAAGACAGGTGCTGTGAAGTCCGTGAAGAAAAAGATTATAAAGAGGATTGTCAAACAGAAAGTTGCAAATAAGGCAGCTGCGGAAGTAAATACTGCTAGCAAACTGAGCAACGGGGTTGATGAAGAAGCTGGAGATCAGAAAAATAAATCAGAGATTGCCAGTCAACAGGAAGAATCCTCTGTTGGTAGTGCCGGGATGAAAACTTCTGTACGGAAAAAAAATACGAAAAAGGAAGCTGTTGGTAAAAATGATCAGAGTGAAGATAATGGTGTTCCCCTTGAGACAAAAGTGGAGATTGGAACGGGATGCTCTGAAGATAAACCAAAGGATAATTCTGATGCCATTCCAGCAGCTGTAGAAAATGCCAGTGTGAAAACAACTATAAAGAAGAAAATTATTAAGAGGGTGCCTAAAAGAAAGGTTCCTGCTACACAAGCTAAGGACGAAGTAGCTGAAATTAAGAATGAAGGGGATGAGGATGAGAAAAAGGTGGCTCAAGCTGGAGATGAGACCTCAAATATAGGTAAGCAAACAGGTTCAGAAAAACAAGGTAATGCTGCAAGTTCAAGTAAATCAGAAGTCAAGGCTGACAATGAGAATAAAAAGGATGAGAAGTTAATAACTAACATGGAGTCTCCGAATGACAATAAAAAGGTTAACATGAAGGATACTTGTGGTGTCAAGGGGGCGAAATTGAAGGAGGTGGAAAAACCAAAAGATGACAAAGCTAGTAAAGATGAATCCCGAAGTAATTCTAGCAAAGAATCAAAAGTAAAGAGGAAGCCTGAAGAACCTTCTCTGAAGCATCCTGGATTGATTCTACATACAAAGTTGAGCAAGGATTCTAGAGTAAGTTAATGATATGTTTGAAGCACTGTGTTGCATGCTGAGCTGAACATTTGTGAAGGAAAATGTTTTTTTATACATAAACTATCTAATATTCTGTATTTGTCTAATTATGAGTTTTAATGCTGCAGTTGCGATCAGCATCACTTTCACTGGATTCACTTTTGGATTATACTGATAAGGACATTGAAGAATCGACATTTGAGGTTTCTTTTTCCTTCTTACCTTTCTGCCTTAATATCTGCCATCCTATATATATTTTCATTTGTAACTTCATGTTATCTGAAGCAATTTTTATTTTTATTTTTCTGATTTACATCTAGTACATTCCATTTTTGCAGCTTTCATTATTTGCAGAGGTGATGTATGAAATGCTTCAGTATCAAATGGGTTGCCGTATTTTAACTTTTCTCCAGGTTGGTTTTGTGATGGTTATTGCTTATTTTACTTAGTTCCCTATAAAAATCATCCTTTTTACTGTGTAGAAACTGCGAGTGAGATTTATGACAAAAAGAAATCAGCGTAAGAGGCAACGGGAAGAAATCCTTGATAAGGAAACCGAGAAAAAGTCGCCACCAAAAAAATCAAAAAGCAGTGAGCTCCCTATGAAGGAAAATGAATCTGCTAAGGCAGACGCATCAAGTGCAGCTCAGCAAGCTCAGCAGGACGTTGAGATGACCGTGAAGGAAGAAACTACCGCTGATCATGTTGAGGACCCAAAGATGGAGGCAGTAAATAATGCCGATCGTGTTGAGGAGCCAAACGTAAAAGATGAAATGGATGAAGAAGATCCGGAGGAGGATCCTGAAGAATATGAAGAGACGGATGATGCAAGTCCACAACCCAATTCCTCTAATGAGGTAGAGTTTCCTCCTTTTTGAACAGGGAAGCTGAAATGATTTTTTCCAAACAGTATTTTCACCAAGGGTTTTTGGACATATCCCTTGAATTTCAATCATGTGGCTATGTGCTACTAATATTTTATGTTATCTTATGATCGACTTTCCATTTTACGGCTGGATTGCTCAAGGGTAATTTGTTTTGGTGAATTCATTTTCATATGATTAGTGTTATTTATCCTTATCAATGAAAGATTGTAACTCACAGAAAAATGAAGAGAAGGAACAAGCAGATGCTAAGGCTGACAAGGAGGTTGAGAAGGATGAAGTTGCGGCATCCACCAAATCAGAAATCACCACAAAAGCTGCTAGTATGGAGTGTGTGCCTGAGGGGGATATGTCTAGAAAGGAACAGCAGAAAGTTGATCCTAAGAAGAAGGTTCATGTTACCGATAAGGATTTGTTGCAGGTATTTTCCAATTCACTCTCATTCCCCATGCCTCAAATCTTTTCCTGTTTATGTAGTGTGGATTGTCTTTCTTGCCTTATTAATGGACGTCTCCTTTGTAAATAGGCTTTCAGGTTCTTTGACCGGAATCGTGCTGGCTACATTAGGGTGAGATAAAAACTTTTACTTGATTGGTATATATTCTTTCACAATAGTGATAATGACCATTTATTCTGCAGGTGGAAGACATGAGGTTGATTATTCACAGTTTGGGGAAGTTTCTTTCTCATAGGGATGTCAAAGTGAGACACGTGATTCATTTTGCGGTTGTTTGTCTTAATTTGGCTTTTATGTGGTACTCTTGCTCTATTGTTATTGATGGTTTTGTTTACCTGCATCAGGAACTAGTGCAAAGTGCACTGTTAGAGAGCAACACAGGGAGGGATGATCACATTCTTTACGACAAGCTGGTTCGAATGTCTGACATGTGAAAGCTTTCTGGGTCTGACTGGTCATATGTTATATTCTGCTATTGATGAACAGCTATCAAAGGTGTGATTCCTAGGATATTTGGTTTAAACTTGTCACTGTTTACAGTAAGCCATTCATAAAATGCTTGCTCATGGAATCCTGTGTGATGAGATTAGTTGGCATAGGTCTTAGCAAATGTTGGTAATCTACATGTTTTGTTTAATTGGGATTAGAAGTACTTTAGACGATAAATTGTTATTAATAAAACGAGAACTGGTGGTGGTAATCCATGTGATGGCAGAGGCAGAGCAGGAAAAAAGAGAGAATAGGATTAGTATAATTTTGTCTGTGTCATTGGAATGAGCATTGGATGCGGAGGAGTTGAGAGTTGTGTAAATGGCATTAATGGGAGTAGGTGAATAGTAAAATGTATGATTAAAGTAGAAAATGTTGGCAATTGCATTTGCTTGAGTAGAGAGTAGAGGCCAACTGCTTTCATCATTCGTCCTCTCCACCTCACCCATCATCTAGTTGAATATTCCTTCCCATATCAACAAAACATCCATCCCCCTTTCTTTGTCCAAAAAATGACAAAACCGCTTCTTTTGGGGTTGCTGTCTCCAATGCCTGTTGACCAAAAGCTGGAAATTCAGCTGCCACCAAATGCCTAGGTGGGTAAAACGAAATGGGGTTGTTGTGGCCGGTAAACAGGCGGTAGAGACAGCAACCAAAAATGCACTACAATCCTTAAATCAAATATGCATTGCTTTTTTGGCTTAATAGTTAAAAATGTGTTTAACCTATACTCTTTGTTTTAGTTTGGTGCCTAACGTTTCATTTTGTAATTCAGATTAGATTTTTCCGTCAATGGACATTAAATTCTTTTTGTTAACCAATTATAACATGACATGTGACCTATTTTATATATTTATTTAATTTTTAAATTACTTAAAAATTATATACTTCTTAAAAATTTCAAAGTTTTAATTTTTTTCAAACAAATCTTCATATTACATCTTCATCACCGTTCGACATCCCCACTCGTTGGCGGTTCACTGTTCACCATTTGAGCATCGGACCCCTTATTGTTTAATATCTCCACCCTTTAGCCGTTGATTAGAAGCTCAATCAGTCTTTTTCTCTTCATTTTTAGATGTTCGTTGATTGAGCAATAAATAGTTTATTTGTCGATTTTTGACACAAAATCATGGGGCTTTCGGTCGTAGGGAGTCAACGAAGGCATAGATGATTGGTGGTGGTGGGAGGGGAGAATTGTAAGGATCTATGGTTTAAATTTGGAGGTTTTAGAGAAATTAAAAATTTTGGAGTTTTTTTTACAAAATTAAAAATTTTCTGATTTTTTAAAAATTAAATAACAGAAAAATTTAACGTCCGTCACAGAAAAAAATCAATCTAAATTACGAAATGAAACGTTAGGCATTAAAATAACCCATAAAAATGTTAGACACCAAATTAAAAAAAATATATAAATTGTACACCTACGAAATTATTAAGCCTTGTTTTTTTAAGGGTGGGTGAAGGACATTTGATTTCAAAGCACAATCACTACCGGTCTACCATACACGCCTGCCTTCACCAATCAACATTGATTTTGATTAATCATCCTCTTAATTTCTACATTTATTTCATTTTTACCATAATAAATCTATTGGAACCCTCGATCCAAGTCCAGGTCGGTGGACTGAATTTTATTCATCCCTCATCTCCCCTCATTAATGTTTTTTATAGCCTTTTCTGATTTTTCCTTTAATTATATGAACAAGAAACTGCAGACATTAAAAATCCAAATATCATATTTGTATGTGTAACTTTTTAACACTAGTTTTTTTAAAAAATGGATCGTGTCTTTGTTTCAATATTCAAAACTTGGGGTGTCACATTTTCTTACCACCTTTTAATTTAGTTGTTCCCAGACTCTTTTATTGACTTATGGGTGGCACAATTCCTGGAAATTTCATCATTTATTATAAGTAGCTCCACAGTTTTATTTCATCACTTTAAATGCAGAATTCATGAGCAATCTTGCTTAATTTATTGATCATCAATTCCTCAACAGTTTTACTAGAATAAATTATTATGCATTCCATATGATACTTTGTATATATTCAAAGATTAATCGCATTTCTTTTAAATTTATCGTCTTAGAGCAAGCACGTTTGGTCAAGCTGTTTATCTTTGTTCCCTTGTATTCCCTTGGGTCATGGGTTCTAGACCCACTTGGAACATTCTCCTTCCTTTCCCTATAGTCCCCTCTAGATATGATTAGGATTAGATTTATGATTTGTCAAAAATAAATATTGTCTTATGTTATCTAGTGTTCAATGAAATTGATAATTTTTTTAACTAAAAATTGATTAATATTTTTATTATATGATAACCTAAAGATTGTGGTTGTATGAACAAGCACAGTTGACCGGATGGTCAAGTTGTTTATCATTATTCTTTCACATTTCGTTAAGTTATAAGTTTTAGACGACTAGTCCCACTAGAGCACTCGTCTTACTTCCCTAAGAATCTCCCATCCTATCTCCTTTAGGATTAGAGTATATATATATAAAAGATTGTAGTTGAAATACTTGGTAAAAACGCATTATTGTAAGTCCATCAGATTTAGAAACACGGCAAATTAAGATTTCAGCCAGATATTTTGGTTAGCATAAAAACGTATGATAAATGAAACCAAGACACCATTATGTATATATATGCGTTGAATTAATTCGTAGCATTTTTAATCAAATATTTGGCCCAATTACTGTTGTTTTTATCCCATGGCCATGCTTTCAATTAATCACTCAAAAATAACTCTTTTAAAGAAAATGTATAACCAAATTATATAACATTTCTTTTTCGGAAGAGAAAAAGCAAAATCCTTTTACGAGTTATCAATTGATTCAAACACAAAATCAAAAAATCTATATACATATTCTTTATCATTGAACAATTTATATATAAAAGAATCATACCTTTTACAAGAGAAATACAATATAGAACAAAACAACAAAATATAAAGGTGTAAAAGACATTAAAATACCAAACCTAACACTGTTAGAAGAAATCTTCTGAAATAAAAATTCAGAAAAATTCTTCTGCTACTTGTTCTTGACATGTCAGCACAACCACAAAAAAGAATTATAACATGTATAGAACGGCCTCTTTCGTTGAAAAGCGCTCATTGATACTCGTCACTCGAACGCATAACTATTAAAATACATACTACTATCATGAAGACAGACAAAAATTACTAAAAAGTAGGCGAAAAAACTGTGACCAAGCAGATAAAAAAAGTGGCATAAAAGCAAGGATATAATGGTCATATAGCATTAAGCATATTTAGAAGAGAAGCGCCTATATATTTGGAGTTGCAAAATGAAGAGAAGTTTCATATTCCATCTAGATGTGTAGGCAAAGTAAGGAAGCTAAGGCCTAAGAGAGTAAGAGTGTATATATGGGGAGGTCTCCATGCTGCGAGAAGGTGGGGTTGAAGAAAGGGCCATGGACCCCTGAAGAAGATCAAAAGCTCTTGGCTTACATCGAACAACATGGCCATGGCAGCTGGCGTGCCTTGCCTCTCAAAGCTGGTCTTTATTTTTACCTTTTGCATTTGCATCTGCATTTGATCTATATATGTGTGTGTTTTGGTTCTACTTTTAATGTATGATGTATATATATAGGACTTGAAAGATGTGGAAAGAGTTGCAGACTTAGGTGGATTAACTACTTGAGACCTGATATCAAAAGAGGAAAGTTCAGTTTACAGGAAGAGCAGACCATCATTCAACTCCATGCCCTTCTTGGAAACAGGTCTCATTTCAGCTCTTCCTCTTCACTCTTCAGTACTTGTGTATATACTATATACTAATAATATCCACACTCTCCACAGGTGGTCTGCCATAGCTACTCATTTGCCCAACAGAACAGACAACGAGATCAAGAACTACTGGAACACACATCTGAAGAAAAGACTCACCAACATGGGGATCGATCCCGTCACTCACAAGCCTAAAACCCACACCCTCGGTTCCGCTGCTAACCTCAGCCACATGGCTCAATGGGAGAGTGCTCGCTTAGAAGCTGAAGCTAGATTAGTCCGAGACTCCAAACAAGTCGTCCCCCAAAACCACCTCGCTGTCGCTGCACCCTCTTCCTCTTCCTCTTCCTCTTCTCTCACAACCAGACCGCAATGCCTGGACGTACTCAAAGCATGGCAAGGCGTCGTCTCGGGGTTGTTCACTTTCAACGTCGACACCCTGCAGTCTCCCACGTCAACGCTGCCAATGTTGAACGACAACAACTTTGGTTGGAACTCATCGATTCCTTGTGAAAGTAGTGGAACATGTTTGGAGAAACCGAACCAAATGGCAGAGTTAAAGGAAAGATTGGACAATTCAATGGAATTGCATGAAATGGACTGCTCTTCGGAGAGTGCATGGTTTCAAGAATTATTCGGGTTTAATGCTTTGTGATTCTGACTCTGGACAATTATCTGCAGACTGGAACCACTAGGTATTGTTTTTAGTAGTAATAATGATTAATGGCAATGATCTCCTCTTATTGGACTTGGACCCTTTTAAATATCTTGACGTAATTAAAATATCAAGACTTCATTTTTATTTTTATTTTTCCTAACAAACGCTTACAGTTTGTCTTAAGCACCAAAAAAGTTGGTAAGATGGAAATCCATTGCTTTGGTGACTCTTTAAACAATGATATTCGTTTAGAATGTGCATTTAATCGAGTTGAGTCGAGTTAAAATTTTTAGTTATTCGAGTTGACGAGTCTTATTTTATGACTCAAATTTTATTTGAAATTTTTTCGATTCAAGTCGAGTTTATGAAATTCGAGTCTAGTCAAGTTGTTGAGTTTCTGTACAAATTTAATTATAATTATTCATAATATTATAGTATAGATTGATTCTAATTTAAATGACTCTCTAATCATACATACATATATATAGAGAGAGAGATTTCTTCCTATTCTTTTTAACATGTGTGAGTAAGATTTGTAATATTATTTAATAAAAAATATCATCTAAATTCTAAATATATTTATAATATTATGTTTAAGGAAGCAAAATTTGAGGATAAAATATTGATAGGAGTATAACTGAGTCAAGGAATTGATGAGAATAAAAAATTTATAAAAAAAATTACAATTGAAAGACCAAATTGAATAAAATACAAAGTTAAGAGACTAAATTGTAAAAAGTGTATTTTCTGTTAAAAATATGAATTGAAGTTACATAGATATTATATAGTGGTAGTGAAACATATGGTTTAAAATTCGTCAAAAGTGGACTTAAAACGAATGAAGAATTAAAGAAGTGAGGAATTAAAGAAGTGAGGAAATCATACAAAGTTGAGGGGCTAAATTGCAAAAATAAGAAATTTATTTTCAAACATATAAATTGAAGCCATATAGGTATTCTACATTAGTTGGGATCATTAGGTTCAAATTTGGTCAAAATATACTTAAAATGGAGGAGAAATTGAAAAAAATGAAGAAATACAAAATTGAAGGACTAAATTGCAAAACAGATAAAATTTATTTTCAAAAATATGAATTGAAGCTAAATAAGTATTCTATAGTGATTTTAAAAGGAAATCATGGACTATATCACAAAACTGTAAAGTTTTGATTTTTTTTAGTAAGGCAAACTCAAACTCAATTCGAACACGATTTTTTATAAGTTATTCAAATCAAACTGGATAATTAGACTTGAATAATTCAAAATTGATTTTTTTTATTCTTTTAAGTCGTATCGAGTCAACTTTTACTTATCTTTATATATGTTCTACGTTGTTTTGGTCGAATTTGAAAATATTATGTTTTCAAAAGTTTGTTAAAAGGATGTTGTCGTTATTGATTATTTTAGATTAGGTAGAATCAAAAATCTGTAAATTTAATATACGTTTAAGTAAAAAAATATAAATAAGATATTTAAATGTCAAAAATGACCTTAACATTTGAATAAATAGTCATTTTAGCTTTTTCTTTTTTTGAAGCACTTTAACTCTTGACATATAATTTTAGGTTTAAATGGCTTTTTCGTGAATAAAAACAGTTAGTCAACTAACAACAAACAACATCAAATGACTTGATAGAATGACATTGTTATATCAAATGACTGTCCCTTGATCCATATTTCAACCAAGTTTGTGATAAATGAGGAGGCCCATATGGTTTTCATACAAGTACATTTACTTTATTCCAACCCCTCTTGATCTTCCAGGGATCGTTTACGCGCTTTGAGGTTGAGCTCCAGACTTTGAGGTAACGGAGGTGTTCTCCCCCTGCGGAACAGAACCACAAGAGCCCTCACCGTCCGGCAAAGATCAAATACCTACACACACAGATTCCATCCATAAGAAAAAAGGTTTCATCGTAAACAGTAGGGGGTATCCAGGACAGGTAAACTGGTAAACAGTAGGGGGTATCCAATTAACTAACCGATGAGGCTTCAATCTCTGCAACACCTTCACATCCTTTCCCTCCCCCCTGCATTAAGTCGCAATATTTTGCAGCTTCATTCTCATCTTCGAATACCTGTATGTCATGCTTCAACTTAATAGCCGGACATGACTCCGGAAAAACAAAACACCAACACCAATACACTATGTATGATTGAAGGGGATAAACCAACAGCAATACACTATGATTGAAGAAAAGACTAAATCGACACTTACAAGTACTCCTTCCCTAACATCCTCCACCAGCATATCAAACTTAGTACCGGATCTAGGGTGTTCAGTTTTGCTACCGCGTCCAGAACTCAGCTTTGCTCCTTTAGAAAACAATAACCCAAGTTCCGTTTCGACTTCACTGTTAGAAGAAAAGCATCCATGAGAATAATTCAAGAAAAGATTATACCGGACCGGGGTTTTGAAAATAAATTAGACCTGCGGTTTCTTCTAGTCTTCATTGTGCACAACTGGTTTTCCTTGTGAGTTAGTACGTATACTGGTTTCGAAGGATCTCTCCATGGATTTGCCTCCAACACTAATTGCCCAAAACCATATACATATCAAATACATATCCGGATATGAAATAACAAGGATCTCTAGCATGATTGGTTAATTTTTGAAAGGAAAAGCGATCATCCACTAGAAATAACAAGCTTTGCCTAAAGCCTAAAGTTACCATTTCCAAGTTGTAAAAACTTGAAGAAGCAAACAAGATAAGCTAAAGAGAGTGGGGAAAATGCATCAAAATTTGCACAGCTTTTACCATCATAACTGCTACTATCAAAAGTTTGCTGCAAATGCCTCCTCATATCATACGCCCGAGACGAAACCCGCTTCAGAAACTCGCCCGAAGTAGATGGAATCCTACCGTCCAAATGAAGCGCCCTTTCAACCTCCTCTTTCTCACCATCATCGTCTTCTTCTCTCGCATCCCCACCGTTAATTTTGCATTTACAATCAACAACTCGACTCGGTCTCATGCTAAAGAAAGACGACAAGCGAGGAAGACGCTTATTCGTTGATAAGGGAAACACAGCAACTTGGGGACGGCGCCGCCGTTGCGTCGGCAAAGGGTTGGTCGGAGGTAGAACTATGGATGGAGAGACCGACGACAGGGAATCCATGGGTTTTTTTTCAGCAGAGCTTGGGCTTCTCTGTAAGACGATTTTCAGGGTAATTCGTGGGATTCAATTCAAAGGCTTAAAAGATGGGAACTTTGTTGCCGTGAACGTGTAAACTCGGTATAAGAGGGGAATCAGAAGTTGGCTTTTGTGAACCTCTTTCTCCGTATATGACCAATGAATCTGCCAGATTTTTTTCTGCGTAGGTGGGCCAACGCAAGGGGTAGGATGATAATGAGTCTGACCGACTTACAAATTATTCGAGTTTGGCTCGGTTAAAATTTGATTTGAATGAGCTCAGTTCGAAACCTTAACAAGTCGATTTAAGCACAGCTAGAAGAGCTCGTGAACAAGCTCACTCAAAATAATTATATACATACCCCATATACACTAACTTGTTATCATGGTTAAATACTTTAAATCTTAAGTTCAAAAATAAATATTATATTTTCTCAAATAGGTTTTCACATATTATTTTTCAAAACTTCAATAAAATATTTAAAAAAACAACCAGCCGAGCTGAACTCGAGCATAAACCTAAAATTTTAAATTTGAATTAAACCTAATAATACTATTTCTGAGCCGAGCCAGGTTGATTATCACCCCAACTTGGGGGACCAAACTTGATCTAAGGCTCAGATCCCGGAATCTTGGCACTGCGCTTCATCTCTTGTAATAATGTCGTGTCGTAACACATAAAACATGAAGCAAATTTACATTGTATATGATGATGAAGCAAGTTTGAGATATTGATTCATATAATTAATATTATTAAAATGCATTTGGCCCAATAAAGCCCAAAATTGCAAAGAAGCTGAGGGAAAACTCTGAAATTTTAATCCACTGATATTCATGACTCATTTTCTATGAACAAAGAAAGCATTTTCTGAAAATTCAGTCATAACGCACAAATGAGAAAATTAATGGCTCATTCCCGTTTCAAGTAAACTCTTCTAACCCTATGCTTATATACATCAATGAGCAAAAGCAATACGAGGTCCGGTTTTTTTTCCCCTCGACTAGCCGAAACAAACTGGATGAATCCTTCTCACTGCAAAAAGCCAGAAACACCATATGCAGACTAAGAACTAAGTAAAGTTTCCAAGGAATACCAATTTTTAAAACAACATTTTGGCAAGGCTCCTTGGAGACATAATGACCCTTGCCAAATCTAAAATAACAGGTAAAATTATAACTCAACAACTTAACCACGTTTCTATGGAAGGCTCACTCTAATTTTTCCCAATCCATTTTACCATTTTGCATCCAATACCTCCAAACAGTGCTAGGATTTGCAGAATCTTAGCAGCAGCACCTAACATGTCCTAATGCATCAATAAGGGTCACCTCGAAAAATAGCAAGATATTGTGCGTGTAACTATGGCTGGCTATGACAAACCCTTCTCAAGCATCAAGCCGTACACAATGTTAACTTCCTGCACCAGCGACTTCCGAGGTCGTTTCATTTGAAGGAACAGAAACTGTTTCACCGGACACTACATTACCAGCTTCACCATGCTTGAGCTCTGGATCCTGATCAGGGAAAACCTCTGACTGCAAAGAGGGCGCAATGTTATTCACGTGCAGCCATGTCAGTTCCCACAAGCTATCTCCACCTAGTGCACTTCTCTGCATGAGTACTCCCCTTGTCTTCATTACGAGCAAGATGTTCTTAAGAAGCTCAAGCACTAGCTCCTGAAGCTTCTCGCTTTTCTTACCTCGGACTTTTACTTTCATATATTTTTCCATTCGGCTGAGCACACCAAGCCATAGTTTGCAGAATGTAGTTAACTGTGAGAGCTCATGGAGTAACTGTAAGAACACTTTGGAAAGGAGCTTTGTGGCAAGAATAAGCGTCCCTTCCATGTTGCGGTAGTCTTTCTGGTGTCCTTGAGCAATTTCAAGCAAGTCATCAAGCATTGTGAAGATTACAAGATCGAAACACTGCAACCATAAACCGTGAGAAATGTGGATGCCATCCACTCCAGTCAAGCACTTCTGCAATGATAGAAGAGCATGGTTTCTGACATCTTCTCTCTGGTCCAAACAAACTTTTCTGAGTCCCTGCACAAGCCTCAACCATAAATCACCGATATCCTGAAACATCTTGCCAGCATCCTCCTCTCCCATCGCTTCCTTAGCCTCATGGGTCCACCTTGCCAAACAATCAACAGAATCGGACATAAGATCCAGTGCACGTACAGATCGCTCTGCCTGTCCAACACGAGACTCGGCAAACTGCCTAGCAGCATCTATGCAGAGAACATAATTGGCTGGGAGTAAGTGAGCCCCATCAGACATAATAAATAAAAGCGCTTCAAAACCTGCTTGAGATGCTTCTGGGTGTCGGGCTGTGATAGAAAGTAAAGATGTTATTGTACGCCACCCCATTTGAGATCTGATATGGGTAGCATTTGCCTTCACTAGGCGACTTACTTCCTGTGTAATCTGCTCACAGTACGCATCAGCCACTCGAGCATCGAGCTTCAAGACAAGTTGCAGGGACCTCAAGAGTTCATCAGCCAGGTTCTCTTTGTAAGGAAGCAACCTTTGGCAAATTCTAAGAAGCCCAAAAACAGCCTTCTCAACCAGGGCACAAGGCATAACAGTTGATTGGACAATATTAGCTATGTGCTCATAGACACCCTGCCATAGAAGCACAATCCTATCACGGTTGTTCAGGGTAATAGCAATAAGCAACTCCAGACAGAAAACAGCAGTATCTTCATCCTCAGGTGAGCTGCTTCCCTTCTGGGGCCGCCCTGCAGCCCAAATTAGGGCTCGTGCTAGCTGCAACAAAGATTCAGCTTGCAAAAACTTACTCTCAGTAAATATGCTGTCAATGTGGCATTTTTGAATTGTCTGAAGGGTGCGTTGATGAGCAGCAAGTTGTTGCTCAGTGGGCTGTGATCTTGGCTCCTCCGTATCAAGAGATAAAAGCTGACTGAACCGGCCCATCAATCCAGAGGATCTCCTGGGGGTTCCTATGGACTGTAAGTGAGCTGAAGACAAAGAATTTGTAATTGGCTTTCCATGACCAGGGTCTGCAGAGAGCTCTGACTCATCAGCTGCATCACTGGCTACACGAGCTGGAAGAAGCCCCAGCTTGTGCAGTCGTAAGATGCAATCCAGTATATTCCTCCAACCTGTGCGAATATAATCGCCATATCTATTTGCAATAGTAAAAACAGTTACAGTTGCCATCCTTGCTTTGGTGTCGTCACCAAAAGCTAACACTGGTTCCTCAACAGATGATGGATTCAAAAGGGTGGTAAATTTACAGAGAGACACAACTAGGTCATCCAGTACATCTTCAAGATGATGGCATGCTGAAATCTTAGCAACAGCTAAGAATCCATCAATACAGGTCTGGTAAACATCTTCATGTTCAGCATGATCAAATACAACAGAGATAGCAGCAATAGTCGGACCTGACATTATTGCAAACATATCATGGTCAAGGTATGCTCTAGAATCAGCTATAATAAACGGTGCAGTTTTCTTAGATTTGTGCATCAGATCTATCCACCGACTTGGGGTCATTTCAGGATAACCAAAGCCTTGCTCTGGAGTTGTGCGGATCTCATTCTTGCATATTGAGTGGTATAATTCCGACAGAAATTCTCGAGGTAGATCATTGCCTCCATTTATATGCCGGTTATTCCGGATGAAATCCTCCTCTGTCATCTTTTTCTTTACTTGGACATTGTGCTGGTCAGTGTTGAGCATTATAAGTGAATATGATAACAGCAAAGCAGCATCCTTGTTAGCAAGAATCTGTGGTGATTGCTCATAGTACCTCTCAGAGAATGCTTCCAGCACCCTTTGTATCTTCTGTGATTCTCCAGGCAATCGAAAAGTTTCCAGGAACAGTCTTAGTGCAGTATCCAGATTCATATCTTGGAAATCAAATGTCCAAGCAAATTCATGAAGAACCTGAACACAGAACTCATCATGGTTTCCCAGGAAATCCCCAACAAGATTCTTATCTAATCCAGCAGTGTACCTGAAAAAGCAAGCCACACTTTGGGGGTCAAGTTTGTCAGGCAAAAGATGTGTTCCTTGGAGGAACTCTAACCCTTTTTTTGGATCACGGTTAAAGTGATCAGCTCCAATCATCAACCTTCTTTTGATGTATTTTCTCCGCCTGACAAATGGAACCCAATGAACTGGATCAGCATAGTTATCGCACTTCACCATCCAGAATGGCAAATATTCCTCAAGAATAACTGGGGCCTGCTCTGAACTAACCAAACCATTCCCAATCCTCTCAGCCATTCCCTGGATAACAGCAATTAAACCATCCAAGGCAAGAATGTGCATCGCAGACAAAGGGCAGTTCACAGGGAATGCACTCTTTGACAACAAATTAGCAAGGTCTTCAAACACATTGCGGCAAGTAATATCACAATCTAAATTAGCATACATCTCCACCATAAATGTTTTCTGCCTACAGAAATCAACTAGAGCTTCCATGGCCACCTCCTGCTGCTGGTACGAAGCTCCATATTTGCCTTGTGCAAGCCTCAGAATTACACAGGAAAAGAAAGCCTCAAGCTGTAGTTTGAGTTCTGTACGGAGGTGATGATAAAGATTTAGAACAATACTGCATACCATTGAAAGAATAAGTGGACTCATTGACAACCCAAATTGCATCAGATTACGAAATAATTCATCCTGAATCAAGCTCAATAGCCTTGGGTGACGACAGAAGGAAGGCCCACCCAATTCTATGGCAGAATTAATTAAGCCCAAGGCAAAAAGTGGAACATCTTCATCAAATGCGAGGGTATTTGAGCGCGGGTCCATTCCCACATGCTCAACAGCATTTAGTAAAGAACACAAGAAATGAAATATCTCCACCATGCAAGGGACGCCATATGGTTCTGTCATGAGGTGCAAATCATATGGCACTGTCTCCTTTCCGTTACCAGCTACTACCATACTTTCTTCCCTCACAGTTCTTACCGGACCAGCAGAATTGGATGCAAAACTTCCAGAAGATGCTTGACCATCATACTCAGAGCCGTTTCCATTTTCAGCTTGTTTAGCCCCAAAGGCATAATCGTTATCTATCCCACCAAGCTGCAAAGCAGAAAAGTCAGATAAGATAACGTAGTAATAAAACCATAATCAGAAAAACAAAACATAACTGAAGAACATCAATTGGCTTCTGGAAACAAGCTAAAGAAGAGGTTGAAACCAAAATTGAAAAAAAGAAAAAAAGAGAGAAACACTAGAGCAAGCACCAACCTCTAGTTTAGCAGTGCTACTTCTGTTAACCAAGGCATGCTTTGTGTTCTCAACATTTGAAAGGTGTGAAAATATACACCTAACAAGTTCATGCATTGTGTGGCGAGCTATCCGTTGTAACAACTCGCCTTTCTTCTCTGCTTGGTGAACTATTCGAAAGCAAGTGTTAACAATTGTGCAAACATGCTGATTGCTCAACATAACAGAGGCTTTACTTTTCATGCAAGCAAGAAGAACCTGAAGTATCTTCATCAGAACCACTTCTTCTGAGGCAGGATCTGTCACCTCAAATCGGCAGCTAGTCACAGAATCAACTACCAAACGCATAGCCTCTTCAACATTTACAGTATTTTGATCAATTACATCAAGGGTTAAAATTTTGTGAACAGAAGATAGAGCAATGCCAGTGATTGGTGCACCAGTTTCATCAGATTGAATCACATCTAAAAAAGGCTGGAGATACGCGGCAGGGTTGATGGTATGCCACTGATTCTGCCACAAGAAAATGTGCTTCCGTAATGCCTTCAATGACTGAATTAAAGAGTGTTCTAGCTGATCGTCACTTGACATGTATCGACCACCCCATCTTACATTTCTCCTCATGACAGCTAATACAGCACCTACTTCTGAATTAATCATGCATGCTAAAGTAGCTTTGTTAGAATATGTAATATCATAGTCCTCGGGTTCTTCCTCAATTGCCTTGATCCCAGATTGCAGCTTGAGACGCCCCATTTCTGAGTAATATCCTTCTGGAACCTAAGGCCTTTCTATATTTACCAACTGTCAGAAAGAAAGGCGCAGGGATCCCACCAGAGCATAACCTTCAAAAGTTACAAAGACGGCATTATAAACAAGTTCACTAACAATTTCATAAACTAAAGAATCAACTACTGTTCAACAACTAAAAGAAGATAAAAACATCTTAAACCAGCCTCAATAGCTACAACAAATACACGGAAGACTAAATAAGCTAGCATGATAGCATGCATGTAGTAACACATGAAAGAAAATAGGTGCAGGTAAGCCTGTACATTCATATTGCAAAGCAAAGAGACAGGCTAAAGAAACATCTCAATACATAAGAAAAGCAAAAGAAAGGAGGGGGGGAAATACTTGAATCAAATACTCCCAATTCCAAACCACAGACCAAGGTAAGGCCAGCTTCTCCACTACAGATGCACAGAACCTCGAAAGTCTGGCTCCATGTATATAATACACTTACTAGATATGAATCTCTGTGGTAAAAGTCACCTTGCGTTTATGAAATAAACCTCGAGTATAAATAATGGTCTAACGAACATCCTTAAGTTTCTAAAACCAAGCTCCCAGCCGGGGCAGTTTCAAACCAGAATCCGCCTCCGAACCTTACTGTTTCCTCCCTTCAACCAACCCTTCCACCAGGACATAATACCATCAGTTCGCTACATGGAAACTACAAACAACACTAAAATCGCATTATGTTTTTAATCCTAAATCTATTGCAAATCTAGGGTACCCTGAAAAAGGCAACGTTAAGGTTCCACAACCCATATATCAGTTTGAGCATATATGGGCAGCCCTAAAAGGAAATCAAGTTATTTTATGCAGAAAAAAACTAGCAATGATGGAAACCATAGTCATCAAAAGAATTGAGCATTGAACCAACTATAAGAAGTCTAAAGTAAGACAATGCAGTTATAAAGAAGCCGCAGAATCACTACCAACCAAACAGAATCCAAATTTTAGTTTGAGTAAGTGAAAAAATATATAGCTAAATATATCTGCCTAAATTCTTTTCCACTTAGAACAACAGGAAACATCAGCAGTACCTATCACAAGTTAAGAGATGTAGCAAAATGAAAGAAAAAACTTCAGTTCACCAGATTTCAATCAACAAAGTGCAAAGATAAAACCACCAAATCACAGCTTAATCAACTAAAAACTAACATAGATCTGATACACAGGTTCAGAACTCATAAAATATGATAAAAAAATAAGGACAAGAAAAGAAACTTGAATTTCTAAATGCACAGACTTCGACTCATAGTTCGAGTTAACCTTCAAGATTCAAAATCGTTTTTCCTCTTCGTTTTTTTTAAGTTTTCGGCCTTCATTTCCTTTCCTCTACCTTATAGGCTTATACTGCAGCTCAGCGCATATATAAAACTTACAACAAAAATTAGGCAAAACAAATAATTAAATCGTGGACGACGAAATTGAGATGAGATCGACGGGGGGAAACAAGTTACCTTAGTGAGATCCAACAATGAATTGAGAGGAAATGGAAAACGAGAAAAGCAAAGCAGTCTTGAGATCGACTGAAAATGAAAGTGAGATTTCCTAATTTACAAAAACAGCCCTTTAAATTATTTGTATTTTTTCTTTTTTAAATTAAGGATAAACTATACCATTGACCACCGAACAAATTAGGGATTCTTATTTTGACCACCGAACTAACGAACTCGTCAATCAGACCACCGAACTTATTAAATTAACCTATTTTGGCCACCGCCGTTAAAAAATTAACAGAGGACTGACGGAGTGATGACGTGGCAGTTAACAAACTTTCATAAAATTACACATTTGATCCTTGCTATTTACACATTATTTCAATTTAGTCCTAATTTTAAATTAATAAAATAAATTAATTATTTAATTAAGTGATGACACGTGTCAACACCTTATTGGAGGATTTAATTATTTATATTTGATTTTATAAATTTATTTTTCTCTTCCAATCAAGTGGGTTAACTGCTCCAATAAGGTGTTGACACGTGTCATCACTTAATTAAATAATTAATTTATTTTATTAATTTAAAATTAGGACTAAATTGAAATAATGTGTAAATAGCAAGGATCAAATGTGTAATTTTATAAAAGTTTGTTAACTGCCACGTCATCACTCCGTCAGTCCTCTGTTAATTTTTTAACGGCGGTGGCCAAAATAGGTTAATTTAATAAGTTTGGTGGTCTGATTGACGAGTTCGTTAGTTCGATGGTCAAAATAAGAATCCCCAATTTGTTCGGTGGTCAATGGTATAGTTTACCCTTAAATTAATTATAGGAACCCGTAGAAAAAGGTTTGATCCATTTTTTTTTCGATAAAAGAGCTGATGTTTCATATATTTCTATTTATTTAAAATATTTTGTGTCTTTTCAAATGAAAAATCAGCCCTTAAAATATTTTTTTTTAGTCTTTAAATTATTTTTGATCAAAATTAAGTTTTAGACTATTATTATTAGTCACTTTAAGTCCTTAAACTATTTTTTGATTAAAATAAATATCTAAATTCTCTATTGGTTAAAAAAAATTTGTGATGTGTCAACATTTTATTAGTCGAAGTAACTTTTCTTTTACTTAAATAATTACCAGACTTAAAGTGACAAAAAAATAATAGTTTAGAGACTTATTTTTTTTAAAAATAATTAAAAAGCTAAAAACAAACATATTTTAAGGATTGCTTTTTTTATTTAAGCCTTAAAATATCGCTACAGTGATAAGAGTAATTAATTATTTAAGAAATTATAGAAGATTGTCAAAGGCTATTTTTCATCTAATTTCAAAAATTTATTTGATATAAACAATGGTCAAAAAAAACTTATTAGGACCAAATTCCATCTTTCTCTTTAGGTAGAAATTGTTAAAAAATAATGGAGAAAAAATAAAAAAGGTAATCTTCATTGGAAATACTTTTTGTTTAGGGTGTGTTCTATTTTGGTCACTTATGTTTTAAATTGTTATCGTTTTGGTTACCCGCGTGTTAGCCTTCGTTAACCCCGTTAATACGATGGTGTGGCACATTAATAAAAAAATTAATTTTACTCTCAAATTTTTAAAACTGTAATTTTTACCAACTTCACACACAAAAAACTTCATTTTCTCTAAAAAAATCTTTAATCCAAACCCTAACCTCTCCCTCTAAAAATCACAAACCCCAACCCGAGAGAGGAAGCAACTGTAGGAGAATAGATAGGTGAAAGTTTTTTCATTGCAGTTATGCAGGCATGAATATGATGGTAGAAAATGTAAGAGCATTTACAAATTACAAGTGTACCCCGGGAGAATCTGAAACAATTCCTTAATTTGACAGCAGCGGCAACAACGCTGTAACATTTGTTGCGGTCCAATAATGCAGACATATCAGAATTCTTTGAAGCATCTTTCGGAATCTTCATTTGGAAATGTAACTCAAATATGTAATATAGGATAAATAAATAAATCCCCGGTGGCTGTAGTTTCGTTAGAATTAGAAACCACAATGTTAAGAGCAGCATGTGTTCCAATATGTGTATGGCCATATGGGTAAGTCATTCTTACCAAATACATTTGTTCAAATGCATTCTGTTAACAATTTGTTTCGACCACACCATGATAACCTACCCAATGTTCCATAAACCTCTTAAGTAACTTATAGAGGGAGGGATTAGGGTTTAGTTAGAGATTTTTTTAGAGAAACGAAGGTTTTCTTTAAAGATGGTGAAAAAATAAAGTTGGCGTAAAGTCAAAAAAATGCCCTCCAACGTTTGACTGAATAGTCACTTTGGCCCCTATTTTTTGGAGCAATTTAACCCCTAATGTTTCATTTTAGGTCAAAATGGCCCATCTGCGGATGAAAACTGTCAGTCAACTGACAATAAATGGCTTGAAATGACGTAATAAACTTATATGGCAGTGCGCACTGACATGGTAGTATCATATAGACAAATATGTTCACTTGAAAAATATTACATCAATCAAAAAATAAATTTATAAAATTATATAAAATATAAAACAATTTTTTCTGCTGACTTATCATTTTGTCAAGTCTTTTCAAAATGTTTACCGTCAATTTTTTTAACAATTTTTATTTGCAGAGGTGCTTTTTTGACCTAAAATAAAATGTGAAGGTTGAGTTGCTCCAAAAAACGAATAGGGGCAAAGCGACTATTCAGTCAAACGTTGGAGGTATTTTTTGACTTTATGCCAATAAAATTTTAAAAGTTTTGAGGGTCAAATTTAAAATTAACCTTTTTATTAACGTTCCATGTCATTGCATTTGTAACGACCCAAATTTTCATGTCAATGATTGGTCGTTGACACGGGTTATGAACTCTCGTGTTAGTTTGAAAAATTAAACTCATTAGGTTAAGTTTGGACCTTTTGAATGAGAATTGAGTCATTTAGGTGTAGTAAGTAGCCACTTTGTAAAAGGGGTTAAAACTTAAAGTGTTTATGTTGCATTTGGGCCCATTCTTAATTAAGAGGCTGATTTCCTTTTTTAAAAGGCTTGACTTCGCATGTTGGAGGGGGACAAATATTGGGTTTGTGAGATCATCCTTTTTCTCATTTTTTTCTTTTTTCTTTTTTTTCTTCTTTAAAATCATGGCTATTAAAGTTTAACGATCAAATTTTTATCTTTCAAAGTCCTATTTCGAAATTTATGAGTAGAGAAGAAATTAATCATCATTCCAAGAACTTCGTAAAAATAGTCTTCTCTTCTCGAAAATGTGAATTTATTATTTATAAATTTTTGGTGTTCAAGGCTTGTAAGAAGTTTTTCCTTAGTTTTAAAGTTATATATTCGTAGCTAAGCTTACCTCCAAGTTGTTATCTCAAGCATTGTCTCATTTTTATGTTGTATGGTAAAAAGGAAGTGTTTGAGGGTTTTTCCAAGCTTGAGTTGAGAGAGAAGTTGTAGGGTTTATAATTGGAAGGCTTAATTCGAGTTTCCAGATAAAGGTCAGTACATCTTCAACTCCTACTCTTCTTGAAGATCATAAAGTGATTGCTTTGCTTTATTTTGTGGGTTATGATTGCTAGTAGGTGTTTTGGTAGCTTAAAGCTTTGTTAATGGTAAACCATGGATTAAATGTTAGTAAGGTGTAAAAAGGGTAGCAAACAACCCTAATTAACCTCCGTAAGATGTAAGATTGAGTTAAGGGGTTAAAGGTTACGTTTTGGGGGCTTGGGAAGTGAATTCTCGAGCCTTGAAAACTATTTCTAGGTTTCGGTATCAGTACACAGGAAGCCCGTACCGATACCATGTGTTCTAAATGATGAACATAAGTGAAATTTAAAGGGAGTATCGGTACAGGCTTGAGCCGTATCGGTACCCTTGTTCCATTGATATTTCTAGTAGCAAGGTTTCGTACTAGTACGTTTTGGGGCGTATCGGTACCAAAGGGGTATCGGTAAGCGGGTTTCGCGTACACGGGGTCAACGATCAATCCTTCCCTTGTGAATCTGAGTATCGATACACATAGGGTGGGTATCGGTACCTAGAGAAACATATCGGTTGTAACCCCCTCGCCCGGTCCGGACGTTTGACCGGTCCGAGAAGGCTACACGGGGAAAACCGATGTGAAACCCGTTAAGGTCCCACCTCGGTTAGCAACCCTAGAAAATTTCTTTTAACTTATCTTGTCTATAGGCATCATTAAGTCCCTATGTGAAACACGACAGCGGAAACACAATCAATAACAACGACCATCCAAAACAACACTTTAAAACAACCCTTTTTAGTCCTTTATAGCAGGCCGTATCGAAACGCCCTTAGAGTGTTTCGATACGCCTTGACTTGCTCAACAGGCCAAGGTCAACCTGATGAGACCGTTTCGAAACAGGGGTGACCCGTATCGAAACGACCCCAACGGTCAACTTCTCGTGGTCAACGAGATGAAGGCCGTTCCGAAACGCTAAAGCTCGTTCCGATACGTTAATTTATCGCCAAATTCTCAGATTTCCAGTAGCAAAAATGTATCGAAACGGCCCCTAGGCCTATCGAAACGCCTGGCCAAAACAAAAGGACCGTGTCGAAACGGGGTCGGCCGTTTCGAAACGCCCTCTGTCTGCAGATTGGTTTTAGCTGGTTTTAAGGCACAAGGATGCCTCAAGACCCCACTAAGGCCTCTCACAACACACCAGCACAAACCTAAGACAAGACCAAACTTCTACAAACATGTTTAACATACTTCAAGCATATAAGAACCAAACATTTAAAGGAAACAACATCGTCAACATGTGAATCATACATAGCATTGAAGGTTCATGCATCACAAGACCAACACTTGAGCAATAAAGATAGGCATCCAATACAAGGTCATACATCACCACAAGGGAGCATCCATAGCCTTTAAGGTTACAAGCCTTAGCCAACAAAACATATAAGCATTCAAGACATGCAACATAAACAAGGTTTGCAAATCAAACAAGGCATCCAAGAGCCAAACCAAATCAACATACATCAAGGCATCCAAAACAACAACACCTATCCCATTGCTTGACTATTACAATCTACAATTTAAAGATCATACTTGAACTAACCAAAAGCAACACTTGGAGACCTTTTGTAGAACTAATGTTTTGATATAATATTTGAAAAATGTTTTGGACTAAATTGAAAAGAATTTAAAATATGTTTTTAGTCAAAAACAACTTGAAAAATATGTTTAAAATGCTTTGACTTTGCACCTATATTGAATATACATTTTAAAGTCAAGAAAATGCCCAAAATACATGTTTTTAGAAGAAAGTTTCGAAACCTTAAACAAGGTATCGAAACTTATCTGGGCAGTAGCCTCTGTTTTTAGAAACCTAAGCAAAGGTTTCGAAACCTTGTAAAGGTTTCGAAACTTTGGCCCTGTAACGGCTACAAACGGCTATAAAACGGCTAGTTTTTCTAAACCCTCTTAAGGTTTCGAAACCTCTTCAAAGGTTTCGAAACTATTGTGCAGGTGAGCATTTAAAGCTCAACTTAAATGGCTTCCAACGGCTCCAAAACATCCCCAACGATCATAAACGGCTAGAAACTCATTTGGGAGTATAAAAGGGACCTCCAAGCATCAAGAGAAGGCTAATGCTCATATTGTCAAACATCAAATGATCAAGAAATTGTCTTAGTGCTTAATTTGTCATTTCTTGTATAGACAAACACTAGTGAGCCAAAATTGTCAAATTTGCTCAAGTGTTTTAGGTTTTGGGTGAGTGCTTCATTGTGCAAACAAACACCTATTAGAGGGTTTAAGTTTGCTTTCATTATCTCTTTGTAAAAGAGTGTTTGATCAAGGCTTGGGTAGAAACTTGATCGGTTGTAAGGGTTTCCTCCTAATCCTAGAAAAGGGGACGAATCAATTAGTGGAATTGGTTGAGAAATCCTTAGTGGGAAGCTAAGGTAGTGGATGTAGACCTTGGTTAGAAGGTTGAACCACTATAAATCATTGTGTCAATCTTCATTTTAGCTTCCTTAACCCTTCCACCCAAATATCCACCTCTCCACCACTTGGTGAGCAAAATTGGTTGATCGAATCGAGCTCCACACAACTCAACAATTGGTATCAGAGCTTGGCTCAATCGAAGAGGATTCACATCCTATTGAGAAGATCTGGCAAGCTTGATCACTAGTTCATCAACCGGCTCAAATGGCACAATCTATCGACAAACCGCCTTTCTTTGACGGAACCCACTATGCCCATTGGAAGACAAAGATGAAGTTCTTCATCAAATCAAGAGATTACAAGCTATGGGATATAGTTGAAGATGGTCCGTTCGTGCCTCAAAGAAGCAAAGCGGAGTGGAGTGCCGACGATCGCAAGAAGATGGAGCTAAATTGCAAAGCCTTGCACATTCTATTTTGTGCATTTGGTCCATCCATCTATGAGAAAATGTCTTCTTGTGAGAGTGCCAAGGAGGTATGGAACAAGCTTGAAGTCACATACGAGGGGACAAATGAAGTCAAGAAGACCAAGATTGGGCTCCTAACCTTGGAGTATGAGAACTTCAAAATGGATCCGGAAGAGAACATCGAGAAGATGTTTGATAGGTTCTCCACCATCACCAACGGTCTTAAAGGTTTTGGAGAAGCCATCCCGGAAGAAAAGCTTGTTCGAAAGCTCATCTACTCACTTCCCGAGTCTTGGGACTCAAAGAGGACCGCCATCATCGAAGCCAAAAATTTGAAGACTTTGAAGCTTGATGAACTCATGGGGTCACTTCTTACTCATCAAATCATGAAGAAGAACAAAGAGGATGAGAAGAAGAGGGAAGAAATTAGAGCTATGGGAGAGAAGAAAATCAAAGGGCTTGGCATCAATGCTAGTGCCATGGCTCTCAAATCCTCCACTTGCCATCATGTCTACTCAAGTGAAGAGGAGGAGGAAGATGAAGAGATAGTTCATCTCTTCAAGAAGTGTGCCCCGTTCATGAAGAAAGCCTTGAGAGAGCTTGAACGAGAACCTAAAAGAAAGGAGAGGGTTAGCACTTCAAGCCATAAGAAGAAGGCACAATTGGCTACTTGGAGTGATGAAGACTCCATCGACGATGAACAAGCCAACCTTTGCCTTATGGCCATCGAAGAAGATTCAAAGGTAACTTCTAATTCATCTACTTCATGTTCTTATTCCTTTGATGAATTACAAGATGCCTATGATGATTTGGTTTTAGATTTTAAAAGCCACATTTTGAAAAACAATAAATTAGTTTCAAAGTTAAAAATTCAAAATGATTTGCTTTCTAAAACCAAACTTGAACTTGAAGCAAAACTTGAAGAGTTTGAATTAAAATGTCTTGATTTACAAAAATTGCTTCAAAAAGTTCAAGATGAAAAAGATTTGATTTCCAAAGAGATTGAAAAGAAAAACAATTTTGGAAAATCAAATTTTTATGTTAGACAATCTAGTGCCCCTAGATTTATTAAAGGAAAATGTTTTAGAAGTGTTTGGGTCCCAAAAGGACTAACCACTTCAACTAGAAAGGGTGAAATTGAAAAATGGAATCCTAAGGGGACTAAATTTTGTGCTATTAACGTTTATGGATCCAAAGCAATTTGGATACCAAAAATTACTTGATTGTCTTTTGCTAGGTGTGATGGAGATGTTCAACAAGTCAAACATTAAGGGGGAGCTCCATGCACACAAGGAAGAACACTTGAAGAAGGAAGGCTTCACATCCTACCTTGAGTTCAAGTGTTGGTAAAATTCTAGTTGTTTTTTATTTCTTTTGATTATTTTTTTTAATTCAACTAGATGATCATATATGATGGACTAACAATTTCAATGATGCTTTGAGTAAGGGGGAGCCAATTTTTAAAACCAAAATTTTAAGTGTGTCAAAAATTTTTTTTTGCCTCCTATGTTATCTTGAACTTAAATGTCATTTTAAATTCTTTTTGATATAACAAAAAGGGGGAGAAATTGGTTTGAAAAATTGAATTTTCAAATGAATAAGGGGGAGCTTTATTTGATTTCATATATTTAATCTCTTATTCACATTTTTAAAGTTAAAGGGGGAGAATCCCAAACAATTTTTCAAGTTAGTTTTATTATATCAAAAAGGAGGAGATTGTAGAACTAATGTTTTGATATAATATTTGAAAAATGTTTTGGACTAAATTGAAAAGAATTTAAAATATGTTTTTAGTCAAAAACAACTTGAAAAATATGTTTAAAATGCTTTGACTTTGCACCTATATTGAATATACATTTTAAAGTCAAGAAAATGCCCAAAATACATGTTTTTAGAAGAAAGTTTCGAAACCTTAAACAAGGTATCGAAACTTATCTGGCAGTAGCCTCTGTTTTTAGAAACCTAAGCAAAGGTTTCGAAACTTTGGCCCTGTAACGGCTACAAACGGCTATAAAACGGCTAGTTTTTCTAAACCCCTCTTAAGGTTTCGAAACCTCTTCAAAGGTTTCGAAACTATTGTGCAGGTGAGCATTTAAAGCTCAACTTAAATGGCTTCCAACGGCTCCAAAACATCCCCAACGATCATAAACGGCTAGAAACTCATTTGGGAGTATAAAAGGGACCTCCAAGCATCAAGAGAAGGCTAATGCTCATATTGTCAAACATCAAATGATCAAGAAATTGTCTTAGTGCTTAATTTGTCATTTCTTGTATAGACAAACACTAGTGAGCCAAAATTGTCAAATTTGCTCAAGTGTTTTAGGTTTTGGGTGAGTGCTTCATTGTGCAAACAAACACCTATTAGAGGGTTTAAGTTTGCTTTCATTATCTCTTTGTAAAAGAGGGTTTGATCAAGGCTTGGGTAGAAGCTTGATCGGTTGTAAGGGTTTCCTCCTAATCCTAGAAAAGGGGACGAATCAATTAGTGGAATTGGTTGAGAAATCCTTAGTGGGAAGCTAAGGTAGTGGATGTAGACCTTGGTTAGAAGGTTGAACCACTATAAATCATTGTGTCAATCTTCATTTTAGCTTCCTTAACCCTTCCACCCAAATATCCACCTCTCCACCACTTGGTGAGCGAAATTGGTTGATCGAATCGAGCTCCACACAACTCAACACCTTTCCTCGCCTTTGCCACCCACAAGCTACTGATCTGCATTGTCGAACAAAAAAGGAGCGTAAGCATAAAAGCTTAGTGAGGGTAAGCTCATAAAACAAACCTTCGACAATGCAGGGTCCAAGCACGAGCAACAACCAAGATAAAATGCATGATCTTACCTCCGATCCGCAAGAGCCAAAATAATCATGATACATGGACATATTATCAAAATCATGTCATGCTCAACAAGTCCATAACCTCAACATATGGAAACACATTTAACCAACATATGAGCAACATAATCCACAATCCGTATTGGCACCTAGCTATGACTTGAATACGCGGATAACCGTTGGAACTCACATCCAACAACACAACCATTACCTGACGGTGGGATTACACTCATCACCATTCACGCGGAGGGGATTCCACTCATCCCCACGCCTCATTTCACGCGGAGGGGATTCCACTCATCCTCACGCCCGTCGATGGGATTCCACTCATCACCGACTAATATATATAAGAAGATTTCCGGGCGAACCCGTACTCCATCTTGATGACTACCATCATCAAGACCACGCGCGCATTTGACTCACGTGTGCACACTAAACATCCTAATGATCGATCATTTGTACTCAAGCATACTAGTGCCAATACAACACATTTCATTAATCTTTCACAATATCATTTCATAACAACTTCCGTGCTTAGCACGTACTCACCATGACTTACCGTCATGCACAAACCACATTTCCATACCTAGCATGTACTCGCCATGATCCTCGGATCATACAATCACCACATAACATCATTTCACATGTCAACACCACATGTATATCATTAACACAAATATCATATCATACTTCCTACATACGTATATATCCATCATATTTATCATCAATATGCATATAACAATGCATTAAGCCATGCCTCAACATACATGTATAACAACATATACATATCCACCATAAACACGATTAAACACGAGGCATAAATCAACACTTTAAAGATCAACCAAGGTCTCTAACTAAAGCTTGGGATTAGGCTACCACTCTAATCCCAACTCTAGGTGGGTCTACCAAGCCCAACCTAGTCCACATGCTTGAACCAACACTTGAAAACCATTTAAAAATATTTAACCACTCACCTCCACCTCCAAGCTCAACTACCAAGCAAGCAACACCTTCAAGTTTCCGGATTTGTTCCCAAGGCTTCACCAACACATAATCTCGCTTCTAATCACCTCAACACAACAAAAATAGCCTCAAATCAGTCCACACAACAATGTAACAACCCGGAATACTAATCAAGCAATAAACACATGAATTCAAGCCATGAACAATCCCCAAAAACACTAAACCCGAGCAGCCATGAAAAACAGTCCAAAACTCGTGATCTCAACGGGTCCTTCAAGGCATGTCAATTTTAAACTCAACTCAATCTCTTCGCAAACATAGCATGGGACAGACCTGACTCACATTTCTGAATCATAGATACACGGAACACCTCACAAACCCATTTCTAACTATGGTGGTAACCGCAACAATAAACAATAGAACTAGCCCGATTCACAATCTCACACAATACTGTTTGAATACTTGACCCATAACCTTCTCTGACTGACCATCTGACTTCAACAGGTAACCAAACACTATGCAAACATCTTTAAAAATAATCTAGTTGAAATCTTGGATCTCTATTACTCATTTCCATTAAGAACCTTCCACGGATGTAACAAACTAGAAGAAAACTAATACTCGGTCTCGACATACTGGCAAACTATACACTTACTCTCATGCCGAACCACATCATCCATCAACTCAATCCAGAAGTACTCATCTTCAACCCGTGATATGTCTTCATACTACTCTGATGCAATACAAATAAACTGTCGTGCGCTTCGGTCAAAACAATACGTTTCAAAACACTATGTCATTCGGCACAACTATTCTGTCTCTAAAATGCAGAACTCTATCATCTCTGAAACTGTATTCTGAAGGTCTTCCTTCCGCTATGTCTTGCACGTGAGGTGCCAAGAAGCTGTCTTGCAACTGTTTCTCTTCAAGCATTCCGACTCAATATAGGTTTAACATGAAACTCGGCCACAAGAATACTATCATTCGGTAAGCTGAATTCGGCAAATACATCTCGCAACTCAACTACTAATCTTGCAACAAATATAACTCGGAACGTCGGTTACTACGTTAACTCTCTTCGGATGGTACTCAATCTCGAGATTACGGTCTTCAAGCAATTCTAACAACTCATGTTGTTCAAGTTTCAACCCTTCTTAAGTCGTCTAATATTTCAAGTTCTGATGATCATATATACTGTACATTTCTTACTATACAAGTTTTGCCTCTAGTCTTCGAAGCAAACACAACTGAAATTAACTATATGTCTTGTGTCGGATTATTCTTCTCTCGGTCTTTCCACTATCTCGATGAATAAGCCACAATCTTCTGTCTTGCATAAGCACACAACCTAACTCTACATGTAACGCATCACTATAGTTCACAAATTCTTTCTCTGATATAGGCTGGATCAAGGTCGAAGCTCTCTTCAAAGTTTCTTTTAGTTTCTCCAGGGCTCATTGTCTCGCATCTGACCACACAAACTGAACATTCTTCTATAGCAACTTGTCAACGGAGCAACTATCTTCAAAAGATCATCTACAAACCTCCGATAGTAACAATGCTAGACCTAGGAACTATAGATACCTGTCACAGTCTTCAATTTCTTCCAACTCACATCTTCTTCTGCCTACTTGGGATTTACTCTAATACACTCGACTGATTTACATGTCCTAGGAGAACATCTTCATTAACTTGGAGTTCACGTTTGCTCAACTTGGCATACAACTGATTCTCTAATAGGGTCTACATCACTAACTCTAAAGATTGTCATGATCTTCTTCGGTACTTGAATATACTCATATATCATCTATGAGAACTACTACAACTGATCAAGGAGCTCAGGAAATATTTCACTCGACATCCCTATAAAAGTACATAACACACTAGTCAAACAAAACGGCATAACTCGGAACTCAAAGCGGTCACATCTTGCCCCAAAAGATGTCTTCGGTACATCAACCTCTCTCACTTTCAACTGATAGTAATCGGATCTCAAATTAATCTTCGAAAAGACTGGGGCACACCCTAACTGGTCAACAAATCATTGATGCTCAGAAATGGACACTAATTATTCACTGTCAATTGTTTCAATTGTCTATAATCTAAACACATTCTCGTATTGTCTTTTCTCTTTTTCACAAATTGCACTGCCATACTCTAAGATGACGTACTAGGCCTAATCAACCTAGGGTCTGACAAATCTCGTAGTGGATTCTTCAATTCTCTCAATTCTGCCGGGAACCATAAGATACAGAGAAATCAAAACAGGAGCGAACTCGAAGACGGCATCAAGAGACAACTGAGCAATTCTTCCAAACACTTTTAGGGAAACACAAACTATTCTAACATTTTGTGGTCTAATCTTCATTCAAAAATCAAATCCATCAAAATTGCTAAGCAAGCCTGTCAACTAAACTCAATCGACCTTTTACCTCTAAAGCTGGATCAACATTCAATAAGAAGTTCACATCTCTACCTAACACTACAGTCTCACAGAAATCTGCAACTTCAAAGCAACTCTCTCTTTATCTCAAAGTTTACCCTAGCTATGTGTTCTACAAGCCAAACCATGTCAAAAGGTACATCGAAACCGTAAAAGACAAATATTTCACATCTACTGGAAACACGTAACCCTGAACCACCAACAAGCATCTTCCCTACATCTTTCTGACCACCACTATCTCCCAAAAGGTCTAGTCACATGTGTCCCTAAGTCTAAAATCTCAACAGAGATATCTAGCTTCCTTACATGCTCACACACAAAAGGACGAATCCGCAGAAATTGCAACTTCACATGTACACAACTGATAGTCTTCGGTCCTCTTGTTTTCAGGCTGACTCTTCAACAAAATCTGACTCTTCTAAACTGTTCCTTGAGCATCTCGAAACTTCAAAATTCAATTCTGACCACACACAAACAACCGTGCTGGAAAACAACTCAGACGTACACTGGCCCAATCGTACAGATCGATTCCCACTCACGGATACTGATTGGCTGTCTTATATCAAAACCATAGGTTGAACCCCAAACAACCACTAACTAACATTCTTGAGTTTCAGATTACTCACACGAGACCCCTACCTAGATCTCGCCAAAAGAACTAAGGTACTCGTACCTACCTCTAACATTTCACCGGGCACAATCAAACTTTGCATGCTTGCTAACAACATACAGAAGTATAGATTCAGAATCAATCAGAAGGGAACAAACTCAAAATTGTACCAAGGGCTTATCCGCTATAACATCGATATCACTCTGACTCCCACTCATAGGTCTTCACTTCTTTTCACCAACTAATACCAGAATCAGTCTCATCGTCCCTCACCAACAAGAATCAACTTACATACACACGGACTCGAGCAAACAAATTGTACCTTAACTCCGGTACAACCATACTTCACTAACTGAAGCGATGAACTCCCTCAACATCATCCACATTTCAGATACCACAACTCTCACTTACCAATCCACGACCCACTCCTTGGCCTCAAACTACTAAAAGCAATAAATCAACAACGATAACAAATTAACATACAACTGGGTTAGCAAAGGGAAGGGTCCAAGTGGCTCAAGTATGATTTCCCTCACTTGAAATCCCTTTTTCCGATGTAATAGAAGCAATGAGACTCTACTCGACATGCATCAAGCAATATACGCGTGCGATCAAACAACATACATTCACAATCACACATTACAGCATACTCGAAAAACAAGCAACATGCTTACATGGCAAACAACCACCGTGCAATTGCAATTCAAGAATTTAACTTACCTCACTTACCTGCCCAAGGTCTCGGAAACCTTAGGCTCTGATACCAACAAATGTAACCCTCTCGCCCCGGACCGGACGTTTGACCAGTCTGAGAAGGCTACACGGGGAAAACCGATGTGAAACCCGTTAAGGTCCCACCTCGGTTAGCAACCCTAGAAAATTTCTTTTAACTTATCTTGTCTATAGGCATCATTAAGTCCCTATGTGAAACACGACAGCGGAAACACAATCAATAACAACGACCATCCAAAACAACACTTTAAAACAGCCCTTTTTAATCCTTTATAGCAGGCCGTATCGAAATGCCCTTAGAGTGTTTCGATACGCCTTGACTTGCTCAACAGGCCAAGGTCAACCTGATAAGACCGTTTCGAAACAGGGGTGACCCGTATTGAAATGACCCCAATGGTCAACTTCTCGTGGTCAACGAGATGAAGGACGTTCCGAAACGCTAAAGCCCGTTCCGATACGTTAATTTATCGCCAAATTCTCATATTTCCAGTAGCAAAAATGTATTGGAATGGCCCATAGGCGTATCGAAACGCCTGGCCAAAACAAAGGGACCATATCAAAACGGGGTCGGCCGTTTCGAAACGCCCTCTGTCTGCAGATTGGTTTTAGCTGGTTTTAAGGAACAAGGATGCCTCAAGACCCCACTAAGGCCTCTCACAACACATCAGCACAAATCTAAGGCAAGACCAAACTTCTACAAACATGTTTAACATACTTCAAGCATATAAGAACCAAACATTTAAAGGAAACAACATCATCAACATGTGAATCATACATAGCATTGAATGTTCATGCATCACAAGACCAACACTTGAGCAATAAAGATAGGCATCCAACACAAGGTCATACATCACCACAAGGGAGCATCCATAGCCTTTAAGGTTACAAGCCTTAGCCAACAAAACATATAAGCATTCAAGACATGCAACATAAACAAGGTTTGCAAATCAAACAAGGCATCCAAGAGCCAAACCAAATCAATATACATCAAGGCATCCAAAACAACAACTCCTATCCCATTGCTTGACTATTACAATCTACAATTTAAAGATCATACTTGAACTAACCAAAAGCAACACTTGGAGACCTTTCCTCGCCTTTGCCACCCACAAGCTACTGATCTGCATTGTCGAACAAAAAGGGAGCGAAAGCATAAAAGCTTAGTGAGGGTAAGCTCATAAAACAAACCTTCGACAATGCGGGGTCCAAGCACGAGCAACAACCAAGATAAAATGCAAGATCTTACCTCCGATCCGCAAGAGCCAAAATAATCATGATGCATGAACATATTATCAAAATCATGTCATGCTCAACAAGTCCATAACCTCAACATATGGAAACACATATAACCAACATATGAGCAACATAATCCACAATCCGTATTGGCACCTAGCTATGACTCGAATACGCGGATAACCGTTGGAACACACATCCAACAACACAACCATTACCTGACGGTGGGATTACACTCATCACCGTTCACGCGGAGGGGATTCCACTCATCCTCACGCCTCATTTCACGCGGAGGGGATTCCACTCATCCTCACGCTCGTCGATGGGATTCCACTCATCACCGACTAATATATATAAGAAGATTTCCGGGCGAACCCGTACTCCATCTTGATGACTACCATCATCAAGACCACGCGCACATTTGACTCACGTGTGCACACTAAACATCCTAATGATCGATCATTTGTACCCAAGCATAGTAGTGCCAATCCTACACATTTCATTAATCTTTCACAATATCATTTCATAACAACTTTCGTGCTTAGCACGTACTCACCATGACTTACCGTCATGCACAAACCACATTTCCATGCCTAGCATGTACTCACCATGATCCTCGGATCATACAATCACCACATAACATCATTTCACATGTCAACACCACATGTATATCGTTAACACAAATATCACATCATACTTCCTACATACGTATATCTCCATCATATTTATCATCAACATGCATATAACAATGCATTAAGCCATGCCTCAACATACATGTATAACAACATATACATATCCACCATAAACACGATTAAACACGAGGCATAAATCAACACTTTAAAGATCAACCAAGGTCTCTAACTAAAGCTTGGGATTAGGCTACCACTCTAATCCCAACTCTAGGTGGGTCTACCAAGCCCAACCTAGTCCACATGCTTGAACCAACACTTGAAAACCATTTAAAAATATTTAATCACTCACCTCCACCTCCAAGCTCAACTACCAAGCAAGCAACACCTTCAAGTTTCCGGATTTGTTCCTAAGGCTTCACCAACACATAATCTCGCTTCTAATCACCTCAACACAACCAAAATTGCCTCAAATCAGTCAACACAACAATGTAACAACCCGGAACACTAATCAAGCAATAAACACATGAATTCAGGCCATGAACAATCCCCAAAAACACCAAACCCGAGCAGCCATGAAAAACAGTCCAAAACTTGTGATTTCAATACATTTAACACTTCCAAATGCTTCCAAAACAACCCCCAACCATTACCCTAACATCAACCCTCAATTTCCAACACAAACCACGCCCAAAACTCGACTAAAAACCCTCCTAAAACCCCATCAAAACCCAAATTCGGGAATTCATTTAAAACACTCTAAAAATTATATATGTTGGACCATTTGGTTCATAAACACCATATCTAACCATTATAAATCAAAAGCTTTAGTAAAAACCCATAAAGTTCCATCCTTTAACCTAAACTTTCAAAAACCCAAATTACAAAATACATAGTTTTAGTGAAATATAAAGATACCAAAACGAAGAGGAGACCATGGCCAAGTCAAAAACACAATTACCTTTTGAAAAGCTCCAAAGATGAAGTTGGAAGAGATGAAATGGTGAAAGGGGGAGGGAGAGGGCTCATTGTCGTTGGTTTGAAAAATTAGAAGTGAGGAAGAAGATGAGCACATGCTCATCTTTTGTTTTATTTTTAATTCACCCAAAAATAATATTTACAACTATGCCATTAATGAATGGCCAAAACCCACATCTCTTTAAGTCCATGGATTTTGGGCTTAAGAGATGGGTCCAACGTAGTCTCAAATATTTTGAAATCCCGAGGCCCATAAAAATATTTTATTATTTAAATTATAAAACCGAACCCGAAATAATATTAAAAAATTATTTTCACCCGACCCCTAAACCCGGGTGTGACATCGGTACTCGATGTTGGGTATCGGTATCCACTGAGCAATCTGCCCGTAAAAAGTTGAAAATAAGTTTGAGGGGTTGATAATTCGAGGACTACGGCCCAATAAGCTTCTAATGTGATAAAATAAATTGTAAAACTGAGAAATCAAGATTTTACCCTCATGAATGAGTGTAACGTATAATAGCTTAGTAAGAGTGTTATGCCTTGGGGGATTTGTTTGATAGCTTGGCTTGGTGCCACTTACCTCTTAGTGAGGTGTTCGAATGCTCAAGGAGCATGTGTTGCTTTATGATTAATGAAAATGAATCCGGATGTCCTAGAGTCAGTACTACAATACTTGTATAAGATGATGTGTACTTCGGGTTGAGTGAACAAGTACATCCGACGTACCCACGGTTTGAGTGATCTGGTGCGATTAGAAACCTATCAGTGGCTATGGTGATCCGGATAAGGTAATAAACTCGATAGGCTGAGTGAGCTCGAGTAACTTGATAGGCTGAGTGACATCAGGTAAGGACTACTTGTGGCTAATGTGATCCAAGTATGTCTAGGACGCATTCGTGGCTATGGTGATTCAGGTATGGTCCATTTAACCCAATAACTGTGTGAACACGGGTAACTCGACGGTTGTGTGAGCACATGTAAAGTGGGGCTTCATTCGCCATTATGTAGATGATGTATGGATTCATTTATGTACGTTGTGTGGATGCTATGGATGATAACTTATGAATGTATTAACTTGATAGGTTGAGTGAGCTCGAGTATCCTGATAGGCTATGTGACCTCGAGAATGGCAAATCCTTGTAGAACATGTAAGTTTTCTTGTAGACTTGTTGATACCTTGAGATAGGTGATCTAAGAACTCTAGCTAGTGTAGGCTAGACAATAACTCATAGATAGTGAAACTTTATCTATACTCTTTAAACTATATTCATCTTGTATGCTTGTTTTATGATAACCATGAATTGTAGTATAGTAGAAATGTACTATTGAGCTTTGTAAGCTCAGCGTTCGGAATTGTGGTTTCCGTTCGCAGGTTAATAGGTGGATCGTGGCCGATGAGCACATCAAGAAGAGATTTTCCAACACCGCTTCGCTTCAGAGTTCAATAGTTGATATTTGGTTTTGGGCTATTTTATTCATAGGACCTTATAGTGGTTGAGTCTGTAAATTTTATTTAAAATATTATTTTGAGATATGGTGTTTTTAACTTGGAGCTCCTATTTTGTAAACTTATTTATAACGCTTTTACATGAATTTATGAATATCTTAATGTTTTGATATTTGCTAAACTTATGGTGTTAAATGGAAAATTGATGAGTCGGATTTTGGGTGACCCGAATGTAGCACTTCGGATCGAGATCAGGATCGGGGTGTTAAAGTATTAACGAGCTTAATGAAGGCTAACGCTCGGGTGAACAAAACGATAACGATCTAAAACACAAGTAATTAGAATAATCTTTTTTTTTAATTTAGATGACCAGAATAAAACACACCCTAAACAAAAAGACCTCCGATGAAGATTACCCAAAAAAAATATTAACATCATCTTAAAAATAAAATTGCGACTTCAATATGGTATTTTTATTTAGGTTCAACGTCACATCTATTTCAAAATGACCAATATACATTATAATTTTAAAGGAAAAATTAAAGGATAACTATGAGAATAAAAAAGCAAACACATTTGGCCGGTGGTTAAATTATTTATCTTTGTTCTCTCATTTCTTTTAGGTCATGGGTTCTAAACCTACTAGGAGCACTCCTTCCTTTCCCTAGAGTCCCTCGTCCCCTTCTCTCTGAATAAGATTATGATTAGATAAGATTTCTTTTAGGTCACGGGTTGGGTGCAATGATAAGTTACATTGCTCTCTCAAAGAGAAAATTCAAGCTCGATCTTTAAAGATGACATTATTAGGAGGGTGAGCCACAAATCTTAAACATGAGTCATAAAATGGACATATACTCAACTGTTAGGCTTGATAGGCTCGATTTACTTCAACCGTTATGGATTGTCAAGTGGTGGAGAAGTTGGATTTTATGGTGTTTGAGTTAGTGGCAAAAATTAAGAATCAAACACAAGGATTTAGAGTGGTTCGACTTTCTAACCCAAAGCCTACATCCACTACCTTAGAATGCCACCAAGGATTTCCCAAATTCACTAAGAATTTCGTCCCTTTTTCTCAGCTTAGGAGGAAACCGTTACAACGGTTAAGCTATCTACCCTTAGCTTAATCAAACACTCTCTTACAAGTGAAATTCAAAGCAAACAAGAAATCTCTCTAATAGATATGTGTTTGTAACTCTAAGAACTCACCCAAAACCTAAACACTTGAGCAAATATAATAAATTTTGGCTCACAAGTGTTTTGTCTATACAAGAAAATAATAATTAAGCTCTAAAGACAATGTGACATCATAATGTTGTTACAATTGAAGCATTAACCATCTCTTGATGCTTGGAGGTCCCTTTTATACTCCTAATTGAGTTTGTAGCCGTTGAGGACCATTGAAGTTGAATTAGAGCCGTTGGAGCCTTTATTTCCCACCATAAATGTAGTTCTGCAGCTTAGCGTATCGATACTCCTCAAATCGTATCGATACGGTCCCGATAAGAAAATAGTCGTTGAGCACTTACAGCTGGTGCATATCAATACGCATAGCAAGCGTATCGGTACAGTCCTGCAATTTAAAAGACAGTTGGAATTTAACCATTGGGGGTAGTTGGGTGTATAAGTACGTGATACAACCGTATCGGTACATGAACTAGCTGTTGGGTATTTAAAGCAAACCGTATCGATACAGATAAAGCGTATCGGTACGAGTTTTGGCTACTGGAATTCCACTATAGCTGAAACCATAAGGCGTATCGATACAGTACCAGACCGTATAAGTGCGGTTACTTGAAAAACACCGGTTTGGCTATGGTTTGAAAATTTGATTTTCAAGAGAATAATGGGAGCTTTAATTTCAAATTTTTAAAATTTTCTTATTTAAAATTTTTAAATACTAAGGGTGAGAATCTCAAACAATTTTTCAAGTTGGTTTTATTATATCAAAAAGGGGGAGATTGTAGAACTAAATGTTTTGATATAATAATTGAAAAATGTTTTGGACAAAATTCAAAAGAATTTTAAGTCATTCTAAAGCCTTTTAAAAACACTTAAACATATTTTCAAGTTGTTTTTGACTAAAAGCTTACTTTAAATTCTTTTCAATTTTGTCCAAAACATTTTTCATTATTATATCAAAACATTTAGTTCTACAATCTCCCTATTTTTAATATAATAAAACCAACTTGAAAAATTATTTGGGATTCCCCCCTTAATATTTAAAAAATTGAATAAGAGAAATTTAAAAATTTTAAATTAAAGCTCTCCTTATTCTCTTGAAAAATCAATTTTTCAAACCATTTTTTCCCTTTTTGTTATATCAAAAAGAATTTAAAATACATTAATCTTAAAGTAACATAGGAGGTTTAAATTTTTTTGACACAATTAAAAACTTTTGGTTTTAAAATTGGCCCCCTTACTCTAAGCATCAAACAATGTTAGTCCAACATATATAATTAAACTAGTTGAATTGAAAGAAACTAAACTAAACAAAGATAAATTCAACTAATTTTATCACACTTGAATCCAAGGGAGGATGCAGAGCCTTCCTTCAAGTGCTCTCTTTGTGTGTATGGAGCTCCCCTTCAAATTTGGACTTTTTGATCACTTTCCATTACATCTAAACAAGACAATCAAATAATTTTTGGTATCCAAATTGCTTTGGATCCATAAACATTAGTAGCACATAATTGTATCCCCTTAGGACTCCATTTTTCATTTTCATCATTTTTAGTTGAAGTACTTAGTCCTTTTGGGACCCAAATACTTCTAAAAACTTTACCATTAAAAAATCTAGGGGCACTAGATTGTCTAATGTAAAAACTTGATTTTTCCCAAATTGTGTTTCTTTTGGAGTTCATTGGAAATCAAATCTTTTTCTTTCTTAATATCACCGATCTCCTTTTGATGATCCTTTTCAATCATTTGAAGCAATTCTTGTAAACTGGAAACTTTAAGTTCAAAATCTTTAATTTTTGCTTCAAACTCTAGGTTTGTTTTGGAAAGCAATTCATTTTCCTTTTTCAAATTAGAAAGAATTTTTTTTGTTTTTAGAAAACGATGCTTTAAATTCCAAAAGTAAATCATCATAGGCATCTTGTAACTCATCAAATGTATATGAATTTGAAATAAATGAGTTAGAGATTACCTCCCCCTCATTTAGGGCTATGAAGCATAGGTGGGCTACCTCATCATCGGTGGAGTCTTCATCACTCCATGTCGTCACACATGTTTTTTTTAAGATGATCCCTTTTTGTTGTACTTGTGGGAATCATTCATCTTCTTCTTCGATTCATGCTTGGATTTAGCCATCTCGCTCTTCATGAATCGGGTGAATTTATTGAAGAGATGGTTCATCTCTTCATCTTCACTTTCCTCCTCGCTCAAATAAACATGTTGGCATGTAGAAGATTTGAGAGCAACGACACTCGTGTTGATGCCTAGCTTCACGATTTTCTTTTTCCCCATCTTCTTTATCTCTCCCTTCTTCTTCTCCTCTACTTTTTCTTTCTTCATTATTTCATGAGTGAGAAGAGACCCCATGAGTTCATCTAGCTTCAAGGTCTTTAGATTTTTGTCTTCGATGATGGCGGTCTTCTTTGAGTCCCATGACTCGGGAAGAGAAAAGAGAAGCTTTCGGACAAGCATGTCTTCTGAAATGATTTCTCCATAGCCTTTGAGTCCATTTGTCATGGTGGAGAATCTATCGAACATTTTTGTGATGTCTTCATCCGATTCCATTTAGAAGTTCTCATACTCGTGGTTGAGAAGGCTGATCTTGATCTCCTTTACTTTGCTTGTTCCCTCGTAAGTGACTTCAAGATTGTCCCATACTTTCTTGGCATCTTCGCAATATGACATCTTCTAAAAAATGTTGGGGATAAATGCACAAAAGCGGATGTGCAATGCCTTGCAATTTAGCTCCATCTTCTTGTGATCATCCTCACTCACTCCGCCTTGCTTCGTTGTGACACATAATAATCCTCTTCAACAATATCCTAAAGCTTGTAGTCTTTGGATTTGATGAAGAACTTCATTCTAACCTTCCAATGAGCGTAGTTGGTCCCGTCAAAGAAAGGTGGCTTGTCGATGGATTGCACCATTTGAATGGTTGATTGAATTGTTGTATCGAGCTTGCCATATCACTTTAATAGGATGTTAATCCTCTTCGATTCAGCCTCGCTTTAATACAAATTGTTGGGCTTGATAGGCTCGATTTACTTCAACCGTTATAAATTCCCAAGTGGTGGAGAAGTTGGATTTTTTGGTGTTTGAGTTGGTGGCAAAAATTAAGAATCAACCACAAGGATTTAAAGTGGTTCGGCTTTCTAACCCAAAGCATACATCCACTACCTTGGAACGCCACCAAGGATTTCCCAAATTCACCAAGAATTTTGTCCTCTTTTCTCGGCTTAGGAGGAAACTGTTACAACGATTAAGCTATCTACCCTTAGCTTAATTAAACACTCTCTTACAAGTGAAATTCAAAGCAAACAAGAAATCCCTCTAATAGGTATTGTAACCCCCTCGCCCCGTCCTAGCCAACATACCGGACCGAACGGGTTACACGGGAAAAATCGAAGCAAACCCGTTAAGGTCTCACTCCGATTAGCAACCCTATTTTTTCCATTTTAATTATCTTATCTAGATTATCATCTTTAGTCATATGCGTGGAGGCAACAACGGAAAAGCGAACACAGATTACGAACCAATCATGTGGCATGCGATAAGTTTTAACTTACCAAGTAGTTTGCTAGTCAAGTTTCAAGCACACGGGGTAAATCATTACAGATGACACATATAAACTCAACTAGGAAGAATACAAGCTTTAGGGACTAAAATGTAACATTTGGAAACCTTCAAAGATGCCTTTAAAACGTTTTAACTACCAGCGTTTCGGAACAGGCCTACCTGTTCCGAAACGCGGGCTTCATTTAAAAAGCAACATCAAGCCGTTCCGGAAAGGTCCCACCTTGTTCCGGAATGGGAACCTCCAGTGGCCAAACATACCGGAACGACCCTACATGGTTCTGAAATAGAAACATCTAGTGGCAAATCGTACCGAAACGGCACCACCCCCGTTCTAATACGGGTACCCCATCGAGATCGACCGTTCCGAAACCATATCAGGCATTCTGAAATGCCTGGGCACAGTTTTGCCCGAAAACATATTTTGACATCTCAAAACGTACCCCGAAACATCACAACCCACATGACATCTCAATATACAATCAATCTAGAAGCAAGACACCCTAAACACGACTTCAAACATGCATACACGCAATAAAATGGATCTCAAGCTCAAGCTCACAAGAACACTTAGCTTCCAAAACACCAACATGCCAAAAATGCAAAGTAATCCACTAAAAGCTATAACAAACTTCAACAATACTTTGTATCAACAATTAAAACATGCTAGCAACATAAACAAGGCCAAACATAAGAGTTGAACACCAACCCCCTAACGTAAAAGCCTAGTATTCCCATTGTCTAAGCATTATTACAACTAGTAAAATCATACTTTGAGCTTAGCAAGAACTCCAAGAACTCCTCCCTTGCCCACTTGCCTCCCGGAGTCTCTAACGGTCTGCATTGTTAGAAAAAGAGAGCGTAAGCTTAAAAGCTTAGTGAGTGGAGCTCTAAAGCACAACAACAATGCACTTTTAAAACATATATTTTGGTTTTAAAAGCAAGACCATTTAGAAAGAGATGTAGTTAAACGCAAGCTGCACATGCACATCCATTCCCGGTGGGACTACACATCACCGTACTCATCTACTAGTCACTATTGGTGGGACTACACATCACCGTAAACAACGACTAACCATCACGTGAGGCTTGACATCAACAACGACTACACAACAATATTAAAACGGAGAGTAAAGGCAATCCACGTCTCACACAACAACACAAATAATCGCACACACCGACACTTAACGAAACAAGGTAAATTAGCAAACTTACACTTGGGTTTAGGTTAGCCATTAAGGCTCCACCCAAACCCCCAAGAAACCATTTTGAATCATTTTAAACTTCAAAATCTTACCACTCACCGATAGAGCCCAAACGAAAGCCGAAACACCGTAACACCCGGTATCGCGCCCGAAGTACCCGAACATGATTCCTCTGTTTTAAGCAACCCAAAACTGAACATTAGAACGCTAATACACTCGCAAACACAGTAGAAACCCGAAACTCAATAATCTCGCAACAAACACATCGACATTTAACTCAAACTTCACCCAAATTCGTTCTAATGCAACCTCAAGCTGAACCCACAATTTCCAAACATCAAAACACATCAAATATCCTCTAAAACATCCCCCAACAACAAGGGAACCATCATCCACGATTTCTACCCAAAACCAAGCCAAAATCTCACTCTTTTCAACCCAAAAATCCCATTTTTAGACCCATTTCGGGTTTCCTACCATTAGCCACCATTTTAGCATTTTTAAGACACCAAAACATGATTAAAAACACCTTTAAACTTGACATTAAAATACCCACACGAAAATCCCATGAAAATACCTATTTCTCCAACCCAAAACTAAAAATGCATTTCAATGGGTCTAAAAGAAAGTTTTCATTGAATACAAGTTAATTATGTAAGAATCTAAGTAAGGAAGAAATTACCTTAAAAATCTTGCTTGAAAGAGGAATTTGGGAAATGGAATAGTAAAAATAGGGTTTAGGAGAGGCTTTTGGTGAAAAAGGGGATTTTTGAAGAAGATGCCTGTTTTTTTTCTTTCAAACTTTTTTTTTCTTTCTTTATTTCATTTACCCAAAATTCTCATTTTGCATCTTTAGATAAAAGACCTCTTTTTAGCTTTATTTAATAAAGTCTTCTTTCAAAGAAACTAACCCGAACCGGTTTAACCCAACGCCCAAATCCGAGTATCTTTCGGGCCCCAAACCCGGGCGTTACATGTATGTATTTGCAACTCTAAGCACTCACCCAAAACCTAAACACTTGAGCAAATATAACAAATTTTGGCTCACAAGTGTTTTGTCTATACAAGAAAATGACAATTAAGCTCTAAAGAGACATCATAATGTTGTTACAATTGAAGTATTAACCATTTCTTGATGTTTCGAGGTCCATTTTATACTTATAATTAAGTTTGTAGCCGCTAAGGACCGTTGGGGTTGAATTAGAGCCGTTGGAGCCTTTATTTCCCACCATAAATGCAGTTCTGCAGCTTAGCGTATCGATACTCCTCAAATCGTATCGATACGGTCTCAATAAGAAAATATGCGTTGAGCACTTTCAACTGGTGCGTATCGATACAATCCTGTAATTTAAAAGACCGTTGGGGGTAGTTGGGCGTATCGGTACGCGATACAACTGTATCGGTACGTGAACTAGCCGTTGGGTATTTAAAGCAAACCGTAACGATACAGACAAAGCATGTCGGTATGAGTTTTGGCTATTGGAATTTCATTGTAGCTGAAACTCTAAGGCGTATAGATACAGTACCAGACCGTATCAGTACGATTACATGAAAAACACTTATTTGGCTACTTTAAAAGCATTTTAAGTCATTCCAAAGCCTTTTAAAAATCCTTAAACACATTTTCAAGTTGTTTTGACTAAAAGCTTGCTTTAAATTCTTTTCAATTTTGTCCAAAACATTTTTTAATTATTATATCAAAACATTTAGTTTTACATCAACAAAAAAAATAATGTGTTATTTTTTTTATCTTTTAGTTTTAGTACATTATAATCTTGAACATGTATGTGGAGTTAAATTTTTTATTAAGGATAAAAAAATCAAACATTATCCAGTTTCATATAAAAAAATCGATTTTCCCAAAAATAATCAATATCTTTGTTTAGAAATCTAAGTTTATGTTTAAAAATTCGAATAACATAAAAACTAAATTCGGCCGGACTTGTACATGTAAAGAATTAGATTTATACATGTGAAATATTTTACTATATCTTCTTTTAATCATATATTTATTAATGATACTTTCACTACAAAGGAAAACAATCTCCCATCTGATAAAAATATTTACATATTTATTCAAAATTTCAATAATTCCATGACTAACCAAAGTTCTTATGAATTGAGCTGGATATTACATTTCAGGAAATTAAGTTTTTCGTTTTATAATAATAATATTATCAAGTGGTTGGAACATTCTATCAAATTTTGTCAAACAATGAGTGCACAAGCAAGCTTGCATGGACAATCCACAAACCCTTGAATTACACGAAGAAGCTTCAAAAATAAACTGGAACATACTCTTGTCAAACACTATCCGTTTCCAACATCCAAACCCAAATCCGGGGAACATAACAATCTAGCAAAACATTTAGCAAGGAGTAAAGCCAAGACTGTCTGAATGTTTAAATTCGCAGCAAAACACCATTAAGTCGAAACATTGAAACATGTAATAACTAGAAGGCACTTGTGTCACCAAACACCAGTTTGTTTCTGACTAGAAGCGAATAGCAGCCTACATATAAGAGTTGATATAATGGAACCCTATGCCATTATCTTAGCAGACCTCACATAGAGGCTATCGACAACCTTGCCAATGTTGGTGATGGTTTCCAATGTTGCGGGGTAGATGGCATCAGCCTTGGGATCATCAAATATGACGAGACATCCGGCACCCTGATCCAGAGTTCCCGCAAATTTCTTATCCAGAATCATCTGAGACAGTTTCTTCTCCACATGATCTACAGGCAATTCAATAAGTTCAGCAATATGGGAAATCTCAACCCTCGAGAAAGGCTCAATCAATCTGCAGAGGTTCTGCTCCAATAGAGTGTCATACAGGGAAGAAAGGTGCCTGTGAACGATAGGATCTTCCTCTAGTTGGGCCTTGAAATCACGAAGAGCAATCTCAAAGAGCTTCAGGGAACGTTTTGCGTGGGCATCAGCAACAGCTTTCATGGCATCAAGTTCAGGCCCCACGTATTGTAGACCTGCCTTGGAGGATATTATACTAGCAACATCATCAGCCTGGCTCACCATTATTTTGCACAACAACATATACTTGAGGCTAAATACTGCACGAGGATCTTCAAGAGCGTTGAAAGCTTCAAATGCTTCGAAGAAATAGCTATAAGCAGTTTTGTAATCTTTCTCCTCTGCATGGAGGATTCCACTCTGCAGATCTATATTACCCTGTTGAGCTGGAGGCACATAAATTGCATTTGCTGCTGTTCTTGCGGCAGTTAGAGATGCCTTGGCTTTAGGCAGGTTTCGGAGAGAGAAATGAAGCTTACTCTCCAACAAGTCTATGTCCACAAGAAGCAGCTTGTCATCCAACCGCCTGACCTCTTTGATTAAGCCAGAAAGGAGATTCAGTGCTTCTGAGTACTCCTTGTTCTCCATCAAAAGAGCTGCAAGCTTTGCTTCAACACGTTGGCGCAGGAAAGTTCGCTTCTCAGCACGAGTCCACTGCACCACTTCTTTGCAAAGAGAAATCTGGAGATCTGAAGTTCCTGGTATTTTAGCTACATCATCAATTATACCACGGACAATTTTAGCAGTTTTTGCTTTGGGAATTAATGCAAAAAAGGGCCTCAATTGGGTCAGAAGACTTCGGAGCTCCTCTGCTCGGTTCTCTTGTCTAAGAAGATCAGAGAGATTTGTTATGGCCTGCTCTTTAATCCGCAGAGCATCAGGAGCAGATGAAGGATTTTCTAGTACACGGTAAAGGATTGAGATGGCTTCAGATGGCGTTTTGGCTTCTAGGGCCTGAGCAATTGAATCAGTGGTTGCTGGGAGGTATGATGAAGACATTGTAAATACTTTGAAACTCCAATCCTGCAAAACCAACTATCATATTTGACATGATTGAACTTTCCCAAACAATCAAATTTTGCTACAAAGGGGCACAAAGTTAAACTAACCCAAGAAGTTACCGGCTACTTTGACAAAGGGATTCCAATTGGACCAACTTAAAGAATGCAAAAGTCAAATGAGATTTTAATATCAACTAGTAAAATTATTTCATCACTCAAAAAGGCTAAGCATCATCAAACAACTCACTTTTTTTTACAAAACCGCAAATATTCTTACAAAGCCAACTCCAACCGTCGTAGGCCGTATAACCATTCATCCAAATTTTGAAACAAAAAACTTCGTTGTTCAGTTTCCTTTGAACATGTTTTGACAATATGCATGAAAATATATCAGATATACAGAAGAAATAGTATAGAACTAGCAATCTCCGGACAATATACACTACATATCTGAACTAAAAAGCATATTACTTGCTGCAGGTATCAAGATACTGCAAAAGAACAATAATTGTCTCCTTCTTTCACATGCCACTCAAGTTTCATTTCAGTAACCCTCAAATAACTATGGAAAGTCATTATAGTTTCTCGCGGAAGAAAGAGTCATGTATAAATTAATTAAACCCAAGTGCTAATGACGGTACCCTTAATAGAATATATAAACTTCTACAAGTTTCAATCAAATGACAACAATTTAGAAGTGTGAATATGAATGATATTTGAAATTCCAGTTATCGGTTATTCAATGTTTTTATTTCTCGCAAAAATGGTAAACACAGCGTAAGCCATGTAGCAGTGTATTTAGAAGTAAAAAGGGGGTTAATATTTACTCGGCCAATGTTCACTATTTCCAAAGCAGGGGGGAGGGGCTGTTTCACTCAAAGAGTGGAGGTCAAACAAATTAGAAACCCCTCTTAATCACCCCGAAACTTCACTCATTTGTTAATGTCCCTCAAATCAAGAGAATATACAAGTAAACAGTGAAGTATTAACTACTTCACTTATCATTTTCTAACATTCAAAATTCAATTCTATTCTACCGATGGTCTTCAAATAAGGAATAGTGCATAAGCTCTATATTTCTAACCTCCAACTCTGGTATCATTTTCTTTCCTAAACAACACATTTCCAATATTGTCTATTATCAGTGCAATTTAAACCCCACTACACAGCAACAGCCACCACATGATATGGTCCGCATGGAAAATTAGTACTCACGTAGAATCTAAGAAGCTAACCAGCTGAAAATTATGAAGCTATGTGCCGAACATCAACAGGCTTCCCATTCCCCATTCCCCATGTTTAATAAAAGAAACATAACATTCGTTTTATTTATTTGAAACAAAAAGCAAGTATAAAAGATCATAACTCCGCCGATGAAAACGGCGGAAATCACCCAAGTATAAGTTAACAAAGCGGAATACCCAGAAAAAATCAAAATAGAACAGCAACAACATAACATTTCAAAGAAAACATAATAAAATGAAAAGAAGCGCAAAAAATCGATAGTAATAGGAAATTAGAAGAAATGTCATGAATCGGATGGAAATTTATGAGGAAAATAAAAGGAAGAAACAAGTCGCAGAAAATCAAATCCCTAAAGCCTTAAAGTAGAAACGTAAACTCAAAATTGGAGAAAACCGTACCTATAATCAGAGAAGAAAATAGATGATTCGATCTGTTCGTTAATCACACTTGCTGCTTAAACTCAGATTGTGCCCAACTGCCCATGGCCTTGTAGACTCCTTCACCTCTTTTCTTTGTTCGACTTATGCAGCAAGAAACTTCAGGGACCATCGATTGAAATTTTGCCTTTTTAGAGTTTTGGGCTTTCATATTATATTCAGCTTCGGCCCAACCTTACCTCCGACTAGGACGGCCATGAAACTCGGATCTGACAAGTTTCGACCCGACTTTATAGGGCATGTTTTAAAAAAAAAACAAAAAAGGCAGAGTTAGGTCAGATAAAAAATTAATGAATGTTGAGTCTGATCATATTCGATTTTAGTGTGAAAAAAAACTCTATCTGACCTGAGATGTGTGTATATTTTTTTTACATATTTAGGTATAGTTATTATAATGCTCATCTCTTTTTATAATTTTTTAATTAAATTTTTAATTTTATCAAATAAAAAAATAAGAATAATTATTATAAATACTTCTTTATACTTTCTTACTATCATCCTCTCTTTATATTCATTAATATAGTTAAAGTGCATTAATGAATATGTTCGGATCTGGCTTCAATTATTGTCCTCGTGATTAAGCCATTAAAATTATCGGGGTGAAATATATTCGGACCTCTCCTTGGCCACTCCTTTTCTAGGATGACAATTTGACCCGGACTCGATGAATCTCAACTCAACCCGATTTTATAAAGGTGATTTTTTTAAATATTTTTGGATTCGAGGTTGGGCGGGTTTAGAAAGAAACAAAGTTAGGGCGGGACAAATTCAGGTTTGGGGTGAAAATTTCTGGCCTGACCCTACTCGATATATATATATTATTTATATTTTTATTAATTTTTTCGGGACGGGTGGGGTTTAGTTGGTTTTGTTTTTATTAAAATTATAGGGTCAGGTTATAATTGTATTAAGTCAGGTCGAGAATAAAATATATTAAAGTCGGGTCAAGATTAGAACGAAAGATTTAAATTTCGGGTCGGAGTCGGGCCGAGCTTTTCCTCTCCACTATATGACCATACCACTTTATTCCATACAAAAAGGACTGAAGTATGACTTTATGCAAATGATGAGTCTACCACGTTCGACGAACAACACTGAACATCATTAACGATGAACATCGCTAAACACCATTAAATTAATTAATAAAAATTAAAAATCTTAATGACTCAACATATAATTATAAATTATTTAAAATAAAATTTTAATTAAATTATTTTCCATATATATTATATATATTTTTTAATTTTTTAAATAATTAAATCAAATATCAACTTTAGTCAATTTAAAAAATAAAATCCCTAAACCCTAAACCCTAAATTTGAAAGTATTAACTTGAACATCAAAACAAGAACCCTAAACCTACAACCCTAAACCTTAAATAGGAAACCTTAAACCTTAAATATAATGTTCGAATTTAAGATTTTGAGTTTAGTGTTTCATGTTTCAAGTTTAGGGTTTAGAATTTAAGGTTTGGGGACTAGGTTGTTACAAGTTTCGAATCCGCCGTTGTCGACTTCTTCCCTCTGAAGACGAAGCCTTGCGATGATGAACACAGAGGCGACAAGATACAAAACTTTTGAAGCAATGATCGATACAACAACGATCCAGTTAGGTAAAAAGCTGGATTTCCAACGAATTAGGTGGAAAAATAAATTTAAATTTATTTGTTAAAACGTTGGACAATTTTACTTATTTGTAAAAGTTTATGGTTTTAAACTTAGAGTTTAAATTTTAGTGTTTCGAATTTTGGGTTTTTATTTTTTCTAAATTGAATAGGGTTTAGGGTTTTTATTTTTAAAATTATCTAAGGTTGGTATTTGATCTAATTATTAAAAAATTAAAAATATAGTATATATAAAAAATAATTTAATTAAAATTTTACTTTAAATAATTTATAATTATACGTTGAGTCCTTGGAATTTTTAATCTTTATTAATCAATTTAATGGTGTTCAGCGATGTTTATCGTTAGTGGTGTTCAACAATGTTCGTTAAACGTGGTAGAATTTTCCTTAATTAATTTTATGTGTTTGGATAAATATGGTGTTTTATTATCCAAAAGAATTAGATAACTGATATAATCCAAAAAAACAAATGTCCATTTACTTTACAATTAACCCCAAATACGTATCTGGCTTCTAAATTGTCGACATATACGTTTTTTTTGAATAAGATAAATGCTATTTTCACAATAAACACTAATAATGAGTTATCCTTCAAAGTTGAATGTGCCCAACAACACAAAGCATATAGTCTAAGCATAATCAGATGGAAAGGAGAGAATTGAAAAAGAGGTGAAAGTGGAACCACACAAAAAGCAAACACTATCAACATATATTTTCATTTGGAGTAGTTTATCTCCCAAGTAAAGTTGACAATACCAACATGTTTAAGAATATGCAAGCAACTGTGTCTGTGAGAGACTTCAAGCGGAACTCATCTGCTAATTTAATTTAGTCCGAGTTCTGATCTTTTCAAAAGAATCTACTACAAAGCTACTAAACATTCTTTGAAAGAATAAATTGGAGATGCTAAAGAGAGCCTGTCCAATAAGTTGTAGCCCACTAAACTAGTTTACATACAACACTGAACCCTAAACATATGAAACAGCATAGAATCCATGTACAAAAGAATGCATGGAATAAGAGAATTATATATTGCCCACTAAACTAGTTTACATACAACACTGAACCCTAATCAATCTAAATCTGACCTTTCGTATGTTGTCCCCTGTTCTCTTAAATATCGCATATCAGCTGCCCTTTGAGTGAATTTTCCTGAAGTATGACAAATTTTCCATGCTTGTTTCTCCTCCATAGTTGCAATTCAAAGATATTATGTTACATGCTCTTCTTTTAACCGTAAACGTGCTACTGGTTGTCGTCTGCTGTTCGCACGGTTATTTACACCATGGTTGTCGGTTGCTATATCCTGTGTTCTTCCTTGTGATGTGTTAGTGTTAGCCGTGTTGTGGCTGCTAGTTTTGGCAGCTGGTACATCGTGAGTATGTTTTCCCTCGTATGTTGTTATAACAGCATTGGGATCGGTTGCAGCCCTCTCGACATGCTTACGGACATTGCATCCCGGTGTTGTACATTTATAGTAACTCCTGTAGAACCATAAAAATGCATTAGCAATAGCCCAAATAATCAAACACAGTAAAAGAGCAGAACACAACATAAAATGTAACATTCAAGTGTCTCTCTTCACCATGATTAAAACAAAAAGGTAAGTCTTACGTTTGTTCGAAGAGCTATCACCGGGTGTACATATAAACAATTACCTTGGATAAGGATTGCCTTTGACAACTTTCTGTCCGTACTTGCGCCACCTATAGCCATCATCCAATAGATCAACTTTGCTTCTCGTCTGCACAATGATTCTAGATTCTGTGACAGTCTTATGTGAGGAAGATGGCTCTGAAACTCTAATTTCTGTATTTCTGCATATAAAGAAACACATTTTGTTGGATAGGGACTTTATCACTGATTCAATGGATCATAGAAATGAATATAGAAATATTTGCATACTGTCTTTTGCTGTCAGGTTCATCTTCATCTTTTTCATCAGCACCGGTTTCATTATCACCTGCTTCATCACTATCACTTGTCCTGGAAATACGTTCAGCTGTAGCTAGGCTAGACTCCTGGTCCTTCTTGGACATTGAATAATCAGATGTCCCTTCTTTGATTATGCGCAAGTTGCCACTCTGAAGTTGGGAAGTTGATTCAGAATTTCCCTGATTATTCAAAGTCCCACTTAAGCTTCTACCACCTTTTGCACGCTTATTCGACTGAGGAGGCTGATGGTTGTGCTGCCCTTTGTAGATGATTTCAGTGACCTGACCATCTAGTGATCTCTCAACCTTCTTCTTGACAGGACAACCAGGATGCGTGCACTTATAATAACTCCTCGGAAACTCGCTGCCTTTTACCTGTTTCTGGCCATACTTTCGCCAGTTGTAGCCATCACTGGCAGGCTTATCAACAATCAACGAAGCAGGTTGGGATCTCTGATCAGACTGAGTTACGTCTGATGGTTGCATCGTCGTAACACTAGAGGCTTGCAATGAGGTCGGCACTTCCTGATCAGTATTGGCAGTAAAAGAAGAAACTTGTGCAAAAGATGGAGGTGTTGATGAAGATTCGGCATGGATTTGCATATGCGAATGAGCTTGTGCAGCCTGGGCAGTGACCTGTGCTAGAGCCTGCTGGTGTGTCATTCCAAAAGGTCCCTATACATTTCATAAATAGCAGAAATTGGTTAAAATGATTGAATATAAAGGAAAAGGGCAAGGTAATGCATTTTCTCTTTGCTTTTTTTTAATCTTTCCATATTACCAAGTAAAGCCTAATTGCTGCCATGAAGAATGACACCCCACATTGCCACATGCAGTAATTCTAGACTTGAGATACGAGTATGTATCTAATATTTGATACGATCAGATTTCATAAATATTCTCTACGTATTTGGAGGATTGTCAAAAACTCATATTTACTTGGAATTAACAAACTCTCCTTTCCCATCTTAAGAGCACAAATTCTAGACCAGAGACCAATTATTCATTTTCTCAAACAAACCAACAATTCACAATCAAATTTAACCATAAATTAACATGTACTAGCAAATAAATTAAAAAAAATATCCATCCTTTAATTGAAAATTAAACTTGCTAATATTACCTGGGCACCAGGAGAAAACACACTAAACCCAGGAGACTCCAATAAGCTGGCAGGGCTCAACAACCCCTGCGGCATCGCAAAAAACGGTTGTGGATGCGTTATCACCAAACCGGCCGGCTTATTCTGCCTGAACCGCGACCCGTCGTCAGCTCCGCCTTCAGCGCGGTTAACATCACCCTGCTCCTCGGTCGTAGTAGGAAGAGGAAAGTCCAGCGTTCGAGGGGAGGCTGCTGCCGGCGACGCCATGGCACCAGCAAGCAGCTGAGAAAAGGATTTGAAATCGTCGGTGGCGGAGAAGTAGTTAGAAACAAGCGTCATGGGACCTGGACTGAAGGCCATGAATCCTGGGCCAGCGTTGAAAAAGGCCTCCGTGAAGGGCCGTGGCGGTGGAGTAATCACCGGCCGTTTAGACGGCTTCTGGTCTTGGTTCTCATCATCAGCCATCAAAACGAGTGGTTTGGATTCTGAAACTGTAAGCTTTTTTGTGTGTTTTGGATCTGAAATTGTAAAGCAGTGGCAAAAAAGTCCACGCCTCAGATACGTAAAAGCTTTTCCTTTTTTCTTTTTTAAGGAAGGATGATGACCAGTGAGTCCACCCATCTCATCTCATCGGCGGATTTTTATTTTTTTATTTATTTTAGGAATTCAATTACTAGGATTATTGTCAAATAGATAATACAAAATATTTCAATTCATTTTCGAATATATAATTTATTAATGATTGAATTAAAATTGCTTTATAATTATATTATGCTTGTATGTTTATAAAAAATATAAAATAAATATGATTTCTTAAATATTCTAATTTTATCATACAACAAAACCAATTTAGAATTTAAATACAAAGAGATAAATTTTAAAAATATAAAAATTAAAGGTTAATTTTAAAAAAAAAAGAAATTTGATTGGTAGAAACTATAAAAACCAAAAAGTTACTTCATTTTAATGTAAATAGAAATAAAAAGGGTAGAATACATTAGAGATCATTTAGTTATATGTTTAAAAATAAATATCTTAAATCACTCAATTATAGATTTATGAATAAACAAATCACTTTTTATTTTTAAAAATAACTATTCAATTACTCAACTATAGATTTAAGAACAAACATGTTAATTAAAAATTTGTAACATAGACAAGTCGATATGTCATTAAAATTGGGGTAAACTACCTAGGTGACCACCCAATTATTAAGTCTGACTTGTTTTAACCATTGAACTATAAAAATTTAAAATTTGACCACCCAACTATTTAATTAGATCTATTTTGACCACCGACCGTTAAGATTTAACAGATGAGTGACATGACTGTTAATGAAAATTTGTATAACTATACATTTAGTCCCTACAAGTTACCTATTCTATCAATTTGATCCTAATTTTAATTTAATTAATTATTTTTTATTTAATAATTTTATTTTCCTCCTCCAATCAGGTGGTGACACATGTCACCTGATTGGATGAAGAAAATAAAACTATAAGAGTTAGTGCCTTTGATGGGTTTCAAACCCGAGACTCCTTAAAGTAAATGGCACAAGTCAACCACTGAACCAAGTAGTGAATTGTGATATAAAATACACAATGTAATATATGTTTTAATTAGTTGTTAATGCAAGAAAAATGAAATAAATATGGATTAAGAGAACTCGAATATGACATGCTTAAGAAGCATAAAAACATTCAATTCACTGTATAAATATAATATTTAAATTAAAGTTGACATAAAAATTATATTCGAGTCAACTTTAATTTTTTTGTGAATCTTATATTTCCTTTTTCAATGTATTAACTTTAATTTAATTATTATATTTTATTTTTAACAAAATTTAATTTAATTAAATAAAAAATTATATTAAAAATTCATTTAACGAAACCAAACTTATCTTATGATTAGAGTTATATCTGTGAGTTTGAATTCGTTAAATGAATTTTTAATATGATTTAAAAAAATTTATTTTAAATCATTAATTACTATATTTAATATATATCCGTGAAAAAAATGTTTTTTTCTCGTTATGCTTGCTTTTAGAGATTGCTTAACTGACATGTTTAACGAGTATGGGTTGCGTGGTGGGTACTTAGCTGAGTTGTTGGTGCGGGGTGGGTTTGGGAATGTACACACATGGGCTAATGTGGATCTGAAAAGTATATCCGTTGTAGGTGGTGGATATGAAAATTGTTGGGAGTGGCAATCAATCGAATAAAATGAAGAGGGGGTGAATTAGATTTTTAAAGATTGCTGGACACTAATTGTGTTAAGTGTGTAAAAGTTCTATAATTTCACCATTTTTCTATGACAATTATTTCTAAATCTACACCCATTTGAGTCACATTGTAGCCCTCCATGCATCAATCACATTGATCTCATCTTTATTGTGCTTGATCATTATTTTTTATTTATTTGGTGGAAAAGGTACCATTTTAGCGTGTGTTTGTGCAGGTGCAGATTTCGTTACTCACTGCCCGGGCAAGCACTGCCGCGGCAGTGAAGGAAAGGAAGGAACGATGCAGAACCATCTCTCGACGGTCTAGATCAAGCCAGCCGTGAATGTCAGTTTTTACTGAAGGAAGCTGGACCATGAGATAGAGTCTTGCTAAGCGGTAGAGACAGACAGACCATTGTCGAGGCAATGCCCTAACACAATTGGTAAGGGAGAAAATATGCAAAGTGGTTTTAATGTATTTAATTCTAACTTGACTTCTTTCTCAAGAAGGACTTGACCTAGACCTCATCTCTATATAAGAAGCCAAAGCCGGCCATTGAGACATCACGAGATCTTAGAGAGATTTTGTAGCGAGCTTACATCTACATCATGTTCTAATTTCTTCTTAGGGTTTAGATTGTATTGTTTAGTAATTGTGAGAAAACAATTGGATTTTGTTTAAGTTTTTGTTAATGCAATTTTAGTTCAAGGTTTGCTTATTCTTGGTTTTTAATCTTGTTTGCAAGTGACTTGGGAGAGGATCTCGTTAACTACCTATTTGTCTAATATCGGGAGAGTTAGACTCATGAAACAGATAAACATGGTTTTCATCCCAATCGGTGAAAACTAACTCAGCTTAAGGATAAGTTTGAGTTTCAACGGCTAAAAGAAGCGTAAGATTGGTTGGTGTTCATCCTTGGTTCACGTTGGAAGGTATTATCAAGGCCTGCACATCAGCATGGTTTCGACTTAGGGACAAGGAGGAGCCACTGAAGGGCGTTTTGTCGAACCTTGACGTTGTGCGTTGTTGCCCAAGCAAGGGATTGCCGAGGCAGTTACTTAACCCGTTGCCGTGGTAGTAGCTTTGGTCATTGTCGAGGCAATCTGGTGTTCGTTGCATTCAAAAACCGAGATAGTTCCAATTGGTTTCCACACTACAACACAATATAATCTGGCCCATTCTCTCATCTTGATTACTTAACTCGTTAATTTACTCGCTTATTTTATTTTCTGTTTATTAGATTATTCTAATACCCCAATCAATCACCTGTGTTTTTTACTTTTATTTCCTTTTCAGTGTGAGACGATAACATTGAAGGTTACACTAATCCCTGTGGAGATGATACTCAATACTCATCACTTTATTACTTGAGACGTGTATACTTGCACAATTGCGGGGCACTTTACACACGCAACAAATTGCAAGGTGACTTAGAGTGCTTCAACTTCCTTAATGGAGTCTACATCCACTACCTTAGTGACCACACTAAGAATTTTCCACAAATCCACTAATTTGTCTTTTCTTTAAGGATAAGAAGTAACCTTACACAATTCAATAGACTTATACCACAAAGTCTATTGAATCTTTTCCCCAAAACAAATAGAAAGAAGAAAACTAGGAAATCCTCACAAGAAAGGTGTTTGCACAATATAAGCTCTCTCACACACCCAAAGAAACACTAGCAAATAAATTACAATGAAGAACACTATAGTATTTACAAGAAAGATGAAAATTAAGCACCAATTGGATTCTTGATTGCTTGAATGTTTTGATAGACTTTCTTGTTGTTGTTGAGATGGTTTTGCCTTGTTTTTGTATCCTCTCTATCAATACTAGTCGTTTGGAGCCGTTGGGGATGACATCAAGCCGTCACCTACCAAAAAACAGAGCATTTATAACATGATGGATCGATCCTTTTTCATAAAATATAACTGTTACAACAAAGGGATCAATCCCATACACCAGGGGATCGATCCTTTTTCACTTTGAGACTAGAAACAAAATATAAGTGAAACTGTCCATGAAGGGATCGATCCCTTACATTAGGGGATCGATCCTTTTTGCCTTGGAGTTTGGAAAATAGTTTTTGTAGTGCAAAAATGGATCATACTTGTTTTGAAACAGATCGGCTAAGTTGGAAAACATTCGAAATGAATTTTTCAAGTTTGTTTGGACTTTGAATTATTTTTGAAAGATTTAATATATTCGATTAAGTCCAAAAATAAATTTTTTTAATTTGTTATATCAAAATATTAGTTCAAAAATCTCCCCCTTTTTGATATAACAAAACTCTTTGAAATTTTTTTTGACAAAAGCTCCCCCTTAGGAAAATAATTTTTGAGTTGATAAATGATTTCAAAAACTTGTTTTAAATCGCAACTATTTAACTTCCAATTTTATTTAAAAACTCATTTTTCATTCTTCGCTCATATTTCTCCCCCTTTTTGTTGTATCAAAAATAATTCAAGAAAATCGTTAGCACAATATAACAAAGGAGAATAATCACAATAAAGGCTAGAATAAAAAATGATAATTAACAACAATAAAACATTAATATTCATAGGTACTTAAAACAAAATTCATAAAGCATCTATAAGTACCAAAATAAAATAGCAACATAGTATCAAAGTTCTAAGGCAACATCCAACAAGGGATCATAAAAAAGTATGTAGCAAAGTCTTAAAGCAAATATAAAACTAAGCAAAATATGATATGATGTCCATGCATGCATGCATCTAAGATGAAGATGGTGGCCGTGGGAAAGGGTAGCCATCAAGCTTGCGCTGAAGAGCGCTATAAACATCACCCAAGGAAGCCTGATGTGCCTCAAGAGAATTGAGTCTAGAGTCCATGTGAGACCTAGGAGATCCGATGGATGAGTTCACATGACCAATGAGAGACTCATGAAGCTCCATCAAAGACATGTCATGAGGTATAACACCGGTGGAGGCTCCGAGAACGTCATCCATATGTTCATCATCATGTTCTTTATCTCTCTCTTCATGGTGTTCCGGTTCAAGAACTTCGCCTTTCTTCTTCACCCAATTCATAGAGAATTCGAGTTCCTCTTTGTATCTCAAACGATCCATGAAATGACGACCAATGGTGTTGTCGATGGGAGGATCGATGCCGAACTTAAAAGATGTATCAATGTCGAGCAAGGCAAAAATATGGCTAATATACATATCATAGGCTAAGGTTTTGACCTTTTTAGCCTTGATGATTTTTACCATTTCCTCGAAGATGAAGGTGGCAAGGTGGGATTGAATTCCACTATGAATGCAATGAAGTCACCAATAATCGAACTCTCGAATCGACGAATACTTCATCCCACGAGGATGAATAACTTGAGAAAGAATGAGGTGCAAGAGACGATCATGAAGCAGAAAGAAAGTGGTTTGGTTATTCATGACACAAGAATTAGAAGGATAAGATCCTTTTTCATTTTCATTACCCTCATCGGGAAGACCAAAAGCATTTGCAAGAAAATCGGTGGTGAGAGTGACATGTTTACCCAAAGCATAGGATTTAAGTGTTCAAACAATGGTGCCATCCCGTTGTTTTGAAGAAGAAACGGTGGCATTAGAATAAAATACTCGAACAAGAGTAGGATAAATTGGCCCCTTAAATTTCAAAAACTCCATCCATTTAAATTTCATAAACCTTTTCAAGTAAGCAAAATCAAGTTTGGTTAGGAAATCAAAATCAATGGAATGAGTTTCCTTAACCGGTGCGGATGCGAAAAGAATTCGGAAACGTTCACTTTCCCTAGGGCTTCTAAAAAAGATTCTAAAGAATTTGAATGTGGAGGAGGGTTGGATGAAATCCCCTTAAGATTAGCTTAAAAACAAGGTTTGGCCGAAATGGGTAGAGGGTAAAATTTTAGTTGAGGCTTTTTCACAAACACTTGGTGTGCAAGTGTTGAAAATAGAGGTTTTTGGTGATTTTAGACAATGAGTAAACCTCATGCAAAGAAATCAACAAGTATAACGAAATTTAAGTTCACTAAAGCAGCCTAATTCAACCAATTAACCAAAATTTTCAAATAAAATTTGAATGGAAAAGGTTAAGGTTTTAGAACTTACCCCAAAGAGATTTTTGAAGAACCACAACTCAAGAACAAGGGCTAAATCCGATTTTGAGATGACTAACGGAAGAAATTCGTGTTGATAAACTTGAAAAACGACTTGGGTGGAAGATTTTGAGGGGATTTTTGAAAGAGAGCTAATTTGAGAGTGTTTTGGGATAATTTGGTCGAGCAAGGGTTTAAAAACAAGAGGGTGACATTTATGGTATTTTTTTAAAAATGCTCAGCCCTTATGCCTAAAGGGATTGATCCCTCGGGTTTAGGGGATCAATCCTTTTAGTGTAAAACTGAGGATCGAAAATAAGGAGCTTACTGCCAACTCTGGGATCAATCCCTTCTCTTGGGTGATCGATCCTTTTTCTGAATTTTTACAATTTAAGCACATGGATCATCAAAGAATGAATTCTAAACTTAGTTGAGACAATATGTGTTATATGAGTGATATGAATGAGCTTAAATGCCTTAGAAATTATCTAGGAACACACATGTCAACGTGAAACAACAAGATATGCAATTTACACCATATATCAAATTTTAGTCCTATAATTGTACACTATCAAGTTTATTTCAAGTCACAAACACTCAAAGGCTCTATAGGGTTCTAAGCATGCATTTTTGATAAAAATTGCTACAAGACACATCACATTCTAAAAAAATAATATATCATACAACATCATATTAAGCATAAAGAGAACATGATTTCAAAAAATCAATAAAATATTACAAATTTAAGGCCAAAAACATAATTATAAGTCTATTAGGCTATAAATGTGCAACTCGTGCATTCTTGATTCCCCCTTACTAATAGCATGACATCATCATATGGGGACCCTCAAACATGCCTTAGAATATATAAACACATATAAAGCAACATGAATGAGTAAAGATTACATGTAAACAAAAATGTTACCACTTGAACCAAGATAGGTTGATTAGGTCTCATCTTCTTCAAGTGTCCCTCATTCTAGTGTGTCTAGAGCTTTCAAATTTTTTTATTTTGCTCACCATGGCTCCAACACACCTACAATAAGGAACTATGCATTTTTGGTACCCAAATTTTTTTGGGTCCATAAGAGTTAGTTCCTACAATTTTAGTCCCTTTTGGAATCCAGTTAGACAAAAGATCACATTCTTTGTTAGCAATGAGTCCTTTAGAAACCTAAATGCTTTTAACTATCTTTTTATTATATAATCTTTGGGGACCTCTATTAGTGTTTTCATTAAAGTTCTTTCTAACATAGTTGGATTCTGAATTTTCACCTTTTTCAAAACGTTTTGTCCCAATTTTGTTAAAAGAAGCTTTAAGATCATCAAGTTCCTTTTGATGATCATCATGGACCTTTGAAAGTAAGTTGTTCAAGTCTTGATTTTTCTTTTCAAATTCTTTTATTTTAACTTGCATTTCCTCAATTTTACTTTCAAATTCCTTATTAGATTTGGAAAGAGAGTCATTTTCATTTTTCAATTTTGAAATGATTTTTCTATTTTTCAAAATTAACTCTTCAAATTCCAAAGCTAATTCATCATAAGCCTCTTGAAATTCATCAAAAGTATAATCAAATGAAATAAATGAATTAGAGGTTACCATAGAGTCATCCTCAATTTCTATGACACACAAGTTGGCTAATTCATTCTCGTCCTCGTCGGATGATTCATCATCGCTCCAAGTAGCTACATGAGCATTGTGCTTCTTTTTCTCAAAGCTCTTCTTCTTCAATTGGGGACAATCGAACTTGATATGTCCTGGCTTTTTGCACTCATAGAAAATGATTTGATCATTCTCTTTGATATCATTTTTAAGCCCTCTTCTCTTTGGAATCTTTTTCCTTTGTTGGACCTCATGAATCTTTTGAATCTCTTAGCAAACATAGCCATCTCTTTATCTTGATCTTCTCCACTAAAATCGATCTCTTCTTTTGATACTTTGAGAGCAATTTTAAATTTCTTTATCTTGAAGTTCTCATAATTGAGATTGGGAAGCCCAATTTTGGTCTCCTTTACTTGGTTGGTTCCTTCATGAGTTACTTCAAGTTTGTCACAAATTTATTTGGCATTGGAACATGATGACACCCTTCCATATTCGTTTGGGCCAAGAGCACAAAAATGAGATGCATAGCCTTTGCATTTGTGGAGAATTTCTTATTCTCATCATTGCTCCATGTCTCCAAGGCACTAGTTGGTGCGGTGTAACCACTCATGATGATCTTCCAAGCTTCAATATCAAAAGCTTGAATGAATAACTCCATGTGGTTCTTCCAATAAGCATAATTAACTCCATTGAAGTAGGGAGGCTTGTTGGTGGGTTGAGAATCGCCCCAAGCTTCAATGGTGGAGAAGAAAGCCATGGATGACCTTATAGATGATTGCACACTTCTTGGATCTTCTCAAGTGGTTGTAAGATCTTCCAATGAGCCAAACTCTGATATCAATTGTTGGGAATGACAATCGATTGAATAAAACCAAGATGGGGTGAATTGAATTTTTAAAGATTGGTGGACACTAATTGCAAAGATAGAAATTGCAAGGAGATTTATAGTGGTTCAGCTCCCTTAATGGAGTCTACATCCACTACCTTAGTGACCACACTAAGAATTTTTCACAAATCCACTAATTTGTCTTTCCTTTAAGGATAAGGAGTAACCTTACACAATTCAATATACTTATACCCTCAAGTCTATTGAATCCTTTCCCCAAAGAAAATGTAAATAAGCAAACTAGAAAATCCTCACAAGGAAGGTGTTTGCACAATATAAGCTCTCACACACACCCAAAGAAACACTAGCAAATGAATTACAATAAAGAACACTCTAGTGTTTACAAGAAAGATAGAAAATTAAGCACCAATTGGATTCTTGATTGTTTAAATATTTTGATAAACTTTCTTGTTGTTGCTGAGATGGTTTTGCCTTGTTTTTGTATCATCTCTATTTACACTAGCCGTTTGGAGCCGTTGGGGATGGCATCAAGCCGTCACCTATAAAAAACAGAGCATTTATAACATGAGGGATCGATCCTTTTATAAAGGGATCAAACCTTTTTCGTAAAATATGATCGTTGCAACAAAGGGATCGATCTCATACACCAGGGGATCGATCCTTTTGCACTTTGAGACTGGAAACAAAAATATAAGTGAAACTGTTCATAAAGGGATCGATCACTTTCATTATGGGATCGATCCTTTTTGCCTTGGAGTTTGGAAAACAGTTTTTGTAGTGCAAAAACGGATCATACTTGTTTTGAAACAAATCGGCTAAGTTGGAAAATATTCGAAACAAATTTTTTAAGTTTGTTTGGACTTTGAATTATTTTTGAAAGATTTAATATATTTGAATAAGTAAAAAAACATTTTTCCTTTTAATTTGTTATATCAAAATATTAGTTCAACAAAAATTTTAGCTGGATATAAGTATGAGTAAGGGGAAAGGGTGGATATGAAAACTTTAGGTGGGTATAGGTATTGGTACGCGTCAGCTAGTAGGCACAATCATTCCACTAATGAAATTTTTAAATATGAATGATTAAGTTTATTGAATTAGGACCAAATTAAAACAATGCATAAATTTTGGGGACTAAAATTATTTATACCAAGCCCTTATTTTAATTTTAATGACAAAGTGACTTATTTATCACAAAATTTTAATCGAGTGACTTGTTTATTCTTGAACCTATAACTAAGTGATTTGTGATGTAATTTATCTAAATAAAAAATGGACACAAGCATAGTGGATTACAATTTACAATGCGTTCAAGTTCAAGTGAGACCCTAATCACGATCTAAAGCAAACATCCCATTGATTAGGGGTTGGGTGATTGTGGTCCACAATCTTAAACCATTAATTTAAAGGACAAAGCAGTTAAACTTAAAGGAGAGGCAACTCCCCAATACCAATATGGCAAGCCTTAGCCAATAGGCAATAGCCACATGCACAACTTAAAAGCAAGATCACTCCAGATTTCACACTCAGAAGATTTCAAGCTTCATCATAAAAGCTCAGAAACAGAAGCTATCGCCTCTTCATTTCCTAGAAAATGGTTGACAACTTTTACTTTTTAATCTGAAACTGGTAAAAAATTACTTGTCTTTACACTAAAATCTCTTGCATTATGATGAAACAAACCAAGGTTATACCCCAAAACTTTCTCATTTAGAGCGAAAACCCATCATGCCATGCCAGCCCCAGCAGCAAGATTCAAGCTTTTGGAGGCTTCCAATCTATTGTATCTTCCTCAACAGGAGCTGGAAGGTTAAGATCAAATAGATTTGGCAATGGCAATGGCAATGGCATCTCTGGTGTTATTTCCTCAGAACCACCAACAGAATGAGACCTCTTGTGACCCCCTAAAGCCTGGCCTGACTTGAAAACTCTGAAGCAGAATGGACACTCATGTCTCTTTGATCCCAATCTCCTCTCAACATTGCCAACTCTGCTGTCAATCACTGCAACAGAATCGAATTCCACCTTAAGATCCTTCAATTCAACAGTCTTGAACCCATTTCCAACCTCACCATCATTAGAACTTGAAGCACGTTTCTTCAAGTCATTCTTGATAGTGATCCTAACATCAATAGATGGCGATTTAGCTTCCAAAACCACACAACTCTTGTCTGAAGAACCACAACCCCTTGAAAGCATCATCAAACACAAAGCCACCTCTCGTTCTTCTTCTTCTTCCTCCATGTCCATCTCGGCCAATGAAACCGACTTCTTTGTGTAAACACCAATTGTTTCTGAATCTGACTGACTATTTTCACAGGCTCTCTCTTTGTCTGAATGACAAGCCATGTGACCACAAAGAGCTTTCAATGATGAAAACCCCTTGCCACATTCTTTACAAATCATGTCTTTGAGCAAACAAGCGTTACCTGGATCCCAAAACTTGTTGGTTTTCTTGGGGTTATCCCTTAAACCATAACGAGATTGACCATCACCATCTTCACCCTCGGCAGCTCGCTTCATTTTTCTTGCAGTATTTCTTGATACAAGCTTGTTAATGGAGATTTCTGCAGAATTCTCATTGTTCATATGAATTCTTATGTGACCTCCCAAGGACTTCCCACATGGGTATCTCTTGTTGCAAAACTTGCAGACAAACTTCTTCTCCTCACTTTTTCCCATTACAAATCATATAATAGAAAACAGAATCAATAATTCATTTCTCACCTCAAATCAAAATCTCTGCTGTGACCAAGAGAAATCAAAATCCAGATCACAAAGTTTCTTCCTTTTTTTTGTTTCAGTGGAGATGATGTGATAGTTCTTCGCTTTTAAAGTATAACAAAGAGATCCAAAACCAGACTCTTCAAATCCCAATTTTGGAATGAAAAAAAAAATCAAAACTTTACAGTAGGTGATGAACAACAAGGCCTATAAGAAGAACACAATCGAAGCAAAGAACCCAAAGACTCTTTCTTTCTCTCTCTGTCCCCCTTTGTTTTTGTGTTGCAGTTGAAGTGGAATACCATGCATGGAAGCAAATGCTTAAAAAGGGTAGGAAAGATAGAGAGCACGTGTCATCAATCGAGAACCATCCGGTGATTGATTGAACGGTTGAGATTTCTGGGATCCCAACCGAGTGAGGACTCAATGAGTAGTTGATAAAAGAAGTAGCAAAGTGCAGTTTAGCTCACATAAGTTGAAGGTCAGAATCTACAATCCCTTTATTTTGCTTTCAGCTTCCTCCACTTGCTTTCCTACCATTAAAAGGGATCCTTCATATGTAAGAATTAATTTTTCATTAAATTTCTTCATTTTTTTAATTTATGTTTTAAAAATACAGGTATATAAAATATGCCCCCATCCAAAATCAAGTCAATGTCCCACTTTTGTTGATGTGATGTGGCAATCCATTTCAACTTGATTATTCTAGCCACTTTGATTAAGAAGCTCATAAAATTCCCACAAGAATGTGGAAAACTAATACACAAGTTGGTTATCAAAAGACTTTGACATTGATTTATATATATAAATGGAGAGCAAAACAGAGTTGATTTATTCATAAAATATGCATTAAACATAGAAATTACATACGATTATACTTTTGTACCGAGTGGATGCAAAAGAAATAGAATTATTTGAAGTTCTTCACCGGTGAAATCATAACAATGATGTTCTCAGTTGCCTTTGTCTGAGCTCCATTCTTGGAAATTATGAAGACTACCTGCAAAGTCTGTGAACAATCCATCCACCTTAATCTTGTTTATCCACAAATCATACTCTTCATATGGATCCTGATTGAAGTTGAAGTTCAAGAACAAGTATTCGTTTCGGAACGTGTATGGATGAACCTGAAATCAATAGAAAAACAATCAGAAAACAGAGTTTTAACTAAACAGAATAAGCACTCAATTGTTACCTGGAGGCCATGAGCATGCGCTCTGGCTACAAGATCAGTGGCACCAGTTTTACTCAAGTGATTATCTATGGAGGGTAGAATTGTGTCCTTCCAAGGTCCAATTCCAACCACATACTTCTTTATGAAATTGAAGTAACTGTTTGAAGTAATCTCAAAGAACGACTGCAAAAACATGTTTATATCAGAGTCGAACACATATCTGTATTCGACACTAACATTAGTTACAGGTAACATAGCTGAATGGTGGATGTGCATAAACCTGGTTAGTATCCTCTGTTCTTGTTGTCGGATCAGCAATTAACAAAACTTTTGGCAGGTCTGTGAAGTTTGCAATATATGTGAGAGAAGTTGGGGCAAATGACTGGATAAATATGGGTTGCTTCAGCCATTCTTTAGACATGTAAGACCCTTTATATCCATATTTCTTCAGTGTCTCCATGAATTTATCCTCAAACTTCTTTCCATCTGACCATTTCACCTGTTCGAATATGTGTCGAGAACCGATGTCAAATACGTATATTTCAAGAAAAATGAGAGTCCGGTAATGGTTAACGGCTACTTACATGTTGATTGATAAAAACTGGATTCTTGATCTCTGGATAGATTCCAACAACTCTTTTAGAATGCAGTGCAACCGAGATGAACTCTTCGAAAGTAATCAATGAGAATTTCCCTGCATAAGCAAACCAGACATTATCCATAGCTAATTCATAAGTTGGCAATGGATGTTCATGTATAGGTGAAAACAATGGTGAAACAAATCAACATCAATGGAATAAAATTGGAAAACAGACCATTGTATTGTTGATCCCGAAATCCGAAGCGTTGCTTGACTCGTAATAGTTTCAGTTCCTCCCATGTGAAATCAACTGCAGATTATAGTAGTCATTATCAACAAAATGGCAGAATGAGTAACCTCAAGGGGAAGAGTGAAGACAGTGTGGTTCTGTAATAAAATGCAAACATAAAAGAGAAGGGATTGTTTGAATATACCCACAAACCAGCCAGTGATGTTTAGACCTTGGACTTGATATGATCTTTTACGATTAGCAAATTGCTTATGATTAGCAACGTCGGTGGTATTATCGAGTGTTAAATCATGGAGGCATATCAAGACACCATCTTTAGAGGCAAGGATATCAGATTCAATGAAATCTGCACCCTCTTCAACAGCTCTCTGCAAGAAACACCCACAGTTCCAAACATGAAAACTATATGTATGTTACTCAAACTAGCAGGTCTATTTTTAATGAAATAAAGTGCATGATATATTCAAGAATGAGAAGACAGAAAAAGATGCCTTGTAGGCAGCAACAGTTTCTTCAGGAAGCTCCCCATTAGAGCCTCGATGAGCAATATTATAGGGCCGAATTGTTTGCAGGGGCTTTCGAATATGTGTATTGTCTACTTCAGCAGGTCCAGGAGAAGGGTGGAGCAGTGGCCTTCCAACACAGCCCCCAATCAGTGAAACAGCTATAAACGGGACAATGATGCCTGCTAAGACAAAACAGCAAGCTGAAGAACATGTTCAATGAATCCAATGTTAAATGCAGAAAACAAAGGCATTTACCGATCCAATTCATTGTTTTGCGCTACGCTGTAGACTTGTTTCCTCATCAAAATAATTGGTCCATTCACTATTCATAGCGGGTGAAGAGTTGACTTCATTATGCTATTGTTTATATTTAAAAAAAAACTATTATCGATCTGTATACCATTTTTTATGGCTGCTAAAGAGTTGACTGCTTTGTTTATACGATAATGTTACAAATTATTATTATTTTTCTTAGAAAGAATTAGTATCGATCTATAATTCCGTATACCATCTTTTTCTATAGCGGATCAAGAGTTGACTGCTTTGCTTTGTTGATAGGCTAAACTACATAAATGGTCACCGAAAGTTTGAAACTTGCAATATAATCACCAAATTTTTAGTTCATTTTCATTTTAGTCACCGAACTTTTAGAACGCTTTCAGTATGGTCCCACCCGTTAGAAGCTTATCATGTGGCACGTTAGTTTTCTTTTTCACTATATAAAATTGTGGATAAACTACACCATTCATCACCCAATTTTCTTCTAACTCCTATGTTGCTCACTAGAGTTTAAAAATTTTCAATTTAATAACTCAACTTACGAATTGTTCGTATTTTGATTAATTGCTTAAAACTGTAAATCGTAACCAAATTGAATTAATTTATTTAAGAAAATTTGCACCGTAATCGGCTTCGATTAATCATTAAAAATTATTTTGATTAATTATTAAATTCATATTATTAAATTCTCAATCGTATATTGTACCAATTAAACTGGATAATTGATTAACCATCTATCTAGAATATTTGATTCGAGTAATGAATTATTTTACTTTGCTTATTAAAATATCAAATATGATACTATTGTAAATTTAATAATTGTTCAGTTGTGATAAGTGCAAAAATAACTAGAATCGCTAGACTATAAGATATTTTAATGCACAAAATTTACAAATATTGTATATAATTGATCATATTGGTTAATCAATTTTTCTTAAAATTGTGAACAGTAATCAAATCGAAATATTTTTAAAGAAAATATACACAATAATCTGGTTCGATTAATCCTTAAAAATTAATTTGATTTATTGGTAAATTCAAATTATTCAATTCTCGATCTTATATTGTACCAATTAAATTGGATAATTAATTGACCGGTTAATCGAAATATTTGGTTCTCGTAATGATTTTTTATTTTGCTTATTAAAATATCAAATAGATAATAGGATAAATTTAATAATTGTTCGGTTGTGATAAGTGTAAAAATAACTAGAATCACTCAATTATAAGATATTTTAATGCATAAAATTTTAAATATTATATATAACTCATTAAATTGATTAATCATTTTTACTTAAACCTGTGAATTATAATCAAATCAAAATAATTTTTTAAGAAAATTCACATAGTAATCGAGTTCGATTAATCTTTGAAAAAATATTTTGATTTATTGGTAAATTTGGATTCTTCAATTCTCGATCTTATATTATACCAATTAAATCAGATAGTTGATTGACCAATTAACTAAAATATTTGATTCGCGTAAATATTTTTTTTACTATACTTATCAAAATATCAAATATGATAAATTTAATAATTGTTCGGTTGTGATAAAAAAATCATAACCAATCTGATCAGTTATATTATAACGACCCATATTTCAGAATTTGTAGGTCGGTTTAACCCGAACTATGTGTCTTGCATTTTAGGCCCGTTGGTTGTTCAAGAGAACTTTGGTGGGCTAACTTAGATGTTGAGCTAGAGTTTTGGTCGTGTGGGGGGTAGGAAGAAGGTGGAAGGGTATTGAATAATTTACCTCATTTTGCAAAGAGAAAAAGGCTTGTTTGCATTAAAATCAGCAGAGAAAGGAGAAGAGTGAGATCACTCTTGTCTTCTATTACTTTCCCACATTTCTTTCTTTTTCTTTCACCATACATACACCCCAAAAAATACTTAATCTTTATTAGTTTGAGGCAAAATCTCGAAATCTAAGTTTGAAGTAAATTTTTTAGCATCCAAGAATCTACAAAAAAAAAGGTTAAATTTATCAAAAAAAATGGTGGAGAGTTGAGGAAATAGGTTTTTGGTGGAGGTTAAGAAAGGTGGACGAGAATAGAAGATTTAACCTCATTTTTTGTTGTTAATTAAACTCTTCCTTTATCACCCTTAATTTTTAATAGTAATTCATTTTACAACATTTGGTTATAGTGAAAGAGGTGGGAGAATCTTTTAATGAGCTTGAAAAGAAGAAAGCTTGAGAAGCTTAGCTAGAGACCTCTTTTTCAGTAGTGAAATCAAGGTTAGTACACTACTAACTCCCTTGTTTCATGCGCATACTAAGGATGATGCTTTATTTGCTTAAGTTGATGTGTTTGGTTGTTTTGGGTGTTTGAATGCTAGAAACCATCTTTACCGACAAAACTCAAGTTTGGTGTTAATCATGTGTAAAACCGGTAGTAAATCACCCTAAATAACTTTCATAAGATGTATGATCGAGCTAAAGGGTTGGTATGAGTGTTTTGGGGGCTTTGGGATGATTTCTCGAGCTTAGAAAGTCATTTCTAGTGTAACCCCCTCGTCCCGGTCTGGCCGGATGACCGGTCCGAGTGAGCTACACGGAGAAAACCGAGTGAAACCCCCTTAAGGATTCCCCCTCGGTTACCAACCTTATTTTTTTTCATTTTAATCTTGTCTAGAGGAGTATTAAATCCTAAGTGATCATACAACGGAACAACATTCACGAGACAATCAAACGAACCCACACCAACATTTAACAGCCCAATTTAAACTTAGACTGCAGGCAGTATCGATACTCCCAAGGAGGGTATCGATACGCCTTGACCAAAGTCAACACTCAGAGTCAACACAGAAAGATTGTATCGATATAGCCCTCAAGCGTATCGATACGCCCTTCCAACAGTCAACTTCTCGCGGTCAACGCTAAGAAGACCGTACCGATACGATAGAGGCCTGTTTCGATCCCAAAATGGACAGTAGCTTCAGTGACCAAAAAGGTATCGATACGCCCCCCTCGTGTATCGAAACGCGAGGCTTGAAACAAGAAGGTTGTATCGATATGGGTCCAATCGTATCGATACCCCTGCTACGAACTTACAAGTTTTAGCTAATTTAAGGCACAATGATGCCCCTAAATCCCTCTAAAACCTCAACCAACACTCTAGCATCACTCCTAAGGCAAACCAACAATAAAAGCATGCTTTAACATGAAGCCAAAAGACACAAATCAACACAAGGTGATGCACAACCATACAAGTAACTTAGCATTTAAACATGAAACAAGACATCCATACTTGGCATTCCAACAAAAGGCAATTTAGCATTTAAAGTCATACATGAAAGCTCAAAGGCCCGAATGGCACACGATAACACATAAGGGGTTTGCATCCATAACAAGGCAACCTAAACATCTAAAGACATGCCACCACACACAAGCATACATCATAGCATAACATGCTTTACAAACCAAGGCCAATCCAAATGTCAACATACATGAGTCATACATAGCTCATACAAAAACCCTTGCCACATTGCCATCTAATACAAAATTAACCACCGTACTTGAGCCACAAACTTGGAAAGCCCTTCTTGCCTTGCTCTGAGCTAACACCACGCTAATGATCTGAATTGTTGAACATTGAGAGCGTAAGCTATAAGCTTAGTGAGGGTGCTCTAAAACGAAAAACATCAACAATGCAGGGTTCAAGCATGTAATCCCTAAATCTCATATCGAACATGCATAGGTAATTTCACAAGTAGACCTAGCTAGTCTTTCAAGTGGCATAATATGGCATCTTACCTCATACTAAGCATCAAGCATCAATTTCAACAATCATATATCAATATCATAAATCACAATATATGAACAAGTTAATTGGCCACTTTCAATTACCCTGATTGTGCGGATTTAAAACTCAACAACACTTTACCTCGGTGGGATTACACTCATCACCGGACCTTGCATGTGCGGGATTCCACTCATCGCCACATGCCCTACGGATGGGATTCCACTCATCATCTCGTAGAAATATATAAAAGCTTCCGGTGGAATATTACATCACCGTACTCCTCCTTGATGACTTAACGCCATCAAGGCCACGTACGTTTTGACTCAATTTGTGTGCACACTAATCCTAATGATCGATCATTTACAACCGGTAATTTATTTAGTGCCAATTTTCATAACCACATCATATATCATCAACCATATTCCATGCTCACTACATATATACATTTCATGATATACATGCTCCAATTTAACCACAATCCACAAGAGCATAGATAGGCAAATACACAATAGCATTAAATGGAATCAAAGGCTAGAATTAACAACTTGAAATAGGGAAATGACCTACCAAGCACATTCCACACACACTCTACACACACTCGAACTGAACTTTAAAACAAGTTTGAAACCACTCACCGCCCTTCCTTAGCAATCGAAACAATCCTCTTACGAACCCGGATTCGATCCCGTTGCCTCTCCAACGCTTCCTCTTGCTTCTAGCCAAGAAAAACACATTCATTACTTCACAATTCAATGCTAAAACTCAAACATCAACTCACTTTACAAACACAAGTCAAATTCCACAAATTCCCAATCCACATAATCCCCAAATACCTCAATTTCGTAATCCTTCAAACCTTGGCTGAAATACCCATTTCCAATCACCCAAATGATACCCAAAAGATCCCAAATCACCCTCCTAACATACCTAAACCATCAGCCCTTCAATTTCACTCTAAAACCCACCAAAAATGGAGTTTTTGAACTCAAAAATGGGTCTAAAAACCCACTTCGGGTTTTCATCAAAATTCAACCAAATTAACATATAATGTGCATTTTAACATAAATAAACAAAGCTCCAACTCATTTTATCAAAACAAGATGAAAAACCCCTTAAAAACCCAAACTTTAAATCAAACCCTAATTTTCAAAACCTCATATCTTTAAAATCCAAGACCATGTATGGATAGGGAATAGAGAGGAGAGTTAGAAAACATGATTACCTTTGAAAAACACATTGGATTGAAGAAGATATTAAATGGAATAGTAACCAAGCTTTGAGAGGTTTTGGAATGGGGTTTTAGGGCATTCACGTTGGAAATGTGGGGGAGGGGAAGGGAAGATGACAACTTTTGAAAAGTTGTCTTACTTTTAAAAACATTTGGGTAAAATTCCCCCTTTAGTCCCTCCACTTTTTACTAAAGCTCAATTAGGTCCAAATTGAGGTTGAATTTATTTAATTTAATTTTATTGACTCGGACAACAACCCGACTAACTCCTAACCCCAAAACACAGGCGTTACATCTAGGCTTCGGTACCGGTACACAGAGAGCTCATACCGGTACCCTAATGTTTTGGGTTGAAGAACAATATTCTATTGATATGAACCGTTGGAGGGATACTGGTATGGTGAGTAACATGTACTAGTACACCATATAGAGCAATATCGGTATGGGTCGAGTTGTACCGATATGCAAAGGCCAAGAAAATTTCAGTGAGCTAAATTGGTATCAGTATGCATGTGAGTAATGGTAGCTAGGGGTATTGTACCGATACGCAAGATTCAGTACCAGTACCAACTGATATTCTGCCCAAAAATGTTGAAATGGAGCCCAATGGATTAAAATATTACGGAGCATGGTTTAATGGGTTCCTATTGAGATAAAACGAGCTATAAAACCGAAAATCGGAATTTTACTCCTATATACGAGCATAATATGTAATAACTTGGTAAAACCTTGTGTGATTTGTTGTAGTAGCAACCATAGGAGATCCTTGGTGGATCGTGTGGTGTTATGTGCCAAGTAAGGGCACTTGATTGGTTGGTTGAGTCACTTTGTGTGTTGGGATCCGGATACCCAGAGAGCGTGTTGCAACACCATGAGACGAGACATTGAATGTATGATCCTGAGGATGTGTGACAATGGGCCTCATTCGAAGATACTCGAGGAGAGATGCTGAGTATGAGTGTACGTTCCCGAGGCTGTGTGATATCGAGCCTCATCCAGGTTTGTGTGGCATGATGCATATGTTTACTTTGTGAGATTGGTGCATCTATTGTTGATTGCTATGTGTTTAAGCGGCTAGAGGTAGCACCATTTGTTGTTATGTTGTCATCTCTAGCTACATGCTCATATTTATGATTTGCATGAAGCATGGTAGAGTGGAAGTGTATCCATTGAGTTTTGTTAGCTCATCATTCGAAATTGTCATTTTCGTTCGCATGTTAGTAGGTTGACACGTTGCATTGGAGTCGGAGGAACATCATCGAAGTAGGATTTTAGCATCAACTTGTTCAGAGTACAATACTTAGATTTGTTTGGGCTATGTATTTGTATGACCATATAATTTTGTATTGTAACTCGTACTTTAGATTTATAACGTGAGTCGAATGCTTTTATAATTATAATTTAAATGGAGCTCCTTTGTAAACATTTTTAACTACTCAATTATGCTTAAAGTATTTGAACTCAATGGATTTTATGGAAATGATTGTCATTGGGCGAAATTAGGTCGAAATTTTATGGTAGCAGTTTGAGTTTGAGGCCCAAATGTGACATCTTGTTTGAGGGTGTTATAGATATACATATTTGTAAATTTTAGCATTAAAATATCTTATAGTCTAGTGATTCTAGTTGTTTTTACACTCATCACATCCGAACAATTATTAAATTCATTGTATTATCATATTTGATATTTTAATAAGCAAAGTAAAAAAATTCATTACCCGAATCAAATATTCTGATTAACTGGTCAATATAAGATCAAGAATTGAATAATCCGAATTTACCAGTTAATCAAAATAATTTTAAGAATTAATCGAACCTGATTACGGTGTAGTCTTCTTAAATAAATTATTTCGATTCAATTTCGGTTCACAATTTTCTTAAATATGAACAATTTGTAAGTTGAGTTATTAAATTGAACATTTTGAAACTCTAGTGATCAAAATAGGAGTTAGAAGAAAGTTGGGTGATGAATGGTGTAGTTTATCCATTATTTTATTCAGGGAAAAAGAAAACTAACGTGCCACATCATCAACTACTAATGGGAGGGATCATACTGAAAGTGCCCTAAAAGTCCAGTGGCCAAAATAAAATAAACTAAAAGTTTGGTGACTATATCGCAAATTTTAAAAGTTTGGTGATCAAAATGAAAGTGTCCTAAAAGTTTAGTGGCCAAAATGAAATCACCCTAAAAGTTCGGTGACCATTTTTATAGTTTACCCTTAAAAAACTATAAAAGTTCCCACCAATCAAAATTTTGCTTGAATTATTGGGCAAAATATTAACCTAAAAGTTGTTTAAAAAGCATATATATATATGGAAAATACTTTGATGCACAAAGTTTACACAAGCCCTTTAATTTTAGGGTTTAGGGTTTAGGGTTTTAGGTTAGGGTTTAGGGGTTTAGTATGTAGGGTATATAATTTAAGGTTTATGGGTAGAATTTAGAATTTAGAGTTTAGGATTTAGGGCTTAGGTTTTAGGTTACTAGGGTTTGTGATTTAGATTTTAAATTTTATAAAAGGAATGTGTAAAAAAATTTTTGATGCACAAGCTGTGTAAATTTTTTTTACACATTCCTTTTATAAAATTTAAAATCTAAATCACAAACCCTAGTAACCTAAAACCTAAGCCCTAAATCCTAAACTCTAAATTCTAAATTCTACCCATAAACCTTAAATTATATACCCTACATACTAAACCCCTAAACCCTAACCTAAAACCCTAAACCCTAAACCCTAAAATTAAAGGGCTTGTGTAAACTAAAGTTTACACAAGCTTGTGCATCAAAGTATTTTCCATATATATATATATATATTTGTCATTAGATCTTTAAAAACTTCTCAAGAATCATGAAATTGAGATTTATGTTTGAAATACCCACATTCTGATCGTTGAATATGAACATCAGATTTGATCGAAAATTTGATGGTGGCTTATCTTCGTCATTAAAATATATTTCGACCGTTCTAATTTGTCAAAATTTATCTCGAAACCTTTCAATTGGTTGAAATACGAAAAAAAAAAAAAACAATGACGGGACAGAATCGTGAAAAAAATAGTTTATGTAAAATATTCAATTGAATTATGCCATGCTTTGGGAGAACCACATTTTTATAACGTTGTAAAAGACACAAAATTGCACTTTAAAAAAAAAATTTACTTTGTAATTAACTTTAAACTACTAAAAAATATAAATATAATCATTTAGGGCTCGATCAGGTCGGGTATTTTTATAAAAAAAATTAGGTTTGGGTCGGGTCGGGCTTTTGTGTAGGGTGAGGTCGGGTCGGGTCGGGTTCGGGTTTTAGGGTGAAAAAAACCTACCCGACCCGACCCGGGACTAATAGTGTAATTTTTCCCTAAATTTTTTAGGAATATTTGCAATAATACCCCTTTTTTATATATTTTTTATAATTAGGTCCTTAAAATTGATTTTTTTATTTACAATTTAGTCCTTAAATTTATTATTTTTTACAATTAAGTCTCTTAATTTTTTTTTACAATTTAGTCCCTAAAATTAATTTTTTATATAGGTCGGGTCGGGTCGAGTTTTTTAAAAGATATGGTCGGGTCGGGTTCGGGTTTAAGGTTAATATTTTTGGGTCGGGTTCGGGTGGGCCAAAAACCCGACCCGACCCGTGCCCATCTCTAGATACATTTGATAGATAGTATTTTTTTTCCTGCGTGATGGTCCATTTCGTATATTTTAGAAACTTTTTTATTTACGTGAAAGGTTGGCTTTGTCAATTACATCTTTAGAAGTTTGAAAAAATAAATATTTTGGTGAAGCAATGTATTTAAAAAGTAAATCATATTTACCAAAATTTTAAAAGACAATAACTTTATGTTTTTTTTTAATTGAAAAGAGTGCTAAAGTAAAGATTACAGCATATTCAAAGCAGGGGAGGTTGGTGAACTTCGTGAGCATGTCGGCAGGCTTATTCGCGGCGCGAGGTATCCATTGAGTGGTTGTCGCCCATCCCAAGTTGCGCATCTTAGCAATAGCGCGAACCAGTGAGCAAGGATCGGAGTACGCATTCGTGTTGTTCAAACGGTCGATTGCTTCCTTGTTATCCGATTGGATTAAAAAGTCTCTCAAAACTATTTTTCCATGCAAGTTGAAGGCCAATGAGTATTTCCCATAGTGCTTGAAGTAGTCGAATGATTCCTATCGTTTTATTATAACCAAGAATCTATGAGCCATCATCAGCTCGGAAAATACTACTCACCGAACCAACTCCCGTATTATTTGACGATACAGCTCCATCCGTACTTAAACAGACCCACCCCACATTCGGTCTCGGCCATTGTATTGCGGACGAGACAAGCAAAGGAATGGGGGATATCGCATAAGCAGATAACTTTATGTTTGAATATCTAATTGAGATGATATTTTTAAATACAACTAACTTTTTGAGATATACGCTATAACAATGGACCAAAGACGACTTGCCGTTTTCATCCCAAAGACTTAAATTTCTAATTTTTTTACCAAACTATATTATTATTTATAAGAATTTGATACTTGTTGTTTTATTTTGCATTTTAAAAGAAATTCATTTTTGATCTTTTTTACTTTTAATTTTCTTTTAATTTGATCATTGTAATTTCGAGAAAAATGTTGGGTATGATTTTTTTCTTTTTAAACTATTAAAAGGGGAAATTAACGAAATGTACATTTCATGTAAATCGATAAATTTTCTAAAATTTATTGATCGGACAAACACGTATGATAAATATATATATATTAAAAAGTTTATAGAGGAAAACCCTAGGATGAGCTTTAATTTTCCTCCTGTTTCTCTGGAGACCGACGGCACTGTATAGTGATTCCAGCGGTCAGGCACCGAGAGGGGTGGTTGACGTCTCTTTACCGGCACCGTTGGAGAGACCAGGATCCCCTATGGCTTTGGAGGCCCAGCCGATACTGAAAAATTCGCGGGAAGTGGAAGGTTTGAGTGAGGTTCTTGACGTTGATATGGTCGCTGCTGGGACGGAGCAGCCGGCGATGACAGGATTAGGGGCTGAGATTGGTGATGTTGGTAGCGGTAAGAAGTCTTATGCGTCTATGGTTGCGGGCTCGTCGGCGGAAGGGGGTGGTGCAACTGTCGGCGATTCCGATGAGGGAATAGAAGTGTTGGATACGGATTTTGTGGTGGATCGTAGTGGCCTTTTTCCCCGAATTTCTTTTTCGAAAAGAGTTCATGCACGTATCGATGATAGTATGCAAAGGACCGTTATAGTTCGACCTCTTGGGAGAACGATAGGATTCAAGACATTGGCTACTCGTGTGCATGCGTTATGGAAGACGGAGAAGAATTTTCAGGTTATTGACTTGGACAACAATTATTTCTTGGTGAAATTTGAATCGGTTGATGATTATACTAAGGTGCTTACGGGTGGTCCGTGGACTTTGTTCGGATGCTACTTAATAGTACAACCGTGGTGCAGGAATTTTTCGACAGCGGAAAAACATCCATCTCAGGTGGTTGTGTGGATTCGCCTACCGGGTCTCCCTTACCGATACTATTCGAAGGCTTTATTTCGGTGGATTACGGATGTTATTGGACGTGTTATCAAGATTGATTATAGTACGTCGCTAGGTGAAAGGGGTCGGTTCGCGAGACTTGCGGTGGTTGTGAACCTTAACAAACCGTTATTGTCTTGTATTGGGATTGACGGTTTTGTCCAAAAGCTTGAGTATAAGGGGCTTCATTTAATTTGTTTTAAGTGTGGTAGATATGGACATTCCGTTGATTTATGTGCGAATGCAAATATTGGTTGTGAGAATGATGTAGCGCCGCGTTCGGATGCTAATAGTTCAGACGCGATATCGAATGTGGAGATATCGAAGGAAGATTTATTTGGTCCTTGGATGGTGGTTGAGAGGCCTCGACGTCGGCCATCTCGGATGAATGGCAATAGAGAGGATGGCGGCCATGTTGATCGAAGTGGGTCTCGGTTTGGGGTATTGCAAGGTTTGCGTGAAGGTGAAGGCGATGTGGTTGGGGGTAGTTCTAAGACGGTTAAAGGGGGAGTGCTCAACGAGTGGTGCTGGACGTGCATGGCAAGGGGTCGGTTGGTCCTACGAAGTCGATCGTGCAAAATGCACCAAGGCAAGGTGCTGGGGTTAAGTTGACGGGTGCTGCTGGGGGTAAGGTTCACGAGAGTATGACTCGAGACATGGCATGATGGCTTGGTCAACACGGGCAGGTTGGATGTGGATTTGGATAGTGCAGGATGTGGTGCACGACGGGTGGACAAAGGAAAAGGCCTTGCATTAGAGGGGTCAGCCGCAAAGGAATCGGAAGTGAGGCAAGTGTAGGAGACTCAACGTGATGCTGGCCAGGGCTCGTCGATTAGCATGGGGAATCAAACGGTGGTTGTGGTGCCGTCAGTGGTGGGCATTGATTCACAAGCGATTTAGTATACGTCTGGAATCGCGCCGGGTTCCCATAGAGCTATATCCATAAAGGAGGGGAGGAATGATTTTAAATCGACATCACGGTTACGTAGCGACTTAGGTTCGGGTAAAACTGGGAACTCTCTATCAGCGGTGCAACGCAAGAGTTTAAAGGTTTCGAAGAAGTCAGAGTCTAGAGTGCCTCCACGTCCTGTTCTAACGGAATGGGTTTCGTCGCTCTCTCTGAAACTTGATCAGTTGCAAGATACTGGGAAAAAGCATGTATAGGTTGTGGATGAGTGTGCGGGCGATCAATCGATGTGCCTTGATAGGGAGGCCAATGGTGGCGATAGCGTGGATGTGGGAAAGGAAAATCTTCTGCCTTCTCAGTAAGGTTATTGTTTCTCGGATTCTTTTGTTTTAATGAATATAATGTTCTGGAATACACAGGGCGCGGGAAGTGCAGAATTCCGACGCCATTTTAGAACTTTTGTACGCTCTAATAATCCACAGATAGTGGCTTTGTTTGAACCACGGGTGAGTTACAGTGAAGCTGATAGAGTAATTCAGAGATTTGGGTATCCGAATTCGTTTCAGGTCGAGGCGCGAGGCTTTAGTGGAGGCGTTTGGCTTTTGTGGAAGGATGGTTTGGATGTTGCTATTTTGTCTGTTTCTAATCAGTTTGTGCATGGTAAAGCTCGAGAGGTTAGTTCCGAAAATTGGTTCTTTTTTATTGATATTTATGCTAGTCATAATGCTTGTGTTAGACGACATTTGTGGGATAAGTTAAGTTGTCTTAATCCGGGGGTTGAGGTCCCATGGGTATTAGGTGGTGACTTTAATGCGATTCTTCGCAAGGAGGAACAGTGTGGTGGTTCGAGTGATGTTTTGGGAACTAGCTCTCTCTTCCAGGATTTTATCGACAGTACAGAATTGACAGAAATCGACTTTAAAGGGGATGAGTTTACTTGGTGCCAAGGTAACCTGTATTAGCGGCTTGATCGATGTTTGGCAAATAATGCCTGGATTGTGGCCTACTCATTATCAATAGTCGTCCATTTGGATCGTGTTGGTAGTGACCATTGTCCTCTTCTCATTAAGCCGAATGGTGCTTTGATACCTATCAGTGAGCGTCCTTTTCGGTTCTTGGCGGCATGACAGGATCATCCTGGTTTTCGTGAGCTTCTTGAGGCTACTTGGGATGTTTCGTCTTTAGTGGTGGACAACGCTCAGAAATTTCAGGAGGTGGTTAAACAGTGGAACGTTGATGTGTTTGGCCATATAGGGAAGAAGAAAATGAGGATTTTGGCACGAATCAGGGGTATTGATAAATCGTTGCAACGATCACGGGTTTTTGGAATACAGATCAAGAGACGCTGCGTACTGAGGCGATCGACTTCTACAGGAGATTATTTACCGCTGATCCGAGCTGTAATGGACAGTACCATATTCGAGGGTTGTTTCCTAGGATGAGGGATGACGTGTGGCGGGTGTTAAGTGCGACAGTTACGAATGTTGAAATCAAGGCCGCTATCTTTGATATGGATCCGTGGAAGGCCCCGGGTATTGATAGGTTGTATGCGGGCTTTTATCAGCATAATTGAGTTGTTGTGGGGGAAAGTGTGTGTCGATGCATAAAGAGTGTTTTCTCCGGGGAGCCGTTTCTGAAAGAGATTAACAGAATGATTATGGTTTTAATTCCAAAGGTTGTTTCTCCTAAGACTATGAGCCAGTTTAGGCCTATCAGCCTTTGTTCTGTTCTTTATAAAGCTATTACTAAAGTGGTGGTTAATCGGATTAAGCCATTCTTATCGGATTGGATCTCGGAGAGCCAAACTAGCTTTGTCCCCGGGCGTGCTATTTCTGACAATATCGTAATTGCCCAAGAGATTATTCACTCGATGTCTCGGAAAACAGGGAAACGCGAGTGGATGGCGTTGAAAATTGATTTGGAGAAAGCATACGATAGATTGGAGTGGGGTTTTATCGACGATACTCTTCGGGATGTTAGTTTTCTTGCTAGTATGCGTGAGCTGATATTAAATTGTGTTTCTAGTGTTTCGACTCAGATTAGTTGGAATGGTTCATTAACATATTCATTCGCGCCTTCTCGAGGTATCCGACAAGGTGACCCCATTTCCCCATACTTATTTGTGCTTTGTATGGAAAGGCTTAGTCAGGGGATAAAACAGAGAGTGGCATCGGGACAGTGGAAAAGGTTTTGTACATCTCGGCGTAGCCCAGGTATTTCACATTTGATGTTTGCGGATGATATGGTGCTCGTTGCGGAGGCTTCTATGGAGCAGCTGGATGTGATTCGGGAGGTTCTGATTAAGTTTTGCAGGTTTTCGGGTCTCAAAGTGAATGTGCAAAAATCAAGCATATTTTTCTCCAAGAATGTATCTAGTGAGGTACGTAACCTTTTGAGCTCTGTGGTGGGTTTTTCTGAAGTTTCTGATCTTGGGCGCTACCTAGGCGTTCCAATGTTGCATAGACGAGTCTCTAGAGCAACTTACTCGTATTTAATTCAGAAGGTGCGTGATCGATTATCAATTTGGAAAGCTAAGTATTTGTCGTTTGCGGGTCAGATTACTCTTGCAAAGGCGGTGTTGTCGGCTATTCCATATTATGCCATGCAGTCAACCAAATTACCCATAGGTGTGTGTGATGACATTGAACGGTTGATACACAATTTTGTTTGGGGGAGTGGTGCTGATAAGAGAGGCGTACATTTGGTGAATTGGGATGAATTGTGTAAACCTGTTGAGCTAGGTGGTATGGGTTTCGAAAAGCTAATAGAGCAAAATGATGCATTTCTAATGAAAATTGGGTTCAATTTAATTGATAAGCGGGGTCAACTTTTGGTGCGTTTTTTACGTGCTAAATATAAATGTGTTGAGATTATGCTGGTTTCTATTCTTCGAAGTAATTGTTCTCATTTACGGCGTAGAGTGTCAGCGATTTGGAATGATGTTCGGGCGGGTGTAATTTGGAGAGTTGGGCATGGGGAGTACATAGACTTTTGGCATGATGATTGGGTACGTGGTATTGTTCCTCTTGGGCTGGTTGCTACGGATTCGGAGCTGGTGCCGGATTCCTTTACGCCCTTAAAGGAGATGACTACGAGCGATGGGCAGTGGGACATAGGTCGATTTCAATATTTGTTCGACATTGACGTAATCGATCGGATTATGACTGTTAGAGCTCCTTGTGGTGGTGATGTGTTTGATGCGCCTGGGTGGAGGTGGAATGCCAACTTGTCTTTTATAGTGAAATCTACGTACTCCATTCATCAGTCGCAAGGTGTTGCACACGGCAATGAGGTGTGGCGGTTGCTGCAAAGATTCCAAGGTCCGCAACGGGTCAAGCTTTTCTGTGGTTGGTGTGCAAGGGTAGATTATTGACAAATAGCGAGCGCGTTCGAAGGCATATGGCGGAGTCGTCCGAGTGTTTGGTTTGTGGAGTGAGTGAAGAAAATATTGAGCATCTGTTACGCCACTGTTCGATGAAAAAATAGGTTTGGTTGCATTTGGTGCCGATTGCGTATAGGTTGTGGTTTTTCAGCAGCTCGATGGAGGAGTGGTTTATCACGAATCTGCAGCATGATACGGCTTGTAGAACTAATGTTTTGATATAATAATTGAAAAATGTTTTTGGACTAATTTGAAAAGAATTTAAAACTTGTGTTAAGTCCAAACAACTTGAAATTATGTTTGAGATATTTTAAAAGGTTTTTGGCAAAGATTTTTCTTGTTTTAAACAGCCAAACTTGTATTTTCAACGTCCCAGTATCGATACGGTTGTACCCGTACCGATACCATTTTGCCTCAGTTTGGCCACTGTCAACACCTGTATCGATACGAGGGTTTATGTGTATCGATACGGATCGGGGTCGTTTCGATACGCCAGGTAAGCGTACCGATCCCATTTCAACTACCCCAACGGCTATTTCCCAACGGCTATTCAAATATGGACCCGTACCGATACGCCCTCAAGCGTATCGATACGCCTATGCTGGCAAGAGCCCAACGGCTAGTTCCTATGAATGTCGTATCGATACCGTTCCACGTGTATCGATACTGGTAGCTGCAGAACAACATTTATGAAGGGAAATAAAGTCCTCAACGGCTCCAATTCATTCCCAACGGCTAGTAATGGCTACAAACTCAATTGGGAGTATAAAAGGGACCTCCAAGCATCAAGAGAAGGCTAATGCTCATATTGTCAAACATCAAATGATCAAGAAATTGTCTTAGTGCTTAATTTGTCATTTCTTGTATAGACAAACACTAGTGAGCCAAAATTGTCAAATTTGCTCAAGTGTTTTAGGTTTTGGGTGAGTGCTTCATTGAGCAAACAAACACCTATTAGAGGGTTTAAGTTTGCTTTTATTTATCTCTTTGTAAAAGAGGGTTTTGATCAAGGCTTTGGGTAGAAGCTTGATCGGTTGTAAGGGTTTCCTCTTAATCCTAGAAAAGGGGACGGATCAATTAGTGGATTGATTGAGAAATCCTTAGTAGGGAGCTAAGGTAGTGGATGTAGGTGCTTTTTAGAAGGCCAAACCACTATAAATCATTGTGTCTTTTTACATTCTAGCTTCCACAACCCTTCCACCCAAAAATTCACCTCTCCACCACTTGGTGAGCATTATTGGTTGATCGAATCGAGCTTCACACAACTCAACAATTGGTATCAGAGCTTGGCTCAATCGAAGAGGATTCACATCCTATTGAGAAGATCCGGCAAGCTCGATCACTTTTTCATCAACCGGCTCAAATGGCACAATCAATCGACAAACTGCCTTTCTTTGACGGAACCCACTATGCCCATTGGAAGACAAAGATGAAGTTCTTCATCAAATCAAAAGATTACAAGTTATGGGATATAGTTGAAGATGGTCCGTTCGTGCCTAAAAGAAGTAAAGGGGAGTGGAGTGCCGACGATCGCAAGAAGATGGAGCTAAATTGTAAAGCATTGCACATTCTATTTTGTGCATTTGGTCCATCCATCTATGAGAAGATGTCTTCTTGTGAGAGTGCCAAGGAGGTATGGGACAAGCTTGAAGTCACATACGAGGGGACAAATGAAGTCAAGGAGACCAAGATTGGGCTCCTAACCTTGGAGTATGAGAACTTCAAAATGGATCCGGATGAGAACATCGAGAAGATGTTTTATAGGTTCTCCACCATCACCAACGGTCTTAAAAGTTTTGGAGAAGCCATCCCGGAAGAAAAGCTTGTTCGAAAGCTCATCTACTCACTTCCCGAGTCTTGGGACTCAAAGAGGACCGCCATCATCGAAGCCAAAAATTTGAAGACTTTGAAGCTTGATGAACTCATGGGGTCACTCCTTACTCATCAAATCATGAAGAAGAACAAAGAGGATGAGAAGAAGAGGGAAGAAATTAGAGCTATGGGAGAGAAGAAAATCAAAGGGCTTGGCATCAATGCAAGTGCCATGGCTCTCAAATCCTCCATTTGCCATCATGTCTACACAAGTGAAGAGGAGGATGAAGATGAAGAGATAGTTCATCTCTTCAAGAAGTGTGCCCCTTTCATGAAGAAAGCCTTGAGAGAGCTTGAACGAGAACCTAAGAGAAAGGAGAGGGCAAGCACTTCAAGCCATAAGAAGAAGGCACATGTGGCTACTTGGAGTGATGAGGACTCCACCGACGATGAACAAGCCAACCTTTGCCTTATGGCCATCAAAGAAGATTCAAGGGTAACTTCTAATTCATCTACTTCATGTTCTTACACTTTTGATGAATTACAAGATGCCTATGATGATTTGGTTTTAGATTTTAAAAGCCACATTTTGAAAAACAATAAATTGGTTTCAAAGTTAAAAATTCAAAATGATTTGCTTTCTAAAACCAAACTTGAACTTGAAGCAAAACTTGAAGAGTTTGAATTAAAATGTTTTGATTTACAAAAATTGCTTCAAAAAGTTCAAGAAGAAAAAGATTTGATTTCCAAAGAGCTTGAAAAGAAAAACAATTTTGGAAAATCAAACTTTTATGTTAGACAATCTAGTGCCCCTAGATTTATTAAAGGAAAATGTTTTAGAAGTATTTGGGTCCCAAAAGGACTTAGTACTTCAATTAAAAAGGATGACATTGAAAAATGGATTCCTAAGGGGACTAAAATTTGTGCAACTAACGTTTATGGATCCAAAGCAATTTGGATACCAAAAATTACTTGATTGTCTATTGTAGGTGTGATGGAGATGTTCAACAAGTCAAACATTGAGGGGGAGCTCCATGCACACAAGGAAGAACACTTGAAGAAGGAAGGCTTCACATCCTACCTTGGGTTCAAGTGTTGGTAAAAATTCTAGTTGTTTTTGCTTTTATTCGTTTTATTTTTATATTATTCAACTAGAGGATCATAAATGTTGGACTAACATTTTTAATGATGCTTTGAGTAAGGGGGAGTCATTTTTAAACCAAATTCTTATTTGTGTCAAATTTTTTTTACCTCTATTGTTATTTTGAACTTAATGTTTAAATTCTTTTTGATATAACAAAAAGGGGGAGAAATGGTATGGTTTGAAAAATTGAATTTTCAAATGAATAAGGGGGAGCTTTATTTGATTTCATTTCCTTAATCTCTTATTCACATTTTTAAAGATAAAAGGGGAGAATCCCAAACAATTTTTCAAGTGAGTTTTATTATATCAAAAAGGGGGAGATTGTAGAACTAATGTTTTGATATAATAATTGAAAAATGTTTTTGGACTAATTTGAAAAGAATTTAAAACTTGTGTTAAGTCCAAACAACTTGAAATTATGTTTGAGATATTTTAAAAGGTTTTTGGCAAAGATTTTTCTTGTTTTAAACAGCCAAACTTGTATTTTCAACGTCCAGTATCGATACGGTTGTACCCGTACCGATACCATTTTGCCTCAGTTTGGCCACTGTCAACACCTGTATCGATACGAGGGTTTATGTGTATCGATATGGATCGGGGTCGTTTCGATACGCCAGGTAAGCGTACCGATCCCATTTCAACTACCCCAACGGCTATTTCCCAACGGCTATTCAAATATGGATCCGTACCGATACGCCCTCAAGCGTATCGATACGCCTATGCTGGCAAGAGCCCAACGGCTAGTTCCTATGAATGTCGTATCGATACCGTTACACGTGTATCGATACTGGTAGCTGCAGAACATCATTTATGAAGGGAAATAAAGTCCTCAACGACTCCAATTCATTCCCAACGGCTAGTAACGGCTACAAACTCAATTGGGAGTATAAAAGGGACCTCCAAGCATCTAGAGAAGGCTAATGCTCATATTGTCAAACATCAAATGATCAAGAAATTGTCTTAGTGCTTAATTTGTCATTTCTTGTATAGACAAACACTAGTGAGCCAAAATTGTCAAATTTGCTCAAGTGTTTTAGGTTTTGGGTGAGTGCTTCATTGTGCAAACAAACACCTATTAGAGGGTTTAAGTTTGCTTTTATTTATCTCTTTGTAAAAGAGGGTTTTGATCAAGGCTTTGGGTAGAAGCTTGATCGGTTGTAAGGGTTTCCTCCTAATCCTAGAAAAGGGGACGAATCAATTAGTGGATTGATTGAGAAATCCTTAGTAGGGAGCTAAGGTAGTGGATGTAGGTGCTTGTTAGAAGGCCGAACCACTATAAATCATTGTGTCTTTTTACATTCTAGCTTCCACAACCCTTCCACCCAAAAATTCACCTCTCCACCACTTGGTGAGCATTATTGGTTGATCGAATCGAGCTCCACACAACTCAACACGGCTTCATGGGGAGGTGATGATCGGTGGGATTTAATGTTTGGAGCAGTGCTGTGGCATTTGTGGCTCGCAAGGAATAACATAATCTTCAAGGACGTGGTTAGGGGGAGTGATGAAGTAATTGCACAGAGTAAGCAGCTAGTGCAGGACACTAGGCGAGCATTGTTGGCCCGTCGTTCTGTGCCGGTTCTTGTGGCGACCAACCAACAGCAGCAATGACAATGGGTGCCACCGACGAACACAGCTTGGAAGTTGAACGTTGACGGAGCTTGCGACAAGATGTCGGGGTTGGCGTCTTGTGGAGGTGTGATCCGCGATGTAACAGGTACATGAGGAGGTGGTTTCTTGAGATTTATAGGGCGTTGTAGTGCGGTGGAAGCGGAGCTTTGGGCGATTCATGAAGGGTTGAGGTATGCGTTACATTGTAATATTGACGTCGTTACCGTGGAATCTGATTGTGTTGCGATAGTCCGTATGTTGCAAAAAGATTATGGTACGATGGGCCAGTCTTCTTTGTTGAGCGCGATCCGTAATTTGATTTGAAAGTTTAGGATCTGTGACGTTCATCATGTGTTCCGAGAGGCTAACAGGGTTGCAGATGCTCTTGCTAAATTGGGCCTTGGCAGGGTTATGAGACGACATATTATTGTTACCCGCCTGATGCAGTGTTGGGTTTGTTGCATGATAACTTGCCTAATCCGGGTTAGTCGTTATGTTTTATGGTGCCTTTCGCTATGTTGTAATGCTATAGTGAGTACTCTTTTCCTCCATTTAGGTTAGGGAGGTTTTTAATGAGGCTTGTCATAGTATTTTATCTCTAGTTTAATCAAAAATATATATTTTTTTTGGTTTTTTTTATTAAAAGCTGCTGACCAGTTTTATTAAATAAGGTAAACCAAAAAAGAAACAAAAATAAAGCCCAAGCCCATACAAAGACAAACAAAGACGGGAACATCATCCCCAAAAGAAAACTAAATCGTTTCCTAACCACAAACAAAGCAAAAACGTCTGGTTCAGCCGATAAGCCACATCTCGGAAAATCTTCGAAAGAAACTCAAAGATCTGCAACATGCAACAGAGGGAGATGGAGCAGAAAGGTTTGTTGAGGCTAGTGCAGAAATAAACAAAACCTTTCAACAGAGCGGTGATAAGAAGAACAAGCTACGGCGGATCCAACCACCGCCTGTCTATGGCAGCCACCGTCTCGATGCGGGGGGGGGGGGGGGGGGGGGGCATCCTCCACCCAGAAACAATCAGAGTCCAAAGACCTTCTATAATCAGCCAGTGCATGCGCGACATCGTTTCCAGACCGATGGGTGAAACTGAACCGGCAGCTGTGAAACCCTCGTGAAATACCCTTTACTTCTTGAATGAGCGGCCCAATTACAGAAAGATCCGACGCCTTGGAGGTGATTTTAGTGATGACCGAGCGGGAATCACCTTCAATCTCAAGATTGCTGAAACCCAAGTCCAGTGCCAACCGGAGCCCCTCAATAACTGCTCAAGCTTCCGCTGCAAACGCCGATGGGATATGGTGAGACATCGTACAACACGCCCCTAAAATAAGTCCATTATTATTTCGAATAACCACACCCATGTATGCTGACTTAGTGTTATTATTAAAACTTGAATCAACATTTACTTTCACAACCGGATCCCTGGGAGCGGTCCAACGGATGAAGGAACGTGAATCTAAAGCCGGAGCCCGTGAGAGAGCCAACAATATGTCCAGGGAGTAACCTTTAATCGAGGTAACCGTATCTATTGGCCTTGTAGTGATCCCCTCAAAAATGTATTTATTTCTGATAATCCATAATGCCTAGAGTGTCACAATGATCTCACTATGTTTGTTGCTCCCATAATTAGAAAACATAGCTGATAACCATGAATTAAAACAGTTACCAGGAATAATCCTAGGGCACTGAAACCCCAATAGAAACCACACTTGATCCGCATAGGGACAGTTCCTCAAAACATGACTCACATCCTCATCTTCTTGCTGACATCGAGGACAAGTAGGATCTATTAGAACTCGTTTAATACGCAGATTGCACTTGGTAGGCACATAATTCCTTATAAATTTCCAACACTGGATAACCATCTTCGTAGGACATTTAACTTTCCAGACCATCTTAAAAACTTCTTGATCTGAGATGGGTATTGTCATGGGGGTAACAGTAGTCTATACCCACTACGAACCGTATACACACCCGAATGCTCACCACACCAAACTAAGTTATCCTCCGTAGAATACGAAGACAGAGGGATGTTTAGGATTTCCTCTGCTTCGGCCGGAACAAAGATTTCGCGAACCAAAGTACGGTTCCAAGAATAATTGGACTCATTTATCAAATCCGCAACAAGGTGCAAAGCAACAGATGGAGTAGAAATTACCTTCTTTGGAATAGGCCCAGGGAGCCAAAAGTCGTTCCAGATGGAGATGGCCCTCCCGTTACCGACCTTGTATCTGAGGCCCATTTCCAGCAGGCCTCTTGCAGACCAAATGCTCCGCCAGGTGATAGAAGGATTAGAGCCCAACCTTGAGTGTAAAAAATCGGACGAGGGGAAATATTTAGCCCTGAAGAGACGGCCCACCAAAGAAGACGTGCTTTGTACAAGTCTCCAACCTTGTTTCTCCAACAACGCAATATTAAACTTGGCCATATCGCGAAAGCCCAAACCTCATAAATCCTTTAATTGACAAAGGTCGGCCTATAAACACCAATGTAGTCCTCTTTTATCCTTTGAATTTTTCCACCAGAACCGTGCCATAATAGCCTCTAACTCAGAACAAAAAGTTTTAGGCAGCAAAAAACAACTCATTGTATACGTAGGTATTGCTTGTAAAACGGACTTTATATAAACGGCCTTACCTCCCTGCGACAACGACCGTGGGCTCCAAGAAGAAATACAAGCAATGAATCTGTCTCTCAAGGCCGCAAACACCTTCTTTTTATTCCTCCCCACCGTCATGGGCAAGCCCAAGTACTTCTCTGGACACATAGTGTTAACAATGCCCAAAATTCTTCGAACATCACACTGAATATCATTAAAACAATTTGTACTAAAAAAGATGCCCGATTTCTCATAATTAATAACTTGGCCTGAGCACGCTTCATAAGTTCTGAGAATACCCCACAATTTCATAGCACAACCAATAGATGCTTCCCCAAATATGAGACTATCATCCGCGAAAAAGAGATGAGAGATGCGGGGAGCTGCACGATTAATACGAATACCCACAGAATCACCCTCCTGCCTCAATAAGGAGGATAATCCCTCACTACAGATCAAGAACAAATATGGGCTTAAAGGGTCTCCTTGGCGAAGCCCCCGAGATGGTGTTAAATTGTCACCAGCTTGGCCATTAACTACCACAGAGTATGAAACAGAGGAAACACATTTTAGAACCATGGAAACCCACATCTCCGAGAAGCCCATTTTTAATAACATGGATTCAATAAACGGCCACTCCACTCTATCATACGCCTTGGACATGTCCAGTTTTAACGCGAAATGTCCCTTCTTCCCAACACGTTTAGCCTTCATGGAATGAATTATTTCAAAGGCAGCCAGCACATTGTCCGTAATCAATCGGCCAGGGACAAAAGCACTCTGGGCCTCATCAATGCACAAGTGTAGGACTGATTGAAAACGATTCACCAAAACCTTCGAGATTATTTTAAAGAGCACATTGCACAGACTAATGGGTCTAAAATCAGCCATATTAATAGGGTTCTCCTTTTTAGGGATTAAAACTATGCGGGTATGATTAATTCTTGACATGGGGAACTCACCCGCTAAGACGGCAATGCAGAAAGTGACCAACTCATCCCCAAAGACATGCCAGAATTTTTGGTAGAAGAGAGCCCCCAAACCGTCTTCCCCCACCGCCTTTAACGGACTCATTGACTTCACTGCTTCCCAAAATTCACTCGCAGTGAAAGATCGAGATAGCTCCTGGTTCATTGTATCAGTAATACAACAGTTTATACCAGCCAAGATGCTGCTACAATCTGCCACCCCTTTGGAATTAAAGAGATGCACAAAATACTCCCTAGCCACCTCACCCATATCCCGGTCATTTGCAATCTCCACCCCACTGTCATTCACCAGGGTTTTGATAGTATTTTTCCTCCTCCTTTGAGTGTCACATCGGTGAAAATAGGTAGTGTTCCTATCCCCATGTTTAAGCCAATTTGATCTCGCGCGTTGTTCCCAATAACGTTCTTCCTTATCCAGCTCCATATTCAGCACCAATTTTGTGTCTAAAATCTCACCCAAAATCTCATCCGATGGAGATAGTTCATTAAGCGTTTCCAGTTTAGATTGCAAGTTAGCAATCGTGAGACCTTTGTCCCGTTTCAGTCGTTTAAACCAGCTGTTTAAACCAGAACAAACGTAACCCATCCGCGCAAGAAAGTCCCCCGAAGATGATTCCCAAAGACGTTTCACCTCTGGTTCACACGATTCTTCAAGGAGCCAAGCAGACTCGAAACGGAAATGCCACTTACGACCAGAATTACCAGTCATATGCCCTGTATTTAGGAGCAGAGGGCAGTGGTCCGAGAATGAATGCGATAAATGGCTAACCTGAAAATTCGGGAAAAGTTCCCACCACAAGTCTGATGCTAAACCATGGTCCAGTCGTTCTCTAATGTTAGTATCTGAAACCCGACCCTTTTCCCACGTAAACCACGGGCCAGAATATCCCAAATCAAACAGAGAACAATCCACAATTGCCTCTCGGAACCTGTTCATTTGTCTAGCATTCCGAACACAACCTCCCTACTTTTCTGAAGCAAGAACAATCTCGTTGAAGTCCTCAATCACCACCCACGGTGTCGTAGGCATATCATCTAAGGCACGCAGTAGGTTCCAGGATTCCTCACGATGTTGTTCTTCTGGAGCCCCGTAGAACCCAGTACATCTCCAGCTATTCCCTTCCGAATCATCCATAATTAAGATATCAATGTGCCGTGGTGATTTAGAACGCAATGTTACCGCACAAGAATCCTTCCATCCCATAGATAAACCACCGCTTCTTCCAATTGCCCCAACATCCACCCCATTTGAATATCCACATCTTCGACGTATACCGACCATTTTGACTTCAGATACTTTCGTTTCGATTAGAAAAATAATTGAGGGGTTTTCGTCCCGTAGTTTCTGCCAGAGACGCCCCACCGTCCGTGGCTTACCCAAGCCCCGGACATTCCAACTTAGGAGTTTCATGATGACCGGCGGACCTGGGCTGCCAGGTCGGCCGAAACATTAGATAGAGCACCAGTAGAATCAATAGCATTAGAAACTAGAGGGGCTTGAGAGGTAACCCGTGGACGTTTAAGCCCATCGCCTTGTTCTATTGGGCTATTTTCCTCCTCTGTGGCCATAGCCACGTCCATCGCCAAGGATGGGCCAGAACCAGATGAGCCCAGTATAGAGCATGTATTTAAGCCGCCCATAATATGGCCTCTATCAACGCCCAGAATTGGCGTTTTAACTATTCCATGAATACCGCCTCGGGAAAAATTGGGCAAATTAGTGATATCTCTCATCATTGGTATCCCGGAATTTCCGCGTCCCTGATTTGCTCGGAATAATGAGTCAATTGGCTCCACTTCCCAAAGCCAAACACTCTCCGGCTGGTTGCGACGCCGTGGGGGAGCCTGGAGTGAAGCATCCCAAGCCATAGCTAAATCAGCAGGGTCCGTTGTTGCTCATAGAGGACAGAAACTCTCACCGTATCCTAATAACCCACAAATAAAACAGAAGAGCGTTAAACGTTCATATTCAAACCGGACGTAATGATCTGTGCCATTGGCCAAGCGAATTTTTTTCCTGCGTTTTAGCGGATGCCGAACATCAATTTTTTCCCTGAGACAAATTATTCCCTTGTAGCCAAGCGACGTGGCCAAAGAGTCGTAATCCAAGAACGATCCAAGGAAATTCCCCAGTGAACGGGCTACCCTCTCCGAAACAAACCCGTGCGGGACATTATGGACCAAAACCCAGAAATTAAGGTGTGTTAACGGAACCTGATGAGGGTCCTCTCCCACTGTCAGACGATGTAGTATCAGAACATGGCTATTAAAATTCCAGGGGCCACCACTCTCGATCCTATCAGCATCCACCCCAAGAAACAATCGGAAAAGATATCTTCCATTACCCAGATCAGAGATAGAGATTCCCCCAACCGGGTGCCACACATTGGCTAATGTAGATCTCATAGAAACAAAATAGATAACACTAGATGTTAAGAAAGAGCCCACAAAGCAGAACTCATATGAGAGAGCAAGATCCGAATCCGAAGCCTCTATTTCCAAACTCTCATCCTTCTCTGATCGGATTGCCAGACGCTCCATATCACCGACCACCGAAGCCATACCACAGCCGAAGACCGAAAAAGCAGCAAAAAGAACCAGACAACAGATTAAGACAAAATAGACGGCAGAAAAGCGTGCTACCAAGAGCAGATAGACGAGCGTGCTACCAAGAGCAGATAATAACCAGTCTCAAATACATTTAATTAGACCCTTTAGTTCATGAATTACATTATTTTTCGTAATGTTTATATATATATATATATATATATTTGTTAAATATATTTTTCAAAAGATATAATTATATGATTAAAAAATGTATGAACAAATACTACTATACTATGTATGGTAACCGAAAAATGGTCCCATTTTGGAAATTAAAATAGGCATACTGTCATTTTCGTAATTTTCTTTTCGGTATATTCGGGTAAAATTGCCAGGAATAGTCATTTTCAATTCTTCTATATATAAAAGAAAAACCGCTCTTCTTTCACTGCTCCTCCACTTTCTCTCCTTCTCCAGATCTGATCTCAATTTTTTCAGGTAATTTCAAAACCCTAACGTTAGATCTCCGTTTCTTCTTCTTCTTCTTCTTGATGTTTAGTGTTTCGTTCACTGAGTTCACTCATTTATTTCTAATTAAAATCTTTTCATTTACTGTATCAGATTTGATATTGTTCACTTTGGTTGCGCATTTTTATTTGTTTTTTATGTGGAATAGAGAACCTATCGTTTTTTTATTGCGCTGTCTTTATCGATTTCTGTAATCATATTATTTGGTTTTTTTAATGTGTTGGAAATTATTGCGTTTTTTCGTTTCATATTTTTTTATCATATGATTAATTACGTGGGACAATCTGATAAATTATGATTTGTATGGTCTGTTGATGTTGTTTTATCTTCAAAAGTTAATTTTAGTTTATGATTAAAGTAGATAATTCTTCATTGCTGTTGTTGAAAACATCAATAGTGAAGTTAGGAAATTTACGGAACAGATATTGAATTAGATCGAGTTGTGCAGGAGCTTCTTTGTTGGGTTTTATTTGATTTGTTTCAGCTAGTATGTGAGGTTCCTTTTGTTTCAGAACACATTTTTCCTATCGACTTGTAAGAAAGGTAACTCTACATTTTGCTTCTAAAATGCAAATGATGTCTTGGTTTTTAACTTTATTGGAGTAGTGGGGTTTCTTGTAATACAGTTACAGTAGCTATGACGGATTTTCTGCTATTGAATATTCGATTATGAGTGAAGAATGTCTTATACTCAAGTCAAATGATGAAAAGGCAAGGAGACGATTTAAAAGCAAGAACCAATGTGATATAATGAACAAATGTTAATGTGACCTTATAATATGTGAGATTATGCTTCATGGCTAAGCATTAGGGCATTTCGTTGTCTGACCTGCGGTTTCTAGAAATAACATCGATGAAAATATTCTTCATCAAGAATCGTAATGAAAGTTCTTTCAGTATGCTTTTTTTGCTTCCTTTTTAGTTCTGCTTGTACTGAACAATGTTGTTTAAAATGTCCTTTAGTTGTATAATGTGATTGGTTTATATATTTTTCCATCTTCCTCGGCTCCCACCGTTTTTTTACTTTATGAAATCAGGTTATAGATTCTTACTTTGCGCTATTTGTTTCCTCCCTCCCTGCGTGATAGGCTTTTAACTTCATTTGCTTGTAAGTTGGAAAAGATGGGCCGTGGAGTTAGCTGTGGTGGTGGGCAGAGCTCATTGGGCTATCTGTTTGGGAGTGGAGAAGAACCAAAACCTGCTGCAAACAATTCCCAAGCTGCTTCTACAGAAGCACCAGCTGCCCCTGCCCCTGCACCTGTTCCTGCCCCTGAACCTGCACCTGCTCCTGCTGCTCAACCAGAAACTACAACCAAGCAGATTCCTGCTGGTATTAACAGTACCTCCTCAAACAATTATCTCCGTGCTGATGGTCAGAACACTGGCAATTTCATTACGGTATAACTTATTTACCGATCCTTAAATTTGTATGATACTTCAAAGCTTGCCCTTTTGATGTTTTGAAGTTGCTATACTTCATTTAATTGCATGGCATTTTCTATTTGTTTTTCCATCAATCTTTCATTGATCAATAGGAAAACATGACAAAAATATGGTTGCAGAATAGGTGTTCAGGTAGTTAAGAAAGAGCTAGTTGTGTACCTTTTGTAAATGCCTTGAAAATATGATTTATACTTATTCGAACCTGGAATTTCATTGAGGAGAAACTAGTAGTGAGGAATCTCTGTGCTTGGTTGCATCTTTAAGTAATGTGTATAAAGTTCCTGGAATTAGATTGGAAGCTTTGGATTATTTATAGGTTAATTGTTGTTTGGGATTTGTTATTTTTACATTTTCCGGTAGTTACTGTTAGAAGATAGCTGAAATCTATAATGTTTTGTTCCAAGTGTCCATCTCTCCTTCCTCGAACATACTGATAACTGACTGAACAACTTTGTAGTGTTAAACGTTTTTGAAGAGAAGTTGGCTTTGAAAATAGATAAAAGGATATACAGAGAGGATGCCATGCCACTCTTGTTGGAAGCTTCAAAGCACTTACATTATGCTCCTAAAACTTGCTGTAAGATCAAATACTTGCTTTGGTGGTGTCATTGAAACTGTTTTTCGATGGATGCAGGATCGACCTTCGACCAAGGTTCATGCAGCCCCCGGAGGTGGATCGTCTCTGAGCTACCTCTTCGGTGGGGGACCTGGGGATAGTAAATGAGATCGTGTCTTCATATATCTCGATTACTGGAGTATGGTTTGTTGATTCTTGGGGAAGCCATAGATTCTAAATGATGCTGTTTTCTGATCTTTTAATATAAGCAGCGGAAACTTGCTGCGGCCGTGTGTGTAATATGCAGTGCTTGTTTGGTTTTATTTCAATCAAGAGTTCTCCAGATTAGATGCGTAAACATCTATTGCAGAGCTCAGTTACCCTTAAAAAACAATCTTATATTTCTTATTCTTAGTTCTCTCATGTTATCAAGCCCCGTTCAATTCTAAATTTAAGTTAAATAAAATTATTGGATGAATCTATTTAAAAAATATAATTGTATAATTATTTAAATTTGTTAAGAAATTAGATATATGAATTTGTTATAAAGAAAACTTGCAATAACTAGGCTGATATAGTAAAAAATAATTTAATTTGCAGGTGTGACAAGGATATTAAACCAAATTAGATTCGTAAGAAGTTTCCATTGCCTAAACTGCATCGGGTCGTAGTCTGAGATTTCTAATTTGTCAATGAAGGTTGAGACTATATTTCATTATTCTGAATAAATGTTAAAATTTAAATTTAAATAAAAATAATTAAATTGGTGAGAGATTTGATAGCATTTGAAATTTATTAATGTTATTGCTTTAGCAAACAACAATAATTAGGGGAAGATAATGGCATGAATCATGGCTTGAAGTCACTGGAAATATTAAATTAAATAATGTTGGATATGATTTTGCAATGTACAAGTGTCAGCAGCTAGATTTCTTGCAAATATAAACATTTAGTATTTAAAATGATAATTAATTTCATATATGAATGACAACGTCTTTTAAGTTTTAACTCTATTAATGAAGTTAAAATGTACTTTAAAATTCTTTTAAGTTTTCATTGTCGACTGCAATTTGTTTCTCCTCTGGTTGACAATTAATTTTAGTATTGGTTGTCGATCACCGAATTTATTATTTTTTTGTTTTTTATATTTTATTAAGAATTCTTGCCTTTGTGGCACGCGTTTCTTCTGTTCTTGTGACACATTTTTCTCTGTCCTTGTGACATGTTTTTTTTGTTTTGTGATTCGTTTTATCTGTCTTTGTGACATGATTAAATATACCCTAGTGGTCGTTTGTTGATCGCACAGATATTTTAACGGCGCTAATTTCTGATTATGATTTTGTCGGTGGTTATGTAAAGTTAAATTCCCACTCAGTTGATGGTTGTTTGTCAATGTAATAAGTCTTGAGTAGCGGAACATTCTGCCTGATAGTTTGGGTTGCTCACCACTCATTTTTCACCTGTTATGCATCTCGATTGGATAAAAACAAGGAGATTCAGGAAAGTTTTTAAATTTTAATGATATACTTATCTCTATGAAAGTATTTATTTTTCTTTGTTTTGAGTTGTAAGAGATTTTGGATTAGTCTCATTATTCTCTTTCCTAAATGCGTTGTAATTGTGATATTTTTTTTATAACTTTAATAAAAATTTACTAGCTATTATAAAAAAAATTCTATAAACGAAGTTAAGAATTCTCATATTTTTAATTTATATATTAAAAATAAAAAATAAATACGTTATAACTTTTTTATTCCATATGGTGAGTTAAAATTTCCCACCAATACTATAATATTATTAAATTGAAACAATAATTTAGACGTATCAAGAGTCGAAATTTAAGAGCAATGTTGTGGTGTTGGGAGGCAATGAAATCTTGCTCTAAACCTGCCTATACGTTTGGTTTTTAGTTAGGGTTCTCAGCTCCACAAAGATTTGGTCTATCATTCCATCATCTTAGAGCCTTCATTTTATTTATTTCTCTATTTGTTTTTTTAATTATTTAATATGATTATAAGATAATATACATTCGTTAATTTTAACTTTTTAATAAAAGATATACTCCGTGCAAAAAAACTGTTCGAACCGAAATCACTTAAAAGATAAAATATTTCTTTTTTCTTTTTTTTATATTGATCAAACTGTTAAATTACACATTAGACCAAAAGAATGTTAAAACTTTAATTTAAGTTTTGTCGATTTAAAAAAAATCAAACTAAATAGTAAAAATGGGAGGGAAAGAGAAATATTTTGGTACCATTTAAGTTAAATGGTGGTGGAGAATGTTTTCGGTCATGGAGAAGAAAAAAGCTAAAATATTAGGACTCAGTTATTAAAATAATAGCTTTGTCTAACATGTGCTTAAGGATCAATTAATATTCTAAATTATATTAAAAAAAATTCTTTGAAAATTACACCTCATTTAATTAGATACAAATAACCTTTTTCATTAAATCTTTCATTTAATAATTAAAATTTTCTCTTATTTCTAAGTGATTTGTCACTCTCATTAAACATTAATCTTCCACCATAAATCTCAAACCCTAATCATAAACTCTAATAATAAACCCTAAATCTTAAACCATAAAATTCAAACATTAAATCATAATTATAAACTCTAAACCATAATCCTTAAAATTCAAACCTTATACCCTAAAATCTAAACTCCAAACCTAGAACACTAGCTATTAAATCCTAAATCACAAGCCCTAAACCCCAAACACTCTAAGCTCTAAACTCTAAACTCCTAAATTTTAAACCCTAAACCAAAAAATCTAAACCCTAAACTAAAAAATCTAAAATCTAAACCACAAACCCCTAAACCACAAACTCTAAATTTTAAAATCATAAACATTAAACCCTAAACACTTTAATAAGATAGACAAATTGCTTAAAATAAGAGAGGAAAATTTAATTATTAAATGAAAGATTTAATGAGAAAAAGTTATTTGTTTCTAACTAAATGAGGTGTGATTTTTTAAAGAGATTTTTTTATTTAATCTAGAATATTAATTGATCATTAACATGTACTTTAGGGTACAGGTTAGACAAAGCCTAAAATAATTGATGGTGTATATCAGAGCCTATGATTAGTGGTACATATCGAGAATACTTTTAGTCTAGACTTTTATTTGTAAGCATTTTTTGCTTATAGATTGTGTATATATATATATTCATCCATTTGTTGCTTCTCGACCAGCAGCATCTTCTCTGTAAGCATTTTTCCATTTTCTTGTTTGCTCTTATTTGTTGCAAGTAACAAAACTGTACATTCTCCTTTGATCAGAGCTTTGTTCTTGTACGAGTCTTGGAAAAACATGAAATTTGTTAAAAGTTTAGGTTTTTCTTCATCTCTAGATTGTGTTGAGCATACCCTTTTCTTGGATTAGCAATTTAAACTCTTTCCAAGTGATGGTTTCTTTTTATTTTTCATTAGAATTGGTCAAACTGTGAAAGCCATGGCACATTCTGGGGTTAATAACGATAGAGGAGAACTGAGAATCCATGAAAATTTGGATGAACTAAAGACAGATTTAGCTGACTACATTGCTGAGCTATCAGAGGCAGCAGTGAAGGAAAGGGGAGTGTTTACTGTTGCACTGTCTGGAGGTTCTCTCATTAGTTTAATGGGGTATCAATGCATTCTTTTCTTGTCAATTCATGTTTATTTGATCTATGTTATTTTGGTGTTCTAAGTGTTTGCTGTTTAAACTCACAGAAAACTATGTGAAGCTCCTTATAACAAGACTGTGGACTGGTCTAGATGGCATATATTTTGGGCTGATGAACGTCTTGTGCCTAAAAACCATTCTGATAGCAATTATAAGCTTGCAAAAGATTGCCTTCTTTCCAAGGTTCGGATGTTGATTCGTACTATTTTTTTCGATATTTTCCGTTTCGTTTATGTTTTCTGAGAACCTAGTGAAGGGAAAGTATTGATATCTTAGTAGGATATGTTCTTTTTGATCTCAAAAGAATAGATTACTATTAGTTCTTTCATTCTTCACTAATCTGACTGGTCTGCACTTAGGATCTCGAAACATTGGCATTTGTTACAAGGTACTTAAGCTTTTTCTGAGATTGGGAGGTGCCTATTTTAACTGCTACTATTAGTTCACCTATGATATCCCAGCATTCATTAATCGAATTCGACATTAGAACGTGTTTACCAGCACGAAAGAAAACCTTGTTTGAGCTCGGGTTTGTTTTAAGTTTATTGGATTATGCCTGGAATTTGCAGGTGCCAATTGTTCCCAGCCATGTTCATTCTATCAATGATTCGGTTTCAGCAGAGGAGGCTGCTGACGGGTACATGTTTGTTATCCGGCAGCTAGTAAAAACAAGATTGGTCAGCGTTTCCGACGTTAGCGACTGCCCCAAGTTCGATCTTATCCTTCTCGGGATGGGCCCTGATGGTCATGTTGCCTCACTATTTCCTAACCATTCAGCACTGAACGAGACAAACGAATGGATAACTTTGGTCACAGATTCCTCCACACCACCACCTGAGAGGATAACTTTCACATTGCCAGTCATCAATTCAGCATCCAACGTTGCAATAGTTGCGACAGGCGAGAGCAAAGCCGAAGCTGTGCATTTAGCGATCAATAATGTCGAACCCGACCGCCCCTCACTGCCTGCACAGTTAGTCCAACCAGCACAAGGGAAGCTAGTATGGTTTTTGGACAAGCAGGCAGCATCGAAACTCGACGTTTTTCGAATTTCTTGAGTAGGGTAAAGTGTATGTTTTGTATGTAGCGGAGGGTTTTTGATCCTCATCCTAAATTACTTCATGTTCTTTGTTTTTTTCCTTCCTCCCTCTTTTGTACTCAACATGGCAAGTGTGAAATCTGTTTTTGTAAGAAAGAAAGAAAAAAGTAGTAGTTGAATTCCGCCGCTAATCATTGATGCAAAGGGTTTCTACCCGAACCCGATCTTCTAAGAAAGTTGTAACTTGACATAGAAGAAAAGGACTGTAATTAACCGTGTAAATTCAAGTGAATAATTTCTGATCATATTCAAACCAAATCTCTTTACTGTAATAGGAGTAGTTCTGTTGTGAGGCAGATTAAAAAAAAGCCGAACGGTTGTATCGATATTTGGTTTTAACATAAATTTTTATGAGGCGGTAATATAAATGCTTATAGTAACAGTAAGAAAAAATAATAGTTATACAAATGCTTATCATAGTAAGAAATTGTGTGATAACCTAGACGGTTACCCGATAACATTAATTCTTACAAAACGCAAAAGATTTTGAATTGCTACATAAGTTTTTACGAAACATATTTAAACTTTTATAGAAATTGTGTTATAACCTAAACTCACCAAAATTCTTACTTAAGATCACCAAATCCAAAACCCTTTCATCTTATGGTAAGAAATTGTGTTATAACCTAAACTCTTAGGGGGCGTTTGGTTCACAGAAAAGATTATTACTAAGGGGGTGTTTGGTTCACGAAAAAAATTATTACCAGGAGTAGTAATCTTTTCCGAAATCTTATTCTCATGTTTGGTTTAACCTCATTCCCATCAACCTGGAAAAGATTATTGCCAACAATAGCGCTTTTTAGTCAACATTCCGAGAATGTGATTCCCACCCTCCCCTTAGGTATTTGTTGATTCCGGCCATTTTTGATAAAATTGTCCTTGAAGTAATGAGTTTTCTTAATTTGAATATTTTGTAGCATATTTAAATGGCGTAAATTTATTAAATAATTTTATTTAATATTTAAATAATTTCACATATATTTAAAAATATTTTAATATTTAGATAAAAGAAAAATAATCATGGCTATAGAAATTTTTGATAAAATGTCTAAATATTCTTTAAATTTTCTATAAAATTTTGGTAAGAAAATAAAATAGACACATATTATATTACAAGGAGAACCTTTGAATTTATTGGTTTTATGTTCTATTTTCGTAGAAATCCTCGTAACTTAATATTTCTTGATACGATCAACATCTCTTATTTATCATTTTTCTTGACTTTATGCAAATTTATTATTCATTTTATTATTTCAATCGTACTTTAATATATGATGAGTGTATTTATTTAAAAATTATTTTATATTAGTTTAATATTTAAATACTGTTAACCATTAAATATTTATTTATTTGAATTTAGATATAAGAATTTTAATATTAATAAAAATATATATTTCATATTTTTTTACGCTAATTATATTAATAATATGCTAAGTATAATTTTATGAATCCTTAAGCAAATATTTTTAAATTAATATTGAAAGTTTAACAAAACTGCCTCGAACAGTGTAGTCGCTTCACAGGCAGAATGTCCCCCGAGGTGCACACGGACGCGCCAAGAATCGTACACTCGACTCCGGAGTGAACAACGACGGTACTGCTCAAATGATGCTCGAACGATGGAGAAAAAACAGAGAGAATTTAGAACTGTTTGCTATGTGTTTTATAATACAAATGGTGCATGTAGCACCTATGCTGTAACAGAATAGATCCGCGCGCGTACGTGTCGAAGACACGTGTTACCTGAGCCCGAGCCCGGACGGACGGCGGCGGCGGCGTGCGAGGACTTCCATTGTTCTTTCCCACTCAACAAGGGAGGGAGGAAGCATGGGTATAAATACCCTTCACTAGCTATTTTCCGAACCAATGTTGAAAGTTTAACAAAACTGCCTCGAACAGTGTAATCGCTTCACAGGCAGAATGTCCCCGAGGTGCACACGGACGCGCCAAGAATCGTACACTCGACTCCGGAGTGAACAACGACGGTACTACTCGAATGATGGAGAAAAAATAGAGAGAATTTAGAACTGTTTGCTATGTGTTTTATAATACAAATGGTGCATGTAGCACCTATGCTGTAACAGAATAGATTCGCGCGCGTACGTGTAGAAGACACGTGTTACTCGAGACCGAGCCCGAGCCCGGCCGGACGGCGGCGGCGGCGCGCGAGGACTTTCTTTGCTCTTTCCCACTCAACAAGGGAGGGAGGAAGCATGGGTATAAATACCCTTCACTAGCTATTTTCCGAACCAATGTGGGATATAGCTTTTAGTAATACTTGAAGCATTACCAACATTCCCCCACTAATGTGAAAGAATTCATCTGTATCTCAAACACAGACCTCCTCAGACGAGCAATAGCGAAATTAGTTGCTTAAGCACTAGTGAACGTATCTTGAACTAGTACATAGTGATGATGAGCGATCATTCTCTTAGATAAGTGAAACTAGTCTTGAACTTTTTAAGATAGGGGTAAACTCATAACACAAAACTAACTCCTTCATCCACCGAAGTTCTCGATGTGTAAGATATATATACACAAGTGTATATTTGGCCATCTTACCTCAGGATTCTAATAAGTGCATTAGAAAAACGGCCCAACGTTTTTCACAGAAGGTGGCTAATCCTTCTCACTTACATAGGTTACTTCATCAAGTTTATCTCGATATAAACCACCCTGAAACCGGGCTATGAAATAATTAAGAACCATTTGTAATGGCTCAACCTCTTATAGATATATGGTGATTTCTCCAAGTTCATTTAAAATGAACCACCCAGTCTTGGGATAAGAAATCATTAAGAATAAATATTCAACCTCATTATCGGTGAATTCAAAATGTCATTCTCAATAGGATCATTCAAACTTTAAATTCATTAAGAGTTTCTTGAAACTCAACCTTTTTTGGCGGTAAGTTCATCTTGTCCTTCTCAATAGGACAACACATTCAGACTTGTGTTGTGAACTTATTAAGAATAAGTATTCAACCATGATTCGGTAAATTCATTAAGTCTTTCTCACAAAAACCACCCAAAACATGGGCTATGAATTTATTAAGAGTAATAGAACTCAACCTAGACATGTACATCATTCGTCATAGGGATAGGCAGTGAGAAATGTACACTATGAGTCTTTCCATGGTTTCGTTTGACCACATTGAACTTAAATAACTAAGTTGGGTATCCACCATGAATTCCTCAACCAATGGGCTTTAAACCCATCCCCTCGACGAATCTAGGACCAACTTCCGACTTAACCCTTTGGTAAGCGGATCTGCTAGGTTTCTTTTCGACTTCACATACTCTAAAGAGAGTACTCCATTCCTTATTAAGTGTCTAACAGATTCATGTCTTATGCGAATGTGTCTCTTTTTACCATTGTAAACTTGACTCTTGGCAACACAAATCGCAGCTTGTGAATCACACAACAAGGAAACATGAGGAGTCGGACTTCCCCATAATGGAATATCGGCTAACAAACTTCTTAGCCACTCAGCTTCTTGCCCAGCTAAGTCAAGAGCTATAAACTCTGACTCCATAGTAGAGCGAGCAATACAAGTCTGTTTTGAAGACTTCCAAGAAATGGCTGCTCCTCCCAAAGTAAATACATACCCACTCGTAGAGCTTACTTCATCACTATCAGAGACCCAGTTGGCGTCACAATATCCTTCTAATGTAGCAGGAAAGCCAACAAACTCAAGTCTCTAGTCCATAGTACCCTTAAGGTACTTAAGTAAGCGTCTAAGAGCAACTCAATGCTCACCACTAGGGTTATGAGTATATCTACTAAGTCTGATTACAACATAGGCAATATCTGGCCGAGTATAGTTCATTAAGAACATCAGACTGCCAATTATTTTGGCATATTCCGTTTGAGAAACGCTACTTCCTTTATTCTTAAAGAGATGTATGCTAGAGTCATAAGGAGTTCGAACAGGGATGACATCAAAACTGTCAAATTTCTTTAACACTTTCTCGATATAGTGTGTCTGACTTAAAGAAAATCCCTTTTTTCAGATTTGGTTACTTTAACTCCTAAGATTACATCGACTTCTCCCAAGTCAGTCATCTCAAACTTAGTGGACAAGAAACTTTTTGTTTTGTTAATGGACTCAATGTTAGTACTGAAAATCAACATGTCGTCAACATACAGGCTTATGATGACACAATCAGTACCAAACATCCTCGAATACACGCATGCATCTGAATCATTCACAACAAAACCAAAACTAAGAATAGTTTTATGAAATTTCTCATACAACTGTTTAGGAGCTTGCTTCAGGCCATAAAGTGACTTTTTAAGTCTACAAACTTTGCCTTCCATACCAGGCGCCTCGAAGCCAAGAGGTTGCTCCATATAGATCTCCTCATCTAGATCCCCATTAAAAAATGCAGTCTTTACATGCATTTGATGTACTTGCAACTTGTGAATGGAGGCTAGTGCAAACAATGCACGGATCGTTGAGATTTTAGTGACGGGAGAATAAGTATCAAAGAAGTCTTGACCAAATCTTTGAGTGAACCCTTTGACTACTAGCCTTGCCTTATACCTTTGGATAGAACCATCTGGTCTAAGTTTCTTTCGAAAGACCCATTTACTGTTGATGATTTTAAATCCTCTAGGCAAGTCAACTAATTCCCAAGTATGATTAGACATTATTGATTCTAGTTCATCTTTTATAGCGCTTTTCCAAAAACTAGCATCAATAGATCGTATAGCTTCTTCGTAAGTTTGAGGATCCTCATCTAACAAATAAGCTTGAGCTATAGGATCAGAAAGAGTGTCTAAATAATTTATCTCATAAATAAAGGAAGTTATGAAGTCTGGTCCAAAAGAGGTTTCAACTTTTTGTCTCTTACTTCTTATGGGCTCAAATTCAATCTCTTGAGAAGACCTACCAAGCACACTAGAAGAAGTGGATGACGAGTTTTCTATTTGTGTTTCAACACTTAATCTAGGTTTCTTGAGAGGAAAGATTTCTTCAAAGAAAACAGCATCCCTAGATTCACAAACAGAAGAGTCTTGTAAAGTCATAAATCTATATGTGGCACTGTTAGAAGCATAGCCTATAAACACTACATCAACGGTCTTAGGTCCAATGGTGGACTTCTTAAAGTCTGGCAACCCCACTTTGGCCAGACACCCCCACACTTTGAAGTATTGTAAATTTGTGGCATACCCTTTCCATAATTCGTATGGGGTAGAATCAATTTTCTTATGAGGTACTCAGTTTAAAATATGATTAGACGATAGAATGGCTTCCCCCCACATGTTGTCGGACAACCCAGAACTTATCAACAATGAGTTCATCATCTCTTTTAAAGTTCTGTTTTTCCTCTCGGCTATACTGTTCTGTTGAGGAAAATAAGAGGCTGAAGTTTCATGTATTATGTCATTCGTCTCACAAACCTCTTTTAGAAAATTAGATCCATATTCACCACCTCTATCAAACCTAACACGTTTTATTCTCCTATCTAACTAATTTTCAACTTTTGCCTTATAAATAAGAAAGAAATTTTCAGCTTCATCTTTAGTTCTTAGGAGATAAACTTTTGTATACCTAGAGAAGTCATCTACAAAAGTTATGTAGTAGTGTTTTCCTCCTTTACTTTCAGTGTTTCTAAAGTCTGCTAGATCAGTATGAATAAGTTCTAACAGTTCAGTCTTTCTTTTAGAAACATTTTTAAAGGTAGGTTTTGCATGCTTAGCTTCTACACAAACTTCACATTTATTATAGTTTGTTATGTCTAGTTTAGGCAAAATATTCATATTCATCATTTTCTTTAGGGATTGAATATTTACGTGTCCTAATCTAGCATGCCACATATCAATAGACTCAACAATATAAGAAGAAGTGGTAGCTTTATTATTTTCATTAAGTTAAGTTTCTATGACAAATAAACCTTCGCTTAAAAAACCTTTCTCGACATAATCACCATTACGGGAAAGTACAAGTTTATCTGCCTCAAAAACTAACTTAATGCCTGTCTTATTTAAGAGGCCACCACTGATCAAATTTCTATATAGGGCAGGCACATATAGGACATTGTTAAGGGCCAAAGTTTTACCGGAAGTCAGCTTGAGTAAAACCTTGCCTTTGCCCATCACTTGAGAGCTGCTGGAGTTTCCCATGTACACACGTTCACCATTTTTCACGTCCTCGAACTCGGTGAAGAACTCCTTCTTTGCGCAAAAATGTCGAGAAGCTTCAGTGTCCACGACCCACTTGGTGTTCTTCTCTACAAGGTTGACCTCCGAAACCACCGCGACAATGACATCATCATCCATGTCCTCCACCACATGCATGCGTGGTCTAGTCTCGTTCTGGCGGTCCAAACGGTGCTGACATTGGTACGCCTTGTGACCAGCTTTCCCACACACGTAGCACTTCATGGTTTTCACGTCTGGCTTGGCCTTGACCGGTTTCTTGAAGTTGTTAGTCTTCTGTGGTTTGGGCTTTTTGCTCTGAAGGCCTTTCTTAAAGGGTTTTTTGGACCCTAAAGCACCACTAGACTCAACTAAATTAGATTTAAAAGATAAGTGACTAAAGTTGTTAGTAACCTTATCTTTCAAACGGTTGGCCTCTTCAATTTTCATGTGACCGATCAGCTCCTGAAGTGGTATGTCCCTTTTCTTGTGCTTGAGGGAGTTGCGATAATCGGACCAGGACTTTGGCAACTTCTCGATAAGGACATTTGCTTGCAGAACCTCACACATCTGCATGCCTTCCGCTATGATGTCCAAGACAAGATTCTCGTAATCATGAACCTGGTCCATGATGGGCTTATTGTCGGTCATCTGGAACTTCAACCACTCGCCCACGACGTACATTTTGATCCCCGCGTCATCGGTGCCATATTTTGTGTCCAAAGAATCCCATATCATCTTTGCACTCCTCTCCTTAAGGTACATGTCAAATAATTTGTTGGATATGTGACTTAGGAGATGGTCACGGATCGTCTTGTTGTCCTTCTCATACTTGGCAAAGATGGCAGCAATAAGAGCATCGGCGGCAGCATCATTCTACCCTTGGTTATCGGCAGGAACAACAATGGTAGGGGCAGCAACGGGTGGTTCGTTGAGTAGCACATAATCAAGGTCCAATTGCTCAAAGAAAATTAATATACGCTGGGACCACCTTCGATAGTTTCTGCCATCCAATGCATCAAGCTTGGAAAGGTCGAGAATGAGCTTGCTTAGTAGTGCGAATGAGGAAGCCATTTTGCAGAATCGGAGATAAGTTTTGTTTCTAAATTGTTGGTAAAAATAGACTGCAAAACCGGCTGATTAGCACTGACTGGAAATAATAACAAAACTGAAAAGAAAAGGTGATGAACTATGTCGTGGTATGTTGGCCACTGCCTTAGAAACAAAACTGCCCCGAACAGTGTAGTCGCTTCACAGGCAGAATGTCTCCCGAGGTGCACACGGACTCTCCAAGAATCGTACACTCGACACCGGAGTGAACAACGGCGGTACTGCTCGAATGATGCTCGAACGATGGAGGAAAAACAGGGAGAATTTAGAACTGTTTGCTATGTGTTTTATAATACAAATGGTTCATGTAGCACCTCTATTTATAGGCTGAACCTGAGCCCAAGCCCGCCCGACGGCGGCGGCGGCGGCGCGCGAGAACTTCCCTTGTTCTTTCTCACTCAACAAGGGAGAGAGGAAGCATGGGTATAAATACCCTTCACTAGCTATTTTCCCAACCAATGTGGGATATAGCTTTTAGTAATACTTGAAGCATTACCAACATATATTGCCCCTAAGTTAATGAGTTTTGTTCATATTGATCCTTTATTTAAATTTTTAATTAGATGATTAATTATTTGTGGTGTAAATTAATTAAATATTTTTGCTCAATATTAATTTAATATTTAAATGGTGTTAGACTTATTTAAATATTATTTTAGTGTTTAATATATTTTTATTAATATTATATTTATGATGCTTGTAGATTATATGTTGAATTGCATATTGCATGAGAATTAATAAGTTTGTAGTTGATTTTTTTTACTTTTATTCCTTGATTTATAAGATGTTTATCATATTATAAAATATTTTAGTAGGTTAAATTTATGATCTATATTTTTTTTATCATTATTTACAACTTTTAGATTTATTTTATTATTTATTTTAATTAATTTGACAATCTATCATAAAAATTAAGAAATTGAACATATTAAACGTTTACAATTGAAATTCACAAAATTATTTTAACAGAGTAACGAAGATATGCAAATATAAAAATAGTATATTTAATTTTCTAATCTAATAATTATATTAATAGCATGAAAATATATAGTTTATGCAAATTTTAAATAATATAACAAAAATAGTTAACTTTTTATGTAGATATTTTTAATTTGGTATTGAAAGTTTAACATGTTAAAAAGAAAATATAACACATGGATAATTTGGTAAATTTTACTTTTAGGTAATCTTATATTTCTCTTACTGTGAAACAAATATTTTAATTTTGATATAACTAAAGAACCTAAGGACTAAATTGAAAATGTCAAAACGAATTTTTAAGTCCTCAAACATCCCCAATTGATTAAAAGAATATACCTAAGTTAAAAACTAAGCTTTCCAAATATTTTCTAAGTGTTCTTAAAGCCGAAACAGTGTTTTTCGGGTCCCTATTTCGAAACGGCCTAAGGCGTTTCGAAACGGTTTTGAAACTGTCAACCCCTGTTCCGAAACGGGTATCGAAACGTTTTCAACACTGTCAACCCATGTTTCGAAACAAGTATCGAAATAGCTTTAGAACATAGAGAACACGTATCGAAACGACTTCAAGTGTTTCGAAACAGTTCTTCATTTGATTTGAAAAATATGACCGTTGCAAGTTTTTAACTGACTTTTCAGAAATCGTTAAGGCGTTTCAAAACGAGTTCAAGCTGTTTCGAACGACCCTTGACAGTGGCAAAAGTGTTTCGAAACGGGTACAAACTCTTTCGATACGGGCTCTTAAATGCACCCCAGAGACTCTTTCTATTTTGGTTCATTTCGAAACGGGATCGGGCGTTTCGAAACGGTTGGTTGCAGATTGCATTTATGGAGGTGAGATAACACCACCAACGGCTCTATTGATGAATGCAACAACCACAACGGCTAGAAATTAATGAGAAGGTATAAAAGGGGCCTCTAAAAGCTCCAGCAATAACTATTGATCCAAAAGCAAACATCCAAACATCAAATCCAAGCATTTGTGCCTAAATCCCAATTTTGTCTAGAAACCCCAATTGTAATTTTTATTCTTATCATTTTCAATTGGGTTGAGTGCTTGTAATTGGACTACAATTTGTATTGAGAGATACTTTCTTAGCCATCAAAATCTTTGTTCTATTAGTGTGAGGATTGGGTTAAATTTTGGGTAGAAAATTTAACCGAAAATTGTAAGGGTTGCCTCCTTAGCCTAGAAAAGGGGAAGAGCAATTAGTAGAATTGTTGCAAATCCTTAGTGAAGCTAAGGTAGTGGATGTAGAGTTCATTTGGAACTCGAACCACTCTAAAATTCCTTGTCTATCTTTTTAATTTGCAATTTTCACCACCTAAACCTTTAAAAATCCAATTCACCCCCTCTTGGTTCATTTCGATCATTCGATCCACTCAACAAGTGGTATCAGAGCCTACCTCTTTGAGGATTAACAACCACAAGAGGAGTTCCTAAGAAGAGTGTGATCATCAAAAATCAAGAGATGGCTTCAACCTTCGGTTCGGGCATGTATGAGTCTCAATCCACCACAAAACCTCCATTCTTCAATGATGACAACTATCCTTTTTGGAAGAATAGAATGCGTCTCTTCATCAAGTCCAATGACTACTTAGTTTGGGATGTCATTGAAGATGGCCCCTACATTCCATTGAAGCAAGATAATGAAGGCAAGATGGTTTTGAAGAAGAAGGTGGAGATGAGTGAAGAAGAAAGGAGAAAGATTCAAATAAATGACAAAGCTCTCCACATGCTCTTTTGTTCATTTGGTCCGGACATCTATTCCAAAGTGTCATCCATTGAGAGTGCCAAAGAAGTGTGGGACACTCTTGAGACTACCTATGACTATGAGGGAACCAATGATGTCAAAGAAACTAAGATTGGAATTCTCAATTTTAGTTATGAAAATTTCAAGATGGAGCCCGATGAGACGGTGTCCAAGATGTTTGATCGATTCTCCACCATAGTCAATAGCCTCAAAGGATTTGGAGAGACAATACCGGAAGACAGGCTTGTCTGGAAGCTACTCTATTCACTTCCCGAATCTTGGGATGGGAAGAGAACCGCCATCATAGAAGCTAAAAATTTGAAGACTTTAAAGCTTGATGAGCTAGTGGGTTCTCTCCTTACACATGAGATTATGAAGCAAGGAAGGGAAGAAGAGAAGAAGAAAGAAGAGAAGAGAAGAGAGTAGAAAAGCTAGAGGTTGAAAAGAAGAAGAAGATGGGAATAGCTCTCAAAGCTTCACTACTTGAGGAGAGCTCTTCTAGTGAGGAGGATGAGCTAAAAGAATTGGTTATGATAGCCAAACGATTCTCACGCTTTATGAGGTCCAACCGGGGAAGAAAAATCCAAAGAAAAATGGACTTCAAAGGCAAGAACAAAGAAGAAGCAAGGGATCAAATCATTTGCTTTGAGTGCAAACAACCCGGCCACATACGTTCGGAGTGCCCTCAACTCAAGAAGAATGGCTTTGAGAAGAAGAAGAAGCTCAAAGCCAAGCTTGCTACTTGGAGTGATGAGGAGTCATCGGAGGATGACGAACAAGAAGTGGCCAACCTTTGCCTCATGGCACTTGAGGAAGATTCCTCCATGGTAACCTCTAACTCGTCAACTTTAGATTTTACATATGATGAATTGAATGATGCATATGATGAGTTACAAGAGGTCTATGATGAATTAGTTGAGAAATACAAAGAGTCGGTCATTAGGAATAAGAAAATTATTTTGGAACTAAATGAGAAAAATGACTCATTATCTTAAGCTAATTCAAAATTTGAGAAAAAGATATTAGGGTTGAAAGATGAACTAAAATTTTTTCAAGATGAAAATGTTGACCTTAATAATCTTTTATCTCAATGTAATAGTGAACACCAAAAGGTGTTGGATGAGCTAAATAAGCTCAAAAAGTCTTTTAAAAGTGTTGGTAGTGTTAAGCATGAAATAGGTGAATCTTCAAGAACAAACCAACCTAAGAAAAAGACTAACTACTACAAACAAAGTAGCTTTCCTAGACATAGTAGAGCTAAAAGAATTAGAAGTGTATGGGTTCCTAAGGAGGTTGTAAAATCTAATAACATTATTGCTATGTCATCTTGGATTCCTAAAGGAACCAAGGTTTTGGGAGCCAACACTCATGGACTCAAAATGATTTGGGTACCAAAAACAAAAGCTTAATATCTTTGTTTGTAGGGGGAGCATTGCTACAAGGCCAAAACACAAAGTCAAAACTCATAGTACCTTGATAGTGGATGCTCAAGGCATATGACCGGAGACAAGAGTAGATTCATGGATCTAAAGCCAAAAAGTGGAGGAGTGGTGACATTTGGTGACAACTCCAAAGGCCACATTAAAGGTATTGGCTCAATAGGTAATCACTCTACCATTCTCATTGAAAATGTCTTGTATGTCGATGGTCTTAAACATAACTTATTGAGCATAAGTCAATTGTGTGATAAAGGATTTAATATTTTATTTGATAAAAATGGATGCAAAATTGTAGACATTAAATCTAATAATATTATGCTCATAGGTCATCGCATAGGGAACATACCATCTAGATGACATTCATACATCTCATGCATGCTTAGTAGCACAAAATGAAAATGATGCATGGTTGTGGCATAGGAAACTAGGACATGGTAGCATTAGTGTTTTAGAAAAACTAGTTTCCCTTGATCTAGTTAGAGGTTTACCCAAGATTAAATTTTCAAACGATAAAATTTGTGATGCATGCTCTAAGGGTAAACAACATAAGTTTTCCTTTAAATCCATTAATTATGTTTCTACTAGTAGATGTTTACAACTTATCCATATGGATTTATTTGGGCCAATTAGGACTATGAGCTTGGGTGGTAAGTCTTATGCATTTGTACTTGTTGATGATTTTTCTAGATTTACTTGGGTTCTATTTTTAAGTACTAAAGATGAGGCTTTGGAAAAATTCATCACATTTTCAAAACTAACCCAAAATGATCTTGAACTTAGAATTTCACATATTAGAAGTGATCATGGAACCGAGTTTCAAAATTTAGGGTTTGAAGATTTTTTAAATGAAAATGGTATTAGCCACAATTATTCGGCTCCTCGAACTCCTCAACAAAATGGGGTAGTTGAGAGGAAAAATAGAACTTTGCAAGAAATGGCTAGACCTATGCTTTGTGAAAATAATTTACCTAAATATTTTTGGGCGGAAGCCACAAACACCGCTTGCTATATTGTTAATCGAGTAATGATTAGGACAATTTTAAAGAAAACACCCTATGAGATTTTAAAATCTAAAAAGCCTAACATTAGCTATTTTCACCCTTTTGGTTGCAAGTGTTTTGTTTTAAATAATGGAAAAAGACAACTTAGGTAAATTTGATGCAAAAAGTGATGAAGCTATTTTCATAGGATACTCTTTAACCTCTAAAGCCTATCGAGTATTTAACAAAAGAGCTTTAGTAGTAGAAGAATATATACATGTTGTATTCGATGATAACCTCCTTCCAAGGAAGGATTCTTGTGATGATGATGATGTAGGAATCATAAATGCCTTTGATGGAGGACAAACTTCAAAGGAGGATGAGATTCCAACAAAAGAAGAGGACACACAAGATCCACCTCTTGAAGCCTTGAAGGACTTGGCTCTTGAGGAAAAGGAAGTGAGTTACCCAAGGGAGTTCAACTATGTCAAAGATGGTGAAATCTTGGGTGATCCATCCAAGGGGGTAACCACTCGATCTTCTCTTAGATTAATGAATCATGTTGCATTTATCTCATGCATAGAGCCTAAGAATATAAAAGAAGCATTGAAAGATGATTTTTGGATTATGGCTATGCAAGAAGAGTTAAATCAATTTGAGAGAAGTGACGTTTGGACATTAGTTGATAGGCCTAGTAATCAATCTACCATAGGAACTAAATGGGTCTTTAGGAACAAGCTAGATAAGAGTGGTAACATTGTGAGAAATAAAGCTAGACTAGTAGCACAAGGTTACACTCAAGAAGAGGGAATAGATTTTGATGAAACCTATGCACCCGTAGCTAGAATGGAAGCCATTAGGATGCTGCTTGCATATGCATGTTATCATAATTTCAAGCTTTTTCAAATGGATGTTAAAAGCGCGTTTTTAAATGGTTTTATAAATGAAGAAGTGTATGTGGAACAACCACCGGGTTTTGAAGACTCAAAATTTCCAAATCATGTTTTCAAACTCACTAAAGCTTTTTATGGTTTAAAACAAGCTCCTAGAGCTTGGTATGAAAGACTTTCAAACTTTTTAATTGAAAAAGGTAAGGTGGATACTATACTTTTATAAAAATGTATAAAAATGACATCTTAGTAGTTCAAATTTATGTTGATGATATTATTTTTGGTTCTACTAACGAATGTCATTGTCAAGAGTTTGCTAAGCTAATGCAAGGTGAATTCGAGATGAGCATGATGGGGGAGCTCTCATTCTTTTTGGGACTCCAAATCAAGCAAAAGAAGGATGGCACCTTCATCAATCAAGCAAAGTACATAAAGGATATGCTCAAAAAGTTTGGCTTGGAGAATGCAAAGCCTCAAGCCACACCTATGAGCTCTTCTACAAAGCTTGACAAAGATGAAGGAGGTAAGTGTGTTGACTCTAAGCTTTACCGTTCTATGATTGGATCATTGCTTTACCTTACTGCAAGTAGACCGGATATATTGTTTAGTGTTTGCTTGTGTGTTAGGTTTTAAGCTAGTCCTAAAGAGTCTCACCTTATAGCCGTTAAGAGAATCTTTAGGTACCTTAGAGATACTCTTTGTTTAGGTCTTTGGTACCCTAGAGACTCCATCTTCAACCTTCATGCTTATTCGGATGCGAATTATGGGGGTTGCAAAATCGATAGGAAAAGTACTTCGGGAACTTGTCAATTCCTAGGTAGTATGCTCATATCTTGGTTCTCTAAGAAACAAAATAGTGTAGCCTTATCTACCACCAAAGCCGAGTATATATCCTTAGGGAGTTGTTGTGCTCAAGTCCTTTGGATGAAGCAACAACTCTTAGATTATGGAATTAAAGTTGAAACCATACCCCTAAAATGTGACAACACTAGTGCTATATGTTTAACAAAAAATCTCATCCAACACTCTAGAACCAAACACATAGAAATAAGACATCATTTCATTAGAGATCATGTCCTTAAAGAAGATGTGGTTATAGAGTATGTAGACACCTTAAATCAATTAGTGGACATATTTACAAAACCTTTAGACAAAGAGCGTTTTTGTTCCCTTAGGAGAAAGTTAGGTCTAGCTAGCCTATCTTGACCTTATAGGACCTCTTTTGTGCTTAAAATTGCTTGATCTTGTGAAATGCCATGTTTATGTGTCTTTACTCCTAATTTCATCCATGCCTATAGCTAGGGGGAGTATGTTTATCTTTGCATATGTTTTTCCTGCTCATTTATGTCATTCATGCAAGTTAGGCCTTAGAAAAATTCAATTTTCTGCACTTTTAGAGCCTCATCTGCACTTCCAGGCCCAGGTGTATCGAAACGGGTCAACCTGTTTCGATACGGATGCTTTAAAATCATGTCTGAGAGAAGGGCATTTCGAAACGCCTTACTAGGGTTTTGAAACGTTTTGGCTACTGCCAAGGGGTGTATCGAAACAAGTTTCAATACGAGTGTTGCGTGTAAAATAGTCTATCGCAATGGTAGTGCAAGTGTACACGACGCAAGTAGTAAAGTGATACGAAGTATCGGATATCGTCTCCACAGGGACTGGGCTAACCCTTTCCTTCGCTATCTGCACAAGGGGAAAAGAATAGATTAAGATTGTTGTCACGAAAATAATAAAGAAAACGCAAATAAAAGAGTTGGAATATCAAGATAGAGAGAATGGGCTGGTATTGAATTGCTCAGTAGTGCAGGTATTGCAGAGTTTAGGAAATCCAGTTCTGTCGTCGTGCCTGTCGCCGACAGCACCTGTCGCGGCGGCTGTTCGTTGGCTGTCGCGGCAGCAGACACACCAACTCTATACTTCAAGCTTGGCAAGAATCCCAGATCTGCCTTGCCCTATCCCTAGGCACAAGTCTGTCGATGAACACGTCTTTGATGATACCTCCCGGCGTGAATCGAAGGATGAACACCGATGTGTATGAATTCTTCCTTAGCCACTTAACCTCGCGCTATCCCTAGGCACGAGATGGTTCAACTATAAACTAGAGAACGCGCTCTTATTTCTTTCATATACTTAACTCTCCCGATGCTAAGTAAATGGATAACCTCACAATGCTCTCCCGATGCTCTTGCAAGATATTAAAACCAAAATAAGAGAACTTGAAGTTTATTTTATTGAACTGAAAAAATCCTAAAACAAAGCAACCCTTGCAACTACTTTACAAAACAACCCGTGGCCCTAGGGGGTTTTAGAACATGTCGGTGACGGGTAGATGACAGGTAGACGGCGGAGGGTTTTGGTTATCGGTTATGGGGTATATTGAGGGATTATTCCTCCTAGGTTAAATCTATGCCCTTATATAAGCTTTGGGCTCAAGTATTCTAAGTTAACAAGGATTACAACTTTAATGAAAAGTAAGATTCTAATAAATGTTAAATCTCTAAGGATTCCTACTTTTCAGCCGCCTCCTTGTTTCATGGAAATTCTTCTCCTTGAACTTTGGCTTGACATATCTTTTGATCTGGGGCTTGGAAAAATATTTGGCTTTCACACGACAGACGAGCAGATTTTTCTCTATCTATCGAGGTCCACTTTACTTTTCCTCTTCATGAAGTTGTTGTCGCCTTGCTGTCACGACAGGTCCATGACAGGTTCGTCTGCTTATCCAGTTCAGCTTTTCTGCTTATCTGCCCTGCGCCTGCCTTCTTTGTCTACTATGGCAGCAACTTGCTGTCGTCCTCTGTTGTCACGGCAGCTCTATGGCAGCATTGTCCTCTTCGTCTGCTTATCCAGTTCTGCTCTTCTGCTTATCTGCCCTGCGCCTGCCTTCACCGTCTACGACGGCAGAAACCTGCCAAAAACAGCCATTTTTAGTAGAATCTGTGCCTTTTATATATTTGTGATGTTTTATTGAAAACTAACCTAAATGCAATGCAATGATGCTTGAATGCAGCAGAAATATGGGTAAAAAGGGTGTAAATAATATGACTTTTACACACTCAACACACCCCCAAACTCAAGTTTTTGCTTGTCCTCAAGCAATCAAGACTTAAAGGAAAAATGAAAATTTTTGTGTTGGCCTTCAAACAGTGAACTGCCCCTTACCCATCGCTCATTCTCTATGGCGGCAGCAACCTGTCGGAAAGGTTAGGATCTGTCCGGAATCTCCCTATAGCTCTCGTGCAGTGTGTGCATGCTTGTGAGCAGTTATATGCTAAGACTCTCTTAGTTTCACTAGAATATTCAACTTCTTAACTTGAATTTTTATGCCAAAGTTTACTTTCTTAAAGACACATTTTCATGCTTTTTTTTTCTTCTATTTTCAAGCTAAGTTTTTACTAGAGCCAGTTTCGGGCACCTCTAGTTACTAGAGCCGGTTTCGGGCACCTCTAGTTAGCTTCCTAGAGCCGGTTTCGGGCACCTCTAGGTTTTTGAGTTTCTTTTGCTAAACTTCTTTCCTAGAGCCAGTGTTAGGCACCTCTAGGGGCTATTCAAGTTCTAAGCATCCTATTCTAGTTTGGCTAAAAGAAATCTAAGCAATATAACAGTCACAAAGGTGTTTAAGTTTTCAGAACTATAGAAAGGCTCTAAACTTCTCCTTAACCTGTCCTAAAGATGCTGCCACGACAGAGCCGTCATGACAGGTAAGTTAACTTCACAGTTTTAAGCCAACAGTTTTAAATTTTCTGATTTTTTTTCTTTTTTTTTATTAAAAAGAAGACACAACAATTAATAAAAAGATGCACTTAAGACTCCATTAATGATGGAGGGTTGCCACCCCCAAACTCGAGGGTTGCATTGCCCTCAATGCAAAATGACAGAAAAAAACAAAAACATGAAGATAAGCACATCACAAAAGATATAAGCAGGCAGCAGAAAAGGAAAATAAAAACTTAAATTTTTAGTCGCTGTCCTCGCTGCTGCTGCTGACACGGATCTGACGGCGGCGTCTGGGCTGTGAAGGAGGCTAGGCAGGTTCAGAGGCAGGTTGCTCCACGAGCTGGATGTCGGAACTGCTGCCACTGTCCCAAGTGCTGCTGGTGGTGGTGCTAGCCTTGGGCATTAGTTTCCTGTCTGCCACGTGTTTTATTCTCTTGACCGGCGTAAATTCTCTCTCCAAATTCCTCCTGATCAGAGGGCTGTCATCGGAAGCAGGTCTCTTCGTTCCTCTGGCAGTGGTGTCGGCCGGTGGATTGCCTGCTGCCGTCGGGGCAGGTGATGGGGTGGAAGCGGTAGAGTGGGAATGTGGGGAGGCAGGTGGTGTGGGTGTGTGGACAGGGGAGGGGATATGGAAATAATGGGCAGGAAAAGTAGGGAAATTAACATCAGGATAATTTAAAGTGTGGGTAATGAAGTTTACAGTCGATTTTGTGAAATCCCGGATGAAGGTCATCAATCCCATTTGTCTCTCCTCTACCCGTTGTAGCGCAGCAAGGATGTGGGCAGACTGGTCTGTCGGAGCGGTGGCGGCAGCTGCGGCAGGGTCGGTGGCAGGTTCCGTGGTAGGTTCCTCGTCTGAATCTGCTGAGCCTGCTGCAGGGTTGAAAAAGTTGATCGGTGTAGCGGCTATCAGCTCCATGAGGCTATTGATGTTATTGTATGTCCAGCCTCTTCCTTGGATTAGTTTGTCGGAGGATTCTTCGGGGACAGCAGCACAGCGGCATAAGGAGGTTATTGTGAATGGCAGGAAGAGGCGGGAGTCGGAGCGGAAGGTGCAATCCAGGATGATGTCCCTCATATAGCGGCCCACATTGATAGGCCTGTCGTGCATGATGGAATGAATGAGGGCGAGCCGCTGCTGAAGAAGATCTTGAGGCAGCACTATGGCGGGTCTGTCTAGACGACATATTAGTTGCAAGGGTTGTGAAAAATAAAGAAAGCAAATGAAAATGAGAGGAGAGAGCAAGTAAGAATAAGTAGAAGTGAGGAAAACTGAAAGGGGAAACGGGGTTTTATAGCGGTCGAGTATCTGCCCATTTAATGTCGTAACGGCAGGCGTGAATAACGGGGCGACGGATGGGATTTAGTGTGTCTGACGGGTCTGACACGCATTTATGCGTCTGTTACACGTCTGCCACACGCTTCTGCGTCTGCCGTGTTAGTCTGTTGACAGCCTGTCTTATCCGTCTGCGGCGGCAGCCGAACCGACAGGCTTCCATAAATGGGCTCTGTTGAGCTGATGGATGGATGGTGGGCTTGGGTCACTTCTCCTTTTATTCTTGACTCCTTTATTTCCTAAAAACAGAAATTAGAAAAACAAAACATTATTCGAATAAAATAACCTAATTTCCTAATAAAAAATAAGTAATAAAAATACTCCATGTTCTATTGATGCTTGAGGGGTCGTTTCCGGTATTTCTTGAAGTCCATTTGTACCCTCCATCTGGTTATTATTCTCATGTTGGGGGCTCCTTTCTTTCTCTTCCCTTTGTAGTCCATGAAGTCCTCCCTTCTTGGTAATGTTTCTGAGGGCGTGAATATATGATTAGAGATAATCAAATTGACATTCGGCCACAAACTTACCTTGTTTTCGTTGAATGTTGTTGTGGTTGAATGTATCCCTTGCTGTCGTATCTGCTGCTGCGGCAGGCAGTTATTTTGACAGTTTTTTATCAGGTTACTTTGCAGGTCAATGGGACATTGGTAGCTGCCGTCACTCTCTATACCAAATTCTGTTGACCACTCGTAGATCTCCATCAGTAGAGACTTTGATGATTCTGTGTCCACCATCTTTGGTTCCTCAAATACTTGCAATGAAATTGGTGAGTTTTCATATAATTCAAAAGGTTCGTTTATTACCTGCTCATATTCCATCGGTGAGGCATTGTCATTGGGTAGCTCTTCTAGGTGGTCGTGCGAGTGCCATGACAAGGATGGATGTGTGCAATCTTGGTCAGGCATAATCGAGGTGGTGGGTTTAGAATTTGCCTCTGATGTGGTTGCTGCTTCAGCATCAGTTGCTGCCGAGGCGGCAGTTGCTGTCGAGGTGGCAGTTTCTGCCGAGGCGGCAGTTGCTGTCGAGGCGGCAGTTGCTGTCGAGGTGGCAGTTTCTGTCGAGGCGGTAGTTTCTGTCAAGGCGGCAGTTGCTGTCGAGGTGGCAGTTTCTGCTTTGACTGGAGTTTCTGCCTCAAAAGTTGTTGCTGCCGTGACATTCTCTTGAATTTCACTCAGTGTTGTCGCGGTGTTGCTCCACTCCGGCTCCTCGATCATTGTCATGGCAAGTTGTTGCTCAGACTCATCATATGTTGGGTATTCCTTCACATGGGCGTCCTCGTCATCTTGCCTCGAGATTTCAGGTTCAGTCGTGGCATGAATAAGGACAGGTCTGCTCAAGAGTTCATCCATCTTGGCGATACTTGCGTTCGTAGAAGCCGACACTTTTTGAGCGATTGCCATGAAGGCTTGCAGTGTGTCTTCTAAGGATTTTGACTGCTCTTGAGGATGATGACATTGCCAGGGCAGGTCGGGTTCTGCAGCAAAACTGTTATGGTATAAAAAATTTTGTGGGTTTTGATCATACCATAAAAAATTTTGCTGCTGCGGCATCGGCATTTGCTGCCCCTGTTGCTGCCACGGCTGCTGCCCTGGCAGCATATCTTTACGGTAATTGCAAGAACTTTCCCACATCAACTCTCGAATGGTTTTTCCTGGCATGTTGATGCCCTTGAACCTGTATTTTCACCTGAGTTTTTTTATTTTGTAAAAAAAATAAAAAAAATTAAAAAAATAATAAAAAAAATAAAAATAAAAGAAAAGTGCAGAAGCTAGGGTAAGAGTGTGTTGCCAGTCCCCGGCAACGGCGCCAAAAACTTGTTGCGTGTAAAATAGTCTATCGCAATGGTAGTGCAAGTGTACACGACGCAAGTAGTAAAGTGATACGAAGTATCGGATATCGTCTCCACAGGGACTGGGCTAACCCTTTCCTTCGCTATCTGCACAAGGGGAAAAGAATAGATTAAGATTGTTGTCACGAAAATAATAAAGAAAACGCAAATAAAAGAGTTGGAATATCAAGATAGAGAGAATGGGCTGGTATTGAATTGCTCAGTAGTGCAGGTATTGCAGAGTTTAGGAAATCCAGTTCTGTCGTCGTGCCTGTCGCCGACAGCACCTGTCGCGGCGGCTGTTCGTTGGCTGTCGCGGCAGCAGACACACCAACTCTATACTTCAAGCTTGGCAAGAATCCCAGATCTGCCTTGCCCTATCCCTAGGCACAAGTCTGTCGATGAACACGTCTTTGATGATACCTCCCGGCGTGAATCGAAGGATGAACACCGATGTGTATGAATTCTTCCTTAGCCACTTAACCTCGCCCTATCCCTAGGCACGAGATGGTTCAACTATAAACTAGAGAACGCGCTCTTATTTCTTTCATATACTTAACTCTCCCGATGCTAAGTAAATGGATAACCTCACAATGCTCTCCCGATGCTCTTGCAAGATATTAAAACCAAAATAAGAGAACTTGAAGTTTATTTTATTGAACTGAAAAAATCCTAAAACAAAGCAACCCTTGCAACTACTTTACAAAACAACCCGTGGCCCTAGGGGGTTTTAGAACATGTCGGTGACGGGTAGATGACAGGTAGACGGCGGAGGGTTTTGGTTATCGGTTATGGGGTATATTGAGGGATTATTCCTCCTAGGTTAAATCTATGCCCTTATATAAGCTTTGGGCTCAAGTATTCTAAGTTAACAAGGATTACAACTTTAATGAAAAGTAAGATTCTAATAAATGTTAAATCTCTAAGGATTCCTACTTTTCAGCCGCCTCCTTGTTTCATGGAAATTCTTCTCCTTGAACTTTGGCTTGACATATCTTTTGATCTGGGGCTTGGAAAAATATTTGGCTTTCACACGACAGACAAGCAGATTTTTCTCTATCTATCGAGGTCCACTTTACTTTTCCTCTTCATGAAGTTGTTGTCGCCTTGCTGTCACGACAGGTCCATGACAGGTTCGTCTGCTTATCCAGTTCAGCTTTTCTGCTTATCTGCCCTGCGCCTGCCTTCTTTGTCTACTATGGCAGCAACTTGCTGTCGTCCTCTGTTGTCACGGCAGCTCTATGGCAGCATTGTCCTCTTCGTCTGCTTATCCAGTTCTGCTCTTCTGCTTATCTGCCCTGCGCCTGCCTTCACCGTCTACGACGGCAGAAACCTGCCAAAAACAGCCATTTTTAGTAGAATCTGTGCCTTTTATATATTTGTGATGTTTTATTGAAAACTAACCTAAATGCAATGCAATGATGCTTGAATGCAGCAGAAATATGGGTAAAAAGGGTGTAAATAATAGGACTTTTACACACTCAACAACGAGTCAACGGAGCTTCGATACGGTCAACCCCGTATCGAAATGGTCAGCTGGAGTTCTAAAAACGGTCAAACTCTCGTGCTCGCGTTTCGAAACGGTCAAGACCGTTCCGAAAAGGTTTTGCGGACAGCTTTAAGTAGGGCTTTTAATGATAAAGTTCACTTTAATTAAAACTCTCTCAAACCCTAAAAACCCTTGCCCGAATTTTTCCTATAAAAACCCTCTAAACCTCTTTGTTTTTCACCAAATCTTGAGGGGGTTTTCTCTAAAACACAAGTCTAAGCAAGATTCATCAATATTGTGCAAGGATTTTCATCCATTCATCCAAAATCCCAAACTAAGGTATTTTTCCTCTTTTCCTTTTTCCTTCAATTTATGTTCGAATCTTAGGTTAGAAAATTTTATTTTTGTATAGTTTTTATGTTTTTGTGATTGGGTTTTTCATATCTTGTAAAAAAAATTCAAATTCTTCAATTTTTTGATTCGAATATAAAAATTTTCATTCGTATTTTCTTTTACTGTTTTTCTTTTAATTTTTTTTTGTTTTTATTTTTAAAAAAATTTAAACCTAAGTGGGATTTATCATTGGATTGAATTAAGAAATCTATGCATACACTTATTTTTTTTTAAACTTGCTTGCTTATATTTTTAGGATGTCGGAGAATGTTAACAAAAAGCATAAGTCCGTTCAAACCGGTGAATCGAGTATGCGTCCAAATCTCGCTCTGCTCTTTCAAAAATCTCTTCGAACTACGGAGTTGAGAGAACGCTTCAAATATGTCAAGGATTACGAAGTTCGTCGTGAGCGTGTGATTGATCTCAACTTCCTTAACTCCGAGCGATTTCTTTTCCGTTACCTCGAGCGTTTGAGAGAATGGGATCTTCTTGTTTTGTTGAGCATCCCGATCATTTGCTACAAACACATGGTACTTATCTTTTACTCCAATGCTCACCTTATCAATGATGAAACTAATTCCGAAGTTGTTGGGATTGAATCTTATATTTTGGGGAAAAAGTTTGTTGTTAATGTCCCTCTCTTGGAGTCTACTTTTTCTCTTAAGGATGTCAGAATTGAGAATGAGAGTCACTTTGTTTCTCACACCGGTCAAGTGCTTACTTTGGATGCGCACGATCGTTTCCTCCATTTGATGGTCTCATGGTTCCTTCGCCCCTCCGGAGGTAAATATTCTCATATTCGTCAAGTTGACTATTTTTGGCTTGAGTGTTTCCGTCGTGGTGAGCGCCCTAATGTTCCTAAGATCATATTTGCCGAGATTGTTAACAATATTAAGCTTCGTGACACCGATGCTTGAAATCTTTCACTTATGGAACGATCTTAAGTCACATCTTTAGCAAGATTGGTCTCGATTGCACCTACGACTCTCCGGAACCCCGCAAGTAAAAAATTGGTGAATCCTCTCTCCGTAAGTCCGGTTTTCACTATGTGAACAATGCTTAGGAACGTGTTGATAGAGCAGCACCTCCTCCTCCTCCTCCCGTTGAACCTCAACCACAAGCTCAAGTTGCAAACAATGAAGCTCTCACGGCTTTAATTACTGAGCGGTTCAATGCCATGGACACAAACATTTTGATCCCCGCGTCATCGGTGCCATATTTTGTGTCCAAAGAATCCCATATCATCTTTGCACTCCTCTCCTTAAGGTACATGTCAAATAATTTGTTGGATATGTGACTTAGGAGATGGTCACGGATCGTCTTGTTGTCCTTCTCATACTTGGCAAAGATGGCAGCAATAAGAGCATCGGCGGCAGCATCATTCTACCCTTGGTTATCGGCAGGAACAACAATGGTAGGGGCAGCAACGGGTGGTTCGTTGAGTAGCACATAATCAAGGTCCAATTGCTCAAAGAAAATTAATATACGCTGGGACCACCTTCGATAGTTTCTGCCATCCAATGCATCAAGCTTGGAAAGGTCGAGAATGAGCTTGCTTAGTAGTGCGAATGAGGAAGCCATTTTGCAGAATCGGAGATAAGTTTTGTTTCTAAATTGTTGGTAAAAATAGACTGCAAAACCGGCTGATTAGCACTGACTGGAAATAATAACAAAACTGAAAAGAAAAGGTGATGAACTATGTCGTGGTATGTTGGCCACTGCCTTAGAAACAAAACTGCCCCGAACAGTGTAGTCGCTTCACAGGCAGAATGTCTCCCGAGGTGCACACGGACTCTCCAAGAATCGTACACTCGACACCGGAGTGAACAACGGCGGTACTGCTCGAATGATGCTCGAACGATGGAGGAAAAACAGGGAGAATTTAGAACTGTTTGCTATGTGTTTTATAATACAAATGGTTCATGTAGCACCTCTATTTATAGGCTGAACCTGAGCCCAAGCCCGCCCGACGGCGGCGGCGGCGGCGCGCGAGAACTTCCCTTGTTCTTTCTCACTCAACAAGGGAGAGAGGAAGCATGGGTATAAATACCCTTCACTAGCTATTTTCCCAACCAATGTGGGATATAGCTTTTAGTAATACTTGAAGCATTACCAACATATATTGCCCCTAAGTTAATGAGTTTTGTTCATATTGATCCTTTATTTAAATTTTTAATTAGATGATTAATTATTTGTGGTGTAAATTAATTAAATATTTTTGCTCAATATTAATTTAATATTTAAATGGTGTTAGACTTATTTAAATATTATTTTAGTGTTTAATATATTTTTATTAATATTATATTTATGATGCTTGTAGATTATATGTTGAATTGCATATTGCATGAGAATTAATAAGTTTGTAGTTGATTTTTTTTACTTTTATTCCTTGATTTATAAGATGTTTATCATATTATAAAATATTTTAGTAGGTTAAATTTATGATCTATATTTTTTTTATCATTATTTACAACTTTTAGATTTATTTTATTATTTATTTTAATTAATTTGACAATCTATCATAAAAATTAAGAAATTGAACATATTAAACGTTTACAATTGAAATTCACAAAATTATTTTAACAGAGTAACGAAGATATGCAAATATAAAAATAGTATATTTAATTTTCTAATCTAATAATTATATTAATAGCATGAAAATATATAGTTTATGCAAATTTTAAATAATATAACAAAAATAGTTAACTTTTTATGTAGATATTTTTAATTTGGTATTGAAAGTTTAACATGTTAAAAAGAAAATATAACACATGGATAATTTGGTAAATTTTACTTTTAGGTAATCTTATATTTCTCTTACTGTGAAACAAATATTTTAATTTTGATATAACTAAAGAACCTAAGGACTAAATTGAAAATGTCAAAACGAATTTTTAAGTCCTCAAACATCCCCAATTGATTAAAAGAATATACCTAAGTTAAAAACTAAGCTTTCCAAATATTTTCTAAGTGTTCTTAAAGCCGAAACAGTGTTTTTCGGGTCCCTGTTTCGAAACGGCCTAAGGCGTTTCGAAACGGTTTTGAAACTGTCAACCCCTGTTCTGAAACGGGTATCGAAACGTTTTCAACACTGCCAACTCATGTTTCGAAACAAGTATCGAAACGGCTTTAGAACATAGAGAACCCGTATCGAAACGACTTCAAGTGTTTCGAAACGGTTCTTCATTTGATTTGAAAAATATGACCGTTGCAAGTTTTTAACTGATTTTTCAGAAATCGTTAAGGCGTTTCGAAACGACTTCAAGCTGTTTCGAAACGACCCTTGACAGTGGCAAAAGTGTTTCGAAACGGGTACAAACCGTTTTGATACGGGCTCTTAAATGCACCCCAACGGCTCTTTCTATTTTGGTCCGTTTCGAAACGGGATCGGGCGTTTCGAAACAGTTGGTTGCAGATTGCATTTATGGAGGTGAGATAACACCCCCAACGGCTCTATTGATGAATGCAACAACCAAAACGGCTAGAAATCAATGAGAAGGTATAAAAGAGACCTCTAAAAGCTCCAGCAACAACTATTGATCCAAAAGCAAACATCCAAACATCAAATTCAAGCATTTGTGCCTAAATCCCAATTTTGTCTAGAAACCCCAATTGTAATTTTTATTCTTATCATTTTCAATTGGGTTGAGTGCTTGTAATTGGGCTACAATTTGTATTGAGAGATACTTTCTTAGCCATCAAAATCTTTGTTCTATTAGTGTGAGGATTGGGTTAAATTTTGGGTAGAAAATTTAACCGAAAATTGTAAGGGTTGCCTCCTTAGCCTAGAAAAGGGGAAGAGCAATTAGTGGAATTGTTGCAAATCCTTAGTGAAGCTAAGGTAGTGGATGTAGAGTTCATTTGGAACTTGAACCACTCTAAAATTCCTTGTCTATCTTTTTAATTTGCAATTTCCACCACCTAAACCTTTAAAAATCTAATTCACCCCCTATTGGTTCATTTCGATCATTCGATCCACTCAACACTTACCTTGGGTCTCCAACCTCCCAAGGTAATGTTACATTCTAGGAATATCATTTCCAAAAGTAATCTTACATTCTATGAATCAAACGCACCCTTAGAGGATAACATTATTTCTTACCCAACTAATTAAATTCTGGGCAAGTACACAAATTATTCAGTAACCAACATAAACCTCTACACAAATAGTAGTAAAATATGTGATAACACAAATTTTTACCCATAAGAAATTGTGTTATGACATAAAATCGTAGAAGATAACATTCTTTGTTACTAAACTCATAAGAAGCAAGGTAGCTACACAAATTGTTACAACACCTACATCATTTATTACAGAACCGGTAAGAAAAAAAAGTAATAACACAAATTCCTACCACATGTCACCAAATCTAAAACCAGCGAAACTTGTGGTAGGAAATTGTGTTATAACATAAACTCTTGAATGATAACTTTATATCTTACCAAACTCATAAGAAATGGGGCACCTGCACAAATTTTTACGAAACCTGCATATATTTTTATAGAATCGAGTAGAAAAAAAGGTAATAAGACAAAATCTTGCCCCATATAACCAGATCTAAAACTAGCAAAACTTATGGTAGAAAATTGTGTTATAACATAAACCTTAAAGTTAAAGGATAACTTTATATCTTACCAAACTCATAAGAAATAAGATACCTACATAAATTATTATACAACCGGTAGAAAAAAAGGTTATAACACAACTTCTTATCTCATATCGCCAAATCTAAAATCAGCCAAACCTATAGTAAGAAACTATGTCATAACATAAACTCTTGAAGGATAACTATATATCTTACCAAATTCATAAGAAATAGGGTACATACACAAATTGTTACCGAACATACATAAACTATTAGAGAAATAGTAAGAAAAAAGATAATTATCAAATCTAAAACCAACCAAACTTATGGTGAGAAATTGTGTTATAACATAAAATCTTAAAGGATAACTTTATATCTTACCAAGATCATAAGAAATATGGTACCTACAAAAAGTTTTACGAAACGTACATAAATTATTATAGAACCGGTAAGTAAAAAATGTAACACAAATTCTTACCACATGTCACTAAATCTAAAACCAACGAAAGTTATAGTAGGAAATTGTATTATAACATAAGCTCTTAAATGATAACTTTATATCTTACCAAACTCATAAGAAAGAGGGTACCTACCTACGCAAATTGTTACGAAACCTACATAAATTATTACAGAAATGGTAATAAAAAAGGTATAACGTAAATTCTTACCCTGTATCACCAAATTTAAAATCAACCCAATTTTTGGTATGAAATTGTATTATAACATAATATCTTAAAGGATAACTCTATATCTTATCAAACTCATAAGAAACAGGTACATACACAGATTGTTACGTAACCTACATAAATTATTATAAAAATGATACGAAAAAAAGTAATAACACAAAATTTTACCCTATATCACCAAATACTAGCAAAACTTATTGTACGAAATTATATTATAACATAAACTCTTAAAGGATAACTTTATATCTTATCAAACTCATAAAAAATAGAGTACCTACACAAATTGTTACCGAACCTACATAAACTATTGCAGGAACAACAAGGGAAAAGGTAGTAACACAAATTATTACTTCATATCACCAAATCTAAAACAACCCAAACTTATGCTAAGAAATTGTGTTATAACGTAAAATCTTAAAGGATAACTCTATTTGTTATCAAGCTCATAAGAAATAGGATATTTACACAAATTGTTACAAAATCTACATAATTTTTTATACAACCGGTAAGAAAAAAAAGGTAATAACACAAATGCTTACGTCATATCACCAAATCGAAAACCCTTCAAACGAACGGTAAGAATTTATGTTATAACCCGTTTTATTACATTTTCGGTAAGAATTTATGTTGGTCTCGGTACAAATTTTATGTAGGAGCATAAAATCTTATGAATTTGATAAGAAATAATATTTTTGGGTAAGATTTTAGGTTATAACATAAATTCTTACCATGTGTTTGAAGGGTTTTAGATTTGATTAACTAAGTAAGAATTTATGTTGTAATATTTTTTTCTTACATTTTCCGTTATATTTCGTGTTATAACCGGGTAATGCTTTGTTTTATAACTTGTTAACCTATTAACCTTTTACTACTCTTTTTTTTTTTAAATCTAACGGTCTAAATTATTTTTATCCGATCAAACAGTTATATCAGTATTATTTTTTTAGTTGTTTTTTTAACGTGTTTTCTTTTAGGCTCTCCCTTGCAAGAGGGGACTATGACTTATAATCATACTCCAATAAACTCCCATCAAGATTGTGTCACCTATGACTTCACTTTTGATTATAAAATAAAAAGATTGTCAAGTTACAAGCATGAGTATAAAAAACCATATCTCTTACTATATATATTCAAAAGATATCAAACACTAACATCCAAATAAAATGCTTTAAAAAGAGGAGTTGTGATTCTTAAATAAGATTCCTATGGGAATTATGGTTTCATTCTGTATCTTTTGAAACTTTCGAGTTATTTACAGCTCACTGGCCAAGTTTGATGGGTGTATGAAGTGGCAAACCATTAGTTTAGTCCTAAAGCTACATGTAGTCAAAACTCCAACACTTTTGGGATAATTCCAAACACTTAAATTAATCTCAACCAGCAACAAAGGTGCAGAAATATATTATTCAAAGATATGCCATTTCTAAATAAAATAGACATTAGTTTAGTGCTACATGATTCCATTCTGAACTTTTTACAAGCCTCTTATTCCTTGGTTTGTCCCTTTCAACTTGCCCCTTCACTGCACCCAAATGATGATATTCATTTTTCTTAAACTGTATTTGGCACAAATTCAGACACATGTATGGGGCTTCCAACTCCTTTGTTGCTCCATGTGTTGACAGTTGAAGCAAATCAACAGTGACTCGAAACACCCGAACCTCGGAAATATCCATCCGGTACTACTTCAATATTAACAGCATCAGAGACCACAGCAGGCCCTGCTTGGCCAACTCCCATAGGGTTCATTCCACATGAATAAAAGCCATTGTCTTTTCCCAAACAACATAGGGGATGGCAAGCTTGATTGATAAAGGGCTTCGCCATTCGAATTCCGGTCGCATGGCTAGACAAGTCCCGTGACTGAGCTGACAGAAGAGAGAGAGCACAATCCGAGTGCGAAACACCAGATAACTCTTTAACTGTTGATGCTGCATCAGGAGCATTGAAATGCCATTGTTTCTCATTGCCATTCATATGAAAGAAAGATTTTGGTAGCAACTGGCCACTATAAACTGGTTTCTCTTCGGATTTAACCCAATTCGCATGTTCATATCTTTCTTGATAAACAACAAAGTCACCTTCTAATGCGTTTGAGGTAACAAAAGGCGTTGCTTTCGGTACAGAGGTCCTCATTAACTTGGTACCTGAGGCCACATAGTTGACAAATTGTTAAATTTTTACAGGTAAGTTACTAACTGTGCCAATGAAAAGGAGACTAAAGTCCGGGACACCGCAACCAAATTGTCGATCGAATTACATGATCAAAGAGGTTGTTCATACCTTGATACGACTGCAGCAACTTATGCGATTTTCTGGAAAGGGTACCGAAATGAAACTTCCTTCTGCGCTCATTATGCCCAACTAGCCGTTTACGACAACTGCGCTTACGGTCATCGAATTCAGCAAGTAAATGGAACCTGATGGAGGAATATGATTTACATTCAATACAAGAAATAATGTCAAAACATGGAATACATATAAGCAGATCAAATTGAAGGGAAAAAAGAGAGAAAGCAAATAAAAACCAACCAAACCTGCTACATTGCTGACAAAATCTCATTTCAGTTCCATTGACAATAACTTTTGCTGTCTTAGAGTGAGCCTCACAAACTTTATTCCTCTTGTAGTAATCTTTTGATGAGCTAAGATCCTTATTACAACCATAAACTTGGCAGTGATGAGCATGAGAATACGAGCTTGTTGTCGGAGCTTTCTTCGACATCGAAACCGGAGAATCTATAGAAGTTCCCTTCAAAAATTTGCAACCCTTTGAATCTCTACAAAAATCAATGAGTGAAGATTCTGGACTGTTGGACTCCATTAAAGAAGTTGAATGATTGCTAGTACCAATTTGTTCTTCACCATGATATGAACTAGTGGTAACATTACAATCAGAAGAAACAAGCCTTTTAGCTGAATTATTATTACCAAATTCATCACCAAAAGTTCCCAGATTTGTGTTACCAAAAAAGGGTTTCTTTTTCATATCAGCAAAGCCAAAATCCATGAATTCCATGCCTTGCTCAACAGCTTCAAAATCATTTGAAGGCTTTAGGCCCCATTCATCAATGAAAAGCAGGCCTTTCCCTTCACAGTCATAGCTCCATGAATCCATCAGGTGGAGATAGTGTAAATGCCTACACACAATTTATTAAAGAAAAGAAAATGAATCATAAAATAAAAAAGGAAAAGTAGGACAAAAATAATTCACTTGGGTTGGTTTAGTCTAGTGTGTAGTCCCTGTTAAAAACTATAGCAGAAGAAACTTGGGGTGTTGCAAGATTCCTCTCCTTTTTCCTACAGTTTTCTCGGAAACCAAACAAAAACAAAAACAAAAATACAGCCAGGAAATGAATCATGGTTTGGCTTACCAGGGAAAAGAAGAGAGCAATGTTAAAGGAAGATGAAAACAGAGATGGCTATATAGAATTATAGATAGCAGAGCCAGATGGAGTGTGATTTCCACTACAAACAAGTATGTTATGTATTGTGTTGTGTCTGAAAAGTATGTATGTCCAATTCTCCATGTCTTTTGTCGCTTTCAAGGGGTGTTTGTTTCTATCTCGAGATTCCATTCTTGACCCTTCTTACACTAATTAATCTAAAAGTCGAAATAAATGAAATTTTCTAACAAGCTGAAAATGTCTAGTTTCATACACAGGCAAACCACTTGAGTAGCCGTAGCCATAGTTTTGCAACTGGAACACATGAGAGCTTCCATGGTTTAAACCTTCAATTTGATGGAGACAGCAATGATGTTTAAACATTGAACATGAACAGTATCTTGAATCTCAAGATTTAAGGTTTAGAATTTAAGACAACCAAGAAAAGGTAGTTGGATCCTTGAAGTGTGTTGGAAGGAGTTGAATCCAACACTGTTTTTCAAAATCTCAATCCAAAGACCCATCCAAGGCCCAATGAAGACCCCACGACAAATGACCAAATATTGTGTTTAAGCAAAAGACAATGTAAGGCAAGGGGCGTACATTTTCGGATCTCGGATCGGATTTGGTCCAAAATATCGGATATTTAAAAATTAAAAACAATTGGTATCTGATCTACAAAAATCTGATATTTGGATATTTGGATATCTAGATCTGAATGGATATTTCGGTTAAGTATTTTTTTGATTTTGGCGGTCGTATCTATAAAAATTTTGGGTTTTCGAATATAACAAACAACAAATTGTCAAATATAACAAGATTTGTATCTATAGAAGGTCTTTTTCTAATTTTCGGATATAACAAACATCAAATTTCTAAATATAACAAGATTTATATCCATGAAATTTTAAATTTTCGAACTTTTCAGATTTTCGGATAATTCAAAACTTGAAATATTGCAATCCGTATCTGATACCGAAAATATAAAAAATCAGATTGAATATCCGATCCGAAAATAAAAATTATATCAAATATCTAAATTTTTTGATCGAATCAACAAATAATCGGATCGGTCGAATCAAATATTTTTGCACACACTAAACCGTAAGGAATTCAACTCTATTTGAATTGTGTACTAACCTCGGTTAATGTAGCACTGTCCGTTTGATCAAGAAAAATGTATGACTGTCCAAGAATGTTTCCACTTGTTGGAATATTGCAATCGTGTCTTTTATCGACTAGCAGATAGAGTTCATTCTAACTCGTAAAAATATTTTAATAATTCAACCGTTAAATTTATCAATATAATTATATCTGTACACTACAATCTTTGAAAGTAGTTTTAAAGAGCAAGCGTTCCCTATCAAATATGGAGAGGCAAAGTGGAAAACTTAGAAATGGTAGCTTAGCTCTCATAAATTTCTTTCCAGTCAATCCAAAAGAACAAATGCTTTCGGCTTTTGCAGATCTTTTTTATTTTATGGCACATGCATAGCAGAGGCCTGCTGCTGCTATATAAAGTTTGAAAACCAGTCCATATATACTCCAACCAAACAATAATGCCATCTCCGAGGCTTGATCCTACTCGGTGGTGGGTCGATTTTGTTTCCGACGAAGTGAACGATGATATATATCGGCTATCGTTATCGGATCCGACGCACCAATCTATAAAACTTTGATACGGTGATTGACGTATGAAGATATGGTTTGTATTTGTGATGTTGGTGGAAAGAAATATTAATGGAATCTTCTCTTTCCGGAAAAGAATAGAATCGTGGGTTTTGGACCACTACTCACTTCCAGTACATCCGCATTTTATACAAGAATAAGGATTTAAAGGCATAAATATCCACCAAAGCTACCGATGTCCTATAATTCAAATATAATAAATTATATACGTTTTACTACTATGTAACCACACCAATATATTTAAAAATTAAAAATATAAACGTTAAACTCTAAATACATGAAATTGAGATCAACCCATATCAATTTCCCCCTCTCATTTTGGCATTCTAAGTCACTTCCCACTCTTGTCCCCTTCCCAACAAAACATGTGGGGTACATAAAATAAAGTTAATAGATTACAAAAGAAAAGAAAGGCTATGCAGTAGGAAATGACTTATTATTGCACTTTTAGACTAACACCAACATTCAAGATCCAACCTTTGATTTCAATCCCCCTTTTCTCATTATTTTTCTTCATGTTCGGTTCCATTCCACTTTAGTATTTTTAGTGGTTTGGTTTATCTAGTCATGGAATTTATAAATATTTACACAATATCAAAATTTTATGTGTATTAACTTGAAATTTAATCATTTTTGCAAGGACTTATACATATTTTTACTATTGTAGAGGGTTCAAAGCCCTCACCTATATATCCCTCTAGCCCCCTGTTTGTTATTGAAAGTTTCAAATATTGATAGAAAAACAAATATTTATATTTTTAAATTTTTATTTATAATGTAACGGGATTTGGATATATAATATTTGAAAATCATATCATTAAGTCAAATATACTATTTATTAATGGATAAATATTCTATACACAGGCGGTGGAAACTGAAAGTTTCCACAAGCACCTTAGTTTTAGGGTATAAAGAGCTAGTTTAGGGTATAGGGTTTAGGGGTTTAGGTGTATGGGGTAGAATTTAGGGATAATTGTTTCAATTTAAGGTTTAGGGTTATAATTTAGGGTTTATAGGTTAAAACTTAAATCCTCACCATATTATCCTAAAAACTAAACACTAACCTACAAACCCTAAATTATAATTATAACCCTTAAATTGAAACAACTATCCCTAAATTATAAACCTCTACACCTAAACTCTTAAACCTTATACCCTAAATTAACTTCATATACCTAAAATTAAGGCGCTTGTGAAAACTTTCAGTTTCCACCACCTGTGTGTAGGATATTAATTATTTATTAATTAGCAAGTATATTTAATATGACTATTTAGATTGAATGAGGAAATCAATGCTACTATTTTTTTAATATTATTACAGTATCCATAAACTTTGGAGTTTGGTCATAAAAATCCTGGTTCATAGTTGTGAAGTCGACAGGTGTTAGTGCTAACGGTCATTTTAAAGCTTTCTTTTTCTTACTTTTTGATTCTTCACTATTAAACAACTCTTTATTGTCGAGCCTACTGATTTCATTCCTCTCTTTTAATTGGTTTAATTATTTCCGTACAACTGCGGATTTAGTATGAGTTAGTTTGATAATATTTAAACAATTTCAATAAAATCATTGAAAAATCTTACTATGCCACTCAAAACTTTTTAAAATTTCTAATTAAATCCTGTAAACCAAGAACGGACACATAATTTTATATTAGAAGAGGCGAACCTATAAAATTTAAAGAGGAAAAATTGATTTTTAATAAAAAAATACATAAAATTTTTCTTAATTTTTAAAATAAAATATGAATTACAAAGCCCCCCTCCAGTGCCTTTGGGTAAACTATTTTACAAAGATTGATAACAGATTGTTTTCATGTTTTACTTTTTCATATAAAATATATGGTATGAACCCTAAGAAGAAAGGTGAAGTTGGATCAGAAGTTCTGAGTAATGGTAGACAGACACGTGTCCTAGAATAGTAGTCCCTGTGGTTTTGATCGTGACTGCATGCTTTTATTATTTCCAGTTCAACGTTGGTACATGTAGTGACTCACATTATCACCTTTGCTTGCACCCAAAAGAAAAAGACTGGTGCCAATGCCCAATGCCCAATGCCATGAATCTTGCTGTCTTAATTAAATGCATACTTCCCCAATCACCCGTCTTTAATTTTATGGACAACTCTCGGGGTTTGCTCGATTGACATCGATGTCTATTCTAAACTCGATTTAATAAATCTATTGTCGTTAAATTTAAATCAGTGGTGAAATTTGGTAAAAGAATTTGTAGGGACTAACTTTCAAATTTGTAGACTATTGTAAAATTTGTTCGAACAGTGCAATCAGATAATGTTCCGACAATACTCGGAATATAAATAAACATCATCATGTTATAAATCAGATATAAATCTCAGCTTAAAAGTTAGATTTAGACATAAAAAAGGAAGTAGATAAAAAAGATGAGATTTGGCTACCTTGCTTTTGAGCTTTCGACTTGTATTCTTTGACATTTTCAGAACCAAATTCCTGATTCTTCGCCCGAATTTACACTTCTATCCCCTACTCCTTCAAAGCTTTGTCGATGGAAGATAGGGATATAATTGTCCAAACAAAACCAGTGTTTCTAATGTTTGCCATGTTGTTTCGACACGTGGATTCCCTTAAAAGTTTGGAATATTAATTAAGATCGATGTAACGATGTTTACGTCATGTAGTCAACTCAAACTAGAATTCACCAAAAAAAAAAGTAATTTCATTTTTATTTAGGAAATGTGATTATCATGGCTAATTTGTCCAAATATTCCCCTTTGAGAAATATTTGAAAAAATAGCTATGTTTGGCCCATGTCACGGTAAATCGCGTCCTACAGGGCGCAATATCTAAAGTCTTGTACGGCGCGTCCTGCAGTACGATGTGGATACATCGCAACTTCATTTTATTTTTTTAAAAAATAAATATCGAATAATATAATTTATATCAGGCTGAAGCCGCTCCATGTACAATGCGATTTTAGATATCGCGCCATGCAAGACGCGTTTTACCTTGACATGTTCCAAATGAGGGTATTTTTCTGAATGTTTCCTAAAGGAATATTTTCCAGATAATTCTCAAAAAAAAATATCAAGACAAATTAGTCTATTATCATCATAAAATATATAATTATTACATTAATAGGATTACTCTTAATTACAGGCTCATAGTTGAGAAAGAAGGGGAAAAGATGAAGAGAAAATATAAAATTGATTTAAATTGGAATCTTAATTTTTTTTATTCGATTTTATCGAATTTAAATTTTTAATCAAATAATTATTAAATATATTTGATTCGGTTAATAAAATTATAATTTTTGCAATAGAACTGAAATATAATTTTTAGGGTAAACTATGTCAGTACCATTGAACATAAGGCTGTAAATGAGAGAAGATAGATCGTGAGTTACTCTAACTCGACTCGGTCAAAGCTCGGTCAACACTCGACTCGATTAGACTCGACTCGAGCTCGAACTCGACTCGAGTTCTTAACGAGCCGAGTTGAGCTACTTGATACCCGACTCGAAAAGCTCACGAGCTACTCGAAAGTATAATAAACTATTTTTAAATTTTTAAAATTAAAGTGAACTAAAATGTAGGTTTGATACTTTTGGTTGTTATGTTATGTTTTTTTAATTTTTAGTTTAACTTTCTTTATGTTTTCATGTGTACTTTTTTTTCCTACTAGGATTAGGAGTTTTTAATGAGTCACATAAAAATATTTCTTTTGTATGATAATAATAATAATAATAATAATAATAATTACGAACAATGTTGTAAATAAAATGATACAGATCGCGAGCTACTCGAGCTCGACTCGAATTCTTAACGAGTCGAGCCGAGCTTAGCACTATTCGAGTTCGACTCGGCTCGTTTACACCCCTAATTGAACAATGGGGGTGACATGTTTTTACTACCAACTTTTCAATTGGTCCAAACTTACCACCAAACTTTATTTTTTGACTCGTTTATATCACCCTATCGTTAAATCCGTGATGACATGGACGATGTAACGACGTCGTTTTGCTAGAGAAAAATATGTGAAGTTTTGCACTCAATGAGATTTGAACCTAAGACCTTAAACATTAAACACAACCTCCTAACCACCAAGCCAACCTAATATCTTTAAATTATTTCTAGCACAAATAATATATATATATTCTAAATTGTTGTATGTCATATAAATAATATTACTTTATCTGAATAATATAAATATATTATTTCTAATATAAAAATATTCAAATATTAGTATATATATATTAATACATAAATAATAAATAAAATAAAATATAAAAATATTTTTATATTATAGATAATATTAAATATATAAATAGATAAATATATTATTATAAAAACTAAAAGACTAATTTTCCAAAACAAAATTTTTAAAAAAATCTAAAATTCGACAAAACCTTAATCCCTAGACCCATAAACCCTAACCCTAAACTATAAACTTTAAACCCTAAAATTTTTTTCATAAAAATAATATTAAAATATATAAACAAATAATATATTATTATAAAAAGTAAAAAAACTAATTTAAAAAAATATAAAATTTCCAAAATTTTCGAAAAGACCAAAAAAATTCACCAAAATCTTAAAGCTTAAACCCCAAATCTATCTATTTTGGTTGCTAATGGGTTTATGATTTTAGGGTTTAGTGGTTAGAAATAAATCAAAGATATTAGGTTAGCTTAGTGATTAGGAGATTGATTTTAATGATTAAGGCCCTAGGTTCAAATCTCATTGAGTGTACAACTTCGCATATTTTTCTCCAACAAAACGACGTCGTTTTGGGCCATTTAGTATCAAAATAACGGCACCAAAACGACGTCATTTTGGTGTAGCGTCCATGTCATCACGGAATTAATGATTTAACAGCTGGGTGATATAAACGAGTCAAAAAATAAAATTTGATGATAAATTTGGACTAATTAAAATGTTGATGGTAAAAACAGGTTACCCCCTATAGTTCAGTGGTGCCTGACATAATTTACCATAATTTTTATTTTACATTTAACTTTTTATGTTTGTAAGATTTCTTAATTTTTATTCAACTCCCAATAGCGTGGGTGAAGTGTTGCAGGCCGATTCGGTTGACGTTGTTGGTTTACCTGGCGATTAGATGTTTAGCATGGCATATGCTAGTTGGCTAATCATGTTCTTAGGTTGTTTGTTTTTGTTTTTCCGTATGGCTTTAGATCTTTCGGTGTTACTTTTAGTTTTAGGGTTATTTAACCTCTATCTTATAATATAATTATGAGATACTCTTTTCCTCCATTTAAGTTTAAAAAGATTTTTAATGAGGTCTATGTGTATCTCATTTTAACAATAACGACAGAATTCCCTTCTATTAGGTGTGCTGCATATAATATTTGATTTGTTATTGGGATTTTTTATAATAGCCACTAAACTTTCATTAAAACTATAGAAAATATCACAATTATAACGTATCTAGGAAGGAGAATAATGAGACTAATCCACTAAAATCTCTTACAACCAAGAAACAAAGAAAAATGAATACTTCCATACAGATAAGCATACCATCAAAATCCATAAGTTTTTCTAAATTTCATTGTCTCTATCCAATTGAAACACATAACAGGTGAAAAAGAAGTGGTGAGCGACCCAAACTATTAGGTAGAATGTTCCACTACACAGGACTGATTACATCAGCAAACAACCATCAACCGAGTGGGGATCTAACTTTTCATGACCACTGACAAAACCATAATCAGAAACTAGCGTCTTTAAAATCTTTGTGCAAGCAACAAACGACCGTTAGGATATACTGAATTATGCCACAAAGACAGATGAAACGAACCACAAAACAAAGAAAAACATGTCACAAGGATAGAGAAAAATGTGTGTCACAAGGACAGAGAAAACATGTGTCACAAGGGTAAAAATTCTTATTAAAATATGAAAAAGTAAAAAAATAAATAAATAAATAATAAATCTGGTGGTTGACAACCAATACTAAAAATTGATTCGTTATTGGTTTAGTTTAAAAGAATAAAAATATAAAACATTTTTTCATAACCGAACCATTAACACCCTAACTACACAAAACTGTGCATATTTTATAGAGAATTATTTAATATTGTGTAGACTAAAGATTACCCTAAGGGGGCGTTTGGTTCGCGGAAAAGATCATTACCTGTGGGAATAATCTTTTCCGGAATCACATACCCACGTTTGGTTGAAGAGCATTCCCTCCAAGGGGTAATATTGTATTCCCAACAGTAGCTTTTTTCCATTAAATGGTGGGAATGTGATTCCCTTGGTTTTCTTAGGTATTTGTCAATTCCCACCATTTGGACCATATTACCCTCAAGTTAATGAATTTTGTTCACATAGATCCTTTATTTAATTTAATTAGATGATTAAATATATGTGATGTAAATTAATAAGTTAAGAGGTAATATTTTCACACAATATTCTTTTACTTATAAGATATTTATCATCTTATAAAATATTTTAGTAGGTACTTATGATATAAATTCTTATTAGTATTACACAACTTATTTACTTTAATTTACTTGACAATCTGTCACAAGTAATAAAAAATTAAAAATTTGAGCATATTAAAAGTTTAGCATTTAAAAAATTCACAAAAATATTTTAATAGAAGGTAACGAGAGTATGTAAATATAAATTATATTTTTATTAAAAATAGTTAATATAATAATTATATTAATAATAGGATAAATATATTATTTTTGTAAATTTTAAATAGTGTAACAAAAACAATTCTACAATTTTTTGTGCATATGTTTTTAATTTAATATTAAAAGTTTAACACGTTAAAAAGAAAATATAACACACGGTCAATTTAGTAAATTTCACTTTCAGATAATCTTATTTACCTCCAACCAAACACAATAATCTTACATTCCTACTTAATAAACCAAACAAGGTAATGTAACATTCCCAGTAATATGCCAGGTAATGTTACATTCCAGGAATCTTATTCTCAAGAGTAATCTTTCATTCCGTGAACCAAATGCACCCTAAGATTAAAGATTTAATTTAATTTTTAAAATTTAGATATTTAATCTGTGTGCTTATGGCATAAGATTAAAGATTCATATTTTATTTTTTTAAAAGTATATATGTAGACTTTTTTTTTGAAAGGAAATGGACATAAGACTCATATTTTATATATTTGTATATATTTAAAAGATCAAATTATTATATTTATATTCGGTTACATATAATATACTAATGTCGAGTTAAGAATCTTGTAAATAAAAAAAAAGCTAAAAAATATTTGACCATTTTCAAATTATCTAATTTAACCTGGCTTCTGAATTACAACTATTGCCCATTTCAGGTTTTAGACAAAAGAACAATTAAATATGTAGATTTTTATAATGTTTTTATACAACATGCGTATAAAAAATACTCATATTTTATATATTTTTATATATTTAAAAGATCAAAATGCTATATCTATATTTGATTATATATAATAAATAATGTTTATTAAGTTTAGTTATAATAAGTTGATGTACTTTAAATATAATTTTGAGATAAGAGTGTCTTGAATGAATAAAATATTTTTTTTTAAAAATATTTGACTATTATCTAAAAATCTAATGTATCTCAATATTGAATCCATTGAATAATTCTAGTAGTAAATGTATATATTATTCCTTTAAAGTAATTCAAGTTTAAACAATGTAATCTGTTTGAGTGCGACTATTATTCATTTGTGGTTTTAGAGAAAAGAATGACCATATATGGAGTAATAAATTTGTGAGATATTTTAAGGAAATAAAAACAAAATCATGGTTGTCTTGCTTTTTCAATTGAAAGAAGAATGAAGACCTAACAGCTAGGTGATATAGATACAGTACATTAGTACCCTAGCTAATCTATACCACTAGTCATAAAAGCACAACACCTTAGTTCTTACCCTAAGAGAATAAACAAAAACTGGTTTCTCAAAACAACATAAGTTGTCTTGTTTTTAAAGAAAGAATTTCTCTTTTGTTATTTCTGGCAATATTAAAAAGAAAGAGTGTGTGATATGGGAAGAGGAAAGGTTGAGTTGAAGAGGATCGAAAACAAGATAAACCGACAGGTAACCTTTGCTAAGAGAAGGAATGGGTTGCTGAAGAAGGCTTATGAGCTTTCCATTCTGTGTGATGCTGAGGTTGCTCTCATCGTTTTCTCTAGCCGCGGCAAACTCTATGAATTCTCCAGCTCTAACAGGTAATTACTACTCCTTTTTCTTTCAAATTCTGAATCTGGGTTTTTCTTTTGTTTTTTTGGTTGATTTTGAGTGATGGGTTTGGATTTTCTGGGGTTTCTACAGATCTATTCAATTCACTGGAAAGCTTTAAAATTGTGTATATATCATGAGAACAAGTTTGTGTCACTTATATTAACAAAGAAGATGTTGTTATCTCTATTTGTTGGATGACTCTTAACGTTTTTATTCATCTTTGATTTTTCCAAGTTTTGAAAACCCTAAAACATGGTGTTACTAGAAACAGACTAAAGAATTTATTTAGGGGTGAACCTATAAGTTTTAAGGGGCGAACTTATCAAAGTTTAGGAGGAGGAGAAAATAAATTTTTAATAGAAAATATATAAAAAAATTTAAATAATACTTATAAGTATTTCAAATTTTTAGGGACGATCGTCCCCTCCAGCACCTCGGTCCTTGTTTCTGAACATTTTTGTTTGTTCATAAAAAATATCTTGGGAGTTAAACTAGCTTAGTGATTTTAGAGTTGATTATAATATATTTTAAAAAATTGCATTTAAAGCATTTTTTTATTGAAAATGCACTAATTGCAAAAAAATTCAATAATTATCAAACTATATATTTTTCTTTCATGTGTATGTTAAATTTCATAGAGCTTAAATTACTTGTTAATGAATAAGTTTCCTAAGTTTTTGCCTTTTTAAGTTCTATTTCATATTAAACAAAGTTTAATGATAGTTTGAGAGCTATAATTAATTAATTAATTAGTTTTTGCTTTTTTATGTTTTATTCATAGTAGCACTGTTTAATGATAGTTTGAGAGTTTTAATTAATTAATTATGGTGTTGCAAAAAAGTAAATGTTGCCATTAATGTCAATGTTTTTAGCTCAATTTGCATAAGCAAAGCAATATATGTACATTTCTTTAAAATGTTATTATCCATGGCAGGTTTCAAGTATGTTATCAATTGACATGCACATGTTGCTTATATATGCATGAACTAATTAATCTTTGACCAATCAACTAATTGTCTTGTGACTGAATTTTTCATATATATATATATATATATATATATATATATATACTGTTTACAACTCAATGTTCAGCTTTCTTTAAAAGCTTACTGCAAAATTTGTGCTATTATTAGGGTAGCCTCTTAGGGCCTCCTCTCTCATATCTTTCATTCATCCATGCTATAATATATCATATATGTGTACACTATATTTTATCCTTTATATATTAAGATAAAAATTAATAATTTCATAAACCTGCACTCTATAATTCACAGCTCTTTTATTTTTTTCCTATTTTCTTTGCAATTTCCTCCATTTTTTCATCTATTTCCCTTTTTTATGAATGGTTGATGAGCTTTCATGTGGAACTGCATTCAAGCTTAAATTTTTTAGATCTATTAAACCTTTGGTTGAGTTAGTAAAATAAGTTAATTTGAGTGTCAACTTAGTTCGAAAAAAATTGGAAAAAATCATTTTAAATGGTAATAAATATTAGTATTATTATGGTGTGTTTTTTTATCTCTTCTCACTTTCATATGATCTTTAAATAGAGAACAAAAAAAAACCTACTACTTAAATGATAAACTGTCCAAGAATCAAACACTCGAGTTTGATAGGAATTTATACAAATCCAATGGCCTTATGTTAGATAGAAACATATTTGATAAATATTGGAGACTCTTAAATGGATTATTAGAATAGAAATAATCATTAGATAATGAACTATTTGATTCAATATTTTAAAGTTTAGCCTGACGAGTTAAACACTTTAATTTGGTAGATTACAAATAGTGCGGTTCAAAATTTTTGAAGGTATTGTGCAATTTAGTAAAATGATGCCTTTAATTTATAATCAGTAAAAAATATAAGTTTTTTTTTTAAAAAAATTACTTTAATAGAAAAAATATTATTAGATTATCCTCTTCAGCAACAAAAAAATTGACTTATAAACATCTAAAAACTAAACATTTTCACTTAAAAAGTGTCTCCTTTTTTATATGTTTTAAGTTTTAGATAATTGTTATATATATACACATACTATATAAATTTATAATTTTTTTATAAATATTTAATTTAATTAAGTTCTCTATTTTTGGGATCCCTTTCTTTCGGGGCCATGTGCGGTCGCTCCTATCACGTATGTTCGAAACTCCACTGATTAAAAAAATCAGAATTAGAAAAGAAAAATAAGGGTATGTATGACTATTTAATTTAATAAATGCATAACGATAATTTAGTCCCTAATGTTTATTCCGTTTGACACTTGGACCTTCGATCTTCTAAATTTTGTGAAATTAATTGTTTTAGATGTTTTAATGCATTTCCTATTAATACTTTTTTTTATAAATAAAAAAATATTTTGACTAATCGTTAGAATAAATATAAGATTAAACTCTTACTCTGGTAAGACTTTGAGAGAGATGGGACATCAAAGTATCTAAAGCTTAGTTTTATCATTAACCCAAAGTCTCATCTGCATTCCCTATAAAAACCTTAGTTAAGGTATTGTTTAATAAATTGTTGGAAAAAATATAATCAACTAAAAATTACTATTGTTTTCAGCTACTTAATTTTTTGAATGCATTTGATAATCCAAAATGAAAATCATTTGAAATTTTTTTTTATGAACATGTATAAAAACTTCACTTAATGGAGAATATATTATCCTTTAATATTTACATTTATCAATCAATCTAAATATATCCTTATTAATTAAGCAAAAGTTTATATAGTTTTATAAATATCATCTTTGCATTACTTTTTGAAAATACATATTTATATTGAAATATAAATTGTTTTTAAGATTATCGAAAGTAGTTTGAATAACATAAATTTCATCACCCTAGTATTTCAATTCCTGACATTTTTTTTTCTTTTTTACTTTTGTATGCAGCATTGCTAAGACACTTGACAGGTACAACAGGTGCACCTATGGAGCACTGGAACCTGGTCAAACAGAAATGGACTCTCAGGTTATTTATTTGTTTATTTATGATTCACAATATGTAGGAAAACAAGCTTCAAATCCATGCATTAATCTCTATTTATTTTCTAAATTAGCAGTGTTAAACACCTGTTTAAATATGAATATGAGTATGGTTCGGGTAATGATAAAATTATATTTTGGTCCTAAAAGCATATATTTTATATTGTTTCCCCTAAATTTAGAAAAATTTAAATGGCTCCGAACTCTCAATAAATAACGTTGAGTCCAACATTGAGTATGGTTTTTTAAATCTACATACATTTTTTTAATTGTCATCAAGCAGAGCAACTACCAGGAATATTTGAAGCTGAAAGCAAAAGTTGAGGTCCTTCAACGTTCACAGAGGTAATATCAACAAAACTCTTTCCCTATACATATACGTATATGTTCCCGATACTCATGAGTATACACGTATACGTACTTTGTATTTTGTAGACATTTTCTGGGAGAAGATTTAGGAGACTTGGGGTCTAAGGAACTGGAGCAGCTTGAGCACCAGATGGACTTCTCATTGAAGAAAATCAGGTCAACAAAGGTATTTAAGACTAATTATTGTATATTCAGTTTTTTCGGATGTAAAAATGTGTCCTACACAAACATGTTCAATTTTCATTTTAATAGAAACACTTGTATTTAGACTAATATTGTTGATCTGTATATTTTTCTAATCTATGCAGACGGAAATTATGCTTGAGCAACTTTCTCAACTTCAAAGAAAGGTTTATAATATTAATATCTCTAGGGTTATTTTTTATTGCATATAGTATAGTGGTGTTCATATGTATAAGTGTGTGTATATATGTATATAATTATTCTTGTGCTTTCTGATATCAACAGGAAGAAATGCTACTGGAAAATAACCGAGACCTGAGAAGGAAGGTAAAAAAATAAGATACATTTGATTTGACATGAATCTTGAATAAATAAATAAATAAATTCTTAATTTTATTTTTAAATCATTAAGTAGTGTTGTTTCGGTTGGTCCAGTTGGATGAAAATACTTCAACATGGGAAACTGGGGAGCAAAGTGTTCCATACAGCCACCAACCTCCTCAGTCACATGGATTTCTTCAGCCTTTACAATGCGCCACTTCTCTCAACATTGGGTAACTTCTCCTAAACCTTGTTTCTTCTTCACTGATTCCTCGAGTTCGAATACGAGTGTCAGACATATATATATATATATATATATATATATATATATATATATATATTCATGTGTCTTAAACGTGTATATTCAATTTTCTATAATATGCGTGGTTATGTTATTCAGATTTTGGAGGATATCCGTCATCAAACAGAAATGTATATATGCTTGCAGAGAAATGAGCCTGAGATTATGTATATATTCTCATTTTCCGACTTTTTTTTGTGTGGTTGTTGCAGTTACAATATCCAAGCTTTGACAGATCAGGCCGCTGCTACAACTTCAGCACAAAATGGATTTGTCCCTGATTGGATGCTTTGATTTGTTTTGAAACTTTACTCCATAAATAAATAATCCACTTAAAAATGGAAAAAATAAGCAAACTCTAACATATGTTTTTGCTGTATTTAAGTGTTTATTATTAAGAGTGCTTGGGGTGAAGCTCCATTGTAATAACATGGATTGACAATATTGTCAAGAACCCTATAAGTTACTTATAATATGTATATGCTATCATTTATGTTAAATATTTTACTTCCTTTAACAGCTACTACCGGTAATTTTTTTTTATATGAATCACGTGATGTGTGAGTCTCTTATCTATCTATTTATGTAATGATTTAAGTACAGGCTAGATACAAAAACGACAAAATTCTCCCATCAAATATTTAATGTTGTTTCATTTCAAAGTTTTGAATCAAAAACCTTATATTAAAATAGAAGAATTGTGTATCGATTAATTCGAATATTTGACAATAACGAATTGCGAATTTAATTTCATCTTAGAAGAGATAATCAAATAAACAACATACTAATCCACTAGAGAGTCTGATGGCGAAGAAAGAACTCAGAAACAATCAAAGGCCTAAGACGACCAACCCCGAACATAATCAAGGAAAGTGTAAATAAAATGGACACAAATGAAATTTTTTCTTCATACTGTTGTATCCGTAAAGACTATAAGTTCATGGGTAAACTACCTATTTAGTACCTGTTGTGAAATGAGAAGGAAGAGTGAATATGGATAATGTTTGCTTGACATTTTCATTGAAAGTAAATCAGCTTATATAGAAGCTGGATTACAAAGCAAGAGGGAAATAACAAACTTGGCCAGCTGTGCTAACAACCCTAGTTGGCTGAACCAATTCCTAACAGATTCTAACAGCCCTTGCATTCACACACACAGCTGTGATGGATTTCATTCTTCAACAATCTTCAACATCCTCTCTACTTTTCCTTCTTTTCTGATTTCTTTATTATCCAATACGCATAACTTGGATCGAAAGACATTGAATGCATCCTTGGATAACGGTTTGGTGAGGCCATCTGCAAGTTGATGTTCAGCGGGTACATAGTTTACTTGTAGCTGCTTTGCTGCAACCTTCTCCCTGACAAAGTGCACATCAAGCTCTACGTGCTTGGTCTTTGCATGGTACACTGGATTGTCACTCATTGCTATTGCACTTGAGTTGTCACTCCAAATTACTGGAATTGAGCTAGTTTGAACCTTCATCTCAGTTAGCAACGTTTGTATCCATGTTACTTCAGATGCAGCATCTGCCAAGCTGCGATATTCTGCCTCCGTGGTGGATCGTGATACGGTTTTCTGCTTCTTGGAAGTCCACAAGACCAAATTGCCTCCTACAAATACACAATTGCCTGAGATTGATCTTCGATCATCCATGCTTCCTCCCCAATCCGCATCGGCAAAGGCAACTATTTGACATGGTTCAGGTGAAGGAGAGAAGACAAGACCATGCTCGAGTGTTCCATTGAGATATCGCAGGACTCGTTTAAGGGCTACCATGTGTTGCTCACAGGGAGCATGCATGAATTGTGCTAACTTATTCACAACAAAGACTATGTCGGGTCGAGTATGGCAAGCATAAAGGAGAGCACCAACTATGCTTCTGTACTCTCTAGGTTCCTTGAGTGGACATCCAGCTGATTGAGTGAGCTTGAGTGCAGTGATCATTGGTGTTGGAGTAGCATTTGCATTGACCATTTGAGCCTTTGAAAGTAGTTCAAGGATAAACTTCTTTTGACTTAAAATAATCGAGCCTGCCTCATACCTTACTTCCATACCAAGAAAGAAATGAAGTTGTCCAAGATCCTTAAGTGAAAATCTTTCTCCCAGTCTAAGAACAACATCTTCAACAACTTTATTGGAGCTTCCTGTAACCACAATATCATCAACATATACTAAAATATATGTTATTGATTGAAGATGAGTTTTGACAAACATGGATGTGTCAGCTTTTGAGCTAATAAATCCAGCTTGAAGAAGATAGTCTCGAAGCTTAGCAAACCAATTTCTTGGAGCTTGTCTGAGGCCATATAGAGCCTTTCTCAATTTGCATACAAGAGGAGTCCCATTCACTGATTCTTGTTGAAAACCTGGAGGTTGTTGCATGTAAACATCCTCTGAGAGATCTCCATTTAAGAACGCGTTATTGACATCGATTTGACGCAGCTTCCAGCCATGTTGAGCTGCTAAAGATAGCACAATGTTAATGGTTGCAGCTTTTATAACAGGACTGAATGTGTCCTGAAAGTCTTGGCCTGGGACCTGAGAGAATCCTTTAGCCACGAGTCTGGCTTTGTAGCGTTCCACCGTGCCATCAGCATGTTTTTTGACCCTGAATAGCCATTTGCATCCTACAGTAGAACGACCTTCAGGTAGTGGCACTATGTCCCATGTGTTGTTTTTCAGTAGGGCATTGTATTCAGCATGTACGACAGGTCCCCAGTTAGATGACTGTAGAGCATCTTCAATGGAAGTGGGCTCAGCTTCTTCGATTGTTGATGTGACCATATAAGTTTTGGGCTTGAAAATGCCAAGTTTACTGTGAGTTACCATTGAATGACCAGCAGTGACAATAGAGTTATGAGAGAGAGATGTAGGAACTGAGGAAGATGTAGTCACCAACATTGGTTCAGTAAGATCAGCATGTTTAGGAGAAATATAATCATCATTGTTGAATGTAGGGGATGAGGCTTCATTTTCAACAGTAGGAGTGACATCGACCATGGGGCAAGGCACAATCATTTCATCAATAGGCATAGTAGGAGAAATATGAACATTAGAACTGCTTACAGGAACTTGATGAGCAATTGTCAAGGACTCTGAAGATGAAGAACCATCTATCGATGCAACAGGTGTTGAAGTAGGGACAAAGGATGGGGAAAGCTGTTGTTGACATGCTTGAACACCTCCTGGTACTATATCAAGTTCAAGATCACCAGGGAAAAGAGATTCAACAGTGGCTTTTTGTATATCATTGGACTTGGATCCTTCAAAAGGAAATATATGCTCATCAAAGATGACATGGCGTGATATAAATACCCTTCCATCAGATGCCATGCAGTTGTAGCCTTTGTGTTGGAGACTGTAGCCCAGGAATGTGCAGGGTTGAGACCGAAAGTCGAGTTTGTGCTTTTGATATGCCCTTAGGTGTGGGAAACACCTGCATCCAAAAACCCTTAGAGCCAAATAATCTGGTTGCTTATTGTATAACTTTTCAAATGGGGAGATTCCTTGCAACACATGAGTAGGTAACCTGTTGATCAAGTGTACTGTAGTGCTCACGGCATAGGACCAAAATCGAAAGGGTAAAGAAGCTTGAGCAAGTAACACTAAAGCCAGCTCGATAATGTGCCTGTGCTTTCTTTCAACGACGCCGTTTTGCTCAGATGTGTGAGGGCAGGTGATGCGATGAGCAATTCCTAGCATGGCAAGTTCATGAGACAACACTCTATATTCTCCTCCCAGTCACTCTGCACAGCCTTTATCTGAAGATTAAACTAAGTTTGTACCATAGAATTGAATAACATGAAAGCATGCATGGCTTGGTTCTTTGTCTTGAGTAAGTAAATCCAGTAGTGACGCGAAAATGCATCCACAAAAGAGATGTAATATGCAAAACCATTGGATGTTATATGTGCTGGTCCCCAAAGATCAGTGTAAACAAGAGCAAATGGTTCAGTGTACTCAATTTTAGAGTCAGCAAAGGGCATCTTATGACTTTTACCCAAACGACATGCCACACAAGATTCTTCTTCATTTCTATTTCCAGAAATTACAATATTTGACTGCTTACAAACACGAGTAAGTGACGAGTGAGCTGGATGCCCCAAACGTCGATGCCAAAGATTGTAGTTGTCAAGCTTAACAAGATTCACTTCACAATTATTTGCAAAATTCGAACTAGACAAAACAGAATTGAAATGATATAATCCTGCATCCTCAGCACCATGCAGCAGCACCTCTCCAGTTTCTTCATCTCGAACCAAGCATGAGGTGGCATGGAACTCAAAGAAGATGTTGTTATCTCTAGCTAGCTTCGAGACAGAAAGAAGGTTCTTAGTGATAGCAGGTACATGAAGTAGATCATTAATCATAATTGATCGTGTAGGCCTATGCAACATTGATTTCCCAGTTTTAGAAATGCACAAGTCATGGCCATTGCCTACAACCAGTTTACTTGGACCAGTGAAGTCAGAGGGTTGTTGAACCTTGGTTGCATCATGCGTAACATGGTGGGTAGCACCAGAATCCACTACCCAAGTATCATATGTAGATGTAGATGGAGACTCAAGAGAGGTAACATGAGCAGTGGCAGATTTATCAGAGGATGTAGGTTGTGTAGTGAAAGCACCAGTAAAGGCATGATCATACCTGTGCCAGCAGCGATCAGCTGAGTGTCCCACCTTGCCACAGATTTGGCATTGAAGACGAGCACGTCCTCGAGGGCCAAATCGACCACTTGACCAAGAGTTAGATCGAGCACCAGACCAAGCAGATGGTGGACGACCATCATGATAGGAAGGAGGACGAGATCCACGCGCAACATTGGAATCAAACTCTCGATGTTGAACTTGAGCCACGTTAGCAACCATAGGAAGATGATATTGGACATTAAATCCCTTGATTTGAGCTTCTGCATCAATGAGGACTGACTTCACATTTTCAAGAGTGTATGGTTCCCTGCTAGTAGTGATGATAGCCATGAAAGGCTGATACTCCATTGGTAAACCATTCAAAATGGTGGCAATTTGTTCAATGTCAGATATGGCACTCTCACATGCTGCTAGAGCATCGCAAACTTCCTTGATCTGTGTAAGGTAGTTGCGCATGCTCTCATCGCCCTTGCGAATGGATCGTAGTTTACAGTGTAAACTCATGGCACTGGTAGTTGACTTGTTGGCAAAGAATTTCTGAACAAGAGACCATACATTGGAGGCCGTCTCAGCTCCAACAAAGTGAGGTAGAAGTGTGGCACTGATAGTAGAGAGTAACCATGATGCCAGGGCACCATCCTGGGCAACAAACACCTCATGATCAGCGTTGGGAACTTGTTGACCATCAGAGCTCGTGACAAGCTCAGGCGGCGGTTTGGCAGCTCCGGTGAGAAGCTTTTCAAGTCGATGGCTCCTGACGGTAAGCAGGATTTGCTGCTTCCATAAGAGGAAGTTCATCTCATCAAGGACCAAGTTGATCTTCTTGTTGGTGAAGGTATGCGCAACACGCACTGATTCGGTTGAATCAGCACTGGGAGTGGCATCATTGCTAGGCATGGTGAAAACGAAAGAGAAAGAGGAACAGAATGAGAGCAAGGATCAGGGATAGGCTCCAGGATGAACGGCGACTGATAGCATGTTGTGAAATGAGAAGGAAGAGTGAATATGGATAATGTTTGCTTGACATTTTCATTGAAAGTAAATCAGCTTATATAGAAGCTGGATTACAAAGCAAGAGGGAAATAACAAACTTGGCCAGCTGTGCTAACAACCCTAGCTGGCTGAACCAATTCCTAACAGATTCTAACAGCCCTTGCATTCACACACACAGCTGTGATGGATTTCATTCTTCAACAATCTTCAACAGTACCTAACATATTAATGTGTTTCTGTTTTTGTACCTCACCTATTATTTTTGACAAAATGATACCTAGCGTTATGTTTTTGTTTTGTTTTGATGTACCAACCATTAAAAACTAACTATATTTTTAATTGAGATAATGAATTAATAATCTTTTTATTCCCTAAAATGTATACATTTCTATCAATTTGGTCGTAAGTTAACTCTATCAATTTGATATTATCTTAAATATTTGGGTTCAAACTGCATCTTTTTTCTTTCTTTCTTCTTTCTCGGGAACTCTAACCCCTCTTTTTCCCTTAAGCAATTATACTGTTAGCACACTCTTTAAAGTTAATAGAACTTTTATAAGCTTGAAAAAATAAGCGATATAAATCAATTTAAATAAAAAGTGGTGGAGGCGGGATGAGCAGTGGTTGGAACTTGCGACGGGATAAAAGCATTGATTTGCAAACCACATAGTTCTGTCATAAGGAGAGATGTTTTTCGAAAAATTCATGTTTTACAGAATTATTATACATTCACCAAGAATTCAACCAAGCAACTTTTTGGTAAGACATTCTTTTTCTGTCATGAGTATAACCTTATTAAATCGATAGAGTTTGGATCCAAGAAGGGATAGGGTTTCGGAAAGAAGAAAGAAAAAAAGGAAACTTTGCAGTTTTAACCTAAAATGTTTAAGATGATTAATAAACTGATAGAGTTTGGACCAAATTGATAGAAATGCATAAAATTTTCATATTAAAATTGTCATTATCCAACTAAAAATTAATCAAATTATCATCTATGTTAATTTTTAACAGTCGGATACCAAAACAGAACAAAAATATAACGTTAAGTATCATTTTACCAAAAATAATGTGTGATACCAAAATAGAAACTCTGTAATAGATTAGATACTAAATAGATGATTTACCCTAAATTCATTAATCCACAGTTAAAAAATATGGGGAAAATATGTGAACTGTACAGAAACTATAATTTGTTTAACTATAAAAGTTTAAAAAATGTAACCCAAAGTAAGCAAAATTCTGCTACAATACAACAACTATACCATTTCAACTATCCATAGACGATGGCGAAGAAGAAGCCATTGAACTGCCCCCTGAAGTGGCTGAAGTAGCATATGAGTATCAACTATGTTTGGTGGGGAGATTTATCACATCCAGTGTTATACATTTTCTTTCAATGAGAAATACAATTGCAGATGTATGGCACCCCTTAGGGGGTATTGCTATTACAGACATTGGCCAAAAAAGGTTTTGTTTTCGGTTTTATCATGAAGTGGACCTTGAACGAGTGATGCTCGGAAATCCATGGTTTTTCAATGGGCATCTTCTTGTGCTGCATCAGTTGAAAAAAGGGGAGGACCCATTGCTGGTTACTTTGGACACGACAACATTCTGGGTACAGGTGCACGACTTACCGCCAGGGTTGATGTCTGAGCAAGTGGCTCGCCAACTGGGAAACTTCATAGGGGAATTCGTGGAGTATGATGCAAAGTTGGTTGTCAATGGAAAAAAGCATTATATGAGATTCAAAGCCAATCTGAATGTCAACTCACCATTGAAAAGAAAAAAGAAAATCTCTTTGGGGAAGGACAGAAACATCTATGTGCAGTTTCAATATGAAAAACTCTCCTTGTTCTGCTTCATCTGTGGAAAGCTCGGACATGGCGAAAGTTACTGTCCACTGCGACTAACGTTGGACCCAAAGGAAGTGGTGTTTGGTTGGGATTTGTCGATCAAGGCTCCGTCGCGAAAGGGACCGCCGGTACCAAGCAGATGGCTTCGTGATGAGGGATCAGTTTCCACTCACCCAGGTTTCACGGGCACCACAATGTTGCATGGGAAGTTACGCGTGCATGATAAACCACCTCTCCATGTGACCAGCCCACGTGATAATTTAAATAAAGAAAACGCTGCGTTTAATCACGATGATTCAATGAATGAAGGACATCTGGACATGGTTATGGACGCTGAGGAAAATCCGATACAACCTGCAGATGGGAAGAAGCGTCAACGTATAATTGATTTGGGGATGAAAGTTTCGGACACCAATGATTCTTCATCACCAGCTGAAGCACAGAATATTTCGGCTAGCTCTGTTCAACAGGGCAGCCGGCAATTATGAATCTCATAAGCTGGAACATCCGTGGACTGGGGAAGCCACGGGCGGTGAGCCGCCTCAGGAATTCACTGAGGGGTAATCATCCCCAGTTTCTATTTCTGATAGAAACAAAGCTTAGTTCGAGGAGGATGGAAAGAGTGCGCCATAAGTGTGGTTTTCGATTTGGTATAGACGTTGCAGCTATTGGCTCAAGGGGAGGACTCTCTTTTGGCTGGAAGCCAGACTCGAATGTTCACCTAAGAAGTTATTCAAACAGCCACATCGATGTAGAAATTCATGACGATGACAACGGCCCCTGGAGAATCACAAGTTTCTATGGGAACCCAGTTGAGCAATCACGGCAAGAATCATGGGATCTCCTACGCCATCTTGCAACAGACCAATCCTTACCTTGGATTGTAGTTGGTGACTTCAATGAGATCTTATACTCATTCGAGAAAAAAGGGGGCAGACAAAGGTCCACTCGTAATATGGCAGTGTTTAGGGAGACCCTTGTTGAATGTGACCTGACAGACTTAGGGTTTAAGGGTGCCTGGTACACTTGGGAACATGGTAGACTAGAGGCAAACAACATAAGAGAACGTTTAGACAGGGCGGTGGCTAATCCAAGCTGGTGGGAAAGATTTCCACAATTTTCAGTTACTCATATGCCGCACACAATTTCAGATCATTGTCCTCTAAGAATTGAGCTTGCTTCAAGTAATGATCACACTCGAAGAAGTATGGGAAATGACTTTCGTTTTGAAGCAAGTTGGATCATGGAGGAAGGCATTGAGGATGTAATTACCCAAGCCTGGTGCAATAGTAGCCATTCGATGCCCATGAAGCTAACAGACTTGGGTGAACAACTACAACGATGGAGCAAAGATAAGAAGCTACACACTGGCCGACGAAAGAAAAGTTTACAGAAGAGATTGAATGAATTACTTCCACTGGATCCTGATGATGAACATCTAGCTGAATTAACTGAAGTAAAGCTGGGATTAAACCTTGAAGCTGACAAAGAAGAGGTTTTTTGGGAACAAAGAGCAAGGTCAAACTGGTTAAACCATGGTGACAGTAACACATCTTTCTTCCACAATTATGCAACCTACAGGAAACGAAAAACAACAATTAAAGGTATGTATAATAGGCATGGTGATTGGATTACTGATGAGGATAATCTTCTACATATAGCCACTGACTATTTTCAGGAGTTATTTCAATCCTCGAATCCAACTAATGGAAGAATCATCTTTGAGAAAGTAACCACTCGAATTACACAAGCAATGAATAGTGAGCTGCTAGCACCTTTTTCTCCAGAAGAAATATGGGAAGCTGTAAATCAAATGCCACCATTAAAAGCATCAGGGATGGATGGTTTCCCGGCGTTATTCTTCCAAAAATTTTGGCATGTTGTAGGCAAAGAAATAGCAGACTACTGCCTATCAATTCTGAATGACAATGCAAGCTTGGGAGACATAAATGTAACGCAGATAGTGCTGGTACCAAAGATTAAAAACCCTAGCAATATGACACAATTCAGGCCAATTAGCCTCTGTAACGTGTTGTACAAGATAGTGGCAAAAGCTCTGGCAATTCGATTTTCTCGAGTGCTTGATGTCTGCATTGATCAGGCACAAGGGGCTTTTATTCCAGGAAGAAACATCTCGGATAATATTATTATAGGATATGAAATCCTCCACTCGATGAAACAAAAAAGAGGTGGTTCCACTGGATCTTTTGCTTTGAAAGCTGATTTAAGCAAAGCATATGATCGTGTGGAGTGGATATTCCTAGAAAGAATGATGCTACAGCTTGGTTTTGATGCTCGATGGGTGGAAAGTATAATGCAGTGTGTGAAGAGTGTTTCCTATGCAGTCACGCTAAATGGCAGATTGGGAGTTAGTTTTAACCCCAGTCGAGGCATAAGACAGGGCTGCCCTCTAAGCCCCTATCTATTTCTGATTTGTGCTGAGGGGTTATCCATCTTACTGAATGATGCCAATGATTCAGGATTGATCAAAGGAGCAAGAATTGGAAGACAAAGATTCGAGGTAGGTCATCTCCTGTTTGCGGATGATAGCATGCTGTTTAGTGAAGCTACTGTGTTAGGAGCATCAAACTTAAAAGATATACTCATTGCTTTTGGAAACATATCGGGGCAAAGGGTCAACTTTGACAAGTCTCTCATCTACTTCAGTGCAAATGTAAGTGCCTCCATCAAAGATCAAGTAGGAGCAATACTTGGAGTTAGGGTATCATCCAATCCAGAAAAATATCTGGGACTCCCCACGATAGTAGGAAGGAACAAACGTGAAGCTTTTGGTTACTATTTTGACAGATACAACCACAAGACTGATAATTGGAGCTTTCGATTCCTTTCAATGGGAGGAAAGGAGGTCCTGATTAGAAGTGTGCTTCAAGCAATACCAACATATGCTATGCAATGTTTCTTATTGCCCAACTCTTTATGCACAGCAATGGAAATGCACATGACAAAATTCTGGTGGAGACACAATGGAATGAAGAATGGCATCCATTGGTGCTCATGGGAACAACTAACACGACCAAAGGAGGCTGGTGGTCTTGGCTTCAAAAATATGTCACAGTTTAACATTGCGATGTTAGCCAAGCAATGTTGGAAATTAATAATTAAACCGCAGTCTCTTGTTGCTAAGGTGTTGAAAGCTCGATATTTTCCTAACACCGATTTCCTCAGTGCAAATTTATGCTCTAATCCGTCCTATGTATGGCGAAGTATATGGACCGCACGAGGGTTGCTTGAAAAAGGACTTGGTTGGAGAATTGGCACAGGACACTCGATAAATGTCTGGAACGATTCTTGGCTTCCAGGTAAGGGTGAAGGATTTGTCACAGGCCATCACATAAACATCAGATACACCAAGGTAGCAGATCTTATCGACGCAAGCAATATGAAATGGAACATTGAAGCACTTCAAGAACTCTTCGATTCTGATCAGGTTGATCGTATTGCTGAGATTCCACTTTCGAGATCAAGATATCCAGATACTCGTGTTTGGAGAATGGATAATACAGGGGAATATACAGTGAAAAGTGGTTATCGATTATTAAGAAATGCTGATCCTAATCCAGTGGTTGCAACAGGAATTACCCAGTTTTTCTCTAAACTATGGGTAACAAATGTGCCAGCAAAAATGAAGATCCATATGTGGAGGGTTGCAAACAATTTCCTTCCAACGTTGGCCAACCTACGAGTTCGCAGAATAGAGGTAACAAACACATGCCCGATCTGTCAGCAATCTGAAGAAACTATTGAACATATAATGCGGGAATGCTACTTTGTGACTCAATTACTTGAAGGTTATGGTTTAAACATGCAGAGTTACCCTCATGAAATTAGTTGGATAGATTGGTTAGCCTCGATGTTCTCAATGTTAGAAGCAAAACAATGTGTGTTGGTGCTCATATCTTATTGGACAGTATGGTACACAAGAAACAAGGTATTGCATGAGAATTGTATGCCATCTCTATATGAAGCACGTGCTTTTGTTGATGCAAAGCTGCATGATTGTGAACTATCAGATCCAATAGTGTCTACTACAAATGGAAGAATACCTGCTTTTTGGAAAGCCCCTGCGGAAAACTACATCAAAGTTAATTTCGACGCAGCCCTGATGCATAATGCGAGAGAGTCATTCTCAGGTATAGTCTGCAGAGATAGTGAGGGTTTTGTATTGGCTGCTGGCATACTGCAAAACAGTAATGTGGGAGATGCTTTCGTGGCGGAAGCATTAGCTTGCCAACAAGCAGTCCAGTTGGCTAGGGAGATAGGTTTTTTGAATATAATTGTGGAAGGTGACTCACTCTCTGTAATAAAGAAACTGAGATCATCAACCAAGGACAACTCGATTATTGGACCTATTATACATGATATCAAAAAGGCAGCAAAACTATTTCCCTCGGTTTACTTCACTCATATTAAGCGTGAAGCAAATAAAGTGGCTCATGCATTAGCAAAAGAGGGAAGACAAGTCCAATGCCCCAGGATTTGGATTGAAGAAGCACCAGAGAGAGTATTGGAGCTAGCTGAATCGGAACGACCCCCACGATTATGAGATAGCTGTGTTTACTTCTTGGTCCTCTATTACATGAAGCCTTTAGACCAGCAAGCTAGAATTCTGGTTCTCTTTCATCACAGGCTTAGTCGACAAAAACTCACTAGCATTTGTTTAGATGCAGTCGACTACTTTCTAGATTGGTAGTTCTGGTTTTAGTATGTGTTAAGGTTGGGTTACTTTTGTAAGTATTTGATATGTACCAACTCAATCTTTTGTTTCAAATAAAACCAGCACTTTCTAAAAAAAAAACTATACAAATAAATAAGGGTGTTCAATCGGTTAGTTCGGTTAACCGACCGAACCGAACTAGCAAAAAATCATTGGTTAGTTTGGTTAAGTTTCTAAATTAACCAAGATAACAATAGAAAATACCTAATTTTTTAAATCTAATTATTATGCATCAAAATAACAGTAGACATTCTATTAAAAATAATAACAGTAAACATTATATAAAACTGTACTTTGCATCTATTACATAAAAAACAATTTGCATATATAACATAAAAAAATAGTTTGCAGCAATTCCACTCTATTACATAAAAAAGCAGTTTGCAACAGTTTCAGTTTGCATCAATTACATTTAAAACAGTTTGCAGCAGTTCCAGTTTGCATCAAATACATTTAAAACAATTTGCAGCAATTTCAGTTTGCATGTATTACAAAACAAAGCAGTTTGCAACATCTGATTCATACACAAAATACAATAATCTTCAAAGTTCTTCATCTGCATTAATTGAATTCCTACGAAAGATCTCCATTTGCATTATATCTATGAAATATATGTTATTTTAGAACATAATATAAATAAATACATCAAGAAAAAAAATCATATATAATACTATAAATCAAAACACTAGAATGTTTTAGAATGCATACCCTTCCTTCAACTCACACTCACAGTGTTAATGCTTATGAGCTCATGAATTGAGGGCGGGATCTAATGCATTCTAAGACATACCATTATTAATCTTGTCGAGTTCTTGAATTTGTTCTTCAATCTTCTTGATCTTTTCTTCGGTTGATGAATTTCGAGTACAATCTTGAGTACACACAAGGGTCTGTACCATTTTAGGAGTTAAAGAACTCCTAAATTGATCAACTACACATCTTCTGATACTAAATGCGGACTCCAAAGCAATAGTAGAAAGCGATATAACTAATACATTTTTGACCATTTTTGAAAGAGTTGGAAATTTAGGACTATTGACTTTCCACCACAATAAAATATCAAAATCATCATCATATTTCTAACTAGCCTCTCCTAGCTATTTATTCAATTTAGATGTTTGATCCTCACCACTAGCTTCAATGACACACCTTTTATAAAAATCTTTCACACCTCTTTTTACTTTTTGTTGTGGTTCATTTAAAGAAGAATTGTTTCCAACATTTGATTGGCTAAAATCACTAGAAGCTCGAGGTTTATAGTCATCATATACTTCATACAAAGTATCCTTCAACTTTTTCCGAACTTCATAACTTTTTTCAAAATCATACATTTTACTAAGTGCGAATTTAAGATAACTCAGTTTCTGTTTTGGATCTAGAACACAAACAACAAAAACATGCATATTCATCTTATCAATGTCACCCCAATATTTTTCATATTTATCTTTCATCTTCATAGCTATAATGTTGGGTTTTATGGTGCTCGATTTTTTTCAACCGACGTGTTTGTCAAGTTTGGAGAAGATTAGATTTTTGGGTGTAAAAGTTGAAGCTAAAAGATTGGAATTGGACACAAGGATTTATAGTGGTTCGACCTTCTAACAAGCATCCACATCCACTACCTTAGCTCCCCACTAAGGATTTCAAACAAATTCGCTAAGAATTTTGTCCCCTTTTCTAGGCTAAAGAGGCAACTTTTACAACCCTTAAAGCTTTCTACCCTAAGCTTGAGTAAATCCTCTTTACAAGAGAAATTTTAAGCAAACTTGAAACCTTTAATATGTGTTTGTTTGCACTATTTAGCTCTCACCCAAAACCTAAATACTTGAGCAAATTTGACAATATTTAGCTCACTAGTGTTGTCTATACAAGAAAATGAACAATTAAGCTCTAAGACAAAATCTTAATCGTAGTGTTGTTGATAATTGAAGCATTAGCCTTCTCTTGATGCTTGAAGGTCCCTTTTATACTCCCAAATGAGTTTGTAGCCGTTGAGGACCGTTGGGATGATTTTGGAGCCGTTAGGGTCTTTATTTCTCACATTAATTGTAGTTCTGGTGCCTATCGTATCGGTACACGAGGACCCGTATCGGTATGCCCTTCTTTAAAACTAGCTATTGGGCTCTTGCCAGCCTAAGCGTATTGATACGCTAGGAAGCGTATCGGTATGGTCTGCACTTTAAAAGACCGTTGGGAAATAGCCGTTGGGGGTTGTTAAAGCAGGGATCGGTACGCTTTAAAGGCATATCAGTACGACCCCTCTTCGTATCGATACGGGCAAGCCTGTATCAGTACGGGTTTTGGCAGAATCAAATTTGGAGTAAAAAGGTATCGATACGTGGTATACCGTATCGGTACAATAGTGCTGAAAAGCCAGATTTGACTACTTTAAAGCATTCTAAACTTTGCCAAAAACCTTTTTAAATACCTCAAACATGTTTTCAAGTTGTTTGGACTTAAAGACATGTTTTAAATTCTTTTCAAATTAGTCCAAAACATTTTTCAATTATTATATCAAAACACTTAGTTCTTCAATCTCTCCCTTTTCGATATAATAAAACCAACTTGAAAAATTGTTTGGGATTCTCCCCCTTTAAGTTTAAAATTTTGAATAAGAGATGAAATATAGAAAAGTAATTAAAGCTCCCTCTTATTCATTTGAATAACACAATTTTCAAATCAATCTCTCCCACTTTCTGTTATATCAAAAATAATTTAAAATACTTTTAGACTCAAAATAACAATGGAGGTTTAAATTTTGAAACTATTAAAATGTTTGGTTTTAAAAATGGCTCCCCCTTACTCAAAGCATCATCAAAAGATGTTAGTCCAACACATGATAATCTAGTTGAATTAAAGGAAATAAATTGAATTAAATAAATAAAAACAACTAGATTTTACCAACACTTGAATTCCAAGGGAGGATGTGAAGCCTTCCTCTTCAAGTGTCTTTCTTTGTGTGCATGAAGCTCCCTCTCATTGATTGGACTTGTTGAACACTTCCATCACACCTAATAAAGATAACCATACAAATTTTGGTATCTATATTGCTTTGAATCCATAAACGTTAGTTGCACAAAATTTAGTCTCCTTAGGAATCCATTTTTCAATTTCATCCTTTTTATGTGAAGTGATTAGTTCTTTTGGAACCCAAACACTTCTAAAACATTTTCTATTTAAAAATCTAGGGGCACTAGATTGTCTTTCGTAAAATTTTGATTTTCCACAATCATTTTTCTTTTCTAGTTCATTGGAAATCAAAATCTTTTCTTTCTTAAGACCATCAACTTCTTTTTGATGATCTTTTTCAATTGTTTGAAGCAAGTTTTGTAAACTAGAAACTTGTTGCTCAAAATCCTTCAATTTGCTTCAAACTCAAAATTGGTTTTCAAAAGCAAGTCATTTTCATTTCTCAACTTTGAAATCAACTTTTTATTTTTTTGAAAATGAAGCCTTGAATTCGAAAACCAACTCATCATAGGCTTCTTGTAACTCATCAAAAGTATAGGAATTTGAAATGGATGAGTTAGAAGTTATCTCTCCCTCATTGAGGGCCATCAAGCATATTTGGGCTACCTCATCATTGGTGGAGTCTTCATCACTCCATGTGGCCACATATGCTTGCTTTGAAGATGATCCCTTCCTGTTGGACTTGTGGGATTCCTTTATCTTCTTCTTCGATTCATGCTTAAAATTTTCTATTTCGCTCTTCATGAATCGTGTAAATTTGTTAAAGAGATAGGCCATCTTTTCATTTTCGCTTTCCTCCTCATTTGTATCAACATGGTTGCATTTGGAGGATTTGAGAGCAATGGCATTCACATGGATGCCTAGCTCCTTGACTTTCTTCTCCCCCATCTTCTTTATCTCTTCCTTCTTCTTCTCCTCCTCATCTTTTTCTTTCTTCATGATTTGGTGAGTGAGAAGTGACCCCATGAGTTCATCAAGCTTCAAGGTCTTCAAACTTTTAGCTTCAATGATGGCGGTTCTTTTCGAGTCCCATGACTCGGGAAGGGAATAGATAAGCTTTCGGACAAGCTTCTCTTCCGAGATGGCTTCTCCATAACCTTTGATTCCATTGGTGATGGTGGAGAACCTATCGAACATCTTCTTAATGTCCTCTTCCGGATCCATCTTGAAGTTTTCATACTCGTGGTTGAGAAGTCCGATCTTGGTCTCCTTTACTTCGTTGGTTCTTTTGTATGTGACTTCAAGCTTGTCCCATACCTCATTAGCATCTTCACAGGAAGACATATTCTCGTAGATGTTGGGGCTCAATGCACAAAAGATAATGTGCAAGGCTTTGCAATTGAGCTCTATCTTCTTGCGATCATCTGCGCTCCAATCTGCCTTCTTTCGTTGTGGCACGAACGAACCGTCTTCTACTATATCCAAAGCTTGTAGTCCTTGGACTTTATGAAATACATCATTCTTGTCTTCTGATGGGCATAGTGTGTTCTTTCGAAGAATAATGACTTGTCGATGGATTGTGACATTTGATCGGTTGGTTGATATGTTGTATCGAGCTTCCCGGATCACCTCAATAAGATGTTAATCCTTTTCGATTGAGCCTCTCACTGATACCAATTGTTGGGTTTTATGTTGCTCGATTTCCTTCAACCGATGTGTTTGCCAAGTGTAACACCCGTGTCTTGGGCCTGGGAGTTAACCGGGTTTTAGTTCGAGTCAAATAAAATTTAATTAAAACAATTCAACTACAAATAATGACCAAATTGAGCTTTAAAATGAAGGGAGGGACCCATGTTGTAATTTACCCAAATTTTAAATAAAGCAAGACAACTTTAAGGAAAAAGTTGTCATCTTCTTTCTCATCCTCCCTTTCCCAACGTCAAACCCCTCTCCCCCATTTTCAAACTCTCCCAAAACCATAGCTACTATTCCATTCCTTTCCTTCTTCAATCCAAGGTGTTTTTCAAAGGTAATTGTATTTTCTAAATCTCCTCTTTATCCCTTATCCAATCATTGTCTTAGATTTCAAAAATATGGGGTTTTGAAAATTAGGGTTCATATTAAAGATTGGGTTTTTAAGGGGGTTCTTCAATTTGTTTTGATAAATTGAGTTGGGGTTTTAGTTAATCATGTTAAAATGTGTAACATATATCAAATTGGTTGAATTTGGGTGAAAATTCGTAGTGGGTCCTTAGGGAAAATTTTAAGATATTAAAATTTGGGTTTTTGATGGGTATAATGTTGAAATTGAAGGGCTGATGGTCTACCTATGTTAGGAGGGTGTTTTGGGATGTTTTGGAAGTCATTTGGGTGTTTGGAAATGGGTATTTCAGCCAAGGGTTGTTGGAGTACGAAAATTGGGTTTTTGAGATATTATGTGGTTTGAGAATTTGTGGAAATTGGGTTGTGTTTGCAAAGCAAGTTGGTGGTTGAGTTTAGCATTGATTTTGGAAGTAATTTATGTGTTTTTTTTGGCTAGAAGCAAGAGGAAACGTTGAAGAAGCTTTGGGACCGAATCCGGGTTCGTAGGAGGATTGGTTCGAATTGCTAAGGAAGGGCGGTGAGTGGTCTTAACTTGTTTTAAAGTTTGGTTCGAGCATGAGTAGTGTGTGTGTGTAAAGTGTGCTTGGTAGGCCACTTCCTTACAATCCAAGTAGTTAATTTAGTCTTGTTTTCCTTAAATGCCAATGTGCTTAATGACTATGCTCTCATGCTTGTGATTTTTGGTACATGTACATATATTATGATGTGGATATATGTGATGAGTATGAGTGTGATTGATGATATGTGATTGATGATGATAATTGACACTAAATAATTACCGGTTGTAAATGATCGATCATTAGGATAGTGTGCACACAAATTGAGTCAAAACGTACGTGGCCTTGATGGCGTTAAGTCATCAAGGAGGAGTACGGTGATGTAACATTCCACCAGAAGCTTTTATTTATTTCTACGGGATGATGAGTGGAATCCCATCCGTAGGGCATGTGGCGATGAGTGGAATCCCATCCGTAGGGCATGTGGCGATGAGTGGAATCCCGCACATGCAAGGTCCGGTGATGAGTGAAATCCCACCGAGGTAAAGTGTTGTTGAGGTTTAAATCCGCACAATCGGGGTAATTAAAGTGGCCAAATTAAACTTGTTCATGTATTGTGATATATGATGGTGATATGTGATTGTGGTATATGGTGTTGTTGCATGATGATCATTATTAATGTTAAGCTTGTTAGGATTGAGAGACCATATATGCCACTTGAAAGACTAGCTAGGTCTACTTGATTGTATACATAAGCTTGATGTATGTAAGACTAGGATTGACATGCTTGAACCCTGCATTGTTGTTGTTTTTCGTTTTAGAGCACCCTCACTAAGCTTATAGCTTACGCTCTCAATGTTCAACAATGCAGATCATTAGCGTGGTGTTAGCTCGGAGCAAGGCAAGAAGGGCTTCCCAAGTTGTTTCTCAAGTATGGTTAATTATGTAGTAGTTAAGCAATGTGGCAAGAGGGTGTGTTTGTATGAGCTTGTATGACTCATTTATGATTTTGACGTTTATGCTTGACTTGGTTTGTAAGCATGATGTACCTTACCAAATGCTTATTTTGATGTATGCCTTTTAAATGTTAAGGTTGTTTTGATGGCATGTAAAACTATATGTGATTGAATTGGTATCTTATGCCTATTTAAGCCTTCGAGCATGCTCTTCTTGATATTACCTCAATGTGTTCTTGCCATGTGTGTATGATTGTTTGAATCTATGTTGGCGAGTGTTTGAATATGTTAAACCTAGGATGGATGCCTCTAGACTATGTATTTTGGTGTTGTGTGCCTTTAAGGGGTCCCAAGGGACCTTTAGACCAGTCAAGACTCACCTAAGTCCCAATTTCGAAGGTTGCAGACTGCCAACGTTTCGAAACGGGAGGGATCGTTTCGGAACGGGTAGGCTTCAGGGACCCTGTATCGGAACGCGTTTCGATACGGTATGGCCTTTGAAACCCCTATTCCGGAACGCGTATCGGAACGTTTTGGCTACTGGAATTCTGAGAAATTCACGAGATGAAGGTGTTTCGAAACGGGTATAAAGGTTTCGAAACGGTCAAAATCTCGTTGACCACGAGATGTTGACCGTCGTGGGCGTTTCGAAACAGTTGACCACTGTTTCGATACGGCCCCTTGTACAGGCTTCTGGGACAGTTGACCTGGTCAAGGCGTTTCGATACGCCTCAAGGGTGTTTCGAAACGACCTGTTAAAAAGATTAAAATTGGGCTGTAAATAGGTTGGTTCGGGTCCGTTTGATCGTCTCGTGTACGTTGCTTCGCTGTATGATCACTTAGAATTTATTACCACTCTAGACAAGATAAAAAGAAGAAAAAATTTTTATAGGGTTGCTAACTGAGGGGGAATCCCTAAGGGGTTTTAACTCGGTTTTCCCCGTGTGGCTCACTCGGACTGGTCATCCGGCCAGACCGGGACGAAGGGGTTACATTTGTTGGTATCAGAGCCTGAGGTTACCGAGACCTCGGGCATGGAGCTTAAAGTGAAGTGAGCTTAAAGTGTTAAATGCTTATGTTGTTCGATGCATGTTTTGCCATGAACCCTTGATGCTTGCTTGATCATATGATTTTTTGAATGCGTGAACTGTTGTGTCTGGTGTAGAGTGAGTGCCCATTGCTACTATTACTTAATTTAAAAAGATTTTTAGAAAGAGGAATACTTGAGCACTATTGGACCCTTGCTTTGACTAACGTAATCCTTATCTGTTTCTTGTTGTAGTTTTACCTTGCTAGTTGAACCATGAGACCACGTGGGAGGCCTAGGATGGTTCGACCGGAACCACGGGCAGAGGCTCCGAGAGTTGAGCCGGTAGTTGGGGTTGGAGCTCAAGTGGGAGAGCAAGTGGTTGGAGTTGGAGCTCCTCCACCACCTCCACCACCACCACCCCCTCCACCGGGAGTGAGAGGTGAGGCCGGGGCCGAAGAAGAGGGACCACAAGGAGGTCAAGGTGGCCAAGGACCGGCCGGGATTGACTTAACTCCGTTGGTTCAGGCAATAGCCGGGGCATTTCAGGCTGCAGTAGCTGAAGGCCAGGCTGCAGTAGCTGAAGGCCAGGCAGCTCATCATCAGGGTGAGGGCACCGGATTGCCATTAGAGAGACTTCGGGGCCTTGGGGCCGAAGAGTTTAGAGGTGCTACTCCGGAGAGGTCAGAGTTGTGGTTTGAGAAGACCGTTCGTATTCTTGCTCAGATGGGATGTACTGGTGAGCGCAAGTTGGGATGTGTTGAGTCTCTGCTTCAGGGAGATGCCTACACCTGGTGGGTCACCGTTACTTCGGGGATGGATGAGACCGAGATCACTTGGGAGTTCTTTGAGACAGCTTTCCGGAAGAAGTATTTGGGTCCGCGATACCTCGATGAGAGGAAGAGGGAGTTTATGGCATTGCTCCAGGGGAGTATGTCCGTGACTGATTATGAGATTCGGTTTGTCAGATTGAGTCAGTATGCACCTGAGCTTGTACCTACTGAGGTGGAGCGTTGTAACCGCTTCCGATATGGACTGAGTGAGGAGATCAAGACTTATACTCTAGCTTCAGATTACACAGATTTTGATGTCTTGGTCGCGAGGGCCAAGGACTTAGAGCACAGTTTGAGTTTGACCAGGCGGTCAGGTGGATCTAGTTCGGGTAAGAGGTCCAGCAACTTTGATAGAGGTGATGCCAAGAGGCATCGGGACAACCAGCATCAATTTGATCATAGGCGTGGTGGCAGTAACCACGGTAGGGGCCATCAGGGCCAGAGAGCTGGTGGGAAGTTGCCCACATGTGCTACTTGCGGGAGGAACCACACCGGTGAGTGTTGGGGGAATTACCATTCTTGTTGGAGTTGTGGTGCTAGAGACCACATTAGGCGTGACTGTCCACATCAGGTGGGGCAGGCACCAGCTCAGGCTCCTGCCCGAGCCAATGACTTTCAGAGAGGCCGCGGGCGCGGTAGAGGAAACTTCCAGCCGAGGAATGATGGTTAGAGGAACATAGCACATGTAGTTGCAGTTCAGCCAGAGGGCGGAGGTCAGGCCAGAGTTTATGCTCAGCGGGGAGATCAGCATGACACCGATGTGATCGCAGGTAACTTCTCGATACAGTCTGTGGGTTTTCTTTCTTTGATTGACTCTGGGTCTACACATTCCTACATATTGAGTGAGCATGCACAGTCCTTGAATTTGCCTTGTGAGTTGTTAGAGGTAGGAGTTAGTGTTACTAGTTCCTTTGGGGACACAGTAATAGTTAGGAAGATGTACAGAAGGTGTCCGTTGATGGTTCAGGGGCATGTGTTTCCAGTGGATATGATGGAACTTCCCTTCTATGGTTTTGATGTGATTCTGGGTATGGATTGGCTCACGGAGCATAGAGCTAGGATAGATTTTGAAACTAAGCAGATTTCTTTGAAGCTCACAGATGATTATGAGATTGTAGTGGTGGGCGAGAACGTGAAGTTCTTGTCCAATGTGGTTTCAGTGTTAGAGGCTAAGAGGTTAGTTGAGTTGGGGTGTGAAGCATACTTAGCGTATGTGATGAACCCTAACATGAGTGAGGTTAGACCTCAGGACATCCGGACAGTATGTGATTTCCCTAGTGTGTTTCCGGAAGAATTGCCAGGATTACCACCGGACAGAGAGGTAGAGTTCAGCATTGAGACTTGTTCTGATTCAGCTCCTGTTTCGATTGCTCCGTATCGTATGGCACCGAAAGAATTGAAAGAGTTGAAGACTCAGTTGCAAGAATTGACAGATAGAGGTTTTATTCGACCTAGTTCTTCACCTTGGGGTGCACCAGTGTTGTTTGTGAAGAAGAAAGATGGAAGTATGAGAATGTGCATAGATTACAGACAGTTAAATCAGTTGACAGTGAAGAACAAATATCCGTTACCTAGAATTGATGACTTGTTTGATCAGTTGAGAGGAGCATCTGTCTTTTCGAAGATTGATTTGAGATCAAGTTATTACCAGCTAAAGGTGAGAGAGGTTGATGTACCGAAGACATCCTTTAGGACTAGGTATGGACACTATGAGTTTTTAGTCATGCCATTTGGGTTGACTAATGCACTGGCAGCTTTCATGGACATGATGAATAGGATTTTTCATCAGTATCTAGATCAGTTTGTGGTTGTATTTATTGATGACATATTGGTGTACTCTCGAACTGAAGAAGACCATGACCGACACTTGAGACTTGTTTTGAAGACTCTGCTAGATCATCAGTTGTATGCGAAGCTCAGCAAGTGCGAATTCTGGATCCGAGAAGTAGTCTTCTTAGGACACGTAGTGTCAGCCGATGGGATTAGAGTTGATCCGAAGAAGATTGAAGCCATTGTTGAGTGGAAGCAACCGAAGTCTGTGACAGAGGTACGTAGCTTCCTAGGCTTAGCCGGATACTATAGGAGGTTTGTAGAGGGTTTCTCTAAATTAGCCGCTCCATTGACACAATTACTTCAGAAGAGTGTTCAGTTTGAGTGGACAGATGCAAGACAGAGAGCCTTTGAGAAATTGAAAGAAGCTTTGACTCAACCTCCGATTTTGATTCAGCCTGAGTCCGGGAAGGACTATGTAGTCTACAGTGATGCTTCTTATGTAGGGTTAGGATGTGTTCTGATGCAAGACAAGAGAGTGGTGGCTTATGCCTCAAGACAACTGAAGACCCATGAGCGCAACTACCCGACCCATGACATAGAGTTAGCTGCAGTTGTGTTTGCTCTGAAGATTTGGAGGCATTATTTGTACGGGGAGAAATGCACAGTGTACACCGACCACAAGAGTTTGAAGTCCATTATGACTCAGCGAGATTTGAATCTCAGACAGCGTAGATGGTTAGAGCTGCTAAAAGACTACGATCTTACTATTGAGTACCATCCGGGTAAGGCCAATGTAGTGGCCGATGCATTGAGTAGGAAGGTGGTCGTGGACTTGAGAGCTATGTTTGCTAGATTGAGTTTGTCCGGAGATGGTGGCTTAGTGGCCGAGCTTCAGGTTAGACCTACTCTAGGTCAGATGATTAGAGAGAAACAGCTATTGGATAGATCTTTGGCACCTCACGTGCAAGATATAGCCGAAGGTAAATCTTCAGACTACAGTTTCAGCACTGATGGGGTTTTATGTTTCAAAGACAGAATAGTTGTGCCAGAAGACAGTGACTTGAGACGTACGATCTTGACTGAAGCCCACAGTAGTCCGTTTGCTATGCATCCTGGAAGTACGAAGATGTACCGTGATTTGAATAATGAGTATTTTTGGGTTGGCTTGAAGAGAGATGTAGCCAACTTTGTGAGTAAGTGTTTAGTGTGTCAGAGAGTGAAGGTGGAACATCAGGTTCCCTCAGGTTTGTTACAGCCATTGAGAATTCCGGAATGGAAATGGGAGAACATCACCATGGATTTTGTTTCGGGTTTGCTTTTGACTCCTACGAAGAAGAACTCAGTTTGGGTGATAGTGGATCGTTTTACGAAGTGTGCTCACTTCTTGGCAGTCAACACTACCTACACTTTAGATAGATTAGCCGACTTGTACATCGGTGAGGTTGTGAGGCTACATGGTGTGCCGAAGTCCATTGTGTCAGATAGAGATCCGCGGTTTACCTCTAGATTTTGGGAGTGTCTGCATGCAGCTTTGGGTACCCGTTTGAACTTCAGCACTTCTTATCATCCTCAGTCAGATGGTCAGTCAGAGAGGGTTATTCAGATCTTAGAGGATATGCTGCGTTGTTGTATCATTGACTTTCAGGGTACTTGGGAGAAGTATTTGCCCCTAGTAGAGTTTGCATACAATAACAGCTTTCAGTCGAGCATTCAGATGGCTCCGTATGAGGCCTTGTATGGCCGGAAATGTAGAACTCCAGTGTGTTGGGCCGAGGTAGGGCAGCAGTTGTTACCTATGCCAGATTTGCTTAAAGGGACAACAGACAAGGTGAAATTAATTTGTGAGCGTTTGAGAGCTGCTTCTGATAGGCAGAAGTCCTATGCCGTTTTGAAGAGGAAGGAAGTTGAATTCTCAGTGGGTGAGAGGGTATTCTTGAAGGTGTCTCCGTGGAAGAAGGTGATGAGGTTTGGCCGAAAAGGGAAGTTGAGTCCTAGGTACATAGGACCGTATGAGATTGTGAAGAGGGTTGATCATGTTGCTTATCAGTTGCGTTTGCCATCCGAGCTTGAGAAGATACACGATGTGTTCCATGTTTCGATGCGTCGCAAGTATAGGTCTGATCCGTCACATGTTATGCCAGTAGAAGAAATCGAATTGAATCCAGATTTGACTTATGAAGAAGAGCTCGTTGAGATCTTAGCTTCTGACAGTAAAGTGTTGAGAGGTAGATCGATTGAGTTAGTGAAGGTGCGGTGGCAACGTAGAGGTGTGGACGAGGCCACTTGGAAGAGGAAGGAGGATATGGAGAAGCAGTTTCTGTATCTCTTTCAGTCAGGTAATTTCGGGGACGAAATTCCTTAAGTGGGAGAGAGTTGTAACACCCGTGTCTTGGGCCTGGGAGTTAACCGGGTTTTAGCTCGAGTCAAAAAAAATTTAATTAAAACAATTCAACTACAAATAATGACCAAATTGAGCTTTAAAATGAAGGGAGGGACCCATGTTGTAATTTACCCAAATTTTAAATAAAGCAAGACAACTTTAAGGAAAAAGTTGTCATCTTCTTTCTCATCCTCCCTTTCCCAACGTCAAACCCCTCTCCCCCATTTTTAAACTCTCCCAAAACCCTAGCTACTATTCCATTTCTTTCCTTCTTCAATCCAATGTGTTTTTCAAAGGTAATTGTATTTTCTAAATCTCCTCTTTATCCCCTATTCAATCATTGTCTTTGATTTCAAAAATATGGGGTTTTGGAAATTAGGGTTCATATTAAAGTTTGGGTTTTTAAGGGGGTTCTTCAATTTGTTTTGATAAATTGAGTTGGGGTTTTAGTTAATCATGTTAAAATGTGTAACATATATCAAATTGGTTGAATTTGGGTGAAAATTCGTAGTGGGTCCTTAGGGCAAATTTTAAGATATTAAAATTTGGGTTTTTGGTGGGTTTAATGTTGAAATTGAAGGGCTGATGGTCTACCTATGTTAGGAGGGTGTTTTGGGATATTTTGGAAGTCATTTGGGTGTTTGGAAATGGGTGTTTCAGCCAAGGGTTGTTGGAGTACGAAAATTGGGTTTTTGAGATATTATGTGGTTTGGGAATTTGTGGAAATTGGGTTGTGTTTGCAAAGCAAGTTGGTGGTTGAGTTTAGCATTGATTTTGGAAGTAATTTATGTGTTTTGTTTGGCTAGAAGCAAGAGGAAACGTTGAAGAAGCTTTGGGACCGAATCCGGGTTCGTAGAAGGATTGGTTCGAATTGATAAGGAAGGGCGGTGAGTGGTCTTAACTTGTTTTAAAGTTTGGTTCGAGCATGAGTAGTGTGTGTGTGTAAAGTGTGTTTGGTAGGCCACTTCCTTATAATCCAAGTAGTTAATTTAGTCTTGTTTTCCTTAAATGCCAATGTGCTTAATGACTATGCTCTCGTGCTTGTGATTTTTGGTACATGTACATATATTATGATGTGGATATATGTGATGAGTATGAGTGTGATTGATGATATGTGATTGATGATAAGTGATTGATGATGATAATTGACACTAAATAATTACTGGTTGTAAATGATCGATCATTAGGATAGTGTGCACACAAATTGACTCAAAACGTACGTGGCCTTGATGGCGTTAAGTCATCAAGGAGGAGTACGATGATGTAACATTCCACCGGAAGCTTTTATTTATTTCTACGGGATGATGAGTGGAATCCCATCCGTAGGGCATGTGGCGATGAGTGGAATCCCGCACATGCAAGGTCCGGTGATGAGTGAAATCCCACCGAGGTAAAGTGTTGTTGAGGTTTAAATCCGCACAATCGGGGTAATTAAAGTGGTAAAATTAAACTTGTTCATGTATTGTGATATATGATGGTGATATGTGATTGTGGTATATGGTGTTGTTGCATGATGATCATTATTAATGTTAAGCTTGTTAGGATTGAGAGACCATATATGCCACTTGAAAGACTAGCTAGGTCTACTTGATTGTATACATAAGCTTGATGTATGTAAGACTAGGATTGACATGCTTGAACCCTGCATTGTTGTTGTTTTTCGTTTTAGAGCACCCTCACTAAGCTTATAGCTTACGCTCTCAATGTTCAACAATGCAGATCATTAGCGTGGTGTTAGCTCGGAGCAAGGCAAGAAGGGCTTCCCAAGTTGTTTCTCAAGTATGGTTAATTATGTAGTAGTTAAGCAATGTGGCAAGAGGGTGTGTTTGTATGAGCTTGTATGACTCATTTGTGATTTTGATGTTTATGGTTGACTTGGTTTGTAAGCATGATGTACCTTACCAAATGCTTATTTTGATGTATGCCTTTTAAATGTTAAGGTTGTTTTGATGGCATGTAAAACTATATGTGATTGAATTGGTATCTTATGCCTATTTAAGCCTTCGAGCATGCTCTTCTTGATATTGCCTCAATGTGTTCTTGCCATGTGTGTATGATTGTTTGAATCTATGTTGGCGAGTGTTTGAATATGTTAAACCTAGGATGGATGCCTCTAGACTATGTATTTTGGTGTTGTGTGCCTTTAAGGGGTCCCAAGGGACCTTTAGACCAGTCAAGACTCACCTAAGTCCCAATTTCGAAGGTTGCAGACTGCCAACGTTTCGAAACGGGAGGGATCGTTTCGGAACGGGTAGGCTTCAGGGACCCCGTATCGGAACGCGTTTCGATACGGTATGTCCTTTGAAACCCCTTTTCCGGAACGCGTATCAGAACGTTTTGGCTACTGGAATTCTGAGAAATTCACGAGATGAAGGTGTTTCGAAACGGGTATAAAGGTTTCGAAACGGTCAAAATCTCGTTGACCACGAGATGTTGACCGTCGTGGGCGTTTCGAAACAGTTGACCACCGTTTCGATACGGCCCCTTGTACAGGCTTCTGGGACAGTTGACCTGGTCAAGGCGTTTCGATACGCCTCAAGGGTGTTTCGAAACGGCCTGTTAAAAAGATTAAAATTGGGCTTTAAATAGGTTGGTTCGGGTCCGTTTGATCGTCTCGTGTACGTTGCTTTGCTGTATGATCACTTAGAATTTATTACCACTCTAGACAAGATAAAAAGAAGAAATTTTTTTTATAGGGTTGCTAACCGAGGGGGAATCCCTAAGGGGTTTTAACTCGGTCTTCCCCGTGTGGCTCACTCAGACCGGTCATCCGGCCAGACCAGGACGAGGGGGTTACACCAAGTTTGAAGAAGATTGGACTTTTGGGTGTAAAAGTGAAAGTTAAAAGAATGGAATTGGACACAAGGATTTATAGTGGTTCGGCCTTCTAACAAGCACCTATATCCACTACCTTAGCTCACCCACTAAGGATTTCAACCAAATTCACTAAGAATTTCGTCCCTTTTTTTAGACTGAGGAGGCAACCTTTATAACTCTTAAAGCTTTCTACCCTAAGCTTAAGTAAACCCTCTTTACAAGATAAATTCTAAGCAAACTTGAAATCCCTCTAATAGGTGTTTGTTTGCACTATTTATCTCACCCAAAACATAAACACTTGAGCAAATTTGACAATATTTAGCTCATTAGTGTTGTCTATACAAGAAAATAAACAATTAAGCTCTAAGACAAAATCTTAATCATAATGTTGTTGAGAATTGAAGCATTAGCTTTCTCTTGATGCTTTGAGGTCCCTTTTATACTCTCAAATGAGTTTGTAGTCAATGAGGACCGTTGGGATGGTTTTGGAGCCGTTAGGGTCTTTATTTCTCACATTAATTGCAATTTGGGAACCTATCGTATCGGTACACGGGGACCCGTATCGGTATGCCCTTCTTCAGAACTAGCCATTGGGCTCTTGCCAGCCTATGCGTATCGATACGCTAGGAAGCGTATCGGTACAGTCTGCACTTTAAAAAACCGTTGGAAAATAGCCGTTGGGGGTTGTTAAAGCAGGGATCGGTATGCTTTAAAGGCGTATCGATACGACCTCTATCTGTATCGATGCGAGCAAGCCTATATCGGTACGAGTTTTGGCAAAATCAAATCTAAAGTAAAAAAGGTATCGATACAGGGTATACCGTATCGGTACAGTAGTGTTGAAAAGCCAAGTTTGACTACTTTAAAGCATTCCAAACTTTGCCAAAAACCTTTTAAATATCTCAAACATATTTTCAAGTTGTTTGGACTTAAAAACATGTTTTAAATTCTTTTCAAATTAGTCCAAAACATTTTCAATTGTTTTATCAAAACACTTAGTTCTTCATATAACACTAAAGTCAATATTAACACTTGATTGAGAAATTCTTAAAATGATATAATTTTCTGTAAGCTCATCAAAAAAATTGTTGGATGTGACATGTAAAGTGTCTGAAACTCGCAAAGTGACTTCATAAAAGTGTTCTAAGAATTCTATCTAATTTTTAACACTAGCCCAATTGTCTGTAGTTAGCTAATCCTCTCCTAACTCAAGTTCAGCCTTAAAGTTTATATCTTGTTCTTCAAATCTCTTAAAAGCTTTCTCAAAATTCTGAGCAATATCTAACATCAAGTAGATTAATGAGTTTCACCTAATACAAACATCAAGACACAAATCCTTTTGCTCTCTATCTTTTTCACCTCAAAACACTTCATAACCTTTTTAATCTAGTTGGAGATTGTCTCACATATCTCACATCCCCCTAACACATTCAACAAACTTATTCATTTCCTTTAAACCTTCAACAACAATCAAACTCATAATATGTACCATGCATCTCATATGAAAGTATTTATCATTTGCAATCCACCCTCTCGAAGATTAAGCTTCTTTCTTAAATAATTAATAGCAACATCATTGGAACTTGTATTATCAACGGCGATAGTGAACAATTTTTCAATCTCCCAACTCAAAAAGTATTTTTTAATCATCATCTCAATAGTCTTCTCTTATGATTAGTAATTTGACAAAAAAATATAATTTTTATTCAATTTCCAATCATTTTTAATGAAGTGGGCAGTGTAATTGACTCTTTGCAAAGAAATCTATTTATCAATAGTTAAACAAATTCTAGAACATGAAATTTCAAATATTGCTTTAGATTAACATTTTCATCGAGGTACAACTGATAAACATCTGTAATTATAGTAAGCCTTGAAGGAATACGAAACCTAGGGCATTGTACATATATAATTTTTTTAAAGCCTTCACTCTCAATCAATTTGAAATGTAATTCACCAAGTCGTAATATGCCCCACTAACCCCTTAAGAATCTTTAGTTGGTAAAATTAGTTGGCCTTAATTAGTGTGAACATTACTAGGATTTTTATTATATTGCTTCATGTGATATTTCAATGACCAGTTTCATTTTTTTCACATCACGACAAAGTTCTTTATGACAACAATTACATTTAGCCTTATTTTTACCCTCTCACTATTAGCAAACTTAGTAAAATGAAAGCATACTTCTGACCTTAGAGGGACGACTTTTCTTTTAATCCTACGATTTTGTTGATTTTGGTTGAAGTTTCAGTAGTTAAATTTTCAGCAGTTGAACCTGAATTTTCAGGATTACTGCCCTCAATTAATGTTGTTATATTTATCATCTACAATAAAATGATATTAATACAAATGATTAAAACACATTGTAAGAATTAATTTAGTCATATAATAAAGTAAGACATTTGCATAGAGTACATATTTATGCTACATCATATAACTGACTTATCTTAAACTAACTAATCTCTATGTTTAAAAATTTTCATTAATTTTTTTTGCTCGGCATAAAATGATTTTTATTGAGTGATCATTTACACCTACCCGGTTGCAAGCCTCATTAAAAACCCCCCTAATCCTAAATGGGGGAAAAGAGTGCTTAACAATCGGGGAATACAAAAAACTGTAGAACCAGACCTGAAGAAATACACCCAAGAACAAACATTACAACACTTAACATTCATGCACTTAAACTCTATCTCCCATAAAATCACCAGAACTTAAACTACCAAACTAACACATGACACACATTCACTTTCTAATTTCCCATTAGCACCTAATTTTACTGTAAATAATCTATCATTTTACCCACTTTAATCCAAAAGAAAAGACGAAACAGAGCTCACCACCATGCTTTGAACAGATCTGATTTTGTTTATCCCGACTTCGCAAGGCCTCCAGCCAATCCTTCCCTAGCTGCCAACGAGTGCTGAAACATCAATGAAACAAACTTACTTGACAGTCGATCTACCTCCAACAAATCTGGCCACCAACACCATGGATGACTTGAAGGATTACGCATCCAATGAAGCACCGAAAGGGATGTTACCTCTATCACCATACCAGGTAAATCCCACCCTTTAGCTTGAATACACATTTCCAAAGCTAATTTAATAGCTGACACCGTAGCAAAATCAGTTCCCAGATTATCTATTGGACCATAAAACAACCCGCGGATTATACCATTTTCAGTGCTCACCACTCCTCCTACTCCAGCCCTTCCTTCCCAAATACCTCCAATGACTGAGAACTTCAAGCTTCCTAAACATGAGACAGCACTTTCCTTTAGAGTCATATTCTTTGTCGAAACAGTTGAGAAGCAAAGCCATGGGCTATCCCACCATCGAGTCACTTCCCAGTTTGCACTCCCTTTTGAAGCTTCAATCCAAGTTTGTGCTCTAAGTTTTACATAGAAAATGAGATTATGAACACTCGTATTTTTCTCATTGAACACGACATCATTTCTAGCTAGCCACAAACTCCACAAACATACAACACAAGAAATTAACCAAGCTGATTTCTGACTTCCAGTGTAGGGCACTGAAAAGCAAAAGATGAACATCAATTCTATATTACGACACCCTTGCCAAGCAATCCCCCACCACCTGCATATTTCTTCCCAAAAACTAACTGAAAAACTACAATTAAGAAATAAGTGATTGGCATCTTCTAATTTCTCATGACACAACACACAAACACAATGCGATTCTTCTAGACTTATCCCTCTATCTCGCAGGAAGATCTTCGTAGGAATTCTTCTAGACTTAGCTAGCCACAAACTCCTCCATTTTTCCTTGAATCCCATTCTTTGAAGAATCATATCCAAGAACTCCCATCTAACGCAATCGTAAGCTTTTCAAAAATTTAATTTCAGTACCACTCCTCCTGACACCTTTTCTCATGTCAACATAGAGTGAATAACCTCATTTGCTATTAATATCCCATCAAAAATCTGCCTCCCATGCACAAATGCACATTGTGTATCACTTATCAATTTATCAATAACAGATTTAAGGCGTCGAGATAATACCTTTGCAATGATTTTATACACTGATCCGACTAGACTTATTTGTCTGAAGTCTGACATCTCAATAGGGTTCTTCTTTTTTGGTATGAGCGTAATGAATGTAGAACCTACAGAAGGTGCTAATTTTCCACTTCGAAAAAATCTCTCCATAACATTCAACACATCCTCTTTCACCTCACCCCAACAGCTCTTGTAGAAGCTCATGTTGTACCCATCAGACCCCGGAACTTTCGAATCGTCACATGACCAGATTGCATCTTTTATCTCCTCTAAGGTAAACGGTCCTTCAATTGAGGTTGCTTCAGCTTCATCAATCTGCTTGAAGTCTAGCTCAAAAATAGTTTTCCAAGGTCGACTCATACAATCAAAATGATTATTAAAATACTCCAGAATGCCTTGTTTGATGCTTTTTGAATCCCACACCATCTATCAACGATGTTTAACCCATGTATAATATTTTTCTTGACCCTAAACTTAGAAGCTCGATGAAAAAAAGCAGTATTCGAATCACCAGTGTCAACCAGTTCAACCTGGACTTTTGTTTCCAAAGCATCTCTTGCAACTTCAAAAGGTCGCATAGTTCCAATCGAAGGCATTTCAATTCCTTCATTTTTTCCACAGAAAGGTCCGCATCATTCCCTGATTCTTCCAGTTCTTTAACCTTATTTTCTAGTTCCTTGACTCTCACATTTAAGTCTTTACATTCATCTGCGTTCCATTTCTTTAAAGCCGTTTTCAATCTTCGAAGTTTAATTGAGAAGTCTGATTTATTTCCTGCTTTAAACACCTCTTTACACCCTCCGATTTTCAGCCAAGCATTAATGAATCTGAAAGGTTTTGGCCCCCAATCGATATCAATTGATGCAGACATTCGAAAATCAAAAATATCATTATACCATATTTTCCGAATTACATCCTCTAAGATCCTTTCCAACTTTGTCTATTGTAGCAGCAACATTTCAGGCTTTTGTTCTCTAGCCAAAACCCTAACCGCTGAAATCTTAGAGTCTGCCCCTAATCCCCTGACATTCCACGTTAATACCTTCATCTCTTTGAAACGCTATTCAGTTCCTACTTAACACAAATAATTAAAGTTTTTCAAGACGAGCTATCTCCCTTACCACTTCATTCCTCTTCACCCACAATTTTCACGCCTAGGCTTTTAACCAAATCCAACGCACTTCTGGCTTCCCTTGTCTGAATCTCCCAATGTGCCACCATGTCAGAGTCTGAGAGTGACCTCCCAGACACTCCCGGAGATTCCAACTTCTTCTTCTTTATCTTGTTCCTGCGAATTGCTCTATCTCTTTTCTTTCTTTCACTCTCTGATAATGCTCTATCATGGAAATCAAAAAGAGAGCCATACCTTTTTTCTTTCGGCCATTTATTCATCGAACCAAAATCTGAAACAACTAGTCTAGGGTCCTCTTCAAAGACTTGGGCCTCGTCCAAATTCAGCCCAGATCCCAGCTCTACACGACCCCCATTCTGAACATTATTATGATAATCTACTATCTCTTCCCATCTTTTTTCTTCCACATTTTTGAACAAAGGGTTATCTGCTATGCCCATATTTTCAATTCCCTCCACAGCTCGTGAAGAAACAATAAACTGATCCGGGATGGGTTCTACAACAACACTTTTCTCTTCAGCTACAACACTTTTACCTTGTTGGGTTTCTTTCCACCCACACCCACCAGGTTCATGCCCCATTACTACTTTGGCCCAGCTTCTACTCTTATTTTTCACCAGCTCCTCATCTGATATGGCATTATTATTCTCTTCCGACCCTTCATCTGTACAAGCATTTGCCTTTTTGAGATTCGGCGACATGAAACTTTTAGGCGTGCTACACATAAATTCCATTTCTCCCAGTTTATTATCAAAATCTGCACTTCTTATTGAATACCCATCAAAGTAATATTTTCCCATGAAAGTTTCATTAAATGCATCTTCTTTCTTCCCGTTCCGATCCTGAGCTTCTTTTTCCAGCGACTGACTTTCATCCATCTCCGATTGAGAATCTGAGTTGTTCTGTCCTTCTTGTCTTCTGTTAACACTTTCTTTATACTATGCTCTTCCTCTGATAACCCTATCTCGAGCACTCTTACTTCGTGGATTACATTTCCAACCTCCAGCTGAATTACGTCCTCAATCTTCTCTTTTTTAGCTGTAGTAATCATAATGGTGAACCGTTCTGCATCTATCGTATGAAAAGCATTCTCCCCTACTGCTTCCATTGTGCCCCAGATTTCTGCAACCCTGGTGAACGTGGTATGATTCCAGCAGTGCAGAGGAATCCCATAAACTTCTATCCATGTTCTTTCGAGGCTGACAATGGCTTCAGACCATGGTTCTACTTCCAGAAAAATTTCTTTTAAATAAGACCAGTTTAATTCCTCTAAAGACAGGTACAAAACCTCATCTTTAAAGGTTATTAAGAATTTCTTTCCTCCCATCCTTAGTATTTTGATATCACCCAGCCCCCAAGAAATAAGTCTATCCTCAATGCTTTTCACAGTGCATATCGTAGCCATCGACCCAACCAGACACCTCCTCATCTTCCATAGGTCTTCATCTTCCACATGCCCCCAAATTTTTTTAAGCTCCTTTTTCTTTGGACACCCCTCCTTATTTTCTTTTTCTTTTTCTTCCGGCACCGACTCCCTGGGGTTCGGTTCAATATCTTTATCATTTTTCCTACTGTCCTAATCAGGTGTTTTCCCTAAGGGGATAGTTTTATCCTCTCCAGACTTCCTCCTCCACTGTCTTCTGTCCGTATTTATTGCAAACGTCACCGAGATTCGGCTGCCATATAATGAAAACCCATGAAGTCTTTCCATAGCTCGCAATGCGTCCACCTTATTTTCATACCTTACAAAGCCAAATCTTTTTCCATTTTTGCTGAGCTTCTTGGGGACAAAAACATCCACAACCTTTCCATGTCTTGCGATCGCAAACCACACTCCTTTCCAATGCATCGCCAGTGCTAAGTTTTCCACGAATAACGTGATTGCCTGGCGCCAAGGAGCTGCCATGGCAGGGACGTTCTCCACTCTACGAATTTAAATTTTATCGGTGCTAAGTTAATTTACCATTATGATTACTACAGCTACAAAAGAGAAGATTGAGGACGTAATTCAGCTGGAGGTGGGAAATGTAATCCACGAAGTAAGAGTGCTCGAGAAAGGGTTATTAGAGGAAGAGCATATTATAAAAAAATGTGTTAACAGAAGACAAGAAGGACAAAACAACTCAGATTCTCAATCGGAGATGGAAGAAAGTCAGTCGCCGGAAAAATAAGCTCAGGATCGGAACGGGAAGGAAGAAGATGCATTTAATGAAACTTTCATGGGAAAAGATTACTTTGATGGGTATTCAATAAGAAGTGCAGATTTTGATAGTAAACTGGGAGAAATGGAATTTATGTGTAGCACGCCTAAAAGTTTCATGTCGCCGAATCTCAAAAAGGCAAATGCTTGTACAGATGAAGGGTCGGAAGAGAATAATAACGCCATATCAGATGAGGAGCTGGTCAAAAATAAGAGTAGAAGTTGGGCCAAAGTAGTAATGGGGCCTGAACCTGGTGGGTGTGGGTGGAAAGAAACCCAACAAGGTAAAAGTGTTGTAGCTGAAGAGAAAAGTGTTGTTGCAGAACCCATCCCGGATCAGTTTATTGTTTCTTCACGAGCTGTGGAGGGAATTGAAAATATGGGCCTAGCAGATAACCCTTTGTTCAAAAATGTGGAAGAAAAAAGATGGGAAGAGATAGTAGATTATCATAATGATGTTCAGAATATGGGTCGTGTAGAGCTGGGATCTGGGCTGAATTTGGACGAGGCCCAAGTCTTTGAAGAGGACCCTAGACTAGTTGTTTCAGATTTTGGTTCGATGAATAAATGGCCGAAAGAAAAAAGGTATGGCTCTCTTTTTGATTTCCATGATAGAGCATTATCAGAGAGTGAAAGAAAGAAAAGAGATAGAGCAATTCGCAGGAACAAGATAAAGAAGAAGAAGTTGGAATCTTCGTGAGTGTCTGGGAGGTCACTCTCAGACTCTGACATGGTGGCACATTGGGAGATTCAGACAAGGGAAGCCAGAAGTGCGTTGGATTTGGTTAAAAGCCTAGGCGTGAAAATTGTGGGTGAAGAGGAATGAAGTGGTAAGGGAGATAGCTCGTCTTGAAAAACTTTAATTATTTGTGTTAAGTAGGAACTGAATAGCGTTTCAAAGAGATGAAGGTATTAACGTGGAATGTTAGGGGATTAGAGGCAGACTCTAAGATTTCAGCGGTTAGGATTTTGGCTAGAGAACAAAAGCCTGAAAAGTTGCTGCTACAAGAGACAAAGTTGGAAAGGATCTCAGAGGAAGTAATTCGGAAAATATGGTATAATGATATTTTTGATTTTCGAATGTCTGCATCAATTGATATTGATTGGGGGCCAAAACCTTTCAGATTCATTAATGCTTGGCTGAAAATCGGAGGGTGTAAAGAGGTGATTAAAGAGGTGTTTAAAGCAGGAAATAAATCAGACTTCTCAATTAAACTTTGAAGATTGAAAACAACTTTAAAGAAATGGAACGCAGATGAATGTAAAGACTTAAATGTGAGAGTCAAGAAACTAGAAAAGAAGGTTGAAGAACTGGAAGAATCAGGGAATGATGCGGACCTTTCTGTGGAAAAAATGAAGGAATTGAAATGCCTTCGATTGGAACTATGTGACCTTTTGAAGTTGCAAGAGATGCTTTGGAAACAAAAGTCCAGGTTGAACTGGTTGGCACTGGGTGATTCGAATACTGCTTTTTTTCATCGAGCTTCTAAGTTGAGGGTCAAGAAAAATACTATACATGGGTTAAACATCGTTGGTAGATGGCGTGGGGATTCAAAAAGCATCAAACAAGGCATTCTGGAGTATTTTAATAATCATTTTGATTGTAAGAGTCGACCTTGGAAAACTATTTTTGAGCTAGACTTCAAGCAGATTGATGAAGCTGAAGCAACCTTAATTGAAGGACCGTTTACCTTAGAGGAGATAAAAGATGCAATCTGGTCATGTGATGATTCGAAAGCTCCGGGGCTCGATGGGTACAACATGAGCTTCTACAAGAGCTGTTGGGGTGAGGTGAAAGAGGATGTGTTGAATGTTATGGAGAGATTTTTTCGAAGTGGAAAATTAGCACCTTCTGTAGGTTCTACATTCATTACGCTCATATCAAAAAAGAAGAACCCTATTGAGATTTCAGACTTCAGACAAATAAGTCTAGTCGGATCAGTGTATAAAATCATTGCAAAGGTATTATCTCGACGCCTTAAATCTGTTATTGATAAATTGATAAGTGATACGCAATGTGCATTTGTGCATGTGAGGCAGATTTTTGATGGGACATTAATAGCAAATGAGGTTATTCACTCTATGTTGACAAAAGAAAAGGTGTCAGGAGGAGTGGTGCTGAAATTAGATTTTTCAAAAGCTTACGATTGCGTTAGATGAGAGTTCTTGGATATGATTCTTCAAAGAATGGCAGCGCCGATAAAATTTCATTAATTAAAAACAACTAAAAAAGTTATCTATCAAAGCACAATGAAAAGCTTACTAATTTCCGAAAACTTTATAAACAAATAAACTAGACCTTCATGATTTAAAAAGTTAAAAAAAAGCTTCTGGATTTTACAGTAGAGATGTAAATTAACAGAAATTAAAAATTATTACATATGATCATGGTAAATTAACATCCAGTAAATCAGATACATAATTTTATACCCACAAAAAATTATCTCTTGATATGGCATTATGAGTACACCATCAAGATATTGTCTCAAAACTACCTTAAAAAATCCTTAGTTGTCAAGCTGTAGGTTTAGCCGTAGCACCTCAATAAATGCAAATACATTTATAAAAAAATGAACAATTACAGATTATCGTTTCACATGAATTTTAGATGAAAGAAACACTCGTCAGAAGCTCTATTGAAATGCAATGAACCTACAGTTCAAATTTCAGCTTAACAAAACATGAGAATTAAAAAAATTGCAATGTAAACAAATAAAAATTTGAACAATAGAAGAACAGAAAAATAAAAGGTACTTCTAGATTCCTTTCTTCTTCAGTTGATTGAAGAACTAAAACACGGTTTAATATATTCACACCACGAGGCACATCAGCGTGTGAGACTCCATTAAAAAAACTAAAAAAAAATTAAATCTATTCAAACATCTAAAAGTCAACAAATATAAAAAAAATAACAACCTGAATTTGAATAAAAACAACGGGAGAACTATAGAAAGCTCTGCTAAGAGAGAAGAGAAATTAACTGGGCGTGAGAATGGTAACTAAAAAGGAATATTAGTGGACTTGGTGGTGGCTGGTTGGTTAAAATTTAGTTGGTTTAGGTTATATATATATATATATTAGATTTTTGGTGAAATAACTTGTTTCGAATTGAATTAACTAAAAATCGAACATTCAAAAAATTAATCATTAACTGAATTAGTATCTAATTAAACGATCGATTAACTGGCCAAAATTTTGGTTCGACCAGTTAATTCGATTTTAACCGAACACTCCTACAAGTAAACCCCGAGCCTTGCAAAGTTGTAAATTTGTATGATTTATCATGTTAATGTCTCTACCACTAATTCTAACTCTAACAATCTCTTTTACATCACCAAAAAAATCTCACTTGTACAATCGATCATTCCGCTCTAACCAGATAGAATATATGCAACAGACTATGACAATTTAAGAACAAAGGTCAGCAAAGACTTGCCCTTAAACAGATTCACTAACTAGATTATCTCTTAATCCCAAGCCAGTACCACCGTGTTGAGGCTGCATGTTCTCAACGCCATAATCTAAAGTTTAGAAGAGAATGACTATCAACAGATATCCCCATATGTAACAATCTGTCCTTGGTAGGCAATCGTCCATGAAGGGTCATCCAAGCTATTACTGCATGCTTGGGCACATGCATAGGGAACCAGAAAAAATTTGTGCCACACGACCTTAGGTAATTGTTTACGAATTTCAGACCAAATGATCCTTGTTGTGAATCTGTCCAGATCAAAAGAGGTAGAAAATAGAGGCGCAATAACAACCCTCAACTTGAATAACCTTCTCAAGCTCTAACTCATTCTAAACTTTGTATTTCATAGTCCAAAAATCACCACCCTTGACCACATATGCATGAACCCATGCAACCAAAAGAGAGCCTTGCCCAGCTAGCAAGTTTCTGATCAACAGCAACATATAAGCTCTATTCCACCAGTGTAAGTCTCTCATCCCATGACCACCCTCCGACTTCATAGTGCAAACACGACTCTAGCTGATCCTAACACCAACAGCAGGGGAGTTCTGAGCCTTTGAGGGAAAAAATAAGGTAAAGATGCTCGGTTTTCGTTCTCACAAATTTAGGGAGAGAGAACTATCGACACCAAAAGTTGGAGACACTAAACAGAACAGACTTGACAAGTTGGAGCCTACCATCACAACTCAAGTTCTTGCTAGCCCAATGTCCCAGTTTTGTTCTGATCGAATCTAACAAAGGCATACAATCCATTTCAGAATAATTCCTAGTTACAAGGGGAACTCCCAAATAACAAACAAAAAAATGTTTACAATGAAAGCCAAAAATCTCTTCAATATTTCTCAGAGTGCCATCAGGAATTTCACAAGCAAAGAGCTCACTTTTGGATGGATTGAGCCTTAAACCCGACATCTCATAAAATTTTGTCAGAATACATTGAATGCTAACAACAGAATGAAGATTTCTCTTGCAAAAGATAAGGAGGTCATCTACAAAGCATATGTGAATAAGGCCAATCTTCTTACACTTGGGGTGGTACTGAAAGATCTCCTTACTTGTTGCCAAATTTAACATATTAGAAAGGAAATTCACTGAGAGAAAAAAAGTAAAGAAACAATGGGTCTCCCTGCCTTATGCTCCTAGCACCATTGAAGAATCCCACTAGACACCCATTTAAAGAGATAGAAAATCTCGAGCAGCACTAAATCCACCCTCAAAACTTTTCAAGTAGCCTCATGGCCTCTAAAATCCCAAGGACAAAGTCCAATTAAGGGTGTCAAAGACCTTTTGCAAGTCAATCGTTAAAGCACATCTGACAGAGAGTTTTTCTAGAGTAGCCCTTAATTAATTCTTGGGGCAATAGGGTATCCACAACATTCTTACCCTTCACAATACAGTTTGATTGAGAGAAATCATGTTAGAGAAGAAAGTAATTAGTCTGTTAACCAGGATGTGAGTGATAGTTTTGTAGATCACCGAGAAACAAGAGATAGGCCTAAAGTCACGTGTAGAGCATGAAGTAGAAGACTTAGGCACAAAACAAGAGCAAGAGCATTACTAGCATGTGTAAAGTGTTCATAAGTTCTATATTTTGTGCGCATTCCATCTCATATTATTGATGTTCTTAAGTACAATTTAAGCATAATTAGGTTCATGCATTGTATATTACAGTATTCTTTACCTTGTTATGCTTTTATTGATTATCTTTTATTTGGTAAGGAAAAGATGTTTTAGTTTAGTTTTAGTTTTAGGTACTAGAAGCTAACAGAAGGAGAGAGGAGCCGAGGAGCTGATGCTAAGGCAGTAGATCAGGGAGCTATACTGATGCAGTTCCAAGTATAGAAAGCCATTGTCGAGTAGTCGTCGCCGCCATACCTGCCGCCCAAGGCAGCAAGCTGAGGAATTGGAGTGCGATCTATAGAGCAGAAAATCCTGATTCCAATGATGTCATCCACTCAATTTTCTAACGCCTGGATCAGCGGACATAGCCGCCGAAAGAGGAGATCAAGATAACTTGCGGTGCAAGGCAACGAGAAGAAGTCCACATTCAACTCAAAGAAGTCAGAATTAAAGGTTGCATTTAATGCAAAAGTTACTTTGAAGACTTCTACTCCAAGGAGGACTTGACCTAGCTAATGCCTATATATACTTGGCATATTTTGTAATTGTAGACAACTTAGGTTTTCCCTTAGGCATAGTTTAGGTTTTCTTGCCGCCGATTATGTTTTAAATTCTCTTTTGGGTTTGAGTTATGTTGTAAACTAGTGTGAGAACGATTGCTTAGGAATTAAGTTTATTTTTTGCAGTAAAACTTCAAGGTTTGCTTATTCCATGCTCTTCATAGTTTTCAATTAAGTTTGAAAGAATACTTGTTAACTATCTATTTGTTCGGTATCGAGAGAGTCGAACTCACGAAAGGGATAAGTACGATCCTTACTCTAATTAGGTGTTGATCAATCCAGCCTGGACATAGGTTAGGGTTTAAGGCGGCTAAAAGAGGACGAACCACGGTTGCTGTCTTTGCAAGATTCACGTCGTGACGGGTATCATCTGCAGTGGGCAACAACAATATTCAGACTTAGACATAAGCAGAATCAATATCGAAGCATTCTGTCGAGCCTTGAAAGACTGTCGAGTTTGCCGCCAAGCCATCCATCCGTTTCACTGCCGAGGCAATGAAAGCGTCAAAGCAGCCAATTTGCCATCTTCTGCCGAGGCAACAAAGTCTAGCAGCGCAGAGCAACTTAATATATTCAACGCAGTTTCACACTACTAAACAGCATAATCTGACCCATTTTATCAATTTGATCTCTTCTATCAATTACTTTTGTTTTATTTACTTTTAATTCTTTTTTTTTGAAAGATAATGGGGGCCTCGTTAAAAACCCCTTCCTAATGAAGGGGAAAAGAGTGCCCAACTACTTTTATTAATTAAACCATCGTTATTACATGAAACCAAGGGGTTGGGAAAAATTACAGAACCAATTAGAGAAAAAGACCCCTGCTTTATCCTATCCCAGATTTTGCTAACGAATCTGCTTCCACATTCATCATACGCAAAATACACCTAAAAATGATACCTTGTTTTAACGCCAAGCCCTTGACTTCCTCCACCAGTTCTCCAAAAGGCAAAGGTGGCTGATCCTCACCAATTAACCACTGGAACACTTGTTTACAATCAAGTTCAACAATCAGCCGATGGGAGTTAGCCCAACGAGAACACAGCACTTTCGAAACACCCCACTTAACCGCCAACAGTTCGACCAAAGCAGCCGGACCACCACCGCACGATTCAAAAAAGGTCAGTAGGGTGTCTCCGTTGCAGTCCTTCAATACCCCTCCAATGCCACCTTTGCCGGATTGGATCGACAACGCTCCGTCCACGTTTAATTTCACAAAGCCCGTAGAGGGAGGCGACCATTTCCCCCCATTGACCGGAGGAGCCCGTGACTTGGGCAACACAGCTATGCACGGATCAGCAACTAATTCCTCCACACTAACTCCGCCCTCCTTGTCTTTAGCTTTAACCCAATATGCGAATCTAGCTCTAATGGAGAAGTCGAGCTGTAACCAGTCAACCTTCTTCCCACGAAAAACAATGTCATTCCTCATAATCCAAGTAGACCAAATCACCACGAAAGATAGCAATTGCATCGTTTCTTTACTCGACCCGACTCCTAGACCACTCCAAGCCTCCAGAAAATCTGCAGGGGACGCCGGAAAAACAGTTTGCAGTCCCATCCATCTGCATACTTTGCACCACACTTGCCACACACCTGAACACATGAAAAACAAATGCGGAACTGTTTCTGGGCTTTCTTTGCATAGTGGACACTGAGTATCGGAAATGGACGTAACACCCCTCTTCACCAATTTAATCTTCACGGGGACTCGACCCCTAACAACCGCCCATACGAAACATTCAACCTTAGGTGGAGCTAACCCTAGCCAGCAATTAGCCCCCCAGAAAACCGATTCCCCTCCATTGGTTTCCAACATCTTCCTAAAGGACCTCACCGAAAAGGCCCCATCACCTGTGCCATGCCAACTTACCCAGTCCGACTTTAGGCCACTGAAGCTAAAGGAGTTGAGGAGACTACAAAAGTCCTCCCACATGTCCTTCTCCCAATCAAAAACATTTCTCCGTAGTTCAATATCCCAGCTCCAAGAAGAATTCGAAAAGTGGCCAAAATTACTAATGGTGCCTTCCTTCCTAACAGCCAACGCAAAGATCCTCGGATAACTAATCTTTAAAGGTTGATTGCCGATCCAATGGTCACTCCAAAATAAGATACGGTTGCCGTCACCAACTTTAGGCTGCAGATTAGAACGAAACATGGCAGCGGCTGGTTCATCCTTGTTGAAGACCTTGGAAATTCCATTCCAGACCCATGACGTTCGGTGGCTAGCCGATGCCTTTGGGATGATCCCATTGTTACTCCGGAAAGCCTTAGCATCAATAACTCTCTTCCAAAGTTGATTTGGTTCGTTACCAAAGCGCCGGCACCATTTTAGGATTAAGGATTGGTTCATAGTCGCAACATTAGGAATGCCCAATCCCCCTTGGCTCTTAGGACGACACAGTTGATCCCATCTCTCCCAATGAATTCTACGTTTACCTTCCGATTCACCCCATAGAAAAGACGACATGATTCTGTTCAGGCGGGAGAGAATTTCCGCCGGCATTTTAAATAAAGACATATAATACATGGGAAGGCTTGAGAAAACCGACTTGATCAGAGTCACGCGCCCAGCAAATGACAGAAAATTGTTTTGCCAACTAGCACATTGAGACAAAAACTTATGAACTACAGGATCCCATAATGCTGCATTATTTCGTCTCGCCCCTAAAGGAAGCCCAAGGTATTCCGTAGGTAGGTTCCCGCTCATACATCCAACCGAAGCAGCCCAGTTCGAAATCAATTCCTCCGGCACATTAATCCTGAATATCTTACTCTTCTTCAAGTTCAAGGTTAACCCCGATGCTAACTCAAATACACGCAAAATCCTTTTAACATTCCGAAGTTGCATTTCGGCACCACCACAAAAAATCAGTAAATCGTCGGCGAACTGCAAGTGGGGAATCGAAATTGATTCCCCATCCCGACCTATTACACAGCCTTCAAATAAACCCAGGTTCACCGCTTTCAGCAACATTAAATTTAACACTTCACCTACAAGATTAAAAAGTAATGGAGATAAGGAACACCCCTACCTCAATCCTCTTGCGATAGCAAATTTTTCCGTAGGGGAGCCATTAACTAGCACCGAAATAGTAGCGGAGGAAATGCACTGGTGAATCCATGCTATCCAACGTTCTCCAAACCCAAACTTACCAAGCACGAAAACAAGAAATTTCCAGCTCACAGTATCATAGGCCTTCTTGAAGTCAACCTTAAAAGCTACTCCCATATTCTTGGATTTTGACATCGAATCTATAACTTCATTAGCAACCAGTGAGCAATCCAATATTTGCCTTCCGGGGATAAAAGCAAATTGGGATTCACCAATCAAAGATCCCATAACCTCCCGAAGTCGTCGAGCCAGCACTTTGGATAACAGTTTATACATCACGCCAACCAAACTTATCGGCCTAAACTCCTCTAATGACGTGGGATTCTTGACCTTGGGAATGAGGGTAATGAAGGAGTGGTTTATACCCGGATCCCACTCTTTACCCTTAAAGAAGTCCTCAAAAAAACCCATGATGAATCCTTTGAGTTCGTTCCAATATATCTTTAGGAAGCCCAAATTGAAACCATCTGGCCCAGGGGCCTTATTGCTGTCAGCCGCGAATAGAGCAGAACGGATCTCTTCTTCTGAAAATTTGCGCTGAAGCGAGATAGACTGAACCTCGGATAATTTTTTGAAATCTAGCTTTATATCTACCACCTCAATAGAATTCTCAGTATTATATGCCTCCTTGAAATGCCCCAGAACTGCATCTTTGATTGCGATGGGTTTAGAAATGTGACCTCCCCCAATTCTCAGTCCGTTAATGTTGTTGGTGCGTCTCCTATTTGCAACCGACAAATGAAAATGACGAGTATTCCTATCCCCCTCCAAATGCCAACACAACCGCGATTTTTGGAACCACTCGTTTTCCTCACTCCTATACAGCTCCCAAAGCTTGATTTTAGCCGAGTGAAGGTGAGCTAGAAGTTGGCTATCCGCAGCCCCTTCCTGTGCCAAACGTTCAATTTCAGTAACTTCTTTCTCCACCTTCGATATTTGAGATCTCAATGTCGGCCCATTGCTTCTCTGCCATGCCTTAATTGCCAACTTAGTTGCTTTCAACAAATTCCCAATCTTGCAACCTCTGCCCGAATTGCTGGTTTTGTGAATTTCCGATATAACCATCTCATCGAATCCCCTTAAACCATACCAGTAGTTGTAAAGTTTGAATGGAATTGGACCCCAGTTGGTATTTTCCGAAGCAAGTACCACATCGTTGTGATCGGACAAGGACTTATCTACTAGCTTCTATTCAAGATTCTTAAATAACAACCCAAAAGATGCAGAAATTAGAAATCGATCTAACCTGACATAGGTGGGGGGGTCTCTGTTATTCCCCCACGTGAACTTGCCACCACATAGAGGTAAATCCAGTAAACACGCATCCGTAACAAATGATCTGAATAACTCCATGTTCCTTGTATTCAACGAAAAACCCAGCTTCTCCTCAGGGTCAAGAACCAGATTATAGTCGCCCCCACGCACCAGTGAACTACCCTAGACTGCATTAACGATCGGATCTCATCAAGAAACAAATCCTTTTCCAAATCACAGGAGGGGCCATACACATTCACCAACCCACACGCCTCATTATTTGACTTTAAAACCCCAAACAACGCAATGAATCTACTAGCAATTACGCGTTCCTCTACCTTGAAGATTTCTGGATTCTAGATGCTAATTAACCCCCCTGCCGATCCGCACGCCGGAGCAAAAGCGAAATCGAAGTTTACAGACCCCCAAACTCTCCGAACATTTCTCCAACACATAGCTTCCAACTTTGTTTCCTGGATGAAAACGATACTCGGCTTGAATTTCTTAGTTAAAGATTTAATCGCCCTTTTCTTTTCAGCCTTTCTAAACCCCCTTATGTTCCATGTTAAAATTGCAAAATCCATAAAAAAGGATTACAACCCAAATCCGAAACAAGCTATAGAGCTTTCCGGATATCCCTCTCGAGTCTACAAACTCTCTGAATAATCTCCTCTCTCCCTCCTTTGAAAGTAAATTCCAACAAGTTACTTACCTCCCAAACCGACTCCGCTTCCAACCCAATTGCCGAATCTTCATCACCAAAGTTGAACTGACGGGAAGACTTCTGTTGCCCCGAACCCAAAGAATCTCTGATTAGCCTTCTGACCCTCCTTCTAGAATTAGTCCTGAACAATCCAAACGAGGGGGGGACTCTGTAGTACTTGAGGATTAATGTCATGACAAAAGGAAGAAGAATTTTCAGGAGCCCTGTTCCCCAAATTGTCCAAACTGTCAGGCACCACACTCTCTGATAGCCCCAGTAATCCCCCTGTATTCTTTAAGGTGTGTGAAGTCTCCATCGATCCACCTCCAATATGATCAGATGGTCTAATTCCATCAGGATCAAGGCCCGCTTCTTCTCTTATTACCGAAGATGGATCCACATTCACTCCCTGGGTCTCCAAGTCTGCTATAGGCAAGCCCACTTCACACCTGACCTCTGGGGCCCTTCCACTACAGCCCAACCCAGCTTCTTCATTTATGCAAACATTCGAAGGGTTGGGACAACCCATCGAATCAGAACCGTTAGCAGTAATGTGGGGGTTTCCAATATGCATATCCCCTAGATTTTCGGAATTTGCACCAGCCTCTTCAGCATTTACAGCTTCGTTTGAAGATCCCAATGTTTCTGGATCCCCTGACTGTTCATTCTCCTTCCGGATAGGATCAACATCGTCCGCCGGATCTCCCGACTCCTCCTTATCCTCCGCCTCATCCTCCCTCCTTTCATTGCCGGATTCAGAATCCGACCACACATCGGCAAATCTAACTTCTTCATCTTCATTCTCCAACCCTTCCATTGGATTAAAGGCTTCGTTCAGCCGGCCCACTTTGACTTTGATACAATATGGAAAACCCATCGACGAAATAGTTAGAGACTCCAGTATGCACCTCAGACTTGCCACTCTGATGACCATCCCTGCAACATCCAGTCTTTCTTTTTCTTTGGTCAGACTATCCAGCCCTACAAATGATCCCCATCTATTCCCAATGGCTTCAAAAAAACAATCGTGCCAACAAAACAGCGGAACTCCGAACAACATAATGGACGAAAAGTAGTTAGGTACACCGTTGACCATGAGAGAGCCAACGTGCACGAACCAATATTCCAGTGCCTCCCGCTTATTATCCCAGGCATCATACATGGCGGTTTTGGACTCAAATCTCACTATCACTGATCCGCACTCCACACCCCATCTAACCATTTTGGCCACTATGTTATCGCTTAATAATGCCCTTTGAACGAACTCCACATCGAATTAGTCTTTTAGAATACCTGCCAAACAATAGTTCATCCACAAGGTGTCCTGAATGGGGACCTTGAAATCCATGATTCTGGGACCAGACTCCTTCATCTCTGCCGACCCATGTTCACCACCCGCCTCCATGCTACTTTTCCCACCCCCTCTCCCATTTAGTAGCACGTCTCTATAAGAGTTGGATTTGTCCCCCTCCATGAAAACTCTCCTCTTTGTAGCCAGAGGAGGCTCCTTCCCAGCGGCTTTTTTTGGGGAAGCTGTTGGTGGTATAGAAGCACCACCTCCACCCTAGGGTATTTTTCTTGAGATACAAAGACCTCCAAACCGTCAATCTTCATCCTATCCATTGCCGCAATGACCCTTATCATCTCTTCTCTGCTAGCCATCGAAACGAAGGCGAACGTAGCATTCCGATACTTAGGCTTCCTATTAAACTCCGGAATAAAAACCCTAGTCACCCTGCCGTAGTGATTAAAGAGCTCCCTCAACGCTGACCTTGAAACCCTTTTGCTTAGCTTATCGACGAAAACCGTCCATCTATCCTCATGCTCCGCCGAGACCTTGGTATACCCCCTTCCTGTCGCCGCTGTTCTCCTTCCCGGCGCCGCTACTCCCCTTTTAATTCTTTTATAAACTACACTTATTTGTGCATTTAATTTTCCTTGTGCAGGAATTACAATTCGAGTAAGTTGTCAAATCCCTATGGGAGACGATATCTTTTATATTGTAACTTGACAAGAGTGTGCAGTTGTGCTCATATTTAGAGAACACCCTAACGCTCTATAGCAGACAACAATAAAGAAGTAGAAAAAATAATTTAATTGCTGAAGTGAAATCAACTCCAACTATAAACCAGACAGATTTAAGAATTTGGAGGTAAACCCATCTAGCCCAAAAGCCTTATCACCCCCTTCACAAAAAAGAGCAGTCTTAATTTCCTCATCAGAAACATCCCTATCCAAAATTTCATTTTGGCCATTGATATTTTTTATAAACATGTTACTAAAGTATTATAACCAATATTAGTCTAATACTATTAAAAAACAATATTAGTATGGTGGATGTTGATATTATTATAACTAATATAAAAATTTCAAGAAAAAAGACCTAAATGTATTCACAAATAATTCAAAAGTTTATGCAACTCTAAAATCTATTCATTGTATTATTTGTTTGAAACAAATGTTCATTTAATAATTTTCATAACATATTATATGTAATTAAGCTAATAAAGTAAAAAATAATCACAGAAAAATAGATTATATACAATTTGAATTGTGTTGCTTACAAATAAACGAATACTTTATATACCATTAATGTAATTATCAACTCTAGCTCAACTTAAAACTTTTTAGGTCTATTTAAATATAATTTTTAACTTAAAATAAGTACATTGTCATTATAAAATAGTTGGCTTAATGTTTGAAGTTTTAAAAAGAACATGTGTTAGTGTGTAATTTTAGGATTTTAAAAAGTTCTAAAGTAATTTTTTTTCTCTACCCTCTCTCCTCAACCCTGCTAGGATTTAATACTCATTTCCATGATGGGATGGCGCGACACGGCTCGGCTTGCCGTGAGCGGTAACCACCCATTTTTTTCGTTTTTTCTCTTTTTTTCTTCACCCTTCTTCTCTAGACCCTTCGTTCTTTTTGTTCTCGTTCTTCCCTAACCTTTTGTAGTCCTTCTGATTGGCTCATTGAGGGTTTTTGTCCCCCGACGCCGGTTTTGTCTTCCTCATGGGTCGACCATCGAGGCTGAGTTTGATGTTTTCCTCTAGGTGGTGGGGTGGTGGGGTTTTTTTTGTTGAGGGCTCTCCCTCGGTTTTTCCCTCTTATTAGCTCTTTTGGAGTTGTTTTTTATTTTATTTTTTTCTTTCTTTGCATGTGATGGTTTGAAAGGGGTCTCGGTCTCCTTCTCCGCTCCATTTCGTTAGCGGTGGTTGTGGGTTGTGCTTTTGCCTCTCCTTCAGACATCGACGACTTCCGATATGGTCTGATAGAAGTTCACTCTACATTATAAGTAACAGTTCTCGTCCTTCGGTGCTCCTCTGAACGACATGCAGCCATTGACCATGGATCTGCTGGTTTAGCGCTCGCTATGGCTTTGGTCGATGGTGTTTCTCTCCGCTTGTTTTTGTCTCGGTCGCTCTTCGATCGTTCTTGTAACCCCCTAAACCCTACCCAGAAGGAATGGGTCGAATCTAGGAAGTAGCGATTGGAACTTGTCCCTCAAGAAACAATTTAGGTTAAAATATTTCGTAATTCAAAAGAATCGATTAGATAAGTAAAACTTAACAAATATTCTGATTAAAATAAAACCTAATCTTTTAAACGATGTTCCGATAATTAATTAAAATTTTGAAAATAACTTCATAGATACAAGCATTTAATAAAGCCCAAATTAAAAACAGTAAACAGTCCAAATGTCCGAATTACATAAATGTTCTAAAATATTTCAAAACAGTATTCTGAAATAATTAAAAAAGAGTTCATACTGAATCATAATTTATCTGAATAAACAAGAGATGCTCCAAGTACTGATCGCCTAAAAAGTCTGAGATATCTGAAAAGTAAAAACTAAAGGGAGTAAGCTAAAGAGCTTAGTGTGTCTCTAAAGTGCAACGAAAACAAAACAAAAACAAAACAATATTTTATTTTCTGACAAATACTTTTCTGAAAACACAATAAAACTGAATCATAATGATATGATGTCTGATGCACATGAATCATAGTATCCATCTCCGATACACCGAAAAGTAAGGTTCCCCAAAACCTACTTTCTCCATGTCACCATCCAAAGTGGAACTCAGCCCGAAGGGTGGAACCACTGATCCGAAGCAGAATTCAGCCCAAAGGGTGAAACCACTAATCCGAAGCGGAATTCAACCCGAAGGTTGAAACCACTAATCCGAAGCAGAATTCAACCCGAAGGTTGAAACCACTGAACTTCCCCGAACAAATCTCAATCCATATACCCACAATGATATGATGCAGATTTTAAAATCTGAGTCTGATCCGAAACTTGAATTATGAAATTTCAAGTTGCACAATATTATAAGTTTTATAGTTCTGAAAATCTGATATTTCACTTAAATCACAGTATATGACATGTTATGCATGATGTCTGAAAACATTCACCCAATCACAATAGAGTATGCACACAAAATGTACAAAACATTTACTTATATTAATACTGGAAAAGCACATAAAATTTATAGCACATAAAGAAACAGATAAGTTTATAAAACAGGAAGAGACACACTTTTAAGCAATAGAAGCTCTAATGCTGAGAAAACGCATCTCACAGACAGATCTAGCTGAATCAGGACCTACGAAGGTATGAATACTATATTAGTATTTATTACTAACACTAAGCCACCGACTAAAACACTAAAAACTGAACTGAAGATATACTCACGTGAAAACCTCAAAGAACGTGCACGATTGATCTAAACAACTGGAGGTAACCCAACGATCTCAAGGTTGGCACCTGAGCACGAGAACATTCCGAATTAGATTCTGAAATCATAACTTATTATATTCCAATAACAATTACTTAAAGATAACAAAACGGAGCTTTCAAGATCTAATTTGACAAAACGGGCAGCGGATACGGACTCGGGATGTCGAGAAAGGTTAAGATGCATGTTTTCGAAAAAAGTCAACTCTTGGTCAATGTTGGTCAAAGTCAAAGTCAATTGTCCAAAGTCAATGGTCAACTCTGACTTGACTGGTCAAAGTCAATTGGTCAAAGGGTCAAACTTAGTCAAATGTCTGGTCAACAGTCAACTCTAGTCAACTATCGGGTCGGTCAAACAGGTCAAAGGCAATTCTATCGGTTCGGTCCAATTCATCTGGTTCAGTTCACAATTGGTTCACACGGGTAGGTTCAACTTATATTTGAAACTGGCTCCAACACATGCCCACTCTCAAGACTTCTCGGTTGGGCTCACCAAATAAAATACACGGCCCATTCTAAATGTCTCTCAAATCCATGGCCAAAATGATACACGGCCCAACACACACAAGGGTTTCATCCCATGTTCAGCAAAGTTCCCAGAACCCCCATGACGGCTAGGGTTTACAGAACCCTTTGACGGTGCAACTCAACCTGGCGGCGGCAGCAAAACAACAAGGGTGGCGATGGCTCACCGGCGGCGCGACAACCATGTCGACGACGGCATAGATCGACAAGGACGACGGTAACCCAAATGTGCACGGCGGCGCTGTTACAACCACGACAATACCCAAGGTCACCAATAAAACTCAAAAGACCCAAAATGAATCTAATGAAGAACGATGAAGCTTATCCAGCCACTTACCCAAACCGAAACTGAAAACTGACGAAGGAGAGACGACGACGCACAAAGCCAAGTTATATGAAAGGTTTCCGATAACTTTTCTTACATACATGAACGGAGGAGGAAGGCGGCACGAACGGCGGAGGAACGGACTAAGTAGAGGAAACCGGACGGTTTATCATGATTTCCGAGCAAACAATGGTCGGTGGAAAAGAGCCAAAGGTCGAGGTTTGTTCGCACGACAATGGGGGTTGCGATGGTGTTGGCCGAGCAAGCCACGGACGGCGGACGGAGGGTCGTCGGAGATGAAAATGAGTGAGGGTGATGGTGAGATGAAAAACGAGAGAGGGAAGACTGAGATAGGGGGAGTGCGGCTGCTTAAAATCAAAAGGGGGAGTTGAAACGATGATTAGGGCTGAACCAAAAGGTAAATATCAAGACAAAAAGGGTAAATTACACATATGGTCACCTGACCATTTTAAGGCTTACAAAAAGGCACGAAAACTTTACTTATATCACAAATCGACCCCCGAAATTCTAAATTAAGCCAAGAAATTCTGAATTTGTTCAATTAAACCACTTAATCAAATTAGGGTTTTAAACTAGAAATTCCCAAATTCTAGGGTTTTGAATTTAGGGATTTCAAAATTAGGGATTTTTAAATTGGGAAAATATTTGGGGTGTTACAGTTCTTTTGTTTCTTGTCTTGTCTCGTGTATGTTTTTCTTGGTCTTTGGTTCGTTTGTTTGTATGTTTCTTTGTTTTTTGCCTTTTGTTTATGTTTGATAGGTTGTTCATGTTTTTTATGTCTCTTTGTATCTTTTCTTTGTTTAATGAAGCTTTGTTGGTTCTATTGTTCAAAAAGAACATGTGTTAGAATCACAAGACAAGAGCTACTATTTTTTCCGCTAGCCATCAAATTACATATATATAATTGTTTTGAACAATGACATCTGGATTTTATAACACACTATGAAAGATACTTTGCATCAAAAAGAGAAAAAATGGACTAGTCCACTAAAAATCTCATACAAATGTGCAAAGAGAAGCAAACACTTCTATAGCATACCATCAAAACCTATAAACCTTCATGAATCTCCTTGTCTCTAGTCAAACGAGACACTTTACGGGATGAAAAAGGAGTGGTGAGAGAACCAAACTATCAGTTAGATTGCTCCGCTACACAGTTCTGATTACATCAGCTAACAAACCATCAAACGAGTGGAGATCAATATTTTCTATGACCATCAACAAAATCAAATAAAAAAACTAGTGACGTGAGGAACTTTATACAAGCACCAAACGACATCAAAGGTATGCTGAAATCATGCCAAAGGACATATGAAATGAACCACAAAAGCTAATAAAAAGCATGCCACAAAGGCAGAGAAAAACGCTTGCCACAAGAGCAGAGATTCTTATTAAAATTAAGAAAACAAAACATGAAAGAGCGAGAAAATAGTGAACATCGGTGGTCAACAACTAATACTAAGACTAATTGCTGATCGTCGGCCAGAGAATCAAAAGAAGGGAAAGCCGCGACGCAAGGATTTTTAGAGGACTTAAAAATTATATATATATATATAGTTATCATACAATGATATATGCCACCAACCTAATTTATTTAGACAATTAAAACAAAAAAACTTTAGGGGTGTAAGAAGTTTCTGAACTTTTGAAAAAAAAAATCAATTAAGTATATATATATATATATATATTTTGCACTCAATTAAGCCATTGAGCCAATAAATTTAGTCCATTAAGCTCTTTGACCAACATTGATTGTTGAATCTAACATGTTTTTGGACCAATTGGTACAACGCGTTGCGTCACAATATTTACACTTGACATTTTCAAAAAAATTATTTTATTTATAAAATTCCTAAAATTTTAATATATATATATATAACATTTTAAAAAAATTATGTAAATGTCACGTTATAGGACTGTATTGTATCATGTGACAGTGATATCTAAAGAAAAAACTGTCAAATTTAGTGGTCAATGTTAGTCAAAGGGTTTAATTGATTAAATTTATTTGTTAAAGGGTTTAATTGGGTAAAAAAAAGTTTAGGAGCTTAATTAATTTTTTTCCAGAAGTTCAAGGGCGTCTTACACCCTTAAGCCTAAAAAATATTAGTTGAATGACAAATGAAAAAAAAAAGCTAACTTTAGACATTTCTTTACAAATTTTTTAGTGATTAAAATGACATTTTTAATAGTTGATGACGTATAGTTTACCAAAAAAATAATCAAGTTAAGAAACCATATAATATATATTTATACCAGCAACGAGTTGGTCATATGAAATGATACACTAATTCTCTTAAGTAAGATCAAACGTTTGAATCATGACGTTGTGAGTAAAACAAATTAGGTTGAGAATATTTTTATCGTAATGAATCTTTGGAGTACCCAATCAAGATTAATCAATCAACAAATTAAATATCAATGATTATAAAAAATATGTATTATGATTCACTTACACAATGTAAAACTTAATTACTTTATCATCTTTTTTAGACCATTAGAAAAATGTAATAAATGACCAAGATCATTTCCTTATCTCTTTCTTTTATTGTGATAATATAGAAAATAACTAGACTTATATATATATATATATATATATATATATATATATATATATAACGGGCGACGCACATCGTTGAACACCACTAACGCAATGTACTACTGAACTCTATTAATTTTTTAAATAACTTTTAAATAATTATTAAAAATCTCTTAGGCTCGAGATGCAATTAGTTATATTTTAAAATAAAATTAGAAGAAAGTATTCCATGAATTATTCTCACAGAAAAAGGGAAGCACCATTTGACCGACTTTCAATCATCGCCGTCAACATCTGTCGAAAAGGAACAACAATAAAAAAAGAACAATCTAGAAGAGAACAAAAAAAACTAAAAAAATTTAGAGAAACCTCCTTTAAATCTCCAACCGGCACTTTGGTTGCAGGAGCACTCAAACCCACTACACAAAATGTTCTCGAACATGAAACAAAAGATATCATAAAATCTACACGGCAACCTCAAAAAAAAGGCTTAAAGCCTACATCGTACTGCAATAAAAAAGAAAGGAAGTGCTTTGAGATAAAACGACAAAAATTAAGGGAGGAAAGAAAGAGGGTTAAGAAGGTAAACGGTTTCTGACGAGATTTGACAATTTGTTAGGATGAACCTCGTAATTAAAAATAATTAAAAAAATGAAAGAGAAAAAAATTTAGGAAAGAGGACTTTTGGTTTCAATGGTATATTGGGCTTAAAGACAAATCTAGGACCAATAGGTTTTATTTTGCCAAAGTAAGATCCAAAATTTTATATTTTTCGAACTAACACTATTACAGTAAACTCGTCATAAAAGCACGACGAGTTCGAATAATTTTTTTTAATTATTTTTGAAACTCGTCGTAGAACCACGATAAGTTTCAAAAAAATTCAATTTTTTCGTGTTTTAACTTAATTAATCGTATTAATAGATGATTAGCAAATCCTAATTGGAACTCGCCCTGTATGCAGAGCGAGTTTCAATTAAATTTTTTAAAATCAAACTTTTTTACTAAAGGACGAAAATGAAAAAAATTAAACTCGACTAGCATGCACGGCGAGTTCCTATTAGGATTTGCTAATCATCCGTTAATGCGATTAATTAAATTAAAACACGAAAAAAATGAATTTTTTTGGAACTTGTCGTGGTTCTATGACGAGTTTTTAATTTTTTTTAAAAATAATATTTTATTCGAACTCGCCGTGCTTCTACGGCGAGTTTACTGTAATGGTGCTAGTTCGAGAAATATAAAATTTTTTGTGTCAGTTTAGTAATATTAGGACGTGATGATGTTAGTTTTGTATGACGGTATATTGTAGGGTATTAGCCTCCATTACCCCATATGACAAGGAAACAAAACACCCTTATCTTTCAGAAAAGCAAAAAAAAAAAATGTGGTTCCAAACATCAGTAACGACTACACAGCAATCTGAACCAATGGCAAACCGACAGCACATCCATGTAAAACCACTCTGGTTTCCCCACTCTCCATTTTCCGTAAAACCACCACATTTGCTTCATTTCCCATTCTATATATGTTTACACTCTCTGCAAACACTTCATATTTAGCAAAATCATAAGAAGCTGAAACATAAAAAGGGTTCCCCAACTTAGGTATTATATTTTTTCCTTCACTTTCTTGTATCGTTTTTAAGAATCTGGGTTTTGCTTATTTTTTTTTCCAGATATTAAAAGTATGGGGAGAGGTAGGGTTGAGTTGAAAAGGATAGAAAACAAGATCAACAGACAAGTTACTTTCTCCAAAAGGAGAGGTGGTTTGTTGAAGAAAGCTCATGAGATCTCTGTTCTGTGTGATGCTGAAGTTGCTTTGATTGTCTTCTCTCACAAGGGAAAACTTTTTGAGTACTCCACTGATTCCTGGTAAAACAACTCAACCATTTCTGGGTTTTCTTTTTATGCAAATTGCAAGGTTTACAGGTGAAAAATTCAAGGTATATATGTATACCAGTTTAGCTAAAAGAAGATAGATGTTCTAACAAAGAAACTATTTCATCAGTGTGTCATTTCAGGGTTCCTGAAAAAGTAGTGAAAGAAAGGAAATTTTGGGGATTATGGACCAATGGAAGAACAATAAATTTTCCCCCTTTTGAAAACTTTGTTTTCATTTCCAATGCTCTAACTTTCTTAATTAGGAGAAAATACAAAAAGAAACTAAACTGTAAATCAAATGAAATACTTGAAACCCTATTTTCCTTTCTTTTATTATGTTTTGGGTTTGTGATTATATCAGCAGCTCTTGAAAACCTAAACCCTTCCTGGTTTTTCAACAACTACTCCCAAATCTAAACAAAAAAACCCTAAAAGATAATTTATATATTTTTTTATAGTTTGAAGGAAAAGGGAGGAATTTTACACCCCAAAAAAATATTTATAAATCTTGAATTTTCAATACTTGCTAATTACCAGGAAAAATAACAACTAGTTTAGCTTTTACCTGATTTAAATTAAAATGAAATAACTTACTTATATATTATACAAAAAGTCCTTATATTTACCTCAAATTATATATATATTAAAAAATTACAGTTAATGAATTAGTAATTTTTACAAATACAGGCGAAGTAGCCAAAACAAATTTTGCATTTTGAAGGTTGTTTGATTTATGCATATTATATAGGTTCCTTTCTTTCCAATAACAATTTTCTTCTTAAAAAAATCTATAGCCTTTAGGGTTAAAGATGTTTGCATCTTTAGAGTTTAAAGGTATCTGTTGCAATTAATTGATTTTAATTTATAATAATTTATCATTGAAAAAGTATTTTTATTAATTATTACTACTTTTCATTAAGCATATAATTTAGTTTTAGTAACATGTTATTTAAAAAAATTCAAGATTTGGCTCACTTCAGAAATAAAACCTAGTAAGTCTTTCCCTCTTTTAGAGAATTAAGTTTAATTCTCGTTAGCATCTTATAAATAAGTTTATAATGAATTTGGATATTTTTCAATTGTATATATATACATGGAAAGAGTATATATCTAAATATATTTTTATAATCATGGGTGAAATTATGGGAGGGTTCAAGTTGTTTATTTTTTAAACTAATAAGGTTGTAAAAGAGAATTAAACCAAAACATAGGGTTGATGCTTAATTTTACTAATTCAAAATTGTATGTATTAAAAATTAATTAAACCAAAAAGAGTAGGAGAAAGACTTAATTTCATTTACTCTAAATTTGACAGGGAATTAAAAGATAAATTAAATAAAAACTTAATTTTAATGATTTCAAATTTTTTAGGAATTTAAAATACAAATAAACCACAAAAGCGGGGTGAACCATGAATAAGTAAATTTGACATTTAATGGTTTCTTTACTTATTAATCCCATGACAATTTTGGAACTCAAATTTTACAAATCTTAACTATTTTTTATTTCTTTGTATGATATTAGTTGATTAAACGAAGCGAATAATTTCCTTTAATACTGACATTTGTGTCTTATGCATGTTACTCAGCATGGAGAAGATACTTGAGCGCTATGAAAGGTATTCTTATGCTGAGAGGCAGCTTGTTGGTATAGAGACTCAACCTCAGGTATATATAATTGTATATGTATATGTATATGTATATGTATATGTATATGTATATGTATATGTATATGTATATGTATATGTATATGTATATGTATATATGGTAAATAGCATAAAAGAAGGTGACAATGTTCTGGCAACTGATCTGCAGGGCAACTGGTCCATGGAGTATAACAGACTTAAGGCTAGGGTTGAGCTCCTGCAGAAAAATCACAGGTACTACTTAGACTTATATATCATGTTATCCAAACTCGAGCGAGTGTTGGATTCGAATATGCGTTCAGCATAAAATTATTCAACTTACTTGTATGTTTTTTCCCCATATATTTTGTAGAATGTATCTTATTTAAATTATTGTATAAACAAGGATATGAGACACTAATATTTAAAAAATAAATAAAATAATAAACCCTAGTAACATAGGTATGAAATATGATGTTATTCGAATTTGAATGAGTGCCGGACATGATTATATGTTGAACATAAAATGTATTCACCATTCATCTCAATTGTTAAACATTCCAGGAACTATATGGGAGAAGATTTAGACTCACTGAGTCCCAAGGAGCTGCAGAACTTGGAACAGCAGCTTGATGCTGCTATTAAACACATTCGATCTAGAAAAGTACGCTTTTCAACAGCTTTTATCTTCTTGTTTTTTCAATCACCCTTCAATTGGAACTGTATTGTTGTTGTTTTAATGATGGAATTATGGTTTTTGCAGAACCAACTCATCTACGAGTCAATCTCTGAGCTTCAGAGAAAGGTAAGTTAAGCCTCTCAAAACATATGATTTGCTTGTCAATCATGGATATATACATATGTATCTATGTATATACACGTTCATGTATATATATATTCATTAACTTGTATATATCATTACAAAAAAAACTTCATTACAGGAGAAGGCGATGCAGGAGCAAAACGCCATGCTAGCAAAGCAGGTGAATTTCATCTTCTTGGTCTCATACTATGTATTCAAATCCGGAAAACATAATTTCCTTATGTTTTGCCAAGTCAGAAGTTTTGTTATACTAATTTCCGAAAGATACAAAACTGTATATATTTAAGAGCAGATAAAAATAAAGAGCTTGTCTTGGCATCTGCAGATCAAGGAGAGGGAGAAGACAGTGGCGCAGCAGCCGCAATGGGGGCAGCAAGAACATGGCTTTAACACATCATCTTTTCTGCTGCCGCATCCCTGTTTGAATGTCGGGTAACATTTCTTCTTGCTCATCTATCAGATGAGGGTATGCCGTTAATGTTTTCTTCCGAAAAAAGTTGAAAAAAAAATGAAAAGTTGGAGTAACATAGATTCGAATATAAAAGATGGTGATCATAACTTGCTTCCACAATTTGTGATGCAGTAGCTCGTACCGGGAAGAAGAAACTGAAGTGAGGGGGAATGAACTTGACCTTACCCTTGAACCTATTTACCATCTCGGATATTTTGCTGCATGAAATTGATACCTACATATCTAAATATGATATGTATGAATGCTTTGTTTTACCAGCTAATTATGAAGTTTTGGATGGATTTACATTATTATGGTAAAAAAAAGCATGATAATTTGTTTGGAAGTCATGCTTTTATATGTATGTTCCTATTTTGACATGTATATGTATATATAATTATGTGTCTATGACAATTGACAAGTGTATAATATATATATATCTATGAATTTACTGTTATTAATCATATGAGTTGTTGAATTCAAGGAGTGATCTCAGTGGTAAAGGGTGGCGCTTTCTATTTTGGTGACTCGAGTTTGAGAAAACTTAGTGTATAGGTGTGCGTGAGCTGTTTACCCAAATTTAAAACCGGTCATGTATATTACCTTATACTCGAATAGGATGTAGATGAAATTAAAACATTCAAAACTTTTGAGATTAATTTAGAATTAAGGTTATAGTTTGAGAATGAAACTGAAATGTTTAAAATTTTAGGGACCGATTTAGAATGAAGATTATAGTTTATGGATTTGTTAAAATTTGATCTTTCTTTATAAAAAATAGTCGAACTGTGGATAAACAAGTAAATTTTAGGGTGGCGCTTTTATATTGCATATATATAAACTACTTAACTATTGAATTTCTCTCTCTCTAATTTAGTGTATATCAAGTGTTGAATTGTTGATTTTTCAAACTAAAATTCTAACCGCAAAATTTAAAAGTTTTACTCAATTGTTTTTATAAAGTTCAAAGGGTAAATTGTGACAAATTAAATTAGATAGAGTAATGTTTTAATATTCATATAGTAAAAGGATGAAATTCTGAATTAGACCAAATAAAAAGTGGACTGATACCATAAACCCCCTTCTTACAAAACCCAAAACCCTGTCTTTGTTTCTCGATTCCCGCTGCCATCGAAATCCCACCGCCGACCAAAGTACGCAGGCGGAGCTATGGCTAAGCATTCAAGTGCCGAAGCCAAAACCAAGAAGAAAACAAAGAAGAAAGCCACCAAAAAGTCCGGTCCAGATGCTATCTCCATGAAGCTAAAGGCTCCGAAAGCCAACCCTTTCGAGACCATTTGGTCCCGCCGCAAGTTCGACATACTCGGCAAGAAACGCAAAGGTGAAGAACGCCGCATCGGCCTTGCTCGTTCCCTATCCATCCAAAAGGTAAGAACTCTACCCCAGAAATCCAGCTTTTTTTATTTGCCCAATATTTGTTTACCTGTTTGTTACACGTTTTAATATGATTTCTTGGGTTTGTTTCAGAGGAAGAAAACGTTGTTGAAAGAGTACGAGCAAAGTACAAAGTCTTCTGTTTTTGTTGATAAGCGAATTGGGGAACAAAATGATGACTTGGGAGAGTTTGAAAAGGGTATCTTGCGGTCTCAACGTGAGCGTCAGGTTGTTTCCTCTTTTAAATGTTAATTTTTATGTCTTTTTAGCTGCTTTGGTTCAAATGTAATGCACCGGATCCCGTCAGAACTCCGCATTTATGACAGTTCAAAAAAAAAAAAAACTGGTTGCATATGTGCGTGCCTATGTGTATGTTTTTGTGTGTGTTAGACATTTCACTTTAGTTACCGAGGCTTATTAAAGTTTGTGTCTTTATGCTTTCTACTTGGTTAAATATAGAAGCCTTTTGTTTATTATGGTTTTGCTATCGGTTCCCATTTTGGTAATGCATCCCCATTAAATTAAGGTGGTCCTGCTGAAACCGGAATCGGACCCCTGAACTTCAGGGGAGAATGGAAGCTGGAATATTCCTTTATTGATAAAAGAATTACCCCCTCCTAAATAATGCACCGAATGAACCTTGTTAGTACTTGAGTATACTGACTTTATCCTTCATTTTGTTAGTGTTTCCTGTGCTTTCTTGGTTACTACTATAGCATAATTGTGAAAAAAAATAGCTGTTGAGGTTAAGTTTATATAATTCTGATATTTCATTTTGTTCTGTAGTTGAAATTTGGCAAAAAGAGCAAGTTCAATTTATCAGATGGAGAAGAAGATGAGTTTGATTCTCCAGATTTTGGTTCCCTTCCAGAGAGGGATGATTTTGAGGACGAAATGCTGTCTGATGATGATAATGAAGCTGATGAAAGTAAGATTTGACTTCTGCTTTCATTATGATGATAGTTCCTGCTTTTTGTCTGCAAGACTTCAGCCTACAGCAAAAACTTTGTATTCTTCTTTATGTGCTTACCATGTAGTTCAATAAATAAAACAAGAAAAATGCTCTTAATGATGCAGGCAAGCACATTAATCTAATTTAGCATAAGCTTCAACATAGCTTTGTGTTGTAATTTCTGTGTATTCTGGTGGATGTTCCATTGTTATTTATTCACATTCAAATCTTTTATTCTTTATATGAGCCAACCAAGCTTATCTTCAAATTTTTATCTTCCCTGCAGTTTTTTCTTCCATGTTTTTGATTGATTCATGATGCTATGTTAATGGTACTGATGATTTGTTCCTCCTTTGTAGAACGTCCAGCCATCTTAAAGCAACTTAATGCACATGGTGCACAGAATCTGTCAGAAGGGGGTTTGATGGACGGAGAAGAAAATGTAAGACCTAACTTTCATTAAGAGACACTTGTTTGTAGTCGTGTTTTATGGTCAGCGTATCAAACTTTTATGAATAAGCTTGTTATAATTCTTTGCATCTTTGATCATGATTATGGTATATTTGTCATACGAGGCAGATGCAAATGCCACTTCATTTCCATTCTAAAATCCTTGCTTAGCTGTTTGATCAAGCATTAACCTTTAATTATTGATTCTGGCATGTTGAAAAATACATGATTGGTGCTTTATCTGTCCAAAATGATATTATTTGGGGCCTTTGGTCTTTATCTTCTCTAGGGTTATCTACAACAATCCAATTTTATTCAGTTTCTTGCAAAGTGATATTCAAGCTACATCAACCTTTGTCGCTAAAGTATCATGTTTCCTATATCTTTCAATATGCACATTCTGAAATAATATTTGTTGTAATATGATATGAAAAGCTTGATTTGTTTGTAGAATTTCCCCTTTCATAATAAGTGTGGTTTCAGTTTTTAGTGGCTGAGCTCTTAGAAGTGATTTATTTCGATCTTTGCCGTGTTAAAACTTGGTTTAGATTGATGGTTTTCATTCTACAGAAGCACAAATCGAAGAAGGAAATAATGGAGGAGGTTATTTTGAAGAGCAAGTTTTTCAAGGTAAAAATTCAGATGCATCATAAAGGTTATTCTATTGTTTCCCGATTGTTCTTGAGTCTTTACTTCTGCTCTTCTGGTTTCTGATTTTCTATTGGTCTTGTTTCATACCAGGCACAAAAGGCAAGAGATAAAGAAGAAAATGAGCAGCTGATGGAAGAATTAGATGAGAACTTCACATCCTTAGTGCAGTCCAAGGTCTTATTGTCCCTCACCGAGCCAGGCAAGATGAATGCCTTGAAGGCTCTTGTGAACAAGAGCCTTCCGGATGAGCATGTGAAAAAGGAAGAGTTACCCGCTGCACAGAGAGCTGAAACTTCTAAGCAGGTGTGGAGTTATGGTTCTAGGTTTGGTCTTATTAAAGTAAAATAGCCATGCTGGATGAGTGGTCTTGCCCATACAAATTTCGCTGTTCATTTATTTGCTATTGTTTTCTGAAATCTTACTTTAGCATGCCATATTTCTTCACTTCTTAAGAAATACAATGACAATTACACAACTACAATTAATATATTTTTGCTTTTAGACTTTGCTTGGTAGAGTGAAAAGAAAATTGGAAGGATGGAAAATTAATATTTTCTTTCCGTTGATGTGCTTTGGTAGGATGGAAAAATTGATAGAAAATGCACTTTTCTTTCCATTCATATCTTGGCAGAGTTGAAAATGAGAGGAAAGAAAGTTAAGCTTTGAAAAATACATATCTTGAACTACCTCACATCTCTCTCACATTTTCTCTCATCTTTTCCTTCCAAATTGGAGTGATTTGTTTTTACACATAAGAATGAAAATGATCACCCCTCTCATTTTTTATTTCTTATCAAGCACACTCAAAATTTATTTTCTTTCCACTCCTTCCTTCTATTTTTCCACTCAACCAAGCAAAGCCTTAGTTTGAGGAAAAGGAAGCTTTATGGATGGCATATTTGGATGTAGAATCAAAATCAAGCATTAATATAGGAGTAATGTTTTTCTTCCTTACACTGACAGGAACAACCTGATTCATATGATAAACTTGTCAATGAGATGGTATTGGATATGCGCGCTCGGCCATCAGACAGGACAAAGACACCTGAGGAGATTGCTCAAGAGGAGAGGGAACGACTAGAGCGATTAGAGGTATCTCTGGTCAAGGCTCCACTGCTTTTTTATTGTATTTGCTTCTGCATGCTATAATTTTATTGGGAGAGCTATTCACAGGCTGTTACAGAGGATAGAGTTTTTTTTAATACTTGTTTATATATGTTAGATTCAATGTTACCAATGTTTGCTTAATAGTTTCTATGGGATTCCACAAATTCCAGGAAGAGCGTCAAAAGAGGATGTTAGCAATGGATTACTCTAGTGATGAAGATGGTGAAAATGCCGGGGAATATTCTGCCCAGAGGCCAAGGGCTATCTCGGGAGATGATCTTGGTGACTCCTTTGCACTTGATGAGGAGCCCGGTAGTAAAAAGGGTTGGGTTGATGAGATTCTTGAAAGAGAAGACGCAGATGATTCTGAGAATGAAGATGAGTCTGCTTCTGAAGATACAGAAGGGGATGAAGATACTGATGAAGATAAAGGTTCTGAAGAAGACGACGAAAATCAGCGTGAAAAGACTCTCTCTCTGAAGGACTGGGAGCAGAGTGATGATGATGATGTTGGTACAGATTTGGATGTGGATGAAGAGAATGAAGAACATGATGAGGCCATTGGTGATGAAGATGCAGAGAAAAGAGGCCATAACAAATCAAACAAAAGTGAACATGTGAAAGAAGATAAGTCCGTGGATGCAAAAAGAATAAAGTCTGGTGTCAAACATACTTCAACTAAACCGGACATTCCCTTTATAATTGAAGCTCCAAAGAGCTTAGATGAGCTGTCTTCTTTATTATCGAACTGTTCTAATGACGATGTTATTGTGATTATCAACCGAATTCGGGCAAGCAATGCAATTAAGCTTGCTGCAGAAAATCGGAAGAAAATGCAAGTAAGCTTGCTTCACCCTCTGTGTGTGTGTGTATGTTTGTGTGCGCATACTTGCGCATGTTTGGAAACTTTTGTTATTATTATTATTGTTGTTGTTTTTTATTTCCTAAAACCTAAGTTTACAGTATTAACCTTAACTTCTGAGTAGTTATAGGGTATTCTGATATGCTACTAATATGGTGGTTGGTATCATTCATTTAAAACTGACACATCTTCTATTTACCAGGTATTTTATGGTGTTCTTTTGCAATATTTTGCTGTATTAGCAAATAAAAAGCCCTTGAATTTTGAGTTATCGAATTTGCTTGTCAAGCCACTAATGGAGATGAGTATGGAGATTCCATTTTTCTCTGCCATATGTGCTCGTGAACGAATTTTACGAACGCGTATGCAATTTTGTGAGGCTCTCAAGAACCAAGGTTTGTGATAGCTTGATTCTTTGTCACTGTTATAACTTTATTATCTCTACCTTAAGTCTTCTGCATATTTCCTTAACTGATATATATACACATATATTGCAGAAAATGGATGCTGGCCTACCTTGAAAACGTTGTTTCTCCTGAGGTTATGGTCCATGATTTTCCCGTGCTCTGACTATCGTCACGTAGTCATGACTCCAGCACTGTTACTAATGTGCGAGTATTTGATGCGTTGTCCCGTAAAGACGGGTCGAGATGTCGCTGTTGGTTCATTTTTATGTTCCATGATTCTCATGGTATGCACATGTTTATCATTTTCCCTCTATTATCAAACTTGTAGGAGAATGGTCTCCCATGTTTTAATATTCATGATTCATTCTCCATATAGAGATTTATTGGAGGAGTTACAAAGTTTCTTCTCAGATGCACCTTATGACATCCTAGATAATGAACACTTTTTGTTTCTGGAACTCTTGAAAACCGGTTACTCTAAAAGAGCATGATGCTATTATAATTTTGTGTGCTACGATTGACATTTTTCATACTATTTATATAAATTTATTGGTCCTATCCGTCACTTATTTTCTTAAAAACCCAAACTTGTAAAGCCAGATTTGAACCAGGTGATTGCCACAACTATAGTATTTGCAGTTAATGAAATGATATTTTTTTGGCATTTTATAGTTCACCAAGCAATCTCGAAAGTTCTGTCCGGAAGCTATAATGTTCCTCCGAACTCTGTTGATGGCTGCGACAGACAAAAAACAAGCACCCGAGCAAGAGTCACAGGTATAATAATAATAATAACAAAATTAGACACCAGTTTTTTTCCTTCTAATAAATATGCTTGCTCATGCAACTTATTGGACTAAGTTATATTTGTCTACATTTCTTTGTTATCAGTTTTATCATCTTATGGAGCTGAAAGCACTCAGGCCCCTGTTACACATACGTGATGGTGTGGATGATATTAATCCTCTGAATATCCTCATGGTAATGGAAATGCCAGATGATTCGTCATTTTTCAGCTCAGATAATTTCAGGTCTGCAATCTTTGCTGTTTTTCATTGTTGTTTTGATGAATGATGATGAGTCGACCTCAATTTGTTGTTTTCTTTGCCCATTTCATTAATTTGCTGTATTACATGGAATTTTCCCTTTGTCTGGTTTTTTGATACATTTGAATGCCGACTGAATTTTCATGTTCAGGGCTAGTGCACTGGTGACTATTATTGAAACTTTGCGAGGATTTGTTGAGATCTATGATGGGTTGAGTTCCTTCCCTGAAACGTTCTTGCCGATTGCAACATTGGTACAAGAAATTTCACGGCAGAAACACATGCCGGATGCAATGAAAGATAAATTTAATGAAGTTTCTCAACTCATTAAGGAGAAAGCCGAGGAAACTCATACGCTGCGAAGACCACTTCAGCTGCGCAAGCAGAAGCCTGTGCCTATCAAATTAGTTAATCCGAAATTTGAGGAGAAGTAAGTCACATTTTTTCTTCTTCTTTTTCATGTTTAACTTGATTTCTTTTACTGTCTCGTATACATTGGTGCTATTTAGAGTCTGGATGAGTGACTACATCTAATGGTCTTACCATGTTACGCTGCAGCTTTGTTAAGGGTAGAGACTATGATCCGGATCGAGAACGAGCTGAGAGAAAGAAGTTACGAAAACTGGTTAACCGTGAAGCTAAAGGCGCAGTTCGAGAGTTGCGTAAGGACAACTATTTCTTGTACGAAGTAAAGCAAAGAGACAAGGAATTACTGGAACAGGAAAGAGCAGCCAAATACGGAAAGGCCATAGCTTTTCTCCAAGAACAAGAACACGCCTTCAAATCTGGACAATTAGGTAAAGGTAGTGGGAAGAGAAAGAGATGAAGCTATAGGTTAACTTCTTATGCCTAGTGTTGCTTGAATTTTCGGATTCTTTGATGGTTATTTAGTGGAATTTAGCAATTCCATGTAATTGTGCTGTGTTGGTATATTTATGCAGTTTTGATAAGCTGATGATTCATTAAACTTTTCCTATCCCATATCCATATTCGAGTGTTGAATACATCCACTATGGCAATCCTCAATCTTTATTCATTTAATCCATGGAAGGTGGTTGAAAGATTATGAGCAACATAAAACAGCAACCTAGGTATAGGTTTTGGATGAATGCAAACCTGTCAACGTCCTGTCGGAACAATGATCTCTGAAAACTCCACACATGGGGTTGGATCCGAATTACCAGTGGGTAGCAATCTTTGACCATCTATAGTTGTAGGCAAATTAACCCCAAAACATACGTTGGCCCTTCCATGAGTCCTATTGGCTTCCACCATTGAACTCCTCAGGTCCTGTTGCCATGCTAGCTCCAAGTCGCACAATACCTCCCCCATGCTCGGCCTCTCGCTTCCCTTGTCTGCCAAACACCTCGTTGCTATACCTGTAAATGTCTTGAAACATTCATGGTTGATCTTCCCCTGTAGGAAAGTGTCGATGTTCTGATCCAGGGTCCCCGTTTGATAACAGTTCAGAGCCCAATCAGCCAAACTCACCTTCCATGAGTCCTATTGGCTTCCACCATTGAACTCCTCAGGTCCTGTTGCCATGCTAGCTCCAAGTCGCACAATACCTCCCCCATGCTCGGCCTCTCGCTTCCCTTGTCTGCCAAACACCTCGTTGCTATACCTGTAAATGTCTTGAAACATTCATGGTTGATCTTCCCCTGTAGGAAAGTGTCGATGTTCTGATCCAGGGTCCCCGTTTGATAACAGTTCAGAGCCCAATCAGCCAAACTCACCTTGCTGTTCTCTTCTTCATTTTCGACCCTTTCTAACACAACACTGCAGGTCTAGCGAATAAAACTTCAAACAGCACAACTCCAAACGAGTACACATTGGATTTTTCAGTCAGTTTTCGTCGGCGATAATACTCAGGATCTAGATACCCGAAGCTGCCTTTCACCAATGTACTTACATGAGTTTCAGATTCAGTCATCATCATATTTGGTCCGATTTTCGATAGTCCGAAATCCGAAACCTTGGCCTCCCAATTTTCATCTAATAAAATGTTTGTAGTTTTCACATCACGGTGAATGATACATCGCATCCCTGAAGTGTGGAGGTAATGGAGTCCCCGAGCTGCACCGATGCTAATCTTGAGCATCTTCTTCCATGGAAGTGGTGATTCCTTGGTCTTATAAAGGTGGTCTGCTAAAGTATCCTTTTCCATAAAACTGTAGACGAGGATCATTTCATTAGCTTCCATGCAACAGCCGATCAAGGAGACTAAATGACAGTGCTGAAGCTTCGAAAGTATGGCGATTTCGGTTTGGAATTCATTGATTCCTTGGCGTGATTTGGGATTCGAACGCTTTATAGCAGCGGTGGTGAATGTATTTCCATCAATAATGCACCCCTTGTACACCTTCCCGAACCCTCCCGAGCCAAGTAATAAAGCGTCCGAGAAGTTCTCGGTCGCCAACTTCATCTCAGCAAGAGTGAAGTGTGGGCAGTCTTTTGACGATGTTAAGTATTTAGTTGTTCTTATTTTCCCTTTTAAGTAAGATTGCCATCGTAACTGTAAAGATAAAACGACCCACCCACCGAACATTACAGACAATATTACTCCAACCCCTGTTAAAAGTATGTAGAAAACAATCCAAAGGATATTAGGGTGACTTGCAGATGAAGGTACCTTTCTTGCTTTGAATGGATTAGGTCCCGCGAGAGAGTTGTTTCCATCAGATAGTTTGAAGATTTCTAACCCATTCAAGACTGGCACACTATAACCTGAACCCATATTTTTTTTCATGGAAATAAAGAGAGAAACTTCCCCAATCCCCTGGTGTTCCCTTGAGAGACTGAGATTCACAAGAAAATCTCTATACACGGGAATTCCCATCTCCTGAATTAAGCTGGTTTCTGCATGAAAGGCACCGTAGTTGGTATAAGTATGAACAACGATTCGATTTTCGTGGTCGAAATTCATACTTCTATGCATGTATAAATGAAACCTAATGAGATAAATGAACCCAGAATCTGCAGGGAGTGACCAGGTTATGTAATCTTTAATAACCAATGACTGTCTAGCTGTGGTATAAACTTCCTTAGGGGCAGCGTATGTTTGCAGCACCTCGGAACCCACGTTAATGTCCGCATTCTTGACGTGAACAACTTGCGTGTTAGGAAACAGACCATTGCCTTGGTCCCCGGACCAGGACCGAGACATGCCACTGTCATGAACAGCTGAGATGGCCGAACCGCCGACGTTCACACGATACAAAGTCTCGAGAACTGTATGGTTCATCGAGAAAAATTGGTTCATCTGTCCAATGATCGGCAATCGCAAATCTCCTAGATAAAGCTTGGGAGGCACGGAAACAACCTCGATCATGTTGACGAATCCATAGGCATCAGAATAATCAGAAGATGGGGTGAACAATATATTCAACGTATAGCCATCCACAACAACACAGTATTCCTTGATGATCTCAACACCAGAAACAATATTATCGTAGGAAGACATGGAAATAGACAGAAGAGTGAAGCTGCCGATGCTAACATTAAACAATGCTTTGGATCTGCTTAAGCCTGGATAAGAGATGGGATAAAAATGAAGCCTTACGAATTTCGGACCAGGTGAGACAGTAAATGAGCAATTGGATTGTGTCTTAAATATGCAGGCAGACGTTTTCGAAAATTCAAGTTCACTAGGGTTGGACATTGACACCCGAGAAAAACTTGGTTTGGAACTGATTTCGGATCCCTTGTTAAGGCTCCATGCTTGGGTATTAGGAGTCGGCATAGTTGTGGACGAAGCACAACTTAGGATCTCAGAGAAGCCGGAGACAAAGAGATGCCACAGGAAGATGAGTCTGAGTAACATATTACAAAGACAAAAGTGCATTTTCAGTGTCTGTTTTGCGAATACCAAAGGTTGAAGATGGAACATTAATTAGAAAGGAAAGCAACTCAAGAAAGAAAGAACAAAAAAGTTGACTTCCATACCGTGTGGATCCCTAATAGAAATGAACGTGCAGTTAGGGCTGGGGAAGAAGAAAATGAAGTTTTGAATTTATGCAACCGTGTTACCGTGTGGATCCTACCAATGGCAGTGAGTGTTTTGAGTGCACAGATTGAGGATAGCGTTTGCTACACTGCATGGTAAGATACAAGGGGGGTCTGGAAATGGACATCACGTTTGGGTTATACGGCGTTTACCGTTTGTGTGTCTAATGGTTCCTTAAAGATCTGTCATCAGAAGGTTTGTCTTTCGGATGGTAAAACTTTGGATTCCAGGAGAGATGACTAACTCTGGTGACTGATAAGCAACATGAAGATTTGGGGATTTGATAGAATGACACCTCAGTAGAAAAAATAATTTTGTATTTTATATATAATTTTAATTTTTTAGGGATTTGGGGAGTATTTAAAAATTTTAGGATATTTCAAAACTTTCAATTTATTTTTAAAAAATAATATTTAATACTGTCACATGTCATATTTTTTATTGGCTAACAGAATTTTTTTTAACGGACAGTCCCGATGAGCACCTATTTGAGTAACCTTGAAAACGTTAGGCACCTATTTAGCTCAAAAAATACTTTAGAAACCTATATAAAAAAAGTATAGTTTAAACACTTATTTGCCACCTTTTATTTATGTAAAAGATAAATGTATTGTTTTATATATTACGTGTGAACTTTTAAAAAATTATATGAACGGGTGTAAAATTCCATCAATAGTAAACAACAAATAATAAAAATAAAAAATGAGAGCGGAAAGCGAAGGGCGAGAGAGAACCCAAGGAAGAAGGGTGTGGACGTAATTCGTTGCCAACCTACCGGATCAACTCCATTAGAAAGGTGTCTAGCAGGTGTTTGATCGTCATGGGGTAGTAGTCAATGTCTTCGTCCCAAAGAAACGAACGAGGGATGGAACAAGATTCGGATTCGTGCGGATGGGCTCTCAAGTGGATGCCGACAGGGTTATTGGCAGATTCGATGGATTCTGGTTATATGGATTGAAGATTAGGGTTTCAATGGAAAAACGTGAAGGGAGGAATGCGAATTGGAAAAGGAAGAATTTGGGTTCCGATGTAGGGCGAGCCGTCGAACAATCAACGAGATGGAATCAACAACGTGAAACACAATTCAGGTGTCCGTCTATGGTGGGGGACATTCAAGGGGAGAGGCGTAAGGCGTCAACGATTGAGGAGGGAATGAAGGAGAAGCAGCGAAAGCAAGTAATGGGAGTGATAGACGAGGAAAAATGGGAAATCTTAAAATCTTGTGCGGTAGGTTTCTGTCGAAAGCCTTGCCAAATAGCTGATCTAGCCAAAGAATTCCTGTAACACCCAGGTTTGAGGGTCTGGTGAATTAAAAATAATAAAATAATATTTTGGGCCCCAGGCTTTCAAAACAAATAAATTATGTTGGACCTATTACAAACAAGCCCAAATAGCCATGAATATCTCCTATTTGTAAATGCCTTATTTCATTAAAGGTATTTTGGTCTTTGGCCTTTTAATTTTTAAACAAACATTAAAAATACCCACTTTAGCTCATCTTCTTCCCCCCTTCACTTTCATTTTCACGACAAAAACACATTCAACATAGTGTTCACTGTTCCATCTTCCTTCTTGCTTATTGTTGGAGATTTTTCAAAGGTAAACCCACTTTCGACTTGTCCTCATCATTCTCTATAAGTCTATAGTTTTATTTTTCATTAAAACCCATGATTTCATATTTTAGAGTTTTGAAAGTTTGGATTAAAAATGTGAACTTTATTAGCTTTAACTTAAGCTTTTGATTTATTAATGTTATATAAGTTGTTTACAATCTAAAATGTCCAACATACTTGATTTTTACAAGGTTTAATGATGATTCCCGAAATTGGGTTTTATGGAGGTTTTAGAGAGTTTAAAGGTTGGGTTTTGGGGGTGTTTTGTGTGGGAATTTGTTGGCTGATGGTTAAGCTATGTTTGAGGGTTGTTTTGGAAGCTTTTGGGAGTGTTATATGTGTTGGAATCAATGGTTTTGGACTGTTCTTTAGGGCTGCTCGGGAATGAAGGTTTTGGGGTTGTCTTTAGCTTGAATCCTTGTGTTTTGTGCTTGGTTTGTGTTCCGGGTTTGCTACATTGATTTGTGGACTGATTTGTAGTTGTTTTTATTGTGTTGGAATGTTTAGAAGCAAGGATTGGTGTTGGTGAAGCCTCATGAACGAATCTGAAACCATTGGGAGCTTGATCAGCTAGTGTGGTTGAGCTTGGAATAGTCGGTGAGTGGTTCTACGTTTTAAATTGATTTTCAAACGTTGGTTCAAGCATGTGGACTAGGTTGGGCTTGGTAAACCCACCTAGAGTTGGGATTAGATTGGTAGTCTAATCCCAAGCTTTAGTTAGAGACTTTGGTTGAACTCTAAATGTTGTGTATGCCTCGTGTTTAATTGTGTTTATGGTGGTTATGTATATTGTGTTATTGTAACACCCGTGTTTTGGGCCTAGGAGTTAGTCGGATATTAGTTCGAGTTAAATAAAACTTAATTAAAACAATTCAATTTCAAATAATGGTCTAAATGAGTTTTATTAAGTTGGGAAGGACCTATGTTGCTATTTACCCAAGTTTTAAATAAAGGAAGACCACTTTATTGTAAAGTTGTCTTCCTCCCTCATTCTTCCTCCTTTTCCCATTTTGAAAACCTCCACCATTTCTAAAACCTCCCAAGCTTGGAGTTACTATTCCATCAATTTTAGCAACCGATTTCCACACCATTTTAAGAGGTAATTGTATTTTCTTAACCTCCTCTCCATCCTCTACTTACTTATTGTCTTAAATTTCAAAAATATGGGTTTTGAGAAATTAGGGTTTAAGATGAAAATTGGGTTTTAATGGGGTTTTTCAATTGGTCTTAAGAAATTGTGTTGGGGTTTTTGTTAATCATGCTAAAGTATACAACATATATGAATTTGGTCAATTTTGGATGAATTTTCGTAGGGGGTCTTTAGGGCCAATTTTAGGGTTTGAAAAATTGGGTTTTTGAGAGGATTTGTGTGGGAATTGAAGGGCTGATGGTCTACCTATGTTAGGAGGGTGATTTGGGATATTTTGGAAGTCATTTGGATGCTTGGAATTGGGTATTTCAGCCCTTGTTTGTGGGAGTCCAAAAATTGGGTTTTTGGGATGCTATGTGATTTGGAATTTGTGGAAATTGAGTTGTGTTTTGCAATGTGGATTGATGATTGAATTAGCATTGATTTGGGAAGTGATGAATGTGTTTTGTTTGGCTAGAAGCAAGGGGAAACGTAGAAGAAGCTTCGGGATCGAATCCGGGAATTTGAAGAACGGTCGCTTGCTTGGTCTTGGAGCTTGGGAGCTTAGGTGAGTGGTTGTTAGCTTTTAAAGGTTTTAAATTAGTTGGTTCGAGTATATGGACTAGGTTGGGCTTGGTAGACCCACCTAGAGTTAGGATTAGGGTGGTAGCCTAATCCTAAACTAAATCTAAGCCTTTGGATGAACTTGAATGTATGAATGTATATGCCTCGTATGTCTTGTGATATGAATGCTTATGTATATTGTTCTATACATGTGAATTGAGGTATGGGTTGTATTGCTTAAAGCATGCATGGTGATGGTTTATGGTTGTGTCCATGGTGAGTACGTGCTAAGCATGGAAATGATTGAAATGTGTGTTGTGGAATGAGTAAAATATTGGCACTAGTATACTTAAATACAAATGATCGATCATTAGGATGTTAGTGTGTACACATGAGTCAAAAGTCGTGCGTGGCCTTGGTGGCGTTGAGTCACTAAGGAGGAGTACGGGTACGCCCGGAAATGGTATTTAAATATAGTCGGTGATGAGTGGAATCCCATCAACGGGGCGTGAGGATGAGTGGAATCCCCTCCGCGAGACCGGTGATGAGTGGAATCCCACTGAGGTAATGTGGTTGTTGGATATGAGTTTCCAACGAGTCTATCCGCGTATTTGGGTCATATCTAGGTGCCAATGTCGACTGATATATGCAACAATGTATTGAGATATATGAGCTGTTGGATGTTAAATGTGATTACATGTATGGTTGTGTTAAGCTCATGATTATGACATATATGTGAGATAATTGCTCATGCATCTATATCTTGTGGACTCTTGTTATACGTGTGTTGCTTTGGCTAGATCGTGCTCAGACCCTGCAATGTTGAGGTTTGTTTTTAGAGCTTGCCCTCACTAAGCATGATTTGCTTACGCCCTCTTTGTTCAACATTGCAGATCCTTAGTTCGTGGGTTGCTCGGGCAAGAGGAGGGCCTCCAAGTGTGTTTGTGACTTGAGTTCCCCAAGTATGGATTTAAAATGCTAGACATGTAATGGTTGAGCAATGGGATATGAGTGTTTTGTGGTGGTTGTTGGTTGATAGGAGCATGTGTAGACTCCTTTATATGTATTGCTTTTGCATGGTTGTGTTGCCATGATGTGTGTTAACTCATGCCTATTTACTTGCTTGAATTGTTAGCCAATGCCTTAAGAGTTTTACATGTGTTTGAATATAGTATGAACGAATGCATGATGTGGATTGTTGCCTTTGTATTATACATGTTTAAGCCTTGTTGAAGCATGCTTGTATGGTTGCTACACTTTAGGATGTCTTGCCTTGAAGTGGGTTGGTGTCTTGGGGATGTTTTGAGGCATCCTTGTGCCTCAAAACAGCCCAGAAAAATCTGCAGACAGGGGGCGTTTCGGAACGGGTCCCCGTGTTTCGAAACGACCCTGCGTAAATGACCTGCCGTTTCGAAACGGATGAGGATCGTTCCGGAACGTTTTCGCCACTGTAATTTTGAGAAATTGGCGAGATGAAGCTGTTCTGAAACGGGCCTTTGAAGTTTCGAAACGGTCAAATCTCGTTGACCACGAGATATTGACCGTCAAGGTCGTTCCGATACGGGTCACCCCTGTTTCGGAACGGTCACCTTGTGGTTGACCTAGGCCCGTTGACCAGGTCAGGGCGTTTCGGAACACCCTATAGGTGTTTCGAAACGACCTGCTAGAATGAAGTAAAATGGACTGTTTTATGCTAGTTTGATCGGTGAGTGATGCGTTGTTTGGTTCTTCCGCTGCTGTGCTTCACATAGGATTTTAATTGCATCTAGATAAGATTAATTTAAAAAGAAATTTTCCGGGTCGTTAACCGAGGGGAAGCCTTAACGGGTTTCGCTTCGGTTTTCCCCGTGTGGCCCACTCGGGCCGGTCATCCGACCAGACCGGGACGAGGGGGTTACAGTTATACATGTATGTTGAGGCATGGTATTGATGCATTGTTATATGCATGTGGTTTGTGCATGACGGTAAGTCATGGTGAGTACGTGCTAAGCATGAAAGTTGATATGAAATGGTGTTGTGAAAGGTCATGAATTATGTTAGTATTGGCACTAGTCTAAATGCACGCGTGGTCTTCCCCTAAGGGCGTTTCGGAACGGGCTTCGTAGCGTTGACCACGAGATGTTGACCGATGAGGGCGTATCGATACGGTCGACAACCGTTTTGATACGGTCCCCTCGGGTTGACTTGGGCCAGTTGACCTAGTCAAGGCGTATCAAAACACCCTCTGGGCGTTCCGATACGGCCTGCAGTTTAAGTTAAAATGGGTTGTTTTTGATCTGCTTTTCGGTTGTTTGCCTCACTTGTTTTCTTCCGCTGTTACCCTTTTCACATAGGACATATTAATGCATCTAGACAAGATAATAATAAATGAAAAGTTTTCTCGGGTTGTTAACCGAAGTGGAGCCTTAACGGGTTTCGCCTCGGTTATCCCCGTGTAACCCGCTCGGACCGGTTAGTCGCCCGGATTGGGACGAGGGGGTTACACTTGTTGATATTAGAGCCTGAGGTTTCCGAGACCTCGAGCAGGTAAGTGAGGTAAATTAAGTTCTTGTATTGCATTTGCACGGTGTTTGCTTGCCATGTAAGTATGTTGCTTGTTTATCAAGTATGCTTGATGTATGCTTGTTTGATCGTGTATATATGTTGTTTAAAGCATGTTGAGTAGAGTCCCATTGCTTCTATTACATCGGAAAAATGATTTTTAAGTGAGGGAACATACTTGAGCCACTTGGACCCTTGCCATTGCTAACCATATCTTTTATGTTGTTGTTGTGTTTTAGTTGTTATCTGTGAGCGTGTATGTCGAGGCCTAGAGGTAGAACGAGGATGGTTCGTCAGGAACCTCAGGTTTCGGCTCCTGTTAATGAGCCGATGGCTGGAGTAGAGGCTTCAGTGGGAGAGCCTGTTGTTGGAGTCGGAGCTCCTCCACCACCACCACCTCCTCAGCCTAAAGTGGGAGGCGAGGTTGGAGCTGAAGGAGCGGGACCTCAGGTTGGCCAGGGTGGCCAAGGTCCTGCGGGGATAGACATGGCTCCGCTAGTTCAAGCTATAGCGGGAGCGTTTCAGGCAGCAGTTGCTGGATCTCAGGCTGCAGCTCAGCCGAGAGGTGATGATGCTAGTTTACTCTTAGAGAGGCTTCGTAGCCTAGGAGCAGAGGAGTTCAGAGGATCTACACCTGAGAGGTCTGAGTTGTGGTTGGAGAAGACAGTCCGTATCTTAGCTCAGATGGGATGTGTTGGAGCTCGTAAGTTGGGCTGCGTGGTTTCGTTGCTTCAGGGTGATGCCTACACCTGGCGGGTCACCATTACTACCGGCGTGCCTGAGGCCGAGATCAGTTGGAACTTCTTTGAGACTGCTTTCAAAAAGAGATATTTGGGGCCGAGATATCTGGATGAGAAAAAGCAGGAGTTCATGGCTCTTGTTCAGGGAGATGCTTCGGTGACTGATTATGAGATTCGCTTTGTCCGACTGAGTCAGTATGCTCCGGAGTTGGTTCCTACTAAGAGAGACTGTTGTAATCAGTTCAGATATGGACTTCATGAGGAAGTCAAGAGGTACACCTTAGCTTCTGATTATTCTGATTTTGATGTCTTGGTCGCTAGGGCCAAGGACATCGAGCATAGCTTGGGGCTAACCAAGCGTTCGAGAGGATCCAGTTTAGGGAAGAGGCACAACAACTTTGATCGTGGTGATGCCAAGAGGCATCGGGGCAGTGGACATCAGTTTGATCATAGGCGTGGCGGTGGCCACCATGGTAGAGGCCACTAGGGCCATAGAGCTGAAGGACGTTTGCCCGAGTGCACTCGTTGTGGGAGACAACATTCAGGAGAGTGTTGGGGTAATTTTCATGCTTGCTGGAACTGTGGATCGAGAGACCACTTTAGGAGAGAGTGTCAGCATCAGGTGGCACTGGTTCAGGCACATGCTCCTTCGAGAGCGATTGACTATTAGAGAGGTCGTGGGCGCAGTCGTGGTTACTTCCAGCCGAGGGCTGATGCACCTAGGATAGAGGCACCGAGGAATCTTGCTCATGTTGTGGCAATACAGCCAGAGGCCGGTGGACCAGCTAGAGTCTACGCATAGAGAGAGGCAGGGAATGACACATATGTGATAGCATGTAATTTTGAGTTAGAGTCCATGTCTTTGCTTTCCTTAGTTGATTCGGGTTCTACGCATTCTTACATTTTGAGTGAGCATGCAAAGAAGTTAGACATACCTGTTGAGATCTTAGACATAGGGATGCATGTGACTAGTTCCTTCGGTGAGACAGTTGTAGTTAGACGAATGTATAGGAGATGTTCGCTGAAGATTCAGGGTCATGTGTTTCCTGTTGATATGATGGAACTTCCGTCCTATGGTTTTGATATCATTTTGGGTATAGATTGGTTGGTTGAGCACAGAGCTAGTGTAGATTTTGAGACGAAGAGAATTTCGTTGAAGCTTTCTGATGACTACGAGGTAGTGGTAGTAGGCGAGAACGTTAAGTTCTTGTCGAACGAACGTTGTGTCAGCTTTAGAGGCTCATAGGTTGATGGATTCCGGTTGTGAGGCTTATTTAGCGTATGTGATGAATCCGAATATGAGCGAGGTTAGACCGAAAGATATCAAAACAATTTGTGATTTTCTGGATGTGTTTCCAGAAGAATTACCAGGTTTGCCTCCTGACAGAGATGTAGAGTTTGTGATTGAGACTGTTTCAGGGTCTACTTCAGTTTCTATTGCTCCGTACCGTATGGATCCAAAAGAGTTGAAAGAGTTGGAGAGTCAACTTTAGGAGTTGTTAGACCGAGGTTTTATTAGGCCTAGTAGTTCGCCTTGGGGTGCTCCCGTGTTGTTTGTAAAGAAGGATGGCAGTATGAGAATGTGTATTGACTACAGGCAATTGAACCAGTTGACAGTAAAGAACAAGTATTTGTTGCCTCGTATATATGACTTGTTTGATTAGTTGAGGGGTGCCTCAGTGTTTTCAAAGATAGATTTCAGATAAGGGTACTATCAGTTGAAGGTAAAAGAATGTGATGTTCCGAAGACAACCTTTAGGACTAGATACGGTCATTATGAGTTCCTTGTGATGCCGTTTGGGCTCACGAATGCACCAGCAGCTTTCATGGATATGATGAACAGAGTTTTCCGAGACTATCTAGACCGATTTGTAGTTGTTTTCATAGATGACATTCTTGTGTACTCAAGATCAGAAGAAGAGCATGATGAGCATTTGAGACTTGTTTTATAGAGATTGATGAGTAATCAGTTGTATGCTAAGCTTAGTAAATGTGAGTTCTGGATTCGAGAGGTTGTGTTTCTTGGCCATGTTGTTTCAGCTGAAGGTATCCGTGTTGATCCGACGAAGATTGAGGCTATTGTTGAGTGGAAACAATCTAAGTCAGTGATTGAGATTAGAAGTTTCCTAGGACTAGCCGATTACTATAGGAGGGTCGTTGATGGTTTCTCTAGAGTAGTTGCTCCGTTGACTAAATTGTTGCAAAAAGGAGTGAAGTTCGAGTGGTCAGATGCGAGACATAAGGCTTTTAAGAAGTTGAAAGAAGCCTTGATGAATTCTCCAGTGTTAGTACAACCAGTTTCAGGGAGAGAGTTCGTGATCTATAGCGATGCTTCCTACGTAGGTTTAGGTTGTGCTCTGATGCAAGAAAGAAGAGTTGTTGCATATGCTTTGAGACAGTTGAAGGTGCACGAGAAGAATTACCCCACGCATGATATTGAGTTAGCAGCAGTTGTGTTTGCGTTAAAGATTTGACGTCACTACTTGTATGGTGAGAAGTGCACGATTTACACTGATCATAAGAGCTTGAAGTATCTGATGAATCAGAGAGAGCTGAACTTGAGACAGAGAAGATGGCTTGAACTGTTGAAAGACTATGATTTGGCTATCGAGTACCATCCGAGTAAGGCAAATGTAGTAGCCGATGCGTTGAGCAGAAAATTTGCAGTTGAGTTGCGAGCTATGTTTGCTAGGCTGAGTGTATCAGGGGATGGTGGTTTGATTACCGAGTTGCAAGTGAAGCCTTCTTTGATTCAGTTGATCAAAGAGAAATGGTTGCAAGATGTGTCTTTAGTTTCTCATGTTCAGGACATAGCTGAAGGTAGACCGACTGAGTACAGTTTCAGTGGTGAGAATGTGCTATGTTTTAGAGACAAAGTTGTTGTACCTGAAGATGTTGAGTTGAGACGTGTGATTCTGAGCGAATCACATTCGAGTCCCTTTTCTATGCATCCGGGTAGTACTAATAAGTATCGAGATATGAAGAATGATTATTTCTGGATTGGTTTGAAGAAGTATGTAGTCGAGTATGTGAGCCGTTGCATGGTTTGTCAGAGAGTAAAGGCAGAACATCAAGTTCCTTCAGGTTTGTTACAACCTTTGAAGATTCCGGAATGGAAATGGGAGAGAATCACTATGGACTTTGTGTCAGGGTTACCGTTGTCTCTTTCGAAGAAGAATTCTATTTGGGTTATTGTTGATAGATTCACTAAGTGTGCTCACTTCTTAGCAGTGAACACTACATATTCTTTAGACAAGTTGGCAAATTTGTATATCCGTTAGATTGTGAGACTTCATGGAGTTCCGAAGTCTATTGTATCAGACAGAGATTCGAGGTTCACATCGAGGTTCTGGAGTTGTTTGCATAGTGCCCTAGGTAGCCGTTTGCATTTCAGTACTTCTTATCATCCGCAGTCTGATGGTCAGTCAGAGCGAGTGATACAAATTTTAGAGGATATGCTTCGTTGTTGTGTGATTGACTTTCAGGGTTCTTGGGAGAAGCATTTGCCCTTAGTCGAGTTTGCTTACAACAACAGTTACCAGGCTAGTATACAGATGGCTCCTTATGAGGCTTTGTATGGTAGACGATGTAGGACTCCGATCTGTTGGGCTGAACTGGGTCAGAAATTGTTACCTATGTCATATTTTCTTAAGGGGACTACTTAAAAAGTGAAGTTGATTTATGACCGTTTGAGAGCAGCTTCCGATCGTCAGAAATCTTATGCAGATTTGAAGAGAAAAGAGGTTGCGTTCTCAGTGGGTGAGAAAGTGTTTCTAAAAGTATCTCCGTGGAAGAAGGTAATGCGATTTGGCCGGAAAGGAAGTTGAGTCCGAGGTTATTGGTCCGTATGAGATAGTTGAGCGGATTGGGCCAGTAGCTTACCGTTTGAGATTGCCTTCAGAGTTAGAGAAGATCCATGATGTTTTTCATGTGTCGATGCTTAGGAGATATAGATCAGATCCGTATCATGTTATGCCTGTTGAGGAAATAGAGTTGAATCCGGATTTGTCTTACAACGAAGAACCGATTGAGATACTTGCTTCTGATAGCAAGGTGTTGCGTGGCAAGACCATAGAGTTGGTCAAGGTGTTGTGGAGACATAGAGGTGTGGAAGAGGCCACGTGGGAGAGGAAAGCTGATATGCTTGAGCAGTTTCCGTACTTGTTTCCGTCAGGTAATTTCGGGGACGAAATTCCTTAAGTGGGGGAGAGTTGTAATACCCGGGTTTGAGGGTCGGTGAATTAAAAATAATAAAATAATATTTTGGGCCTCAGGCTTTCAAAACAAATAAATTATGTTGGACCTATTACAAACAAGCCCAAATAGCCATGGATATCTCCTATTTGTAAATGCCTTATTTCATTAAAGGGTATTTTGGTCTTTGGCCTTTTAATTTTTAAACAAACATTAAAAATACCCACTTTAGCTCATCTTCTTCCCCCCTTCACTTTCATTTTCACGACAAAAACACCTTCGACATAGTGTTCATTGTTCCATCTTCCTTCTTGCTTATTGTTGGAGATTTTTCAAAGGTAAACCCACTTTCGACTTGTCCTCATCATTCTCTATAAGTCTATAGTTTTATTTTTCATTAAAACCCATGATTTCTCATTTTAGAGTCTTGAAAGTTTGGATTAAAAATGTGAACTTTATTAGCTTTAACTTAAGCTTTTGATTTATTAATGTTATATAAGTTGTTTACAATCTAAAAGGTCCAACATACTTGATTTTTACTAGGTTTAATGATGATTCCCGAAATTGGGTTTTAAGGAGGTTATAGAGAGTTCAAAGGTTGGGTTTTGGGGGTGTTTTGTGTGGGAATTTGTTGGCTGATGGTTAGGCTATGTTTGAGGGTTATTTTGGAAGCTTTTGGGATTGTTATATGTGTTGGAATCAATGGTTTTGGACTGTGCTTTAGGGATGCTCGGGAATGAAGGTTTTGGGGTTGTCTTTAGCTTGAATCCTTGTGTTTTGTGCTTGGTTTGTGTTCCGGGTTTGCTACATTGATTTGTGGACTGATTTGTAGTTGTTTTGATTGTGTTGGAATGTTTAGAAGCAAGGATTTGTGTTGGTAAAGCCTCGGGAACGAATCCGGAACCGTTGGGAGCTTGATCGGCTAGTGTGGTTGAGCTTGGAATAGTCGGTGAGTGGTTCTACGTTTTAAATTGATTTTCAAACGTTGGTTCAAGCATGTGGACTAGGTTGGGCTTGGTAGACCCACCTAGAGCTGGGATTAGATTGGTAGTCTAATCCCAAGCTTTAGTTAGAGACTTTGGTTGAACTCTAAATGTTGTGTATGCCTCGTGTTTAATTGTGATTATGGTGGTTATGTATATTGTGTTATACATGTATGTTGAGGCATGATATTGATGCATTGTTATATGCATATGGTTTGTGCATGACGGTAAGTCATGGTGAGTCATGCTAAGCACGGAAGTTGATATGAAATGATGTTGTGAAAGGTCATGAATTATGTTAGTATTGGCACTAGTATGCTTGGGTACAATGATCGATCATTAGGATGTTTAGTGTGCACACGAGAGTCTAAATGCACGCGTGGTCTTGGTGATGGTAGTCATCAAGATGGAGTACGGGTTCGCCCGGAAATCTTCTTATATATATGATAGTCGGTGATGAGTGTAATCCCATCGACGGGGAGTGAGGATGAGTGGAATCCCCTCCGCGTGAACGGTGATGAGTGTAATCCCACTGTAAGGTAATGGTTGTTGTTGGATGTGAGTTCCAACGGTTATCCGTGTATTCGGGTCATAGCTAGGTGCCAATACAGATTTGTGGAATGTGTTGCTTATACATTGATATATGTGTTTCCATATGTTGAGTTTATGGACTAGTTGAGCATGGCATGATATTGATATTGTGTTCATGCATCATTATTTTTATCTTAACTCATGTGGTTCGAAGGTAAGATCATGCATTCTACCTTGGTTGTGTGCTCGTGCTTGGACCCTGCATTGTCGAGGTTTGTTTTATGAGCTTACCCTCACTAAGCTTTATGCTTACGCTCTTTTTTGTTCAACAATGCAGATCCGTAGGCTCGTGGGTTGCTTGTGCAAGGAGAGAGCCTCCAAGTGCGCTAGTGGTGCTATCTTAGCTTTCAAGTATGAACTATTTTAAGTTATGAGAATGTAATAGTCAAGTAATGGGATTTGAGCTTCTGATGTATGTTGATGTTATGTGTTAGGAGCATGTTTAGACTCCTATGTTTTTGGTGGATGTTTGCTTAAGGCTTGCTTATGCCTAGTTTGTTGGCTTTGTGCCTTTTTGAATGCTCTTATGTATGTTTGTCTAAAGCACGAATCTTGAATGCTATGTATGAATCTTTGTTGAATTGATGCTTCCTATCTATGTATGGCTTTTACATGTTTGTTGTGTGCTAAGTATGTTTGTATAGGGTGCCTTGCATCTAGAGTTGTTGTATGTATGGTTGTGGGAGGTTTTAGTTGGTGTTTGAGGCAGCCTTGTGCCATAAACCAACTAAAACCTGTATGTTCGCAGCAGGTGTATCGAAACGGTTGGACCCGTTTCGATACGGTTCCCTTGTTTCAGGCCAGGCGTTTCGGTACATAAAGGGGGTGTTTCGATACATTTTTGCTACTAGAAATCTGAGATTTTGGCGAGAAATTCAAAGTATCGAAACGGTCTTAGGCATTTCGGAACAGGCTTCGTAGCGTTGACCACGAGATGTTGACCGATGAGGGCGTATCGATACGGTCGACAACCGTTTCGATACGGTCCCCTCGGGTTGACTTGGGCCAGTTGACCTAGTCAAGGTGTATCGAAACACCCTCTGGGCGTTCCGATACAGCCTGCAGTTTAAGTTAAAATGGGTTGTTTTTGATATGCTTGTCGGTTGTTTACCTCGCTTGTTTTCTTTCGATGTTACCCTTTTCATATAGGACATATTAATGCATCTAGATAAGATAATAAGAAATGAAAAGTTTTCTCGGGTTGTTAACCGAAGTGAAGCCTTAACGAGTTTCGCCTCGGTTATCCCCGTATAACCCGCTCGGACCAGTCAGTCACTTGGACCGGGACGAGGGGGTTACAATTCCATAGAGCCAATATTGATGGGTTTTTGGTGATTCGTGTGGCGGGTTCATTAATCTTGTTGATGTTTGAAAGCCAGGCATCGCGCAAAGAATTAATAGACTCGGGTAAACTCGATCGGTGGCTGGAATATATCGTGGAATGGTCACCGGAAATGGCGGTTCCAAACAGGCAATTATGGTTATCGGTCAGCGGATTGCCGATACATGTGTGGTCAGAGGAAACATTTAGGAATATTGCGGCACTATGGGGAGAATTGGTTCACATTGATATGGAGACATTGGCACCTTCGTCTTTCGAACGCACGCGGTTTCAAATTAAGACGAATTGGAACTTTCATATCGATGAAACGATTGAATTGAAGGTAGGCGACAATGTGTTTCACATAAGAGTGACGGAATTCGAAGAAGTGATTGGGCCGAAATGCGATTGTTGCTGTGAATTGGAGTTGAGCTCCGATGGGAAGGAAAGCACACACGATAAAGAGATGGAGTGGAAGATGAATTCGGCGTTCAATGACTGTGAGTCCTCACCGGGGGAGACGATTGTGCTTAACTCATTCACATCTGCGGACATTCCGGCATCAGTGGGGAAAGAGACGGTGGAGAAGAGCTACATCGAGAGAATTTGGGAGGATAACAAAACTGTGGATTGGAGGGTGAAGGATACGACGAGTTGGATGAAGGAGGAGAATGTGGGATTGATACGTCGGGATGTGGGAGAATGGTCGAGTTGTGATGTGCTTTGTAGTATAGATGAACTCAATCGGGATAGTGGAGTTCATTCTAGTGCACATCAGGAGACGGAGATGGAAAAGAGCCCGTTGGCGAATGGGCCGCGAGTTGAAGCACCTAGGGCCAATAAAGCATCTCTGGTAGAAGTTAACAGGGAGAGTTGTCGGGTTTGGTAGCTTGCTGAAATTGTCTCAAGTCTGGCACCACCGGTGGAAACGAACACCGACTCAAATGCCCCTAGGTGTGGGCGGGGACGACCGAGGAAGAACAGGTCGGAGGCGCAAACGGAGACGATTGTTATTGCAAACGGATCCCTCTTCGATTCAGACTTTGTGTATCACAAACAAGCGATATTAAGGGAGGCTCGTGAGACTGTCGATTTAGGGAAATTGATTGGGGTTTCAACATAGGGTAGGGAGGAGGCGATTGTGAAAGACATCGCGCGCATAATCGAAGAGAACGAAACGAAAGCCTAGCAACGAAGGATGAAAGTGTTGAAGTGGAATGTCAGGGGGATAGGCGCGGTAACGAAAAAAAGGTACAGTCAACGAGTTCTACGACAACAAAGATGTGTTTTGGCTCTTCTCCAAGAGACCAAAACGGAAATTGTGACAAAGAGGTTGGTCCGACAATTGTGGTATACAGATTCATTTGATTTCGTCTTTGCGCCATCGGACGGTAAGTCGGAAGGGATTTTGGCAATTTGGGACTCTACGGGGTTCAAAGCGGCCACGATGGAGACTAGGAAGAACATGGTGGTGATTGAGGGTATATGGGTTCGTGAGGACTGGCCAGGCGGAGTTGTGGGCATCTATGCACCATGTACACTGCCTGATCAGCGTGATTATTGGGAGGAAATTATGGTTGTTCTGGTCGCGAGGCAATTGGATTGGTGTGTTGGGGGTGACTTCAACATGGTGACAAAACCAGCGGAAAGGCTCGGATGCGCGAATTTAACTCAAGGTATGGATGTGTTCTGTGAATTTATTGAAAGAGCGGCTCTGCTAGATGTGTCGATGCAGGGGAAAAGATTTACATGGTTTTGTCCGGGTAGAAAATGTAGTCGATTGGACATGTTCTTGGTGTCGAATGGTTGGATACAGCGCTATGCTTCCTTTGTGGTGAGAAATCTCCCAAAAGAGCTCTCGGATCATTCGCCTATTATGTTGGAGAGTGATGCATTCGATAGTGGTCCGAAGCCATTTAGATTTTTCAACACTTGGCTAAATGATCTTTCTTTGTTGGAAAATGAATGGAAGTGCTTGACGTAGGTGGAGAGGTTATCATCGATTATTCCTAAATTGAAGAAATTGAAAGGTATGCTCAAAGGGTGGAATCGACAGTGTGTTGGTGACATTGAAAAACAATATCTTGAGCTGGTACAAGACATTAAGCGACGTGATGCACAAATCGGTGATGGGGGGAACCACGACTGAATTGTTGGAACACCGGGAGATGCACTCGAAGTTGTGGAAGGTGGCACAGTTGCGGGAATCGATGTGGCGACAAAAATCCAGAGTATCTTGGTTGGCTGAGGGTGATCGTAATACCAGTTTCTTTCATAGAGCGGCGAAAATACGATCTCGGGTATGCGTTTTGAGGGCTGTTGGGTTACCATGCCAGAGAGACTAAAATTCTTAATACGTCGGGATTTTAAGAAGCATTTTGATAGACCTGTGGCTGCGGGAACATTACTATCGGAGGTGAATTTTTCAAAGCTATCGTTGGAGCAATGTGAGTCGCTTGAGAGAGTTTTTGATGAGGATGAAATAAAATCAGCATTTTGGAGTTGTGAGGGAGCGAAGGCTCCAGAACCGGATGGATTCACCTTTGAATTTTTCAAGAAGGGGTGGGCATTTCTCAGAGCGGATCTACTGCGATTTATGGAGGAGTTCTTTAAGTCGGGGCGATTGCCTCAAGGAGTTAACTCAACATTCGTGGTATTAATAGCAAAGAGGGATAATCCGAAAGGGATTGGGGATTATCGCCCAATTTGCCTATTAAATTTGATTTATAAAATACTAGCGAAGTGCTTGGCGAAAAGATTACAGACAGTGCTGCCAGCGTTAATTAGTGATGTGCAAGCTGCGTTTATTAGTGGGCGACAGATATTGGATGGGATCCTTTTGGCTAACGAAGTAATTCATTTGATGAAGAAGTGTCGATATGCTACTGGTGAAGTGATCTTAAAACTGGACTTTGCCAAGGCTTATGACTGTATCAGCTGAGATTGTTTGGGTAGAATTATGCGTCAGATGGGATTTGGAAAGCGGTGGTGTAACTGGATACGGGAGTGTGTTGAATCTGAGCGTCTGTCAGTTCTCGTTAATGGCATTCCGACAAAAGAATTTCCGATGAGAAGGGGCCTGCGTCAAGGAGATCTGCTTTCCCCTCTCCTATTTGTGATGGTGACCGAATTGCTACACCAATTTCTACTTAATGCCGAGCAGCTGGGGCTAATCAAGGGAGTTCAAGTGGCAAGGGATGTATTTATATCGCACCTCCAGTTTGCAGATGACACAGTTCTTTTTATCCAAGGTGAGATGGAGTTTGCGCGTAATTTAAAGAGGGTTCTCACTTGTTTTGAATATACATCTGGGCTTCAAATAAATTACGAGAAGTCATGTGTCTTTTGAATTGGAATTGATGAGTTGACATTAGCAAATATTGTGGAAATTATGGGTTTCCAAAGCGGATCTCTTCCTATCAACTACTTGGGAATTCCGCTAGGGGTACCTCTACGGGGTGGAAGTGGGACTCGTTGTCGTTTGCGGGAAGATTAATCTTGGTAAATTCAGTCTTATCAGCGTTGCCGGTGTATTATATGGGGGTGTTCTTGATTCCGAAGAGGATTATTTTGAAAATTGATCGTATACGTAGGAATTTTCTTTGGGGCGGTAAGGAGGAGCGATCAAAGCTTAGTAGGCTGAGCTGGAAGGTGGCGTGTAAGCCGAAGCAGTTTGGAGGCCTGGGCGTGGTGAATCTTTATACTAGGAACTTAGCATTGCTCGCCAAATGGGTGTGGCGTTATGCTCAAACAGAGGGGTTGCTATGGAAATCAATAATTGTGGCAAAATATGGCGAGGATGTCATGTCTTGGCGAATGAATTCTAGAGGACAATCACGCATGTCGGCAATGTGGAAGCAAATCCTGGCGGTCCAAAATGATGAATATGTTGATCGATTCTTAAATGGCTCCCATTTTTCTTGGATGTTGGGCAATGGTACTTGTATTTTGTTTTGGAGAGATTGCAGGTGTCTTGCGGAGCCCCTGAAGAACGTCTTCCCACAGCTGTTTAGTTTGGCAACCGATAATATGGCGTGTGTGTGTGATTATTTGGTATTGCCGAGAGGTGAGTGGAATGGCTGCTTTAGACGACCACTGCGCACATTCGAGTTAAGCCAATTGCGTGAGTTGCAATCGTGTGTTGATGGTTGCTCTCTGAGTAGTCGAGCAGTGGACAAGCTGGTGTGGATTCACGATGTGGCTGGGCAGTTCTCGGTGGGTGCTCTGCACAAGTTGATGTCCTCGTTTGGGTTACCAGACGCCTCCGATATTAGTATGGTGTGGAGTTTGCCTCTGCTGCCGAAAATACAATGTTTCATTTGGTTTATTTTGATGGGCCGACTGCCTACTTTACGGATGCTGGTGGAGCGTGGCATTCCACTATTGGAGGATTTGATCGGGTGTCGATGGTGTGGGGTGCGCGAAGATAATGCATACCATATTTTCGGGCATTGTGAGCTTGCGTGGAGTGTGTGGAATTCGTTTTTCGGGTGGTGGAATGTATCGATTGTAAGACCTTGGCGGATTGGAGAGTTTATTTATCAGTGTTGATTTGGTTTTTTGGAGGCGAAACTTGCTTGTGGAGGATTATTGGGTGCGCGAGTGTGTTGTGGTCATTGTGGCTTGCACGGAATAAACTCATGTTTTAGGATCGAAGGTCTACGAGTCAATCGGTATTTTTCTTGGTGCAGTTGCGTTCATTTTATTGGACCCGAGCCCGATTCGACTCTGATTGCTTTAGCGAAGCTGCATGGTGGGAGAACCCATATTTGTGTAGGGCATCGCCTTTGGCGAAAGTGATTGATCGGGGGGGGGGGGTGTGGAGTGGCTGCCGCCTCCACCGGGGTTGTGGAAATTCAATGTGGATGGGGCGGCTCGGGGTCAGCCGGGTGAGGCTGGATATGGGGGCGTTCTACGAGAGTGGAATAGTCGGATAGTGGCTTTCTTCTCAAGGTCGATTGGTGTGGCGGAGTCAAACAAAGCTGAACTACATGCAATTGCTTATGCGTTGAGGATGCTTCAGGAAATTCACTAGAATGAGGTGTCGTCAGTGGTGATTGAATCAGACTCAAAAGTGGCCGTCTCTTGGGTGTTAGGTACGGACCGACGACCTTGGAGGTTATGACGTTGGTTTAACCAAATTTATGGGGCGTGTGATATGTTACCAAGTGTGTGTTTCACTAATATTTTTAGAGAGGCCAATTGTGTCGCGGATGCCTTGGCAATGGGTGGGGTATCGCGTTCCAAGTGGGTTTGGCTGAAATTAAGATGATCTTGGGGTTATGCGTTGTTGGGTTTGGTTTTTCGCCACACGCACGGGTACTCTTTTCCTCCGACTAGGGGTAGGGAGGTTTATAACGAGGCCGATGTTTTGTGTATATGTATGATTGCTACTCGATAAAATCATGCATTTGCCGATCAAAAAAAGTAAACAACAAATATAAAATTTGGATAAATGATGAGTGGTAAAATGACTTCAAAATATTGGCAATGCAAGTAAAAACAAGCAAAATAAATTCACAATATTCAAAGTGAGTCAAGAATAGAATTCTCTCTTTTTGTGTGCCTAATTTATGTTCTACATCAAAAATAAAATAATTTTAGAGTTTAGAGTTAAAGTTTAGAATTATGATTTAGGGACTTGGGGGTATGGTATATTTTTAAGATATAAGGTTTATAATTTAGGATTTAGAATTTATGATTATGGCACATAATTTAATTTTTTTAGTGTTGGGGCATACAAATAAGGACCGAAAAGGGGCATAAGGTTTTTTGTTCACAAAGAATAGAAATCTCATGTCCCTTTCGGTGCTCCTATTTATGCCTCCACACTAAAAAAAATTAGCTTTAGGGTTTATGGTTTAAGATAAGGGAGTGTATGGTATATTTTTAGGGTTTATGATATAAAAATTAGGGTTACGGCTTAAAATTGAACTTTTTAATGTTTGGGGCAAAAAAGGGCCGAAAAGGGGCATGGGATTTTCTGACCCTTTTTGGTGCCCTCTTTGTGCCCCACATTAAAAATTAGGTTAAGGGTTAATGTTTAAGTTTATGGTTTAAGATTATGGTGTAGAGAATTAGGAGTAAGGTACATTTTTGGGTTTACGATTTATGATTAGGGATTATAATTTAATTTTTTAGTATTGTGGCATATAAAGGGGCATATGATTTTTGCTCATAAGGAATATAAATCTTCTACCCTTTTGGTGCCCCTATTTATATTTTTACACTAAAAATTGGGTTTAAGGTTTAGAATTTAGGGTTTAGAGTTAGAGTTATATTTTTGGATTATAATTTAGGGAATCAATGACATTGTATAATTTTTAAGGTTTATGATTTAGGATTCAAAATTTAAGGTTAGATCGTAGAATTTAATTTTTTTAGTGTTGGGGTGAAAGGAGAACTGAAAAGGGGTTGACGATCTTTGTTAGTGAGGAATAGAAATCCTTTGCCCCTTTTAGTCCCTTATTTATTCTCTCACACTAAAAAAAGTTAGGTTTAGGGTTTAGGATTAAGGTGTAGGGAATTAAGGATGTGATACTTTTTAGAATTTAGAATTTATGGTTAGCGCTTAGAATTTAAATTTTTAGTTCTAGAGTATAGAAAGGGGGCATCGAAAAGGGAGAAGATTTTTGTTCGTGTGGAATAGAAGTCATCTACTCTTTTTGGCACCCTATTTATGCCACACACTAAAAAATTAGATTTAAAGTTAGAGTTTAGGATTGAGGTGTATGAAATTATTGGTAGTGTATAATTTTAGGGTTTAGAACTTAGGGTTAAGGCTTAGAATCTAATTCTTATAGTGTTGGGGCAAAGAATTTTTGTTCGCGAGGAATAATAATCCCCTGCCCATTTTGATGCCACTATTTATGCTCCATACTAAAAAAATACATTTACGGTTATGATTTAGGATTAGGGTTTAGGATCAAGGTGTATGGAATTAGGTGTGTGATATATTTTTAGGGTCTGAAATTTAGGGTTAGTGTTTAAAATTTATAATGTTGGAGCATTAAAATGGTCATTGTAGACTCTCATCATGGATGATTAATTGCTGGCAATAGGGCGTAAAAGATATTAGAAAAGTGTTAACGCAGTGCCAAGAGAATTTATTGTGTGCAAGTATACACGGTCTGCAAGTAATACAACGGTTAAGCTGAGTGACGTTCCCACAGGGATTGCAATCAATGGCTTAATTGTTTGGCCAAGTACTTGATTGGTGAAAAGATTGTTTTGATTGGAAGTGATTTTGAAATGTCTGACAAGAAATGAAATGAAATAAAATAAGTTGAAGGCAAAGAAAGTGTCTTAGCAAATGACGAGCGTTGACAAGTAGTGCCTGATTTTCACGCTGTTTGTGCTTTGTCGGCCTTTAATAAATCTTGTCTTGGTATTGTTTGCCGAGCAGATTCAAAGGTAACAATGCCTCTTTCTATGACATTTCCCTAAATTAATTATGGAAAAACCTCTATATGTCTATAGTGCATGTTTTTACATAAATTAATTCGATTAAGTTCCAATCTTTACTCTTAAGGGGTAGATTTTACTCCCGAAGTAAGTTCATCTACTTGAACATCTTCTTTCGAAGCATCTCTCCTTAGTATCTAGCAATCGATCGTTGCCACCGAAATTAGGGGGTTTAGGGATTTGGGGACTATTAATAAATTTTAGGATATTTCAAAAAAATTTATTTATTTTTAAAAAAATAATATTTAATACTGTCACATGTCATATTTTTTATTGGCTAACATGATTTTTTAACGGAAAGTCCCGACGGGCACCTATTTGAGTAACGTTGAAAAAGTTAGCCACCTATTTAGCTTAAAAAATACTTTAGACACCTATATAAAAAAAGAGTATAGTTTAGACACTTATTTTCCAGCCTTTTAATTATGTAAAAGATAAATATATTGTTTTATATATTACATGTAAACTTTTAAGAAATTATATGAACAATTGAAGGGTGTAAAATTACATCAATAGTAAACAACAAATATAAAATTTGGATAAATGATGAGTGGTAAAGTGACTTCAAAATATTGGCAATGCAAGTAAAAACAAGAAAAATAAATTCACAATATTCAAAGTGAGTCAAGAATAGAATTCTCTCTTTTTTTTTGCCTAATTTATGTTCTATACCAAAAATAAAATAATTTTAGAGTTTAGAGTTAAAGTTTGGAATTATGATTTAGGGACTTGGGGTATGGTATATTTTTAAGATATAGGGTTTATGATTTAGGATTTAGAATTTATGATTATGGCACATAATTTATTTTTTAGTGTTGGGGCATAAAAATAAGGACAAAAAAAGGGCATAAGATTTTTTTGTTCACAAAGAATAGAAATCTCATGTCCCTTTCGGTGCCCCTATTTATGCCTCCACACTAGAAAATTAGCTTTAGGGTTTATGGTTTAAGATAAGGGTGTAGGGAATTGAGTGTATGGTATATTTTTAGGGTTTAAGATATAAAAATTAGGGTTATGGCTTAAAATTGAACTTTTTAATGTTTGGGGCAAGAAAGGGGCCGAAAAGGGGCATGTGATTTCCTGCCCCTTTTTGGTGACCTTTTTGTGCTCCACATTAAAAATTGGGTTTAAGGTTTAGAATTTAGGGTTTAGGGTTAGAGTTAGGTTTTAGGATTACGTTTTAGGGAATTAATGGTATTGTATAATTTTTAGGGTTTATGATTTAGGATTCAGAATTTAAGGTTAGAGCGTAGAATTTAATTTTTTTAGTGCTGGGGTGAAAGAAGAATTGAAAAGGGGTTGACGATCTTTGTTAGTGAGGAATAAAAATCCTTTGCCCCTTTTAGTCCCTTATTTATTCTCTCACACTAAAAAAAAGTTAGGTTTAGAGTTTAGGATAAGGTGTAGGGAATTAAGGATAGGATACTTTTTAGAATTTAAAATTTATGGTTAGCGCTTAGAATTTAAATTTTTAGTGTTGGAGTATAGAAAAGGGGCATCGAAAAGGGCAGAAGATTTTTGTTCGTGTGGAATAGAAGTCCTCTACTCTTTTCGGCACCCTATTTATGCCACACACTAAAAAATTAGATTTAGAGTTAAGAGTTTAGGATTGAGGTGTATGAAATTATGGGTAGTGTATAATTTTGGGGTTTAGAACTTAGGGTTAAGGCTTAGAATCTAATTCTTTTAGTGTTGGGGCAAAGAATTTTTGTTCGCGAGGAATAAAAATCCTTGCCCATTTTGATGCCCCTATTTATGCCCCATACTAAAAAATACATTTACAGTTATGATTTAGGATTATGGTTTAGGATCAAGGTGTATGAAATTGGGCATGTGATATATTTTTAGGGTCTGGAATTTAGGGTTAGGGCTTAGAATTTATAATGTTGGAGCATTGAAATGGTCATTGTAGACTCTCAGCGTGAATGATTAATTGATGGTAATAGGGCGTAAAAGATATTGGAAAAGTGTTAACGCAGTGCCAAGAAAATCTATTGTGTGCAAGTATACACGGTCTGCAAGTAATACAACGGTTAAGCTGAGTGTCGATCCCACATGAATTGCGATCAATGGCTTAATTTCTTGGCAAAGTACTTGCTTGGCGAAAAGATTGTTTTGAAATGTCTGACAAGAAAACAAATGAAATAAAATAAGTTGAAGGCAAGGAAAGTGTCTTATCAAATGACGAGCGTTGGCAATTAGTGGATGGTTTTCACGCTATTTGTGCTATGTCAGCCTTTAATAAATCTTGTCTTGGTATTGTTTGCCGAGCAAATTCAAAGGTAGCAATGCCTCTTTCTATGACATTGCCCTAAATCAATTATGGAAAAACCCTTATATTTCTATAATGCATGTTTTTAAATAAATCAATTCGATTAAGTTCCAATCTTTACTCCTAAGGGGTAGATTTCACTCTCGAAGTATGTTCATCTACTTGAACATCTTCTTTCTAAGCATCTCTCCTTAGTATCTTGCAATCGATCGTTGCCACCCAATTCAATTATGATATTGAGTTGCAATAAGCCAACTTTGCCAGCAGTCACTTAGCATAATATTTAAAAAGATAGTGTCAGTTGTCGCTTGGCAACATACTTAAAAATAAAGAACATGCTAGATAGAAAAAACAGTGCTGAGGCAGTGTTGATTTATTAAAATCTAAACATTAAAGAGAAAACAACATTCAAACACAAACACCCATCACCAACTATAAAATCAGTTCATGGTGAGGGTAACAACAAAAAAAACCATAATCGTTTTCAACATCCTTCATCATTAAAACTAAAAAATAACAACAAAGATGATGAGCTAGAAGCGGGTCTATCGATGCAGCTCTTCACGGTCAGGCTCGAATGTTGCACCCTTATCTCCGATCACACCCCTTGGTTCTTCCTCTCTTCTCTCGTTTTGCTTTAATCGGGGTTAAATAGGACTCAATGAATAGCCTAGGATTATCTTGGATTTGAATTTGAACGCGCATGGATAAGGAATGTGATCATCTTATCCGACGTTTGAATCCTAAGGCTGATCAAGTTAGGGCTGACGTCATTGTGCCGTTGCTTATCTGGCGTCACAGCTTGTCATGGTTCTGCCAACCGCGATTGGCACTGCTCGTCCCCTATTTTCCCGGAAACTGATGTGATCCTTATTTTCTCGCTGCCTGATCTGGTCCTATTTTTTCAGGGTCAACATATTCTTGGCCTGACATCAAATGTTCTTCTCTGCCGATCGGTGCTTGGCATTAAAGGTCCTTCTACACCAACGTCAACTCGGCATCCTCCTTGGTGTCGTCTCCTGCTCATGCTCTGCCAGCTATTGTGCATGTAACCCCCTCATCTCGGTCCGGATGCTTGACCAATCCGAGTGGGCTACACGAGGATAACCGAGATGAAACCCGTTAAGGCTCCACTTCGGATACCGACCCAAGGAAAAACTTTTTCATTCTTATTATCTTTTCTAGAGGTATTAATGAATCCTATGTGAGGAAGGCAACAACGGAAGAACTTATAAGACAATCAACCAAACAACTCATCAAAACAGTCCATTTTAGTCCTTTACAGCAGGCCGTATCGAAACGCCCTTAGGGTGTTTCGATACGCCTTGACTTGGTCAACAGGCCAGAGTCAACCTGATGAGACCGTTTCGAAACAGGGGTGACCCGTATCGAAACGACCCCAACGGTCAACTTCTCGTGGTCAACGAGATGAAGGTCGTTCCAAAACGCTAAAGCCCTTTTCGATACGTTAATTTATCGCCAATTTCTCAGATTTCCAGTAGCAAAAATGTATCGAAACGACCCTTAGGCGTATCGAAACGCCTGGCCAAAAACAAAGGGACCGTATCGAAACGGGGTCGACCGTTTCGAAACACCCTCTGTCTGCAGATTGGTTTTAGCTGGTTTATGGCACAAGGATGTCCCTAAACCCCCTCTAAAACCTCAAACAACACACTAACATCAACCCTAAGGCAAAACCAAACATAACAAGCATGCTTAACACTTCAAACACGAAAAGGCTATACGTTAAAGGTACCATCATCATAAGAGACATACATCCATGCATAGCATTAAAGATATCATGCTTCAACAAGGCCAACAATTAGGCAAAATAAGATAGGTAAAAACCAACATGGTTTACAAGCAACATGGCATCCAATGCCAAACCAACAAAACATATAAAAGGAGTCTAGCATGCTCCTAACAAACAACATCAGCATACTTCAAAGGCATCACAACACAAATACATGTCCCATTGCTTGACCATTACATCATAACTAAAAATAACCATACTTGAAAGCTAGGCTAGCACCACAAAGCACACACACTTGGAGGCCCCTTCTTGCACTAGCAACCCACGAACTAAGGATCTGCATTGTCGAACAAAAGAGAGCGTAAGCATAAAGCTTAGTGAGGGTAAGCTCTTTAAAAACAAACCTCGACAATGCAGGGTCCAAGCACGATCTCAACAAGGTAAATGCATGTTCTTACCTTCGATCCTCATGAGCCAAAAGTACAAATGATGCATGAACATATATACAATATCGTGCCATGCTCAACAAGCTCAAATCCACATCATATGTAAACACATATAATAATCCAAATAGGAATCACATTGATACACATATCAACTCATATTGGCACCTAGATATGACTCGAATACGCGGATAAACACGTTGGAACTCACATCCAACAACAACTTTACCTCACTGTGGGATTACACTCATCACCGGTCTCGCGGAGGGGATTCCACTCATCCTCACGTCCCGTCGATGGGATTACACTCATCACCGACTATCACAATAAATAAGAAGAATTTCTAGGCGAACCCGTACTCCATCTTGATGACTACCATCATCAAGACCACGTGCGCATTTGACTCACGTGTGCACACTAACATCCTAATGATCGATCATTTGTACCCAAGCATACTAGTGCCAACATTTAACTCAATCCACAATATCATTTAATATCAACTTCCGTGCTTAGCACGTACTCACCATGATTACAATCATGAACAATCCACTTGCATATCACAATGCATCACAAACATGTCTCATCATACATGTATAACACATTATACATAATCATCATAACACAATTCATCATGAGGCATAAACATCAATTTAAGAGCAACCAATGTGTCTACCTAAAGCTTAGGATTAGGCTACCACTCTAATCCTAACTCTAGGTGGGTCTACCAAGCCCAACCTAGTCCACATGCTTGAACCAAACACTTAAAATCACTTTGAAAACATTAAACCACTCACCTTCACTTCCAAGCTCGACTATCAAGCAACCAACACCTTCAAGCTTCCGGATTCACTCCCGAGGCTTCACCAACACACGTCCTTGTCTCTAAAAAACCCCAACACAATCCAAACAACTTCAAATCAGCTCAAACATCAAAGAAGCTAACCCAGAATGCAATTCAAACATCAAACACAAGAATTCAAGCCATGGATAACCCCCCAAAACCACAAACCCGAGCAGCCCATAAACCTCAACCAAAACTCATGTTTTCAACATTTTTACTACTTCCAAATGATTCTAAAACAACCCCCAACTATAATACTATCCTCAGCCCACAATTTCCAACACAAACCATACCCAAAACTCATCCCAAAATCCCTCAAAAACCCCTTGGAAACCCAAATCCGGGAATGTTTACAAAACCATGTAAAAATCATATATGTTGGACCATTTGATTCATAAACTTCATATCTAACATTGTTAAATCAAAACCTTAAGTTAAAAACAATAAAGTTACCATTTTTATTCAAATCCTCCAAAAACTCAAATTCTAAAACTTGGATGAAAATGAAAACTACTTGTACTTTTGAAGAGATGAAGTTGAGAGCAAGTCGGAAACGTAATTACCTTTCAAAACCGAGCTAAAATGGAGATGGGATGAAATGGAATAGTGAAAGAGGGAGGGAGCTTCTCTTTGTCGTGGGTTTTTGTTTTGAGAAGAAGATGAATAGTGAAACTATTTTAATAAAAGGAGAATTTAAATTGAAAGTTGAGTTATTTACAAGATTGCCATTAATGAGATGGCAATCTCACTAACATTTAAAATCCATGGAAATTAGCTCCCAAATCAATTTGAGTCCAACATGAAATATTTGTCTTGAAAACTCAAGGCCTAAAATAATATATTAGTATTTTAATTAGAAAATCGAGACTAAAAAATATTATTTAAATATTCTTTTCACCCGACCCTAAAACTCGAGTGTTACAACTCTCCCCCACTTAAGGAATTTCGTCCCCAAAATTACCTGACGGAAACAAGTACAGAAACTACTCAAGCATACCAGGTTTCCTCTCCCACGTGGCCTCTTCCACACCTCTATGTCTCCACAACGCCTTGACCAACTCTATGGTCCTGCCATGCAAGACCTTGCTATCAGAAGCAAGTATCTCAACAAGCTCTTCATTAAAAGACAAATCCGGATTCAATTTTATCTCCTCAACAGGCATAACATGAGAAGGATTTGATCTATACCTCCTAAGCATCGACACATGAAAGACATCATGGAATTTCTCTAACTCAGAAGGCAATCTCAAACGGTAAGCTACAAGCCCAATCCGATCAACTATCTCATACGGACCAATGAACCTCGTACTCAACTTGCCTTTCCGGCCAAATCTCATCACCTTCTTCCACGGAGATACTTTCAGAAACACTTTCTCACCCACGGAGAATTCAATCTCTTTTCTCTTCAAATCTGCATAAGACTTCTGACGATCGGAAGCTGCTTTCAAACGGTCACAAATCAACTTCACTTTGTCGGTAGTCCCCTTAAGCAAATCCGGCATAGGTAACAATCTCTGACCCGTTTCAGCCCAACAAATCGGAGTCCTACATCGTCTACCATACAAAGCCTCATAGGGAGCCATCTGAATACTAGCCTGGTAACTGTTGTTGTAAGCAAACTCAACTAAAGGCAAATGATTCTCCCAAGAACCCTGGAAGTCAATAACACAACAATGAAGCATATCCTCTAAAATCTGAATCACTCGCTCTGACTGCCCATCAGACTAAGGATGATAAGAAGTACTAAAATGCAAATGGCTACCTAGAGCACTATGCAAACAACCCCAGAACCTCGAAGTGAATCTAGGATCTCTATCTGAAACAATAGACTTCGGAACTCCATGAAGTCTCACAATCTCACGGATGTACAAGTTCGCCAACTTGTCTAAAGAATCTGTAGTGTTCACTGCTAAGAAGTGAGCACACTTAGTGAATCTATCCACTATCACCCAAACAGAATTCTTCTTCGAAGGAGACAATGGTAACCATGACACAAAGTACATGGTGATTCTCTCCCATTTCCTTTCTGGAATCTTCAAAGGTTGTAACAAACCTGAAGGAACCTGATGTTCTGCCTTCACTCTCTGACAAACCATACAACGGCTCACATACTCGGCTACGTCCTTCTTCAAACCAACCCAGAAGTAATCATTCTTCAAGTCACGGTACATCTTAGTACTACCCGGATGCATAGAAAAAGGACTCGAATGTGCTTCACTCAGAATTAGACGCCTCAACTCAACATCTTCTGGTACAACAACTCTATCTCTAAAGCACAACACATTCTCACCACTGAAGCTATACTCAGTCGGTCTTCCTTCGGCTATGTCCTGAACATGAGGAACTAAAGACACATCTTGCAACTGCTTCTCTCTAATCAACTGAATCAAAGAAGGCTTTACTTGCAACTCTATGATCAAACCACCATCATCGGATACACTCAATCTAGAAAACATAGCTCTCAACTCAATGACAACTTTTCTACTCAAAGCATCAGCTACTACATTTGCCTTACCCGAATGGTACTCAATGGTTAAATCATAATCTTTCAGTAACTCAAGCCATCTTCTCTGTCTCAAGTTCAACTCTCTTTGTGTCATCAAATACTTCAAGCTCTTATGATCGGTGTAAACTATACACTTCTCACCATACAAGTAATGAAGCCAAATCTTTAACGCAAACACCACTGCGGCTAACTCTATATCGTGAGTAGGATAGTTCTTCTCATGCACCTTCAACTGTCTCGAAGCATAGGCAACAACTCTTCTTTCTTGCATCAAAACACAACCTAAACTTATGTAGGAAGCATCACTATAGATCACAAATTCTTTACCTGAAACATGTTGCACTAACACTGGAGCATTTGTCAAAGATTCTTTCAATTTCTCAAAGGCCTTCTGTCTTGCATCTAACCATTCAAACTTAACTCCTTCTTGCAACAATTTAGTCAAAGGAGCAGCTACCCTAGAGAAACCATCAACAAATCTCCTATAGTAACCGGCTAATCCTAGGAAACTCCTAATCTCAGTCACAGACTTAGGTTGTTTCCACTCAACAATAGCCTCAATCTTCGTTGGATCAACACGGATACCTTCGGCCAAAACAACATGGCCAAGAAATACAACCTCTCGAATCTAGAACTCACATTTGCTAAGCTTCGCATGCAACTGATTGCTCAACAGTCTCTGCAAAACAAATCTCAAGTGCTCATCATGCTCTTCTTCCGTCTTCGAGTACACGAGAATATCATCTATGAAAACAACTACAAAACGATTTAGATAGTCTCTAAAAATTCTGTTCAACATATCCATGAATGCTGTAGGTGCATTCGTGAGCCCAAACGGCATCACAAGGAACTCATGGTGACAATATCTAGTCCTAAAAGCTGTCTTCGGAACATCACACTCTTTTACTTTCAACTGATAGTACCCTGATCTCAAGTCTATCTTTGAGAACACTGAAGCACCTCTCAATTGATCAAACAAATCATCTATACGAGACAACGAATACTTGTTCTTCACAGTCAACTGATTCAACTGTTTGTAGTCAATGCACATACGCATATTGACATCTTTCTTCTTCACAAATAACACAAGAGCACCCCAAGGAGAACTACTAGGCCTAATGAAACCACGGTCTAATAACTCTTGCAACCGACTCTACAATTCTTTCAACTCTTTCGGAGCCATACGATACGGAGCTATCGAAACTGGAGTAGACCCTGAAACAGTCTCAATCACAAACTCAACATCTCTGTCAGGAGGCAAACCTGGCAACTCTTCAAGAAACACATCCGGAAAGTCACAAACTGTTCTAATATCTTTCGGTCTAGCCTCATTCATATTCGGATTCATCACATAAGCTAAGTAAGCCCCACATCCGGAATCCATCAACCTATGAGCCTCTAAAGCTGAAACAACATTAGACAAGAACTTAATGTTCTCGCCTACTACTATTACCTCGTAGTCATCAGAAAGTTTCAAAGAAATCCTCTTCGTCTCAAAATCCACACTAGCTCAGTGCTCAACTAACTAGTCCATACGCAAAATAATATCAAACCTATAAAAAGGAAGCTCCATCATATCAATAGAGAACACATGACCCTGAATCTTCAGTGGACATCTCCTATACATACGTCTAACCACAACTGTCTCACCAAAAGAACTAGTCACATGCATACCTACATCTAAGATCTCAACAGGTATATTTAACTTCCGTGCATGCTCACTCAATATGTAGGAATGTGTAGAACTCGAATAAACCAAAGAAAGCAAAGACATAGACTGTAACTCAAAATTACTTGCTATCACATCAGTGTCGTTCCCGGCCTCTCTCTGAGCATAGACTCTCGCTAGTCCACCTGCCTCTGGCTGTACTGCCACAACATGAGCAAGGTTCCTCTGAGCATCTACCCTAGGTGCATCAGCCCTAGGCTGGAAGTAGCCACGACCGCGCCCATGGCCTCTCTGAAAATCAGTCGCTCTCGCAGGAGCCTGAGCTATGTTCGGTGCTTGTGCCGCCTGATGCGGACACTCCCTCCTAAAGTGGTCCCTCGAACCACAATTCCAACAAGCATGGAAGTTACCCCAACACTCACCAGAATGCTGTCTCCCACAACGGGTACACTCGGGCAAGCGCCCTCTACCTCTATGGCCCTGGTGGCCTCTACCATGGTGGCCACCGCCACGTCTATGGTCAAACTGCTGTCCACCGCCTCTATGCCTCTTGGCATCTCCACGGTCAAAGTTGTTAGGTCTCTTACCAGAACTAGATCCTCTAGAACGCTTGGTCAGGCCCAAGCTATGCTCAATGTCCTTGGCTCTAGCAACCAAGACATCAAAATCTGAATAATCTGAAGCTAAGGTGTACCTCTTAACTTCCTCATGAAGCCCATATCTGAATCGGTTACAATGGTCCCTCTCAGTAGGAACTAACTCTGGAGCATACTGACTCAAACGAACAAAACGGATCTCATAGTCAGTCACAGAAGTCTCTCCCTGAATAAGAGCCATAAACTCTCGCTTCTTCTCATCTAAATGCCTCGGCCCCAAAGAAATCCCAACCTATCTCAGCCTCTGGAACTCCGGTAGTAATGGTGACCCACCAAGTGTAGGCGTCACCCTGAAGCAAAGAGATCACACAGCCCAATCTACGAGCACCCACACAACCCATCTGAGCTAAGATGTCAACGATCTTCTCTAACCACAACTCAGACTTCTCCGGTGTAGATCTTCTGAACTCTTTAGCCCCTAAGCCAAGGAGCCTCTCCAACGGTAAACTAGCATCATCGCCCCTAGGCTGAGCTGCAGCCTGAGCTCCGGCAACTGCGGCCTGAAAAGCTCCCGCTATAGCTTGCACAAGCGGAGTCATATCTATTCCAGCTGGACCTTGGCCACCCTGAGGTCCCTCTCCGTCAGCTCCATCCTCGCCTCCAACTCCAGGCGGAAGAGGTGGTGGTGGTAGAGGAGCTCCAACTCCAGCAGCAGGCTCTACTACATGAGCCTCAACTCCAACCACCGGCTCATTAACAGGAGCCGCAACACGTGGTTCCTGACGAACCACTCTCGGCCTCGACATCATGCTCACAAACAACAACTACACACAACAACAAGGCACAAAAAGAAAAGGGTTAGCAAGGCAAGGGCTCCAAGTGGCTCAAGTATGTTCTCTCACTTTAAAAATAATTTTCCGATGTAATAGTAGCAATGAGACTCTAAACAACATGCTTCAAATAAATCAACAAACATACTTGCTAAACACGCAAACATACATCGAGCATACCTGACAAGCAAGCAATCACCATGCATATCAATACAAAAATTAAACTTACCTCACTTACATGCCTAAGGTCTCGGTAACCTTAGACTCTGATACCAACAAGTGTAACCCCCTCGTTTCGGTCCGGACGCTTGACCGATCCGAGTGGGCTACACGGGGATAACCGAGATGAAACTCGTTAAGGCTCCACTTCGGTTACCGACCCAAGGAAAAACTTTTTCATTCTTATTATCTTTTCTAGAGGTATTAATGAATCCTATGTGAGGAAGGCAACATCGGAAGAACTTATAAGACAATCAACCAAACAGCTCATCAAAACAGTCCATTTTAGTCCTTTATAGCAGGCCGTATCGAAACGCCCTTAGGGTGTTTCGATACGCCTTGACTTGGTCAACAGGCCAGAGTCAACCTGATGAGACCGTTTCGAAACAGGGGTGACCCGTATCGAAACGACCCCAATGGTCAATTTCTCGTGGTAAACGAGATGAAGGTTGTTCCGAAACACTAAAGCTCGTTTCGATACGTTAATTTATCGCCAATTTCTTAAATTTCTAGTAGCAAAATTGTATCGAAACGGCCCTTAGGCGTATCGAAACGCCTGGCCAAAAACAAAGGGACCGTATCGAAACGGGGTCGACCGTTTCGAAACACCCTCTGTCTGCAGATTGGTTTTAGCTGGTTTATGGCACAAGGATGTCCCTAAACCCCCTCTAAAACCTCAAACAACACACTAACATCAACCCTAAGGCAAAACCAAACATAACAAGCATGCTTAACACTTCAAACACGAAAAGGCTATACGTTAAAGGTACCATCATCATAAGAGACATACATCCATACATAGCATTAAAGGTATCATGCTTCAACAAGGCCAACAATTAGGCAAAATAAGATAGGTAAAAACCAACATGGTTTACAAGCAACGTGACATCCAATGCCAAACCAACAAAACATATAAAAGGAGTCTAGCATACTCCTAACAAACAACATCAGCATACTTCAAAGGCATCACAACACAAATATATGTCCCATTGCTTGACCATTACATCATAACTAAAAATAACCATACTTGATACCTAGGCTAGCACCACAAAGCACACACACTTGGAGGCCCTTTCTTGCACTAGCAACCCACGAACTAAGGATCTGCATTGTCGAACAAAAGAGAGCGTAAGCATAAAGCTTAGTGAGGGTAAGCTCTTTAAAAACAAGCCTCGACAATGCAGGGTCCAAGCACGATCTCAACAAGGTAAATGCATGTTCTTACCTTCGATCCTCATGAGCCAAAAGTACAAATGATGCATGAACATATATACAATATCATGCCATGCTCAACAAGCTCAAATCCACATCATATGTAAACACATATAATAATCCAAATAGGAATCACATTCCAAATCACATTGATACACATATCAACTCATATTGGCACCTAGATATGACTCGAATACGCGGATAAACACGTTGGAACTCACATCCAACAACAACTTTACCTCACTGTGGGATTACACTCATCACCGGTCTCGCGGAGGGGATTCCACTCATCCTCACGCCACGTCGATGGGATTACACTCACACCGACTATCACAATATATATGAAGAATTTCTGGGCGAACCCGTACTCCATCTTGATGACTACCATCATCAAGAACACGCACGCATTTGACTCACGTGTGCACACTAACATCCTAATGATCGATCATTTGTACCCAAGCATACTAGTGCCAACATTTAACTCAATCCACAATATCATTTAATATCAACTTTCGTGTTTAGCACGTACTCACCATGATTACAATCATGAACAATCCACTTGCATATCACAATGCATCACAAACATGCCTCATCATACATGTATAACACATTATACATAATCATCATAACACAATTCATCATGAGGCATAAACATCAATTTAAGAATTCAACCATTGTCTCTACCTAAAGCTTAGGATTAGACTACCACTCTAATCCTAACTCTAGGTGGGTCTACCAAGCCCAACCTAGTCCACATGCTTGAACCAAACACTTAAAACCACTTTGAAAACATTAAACCACTCACCTTCACTTCCAAGCTCGACTATCAAGCAACCAACACCTTCAAGCTTCCAGATTCACTCCCGAGGCTTCACCAACACATGTCCTTGTCTCTAAACAATCCCAACACAATCCAAACAACTTCAAATCAACTCAAACATCAAAGAATCTAACTCGGAATGCTATTCAAACATCAAACACAAGAATTCAAGCTATGGATAACTCCCAAAAACCACAAACTCGAGCAGCCCATAAACCTCAACCAAAACTCATGTTTTCAACATTTTTACTACTTCCAAATGATTCCAAAACGACCCCCAACTATAATACTATCCTCAGCCCACAATTTCCAACACAAACCATACCCAAAACTCATCCCAAAACCCCTCAAAAACCCCTTGGAAACCCAAATCCGGGAATGTTTACAAAACCATGTAAAAATCATATATGTTGGACAATTTGATTCATAAACTTCATATCTAACATTGTTAAATCAAAACCTCAAGTTAAAAACAATAAAGTTACCATTTTTATTCAAATCCTCCAAAAACTCAAATTCTAAAACTTGGATGAAAATAAAAACTACTTGTACTTTTGAAGAGAGGAAGTTGAGAGCAAGTCGGAAACGTAATTACCTTTCAAAACCGAGCTGAAATGGAGATGGGATGAAATGGAATAATGAAAGAGGGAGGGAGCTTCTCTTTGTCGTGGGTTTTTGTTTTGAGAAGAAGATGAATAGTGAAACTATTTTAATAAAAGGAGAATTTAAATTGAAAGTTGAGTTATTTACAAGATTGCCATTAATGAGATGGCAATCTCACTAACATTTAAAATCCATGGAAATTAGCTGCAAATCAATTTGAGTCCAATAAGAAATATTTGTCTTGAAAACTCAAGGCCCAAAATAATATATTATTATTTTAATTAGAAAACCGAGACTCAAAAATATTATTTAAATATTTTTTCACCCGACCCCAAAACCCGGGTGTTATAGTGCCATCAACTATGCCTACCTACAAAAAGGTTCCAAAAACAACCCATTCACACTGACATAACATCAAACCCTAACTCTTGATGCAATGCATGATTTTATAACCTAAATGCAGCTAAATGCACTTAAAAGACAAGAAAGATTATGTGAAATAGGCATAGAATTTAGTATTTTTGGAGCATCAACAGTCACCGAAAAGGGCCAGATGATTTTTATTCTCAAGGAATAGAAATTCTCTACCATTTTGTGCCCCTATTTGTGCCCCACACTAGAAAATTAGGTTTATGGTTAAGGGTTAGAGGGTAAGGAATTAGGGTAGGTTATATTTTTAGGTTTTAGGGTTTATGATTTAGAACCCCTTTTGATGCTGCGATTTATTCTCTATACTAAAAAGTTAGGTCTAGGGGTTAGGGTTTATGATTTAGGTGTATGGTATATTTTTAGGGTTTATGGCTTATGATTTATAATTTAAAATTTGGGGTTATGGTTTAGAAATTAATTTTTAGTGTTGAAGCATAGAAAGATGCACCAAAAAGGGCTAGATGATTTTAGTTCGTGAGGAATAGAAATCATTTGTCCATTTTTGGTGCCATATTTATGCCCAACATTAAAAAATTTAGGTTTATGGTTTAGAGTTAAGGATTTGGGTGTAGGGAATTGGGGTTATGATATATTTTAGGGTTTAGGATTTAAAATTTGGAATTTATAATTCGAGCTTAGAATTTAATTTTTTTAGTGTTGGGGCTCTGAAAAAGGGTAAAAGATTTTTATTCGTGAGGAATAGAAACCATCTGCCTTTTTGGTGCCCTATTTATACCCCACAATAAGGTATATTTTTAGGGTTTAAGATATATAATTTAGTGTTATGGTTTAAAATTTATTTTTTTAGTGTTGAGACATAAAAAAGAGCATGAGATTTTTTCCCGTGAAGAATAGAAATCATATTGCCATTTTTGGTGCCCTATTTATGCTTCATTCTAAAAAAAATAAGTGTATAGTTAAAGCTTAGGCTTCATGTTTAGGTTTAGGTTTACAGTGTATGAAATTGAGAATATTGTATATTTTTAATTTAGAATTTAATTTTTGTTTTCATTCCACCCCTTCCAACATTTACTACTCAGATTTGATAGCTTTCCCCAGTAAATACATGGGGTGAGAAAAAAGAGAAACTACATTTGTTCCAAGTTGAAGAACAAGGATGTAACTTTCAAACACAATTAGTGTGCAACTGGTTCCTTAAGAATGAAGCTCTTGATAGCTAAAACCAGCTCAAGAATTTTTCTCTCCTAAGAACCGAGACAGAAATAAGAAAAACAAAGGAAACTGAAGCTGTAAAGTCAGATATTAACAACAAATAAATAAGGGAAAACTACTCCATTGACCACTCAACTATGGGTCGCGACCTGTTTTGACCACCTAACTAAAAAAAATCAAAATTCGACCACCCAACTATTTAAATATACCTATTTTGACCACCGACTGTTAAAATTTAACAAAAAGTGATGTGACTGTTAAAGTAAAATTTGTATAATTAAACATTTGGTCCTTATTGGTTACCTATTAACAGAAAGGTAATGACATGTCACCTGGTGAAAGGAAAATTAAAATTTCAACCTTTGCTTGGCATGGGGTTTGATCCCTTGACCTTATAGGTGAAAACACATGCCTTTACCACCACACCAACTCACTCTCTGTGAAATGGATTGTACTATTTTGTATTTGTCTACTATCTTCTTCTTATTGCTGTCACTCTTTGTGAAATGATTATTCCCCTTCTTGTGGAAGTGCTGAGATCTGGAACTATTCAAACTAGGAGCAATGCAGCTGCAACCCTTTTCACTCTATCCGCTCTTGATTCGAACAAGGCACCCATCGGTAAATCCGATGTCATAAAGCCTCTCATTGACCTTCTAGACGAGGGTCATTCGTTAGCAATGAAAGATGTTGCTTCTGCAATCTTTAACCTATGCATTTTCCATGAGAATAAGGCAAGAGCTATCAGGGATGGTGCAATAAGGGTCATTTTAAAGAATATTATGGATGGTGTTCATGTCGATGAATTATTGACTATCCTTGCAATGCTTTCGACTCATCAAAGGGCCGTTGAAAAAATGGGGGAGCTTGGAGCTGTTTCTTGCTTGCTTCGTATTATCAGGGAGAGCAATTGTGAACGAAATAAGGAAAATTGCATCGCAATCCTGCACACTGTCTGTCTTGTTTTTCCATTCACTTACTTTAATTTTTTGTGGGCTGTAAGTGATAGCAGGTTGATTCTTAACACCAGCAATAGCATAAAATTTTTCAGTTTTTTTTAATGTGCTAACCTTTTATGAAAAGAATTCTTATATGATACACTTGTATATGCACCAAAAGAATCCCAATTCAGAATATAACTTCTATCATTCATCACAACATAAACAATTTCACAGCCACTTGGATCAAAGATTGTGCAACATTTATCTTTGAAAACGACAAAATAATTTTTCTCAAGAAGCTGAGAAATACTAAGCAAGTTTAGATCAATCTCAGGCACTAAAAGTACATCTTTAATAATTTTAGTCCTTGATGGAGTGTTCATCACAACATCTCCTTTTCCTTTTGCTTGAATGTAGCTTTTATTTCCTAATCTTACCTTTGAAGGGCAAGTTCTTTCAATCCTCTTGAACATGCCTTCATCTGTAGCCATGTGATATGTACAACCACTATCAATTAACCAACTAAATTTAGCATGGTTTCTTTTTGCATAACAAGATGCAACAAACATATGCTCCTCCTCAGATTGGTTTCCATCAGTAATTTGAACTTGTGCATTTTGCTGCTATTGAAATTTGGTTTTGCAAACCCTCTTCATGTGACCAAGTTGCTTGCAAGACCTATATTGTATGTCTGGTCTAAACCAGACATACTTCTCCAAATGAGTGATTTTTTTTACAATGTGAACAAGGTGGATACTTATTCTTTTCACCATCCTTGACATTGTCTTTTTATTTTTTATCATAAAAACTTTTTTCTTTGTCTTTGTTCCAAGCTTGAAAGGCACCTTCAGCATGTTCTTCTTCTCTATTTGTTCGTCTATGTTCTTGAGCATAAAGTGCATTTATCAACTCAGATAAGGAGATGCTGGACAAATCTCTAGAGTCTTCAAGAGATGAGATCTTTGACTCATGTTTCTCTTGAGGCGTTGTAATCATTTTCTTCACAATTTTTTGGTCACTAAATTCATCTTCAGGCAGCCTAATGCTATTAACAATAGTCATTGTTCTGTCCGAATACTGCTTGACAGTCTCACTTTCTTTCATCTTTAGATTCTCGAAATTTCTTCTTAAGTTGATAAGTTTTTGCTGCATTGTCTTCTCAGACCCCATAAACTTTTCTTTCAGCTTGTCCCAAGCTTTCTTCGGAGTCTCACAAGCCATGATCCTTGTGAAAATCACATCAGAAACTCCATTCTGAATGCAAGACGTGGCTTTGTGTTTCACACTCTTCATTGTGTTGCCTAATTTGGGCCAGTGTAGGATTGGCTCTCAAAGGTGGTGGATTCCTATCCATTCACAAATCAAAAGCCTGCAGGTAAGTCTTCATCTTCACTATCCAAATGTGGTCGTTTTCTCCAGTAAAGATAGGAGGTGGTGGTGGAGAAAAGTTGGCTGATAACATAAAAACAACAACATACCAGAAATGACTTCTAAAAATGTGAAGAACACACACAAATAACTCAGGTCCCCAAAGATAGCAGCCTTGATGCCAATTGTTGAATTTTTAGCTAAAAGTGCAAACTTGAGACTAAATAAAACGAGATAGAAAATGAAAGAAAAGAAGCACTCTTAGTTGCTGGAAAAGAGTTCATCAATTGTCTTCAAGAACAAGAATTGCTTGATTTTTGATCCGTCTGGATGTGAACTTTTGTTTGTTGCTATGAATGAAAGAAGTTTTGTTTTAAATTGGAATAATGTAACTTCAAACGCTTATGCTGGTATAATTAATGAAACTAACTTGTGGCACAAAAGATTAGGGCATGTGAACTACAATACACTTTGTCGTTTGTACAAAAGTGATCTTGTTTTAAACTTGCCAAAAGTTATTAAGTATAGCGAAATGTGAGGATTGTGTCAATTGGGGAAGAAAAATAGGCTACCATTTCCAGGGAATAAAGCTTGGAGAGCAACAGATAAATTGCATCTTGTCCACACCGATGTGTGTGGGCCTATGAAGACATTGTCACTTAATAGAAACAAGTATTTTACTTTTTCATTGACGATAGTACCTGATTTTGCTGGGTTTATTTTTTGAAGCAAAAGTCAGAGGTTGTGTTGGGATTTATGGTGCTCGATTCCTTCAACCGTTCTTGCTCGCCAAGTGGTGGAGAAGTGAAATTTTGGGTGAAAGAGGTGTGGAAGCTAAAATGAATAAAGACAAGATGATTTATAGTGGTTCAACCTTCTAACCAAGGTCTACATCCACTACCTTAGCTTTCTACTAAGGATTTCTAATCAATCTACTATTGATTCGTCCCCTTTTCTAGGCTTAGGAGGAAACCCTTACAAACCGATCAAGCTTTCTACCCAAAGCCTTGATCAAACCCTCTTTACAAAGAGATAAAAATAAGCAAACTCAAATCCCTCTAATATGTATTTTTTTGCACAATTAAGCTCTCACCCAATCCTAAAACACTTGAGCAAATCTAACAATTTTGGTTCACTAGTGTTTGTCTATACAAGGAATTGACAATTAAGCTCTAAGACACATTTTGATCATATGTTGTATTACAATTGAAGAATTAACCATTAACTGGTGCTTGGAGGTCCCTTTTATACTCCTCTTTGAGTTTGTAACCGTTACTAACCGTTGGGGTTGATTTGGAGCCGTTGGAGACTTTATTTCCCACCATAAATGCAGTTCTGCAACATTTCGTTTCGAAACGCCTGACCCTATTTCGAAACACTCTTGAAATAGAAAGAGTCGTTGCAGTCTGATGCAGTATCCATTTCGGAACGCCCTTGGTCGTATCGAAATAGTCGTATCAAAACGCTTGTCCCCGTATTGAAACACCCTCAATTTAAGAAGTTGTTGGGAAATAGTTGTTGGGGGTTTATAACCGTTGAGGTCAATGCCACATAGGCGTATGGAAACGACAGTGGCCGTATCGAAACGCTATGCAAAAATCTCACCTAGATTAAATTCCGTTTCGAAACAGACAAGGTTGTATCGAAACGTTTTGCCACTGTAAAGACCTGTATCGAAACACCTAGGGGTGCTTCGAAATGTTTGGATGGTTTTGTTAAATTTGGCTTCGAAAACGCTTAAAACCTTTTTGAAATATTCCATAAACATAGTTTCAAGTTGTTTGAACTTAGAAATGGTTTTGAAATCTTTTTTAACTTTGTCCAAGACTATTTTTCAATTATTATAACAAAACATTTGTTCTACAATCTCCCCTTTTTGATATAATAAAACTAACTTGAAAAATTGTTTGGGATTCTCCCCCTTTAATTTTAAAATTGTGAATAAGAGATGAAAAATTGAAAAGCAAGTAAAGCTCCCCCTTATTCATTTGAAAATACAATTTTCAAACCAAACTCCCCCTTTTTGTTATATCAAAAAGAATTCAAATGACATTAAGTTCAGAAATAACGTAGGAGGTTTGAAAAGATGACAAAAAACTTTTGGTTTTAAAAAGGCTCCTCCTTAATCAAAGCATCATCAAGGCATCTTATTTCAACACATGAAACTAACTTGAAAAATTGTTTGGGATTCTCCCCCTTTAATTTTAAAATTGTGAATAAGAGATGAAAAATTGAAAAGCAAGTAAAGCTTCCCCTTATTCATTTGAAAATACAATTTTCAAACCAAACTCCCCCCTTTTTGTTATATCAAAAAGAATTCAAACGACATTAAGTTCAAAATAACGTAGGAGGTTTGAAAAGATGACAAAAAACTTTTGGTTTTAAAAAGACTCCTCCTTAATCAAAGCATCATCAAGGCATCTTATTTCAACACATGACAATCTAGTTGAATTAAAAAAATAAATCAAATTAAACAAACTATAGCAACTAGATTTTACCAACACTTGAATCCAAGGGAGGATGTGAAGCCTTCCTCTTCAAGTCTCTTTCTTTGTGTGCATGGAGCTCCCCCTAAATATTTGACTTGTTGATCAATCTCCATCACACCTATCATAAGACAATCAAGTAATTTTTGGTATCCAAATTGCTTTGGATCCATAGACGTTAGTAGCACAAAATTTAGTCCCCCTTAGGAATCCATTTTTCAATTTCATCCTTTTTAGTTGAAGTACTTAGTCCTTTTGGGACCTAAATATTTCTAAGACATTTACCATTTACAAATCTAGGGGCACTAGATTGTCTTACATAAAAATTTGATTTTCTAACATTATTTTTCTTTTCAAGTTCTTTGGAAATCAAATCTTTTTCTTCTTGAACTTTATGAAGCAAATTTTGTAAATCAAAACATTTTTGTTCAAACTCATTGAGTTTTGCTTCAAGTTCAATTTTGGTTTTAGAAATCAAGTCATTTTGAATTTTCAAATTTGAAATCACTTTCATGTTTTTCAAAATGTGATTTTTAAATTCTAAAACCAAATCGTCATAGACATCTTGTAATTCATCAAAAGAATATGAACATGAAGTAGATGAATTAGAAGTTACCCTTGAATCTTCTTCGATGGCCATAAGGCAAAGGTTGACTTGTTCATCGTTGGTGGAGTCTTCATCACTCCAAGTAGCCACATATGCCTTCTTCTTATGGCTTGAAGTGCTTGCCCTCTTCTTCTTCATAGATTCTCGTTCAAGCTCTTTCATGGCTTTCTTCATGTAAGGGGCACACTTCTTGAAGATATGAACTATCTCTTCTTCTTCATCCTCCTCTTCACTTGAATCTACGTGATGACATGTGGAGGATTTGAGAGCAATGGCATTTGTGTTGATGCCAAGCCCTTTGAGCTTCGTCTCCCCTATAGCTCTAATTTCTTCCCTCTTCTTCGCTTCTTTGTTTTTCTTCATAATTTGGTGAGTGAGAAGTGACCCATGAGCTCATCAAGCTTCAGAGTCTTGAGATTCTTAGCTTCGATGATGGCGGTCCTTTTTGAGTCCCATGACTCGGGAAGGGACTAGATGAGCTTTCGGACAAGCTTTTCTTCCGGGATGGCTTCTCCATAACTTTTGAGTCCATTGGTGATGGTGGAGAACCTATCGAACATCTTCTCAATGTTTTCTTCCGGATCCATCTTGAAGTTTTCATACGCTAGGTTGAGGAGCCCGATCTTGGTCTCCTTTACTTCGTTTGTCCCCTCGTATGTAACTTCGAGCTTATCCCAAACTTCCTTGGCACTCTCGTAAGAAGACATCTTCTCATAAATGTTGAGGCTAAGTGCACAAAAGATGAAGTGCAAAGCCTTGTAATTTAGCTTCATCTTCTTGCGGTTGTCGGAACTCCACTCCGCCTTGCTTCTTTGGGGTATGAACGAGCCATCTTCTATGATATCCCAAAGCTTTTAGTCTTTGGATTCGACAAATAACATCATCCTTGTCTTTCAATAAGCATAATTAGTCCCGTCGAAGAAGGGCGGTTTGTCGATGGGTTGTGCTATTGACCCGGTTGTTTGAAAAGTTGATCGAGCTTGCCGGATCTTATAAATAGGATGTTAATCCTCTTCAATTGAGCAAGGCTCTGATACCAATTGTTGGGATTTATAGTGCTCGATTCCTTCAACCGTTCTTGCTCGCCAAGTGCTGGAGAAGTGGAATTTTGGTTGAAAGATGTGTGTAAGAAAAAATGAATAAGGACGAGATGATTTATAGTGGTTCAACCTTCTAACCAAGGTCAACATCCACTACCTTAGATTCCCACTTAGGATTTCCAATCAATCCACTATTGATTCGTCCCCTTTTCTAGGCTTAAGAGGAAACTCTTACAAACCGATCAAGCTTTCTACCCAAAGCCTTGATCAAACCCTCTTTACAAAGAGATAAAAATAAGCAAACTCAAACCTATCTAATAGGTATTTGTTTGCACAATTAAGCTCTCACCCAATCCTAAAACACTTAAGCAAATCTAACAATTTTGGCTCACTAGTGTTTGCCTATACAAGGAATTGAAAATTAAGCTCTAAGACACATTTTAATCATATGTTGTATTACAATTGAAGCATTAACCATTAACTGGTGCTTGGAGGTCCCTTTTATACTCCTCTTTGAGTTTGTAGCCGTTACTAGCCGTTGGGGTTGAATTGGAGTCGTTGGAGACTTTATTTCCCACCATAAATGCAGTTCTGCAACATTCCATTTCGAAACGCCCGACCATGTTTCGAAACACTCTTGAAATAGAAAGAGTCATTGCAGTCTAATGCAGTATTCGTTTCGGAACGCCCTTGGCCGTATTGAAACGGCCGTATCGAAACGCTTGTCCCCGTATCGAAATGCCCTGCATTTAAAAGGTTGTTGGGAAATAGCCGTTAGGGGTTTATGACCGTTGAGGTCAATGCCACATAAGCGTATCGAAACAACAATGGTCATATCGAAACGCTATGCAAAAATCTCACCCAGATTAAATCCCGTTTTGAAACAGACAAGGCTGTATCAAAACGTTTTACCACTGTAAAGACCCATGTCGAAACACCCAGGGGCGTTTCGATACGCTTGGATGGTTTTTTTGAATTGGGCTTTTAGAACACTTAAAACCTTTTTGAAATATCCCATAAACATAGTTTCAAGTTGTTTGGACTTAGAAATGGTTATGAAATCTTTTTAACTTTGTCCAAGACTATTTTTCAATTATTATATAAAAACATTTGTTCTATCATCTCCCCCTTTTAGATATAATAAAACTAACTTGAAAAATTGTTTGGGATTCTCTCCCTTTAAGTTAAAATTGTGAATAAGAGATGAAAAATTGAAAAGCAAGTAAAGCTCCCCCTTATTCATTTGAAAATACAATTTTTCAAACCAAACTCTCCCCCTTTTTGTTATATCAAAAAGAATTCAAACGACATTAAGTACAAAATAACGTAGGAGGTTTCAAAAGATGACAAAAAACTTTTGGTTTTAAAAGGCTCATCCTTACTCAAAGCATCATCAAGTCATCTTATTTCAACACATGATAATCTAGTTGAATTAAAAAATAAATCAAATTAAACAAACTATAGCAACTAGATTTTACCAACACTTGAATTCAAGGGAGGATGTGAAGCCTTCCTCTTCAAGTGTCTTTCTTTGTGTGCATGGATCTCCCCCTCAATGTTTGACTTGTTGATCAATCTCCATCACACCTATCATAAGACAATCAAGTAATTTTTGGTATCCAAATTGCTTTGGATCCATAGACGTTAGTAGCACAAAATTTAGTCCCCCTTAGGAATCCATTTTTCAATTTCATCCTTTTTAGTTGAAGTACTTAGTCCTTTTGGGACCTAAATACTTCTAAGACATTTACCATTTACAAATCTAGGGGCACTAGATTGTCTTACATAAAAATTTGATTTTCTAACATTATTTTTCTTTTCAAGTTCTTTGGAAATCAAATCTTTTTCTTCTTGAACTTTATGAAGCAAATTTTGTAAATCAAAACATTTTTGTTCAAACTCATTGAGTTTTCTTCAAGTTCAATTTTGGTTTTAGAAATCAAGTCATTTTGAATTTTCAAATTTGAAATCACTTTCATGTTTTTTAAAATGTGATTTTTAAATTCTAAAACCAAATCGTCATAGGCATCTTGTAATTCATCAAAAGAATATGAACATGAAGTAGATGAATTAGAAGTTACCCTTGAATCTTTTTCGATGGCCATAAGGCAAAGGTTGGCTTGTTTATCATCGGTGGAGTCTTCATCACTCCAAGTAGCCACATATGCCTTCTTCTTATGGCTTGAAGTGCTTGCCCTCTTCTTCTTCATAGATTCTCGTTCAAGCTCTTTCATGGCTTTCTTCATGTAAGGGGCACACTTCTTGAAGATATGAACTATCTATTCTTCTTCATCCTCCTCTTCACTTGAATCTACGTGATGACATGTGGAGGATTTGAGAGCAATGGCATTTGTGTTGATGCCAAGCCCTTTGAGCTTCTTCTCCCTGATAGCTCTAATTTCTTCCCTCTTCTTCGCTTCTTTGTTTTTCTTCATAATTTGGTGAGTGAGAAGTGACCCCATGAGCTCATCAAGCTTCAGAGTCTTGAGATTCTTAGCTTCGATGATGACGGTCCTTTTTGAGTCTCATGACTCGGGAAGGGAGTATATGAGCTTTCAGACAAGCTTTTCTTCCGGGATGGCTTCTCCATAACTTTTGAGTCCATTGGTGATGGTGGAGAACATATCGAACATCTTCTCAATGTTCTCTTCCGAATCCATCTTGAAGTTTTCATACGCTAGGTTGAGGAACCCGATCTTGGTCTCCTTTACTTCGTTTGTCCCCTCGTATGTAACTTCGAGCTTGTCCCAAACTTCCTTGGCACTCTCACAAGAAGACATCTTCTCATAAATGTTGAGGCTAAGTGCACAAAAGATGAAGTGCAAAGCCTTGTAATTTAGCTCCATCTTCTTGCGGTCGTCGGAACTCCACTCCGCCTTGCTTCTTTGGGGTACGAACGAGCCATATTCTATGATATCACAAAGATTTTATACTTTGGATTCGACAAAGAACATCATCCTCGTCTATCAATAAGCATAATTAGTCCCGTCGAAGAAGGGCGGTTTGTCGATGTGTTAAGCGATTGAGCCGGTTGTTTGAAAAGTTGATCGAGCTTGTCGGATCATATAAATAGGATGTTAATCCTCTTCAATTGAGCAAGGCTCTAATACCAATTGTTGGGATTTATGGTGCTCGATTCCTTCAACCGTTCTTGCTCGCCAAGTGGTGGAGAAGTGGAATTTTGGGTGAAAGAGGTGTGTAAGCTAAAATGAATAAAGACGAGATGATTTATAGTGGTTCAACCTTTTAACCAAGGTCAACATCCACTACCTTAGATTCCCACTTAGGATTTCCAATCAATCCACTATTGATTCGTCCCCTTTTCTAGGCTTAAGAGGAAACCCTTACAAACCGATCAAGCTTTCTACCCAAAGCCTTGATCAAACCCTCTTTACAAAGAGATAAAAATAAGCAAACTCAAATCTATCTAATAGGTTTTTGTTTGCACAATTAAGCTCTCACCCAATCCTAAAACACTTGAGCAAATCTAACAATTTTGGCTCACTAGTGTTTGTCTATACAAGAAATTGACAATTAAGCTCTAAGACACATTTTAATCATATGTTGTATTACAATTGAAGCATTAGCCATTAACTGGTGCTTGGAGGTCCCTTTTTATACTCCTCTTTGAGTTTGTAGCCGTTACTAGCCGTTGGGGTTGAATTGGAGTCGTTGGAGACTTTATTTCCCACCATAATTGCAGTTCTGCAACATTCCGTTTCGAAACGCCCGACCATGTTTCGAAACACTCTTGAAATAGAAAGAGTCGTTGTAGTCTGATGCAGTATTCGTTTCGGAACGCCCTTGGCCGTATTGAAACGGTCGTATCGAAACGCTTGTCCCCGTATCGAAACGCCCTGCATTTAAAAGGTTGTTGGGAAATAGCCGTTAGGGGTTTATGACCGTTGAGGCCAATGCCACATAGGCGTATCGAAACGGCAATGGTCTTATCGAAACGCTATGCAAAAATCTCACCCAGATTAAATCCCGTTTCGAAACAGACAAGGTTGTATCGAAACGTTTTTCCACTGTAAAGACCCGTGTTGAAATACCCAGGGGCGTTTTGATACGCCTTGATGGTTTTGTTGAATTGGGCTTTTAAAACACTTAAAACCTTTTTGAAATATCCCATAAACATAGTTTCAAGTTGTTTAGACTTAGAAATGGTTATGAAATCTTTTTAACTTTGTCCAAGACTATTTTTCATTTATTCTATAAAAACATTTGTTCTATCATCTCCCCCTTTTTGATATAATAAAATTAACTTGAAAAATTGTTTGGGATTCTCTCCCTTTAAGTTAAAATTGTGAATAAGAGACGAAAAATTGAAAAGCAAGTAAAGCTCCCCCTTATTCATTTGAAAATACAAATTTTTAAACCAAACTCTACCCCTTTTTGTTATATCAAAAAGAATTCAAACGACATTAAGTACAAAATAACGTAGGAGGTTTCAAAAGATGACAAAAAACTTTTGGTTTTAAAAGGCTCCTCCTTACTCAAAGCATCATCAAGGCATCTTATTTCAACAAATGATAATCTAGTTGAATTAAAAAATAAATCAAATTAAACAAACTATAGCAACTAGATTTTACCAACACTTGAATCCAAGGGAAGATGTGAAGCCTTCCTCTTCAAGTGTCTTTCTTTGTGTGCATGGAGCTCCCCCTCAATGTTTGACTTGTTGATCAATCTCCATCACACCTATCATAAGACAATCAAGTAATTTTTGGTATCCAAATTGCTTTGGATCCATAGACGTTAGTAGCACAAAATTTAGTCCCCCTAAGGAATCCATTTTTCAATTTCATCCTTTTTAGTTGAAGTACTTAGTCCTTTTGGGACCCAAATACTTCTAAGACAATTACCATTTACAAATCTAGGGGCACTAGATTGTCTTACATAAAAATTTGATTTTCTAACATTATTTTTCTTTTCAAGTTCTTTGGAAATCAAATTTTTTTCTTCTTGAACTTGATGAAGCAAATTTTGTAAATCAAAACATTTTTGTTCAAACTCATTAAGTTTTGCTTCAAGTTCAAATTTGGTTTTAAAAATCAAGCCATTTTGAATTTTCAAATTTGAAATCACTTTTTTGTTTTTCAAAATGTGATTTTTAAATTCTAAAACCAAATCGTCATAGGCATCTTGTAATTCATCAAGAGAATATGAACATGAAGTAGATGAATTAGAAGTTACCAATGAATCGTCTTCGATGGCCATAAGGCAAAGGTTGGCTTGTTCATCGTCGGTGGAGTCTTCGTCACTCCAAGTAGCCACATATGCCTTCTTCTTATGGCTTGAAGCACTTGCCGTCTTCTTCTTCATGGATTCTTGTTCAAGCTCTTTCAAGGCTTTCTTCATGTAAGGGGCACACTTCTTGAAGAGATGAACTATCTCTTCTTCTTTTTCATTCTCCTCTTCACTTGAATCTACGTGATGACATGTGGAGGATTTGAGAGCAATGACATTTGTGTTGATGTCAAGCCCTTTGAGCTTCTTCTCCCCCATAGCTCTAATTTCTTCCCTCTTATTCTCCTCTTCTTTGTTTTTCTTCATAATTTGGTGAGTGAGAAGTGACCCCATGAGCTCATCAAGCTTCAGAGTCTTGAGATTCTTAGCTTCGATGATGGCGGTCCTTTTTGAGTCTCATGACTCGAGAAGGGAGTAGATGAGCTTTCGGACAAGCTTTTCTTTCGAAATGGCTACTCCATAACTTTTGAGTCCATTGGTGATGGTGGAGAACCTATCGAACATCTTATCAATGTTCTCTTCCGGATCCATCTTGAAGTTTTCATTCGCTAGGTTGAGGAGCTCGATATTGGTCTCCTTTACTTCGTTTGTCCCCTCGTATGTAACTTTGAGCTTGTCCCAAACTTCATTGGCACTCTCGCAAGAAGACATCTTCTCGTAAATTTTGAGGCTAAGCGCACAAAAGATGAAGTGAAAGCCTTTCAATTTAGCTCCATCTTCTTGCGGTCGTCGAAACTCCACACCGCCTTGCTTCTTTGGGGTACGAACGAGCCATCTTCTATGATATCCCAAAGCTTTTAGTCTTTGGATTCGACAAAGACCATCATCCTCGTCTTTCAATAAGCATAATTAGTCCCGTCGAAGAAGGGCGGTTTGTCGATGGGTTGTGACATTGAGCCAGTTGTTTGAATAGTTGATCGAGCTTGTCGGATCTTCTCAATAGGATGTTAATCCTCTTCAATTGAGCCAAGCTCTGATTCCAATTGTTGGGATTTATGGTGCTCGATTCCTTCAACCGTTCTTGCTCGCCAAGTGGTGGAGAAGTAGAATTTTGGGAGAAAGAGGTGTGGAAGCTAAAATGAATAAATACAAGATGATTTATAGTTGTTCGACCTTCTAACCAAGGTCTACATCCACTACCTTAGCTTCCCACTAAGGATTTCCAATCAATCCACTATTGATTCGTCCCCTTTTCTAGGCTTAGGAGGAAACCCTTACAAACCGATCAAGCTTTTTACCCAAAGCCTTGATCAAACCCTCTTTACAAAGAGATAAAAATAAGCAAACTAAAATCTATCTATTAGGTATTTGTTTGCACAATTAAGCTCTCACCCAATCCTAAAACACTTGAGCAAATCTAACAATTTTGGCTCACTAGTGTTTGTCTATACAAGGAATTGACAATTAAGCTCTAAGACACATTTTGATCATATGTTGTATTACAATTGAAGCATTAACCATTACTAGATGCTTGGAGGTCCCTTTTATACTTCTCTTTAAGTTTGTAGCCGTTACTAGCCGTTGGGGTTGAATTGGAGCCGTTGGAAACTTTATTTCCCACCAGAAATGCAGTTCTGCAACATTCTGTTTCGAAACGCCCGACCCTGTTTTGAAACACTCTTGAAATAGAAAGTGTCGTTGCAGTCTGATGTAGTATCTTTTTCGGAACGCCCTTGGCCGTATCGAAATGCTTGTCCCCGTATCGAAATGCCCTTCATTTAAAAGGTTGTTGGGAAATAGCCGTTGGGGGTTTATGACCGTTTAGGTCAATGCCACGTAGGCGTATCGAAACGGCAGTGGCCATTGTTGAGTGCATAAAAGTTCTATATTTTACCCCTCATTTACCTATATTTTTGCTGCACTCAAGCATGATTAATTGCATTTAGGATAGATTTTTGCATACTCATCACAATTAGATAAAACTGCACAGATGCTATTGAAATTGGTCACTTTCGCAGGTACATGCCGCAGCAGCAATCCAGGGCAGCAAAGGAGCATAGGCGAATTGAGGAGCTGGAGTTGAAGGACAAAGAGCATCGCTCTTTCGTGACACCTGTCGTGGCAGCTATGACGTCGGAGAGACACTGAGGTGGAAAAGTGAAATGGAGCTCGACAGATAGAGGATTTCAAGTCGGTCTGTCGTGGGTCACTCCCATATTTTTCTAAGCCCTGAAGCAGAAGAAAGGCCAGGCCCAAAGTTCAAGGATGAAATTTAAAGCAAGAAAAGAGGACGAATTAAAGGCATCTACTCAGAAGATTTAGTCTTTAATAGAGTTGTACTTTAATTTAAACTTGTATTTTTGTCATATTAGAAAACTTGGACCCAAGGCCTATATAAAGGCATGTAATTCGACCTAGGGAAGGATATCTCACTCCTAGCCGTCTTCCCCCAAAACTTAGATGTTTTCTCTCTCTTCACCATGTTCTAAACTTTCCCAAGGGCTAAGGGTTGATTTTGTAAAGTAGTTGTGAGGATTGTAATTGTTCCTAGGATTTTTCTGTTCAAGTAATAAAAACTTCAAGTTTATTTACTCTGGTTTTCAATATCTCATAAGAGCATCGAGAGAGCATTGTGAGGTCATCCATTTGCTTGATATCGGGAGAGTTAAGCATACAAAAGGGGTAAATACACGTTTTCCAGCTTATGGTTAAACCATCTTGGCTTAGGGATAAGTACAAGGTTAAGTGGCTAAAGAAGAATTCACAAACATTGGTGTTCACCCTTTGATTTACGCCGGGAGGTATCATCCAAGAAGTGTTCATCAACAGAACTTGGACCTAGGGATAGGACAAGTCATCACAGGGATTCTTGCCAAGCTTGAAGTACAAAATTGTTGGTCGCTGCCGCGACATGAACGACGACATAACGATAGAAGTTCCTCTGAGTAGTGCAACACTTGCACTACTGAGCAAATCAATACCGGCCTATTCTCTCAATCTGTTTATCTTATCTTTTATTTCAGTTATTTCTCAAGATTACTTTCAACAATCATTTAAACTATTTCTTTTTCTTTTGCAGCAATTCAAGGATAGAGTTATTTCCAGTCCATGTAGAGACGATATCTGATACTCTAGTATCACTTTACTACTTGCGTCGTGTACACTTGCACTAGTTGCGATAGACTTATTTACACGCAACAAGTTTTTGGCGCCGTTGCCGGGGACTGGCAACATACCTTTACCTTTTTATTACTGCACTTTGTTTTATTTTTATTTTCTGTTTTTAGTTGTTTATTTTCCCCGTGCTTTTCACAAGGTTCTCTTATTGCTTATGCGCAGATCGAGGCGTGGTAAGGAACCTGAGTACGAATTAGACCCAGAGATCGAACACACATATCAACTCAGGAACCAAGCCCGACTCTTGATAGAAAGAAACAACTATCTTGAGGAGAGACTGGAAGTAATGGTGAATAGAAGGCAAGGCCATAACGAAGATGACAACCACCCAGGGGTGATGGGGATCCTCCTAATGACCCCAGAAACAATGTGCCGCCGCCCGCTGCCCCAGCAGCATAGCAGACTTGTCGAGATTACATGAATAACAACCATGTTGAACTAGAAACTACTTTGCCAGACGTGGAAGCTGAACACTTCGAACTGAAACCTGTCATGTTCTGCATGATAAACTCTGCTGGCCAATTTGGTGGTTCTGCTACTGAGGATGCACGTGAACATCTTAAAACTTTCCAGGAAATTTGTGGATCGTTCAGGCTACCAGGAATAAGTCCGTAAGTACTGAGGCTCCGGTTATTCCCTTATTCATTGAGAGATAGAGCTAAAACTTTGTGGAATAAACTAACGTCGGTTCAATAAGAACTTGGGCAGATATCTCTTGTGAATTCCTGTCTCATTTTAATCATTCTCATTTATCTGAAAGATTGCGTAATGAGATTGCTACTTTTCAACAGGAAGATGACGAGCCAATGCATGAGGCGTGGGACATGTTTACAACTCTTTTACGGAACTGCCCAATACATGGATTCCCTGTATGGAATCAGGTTGTCAAATTCTACAACGCTGCCAATCCACACACTCGACTGAAGATAGATTCAGCAGCAAATGGGTTATTACTAGATAAAGAACCAGATGAGGCAATGCTAGTGTTGAAGAAGTTAGCAAAGAATGATGAGCAGTTTCCTACAACTCGAAGGGGAGGTAAACGTGGAATATCTGTAAAGGAGCACGAAGCTGACAACTCGGTCAAAACTCAGATTGCATACTTCACTAAAATAGTTGAAAATCTGCAGCGGAAGGATTCTAAGGCTGCATTTTCTACAGAAGATGTGTGTGAAACAAGTAGTGGAAGTCACAGTACAGAGGAGTGCCCTTTACAGCTGGAAGAAGGGATGTATGTTGGGAACTACAATAGGAATAAAACCCATGACTCCAACCACTACAACCCAAACTGGAGGAAGGACCCAAAATTTTCATGGAGTAACCCCAAAAACGCACTGAACCCTCCAGTTCAGAACAACCAGAATCAATGAGGTCTTAGGATTCTGTCATGACAGCAACCACAGCAGCAGCCACAACAGCAGCCATAGCAGCAGCCACAATAGCAGCCGGCAGCCACAACGAGCATACTAGAGCAGACCCTGGCCACATTTATGTCACAAATAAGAGCATATATGGCGAACATGGATCACTTTGTCAAGAAAACTGAGTCCTTCATGGACAAGACAGAGATGAGAATGACAAACCATGAGGCCACCTTAAAATCCTTAGAGACACAGGTGGGCCAGGTTTCACAGTTCATCAACCCAAGGCAGAACGGAGGATTCCCTAGTGATACTGAGGTCACTAGAAAACCCACACATGAGCAGCGCAAAGCAATTACAACGAGGAGTGGGAAACAACTACAAGGGCCGATAATAAAAGAAACACCAAGTAAGGAATCAACCCAACAGACTATTACCGTGAACACTGCCCCGGTAGAGGAGAAACAGTCTTCTGTCATCACACCTTCCACGATAGCAGAAGAAACAGATGACCACAAAGAAACTGAAGATCTTGAGCCTCCTCAGATCCGACTTCCATGTGAAGGAAGCCTTGAAGATTACCGTCCTCCACCCTTTTTTCCACAGCGGCTAAAGAAACAGAAACAGGAGTACCAGCTTACAAAGATTTATGATGTCTTTAAGCGAGTAGACATCAACATCCCGCTGTTAGAAGCCATTAAACAGATGCCTGGTTATGCAAAGTTTCTGAAGGATGCAATGTCCAGGAGGTCCAGACTTGGGGGAGTTTGAAACAGTAATGATGACAGAAGGATGCATGGCAATCCTCCATAAGAGACCAACCCCAAAGAAGAAGGCTCATGGCAGCTTCATAATACCATGCATAATTGGAGACAAGTTTGTGGGTAAGGCACTTTGTGATCTTGGTGCTAGCATTAATCTAATGCCCAAATCTGCATTTCAAAAACTAGGTATTGGACAAGCAAGGCCCACGACAGTCATGCTGTAGCTGGCAGAACGCTCTTACATACAACCGGAAAGAAAGATCAAAGATATCTTGGTAATAGTGGATAAGTTTATTTTTCCTGCTGACTTTCTTGTTTTAGATTGTGAAGCAGATGAAAATGCACCGATCATCCTGGGGAGACCCTTCCTAGCCACAGGCAAAACTGTGATCGATGTAGAAAAAGGGGAACTGACGATGAGAGTAAATGATCAACAAATCAAGCTCAATGTTCTCCAAGCAATGAAACAAGCTGATGCAGAGGAAGAGTGCAAGCCAATTTCGGAAGTCATCCTAGACCAACCCTGCATCTGGTCGAACTGCCACGACATACAATTTGGTCACTGCCATCACAGTCATCCTGAAGACTGTCACGGCAGCATCGACGACAGTGACCCCTCAGACACAGAATCATTCGACATTGAAGGTCCTGAGGAGGTAAATTGGATAGACATTCGTCCAGGTAAGTTCTTCGAGCCTGTGAATTATACCTCTAATGAACATGTAATCCAAAAGCCTTCCATTGAACAACCACCTGTTTTAGACCTTAAACCCCTGCCAGGGCAACTTAAATACATTTTTCTTGGTTTAAATGATACGTTGCCCGTAATCATCTCTTCCAAGTTGATGCAGGAACAAGAACAACAGCTGATCAAAATGCTACAGCAACATAAAAAGGCAATTGGATGGACCATTGCTGATATCCAAGGCATTAGTCCGGCGTTATGCATGCATAAGATCCTCTTGGAGGATGACCATAAGCCGACAATCGATGCCCAAAGACGACTGAATGAGGCTATACGAGAGGTGGTGCGAAAAGAAATCATCAACTGGCTTGATGCTGGAATAATATATGCCATCTCGGATAGCAAGTGGGTGAGCCTGGTGCAATGCGTACACCAAAAGGGAGGCATAACCGTAGTAACGAACAAAGACAACGAACTAATCCCAACCAGGACTGTGACCGGTTGGAGGGTTTGTATAGACTACCGGAAGCTTAATAAAGCTACCCAGAAGGACCATTTCCCCTTACCTTTTATAGATCAAATGTTAGATAAATTAGCGGAGAAGCCTTACTATTTGTTTCTTGATGGTTACTCAGGTTATAACCAAATCGCAATCGCACCGGAGGACCAAGAGAAAATCACCTTCACATGCCCATACGGCACGTATGTATTTCGAAGAATGCCATTTGGGCTCTGCAATGCACCAACAACCTTTCAATGGTGCATGATGGCAATATTCTCCGACATGGTGGAGGATTTCCTAGAAATTTTCATGGATGCCTTTTCCGTCTTTGGAGACAGTTTCGACGATTGCTTAGGCAATTTACAAAAGGTTCTTGAAAGATATGGAGAGGCAAACCTTGTTTTGAACTGGGAAAAATGCCACTTTATGGTGGATGAAGGCATAGTGTTGGGCCACAAGGTTAGCTGCCGCGGTATAGAGGTAGAGAGAACCAAAATCGAGGTTATTGAAAAGCTGCCGCCACCCACCACAGTAAAAGGAATAAGAAGTTTCTTAGGGCATGCAGGGTTTTATCGAAGGTTCATTGCTAACTTCTTGAAAATCACTAAACCCTCGTGCCTCCTGCCGGAACAGAATCGTGCCTTTGAATTTAACACTGAATGTACTGAAGCATTCAGAATATTGAAGGAAAAGCTGGTAACAGCCCCAATAGTACAACCACCAGACTGGATCCTACCATTCGAGATAATGTGTGACGCCAGTGATTATGCTGTCGGGGCAGCACTAGGGAAGAGGAAGGAGAAACTCTTCCATGTGATCTACTATGCTAGCAAAACTCTCAACGATGCCCAGATAAACTACACCACAATAGAAAATGAGCTACTCGCAGTGGTGTTTGCAATTGACAAGCTCCGACCCTACATACTTGGAACAAAAGTGGTGGTCCATACAGATCACTCAGCAGTTAAATAACTATTCACCAAAAAGGATGCCAAACCAAGATTGATACGTTGGATTCTATTGCTGCAAGAATTTGAAATTGACATCAAGAACAAAAAGGGGACAGAGAACCAAGTAGCAGATCACTTGTCAAGGCTGGAGATGGGAAGGAATCAAGAGAAAGACAAGACCAACATATTGGAAACCTTCCCAGATGAGCAATTGTTCGCTGCCACCAGCACTGCCGCGACAGCCATGGCGGCAGGTAAGCTTTCTGAAACCCCTTGGTATGCTGACATTGTCAATTATATTGTAAGTGGGTTATTACCTCCTGAGCTTAATTACCAAGCAAGGAAGAGGTTCCAAAATGATGCAAAACATTATTATTGGGACGAACTTCTCCTCTTTAAGCACTGTGCAGATCAGATCATCAGGAGATGCATACCACAAGAGGAACAGAAAGAAGTACTTCACCACTGTCATGATGCCCCTTATGGAGGACACTTGGGAGGAAATTAAACTGCTGCCAAGGTTCTGCAATCCCGTTTCTATTGGCCTACACTGTTCAGGGATGTACAAGCTTTTTACAAAATCTGTGACAAATGCCAAAGGACTGGGAATATATCTAAAAGGCATGAGATGCCACTGTAGAACATACTTGAGGTCGAAATCTTTGATGTTTGGGGAATCGACTTCATGGGACCATTCTCAGCCTCTTGTGGGAATTTATACATTCTGCTGGCAGTAGACTTTGTGTCTAAGTGGGTAGAAGCGATCGCCACCCAAAAGAACGTTGCCAAGACTGTGCAGAGATTCCTTCCCAAGAACATCTTCTCAAGGTTTGGCACCCCAAGGGCGATAATCAGCGATAAGGGGAGGCATTTTGACAATAGGGTAATTGCTAGTGCACTAAGGAAATACAGAGTAAAGCACCGAATTGCAACAGCATATCACCCTCAAACCAATGGGCATGCCGAGATATCAAATAGAGAAGTAAAGAACATCCTAGAGAAGATGGTCAAACCAACTCGAAAGGACTGGTCTCTACACCTAAACGATGCACTCTGGGCCTACATGATAGCATTCAAGATGCCATTGGGGATGTCACCCTATCGCCTCATTTACGGGAAAACTTGCCATTTACCTATCGAGATAGAACACAAAGCATATTGGGCTATTAAGACAGTTAATATGGACTGGGACAAGGCAGGGCAGAAAAGGCTACTGGACTTGAATGAAATTGAAGAAATTCAAGCAATGGCCTACGACAATGCCAAGATCTACAAGGACAAAACAAATAAGTGGCACGACAAAAAACTGCTGCCACGATAGTTCTGCCCAGGGCAGCAAGTGTTGTTGTTTAACTCTAGGGTGAAACTTTTTACAGGAAAGCTTAAATCTAGATGGTATGGCCCTTTCCAAGTTGTCCAAGTTTTTCCCCATGGTGCCATTGCAATTAGATCAATAAAGGATGGGAACCAATTCAAGGTAAATGGACAAAGGCTCAAGCATTATTAGGGGACTGAAGCCCCAAGGATGCAGGAAGTAGTTACTTTAGGAGATGCCCCTCAAGGAATCCCTAATTTAACTTAGTTTTATTTTATTTATTAATTTATTATTTTTTAGGAAATAAGATTTTAATTTAGTTTATTTATTTATTTATTTTTAGGAAATAAAGGAAGCAAAGCAAAGAAGAGGAATGAACCAGCCCACCGCATTCACAACAGCCCAAAAAGCCCAAGGGAAATGCCTCTCGTGACAGGCTGTTACCAGCTGTCGCGACAGACGCGGAAAACACAGCCTGTCACAGAGCTGTCGCAACAGACACGCAAACGTGTAACAGACGCGGAAACACGTGACATACGCGAAAATGCATGACAGACGCGTCAGGAAACCGCGTGATAGCTAGCCCCATTTTTCGCGCCTGTCGTTACAGTCCCAACGGGCAGAAAACCCTGTTCTATATAAACTCCTATTCCCATTTCATTTTCATCTCATTCTCATTCTCTCTACTTTGCTTTCTAGAATTTAGATCTCAGAAATTTCTTTTATTTTGCTACAGTTTTCCTCGCAATGGCTACCAGATCAACCCGACGGAGTGCTGCCTCCACCTCTACCACGACAGTATCCACACCCAGCCACAACTGAATCCCAAGACGCTTCGCATCAACAGATTCAGAGAGGAGGTACTATGGCTCGTTCCAGAAACAAGAAATGTGGGAAGAGAGAGGGTTCACATACACCCAAAAGACGGAAGAATTAGGGCTCGAAAGTTTCATCGCCAAGAAAATCATCGCACTCAAATGGCAGATGTTCATCGTCCAGCCAGAGGAGATGAACATCACGTTGGTACGAGAGTTCTATGTTGTCGTTCCCTCCAAAGATGCCACAACAGTGACCGTCAGAAGAAAGTAAATCTCCTTAGAACCGACCTACATCAACACCTTGTACGGCATATATGTAAGCAAGAAGGAAGATGCCCACAGAAGGTTTGTTAACAGTCTGTCGCCGGCAGACTATGATGATGTCATGGCAGAACTGACGGAGGAAGGCACACAGTGGAATGAGGATCCCAAGCACAGATGGACCGTGCGATGGACACAGCTCACACCACAGGCAAAGCTTTGGAACCATTTATGAAGAAACGCCTCATGCCTACCTCACATAATACCACGGTGGACCGACATAGATTAGCCCTTGTGCACTCAATCCTCAACGAGCGGCAGATCAACGTCGACATGTACATCATTGACGGTATTTTCGAGTGTGCACTCCGACTGTTGGGGCCCCTTTTCTTCCCCTACCTCATCACCACCCTCTATCGGGCAAACAAGGTTCCAGAAATTGATGCGGACGTCAAAGTCCAAGGCAAGGGATAGACACAACAAAACATATACAGCTTGATGGAGTTGAAGCCTGCCACCCCCTTGGCCTTTGTGGACCCGACTGCCGCGATAGAACCAACAGCAGGCCCTAAATCCACCGAACCTGTCACGGCAGAACTGGAGCAGATGACGACCGCACCTCTGACAGACACCTCCAACCAAATCCTGCAGATGCTGAAGAAGATGGAGGAACGACAGCTAGGCTTCATGGGATATATGAGGGATTTCACTGCTGCTAGGGTAAATTTTATTAAAAATGATTTAAATTTTCCCAACGTGTAGTTCCCTTCTTTCCCAGAAAATCTTTTTACCACCCCCACACCTGCTGCTAGCCCCAGAACACCCATTGCTGCCTCCACATCACCACTTGCCACGACCGGAGATGGCGACAGAAGATCTGCCACTCCTCGAGGAGAGAAAAGGAAGGAACCACTACCGGAGATCGACCCAAAATACTTTGAAGGGTTCTCCTCCTCCTCCGTCTGGTAGGGCGATTCTGATTCGGAACAATCTGTCGTCCGAGACATATCGAAGGACTTCCTTCCAATGAAGAGGAAGAAGCTGAACGAAACTGTTGAAGGACCCTGCCACGACAAATCGGACGGCAACAACAGCAGCAGCAGTGATGATGACCTCGAGGTCCTAGACAAGGCCCTCAAGATCGCCTCACCATCTCCCAGCCCATCTACCGTCAAGGTCACTGCCCGCCGGCAGCTCCAAATTAGCAGCAGCAGCGATGGCAGCTCATCAACTTAAGTGTTTTTCTATTAGGCTTGATGTTCTGCTGTTATTTATCTTTTTGTGATGTTATTTTTTGTTTATTTTATTGTCATGCATTGGGGACAATGCAACCCTTGAGTTTGGGGGTAGGCAATCCTCGATTAATTAATGAACTTTTAGTTTGTGTCTTTATTTTGTGTCTCATTTAGTTAGTTTTTATTGTAAAAAAATGGCTTAAGTCTTTGAACTGAACTTACCTGCCGCGACATTCTCTGTCGTTGTAGTGCCTTTAGAATGTTTTAGGAATTATTTAGAGCCTTGCTATAGTTTTAAACTTCAAAAACACCCTTGTGACTTAGATGTTGTCTAGACTTCTGTTAGTGAACTAGAGTAGAAAAGCTTAACCACTTGAATTGCTTCTAGAGGTGCCTAACATTGGCTCTGGGAAAAGAATAAAAGAAAAGAAAAACTTTGACTCAATACCCCTAGAGGTGCCTAACACCGGCTCTAGGAAGATAGCTAGAGGTGCCCAAAAACAGGCTCTAGTAAAATCAAAATAAGAAGAAAAAAAACTTGAGTCTAAATTCGAAAAAAACTAAAAGAGCCTAAGAATTGCCTCCAAAAAATGAAATTTGGCACAAAATTCAAGTGAGTAGCATAACTATTCTGGTAGCTAAGGGAGTCTAGGCACATACTTTTTCACAAAAACCTGCACACACTTGCACAAGAATTATAGCATTGTTCCGGATAAATCCATAAACACCCGACAAGGTACTGCTCTTGATAGTGAATGTGTTGTAGGTAATGAAAGTTCACTGAATTAAGCCAAGCCAAAAAGTTTTTATTTTTAGTTAGGTTGCATTTGCTTGAGGACAAGAAAAGATTCGAGTTTGGGGTGTGTTGAGTGCATAAAAGTTCTATATTTTACCCCTCATTTACCCATATTTTTGCTGCACTCAAGCATGATTAATTGTATTTAGGATAGATTTTTGCATACACATCACAAATAGATAAAAATGCACAGATGCTGCTGAAATTGGTCACTTTTGCAGATACCTGCCGCAGCAGCAATCCAGGGCAACAAAGGAGTAGAGTCGAATTGAGGAGCTGGAGTTGAAGGACAAAGAGCACCATCTGTTGTGACACCTGTCGTGGCAGCTATGACGACAGAGAGACATTGAGGTGGAAAAGTGAAGTGGAGCTCGAAAGATAGAAGATTTCAAGCCGGTCTGTCGTGGTTCACTCCCATATTTTTCTAAGCTCTGAAGCAGAAGGAAGGCCAGGCCCAAAGTTCAAGGAAGAAAGTCAAAGCAATAAAAGAGGACGAATTAAAGGCATCTACTCAGAAGATTTAGTCTTTAATAGAGTTGTACTTTAATTTAAACTTGTATTCTTGTCATATTAGAAAACTTGGACCCAAGGCTTATATAAAGGCATGTAATTCGTCCTAGGGAAGGATATCTCACTCCTAGCCGTCTTCCCCCAAAACCCTAGACGTTTTCTCTCTCTTCACCATGTTCTAAACTTTCCCGAGAGCTAAGGGTTGATTTTGTAAAGTAGTTGTGAGTATTGTAATTGTTCTTAGGATTTTTCTGTTCAAGTAATAAAAACTTCAAGTTTATTTACTCTGGTTTTCAATATCTCATAAGAGCATCGAGAGAGCATTGTGAGGTTATCCATTTGCTTGATATCGGGAGAGTTAAGCATACGAAAGGGGTAAATACGTGTTTTCCAACTTATGGTTAAACCATCTTAGCTTAGGGATAAGTACAATGTTAAGTGGCTAAAGAAGAATTCACAAACATTGGTGTTCACCCTTTGATTTATGTCGGGAGGTATCATCCAAGAACTGTTCATCAACAGAACTTGGACCTAGGGATAGGACAAGTCATCACAGAGATTCTAGCCTAGCTAGAAGTATAGAGTTGTTGGTCGCTGCCGCGACATCAACGAACCTCTGCCGCGACATGAACGACGACATAACGATAGAAGTTTCTCTAAGCAGTGCAACACTTTCACAACTGAGCAAATCAATATTGGCCTATTCTCTCAATTTGTTTATCTTATCTTTTATTTCAGTTATTTCTCAAGAATACTTTCAACAATCATTTAAACTATTTCTTTTTCTTGTGCAGCAATTCAAGGATATAGTTATTTCCAGTCCCTGTGGAGACGATATCCGATACTCTAGTATCACTTTACTACTTGCGTCATGTACACTTGCACTATTTGCGATAGTCTTATTTACACGTAACAGCCGTATCAAAACGCTATACAAAAATCTCACCTAGATTAAATCCTGTTTCGAAACAGACAATGACGTATCGAAACGTTTTTCCACGGTAAAGACGCGTATCGATACACCTAGGGGCGTTTCGAAACGTCTGGATGGTTTTGTTGAATTTGGTTTTGAGAACACCTAAAACCTTTTTGAAATATCTCATAAACATAGTTTCAAGTTGTTTGGACTTAGAAATGGTTTTGAATTCTTTTTAACTTTGTCCAAGACTATTTTTCAATTATTATATCAAAACATTTGTTCTACAATCTCCCCCTTTTTGATATAATAAAACTAACTTGAAAAATCATTTGGGATTCTCCCCCTTTAATTTTAAAATTGTGAATAAGAGATGAAAAATTGAAAAGCAAATAAAGCTCCCCCTTATTCATTTGAAAATACAATTTTTCAAACCAAACTCTCCCCCTTTTTGTTATATCAAAAAGAATTCAAACGACATTAAGTTCAAAATAACGTAGGAGGTTTGAAAAGATGACAAAAAAAAATTGGTTTTAAAAAGGCTTCTCCTTACTCAAAGCATCATCAAGACATATTATTTCAACACATGATAATCTAGTTGAATTAAAAAATAAATCAAATTAAACAAACTATAGCAACTAGATTTTACCAACACTTGAATCCAAGGGAGGATGTGAAGCCTTCCTCTTCAAGTGTCTTTCTTTGTGTGCATGGAGCTCCCCCTAAATGTTTGACTTGTTGATCAATCTCCATCACACCTATCATAAGACAATCAAGTAATTTTTGGTATCCAAATTGCTTTGGATCCATAGACGTTAGTAGCACAAAATTTAGTCCCTCTCAGGAATCTATTTTTCAATTTCATCCTTTTTAGTTGAAGTACTTAGTCCTTTTGGGACCCAAATACATCTAAAACATTTACCATTTACAAATCTAGGGGCACTATATTGTCATACATAAAAAATTGATTTTCTAACATTATTTTTCTTTTCAAGTTCTTTGGAAATCAAAGCATTTCATCTTGAACTTTATGAAGCAAAATTTGTAAATCAAAACATTTTTGTTCAAACTCATTGAGTTTTGCTTCAAGTTCAATTTTGGTTTTAGAAATCAAGTCATTTTGAATTTTCAAATTTGAAATCACTTTCTTGTTTTTCAAAATGTGATTTTTAAATTCTAAAACCAAATCGTCATAGGCATCTTGTAATTCATCAAGAGAATATGAACATGAAGTAGATGAATTAGAAGTTACCCTTGAATCGTCTTCGATGGCTATAAGGCAAAGGTTGGCTTGTTCATCGTCGGTGGAGTCTTCATCACTACAAGTAGCCACATATACCTTCTTCTTATGGCTTGAAGTGCTTGCCCTCTTCTTCTCTATGGATTCTCGTTCAAGCTCTTTCAAGGCTTTCTTCATGTAAGGGGCACACTTCTTGAAGAGATGAACTATCTCTTCTTCTTCATCCTCCTTTTCACTTAAATCTACATGATGACATGTGGAGGATTGGAGACCAATGGCATTTGTGTTGATGTCAAGCCCTTTGAGCTTCTTCTCCCCCATAGCTTTAATTTATTCCCTCTTCTTTTCCTCTTCTTTGTTTTTCTTTATAATTTGGTGAGTGAGAAGTGAACCCATGAGCTTATCAAGCTTTAGAGTCTTGAGATTTTTAGCTTCGATGATGGCGGTCCTTTTTGAGTCTCATGACTCGGGAAGGGAGTAGATGAGATTTCGGACAAGCTTTTCTTCCGGGATTGCTTCTCCATAACTTTTGAGTCCATTGGTGATGGTGGAGAACCTATCGAACATCTTCTCAATGTTCTCTTCCGGATCCATCTTGAAATTTTCATACGCTAGGTTGAGGAGCCCGATCTTGGTCTCCTTTACTTCGTTTGTCCCCTCGTATGTAAATTTCGAGCTTGTCCCAAACTTCCTTGGCACTCTCGCAAGAAGACATCTTCTCGTAAATTTTGAGGCTAAGTGCACAAAAGATGAAGTGCAAAGCCTTGCATTTTAGCTCCATCTTCTTGCGGTCGTCAGCACTCCACTCCGCCTTGCTTCTTTTAGGTACGAAGGTGCCATCTTCTATGATATCCCAAAGCTTGTAGTCTTTGGATTTGACAAAAGACATCATCTTTGTCTTTCAATAAGCATAATTAGTCTCGTCGAAGAAGGGCAGTTTGTCGATGGGTTGTGCTATTGAGCCGGTTGTTTGAAAAGTTGATCGAGCTTGCCGGATCTTCTAAATAGGATGTTAATCCTCTTCGATTGAGCCAAGCTCTGATACCAATGTTGGGATTTATTGTGCTCGATTCCTTCAACTGTTCTTGCTCGCCAAGTGGTGGAGAAGTGGAATTTTGGGTGAAAGAGGTGTGGAAGCTAAAATGAATAAAGACAAGATGATTTATAGTGGTTCAACCTTCTAACCAAGGTCTACATCCACTACCTTAGCTTCCCACTAGTGCTTGTCTATACAAGGAATTGAAAATTAAGCTCTAAGACACATTTTGATCATATGTTGTATTACAATTGAAGCATTAACCATTAATTGATGCTTTGAGGTCCCTTTTATACTCCTCTTTGAGTTTGTAGTCGTTACTAGCCGTTGGGGTTGAATTGGAGCCGTTGGAGACTTTATTTCCCACCATAAATGCAGTTCTGCAACATTCTGTTTCGAAACGCCCGACCCTGTTTCGAAACACTCTTGAAATAGAAAGAGTCGTTGTAGTCTGATGCAGTATCCATTTTGGAACGCCCTTGGTCGTATCAAAACGGCCGTATCAAAACGCTTGTCCTCGTATCGAAACGCCCTACATTTATGAGGTTGTTGGGAAATAGTCGTTGGGGGTTTATGACCGTTGAGGTCAATGCCACATAGGTGTATCGAAACGGTAGTGGCCGTATCGAAACGCTATGCAAAAATCTCACCTAGATTAAATTCCGTTTCGAAACAGACAAGGCTGTATCGAAACGTTTTGCCACTGTAAAGACCCGTATCGAAACACATAGGGGCGTTTCGAAACGCCTGGATGGTTTTGTTGAATTTGGCTTTGAAAACACTTAAAACCATTTTGATATATCCCATTAACATAGTTTCAAGTTGTTTGGACTTAGAAATGATTTTGAATTCTTTTTAACTTTTTCCAAGACTATTTTTCAATTATTATATAAAAACATTTGTTCTACAATCTCCCCCTCTTTGATATAATAAAACTAACTTGAAAATTTGTTTAGGATTCTCCCCTTTTAATTTTAAAATTGTGAATAAGAGATGAAAAATTGAAAAGCAAGTAAAGCTCTCCCTTATTCATTTGAAAATACAATTTTTCAAACCAAACTCTCCTCCTTTTTGTTATATCAAAAAGAATTCAAACGACATTAAGTTCAAAACAACGTAGGAGGCTTGAAAAGATGACAAAAAATTTGGTTTTAAAAAAGGCTTCTCCTTCCTCAAAGCATCATCAAGACATCTTATTTCAACACATGATAATCTAGTTGAATTAAAAAATAAATCAAATTAAACAAACTATAGCAACTAGATTTTACCAACACTTAAACCAAGGGAGGATGTGAAGCCTTCCTCTTCAAGTGTCTTTCTTTGTGTGCATGGAGCTCCCTCTAAATGTTTAACTTGTTGATCAATCTCCATCACACCTATCATAAGACAATCAAGTAATTTTGGTATCCAAATTGCTTTGGATCCATAGACGTTAGTAGCACAAAATTTAGTCCCTCTCAGGAATCTATTTTTCAATTTCATCTTTTTTAGTTGAAGTACTTAGTCCTTTTGGGACCCAAATACATCTAAAACATTTATCATTTACAAATCTAGGGGCACTGGATTGTCATACATAAAAATTTGATTTTCTAACATTATTTTTTTTCAAGTTCTTTGAAAATCAAAGCATTTCTTCTTGAACTTTATGGAGCAAAATTTGTAAATCAAAACATTTTTGTTCAAACTCATTGAGTTTTGCTTCAAGTTCAATTTTGGTTTTAGAAATCAAGTCATTTTGAATTTTCAAATTTGAAATCACTTTCTTGTTTTTCAAAATGTGATTTTTAAATTCTAAAACCAAATCGTCATAGGCATCTTGTAATTCATCAAGAGAATATGAACATGAAGTAGATGAATTAGAAGTTACCCTTGAATCTTCTTCGATGGCCATAAGGCAAAGGTTGGCTTGTTCATCGTCGGTGGAGTCTTCATCACTCCAAGTAGCCACATATGCCTTCTTCTTATGGCTTGAAGTGCTTGCCCTCTTCTTCTTCATGGATTCTCATTCAAGCTCTTTCAAGGCTTTCTTCATGTAAGGGGCACACTTCTTGAAGAGATGAACTATCTCTTCTTCTTCATCCTCCTCTTCACTTATATCTACATGATGACATGTGGAGGATTGGAGAGCAATGACATTTGTGTTGATGTCAAGCCCTTTGAGCTTCTTCTCCCCCATAGCTCTAATTTATTCCCTCTTCTTTTCCTCTTCTTTGTTTTTCTTCATAATTTGGTGAGTGAGAAGTGACCCCATGAGCTCATCAAGCTTTAGAGTCTTGAGATTTTTAGCTTCGATGATGGAGGTCCTTTTTGATTCTCATGACTCAGAAAGTGAGTAGATGAGATTTCGGACAAGCTTTTCTTCCGGGATGGCTTCTCCATAACTTTTGAGTCCATTGGTGATGGTGGAGAACCTATCGAACATCTTATCAATGTTCTCTTCCGGATCCATCTTGAAGTTTTCATACGCTAGGTTGAGGATCCCGATCTTGGTCTCCTTTACTTCGTTTGTCCCCTCGTATGTAAATTTCGAGCTTGTCCCAAACTTCCTTGGCACTCTCGCAAGAAGACATCTTCTCCTAAATTTTGAGGCTAAGTGCACAAAAGATGAAGTGCAAAGCCTTGCAATTTAGCTCTATCTTCTTACGGCCGTCAGCACTCCACTTCGCCTCGCTTCTTGGAGGTACGAACGTGCCATCTTCTATGATATCCCAAAGCTTGTAGTCTTTGGATTTGACAAAGAACATCATCCTCATCTTTCAATAAGCATAATTAGTCTCGTCGAAGAAGGGCGGTTTGTCGATGGGTTGTGCTATTGAGCCGGTTGTTTGAAAAGTTGATCGAGCTTGCAGGATCTTCTCAATAGGATGTTAATCCTCTTCAATTGAGCCAAGCTCTGATACCAATTGTTGGGATTTATGGTGCTCGATTCCTTCAACCGTTCTTGCTCGCCAAGTGGTGGAGAAGTGGAATTTTGGGTGAAAGAGGTGTGGAAGCTAAAATGAATAAAGACAAGATGATTTATAGTGGTTCAACCTTCTAACCAAGGTCTACATCCACTACCTTAGCTTCCCACTAAGGATTTCCAATCAATCCACTATTGATTCGTCCCCTTTTCTATGCTTAAGAGGAAACCCTTACAAACCGATCAAGCTTTCTACCCAAAGCTTTGATCAAACCCTCTTTACAAAGAGATAAAAATAATCAAACTCAAATCCCTCTAATAGGTATTTGTTTTCACAATTAAGCTCTCACCCAATCATAAAACACTTGAGCAAATCTAACAATTTTGGCTCACTAGTGTTTGTCTATACAAGGAATTGACAATTCAGCTCTAAGACACATTTTGATCATATGTTGTATTACAATTGAAGCATTAACCATTAATTGATGCTTGGAGGTCCCTTTTATACTCCTCTTTGAGTTTGTAGCCGTTACTAGCCGTTGGGGTTGAAATGGAGCCGTTGGAGACTTTATTTCCCACCATTAATACAGTTATGCAACATTCTGTTTCGAAACGCCCGACCCTGTTTCGAAACACTCTTGAAATAGAATGAGCCGTTGTAGTCTGATGCAGTATCCGTTTCGGAACGCCCTTGGTCGTATCGAAACGGCCGTATCAAAACGCTTGTCCCCGAATCGAAACGCCCTACATTTATGAGGTTGTTGGGAAATAGTCGTTGGGGGTTTATGACCGTTAGGTCAATGCCACAGAGGCGTATCGAAACGGCAGTGGTCGTAAAGAAACACTATGCAAAAATCTCACCTAGATTAAATTCCGTTTCGAAACAGACAAGGTTGTATCGAAACGTTTTGCCACTGTAAAGACTCGTATCGAAACACCTAGGGGCGTTTCGAAACGCCTGGATGGTTTTGTTGAATTTGTCTTTGAAAACACTTAAAACCATTTTGAAATATCTCATTAACATAGTTTCAAGTTGTTTGGACTTAGAAATGATTTTGAATTCTTTTTAACTTTGTCCAAGACTATTTTTCAATTATTATATCAAAACATTTGTTCTACAATCTCCCCCTTTTTGATATAATAAAACTAACTTGAAAATTTGTTTAGGATTCTCCCCTTTTAATTTTAAAATTGTGAATAAGAGATGAAAAATTGAAAAGCAACTAAAGTTCCCCCTTATTCATTTGAAAATACAATTTTTCAAACCAAACTCTCCCCCTTATTTGTTATACCAAAAAGAATTCAAACGACATTAAGTTCAAAATAACGTAGGAGGTTTGAAAAGATGACAAAAAATTTTGGTTTTAAAAAGGCTCCTCCTTACTCAAAGCATCATCAAGGCATCTTATTTCAACACGTGATAATCTAGTTGAATTAAAAAAATAAATCAAATTAAACAAACTATAGCAACTAGATTTTACCAACACTTGAATCCAAGGGAGGATGTGAAGCCTTCCTCTTCAAGTGTCTTTCTTTGTGTGCATGGAGCTCCCCCTCAATGTTTGACTTGTTGATCAATCTCCATCACACCTATGATAAGACAATCAAGTAATTTTTGGTATCCAAATTGCTTTGAATCCATAGACGTTAGTAGCACAAAATTTAGTCCCCCTTAGGAATCCATTTTTCAATTTTATCCTTTTTAGTTGAAGTACTTAGTCCTTTTGGGACCCAAATACTTCTAAAACATTTACCATTTACAAATCTAGAGGCACTAGATTATCTTACATAAAAATTTGATTTTCTAACATTATTTTTCTTTTCAAGTTCTTTGGTAATCAAATATTTTTCTTCTTGAACTTTATGAAGCAAATTTTGTAAATCAAAACATTTTTTTTCAAACTCATTGAGTTTTGCTTCAAGTTCAATTTTGGTTTTAGAAATCAAGTCATTTTGAATTTTCAAATTTGAAATCACTTTCTTGTTTTTTAAAATGTGATTTTTAAATTCTAAAACCAAATTGTCATAGGCATCTTGTAATTCATCAAGAGAATATGAACATGAAGTAGATGAATTAGAAGTTACCCTTGAATCTTCTTCGATGGCCATAAGGCAAAGGTTGGCTTGTTCATCGTCGGTGGAGTCTTTATCACTCCAAGTAGCCACATATGCCTTCTTCTTGTGGCTTGAAGTGCTTGCTCTCTTCTTCTTCATGGATTCTCGTTCAAGCTCTTTCAAGGCTTTCTTTATGTAAGGGGCACACTTCTTGAAGAGATGAACTATCTCTTCTTCTTCATCAACCTCTTCACTTGAATCTACGTGATGACATGTGGAGGATTTGAGAGCAATGGAATTTGTGTTGATGCCAAGCCCTTTGAGCTTCTTCTCCCCCATAACTCTAATTTCTTCCCTCTTCTTCTCCTCTTCTTTGTTTTTCTTCATAATTTGGTGAGTGAGAAGTGACCTCATGAGCTCATCAAGCTTCAGATTCTTGAGATTCTTAGCTTCGATGATGGTGGTCCTTTTTGAGTCCCATGACTCGGGAAGGGAGTAGATGAGCTTTCGGACAAGCTTTTCTTTCGGGATGGCTTCTCCATAACTTTTGAGTCCATTGGTGATGGTGGAGAACCTATGGAACATTTTCTCAATGTTCTCTTCCGGATTTATCTTGAAATTTTCATACGCTAGGTTGAGGAGCCCGATCTTGGTCTCTTTTACTTCGTTTGTCCCCTCGTATGTAACTTCAAGCTTGTCCCAAACTTCCTTGGCACTCTCGTAAGAAGGCATCTTCTCGTAAATGTTGAGGCTAAGTGTACAAAAGATGAAGTGCAAAGCCTTGCAATTTAGCTCCATCTTCTTGCGGTCATCAGCATTCTACTCCGCCTTGCTTCTTTGGGGTACGAACAGGCCGTCTTCTATGATATCTCAAAGCTTGTAGTCTTTGGATTTGACAAAGAACATCATCCTCGTGTTTCAATAATCATAATTAGTTCCGTCGAAGAATGGCGGTTTGTCGATGGGTTGCGCCATTGAGCCGGTTGTTTGAATAGTTGACCGAGCTTGCTGGATCTTCTCAATAGGATGTTAATCCTCTTCAATTGAGCCAAGCTCTGATACCCATTGTTGGGATTTATGGTGCTCGATTCCTTCAACCGTTCTTGCTCGCCAAGTGGTGGAGAAGTGGAATTTTGGGTGAAAGAGGTGTGGAAGCTAAAATGAATAAAGACAAGATGATTTATAGTGGTTCAACCTTCTAACCAAGGTCTACATCCACTACATTAGCTTCCCACTAAGGATTTTTAATCAATCCACTATTGATTCGTCCCCTTTTCTAGGCTTAGGAGGAAACCCTTACAAACCGATCAAGCTTTCTACCCAAAGCTTTGATCAAACCCTCTTTACAAAGAGATAAAAATAAGCAAACTCAAATCCCTCTAATAGGTATTTGTTTGCACAATTAAGCTCTCACCCAATCCTAAAACACTTGAGCAAATCTAACAATTTTGGCTCACTAGAGTTTGTCTATACAAGGAATTGACAATTAAGCTCTAAGACACATTTTGATCATATGTTGTATTACAATTGAAGCATTAACCATTAACTGGTGCTTGGAGGTCCCTTTTTATACTCCTCTTTGAGTTTGTAGCCGTTACTAGCCGTTGGGGTTGAATTGGAGTCGTTGGAGACTTTATTTCCCACCATAAATGCAGTTCTGCAACATTCCGTTTCGAAACGCCCGACCATGTTTCGAAACACTCTTGAAATAGAAAGAGTCACTACAACAATATAGGTTTTTAGTGACAAATTGATAGTGACTAGGAATAATTTTGTCACAAATATTATCTTTTTGTGACAATTTTTTTGTACGACACTATTAGTATAAGTAATTGTGACATATTTTTATTTGGTCACTGTAACAATATTAATTGTGACGATTACACTTTTCACAAATGAATTCTCACTATAAGTATACAGTTGTGACACAAAGTTCATTGTCACTAAAACTTTGACACATGATAGTGACGATATGTGCAGTGGTCACTATTATTTGATATTTGTTGTTACAATAAAATTACTTGTCACTTAAAGTTTTACTTTTTGTTGTGATAAATTTTGTCACCAATAAAAAAATAAAAGTAATGACAAATTAGACATTGTCACAATGATAAATTTATTTTTATAATTATAAAAATTAAAGTTATCATAAACTAGTTTGTCAAAAGGTAAAATATTTCAATAGTCTATACTATGTGTAAATTGTTGTTTTAGTCAATCTATTTCGATCAACTTTAGTACCTATATTTTTCAAATTTTAAAATTTTAATCCTAATCCTCACGGGACACCGGCAATATGACTAAATTACAAGGACTAAAAATGATCAAATTAAAGAACAAAAATTAAATAAGCAACTTATGTATAACAAATTAGCTAAAATAAAAATTTTACGTAACATATTTAAATACTACAATTCATGTCAGGATCGAAAATTCAAAATTTAAAAAATATAGAAATTTAAAGTGACCAAATTAGAGTACAAAGACTACTATGTGATTTTAGCATAATCTATGATAGAATTTTTTTGAAAATTTTAAAAGATATATTCCATTTTGATTAGTTTTTTCTTCAAAAAAGATAAATAGCTTCTTCAACATACGTACTTCGTATAAGAAACCATAGAAAATTTATTTAAATTATTATTATAATAATTAGTGTTATAATTAATAAATATTTTTAAAATAAATAAAATTAACTTCAATTACAATTAAACCTAAATATTATTTTTCTTTCAAAATAATATTAAATTTCTTGCTTAGCCTATTGGATAAGTATTGCAATTTTGCCCTAAACGTTCCAGGTTCGATCCTTCTTGAAGCCAAACATTGCATTTATTTATTAAAAATTGATATTTGAATATGTTACATCATCTAATGAGTGATTAGTTTAAACCCTAAATAAAATGGTTACAATTAAAAATATAATTAATTTTTTATTATTGACAGTGACGACATATTTTAGACACTATTTAAATATGTATTTGTGATTGAATGTTTGTCACTAATAAGAATAACATTAGTGTCTAAATTTTAGTCACTATTAATAATCTTTTGTGTCAAATAGTGTGGTCATAAAAATATAACTATTGTGACGAAATCATGAAAGTTGTCACTAATATAATAGTGACGGAGTTATTAGTGACGACTGGTGACGACTTAAAAATATAGTCACTGTAAATTTTAGTGACTAAATTTAACACTTTTTATGACTATTTTCAATGTCACTAAAAATACATTTTCTTGTAGTGAGTCGTTGCAGTCTGATACAGTATCCGTTTCGGAACGCCCTTGGCCGTATCGAAACGCTTGTCCCCATATCAAAACGCCCTGCATTTTAAAGGTTGTTGGGAAATAGTCGTTGGGGGTTTATGACCGTTGAGGTCAATTCCACATAGGCGTATCGAAACGGCAGTGGCCGTATCGAAACGCTATGCAAAAATCTCACCAGATTAAATCTCGTTTCGAAACAGTCAAGGCTATATCGAAATGTTTTGCCAATGTAAAGACCCGTATCGAAATACCTAGGGGCGTTTCGAAACGCCTGGATGGTTTTGTTGAATTTGGCTTTGAAAACACTTAAAACCTTTTTGAAATATCTCATAAACATAGTTTCAAGTTGTTTGGACTTAGAAATGGTTTTGAATTCTTTTTAAATTTGTCCAAGACTATTTTTCAATTATTATATCAAAATATTTGTTCTACGGGTTGCATAAGTTTTCTTGAAGTTCAGAGCGTTTGTGGAAAATTGGTCCAGTTGCAAGCTGAAAATTATTAGATTAGACAATGGGACATAATACACATCTTGCAAGTTTGAAGAATTTTGTGAAGCTGCTGATATTGAGCTTCAATTGAAAAACACTTATACCCTTCAACAAAATGGGGTCAATGAAAGAAAAAACAGAACTGTGATGAAAACGGCAAGATTCCTTCTATTTGAAAGAAATTTACCTAAAAGGTTTTGGGCAAAGGCTGTACATACCTCTTTGTATTTGCTAAATAGGCTGCCAACTAAAGTTGTGAAAGAAAAAACACCATTCGAGGCACATGCAAGACCCCTAGCGTAAACCACTTTCAACAGTAGGTTTTATCTTAGTGTAATTTGATAATAGTGTTTAAAGATAATATGTTCATCCCATTATGGCTAACCAAAATATTATAACGGTTAACCATGAACACCCCTAGCGTAAACCAAGATGTTAGCCATCTAAAGTAATTCAATCTTTTCTTACTTACCTTGTCGCAGTTGACGGTGGAGAGGAGGAGGCACGAGCAGCAACGGAGACGATGGAGAGGAAGGGGGCACAAGCAGCAGTAGAGATGACGCGAAACATTTGGGAATTAGGGATAAAGGACTTGTGATTTAAAAAAAGGGTTAAAGGAATTCCTTGGCTGCGGCATTTGAAAACTCAAACGCCACTAAAGCACAAGTGCGGCGTTTCCCTAAAAAACGCCATTATACGCGACCCCAATTGCGTCGTTTTCTTTAAAAATGCCACATATACCTGTTTATAGCGGCGTTTTTTTCACAAAAATGCCACTAAAAGTATATAAATATCGCAACGCTTTCTTATAAACGCTGCAAGTTTTTTCAATTGTGGCGTTTGTAGTTTAAACGCCGTGAGATGTACAAAATTAGCGGCGTTTACTCAAAAACGCTGCTAAAAATCTATTTTGTTGTAGTGTCCAAAATCACTATCACAATATCCTACAAGCTCGAATGTATTTGATGACCCATAAAACAAACCATAATTAAGAGTACCTTTGAGATAACAAAAATTCTTTTTGCCACCATGAAACTTCTGTATATCGTAGGATCTATTTTCTTTCCTTCATTAAATTTAAAAAGCTTCATTGCACATTCCATCAGGGTGATCACAAGTTTACACCCAAGTATATTGAATTTTTCAAGCACATTCTTGCAATAACTTTCTTGAGAAATAAAAGTTTCAATATCAGTCTGCATTACCTCAAGACCCAAGTGATAGGACATAATCCCTAAGTCGGTCATTTTAAATTCTTTTGACATACTCTTTTTGAAATCTTCAATCAGAACGATTGTTCCCTAAGAAGATGAGATCATCTACGTAGAGACAAACAAGCAAGATATTATGTTTTTGGATTTTAACATAAAGAGCATACTCATGAGTTTGAAGAATTTTGTGAAGCTACTGGTGTTGAGCATCAGTTGACAAACACTTATACCCGTCAACAAAATGAGGTCAGTGAAAGAAAAAACAAAACTGTAATGAAAATGGCAAGATGCCTTCTGTTTGAAAGAAATTTACCTAAAAAGTTTTGGGCAGAGGCTGTAAATACCTCTGAGTATTTGCTAAATAGGCTGCCAACTAAAACTGTGAAAGAAAAAACACCATTCGAGGCATATACAAGACCCCTAGCGTACACCACTTTTAACAGTAGGTTTTGTGTTTTGTCGTAGTATAATTTGATAATAATGTCTAAAGATAATGTGTTTACCTGGTGCAACATCGAGGGTTGACTGCAAATAATTAATTTAGAGGGTTGACATACAACCACGATCTTAGGCATCTAAAGTAATTCAATCTTTATCGAGTCAACTTAGCAACATTCGAGGCACATGCAAGACAAGCTGGCTGCAGTTTTCTTGTGCTTTACCTGGTGCCAAGCTGTGACTGCAAATAATTAAGTTAGAGGGTTGACATACAAGCAGCCAGATCAGACCAGACAATTCGTGTGATTTTGTTGAGTTCGTATGATGTTTTTTTTATCTATATATATTGGATTGGAATTAACATTTGAATTCGGTGTTAAAGAGACAAAAATGGATTCAACAGCCAAGCTTTTGATCTTTCTCGCAGGTTGTTTAAGCTTATTTCTGGTTATAATCCTGTTGAAATTCCTTCACAAATACTGGTGGATGCCATTCAAAATCCAGAGAGCACTGAGTGTACAAGGAATCAAAGAGCCTCCTTATGAATTCATCCATGGAAACAACAAAGCTTCTTCCCTTTTAAGAAACCAAGCTCTCACCAATCCCATTGCTTTAACACATAACATTGTTCCCAGAATTATTCCTCAGATTCAATCCTGGTTCAACACTTATGGTATGGTGACAGATTAACATGTTTTTTTTTCATATATATATATAATGTTGATAATTTGAATGTTCATTTTTCTTGGATACAGGGAAGAATTATCTCGCATGGCAGGGAAATGAAGCTCAACTGGTGGTCTCCGAAACCGAAATGATCAAAGATATACTGAAAAACAATGACGGAGCTTTTACGAAACAGAATGATGATTCGACTTTCATGTACAAGATCATCGGCAACGGACTCTCGTCTTCCGAGGGTGCACAATGGGCAAGGCAAAGGAAGTTGGCGAATCATGCTTTCCATGGTGAAAGATTAAAAGTAAAACTTGGAATCATCCGCAATCACAATATAACCGAAAATGAAAAATAGAAACTGACACTGATTTCATGGCAGAATATGAATCCGGCAGTGATCACTAGCGTCGAGACCATGCTGGAGAAGTGGAAAGGCCGGGAAGGCAACGAGATCGAAGTGTTTGGAGAGTTCAGGTTGTTGACTGCAGAAGTTATATCCAGAACTGCTTTTGGAAGTAATTACTTACAAGGCAAGAAAATCTTCGATATGTTGACCAAATTATCAATTCTAGTCTACAGAAATTACTACAAAGCTAGTATTCCTGTTATCAGGTAATGTAATTCCAAACAATTTTCATCGATATGATTACGTCTGCAATCATGATAAACACGATATGAGACAATTTTGTTTTTCTTTCCCAGCAAGATGTGGAAAAGTGCGGACGAACGAGAATCAGAGCAACTTGCTAAGGGAATACATGATTGTGTGATGGAAATGGTGAAGAGAAGGGAAGAGAAAGTAGTGACCGGAGAATCCGATCATTTCGGTGATGATTTCCTCGGATTACTTGTTAATGCTCACCGTGATTCCGACGTGACAAACCGGCTTTCGGTCGAAGATGTGGTGGGTGAGTGCAAAACATTCTACTTTGCTGGTCAAGAAACAGCTAATTCCTTGCTAGCATGGACTGTCCTGATTTTGGCAATCCACACTGATTGGCAAGAAAAAGCTAGAAAAGAAGTTCTTGAGGTATTTGGTGACCAAAACCCTTGTCACGACGGCATTTCCAAGCTAAAAACTGTAAGCAAATCCGCAATGTCTAACGATTTCGATTCGAGTATTGTGAATTCAGATATTTTAATAAATGGAATCTATTGTGTTGGCAGATGAACATGATCATCAATGAAACCCTGAGACTGTATGCTCCCATAGTTGCCGTGATTCGAAAAGTCAGCAAAGGAGTTCGATTGGGAAACCTCGTTTTGCCTGCTAATATGGAGGTACTGATCCCGATCTTGACACTTCACCATGACCCCGAACTATGGGGAGATGATGTACATCTTTTCAAACCGGAGAGATTCTCTGAAGGTATCGCCAACGCCACCAAATACAACTCCGCCGCATTCATTCCCTTCTCGATGGGACCTCGATCTTGCGTCGGAATGAGCTTCGCCACCATGGAAGCTAAGATTGCTCTCTCAATGATTCTCCGACGCTACGCCATTACTCTCTCCCCGGCCTATGTTCATGCGCCGTTTCCTCTCATCACACTTCAACCACAGCATGGGATTCAAGTGATGCTTCATTCTTTACAGAGTGATGCCTGAAATTCTTACTGCAATAGCTGCTTCTGTATTAAATCCGACAGCTGATGGTAATAACCAAACATAATAACGAAATTATTTTTTGATTCTCATCAAAATTTATAATTTAATTGGACCTTAAAAAATTCAAACTTGGACCTGATTCCATCCGTCATTTCTCTGTTATTAATGTATTGATTCGTTATGAAACAGCTTTCATGTACCTAATCTTTGTAACTACCGGTCTATAGGACTAGTTGACAACAATGGATAGCTTTGTTGGTTTGGACATAAACAGGATTAACAATGGATAGCTTTGTTGGTTTGGACATAAACAGGATTAACAACGGATAGCTTTGTCGTTAGGACATCAAATCCCATAATCATCCTCATCCTAAATTTCGAATTCAAAGAAATAAAATCTCGAATTCACATTCATATTTTGCTGAATATGCAAAATCAATTACACAGCCATAGATGAAGCTTTTTTATGAATCACTATACGTATACATCAAGAGCTTAGATTTAAAGAGAGTTAGTAGAGGTGTTAAATGCCAAGTATCCATATCCGACACATGTTTCCGGAGCATACCCTTGTCGGACGCCCAGGTAGTCGTGTAAAGAAATCCGAGTAACATATGTTTTCTAAATGTGCCGCCAAGGTCTCTCTGCAAGGGCAACGCATTGACTGTATCTAAAACAATCGACCAGATGGTCGATCGTCAATCCGGCAGCTTGCATGAATGAATAAACGATCACCGGTCCGACGAACCGGAACCCTCGTTTCAGCAAGTCCTTGCTAATGGCTTCAGCTTTTGGAGTTCTAAGAGGAACATTCCTAGGGTACTTGTATTTGTTAATGGTAGGCTTGTGATTCACGTAACCCCATATGAAGCTACTGAAAGATCCAAATTCCTTCAAAATCTGTGTATTTGGATATGGGTAAGCAAATCATTAGAGTAAGTAAATGCATTTTATAATCAAAATTGCGGAGCAATAAATCCGGAGGAATATTCAACAAATTTAGAGTTCGAATCTCAATATCTATAATCATATCTTCTATTCCCAAGGTAAAAATTTTATAATGCAATGAATAACATAACTCAATCGGTTCACGCAATTATCTGAGTATTCAGTAAATAAATTTAGAGTTTGAATCTTAATATTTACAATAATTACCTATCCGGATTCTAGAACTAGAACTGCAGAAAACTATAGTATAAAACTTGCCTTTTGTATGCATTTGGCATTGTGTATTATACACCTCACTCTGCTCTCAGCCAACATGAGTGCTTTGTTTGATAATATGCCATTGATTTCTTTATCTCCCATTTTTGCAACAATTTCAGGATCAAAACCAGAAAAGGCTTCTCTGTAACATAATTTTAAAAAATAAATTTGCTCGCTTTAGTTCGATTTTTCTTCGAATTTGGCATCGAATTATACACATTTTAATGATTTCATAATCGAATAATTAAATTTTTGCAGTAAAAAATTCAGAAATCGAATACTAAATCATCAAAATGTGTATAATTCGGACGAGAATTCAGAAATATCTGAGTACAGAATGTAGTTGAAAATTGAAGAATGTACCTATAAATCTCCTTTCTTTTCAAAATCTCAGTCCAATTGTAATCCATCAGCATACCAGACAACGCAAGCAGCTCGAACAATTGGCTGTTTGATCATTTATAACTTGAAGATTCATATCTAAAAACCCTCATAATTAATAAAAAGATTGTGATTTTATTGAATCCGAACAACTTACTTGTCATCATAAACAGGAACTCCCCATTGTTCGTCATGAAATGATATGTATGCTTTATCTACACGAAGAACAACGAACAATCATAAAATTGTTTTCCAATCGTTGTTTAAATCTATACGTATATAAGTTATTATTTCAAATAATAAGCCTACTTTAATTTTTGAATTTATGTGGACAACTCTTAACTTCACAATGATTGGTGACCAAGACAAATTTCTTGTTGACTAAGGTTGTCTTAATATTGCAGATGCTCTAATTATTCACAATATTATATAGCTAATTATCTTATCCAAATTCAAGATGAGTATAGGATACAAATATTTTGTAATATCATGTTTCTAAAAGTAACCGATACGAGAGTCTTAAAATGTTATATTTATATTTATTTTCGAATATTATTGTGACAGAAGATGGTTGGTTGATTGGTTAATGGATTGAGGAGATTTTAGTTGGATATTGGCTAAAATATTTATTAAGAAAGACAAAGATTCAAGACCACCTATATCAAACACCATGGTAGTTGAGATGTTTTGTCAAAAAAGAAATTAATGACTATTATTATTATTATTAAATAATGACCATTATCAACATTAAGGTTCTGGTACAAAATTAATGTCAAATAATTGAAGGTCCAAATAATTCCAAAATTTTAAGCCGGTCGAAAACGCTAAATTAGACAAGCTGGATGAGTGATTAAGTAGTTTAGTTGCATAATCACTACCAAATTAAGATTCTATCAAAGCAATCACAAAATACTCCTTTGTACTAGTATATGTTTTTGTACCATTTTTTTAATTAAGCATAGAGTTATTTATATTCCCAAGGCAAATGTCGAGATTCAAACTCATACAAAATGAGATAATATGAGCATTATTGGTCACTCGGCCAATTAGTGGATTTCTATATTTTTGTACCATATTCATATCCGATCCAACATGAGTGTTGTATATGATTATTAAGCATAACCGTTATATGAAACACATATTCATATCGAATATTCACGAATAAAATATTTTCAAGAAAATAAGTATTGGTATTGAAAATTGAAAAGTTAGTCCCTCTACTATAATTTTTTAGAATATATACGATCTTACTTTAAGAAAATCGATAAGTTGAGGATAAGTATGACTGAGATTATATATGAAGTTTTAAGACTACAAATAAAACTAATTTAGTAGATAGTAATTTATGTATAGAATGAAAGGTTGTATAGGAAACTTATTTTTATTGTGAAGCTTTTGATTTTGTATTCATTGTAGCAAAACATTACTTACTGGATAAATAAAATTACACGTTTATCCAAGAAAAATCTGAGAAGTTGACCCAATTATTGGTAAATACATGCAATTGAACTAATATTTTCTGTTAATTTGTAGTATATAGATCGTTGAACTATACAAATTCAATGGCACGTTTAACAAGTGTTACTAAATTGGTTTGATTTTGCAGTTTTTATAAAGTATAGGGTCAAATTCTAAAAAATTAAAGTAGGGGACTGACTTCATAATTTTTGTAAAGTCAATGGATGAAATTCAAATTAGACCATATCAGTAACGTACCACTATTCTCTGTAACCCAATTGCATCGCCTCACTTCTCCATTTCCAGGTTCCTGCTGTTGTTGCTGCTGCTGTAGTTCCCGACGTGGTCGGACACTTTTAACGACCGGCGTGAACGCTCTCCTCTCGTGATGAGGCGCGATCAAGCTGAGAGCCAACGAGATCTTCTGTTCTAACGGTGTAGTACTACTCGAATGATCGGTCATCGACGAATCATTCGAGTTTTGCGACAGAGACAACGACAACGATGACAACGACAAAGACGAACTGCTTCGTTGGAGCCCGATGGGATAGATTTTCTTCAAGTTCTTCGGCGACACATGATGGCTTTGTGCCGGCTTCTCTATTTCTTTCTTCTCCACAACATGTTTCCTTACATTAGCTCTAGACATGTTGGAGAAAACCATGGAATCCTCTTGTTTTCTTTTATGTGAAGATGAGTTTTAAATGTCGGAATAAAGTTTAGGGTTTCACTTTCATATATAAAAGCTGCCATGGTTAAGTTGGTGAAACATGAATTTCATTTTTTTGGACATTTATTAAGCAAAATATAAAAAAATTAAAAGAAAAACAGTAGGTTGGTAAGTTGGATATATTCCATATTAGTTTATAAAAAAGAATAATAATTCTACATTATTGAATTAGACCCTTAAGCTAACCTGATAAATTGATTTAATGAAGCTACATGCATAATTTATATGATATTTAATGGTCAACTCATGATTATAAATATATATATTTGTTTAATCCATATTTTAGTGATTTGGATATTTCATTAATTGGTTAGATTACTTAAACTAATATGTAGACCATGCCAAATGATGTTGAAGGATTATCTGTTTACACTATTACTTTGATTTTCTTTTGAATGAGTTTTTAAAATAGTTGGCGTGTTAAAATAGTAAGTTCAAGTCGGCTTTAGCTTTATTAACTAAATGATTTTGATTCGATCGATTAATTCGAATTACGGTACAACCAGACCATGAACACTTCTAAACAAGGCAAAGGAATTGATGAGATTTCTTTGTCTGTGCAGGCCAGAGGTTTGCCTCAAAATCTTTAGGACTAAGGGGTGTAAGTTAAGAATCATCATTCTGGTCTCATTTTTCCTCTTTGCATTGAGAAAAACACTGCAACTATAGAAAGCCATTATATCAAAACATGTCATTACCCTTACACCTAAAATTGACCTTCCACAATAAATTAATTCCACCACTAAAACTAATTACGCTTAAAAAACAGTGTTTTGTACTTGAGTTCGACTCAAAAAATAGTTCAACCTTTTGTTGAAAAACGTAGGCAATTAGATTTTTTAGATCGTAAATTGCATCAAATTGATTTTTTGACCGACGTTATCGTTACATTACTGATGTGGCAGTTAACGGTGCTGACGTGACGGTCAACGATGATGACGTGGTAGTACACATGTGATGATAACATGACAGATGGGTTGAATTGATTATTTTAACCAAATTTGAGGGTGTACTTAATGTTTTTGTCGAGTTCGGGGGCATAACTGATTTTAATTGAAAGTTCAATAAATTACTTAATCTTTAAGCTAAAAATTTTAAAATATTTAAATGATATTTAAATATTTTATATTAAAAATAAAAACACTATAATAATTTAAAAAATTAGTAAAAACATAAAATAAAAAATAAAAAATTATAAATATCAAAATTTAAATATATTTATAAATCATCAGAAAAGTCTTCGACTGTTTCTAGGTATGCTAAGCGTACTAATATCTCTTGAATATATTTTCAATCGAATTATTCTTGTATTAGAGTAGTAATAAAACTAAATTTCTCTTTATTTTTCGACATCAAATATTAATGAGTGTCAATTTGACGTAGAAAAACGAAAGAAAATTTGAGTTTTATTGTTACTTTAATACGAGGTTGATTCCACTGAAATTTGTTTAACAAATGATAATACTTATACTGACGAAGTCGAAGACTTTTCCGATGAGAGTGTTCAATTTTTAATACTTTTTAAACATTTTTTAATTTTAATTTCTATATTTAAACTTTATCATTTTATAATTTTTAATATATTTTAATTTTATACTTAGAATATTAAATAAATTATCAAACTTTTAATTAAAATTAATTATGCCCCTAAACTCGACAAAAAAATTAATTATGCCCTCAAATTCAGTTAAAAAATTAATTTAGCCCCTCTGCCATGTCATCATCCTATGTGTAATGTCATGTCAGTATCATGACCGCCAAGTCAACATCGCGGACTGCCACGTCAGCACTATAACAATCAACGTCGGTCAAATGGTCAATTTAATGCAATTTGTGAACTGAAAAACCTAATTAGATGCGTTTTTCGATGAGTGAGGACTCAGTTTAATTTGATTTATGGACAAATTTATTCAAGGGTTTAAAAAACAATACTTAAGGATGTATTAAGTTCCTGATTTTTTTTAAAAATGATAATTTAAGTTTTAAATTCTTTTACACCCAATTAAGCTTTTATATTTAAGAAATCAAATCAATTAAGTATTTAAATTTATAAATTGAATCAATTAAGATATTTGACCAATTTTATTCATTAAGTCTTAATAGTTTTTCCTTCAAATATTATTGTCACATAAAATATTATAGTTTTACCATGTGATATTTACATACTAAAATTTTTTAAATAATTTTTAGAAGTTTTTAAATAAAATAAAAAATCACAAAATTTCAAGTAATAACACAATGATGCCACACACAACCCAAATTGATCTAAACTACAATAGATTTAACAATCAACGTTGATCAAATAAATGATTGATGAAATTTCAAAGTACAAAGACTTAATTGGTGAATAAAATTTAAAGATTTTATTTTTTTTCAAAAGTTCAAAAGCTCAAGACACCCTTAAACTAAAAAAATAAATGATACGTGTTAATTTTTTAGTGGATAAATAAGATCACGAAAGCTTCCGTAACGAAACGTGTAAATTCATTAAATACGAAACAATTTATGTATTAAATTAAGAATAAAAAATTACATTGAATAATTTTTTAAGCAAGCACATTTGGTCGATTGGTTAAGCTGCTCATCTTTATTCTTTTATATTCCCTTAGGTCATGAGTTCTAGACCCACTAGGAACACCCCCTTCCTTCCCTTAGAGTCCTACTTCCCCTCCCCTCTAGGTAAGATTAGGATTACAATTAGAACTTTCAAGGTAGTATATGTTCATATTTTTAACCCTTTTGACAATGCATACACACCTTGCAAACAAATCGATTTGAACTCGAATCTCCTAAGATAAACATCATATTCTTTTCCATTAAAACCAATTACATTGAAAAACTAGATATGGTTTATATACTAAAGGGTTGTATTTTGATACACAAGTTGTGTAAAAGAATTACACAACCCTTCTATAAAATTTAAAACCTAAATCTCAAACCCTAGCACCCTAAAACCTAAACTCTAAATTCTAACTATAATCCTTAAATTCTACACCCTACACACTAAACTCTAACCTAAAACCCTAACCCCTAAAATTGAAAGGCTTGTGTAAACTTTAGTTTATACAAGCTTGTGTATCAAAGTATTTTCCTATACTAAAATGATTTTTCTAACCTATGTGTAAAACCAAATAATTGATTTTGATATAACAAAGGATTTAAGGACTAATTTGAAAATAAAAATAAATAAATTTTTAAGTCCTCAAAACTTCCCAAAACTTTTAAATAAAATGGTCAAGTCAAAACCAAATGTTTATACAAATTTTTCTAAGTGTTTTCCAAGTCAAAACAATGATTTTTGAGTCACTTTTTCGAAATAGCCCTAGGCGTTTCGGGACGTTTTGAAATTGTTAACATGTGTTTTGAAACGAGTCATCCCGTTTCGATACGGTAGTATCGAAATAGGACCCTATGTTTCGAAACGGATGAAGAACAACGGAACGGACAGATTCGTTTCGATACGGTAGTATCAAAACGACCTCAAACATTTTGAAACGATATTTAAACTTGGATTCAAAAATATTACCGTTACAATTTTATAACTAGTTTTTAGAAAACAGTTACGGTGTATTGAAACGATTTAGCACGTTTCGATACAGGTTTTCACAGTGTCAAAAGGTTTCGAAACGGTTTCAAGCACGTTTCGGAACGGGCTCTTAGAAGTATCGAAATGATCGTAGCCATTTCGATATGGTCTCTCAATTACACCCCAACGACTATTTTTATTTTGGTCTGTTTCGAAATAGGTACAGATGTTTCGAAACGGGTAGTTGCAGAAGTACATTTATGGTGATAAGATTACATCCCAACGGCTATATTTATGATGGCAACAACCCAGTGGATAGAATTGAATGAAAATGTATAAAAGAGAGTCCAAAAACAACCAGCAACAACTATTGATCCTAAGAGAAACATTTCAACATCAAATCCAAGCTCAAGTGTTTAATTTCAATATTCTTTGTAAAACCTCAATTGTCATTATTTGTATTTCCCATCTTTCAGATTCAATTGGGTTAAGTGCTTGTAATTTGAGCAACATTTTGTATTGAGAGATACTTTGTATTTGCCAAAATCTTCTTTGTAACCTTGTGAGAGGGTTTGGTCAATTTTAGGTATAAAATTGACCATTTGTGTAAAAGTTTCCTCCTAAGCCTAGAAAAGGGGAAGATCAACTAGTGGAGTTGTTTGAAAATCGTTACTGGGAGCTAAGGTAGTGGATGTAGAGTTCATTTGGAACTTGAACCACTATAAGTGCATTTGTCTTCAATTTTTATTTTACCACTTCACTACAAATCATTTTAAAAATACAATTCACCCCCTCTTTGCATTTATTGTTTTAATGATCCAGTCAACAATTGGTATCAGAACCTACCTCTTTTGAAGGATTAACAACCACAAGAGGAGATCCTAAAAGAGTGTGATCAAGTTTATTGTCAAGCCATGTCATCTACCTCAACCTCCAACATTTACAAGTCTCAATCTACCACTAAACCACCATTCTTCAATGGGGACAACTACCCATATTGGAAGAATAGGGTGCGTCTCTTCATCAAATCCACCGACTACATGGTTTGGGATGTAGTGGAAGAAGGGTCTTACACTCCAATAAAAAGAAATGATGAAGGAAGACTTGTCCCGAAGGTGATGTCGGAGATGACCGAGGAAGATAGAAGAAGGATGCAAGTCAACGACAAAGTATTGCACATCATCTTTTGTACACTTGGTCCAGACATTTATTCTAAGGTTTCTTCAATCGAGAGCGCAAAAGAAGTATGAGACACTCTTGAGACAACGTGTGAAGGAACTAGCGACGTGAAGGAGACGAAGATCGGGGGAGAGTTAGGTCTAACTAGCCTATCTTGACCTTTTAGGACCTTTGTGCTTAAAATTGCTTGAATTCTTATTAAATTGCGTGCTTATGTGTTTTTGATCCTAATTACATTCTTGCTTCTAGTTAGGGGGAGTATGTTTATGTTTTGATATGTTAAACTTGCTCATACATCTCATTCATGCATCTAGGATCAATTAAAGTTCGAATTTTATGCATTTTAGAGCCTCATCTGCATTTCCAAGGCTATTGGTATCGAAACGAGTCACCCTATTTCGATACGGGCTGGCTCTTAAAAACAAAAATGGACTAAGTTGTTTTGAAACACCCCAAAGGGTTTCGAAACGTTTTGGTTCTGTTAAAACATGTATCGAAATGGCCCATATACAATTTGATACGGGCAAACTCTTGGGCTTCGATACAGTCAAACTTGTATCGAAACGGTCATCCTGTTTCGGAACGTTTGAAAGTGTTTCGGTACGCATGTTTCGAAATGATCTCTCATGTTTCGAAACGTGTATCCGGAAAAGCCTAATTTAAAGGATTTTAAATGCTAAAAGACTCTTTTACTTAAAACACCAAAACCCTAAATCAAATTCCTCTATAAAAACCCTTCAAATCTCTTTGTTTTTCATCAAAACTTGAGGGCTTTTACTTTTAAATGTAAATCTAAGCAAGCTTCTTCAATTTGGTGCAATTTCATCCACTAATTCTTCCAAAATCCCATATTTGAGTTATTTTGTATCTTTTCTTTTTCTTTTTATTTTGTTCGAATCTTATGTTAGAAAATTATAGTTTTTTACAGTTTACTTATTTTATATTATGGGTTTTCAAAATCTTGTAAAAAAAATCAAAATCTCAAATTTTTTTATTCGAATATATTTTTGTTTTAATCGTATTTTTTAACACAGTTTTTCAAAAAAAAAATCATCAAAAATTTTGTTTTTATGTATATACTTTCAAAGTGTTTTTAAAAAACTTTAATGGGATTCTTATTGGATCGAATTAGGATTTAATACATACACTTAAATTTTCTTACTTGCTTTGTTTCTAGGTGTTTTCTAATGGATTCTAAGAAAAGAAAGATTGAAGGGGTGAAGGTTTGAACCCCGGTGACAATATTTGTTCAAACCTTACTCTTCTCTATTCTAAAAGTCTTAGAAATCAAGATGCTAAGAATCGTTTTAAAATTCTTCAAGATGTCGTTGTTCGCCGAGAGTGTGTTGTAGACATGGCATTCCTTGACTCCGAGCGCTTCTACTTCAAGTACCTACCCCTTTTGACACAATGGAGTTTCCTAAGCTTCATGAACATTCCCGACATCGTCTACACGAATATGGTTTTGCTTTTCTACTCCAATGCCATTCTTATTAATAATGAGGATCGTTCCGAAGTCATAGCCATTGAGTCTTACATCTTGGGCAAGAAATTCCGCATTGATCCATCCACCTTAGTGAACATCCTTGGGCTTGTTGATGAGGGAATTGAGGATGAAAATCACTTTGGATCTCATACTGGATCGGTTCTTACTTTGGATGCCCATGACTGTTTCTTGCACCTTATCATCTCATGGTTCTTTCGCCCATCCGGAGGAAAATTTGCCCACATCCTCCAAGTTGATACTTTTTGGCTCGAGTGTTTCCGTCAAGCTCAGCAACCTAACTTGGTGAAGATCATGTTTGCCGAGATGGTCCATTAAGTAAGGAATCGTTTATCCGACTCCATCACCTCCTTCACCTATGGGATAGTTTTGAGCTACATCTTTGTTCGCATTGGTCTTGATGTTTCATACGATTTTCTAGAACCACAAAAGCAAAAGCTTGGTGAGTCTTCTCTTGTAAGATCCGGATTTCGTTATACTCTTGGTGAATGGATTCGAGTCGATCATAGAGCTCAAGCACCTCAAGTAGAGCCTCAACCACAAGTTCAAGCTCTCGTTGTGGCTCCTAACAATGATGCTCTCATGACCTTCCTCACCGAAAGGTTTAACACGATGGATACAAGCATGGATTCGGGTTTTGCTGCTATCAACACTCGTTTAACATCCTTGGAGGATCGTGTTCTTAGCACAGAGAATCGCCTTACCGCTCTTGAAAACCAACAATCATCCATGGATCTCTCCTTCACCGACTTCTATGGTGATTGGAGGCGTTTTCGCAATGCTCAAGAGAAGGACAAGGATGATTTCTTGGATGACATTGGAGGCGATGACGATGATGAGGCACCCTAAGCTTATTGCATATTGTCATATTTTGTCATATTAGGATTGAGTTTGCACTTATCTTTGTTTTTGTTTTTAAGACATATGCTTTGATTTTCTATTTTTAGGATTGAACTTGATATTATGTTTTGATGTTGTTTCATGAACTTAATGTTATTATGTTGTTTGGTTTATGTTTTATGTCTCTTTTATTCTCATTTAGCCTTGCTTATATATTTTGATCTAACAAAAAGGGGATAAGTAATTCCTAAGAGCCTAAGTGTTTTTAAGTTGTTTTTAAGTTTCAAGTGCTTTAAAATCTCAACTTTTCAAAACTTTAAAACCTATCTTAAATTGAGGGGGAGTTAAAATTTTCAAAACACTTAAAAAATTATACTTGGTTTTGTTGTATCAAAAAGAGGAGATTGTAAAACCAAAGAATTGGTTTTGATATAACAAAGGATTTAAGAACTAAATTGAAAATAGAAAATAAATTTTTAAGTCCTCAAAACTTCCCAAAACTTTTAAGTAAAATGGTCAAGTCAAAACCAAATGTTTATACAAATTTTTCTAAGTGCTTTCCAAGTCAAAACAGTGATTTTTGAGTCATTGTTTCGAAACAGCCCTTAGGCGTTTCGAAACGTTTTGAAATTGTTAACATCTGTTTCGGAACGAGTCCTCCCGTTTCGATACGGTAGTATCGAAACATGATCCTATGTTTCGAAACGGATGAAGAACAACAAAATGGGCAGATCTGTTTTGATACGGCAGTATCAAAACGACCTCAAACGTTTCGAAACGATATTTAAACTTGGATTCAAAAATATGACCGTTGCAATTTTATAACTGATTTTCAGAAAATGGTTATGGTGTATCGAAACGATTTAGCACGTTTTGATACGAGTTTTGACAGTGTCAAAAGGTTTCGAAACAGCTTTAAGCACGTTTCGGAACGGGCTCTTAGCAGTATCGAAACGATCGTAGCCATTTCGATACGGTCTCTCAATTACACCACAACGGCTATTTCTATTTTGGTATGTTTCGAAACAGGTACAGGTGTTTCGAAACGAGTAGTTGCAGAATTACATTTATGGTGATAAGATTGCATCCCAACGGCTATATTTATGATTGTAACAACCCCAACGGAAAGTATTGAATGAAAAGGTATAAAGGGGAGCCCAAAAATAACCAGCAACAACTATTGATCCTAAAAGAAACATTTCAACATCAAATCCAAGCTCAAGTGCTTAATTTCAATATTCTTTGTAAAACCCCAATTGTCATTCTTTGTATTTCCCATCTTGCAGATTCAATTGGGTTGAGTGCTTGTATGTTGGGCAACATGTTGTATTGAGAGATACTTTGTATTTGCCAAAATCTTCTTTGTAACCTTGTGAGTGGTCAAATTTTCAAAATTGACCATTTGTGTAAAAATTTCCTCCTAAGACTAGAAAAGGGGAAGATCAACTAGTGGAGTTGTTTGAAAATCCTTAGTGGGAGATAAGGTAGTGGATGTAGAGTTCATTTGGAACTTGAACAACTATAAGTGCCTTTGTCTTCGATTTTTATTTTACCACTTCACTACAAATCATTTTAAAAATCCAATTCACCCTCTTCTTGGCATTTATCGATTCAACGATCCACTCAACACTATGCATACATGCATAGGTTAAGGGTCATTTAAGAGCTTGCATTAAATACAAGATTCTATTTGAAAAAATCTCTATCATTCAATGTATTATAAAACCTTAAAAGATTCTATTGAAAAAATTCTCATATAATGTATTAGGGTTTATAATTTAAAATTTTATAGTTTAGGGTTTAGTGTTATAGTTTTATAGTTTAGAGTTTAGGGTTTAGTAATACATTAGAAGAGTGTTTTCTCATTAGAATCTTTTAAAGTTTATAATACATTGAATGATAGAGTTTTTTTCAAATAAAATTATATATTTAATGTAAGCTCTTAAATAACCCTTAAGTTATGTAAGTATGCGTATGTTAGACAAAGTGATACCAAAAAGTGTATTTAGCGCTGGATTCAATAGTTATTACGTTTAATTGATAAAGTCTCTTGTTTCAATTTTAGTTGATGGAACAATGATTACGTTTGGTAAGATTTGTCTTTTCTATTTTGAGCATCCTGTTGTTTTGTTTTCAATTTGCTAACGAATATTGATGCTTTTATCACCAAATTATATCTCCCATCAAATCGCTTCTATTTCCATTTCCATTTATATTTATACCAAATGTCTTTAAACGGATAGTTTTGGATATTATATAAAAATATCATTTATTTAATAGATATAAAAATAATGTAATAAATACACATTTAGTTGATATATCTAAATATATTTTTGAAAACTTGACATTCAATAGATATATTAAAATTAGAATTGTATGTTTGGACTAATTGGTGATAAAAGTTTAACTACTATCTTGTGTGAAATTCTAGTTTTTTAAACATGTTCGTCTAATTGAATACAATTACATCGTAATTTTTTATTTTACAGTTTTTAAATTTCTTTTTTATCATTCGAACCTTTCTTACGTTATTTTTGGTTTCTGCTCATAAAAAACTTGTTATACTCTTATGTTATTCACATCTGAATCTCCTATGTTGGTCGGAGTTATGGAATGGGTATATATGTTATGAACCTTGAGTGGTTATTGCTATTGCTGATTATGGTTAGGTATGTAGGGATGGCAAAAAAAACACTTGAATTCAGTGGGTTTCGACCTAATTTGATCGTGCAGTGTTAAAAGAAAAATTTGAAATTTTTGCTTTTCGGGTCAAGTCGGGTTCAGTTTTAGGGTGGAAATTTCCCAACCCGCCCTGACCCGATTTATTTATAAATATATTTTTATATATTATATTTAAATTTTTTATTAATTTTTTTCGGGGCGGGTTGAGTTTAATCGGATTTTTTTATTAAAATTTTGGGGTTGGAACGGAATTATATTATATTTTTATTATATCAGGCCGGAAATAAAAATATATTGAATTTCGTTCGAGTTGAATTCGAAACTTTAAATCTTCGAGTCGAATTTAGGGCAACAAAAAACCCACCTCTTTGTCATCCCTAAAAAATCTCATATGTATTAACAGTCAACAGGAAAACGTGTCCGAAAGGAACCAAAAACATTGGATGATTTCACACGTTCTTTATTTAATTGTTTAGTTTATAAGAAAAAGGGTGTAACAGAATTGGGTATTGAAATTGTTAATCAAAATATCTCTCTTTTTTTCTCTTAAACCTTTCTGCCTTTCTTAAATTCTATCTTCTGTTTTCTGTTCTTCTAAATTCCATTTCTGCAAATTACTTGGTAACCTTGCAGAAAATCATTTCCTGACAGTATATGTATCTGCGTCATGTCTCCATCCTAATGTCCGAATGTTACAAAAATAAGTTATATGTGAAAAAATTGTAATAGGTTACATGTTAACCTATAAACAAATCGTCAGTTAATAATTAAGTTAGGGTTAACAAATTTAATAACAGTCATAATAGTTAACTGATTGTTTAGGCTAAACGGTACAGTTAGTCGACTATGAACATCCCTAGTAATTTCATGACAGTGTGTGTGCATAATATATATTTTCAGTGGTTGCAATTGTTGGATTTGTGTCAAACGAAGGACCTTCACCTGCTTCAGTTTATTTTCTGATGGTGGTTTTGTTTTTTGTTCAAGCAAGGCAGATACACAAATGCTTAAATCCATATCCTTATTGCTGAGAACAAACAACATATGCCGACACAATTCTTCCACAAGCCTGTTACGACATGTTTATTTAGAAAACAAAACAGAACCTTGTTTGATAAAACAAAGGATTTATCATTATGCTCCAAGTTGGCACACTTCTTCCACAAACCTATCCAAATTTTTCATGGAGCTACCCCCTTGACTCATTGCTGCCAAAGCCTCCCCTTTCAGATCTTTCGCCTTGCCCTTCATTCCTTCACCTTTCGTTATCAGCTCCGCGATGGCTCGGCCTAGTTCATCAGAGTCGGGAACCGAATCTCTTCCCTCACATACCCTAACACCCACACCTACATCATCCACCAAGAGCCTAGCGTTCACATACTGGTCAGCCTCCATAGGCCAAGCCAGTATCATGACTCCACCCACTGCCGCTTCCAAAATCGAGTTCCACCCGCAATGGCTCAGGAATCCACCCACTGCTCTGTGGTTCAGTATCAACACTTGGCTTAGTGGTCCGACATCGAAAACACGATCATGACCTACATGTGCCTTCAAGCATTGAACATATTCAGCTTCCAAAGCATCAAAGGTATTCAAAACACAACCCCAGCCCTCCATATTTCCAATAATTCCATCCCTCATAAACTCCCAAACAGGATCTGATCGTTTGTACAACTTAAACACAGGTGGCAAATGTTCTTGCTTGATGATCGGGGATCCAGGTAGATGGCGAAACTCAATTTCACTCAAAGACTTGAGTTTTTCAACATTGTTCCAAATATAATCCATGACAGAAGCCACAAACGCTCCAGAGGAGAAGAAAGTGATTCTAGGAATCTGCAAGCTGGTGGCAAGGCGTTGAGTCCAACCAAGGAAGAAATCAGAGAGGATAGCAACCGGAGGGTTAGGGTGGGAGTTAAACCAGTCAAGTAAAGGGGTCATGAAGTTTGGCTAAAGCAGCCATCATGGGAAGGTTTCCAGTGTTGCCAAGGTCTTTAACATGTTCGACGCCGGTGGGGATGAGAGGGTGAGAAGGGAAAGGGAAAACAAGGGGAGTAATGGAAGAAGGGTGGGAGGAGAGGAGAGTGGAGAGGAAAGGGAGGTTTTTAGGGGTGACTAAAATGGTGATGGTTAGGCCGCGGAGAACGAGCTGGTGGGTGAGGTCAAGAAGTGGAAGCATGTGGCCTTGAGCCGGGTATGGGAACACCAGGATGTGACGGTGAGGGCTGGCGTTGGTGGCCATGGCTTGCCGGTGGATACACCAAGAGAGGAAGCTGGTTTAGGTGAAAGCATTAATAAAGATGAAAGTTGGCCATGAGGTAGATGTAATGAATTTAAAGACTTCGGCAATGGAGTTGTTGGATGCGAGTCCAAGAACGTTAACAAGTTAACAACCAATCAGTAATTCTATGCATGCTTCTGGACTTGTCTATAATATGATAAATATTTTGAGGTCCATCTGAAATCTGAATTAGAAAAAAAAATATGCTTCTAGATGTTAATTTTGATTTATTATTTGAAATGATTATAATTAATGTTTAAAAAGATTTAAAAAATCAATAAAAGAAAACTCGAAGTTTGTCACGGCAAAGACCGGAAAACCGAAAGGGCAACAAAAAAAAAATCATTATGATTGATTGTAAAATAACGTCCAAGCCAGCTATTATCTGCTTTGACTCGAAACCCTCCCAGATTGTGTGCTTGTTTGTCTCCACAGATAAAACAGACTAAACCGTGAGGCTTTCGGGTCAAGGTGGACAATAACTTACAAGTTAGTTGATGGTTTCAAAGAGATGTTTTATATGTTGCAGTGCCAGCAAATGTAAAGCACCTAGCGTATAAATCAACACTAACCTACATCAGACTAGACCTGTCCGGGTGAACCTATCGGATCGGCTCTTGACCCGTTTCTTTGCAATATATGCTTCAAAAACCGACTCCATTGAAGGATCTATTCATACATCAAGTCATAGATGAAAAGGTTCACATACCTAAATTTTCCTTGCCTGTTTTTAACAAAACATTTTTATAACAATGTTGATGAGCTGCAACATTCATTAATACAAAAAAAAACCTGAATGGCTTCGGCAGCAGCGCTTCCCTGCTCCACCGGAAGAAGTACACTGGTTCCAAATCAAGGAAACCTGCACGCACCGGATAATTTTGAAAAACAAGTCGGAATGTGTAATCGAACTTGAGCACCAAATTGTAGCATATGCAAAAACAATGTAGCTCAAGTCTCAACAATCGTGGTTCGGAAACGACGAGAAGAAACATACCCTGGATCGCCATCGTCGATATTCACGCCTCTTTTCTAGTTATCCTGTGATTTCAAACAAGGAATGATGATAAGAAACACAGTCTACAAAAGGTAATCCGAGGAGAAATCCGACGTTCTAAAAACTAATAAACAGACTGGTCCTAGAACTAGGATAAAAAGAAGCAAAGAGAAGAAAATGATATGATAAAAAGTATTACAAGTAAATTGCAATGTACAAGGTAAAAACACAGATCAGGCCGAGCAACAAACATATAGATAGAAATATGTGATGAATCTCAGTAAACTGAGACAAGTTACAGGGAAACTAAAAGAATATTTACTCAAATTCCGCGTATACGACCTTAAACAGGTTAAGGAGTTAATTTAACCTAAAGAAGCTTCCATGTGTTGACCAGACTCGCCTATTGTAGCAGTCATACAGAAACTAAGTAGAACTGGACCCGAGACACAATAACACAACTGAACAATGTTTCAACAAACATGCTAAAGTTTCAAACCACTACACAATTAATTGCAATGTACAAAAGGCTTGATCCCCTAAAATAACATTAATCGGCAGAAAAACTTCCTCACCTGAAGCAATAAATTCCCAAAGCTGTTGTAATTTCATGAATAACCGATGTGGCAAAGTGTAAGTAGAGGGATCCTATTTGATTAAAAGAGAAATGTCAGACAAAATATATCATACAATAACCACCACAGTAACTAAGAAAGCAGCATTGTACCTGTGAATACGCAGTAACCGAGAAGAACCCAAAAATCATCAACTAAGGGAACACTGAAGGGAAAAAGGTAAACATCAATTAGCATTCATGTTCAAGAACAACGGAAAAAGGCAGGCAATGTATCAGGTTAGAATGTGAAAGTATGTGCTCTATATGAGTATGTTCAAATAACTTTTTTCCCTAAATTAAATTTATTTGGAGGGTCCTTGAAGAATCATGTCCAAGTATGCGTCAGAAAGTGTCAAACACGAGTGCTTCATGAAAAATGAAAAGCTGGATAAACATATGGTCAGAAAGCAAAATCCAATACACATACCCATCATTCAGCTTAGCTGTAAGAGCATTTGCAATTGCCAAAGGAAGATACAAGAGTGACTGCAAACAAAACATACATAGAAGAGTTGAGCATTTTAGTGAAGTTTAGGTGGGATTCTTATTTAATATGTTGATTCGAATAAGAATGCTACATACCATGCACATGTTTGTTTTTAGTCCCTTGGGTTCATCACACAAGTGAGCCAAAATCATCCGTCCCTGTCAAATCAAAGAACATAAATCCCTCAGTAACCATTTCAATAGGAATTTGTCTTCCTACCTTAGCCAGTACTAATAAATGATTTTAGGTGTTGTTCGGAGAAAGTGAAACCTAAAGGGTAAGAAATACCCATAATACGAGCAACATATTTATAAGGAAATATAGAAGTTTTGGAATTGAAAAAAAAATGAAGAAAACAAGAAATATGAAGATAGATACAAACAGAAGCCGTATAAATAAAACTTAAAAAGACGTGCATAAGTGCTTCTTCATGGAAAGGAAGATCTGAAACTGAACTCATAAAGGGTGTAATAGAGAGTAATGCCCCAACGAGTTCATAAAAATACCCCTCATCGAGAAGGTTGAGGGAGCAGAAAAAATGCTCAAAATAAACAAATAGAAATAGTAAAGACTTAATCATATAAAAGTATCAAGGACTTGCTTACGTTAATACATAGAAATTATTAAAAGAAAATACGAGTGAAGAGGGAGAGAAACAGAGAAGGGAATAGAAAGAAATTTCCGAGGAATCAAAAGCACCGCATATTTTAATCGTAAAAAGCTTTACCCTTACAAAGCATACGGAAGGTAAAAAAATACCATGGACTCATATTGTGCATCGAACTACAGAAAAAGCTACCTTTTCACTCATAGTTACCAACAACAATCACAAAGAGGACATAGGAGAGAAAGAACTTAAACTAGCGGCATTAACCCATTTATTAGAAAACAAACTATGAATTGAGAAGTATTACAAGATCCCAATAAACAACCGAGTAAACCTTACCACAAGGAACCCGAATGCAAGTCCAGTTCCTAGGATAACCAAGTGTGGGTAGTTTCCCATGATATCCGAGGGTGATAGATAATCCCTTCACATTGGAAGAAAAAGGAATAAAGTTCCATGTAAGGCCGAAAAGAAATAATAGTCAAATTAAAAAATGGAGAGGTTCAATTTACCAAACAAGCACTCCACCCATGAGTACAATAAAAGGATAAAGCTGCCAAGAAAGAACAAGCAAACATCTTTTAAGCAATTAAGCATACAAGGAACTAGGAAGAAAGAAAGAAGCTCATTATATATAACCCAATTACCATTGCTAATGCCAATAACATGCTTCCTTTTCGTGCCTGAACAACCTTATGGACATTCTGAATGCTGCAACAGAAAACGTATGAGGCCATAAGAGAAGCCTATGCTGACATTAGGTATGTATTAGGATATAGCCACTTACTTGCAACTGACAGTAGGTATAACAGCAAATGCTATCATAAAATACAGCACAGCTCTGTATGTTGGAATTCCTAAACCAAAAGAAGGAAGAAAAATAATTATATAAGTAATAAAAGGTAGAAGAAAATAATGGCAAAAGCAACAAACAAGCAAATGAGATATCTTAAAGAAAAAAATCCAAGAGTCACTTGAAAAAAAATAACAATAGAGCAAGAACAATTTGCTGAGCTTGATTATGAAACAATAATGATAATATAGAATTAACCAATCAAATATAAGACACATAAACAGATACAATCCTTATTACTTAGTAGATAATGATTTTAAAATACAATCCACCATTTACAACTAGGTTTTGACAATCTAAAGAAATAAATGGAAGTACCAGATACATGAAATAGCATATGATCAAGAAAGATAGTAGCACTAGATTGTAGAATAGGAATATTGCCGAAACAGCAGCAACATCAAGATAAGGTAGTTAAAAGAAGAACAAAATCAGCATTTGGTGGCTATCATTTATTGAGAAAGTTGAAGCAATCTCATTGCAAAATATAGTGAATCCATCATAAACTTGTTCATGTAATAACTAGTAAAAATATCACTAAGATATACCATACACTGCTTTTACAGTATTTGCGCTGCATCCACAAATAAAGGCATTAGCTAATAATTCTTCAATTTTGAAGATACTATAAAAAATAATAAAATAAAAACTTACCACTAAGAAAAGGTACCCAACTGAAGATGGGTATGGATTGTCCAAATTGCTGAGCCCACCACTGGGCACCTTGAAGAGAAAATAATGCTGTAATTAGAAAAGTGAAGGCAAAAGGAAAAGAACATAGAGGAAAAATATATAATAGAAGTTCAAAATGTCAGCATGACAACTAATAAGTAACACACTGAGTGAGGAAACATACCCAAAAATCCTGTCAAAAAGTGCATTACATATATCAGAGCAAGACCCTCGGTTGGCCCATTAACTACAGGAAGAACCAGCGTATTGGTGAAATAGCTGAAAACATAAAAGAAAAACAACAGAAGAATCAGCACTGCTAAACCTTCAACTGTGTGCCAAAAAATACACGTTGGAAACCAAAAGGCCCTTCTTAAATTTTATGTAGAAAGGATTGATACATCAAAGAGAAATACATATCAAACAAAATACTCAAAACACCCCCAATGCAACATGAAATTATCACAACATTTTTTCAACCAATTACCTAATAAAATTGTGAAGTTTGCAAGAAAAAAAGAACAATTGGAAACAAATTTATAAAGCCTTTTAGATAAACCAAGTAATCTATGAATAGCACAATGTATGGGGTGGTTTCTTACAAGGAGGGGAGAGAAAAAAGTACAATTCAAATTACTTACTGTTCCCATGTAGCTCCATAAAATGGGACAGCTGAAATTACCCAGAACCAGAAACTATCCCTTCCACACATGGCAGTGCTCCCAAAGGCCATGGTTTCAAACTGTGAAAAAAAAATCAATCTTATATGATGAGGAACTTTATTAGCCATTGTTATGTAACGCAACAAGTTAAACACATACCGCACATGCAAGTGCATCACACCCTGTAATATTTCAAGACAAACAAAAATAATTATTTCATCAGAGAATGTTCTAATGTAAATAGCAAAGGATGGAGCAAAAACATGATAACATGAAAATACCATGGTCAAAAAGTTCTCCAAGGGGACTAGAAGAGTTTGTTCTTCTGGCTTGCTTCCCATCCACAGCATCAAAAGTCTAGCATGTAATTACTAAAATGTCAAAAAGAACAATACAAAAAAAAAGTAAAACACAACACACCAAGAGAACACGAAGAAAGAATTCTAGATACATTTCCAGCAAGAAGGTATAAACCTGATATAAAAACAGAAGTAACCCATGTGCAAAATGAACCCATCTTGGCGGGGCTGAATCCAGCTGAGGGGAATAAACCTGAAACATCGATATAAATAAATGAACTCAATAGAAAGATAATAGCAAGAAAAAAAAAAGAATCATCAGACAGTCATGGCAACAACGGTTGTGCATCAAACACAGAAACTGCCTTCCGAAAAAATTAAATTTATTTCCCTACTAAATTGTAAGTGTATGTGAAAAAGAAAGAAAGTTGTGGTTCTCGCAGGTTAAATCACCATAACCAAGTCAGATCAATATCCTTCTCATTCTTTAAATATTATTTACTTACAATATCACTTCTAATCACCATATCTTTAAAACTCTTTTTTTCATTAATTTGTTACATTGATTCCAATGTCAGGAAGAGGGGAGACCGTGATTCTTTAAATGAAGTTCAATATCATTCAATATAAATATGCATAAATCCAACTCAACCATACACAGGGAAAATGGCTAGAATTCAAACAACAATAGATAGACCACAAATTCCCTCCATAAATCCGAAAGTTAGAAGATATTCATCGATTGACATAAATTGGGACCAAAGATTTACAAAAGGATTGTTCCAAATTGATGTGACGTTTCAATGAAAGAAAATTTGCAGAAACTCGCAATAAATAATAAAACTACCAGGAAAACACATCTTAAGTCAAAAAGGTAAGACTTAGGTATCAAAAATCAAAATAAATATAACTTTGAAGAAAATATGGAGAGGCAGAGAGAGAGAGAGAGAGAGTTCCCACTCACATAGCCAAGCACTGCTGATGTAACCAAGAACATAAATCCTGTAAGTGTTATCTTAAGAAACAACAAAATAACAAATTAGTAATCAAATAAAACAGGTAATACATGTCTATGCAACCCATCCGCTCAGACATGTGCAAGCTTGTATGTTCAATGAAATCGCAATTCAGAAGTCATAACTCGTAAGTATAACATACCATGTTTGGTCTGGAAAATAAACATCAGGCCGGTAGTGAACACATACAGAAACATGAATACGTTAGTTCCAGCAAATATCACTGAAAACGACAAATAATTAAGCTCAACTGAAGCATGAAGTAGTGTTTAAATCTTAAACTTTCACATTGATAATTGCATTCCCTTCCTGTAAGCTCAGTTCTATATCAAATAGCAAAATCCACTATCTATACAAGTAGTAACATTCATACAGGTGTAGATAGGAACCAATTCTTAAAACAAATACCAATACTTCAGAAGCTAACAAAATGAAGCAGAAAATAAAGTTATGGTTATTCAATTTCAAAGCATTTAAAAAGAAAAGAAAAAAAAAGATGAGCTTACGGCATCCAAAGAGGGAAGAAGTTGACAAAGCGGCTCCAAAAGGGTTGCAAAACATATTTAGCAAGGTAAGAGTGATCCACGCCACTGTATTTGTATCTTTTCAAAGCGGCTACACCATGTGCCCCTATATATCCCATTCTTCCTAATCACAGTAACTGCTGAAGCTAGACAGAAATTTTATCACAAATCAGTCAAGCAAATGGGTGTTGATAAAAATGTTTCTAATAAGAAAACATAAAAGAAAAACCATCAACGAACTCCAATGGAATCAATATAAAGAAAAACCCATGCTTATTTTTCATTAAAAAAATACAAACTTTTGAAGAAAAAAAATAGTTAAAAGTTAAGATTCCATCAACTTCGGAGTGAACAAAAGCTTTTAGCTTTACACTAACTGAAGCTTTAAGAAATCATAAGTTAAAAAACTATAGAGAGAGAGAGAGAGAGATTCAAAGAGATGGGTTAGTAAAAATCATGAATAAAAGGATTTTGAAGTAGAAATAATGAACAAAAAGACCATAAACTGAAAAGGTAAAGCAGATCTGAGACATAAAAACAAGCAAAAAAAAATGGGGGGAAATCAAAGTTTTCAAAGCATACCTGATTGGAACAGAGATGAAAGCTTAGAAATTTGATTTGCAAAGGAGTCAAATGAGATCAAGTAAAACCAAAAGCAACTGAGTCTGCCTTTCTCTCTCTCCCGCGTTTTAAACAAACCAAGCAGCGTAGCGGATGGTTTATTACATAAACGATAAATAATATATTCTATTCTATTCTAGGGAATCTTTAATTTCTTTTCCTTTTTCTTCTTTTTACAATAATATATAAAAGTTTACTTTCTCACGGTTTTCCCAAAATTATTTTTTTAAAATTTTATGTTAATATAACTTTTTGAAAATAATTTAATACACGTGCAAATTTTAATTTATACAATTTTCTTAAAATATTAAAGTTTAAATATTTAAGTTGTGGTTTAAGATTTAGAGATTTAGATTGCATGGTTTAGAATTTAAAATTTATGAATAGAATTTAGAATTTAGAATTTAATTTTTTAGGGTACTAGGGCTAAGAATTTATGTTTTAGATTTTATACATTCTCCTACAAAATATTTTAAGGGTAATTATTCTATGCACCGGTGATAAAACTTTTTGCTTTCACAAGCACTGATGGTAATTATTTTACGGTTTAGAGATGTATTTTAGTGTTTAAAGTTTAGGGATTTATGTGTAAAGATTTAGAATTTATAGGTTGTGGTTAAATTTTGGGGTTTAGAATTTAGAGTTTATAAGTTAAAATCTAAATTCCTAACATATTATCCTAAACCCCAAATCCCTAACATCTAAACTCCAAATTATAATCATAAACCATAAATTTTAACCCCAACCACTAAATTTTAAACCATAAACATAAACTTTAAAGTCAAAACTAAATCTTTATACCCTACAACTAAGATGCTTGTTAAAAAAAAATCCAACGTCAATGCATAGAACATTTTTTTCATATTTTAATATATTTTATTTTGTATGTTCATACGAGAACAAAAAACCTCATATTAATAGTTTATATAATGCGATTTTTTATTTACTATACATATGAACTGTGTATTTATATTATTAAATTTTTATTCGAACTAAAACTTTTTAAAGCAATTAACAACTGATAATTGAATCCACTTGTCGAAATATATTGGGCCAAGACTATTTTTTTTATCCAGTAAGACCATTTTTCTAATATGGTGGGATATGTTCGTATTTGCATATTGATAAATACTTTTTTACATATAAATACTCCTTATTTTGAAATTCTAAATAACTAGATTTTAGAAAATATCAAATATCTATATATAAAAAAGACACGTGGATGGAGCATAAGGGAAGGGCAGCTCAGATTAGTTGTAAACTTGGTTAGCTTTTGAACACGTTCTAGTCTTCTAGAGACACTAGAACACGTATTTCCAAAGCTATAAAAAACAAAAGACAAAGTTAAAAGGAATTAAAATATAGTTTAAATAGATAAAAATATTTATTACTTTTTTAATATAAAAAATTGAGGTGGCCAAACTAGGTTGTAGGTAGAGGTGAGCGTTCGATCGAATCGAGTTAAAAAAATTTAGTTATTCGAGTTGACGTATCATATTTTACAACTCAAACTTTATTTGAAATTTTTCAATTCGAGTTGAGTTTATGAATTTCGAGTCGAGTTTTTGAGTTCGTATATAAATTTAATTGCAATTATTTATCATGTTATAGTACAATTTGATTCCAATTTAAACGATTTCCTCTAATCATTAAGATATGCATATATATTTCTTCACATTTTTCATATATGACATATATTTCTTCATATATTTTATATTGGTCTATATATATATCAGAAAAAATTGAGGGACTCAACTCAAACTTAAAAATAGATCCACTAATTACTAAAAAATTTGAGTTATTCGAATTCCTATTTTACAACTCAAACTTTATTTAAAAAGTTTCTAAGTCGATTCGAGTTTATAAAAATTTAAGTCGAGTTTTACTCACCCCTAGTTGTAAGTTTGTCTATAATTCTAGTGTAACTAAAATATAAACTTAAATGTCAAGATTATAAAGAAGAATGCTGAGCTGGAATCAAGATGCTGAGTTGTCAATATTAGTTTGTTAAATCTGTTAGTGACTAGTGTATAAATAAGTGAAAGCTTAGAGTACTTTGTATTCAATTTTTCCACTTTAATAAAAAAGCTGAAGTCTTATTTTTCTGTTTACATCACGTGTCATTTACAACTTTACATTTCGTATTTCCTTCTTCTTTCTTCCTTTCACCCGAAATCCCCAAAATACAAGAAACCCTAGAAATCCTTCCAAACATTCAATATCGTATCAGATGATGATTCCTCCGATCGAGCCCGTTCTCAACCCTTCAAGAACGACGATCCTTTGGATGAGTATTATATTCATCCGAACAAAAATTCTGGTTTGGTTCTCACATCCGCTTTGTTGAACGGTTCGAATTACCATAGTTGGGCGAGGTCGATGAAGATGGCTCTCATCTCCAAGAACAAGCTGCGTTTCGTTGATGGGTCGATCAAGCAGGTTCGAAAGGATAGTTCGCGATTTCAAGCATGGGAGAAGTGCAATAATCTGGTTCTGTCGTGGCTTCTTCGAGCAATTTCACCGGAGATAGCCCAAGGCGTTATTTGGATAGATACGGCGTACGAATTGTGGGCCAACCTCAATGATCGTTTCAAGCAAAGAGACCTAATTAGGGTTTCTGACTTGCAACAGGAATTTTATTCCCTCCGTCAAGGTAGTCTTTCAGTAACTTCCTTTCATACGCAATTAAAGATTCTTTGGGATGAGCTTTGCAATCTTAGGGCTTTATCTAGTTGCGATTGCAAAGCAATTGAATATCGTAGGCAAGATTTTGCTCTTAGATTCCTTAGGGGTCTAAATGATTCTTTTTCCATTCCCAAATCCCAAATTCTGATGATGAAACCCTTCCCAAATATTAATGAGATTTTTTCAATTCTTGTCTAACATGAAAGGACAATTGGTCCTACTGTTCATAGTGATTCCAACGTCTTGTTGGTTGACAGGGGAGGTTATAGAAGAGATGAGTCTAGTCTTAGGAATTCTGGTTCTAGTAAGAAGTTTTCTGGTGGTTCTGAGAATTCTAGTCGTAGGCCTTTTTGTGTTTTTTGTGAGATGTATGGGCATGTAGTGGACAAATGTTTCAAAAAGCATGGTTACCCACCTGGGTTTAAGTCAAAAACTGCCATTAGTAGGGCTAATCAAACTGCAAATTCTGGTTCTGAAAATCTTGCCTCTCATAGTTCTGATAATCTTTCTAATGAAGAAGGCCTTCTTTCTTTCACCAAAGAGCAGTATGCTAGTCTGTTTTCTTTAATAAGTGACAAAGATAAGTCATGTCAGAGTTCTGTTTCTCATCAGAATTCTCAAGTCCATGCTTTATCCTCCAATCACGATTCTGTCCAGACACAAGGTATGGATTCTTTTTCTAGTATTGTTAATCTCATGGGTAATAGCATTGTTTGTTGTGAGTCTTCTGTTGTTTCTCAAGTTCAGAATGATAATGTTTTAAGTCAAAAATCTTGGATTCTTGACTCAGGGGCTACTGATCACATTGCTAATTCCTTAGATTATTTTGTATCGTATTTTGTTGTTACTGATCGTTTTGTTAAATTACCAAATGGACAGTTTGTAAAAGTCTTGCACATTGGTACTGTTAAGTTGTCTGATGATTTGCTTCTCCATAATGTGTTTCATATACCATTTTTTTAGTTTCAATTTAGTTTCTGTTTCACAATTGACAAATGATTCTAATTTGTCTTTTATATTCTCACTTGGTTTCTGTTGCATACAGGATGTCATGCAATGGAAGATGATTGGTTTAGCTAGGAAGGTTCATGGCTTATATCTGCTGGAGCTTAAGGAGTCTAAGATTGCTGCTACTGTTGGTAACTTTGTTAATTTTTCTGTTTCATTTGATGTTTGGCATGCTAGACTAGGACATCCTTCTAGTCCTATGATGAAATTTTTTTCTAAAATAGACCCTAGCATTCCATCTGGTTCTTTAGATCATTGTGAAACTTGTGTTCTTGCTAAGCATAAAAGGTTACCTTTTCCTGTTAGCACATCTAAATCTGAAAATGTCTTTGATTTAGTCCACATGGATCTGTGGGGATCCTTTCCTGTGAGTAGTATATATGGCCATTCCTACTTTCTTACAATAGTGGATGATAAAAGCAGGTATATGTGGATTTATCCAATAAAACTTAAGTCTGAGACTAGGAGTATAGTTACTGAGTTTTGTACTTTAATAGAAACCCAATTTTTTATAAAAATTAAAACTATAAGGTCTGACAATGGTAAGGAGTTTAATATGACTGAGTTTTTTAAATCAAAAGGAATATTACATCAAACTTCTTGTCCTCATACTCCTCAACAAAACAGTGTTGTTGAAAGGAAACATCAACATCTCTTAGCTGTGGCTAGATTTTTAAGAATTCTTCCTAATTTGCCTTTAATTTTTTGGGTAGACTGTGTTATGCATGCTGCCTTTCTTATAAATGTTACTCCTACCCCTGTTCTTGGTAATAGAACTCCTTTTGAAGTTCTTTTTCAGTCTAAACCTAGGTATAATAATCTTAGAGTCATAGGGTGTCTTGCCTATGCTTCTTTTTTACCTAAGGCTGAAACTAAAATGCATTTTAGGGCCATTAAGTGTGTTTTCTTGGGCTTTCCTAGAAATGTAAAATGGTTTAGGTTGTATAATCTTGAAACTCAGTCTGTTTTTGTTTACAGAGATGTAATTTTTTATGAACATATGTTTCCTTTTAAACAACATACTAATGACAAGCTTCATGATCTGGTATTGCCTAATTGTGATGGTTTAAGTTTAGAGGATGGATTTTCTTCTGATAGTAATAAAGCTGATTTTACTTCTGATATTGTGATAGTTCCTCTAAATTCTGAATTTTATCCTGATTCTGTTTCTCCTAATCAGTCTAAGCATGATGTTGATTCTAGTAGTGCTGGTTGTGACATTAATATTCCTCAAACTACCAATTTTGTTGAAAAAGCTTTGTCTTCTGATAGTTCTGATAAATATTCTATTGTTGATCAAAATAAATCTAAGATTTCTACTAGACATACTAGAATTGTTAAAGTTCCTCAGAAGTTTAAGGATTTTCAAGTCACAATGCCTAAAGCTAGGACTACTCCTCACACCATAGACCAACTTTTGTCTTATGCTAATATATCTACTAGCCACAAGTCCTTCATCAATAATATAAATATTTTAACTGAGCTTAAGTTTTACAAACAAGCTCTTATGAATGATTGCTGGAAATCTGCTATGCAAGAAGAGATAGATGCTTTAGAAAGAAATAAGACTTGGGATCTTGTGCCATTGCTTTCTGGAAAAACCACTATAGGTTGTAAATGGGTGTTTAAAACCAAGTTAAAATCTGATGGTACATTAAATAGATATAAGGCAAGATTAGTTGCAAAGGGTTACACACAGCAACCTGGTGTTGATTTCATAAAAACTTTTAGTCCAGTAGCTAAAATAACTACTATAAGAACTCTAATGTCTGTAGCTGCTTCTAAAAAGTGAGATTTACAACAATTAGATATTAACAATGCTTTCTTGCATGGTTTTTTAGAAGAGGAAGTTTATATGGAATTACCTCCTGATTTCTCTAAAGATAAAAATGAACTTGTTTGTAAGTTAAATAAAAGTTTGTATGGCTTAAAGCAAGCCAGTAGGCAGTGGAATGAGAGGTTGACTGTTGCCCTATTAGAACAAGGTTTTAAGCAGTCTGTTTCAGATTCTAGTTTGTTTACAAAGGGTACAGATTCTCAATTCATTGCTATTGCAGTTTATGTAGATGATATCATTATAGCTAGTCCTTCATCTGAGCAGATTTCTTGTATCAAAAACTTTCTTCATAAAGTTTTCAAAATTAAAGATTTAGGCAAGTTGAAATACTTTTTAGGATTTGAAATTGCTAGATCCAATAAGGGTATCAACCTTTGCCAAAGAAAGTATACTCTAGAACTTCTAAAAGACACTGGTTTCTTAGGTTGTAAACCTGCTTCCACTCCTATTCTTGCTACTACTCATTTGTCTAAGACTGATGGTGATCCTTTACAAGATATAACTTCATCTAGACAACTCATTGGAAAATTACTTTATCTTACTAACACTAGACCAGATATATGTTTTGCTGTTCAACAGCTATCTCAGTTCTTATCTGCTCCTACTAGTGTTCACTTGACTGCTGCTCATAGGATTCTTCGGTACTTAAAAGGCACACCTGGTCAAGGTTTATTCTTCCCTTCTGATAATCCTTTAAAAATACATGCTTTCTCTGATTCTGATTGGGCCTCATGCCCAGATTCTCGTAAATCTATTACTGGATTCTGTCTTTTTCTAGGAAAATCCTTAGTTTCTTGGAAATTCAAGAAACAACAAATTGTATCTCGCTCTTCTAGTGAAGTCGAATACAGAGCAACTGCTGGTGTAACATGTGAAATACAGTGGTTCTTTTATCTTTTATCTGATTTACAGATTTTTCTTTCTACTGCTAACCTTTACTGTGACAATATGTCTGCTATAAGGATTGCTGAGAATCTTGTGCATCATGAACGTACCAAACATATTGAGATAGATTGTCATTTTATCAGACAGAAAGTTCAGCAGGGAATTATTAAACTTTTGCATGTTTCTTCTCAAAATCAATTAGCTGACTGTTTTACTAAATCATTGAATCCTGGTTCTTTTCAGGGTGTCATTGTCAAGTTGGGCCTCCAAAACTTGTATGCTCCAACTTGAGGGGGGGGCTGTCAAGATTATAAAGAAGAATGCTGAGCTGGAATCAAGATGCTGAGTTGTCAATATTAGTTTGTTAAATCTGTTAGTGACTAGTGTATAAATAAGTGAAAGCTTAGAGTACTTTGTATTCAATTTTTCCACTTTAATAAAAAAGCTGAAGTTTTATTTTTCTGTTTACATCACGTGTCATTTACAACTTTACATTTCGTATTTCCTTCTCCTTTTTTCCTTTCACCCAAAATCCCCAAAATACAAGAAACCCTAAAAATCCTTCCAAACATTCAATATTAAACCCATTTTTGGTTGAGTTTAGCAACTTAAACGAGCGTTTGCTCTCATTTTCTCGCTAAGCTGGTATTAGTTTGCTCCTAACAGGCGCTTGTCCACCATTTTTAGCACCTAAACCAGCCAACGGAAGCCTTAGTATTAATCCAATTACATACTTGAATTTGACTTTTAGATTTAAATTGATACATAATCTCAGTTTTTTTAGTTTAAATTGATGCTTATAGTTTTCTAATCAATTTAAACCAAGAAGTCAAAATTTAGATACATAATTAGACCCAAAAAAAAACATAAGTATTAAATTGAACTAAAAAAACAAAATTCAGATACCAAAATATATATTTACCTGTTTCAAAAAGGCAAACTACACTAAAAATAACAATTTAATTCACCATTTTTTGGAAAGAGCTGCAAATTACAATGAAGATATACGAAGCAAATCATGAATTTCAATTAGTTACAATTATAAGTATGAAGACCATAACTATCAAATGATAATTACCTAAATGCTCAGTAAGTTTTTTTTTCTATATATTCGAAAGAATCGTATTCTTATACACATGTTCGAATATGAAACAGATTCGATACAGGTGTTGGACACGGGTGCTTTAAAGAAAACGAAAAACCCGAGTAACATGGATTACCATTATATAGCTTTCTCCAACCATCTTGGCAATCTTAATGAAGTTTTCATTCCCATTCTGGTAAGGAACACGGAATACAAGAGGTGAAGCAAGAACACAAAGGAGGCACTATTGAGCAAAACCTGTTGAATTAGCATAATAATAATGGTTAAATGTCCAATTCGAGCACCTGAAAAATCAAAATAAGGGACCATAAAGGTAGGGTGAATGTACCAAAGTCCCGAATAAGGAATATATGAAGTTCATAGACGGAATCAAATTGATGCCAACGGCGGCAAAAATGTATGAGAGTGAAGCATGAATGTTTATGGTGATCTGCGAGCATTTGAAAGAACTGTGCAAGTTAATTTCCAATACTGAAGTACAAAAGCTAGAAATATAAAAGGGATGTCGAACTCGGAATTACCAAAGCCAGTATGTTTTCTCTAATTAAGAAAGAGGTTGTCAAGACATAGCCCACCAAACCAATCGCTCGAGCCTGCAATATTGAAAATTGTCAACCACCGCAACCATGTTATGAAGAATTACATAGAATCTTGCGAGAAAGAATGGGTGCGAAGGAGAAAGAACTACAAGTGTGCACAAGGAAATCGAAACTTTCCAATCAGCTCCCGACCTGAGAAAACATAAAACAAATAAGAGCACAGAACTAGTTGTTAGTTAATTTCAATGTGCGAAAAAGCTGGAAATTCCCTTCTTTTTTTTATCTTCTAATATACTCCATAAAACACAGGGAACTCATCATAGCAAAGTAAATATCACATGCCATTCAAATACATTTCCATATGAAAAACCATAACAAATATATATAAGGGCAGGCACTACATTTCTTATATGATATGTTGCTCCGACTATTATTCCTAAAGTACCAGGATCCAAAACTAGTATTCGGAACATGTTTAAACATGGATATAGGAGGGTATGATTCTAAAATCATATAGAAAAACTCAAAAAATAAGCATACCCATATCATACACATACTTGTATCCAAAACTGACCTGAGTCCTAATAGCATAGCTTATATGTAAAGTCATCACAAACATATACAAGGGCAAAAACGACTAGTTACCTCCATAAAGCACCCATTGTGAAACCAGTTATTCCATGCGTAAGCTGCACAGGAAAAATAGGGAAAAGGTTGGTCAATTATCACCATATCACTTACAGAAATAAAAGTGAGTTTCCACTACCACCATTGCATTGCAGCTTTGGCCAAACAAAGGAACCATTTTTTTTGTAAAAACAGTAATTTATTTACTTGAAAAGAAAAATCAGCACAAGTTTTTCTACCTAAAACCTGATACATAAGAAGCAAACACATTATTTACTGTCGCTGAAAAAGAAGTAGATAGAGCACTGGTATCGAATTTGACAATATTTTAGTGGCTTCATCATAACTGGAATCAAGCAAAACAAGTTCAAACTAGATTAGATTCAACTCACCAAATAGTTTATGGCTTTTACAGGGCCAGACAAGACAAACAATAACATAACTGTTGCCACCTGCCACAATAAAAGACCCTCTCAATAGTTAGAAACTGATGACTTTCGAATACTATTGACACATTAGATCATCTGGTGAGCTACAAACCAACTGTTTCCTCCCGCACGCAACACCCCATCGCATAGAGGAGATCACGATCGGCAATGAAAAGAAACACCCAAAGTAGTTCTGTTGGCAAATATCGATCACAGTTAGAAAACAGAATAGCAATAGTCCATAATCACAGCATGTAATGTAATATACTAAGAGTTGTTTCCAAAAACCAAATACATAAGAGTTCATACAGCTGAAATGAGAAGTTTTACACTCTAAAAATGATCTATCAAAGAGAAACGAATGAATCAAAAGACACAATACGCCATTAGCCATACAGACAACAGAGTAAAACTACTTGAATCCATGAGATACCAAGATGATGCATCATATCAAAACAAAGTTAACTATCATTAAAGCTCAAAGCTAAAAGTTGAAAAACACAAACTTTTTTTCTGTCATCATACAAAATACAATTTGACTTTAAACTATACAATGCAATATAATATTTCCTGTCTCTCACAAACCATGTTGCATGCTTTAAATTAAAGCTTGGAATTGAAACATCTTCATGGAAATCTCAAATTCTAATTATTTACACTTTACAGTAGCAGCTAATGAAAGTAGTAACAACTAGAAGAATGACGAACACATTGCTCTAAATATAGTGATCCAAAAAAAACTGAAAATATACAACAACAAAGAAGATAAACCATTTTGCAATTGAAAAATGCAATAAAACCTCAATGGCGAGGGAGTTGCTCAAGAAGTAGACAAGTCCAGTAACAGCAGCAAACATGGAACACTCCACCAATCTCAGCGTCTTCCTATAAACGACACCGTTGGGTGCCAAGTCTTCAAATTCCGTAATGGACCCATCGCTGGGTCCTTCTTCTTCATCGAAATAAACGGATGGTTCGACCTTGGAAACGCTTGAAAATTTGAAGCACCGGGCGGTTTTGGAGAAGGAAAGTGGAGATGATTGAAAGGGGAGTTTGGGACAGAGGTGAAAGGAAGGAGGGAGGCGGGGAAGGGTAGTTTGGGAAATACGGAAATGCAAAGGTTGGTGTTGGATTTTGAGGAGATTAATGTTCATGGTTATGGCTTTCTGGTCTTGTCTGAATCTGTTTTGTTTATTGGATTTTATCGTCGCCGGGAGAGGATAGGGAGACTAACTGGAAGAACAAAATGGCCTTTCTGGGCTGTAAATGGGCCGTCCCTCCCTCTTCAAAAATGCTGTACTGGGTCAACTTCTGTAAAATATTTCTGATATTCATATCCGTTTTATAATTTATGTTCTGTTATGAATATTTATTTACGTGGATGTCTATCATGATTAGAACTTTATCTAAGAGGTTTGATTTATTTATTATTAAGAATATTATCTCTATTAATTAGAGTTTAATGTATTATGTACTTCTTATGCCTATAAATGGATGATTCATTGAAGACATTGTATAAACAAGTCTATATTTGAGAATAATACAAATCTCTCTCTTTCTCTCATATCTTTGTTCTTCCATTCTTGTTCTTTGTTCTTATTATTGTTCTTTGTTATTTTATTCACAACACGTTATCAGCACGATACTCTGACCAATTGAAGTCCTCGCAATTCGAATCCCAAAAGAATTAATTTTAGGGTGAATCAAAGATAAATTCTTTTTCTTATTTTTTGTTTAATAATTACCTTTCTCACGATCTTTTAGTTTTATTATTTTTTTTGAAATTAGCGTAACCGCATAGTAGCGGTAAATTCACTAAAATAATACTTTTATCATTATTATTCACTAATTGCTTTTCTCATATTTTTTAAAGAAAAAATGAGCTAATGAGTGCAATTCATCGTCAAATTCATTAGAGAATCGTGATTACCCTCTCATTAAAGAGCACAATCATTCTCATTGCACCGCTCTCTGCATTATTCGGCAATCAAACCTGAATTTTGTAACCCCCTTAACCCGAACTATGAAGATTACACGGGGAAAACCAAAATCAACCCGAAAGTCAACCTTGATTAACGACCCTTTTTTCTTTTTAAACTTGTCTAAATGCACATTAATCCTAGGCATACTCTTGAGGTAAGCATACTAAAAAATCACAGCAATCGGAAAACAGTAAGGGACTTAATTGCACAACATACGAATTTAGGGACCAAAATGTAAAATCTAGAAATTAAGAGGACTTTACTAATTTTTAAGATACCATTCTGAAATTAGTCATATTACTTGCTTCCCTGTCAAATTTCATCTTAAACGGACCTCTCGAACTCAAGCAATTGCACATACAAAAATCAGGACTAAAACGTAAAGCTTGCAAACCTCAAAACCATTCAAATCAGGGCCCAACGGTCAAGTGTTTCGAAACGGGAATTGACCATTCAGAAACGGGGCTTGGCAGTAGCCAAAGTGTTTCGAAACACCTCTACCCGTTTCGAAACGCACAGGCCAAATCATGCACCTGTTTCGAAACAGGCAAGGGTGTTTCGAAACACCCTGCCCAGAAACAGCAGAAAAGCTTGTTTTTACACATCCAAACTCCATCAAACATACTCCAAATCAATCATCAACATATCAACAACAGGCCAAGCATCATAACTACCAAATTGCATTAAAATCTAGATGCAAAGCAAACCTTAGGTGCACCAACTCCTTCAACACATCCAACACTTGATCATGCCTTTAAAACAAGAAGCATAGCATAACAACTTATGAATAAGAGGATTCAAATGTTGCAAAGCGATAACAATAAGAATCAAACCACCAACCAAATACGGTCAACATACTCAATCTCATTACACATCAATATAAAAGACTTCCCCCCATTGCCTTTATTATCTATAACTATTAATCGAGACATACTTCTCAAGTGGAGCTCTCCTTGAATCCCTTGCTTCTTGTTGTCCCAACTTCAATTATCTGCATTGATGGACACAAAGGAGCCTAAGCACATAATGCTTAGTGAGGAATACTCAAAACCAAAACACCATCAATGTAGTAAATCATAAAATCCTCTCCAAAAGTAAGTGCAATTCGATAAACCAAAGCATTGTTTGAAAAACCCCTTTTTAAACAACATGCTTTAAATCATGCATTTCTCAATCATGAAAACCAACCCTTAGCTTAGAAAAGCTAAATAACTCACTGCAAAGCACATTCTTGCAAAACCATCAATTAAAACCTTTTCAAGCATGAACACCTTATGCAAAGTTAAACTCAAATTCCTTGAAAAACATTTCCTCTTCATAACATACTTTTCTCATGCTTAAAGATCATTTCAAAGCAAAAACTTTGGAAAACCATTTGTTCCCTCTAACTATCCCATGCATTCAACAAATGCACAACACATGAACTACCAAAAGCAACATTTACATTTCATGCCTTTCTAGACAAGTCTTCACAAGACTTCAATGCATTAAAGAGGTTCCATGCGCATATACACCATTCACAATAGAAGATAAACACTTGTTCAAGCTTAACAAGTAATACATGCACTCTTAAACCATTACACACTTCCCATGCATTCTTGCATCATTTCAAGCAACTCTTGCCTCATTACATTCAAACACATTATATTGGCTTTCAAGCGATAATTCACAAATCATCACAACACAAGACACAATCGGATACGCGGATTACAAGCGTTGTCCCACACGCTTCATACACACTACCGAACAACACAAGGTGAAGTTTACCGGTACAATCTCAACCCCTCAACACCCGTGATGGAGTTTAGCGGTACAATCACAACCCCTCAACATCACTCATCGGAAGTTGTATAACTCACTAGCGAGAGTCGGGACACACCACAAGGCATACACATGGGAGCTACCTCAACCATTGTAATCACCTTAACCAAGCTCACACACGGGAGCAACCCTCCACCGTTGTGACGCTTAACAAGGTCCACCCACGAGAGCCATCTTCCATCGCGGCGACACTTAACAAAGTCCACCCACGAGAGCCATCCTCCATCGCGGTGACACTTAACAAAGTCCACCCACGAGAGCCATCCTCCATCGTGGTGACACTAATTTCCTCAATCGCTAGGGTACTTGGATGGAGTTACGGTACAATCACAACCCCTCAACATCCAAGGCGACTCAATTCACGGTGCACCCAATCCTATAACTGGCTAACTATATCCGATTAAAGTAACCAACAACCACTTACATCACTTGCCAATATAACCATTTTACCACATTAATCCACTGTTTTACAAGCATAACCAAAATGCCAAATCCACAAGCATCACATGCTTTAGTCATATGCACCCAACACATGCAAGTCAAGGATAACTTACCTTATGCATCTTTAACATAATGGCATTAATAACCAACATTAAACCATGTCCAAACATGCTTAAAAATAGTAATTTACACATAATCATCCCAAGTGCATTTAAAAACCAAAGCATAGCCCAACCAAGAGAGAAATTCCATTTACTTACTCTTGAGCTTAGCTAAGTTGCTTAGACTTAAACTAAGCTCCCAAAGCCTCATCTAAAATGTTTCAAAGCTGGAAAACTCTTTACCACTCACCGATACACAAAACTACGCTAGCCGTTAAGCCTTCTACCCACCAGTAGTAAGCCTTCTACTCACCGATACCTAAAACCACCTTATATATATGGTCATTTTAAGAATACTTCTACCCACCAGTAGTAAGGTTATAAGGATGACAAGAGTGATAAAGATCATTCTATTGAAGTGAAACTCTTTTTATTACCAATACGATGTTATAAATAATTGGTCTCGTACGTGTTCTACGTTGAAAATCAAGAATCATTGAATGATAAAGGAAAGAAAATATAAGCAAATTTTGTTTGCGAAACATGACGAAGATGATACTAGTCCAACTTTATTTGGACATTGTTGGTCCAACTCTTTTGGACGTTGTTGATTTTCTTATAACCCTCGAAAGGAATAAATCATCTTCTAATTATTCTCATAACTTTGAAGAGAATTATTTATTTATTTTTATTTATTTTACTTTACGTTTATTTATTTTACACACATTAATTATTTACGTTTTATATTTATATTTATATATTATGATATTTATTTATTTTGTTTAACATGATTACTTATCAAATACAATCTATGGTGACAATTTATGCTTAGCAGAAGCATAAGATATATTTCCCCATTTAAATTGTGAAACCTATGTTTGATTTTGATATAATTAAATCTTTAAGGATCAATTTGAAAAACTTAAAATTGTTTTATAAGTCCCTTAATAAGTTTTAAATCACCAACACTTTAAAACTGATTTGAAAAACTCAAACTCAAAACATTTTCTAAGTGTTTCAAGGCCAAACTATTGAAAACCGTCCAGGTGTATCGATACGCTTCCAGCCGTATCGATGCTTTTTTTACAAAGTTGGCCACTACCAGAACTCGTTTCGACACGCACTTAACCATATCGAAACACCGTATCGAAACGGATTCAATCTGTATCGATACGCTCCTTCGTAAAAGTCTAAAAGAGTTTGAATGGCGTACCGATACGACTTCACCCGTATCGATTACGATTTTAACGAATTTTAAATTCAAGTCGTTTTAAATATTTCGACCGTTGGTGTCAGTTGTTAGGTAACCATATTTTAAATTGGTAGTTGACCCATATCGATACGGTAAACCCTCGTATCGAAATGGAAACTGACAATGAGCTAAGTCGAGAAAAAGGTATTGATACGGTCTTAGTCGTTTCGATACCCCGTATCGATACGCCTACGTGCGTTTCGATACCTCCTATTTATTGTGCATAACGACTCTTTCTTTTCCGAGACATGTATCGATACGGCTCCCCGAGTACCGATATGGGTAGCTGCAGAAGTGCATTTTTGGTGGTGAGAGAGGGTTCCAACGGCTCTATTCAAGTTCCCAACCACCCAAACGGCTAGAATTAATAGAGGATGTATAAATTGAAGTCCTTTGAAGGTCAGTAACAACCATTCAACCTACAAGCATCATCAAAGCAAAAATCCAAACCCTTGTGCTATTTAAAGTCAAATTCTTGTACCCAAATCTAGTGTTTTCAATTGTCATTTTGTATTGAGAGTTTGGGGTGATTGAAATTGTAATTGGGTAGACATTTATCCTTTGAGAGGAATCATTTGAGTTTACCAAAACTTCTCTTTGTAAATTGAGTGGATTAAGCTTTGGGTAGAAAGCTTAATCGAATTTGTAAGGTTACCTCCTCATCCAAGAAAAGGGGAAGAATTCAAGTAGTGAATTGGTTGAAATCCTTAGTGAGAACTAAGGTAGTGGATGTAGAGTTCATTGGGAGAACTTGAACCACTCTAACTATTTGTGTCAATTTTTATTTTTCACTCATTCTTCCCACCAAAATTTTTATTGCCAATTCACCCCTCTTGGCCATTTGCAATTGTTTGATCAACTCAACAATTGGTATCAGAGCTACACTCATTGGAAGGATTACAACTCTCTTGAGTCGATTCTAGGAGAGTTTGATCAACAACTAGTCAAGCAATGGCATCCACCTCCAACTATGAGTCCCAATCCACCACCAAGCCACCATTCTTCAATGGGGATAACTACCTATATTGAAAGAATAGAATGAGGCTCTTCATCAAATCTACTGACTACATGGTGTGGGATGTGGTTGAAGAAGGTCCATACATTCCTATGAAGAGAGATGGAGAAAGACTTATCCCAAAGGTAAAAGCCGAGATGACAGATGATTAAAGAAGAAGGATGCAAGTGAATGACAAAGCTCTCCATATGATATTTTGTGCACTTGGTCTGGATATCTACTCCAAGGTGTCTTCAATCGAAAATGCCAATGAGGTTTGGGACACCCTCGAGACAACATATGAGGGAACTAGTGATGTCTAGGAGACAAAGATTGGGCTACTCAATCTAAGCTATAAAAACTTCAAGATGGATCCCGGTGAAAGTGTCTCCAAGATGTTTGATCGATTCTCGGTCATTGTCATTAGATTGAAGGGGTTCGGCGAGATCATCCCTGAAGACAAACTAGTGAGGAAATTGTTGTACTCTCTTCCGGAGTCATGGGATGGCAAGAGAACGGCTATTATTGAAGCTAGAGATTTGAAGACTCTCAAGCTTGATGCTCTTGTTGGATCTCTACTCACCCATGAGATTATGAGGAAGGGAAGAGAAGAAAAGAAGAAAATAGTTGAGAAGAAGAAAGTGGGAATCGCTCTTAAAGCTTCACATCAAGAAAGCGATTCAAGTGAAGATGAAGATGAGAATATGGCCATGTTGGCCAAACGGATTACTCGGTTCATGAAGTCAAATCGTGGAAGAAAGTTTATTAGAAAGAGAGACTTCAAGAGTAAGAGTAAGGAAGAGGAGAAGGACCAAATCACTTGCTATGAATGCAAGAAGCCGGGTCACATCCGTTCCGAATGTCCTCAATGGAAGAGGAAGAGCTTTGGGAAGAAGAACAAGCTCAAAGCTCAAATAGCAACTTTGAGTGACGATGAGTCATCCGAGGAAGAGGAGGAAGTGGCCAATCTATGTCTCATGGCCATTGATGATGAACCAAAGGTAAATTCTAACTTTTCCAATTTTGATTTTACTTTTGATGAACTTCAAGATGCTTATAATGAATTGCAAGAGGTTTACGATGAGTTAGTAGGAAAATACAAAGAATCCATTTTGAAAAACAAGAAAATCATTTCCGATTTGAAAATTGAAAATGAGACATTTTCTAAAGCTAACTCCGAATTGGAAAAGAAAGTTTTGTTTTTAGTAAATCTTTCAAATGATCTTAAAACGAAAAATCTTGAACTTGAAAAACTTCTTTCCGATTTTCAATATTATCACACAAAGGAAGTGGATAATTTTAAAACATCTATTGCTATTGGGAAAAACAATTTCGAAAAAGGAAATCATTCTAAATCCCAATATGTAAAAAGAAAATCCTTTATTCCTAAACAAAGAAATTTTAATAAGCAATCTAGAGGTCAAAGAGTTAGGAGTGTTTGGGTTCCTAAGGAACTCATTATTTCTAATAACATGAATGATATTGCTTCTTGGATTCCTAAGAGAACCAAAGTTTTGAAGGCTAACACTCATGGACCCAAAATGATTTGGGTACCAAAAATCAAGGCCTAATTTCTTTGTTTGTAGGGGAGCATTACTACAAGGTTAAAGATTCAAGCCAAAATTCTTGGTACCTTGATAGTGGATGCTCAAGACATACGACCGGTGACAAGAGTAGATTTGTGGAACTAAAGCCAAAGAGTGGTGGAGTGTTAACTTTTGGTGACAACTCCAAAGGCCACATTGAAGGAATAGGCTCCATTGGTAATCACTCTTCTATTTTCATTGAAAATGTTTTGTATGTCAACGGTCTTAAACATAACTTATTGAGTATTAGTCAATTATGTGACAAGGGTGTTGAGTGTGTAAAAGTTCTATTATTTACACCCTTTTTAACCCATATTTATGCTGCATTCAAGCATCATTGCATTGCATTTAGGTTAGTTTTCAGTAAAACATCACAAATGGATTAAAAGCACGGATTCTACTATGGCTATTTTCGCAGGTAGCTGCCATAGTAGACGTTGAAGGCAGGCGCAGGGCAGAGAAGCAGGAAAGCTGAACTGGACAAGTAGACGAAGAAGACGAAGCTGCCATGGACTTGTCGTGACAGCATGGTGACAGCAGACTTATGAAGAGGAAAAGCAAAGTGGACCTCGATAGATATAGAAAAATCTGCTCGTCTGTCGTGTGAAAGCCACATATTTTTCCAAGCCCCGGATCAAAAGATATGTCAAGCCAAAGCTCAAGGAGAGGAAATTCCTAGAAACAAGGATGCGGCTGGAAAGTAGGAGTCTTTAGAGATTTAGTCTTTATTAGAATCTTACTTTTAATTAAAGTTGTAATCCTTGTTACCTTAGAAGACTTGAGCCCAAAGCTTATATAAGGGCATAGATTTAACCTAGGAGGCACAACCGATTACCCCATAACCGAAACCTAAACCCCCTGCCGTTTACCCATTACCGACATGTTCTAAATTCCCCCTAGGGCTACGGGTTGTTTTGTAAAGTAGTTGCAAGGGTTGTTTTGTTTTAGGATTTTTTAGTTCAATAAAATAAACTTCAAGTTCTCTTATTTTGGTTTTAACATCTTGCAAGAGCATCGGGAGAGCATTGTGAGGTTATCCATTTACTTAGCATCGGGAGAGTTAAGTATACGAAAGAAATAAGAGCGAGTTCTCTAGTTTATAGTTGAACTATCTTGTGCCTAGGGATAGGGCAAGGTTAAGTGGCTAAAGAAGAATTCATACACATCGGTGTTCATCCTTCGATTCACGCCGGGAGGTATCATCAAAGACGTGATCATCGACAGACTTGGACCTAGGGATAGGCCAAGGCAGATCTGGGATTCTTGCCAAGCTTGAAGTACGGAGTTGGTGTGTCTGCTGCCGCGACAGCTAACGGACAGCCGCCGCGACAGGTGCTGTCGACGACGGAGCGACGACAGAACTGGAGATCCTAAGCAATTCAATACCTGCACTACCGAGCAATTCAATACCAGCCCGTTCTCTCATTCTTGATATCTCAATTATTTTATTTGCGATTTTCCTTATTATTTTCGTGACATCTTTCTTAATTATTTTCTTTACTTTCGTGCAGTAAACTAAGGTGAAGTCATTAGCCCAATCCCTGTGGAGACGATATCCGATACTTTGTATCACTTTACTACTTGCGTCGTGTACACTTGCACTACAATTGCGATAGACTCTTTTACACGCAACAAAGGGTTTTAATGTTTTATTTGATAAAAGTGGTTGCAAAATTGTAAACATTAAAACAAATCAACTAATGCTCATTGGTCATCGCATAGGGAACATATACATGGTGCATCTAGATGACATTCATTCATCTCATACATGCTTAGTTGCACATGATAAACATGACTCATGGCTTTGGCATAAAAAATTAAGACATGCTAGCATGAGTGTCTTAGAAAAATTAATTTCCCTTAATTTAGTTAGAGGTTTACCTAAACTTAAATTTTCTAATGATAAAATTTGTGATGCATGCTCAAAAGGTAAACAACATAGAACCTCTTTTAAATCCATTAATGATGTCTCTACTAGTAGATGTTTACAATTGATTCATATGGATCTATTTGGGCCTATTAGAATAATGAGCTTGGGTGGAAAATCATATGTTTTTGTGCTTGTAGATGACTATTCTAGGTTTACTTGGGTTCTATTCTTAAGTACAAAGGATGAGGCTTTAGAAAAATTCATCACATTTTCTAAAAATAAATCAAAATGATCTTGAACTTAAAATTTCTCACATTAGAAGTGATCATGGAACCAAATTTCAAAATCTAGGTTTCGATGAGTTTTTAAATGAAAATGGGATTAGCCACAATTTTTCCGCACCTCGCACTCCTCAACAAAATGGGGTAGTTGAGAGGAAAAATCAAACTTTAGAAGAAATGGCTAGAACCATACTTTTCGAAAATAATTTACCTAAATATTTCTGGGCGGAAGCCACAAATACCGCTTGCTATATTATAAATCGAGTAATGATTAGGCCAATTTTGAAGAAAACACCTTATGAGATTTTAAAATCTAAGAAGCCTAACATTAGCTATTTTCATCCTTTTGGTTGCAAGTGTTTTGTTTTGAATAATGGTAAAGAAAACTTAGGTAAATTTGATGCTAAAAGTGATGAAGCTATTTTCTTAGGGTACTCTTTAAACTCTAAAGCCTATCGTGTATTTAATAAAAGAACTCTAGTAGTTGAAGAGTCTATACATGTTGTTTTCGATGATAACCTCCTTCTGAGGAAGGAATCTTGTGATGATGATGATGTAGGAATCCTTGATGCCATTGACGGAGGACAAACGTTAAAGGTGGATGAGGTTCCAACTAAAGATGAGGATGCACAAGATCCACCTCTTGAAGCCTTGAAGGACTTGAAGGACTTGGCTCTTGAGGAAAGGGAGGTGTCTTACCCAAGGGAGTTAAACTATGTCAAAGGTGGTGAAATCTTGGGTGATTCATCCAAGGGGGTAACTACTAGATCCTCTCTCAAATTAATGAATCATGTTGCATTTCTTTCATGCATTGAGCCTAAAAATATTAAAGAAGCGTTAAAAGATGATTTTTGGATTTTGGCCATGCAAGAGGAATTAAATCAATTTGAGAGAAGTAAAGTTTGGACATTAGTTGAAAGGCTTAATAATCAATCTACTATAGGTACAAAATGGGTTTTTAGGAATAAAGTAGATGAAAGTGGTAATATAGTGAGAAACAAGGCTAGGCTTGCTGCTCAAGGCTATACCTAAGAAGAGGGAATTAATTTTGATGAGACCTATGCACCCGTAGCTAGAATGGAAGCTATTAGGATGTTGCTTGCATTTGCATGTTATCATAATTTCAAACTTTTTCAAATGGATGTGAAAAGTGCCTTTTTAAATGGTTTTATAAATGAAGAAGTGTATGTTGAACAACCACCGGGCTTTGAGGATTCAAAATTTCCAAACCATGTGTTTAAACTTACAAAAGCTCTCTATGGTTTAAAACAAGCTCCTAAAGCTTGGTATGAGAGACTTTCAAATTTCTTAATTGAAAAGGGTTTTGAAAAGGGAAAGGTGGATACCACACTCTTCATAAAAAGATATAACAATGACATCTTAGTAGTTCAAATTTATGTTGATGATATCATTTTTGGTTCTACTAATGAGTGTTATTGTAAAGAATTTTCTAAGCTAATGCAAGGTGAGTTCGAGATGAGCATGATGGGGGAGCTCTCATTCTTTTTGGGACTCCAAATCAAACAAAGGAAAGATGGCACCTTCATGAATCAAGCTAAGTACGTGAATGATATGCTCAAAAAGTTTGGCTTGGAGAATGCAAAACCTCCAGCAACACCTATGAGTTCTTCCATAAAGCTTGACAAAGATGAAGGAGGTAAGTGTGTTGATTCTAAGCTTTATAGATCCATGATAGGTTCTTTGCTTTAACTTACCGCAAGTAGACCGGATATCATGTTTAGTGTTTGCTTGTGTGCTAGGTTTCAAGCTAGTCCTAGAGAATTGCACTTAGTTGCCATTAAGAGAATTTTTAGATACCTTAGAGACACACCTACCTTAGGCCTTTGGTATCCTAAAGATTCTTCCTTTAGCCTCCATGCTTATTCGGATGCGGATTATGGGGGATGTAAGATAGATAGGAAAAGTACTTCCGGGACATGTCAATTCTTAGGTAGTATGCTCGTATCTTGGTTCTCTAAGAAACAAAATATCGTAGCCTTATCTACCACCGAAGCGGAGTACATATCCTTAGGGAGTTGTTGTGCTCAAGTCCTTTGGATGAAGCAACAACTCTTAGATTATGGTGTTGAAGTAGAAACCATACCCCTTAAGTGTGACAACACTAGTGCCATTTGTCTCACTAAAAATCCCATCCAACACTCTAGAACTAAACACATAGAAATTAGACATCATTTTATTAGAGATCATGTTTTGAAAAATGATGTTGTTATTGAATTTGTTGACACCTTGAACCAATTAGCGGATATATTTACAAAACCTTTAGATAAAGAGCGTTTTTGTTCCCTTAGGAGAGAGTTAGGTCTAGCTAGCCTATCTTGACCTTTTTAGGACCTCTTTGTGCTTAAAATTGCTTGATCTTGTGAAATTGCATGTTTGTGTGTTGTAACTCTTGAAAATGTCCATGCCTATAGTTAGGGGGAGTATGATTCTATTCAAATATGTTTAGAACTGTTCATTCATCATTTGCATTCCTTTAGGAGATGTTAAAATCGAGCTTATGGTTGTTCTTTAGGCCTAAAGATGTATTTCTGGGCATAGGGTATCGATACGGATCTACGCATATCGATACGAGTACTTCATTAAGCTTCCCAGACTTCTTTTTGCCTTAAACGAGTATCGATACGGTTAAACTCGTATCGATACGAGCTTCAATCGTTTCGATACGGGTCTCATCCGTTTCGATACGATTCTCCAACGGGCATTTTTACGGAAATTACATTTCTACCCCCGTATCGATACACCCTCAGGCGTATCGATACTCGATTGCGCAGACAGCTTTTAATTTGGCATTTAAAGTCTTCAACTTTTACCAAAACTAAAATTCTTCAAACCCTAAAAATCCTAGCCGTTTTACCTATAAAAAGGCTCTTCCTCCCTCATATTTTCACACCACAACTCAAAAAAAAATCTTAAAGAGGGTTTCCATCAAGCAAAGCTCAAAGATCTTTCTCATCAAATTTGGTGCTAGATTTTTCTTCATTCTCTCAAATCCCTATCAAGGTAAAACACTTTCTTTTTCTTTTTCAATTTTGTTTTGTTTTGTTTTTATATTCATCTTCTTAACAAAAAGTTTGTTTTCCAAAATCTTTTCTTTAACTTTTTTTTACCTTGATCCTTGACTTCATTGAAGGAATCTAAATGCATGATTTTCTTTTAGTTCATGGCACCCAAGGAATCTAGGAAGAGATCGCGGGTTACTCAAACCGGTGAATCATCCAATCCCGGAGAGGTTGTACGTCCAAACTACACCCAAATCTATGAACATTCCTTTGAATCCCCCGGATCTCTCACATATTTTCGTCAATTCGAAAACTACAAGATTCGTCCGGAAAGGGTAATATCTATTCCTTTTCTTAACTTTGAGCGATTCAAATTTGAATATCTTCCTTTGCTCCAACTTTGGAATTTTATGGATTTTCTCTCCATTCTCGGTTTTTATTACCGTCTTTTGGTTTTGATCTTTTACACTAATGCCAAATGTTGTTCTAATCGCAATGGGGTTGTTACCGGCATTAGTTCTTATCTCATGGGCAAGAAAATTCTCCTTGATGTCAAATCTATATGTGAAGTTTTTAATTTGGAGGATGAAGGCCTTGATGATGAGAATGCTTTAGGCCATGTTCTTAGTGGCTCCGTCACCGCCCTCAATGCTCAAGATCGGATCCTCCATTTGATGGTGTCTTGGTGGTTTAGGCCTTCCGGAGGAAAGTACTCTACCATCCGTCAAGTGGATGATTTTTGGATCCGTTGCTTCCGTGAGCGAAAGCGTCCAAACCTTGCTCGAATCATGTTTGCGGAGATTGTCTATCTTGTGCAACATCGCCACACCTCTCTCGTCACCTATTTTACCTATGGTACAACCTTAAGCTATTTCTTTATGAAAAAGGATATTGATTGCTCGTTTTACTACCCAACTCCACTCACCGATCCTATCGATGAACGCTCTCTTGCACGGGGTAAGTTCCATTATTTTATTGGTAATTGGTTACGTCTTTCCGAGCTACCACCCGAGGCCGCGGCAAAATTTGAAGAACCTCAAGGTGATCAAGCTCCTCAAGCTCCTCCACCTCCTCCTCAACCTTCCATGGATGCTCTTATGACATTTCTCAATGAGCAATTCATCGGGTTGCGCACGGATATGGGAAATCGTCTTACCGCTCTTGAAACAACCTTTGACACAAGGATGACGAACATGGAGAATTGTCTAACCTCTCTTGAAGGCGGTCATCACTCCTTGAATATTTCCCTCTCCGTCTTCCATGATGAGTGGCGTAATAGCATGAGGAATGATGCTCCAATTGTCGATGAAGAGGAAGATGATGAAGAAGGCGATGATGATGCCTAGTAGCTTCTCCTTGCATCTCATGCATATCATCTAGGATATTTCTATTTATGCACTTTTGGTTTATGTTCTTAAGTCTAAGTTTGCTTTACTTTTAAACCTATACTTTGATTTTATGTTTTTGTTGGATTTTTAAGATTGATGATATGCTTAATAATATTTATGTTGCCTATTTATACCTTTGCCTATGTTATGCACTTTTCTATTGTCTCAATATTTTTGATCTAACAAAAAGGGGGAGAGAAGCTAGCTCACAACACTTTAAAATTTTGATTTCATCTCAAAAGTTACCTAGCTTACATTAAGAGGGAGTTAATTTTGCAAAGTTTTTCAAAGTGTCAAAAATTTTAAGTTTTAGTTTTGTTATATCAAAAAGGGGGAGATTGTGAAACCTATGTTTGATTTTGATATAATTAAATCTTTAAGGATCAATTTGAAAAACTTAAAATTGTTTTATAAGTCCCTTAATAAGTTTTAAATCACCAACACTTTAAAACTGATTTGAAAAACTCAAACTCAAAATATTTTCTAAGTGTTCCAAGGCCAAACTATTGAAAACCGTCCAGGTGTATCGATACGCTTCCAGCCGTATCGATACCTTTTTTACAAAGTTGGCCACTACTGGAACTCGTTTCGACACGCACTTAAGCGTATCGAAACACCGTATCAAAACGGATTCAATCTGTATCGATACACTTCTTCGTAAAAGTCTAAAAGAGTTTGAATGACGTACCGATACGACTTCACCCATATCGTTACGATTTTAACGAATTTTAAATTCAAATCGTTTTAAATATTTCGACTGTTGGTGTCAGTTGTTAGGTAACCATATTTTAAATTGGTAGTTGACTCGTATCGATACGGTAAACCCTCGTATCGAAACGGAAACTGACAGTGAGCTAAGTCGAGAAAAAGGTATCGATACGGTCTTAGCCGTTTCGATACTCCGTATCGATACGCCTACGTGCGTTTCGATACCCCCTATTTATTGTGCACAACAGCTCTTTCTTTTCTGAGATAGGTACCGATACGACTCCCCGAGTACTGATACGGGTAGCTGCAGAAGTGCATTTATGATGGTGAGAGAGGGTTCCAACGGCTCTATTCAAGTTCCCAACCACCCAAACTGCTAGAATTAATAGATGAGGTATACATTGAAGTCCTTTGAAGGTCAGCAACAACCATTCAACCTACAAGCATCATCAAAGCAAAAATCCAAACCCTTGTGCTATTCAAAGTCAAATTCTTGTACCCAACTCTAGTGTTTTCAATTGTCATTTTGTATTGAGAGTTTAGGGTGATTGAAATTGTAATTGGGTAGACATTTATCCTTTGAGAGGAATCATTTGAGTTTACCAAAACTTCTCTTTGTAAATTGAGTGGATTAAGCTTTGGGTAGAAAGCTTAATCGAATTTGTAAGGTTACCTCCTCATCCAAGAAAAGGGGAAGAATTCAAGTAGTGAATTGGTTGAAAATCCTTAGTGGGAACTAAGGTAGTGGATGTAGAGTTCATTTGGAGAACTTGAACCACTCTAACTACTTGTGTCAATTTTTATTTTTCACTCATTCTTTCCACCAGAATTTTTATTGTCAATTCACCCCCCTCTTGGCCATTTGCAATTGTTTGATCAACTCAACATAAATGCACGAGAATAATGTGAGTACTATATCTCAAAGTACTGAAAATATTGATGCTCTAGAAGAGTAATAAATTCTTAAGAGAAAGCACATTATGAAAAGTGCAGAATTGTGAATATTGCAATAATTACCGCTAATGGTAATAATATCGTCACCACTATAAGTGAACATTTTAAGAGATCAATATGAGTTCGCAAAATATCCTTTGAAAATTATAAATAACATATGTTATCAATTGTCATTTGAAATAAGCTAATATGGATATAAGTTCTAGTAGCCAAAAAGTCAGTTGAAAGCTCTAGAAGAGCTATATATTGCTACCAAAAGATAATTTCAATTGAAAGCTCCGAAAGAGCTAAATATATTCCTATTTAAAGGAACAATTTTGATGGTCGTACTAGACATGTACGAATGAGATTGAATTATATGTTATGCAGGCCCGACCCTGGGTAGGGGCAGAAAGGGCGCCCGCCTAGGGCCCACAACTTAAAGAAGTTACATGTTTATAATTTTATTCGAATTGTATTTGTTTTTAATAGTTTAATTTTTTAATATTTGTCATTAGGGGCCTAATTTTTTCAATATTTGTTAATAGAAATTTATTTTTTTTTCAATATTTATTATTAGGGGTCTACTCTTAAAATTCAACTTTTTCTAATACTTGTTATTAGGGGCCCGTTTTTTTTAATATATGTTATTTTGGGCATACTCTTAAAATTCATTTTTTTCAATTATTGTTATTAGGGGCCCAAATTTTCAATACTTGTTATTATGGACCTACTCTTAAAATTTTTAATTTTTCATTACTTGCTATTAGGGACATAGATTTAAATAATAGTATGCAACCGCAACAACGACTGTTACATGACGATAGTGGTAGTGGCGGAGCTAGAATTTTCTTATAGTGAGGTCATGAGTGAAGTATGATGTATTGAGGATTTCTATACCACTAGAATAAGCATTGTTGACCGCATACTCCAAACAAATTAAGTGGGGTCAAATCTAATATTTCCTGTGAAAAATCTATATTACCTCCTTAAAAGTCTTATGCCCCAACAAATCAAGTAGAGTCAATTGCACCCCCAATTTATATGCTACATCCGCTCATGGGTAGCGGCACCATCTAAATCGCGTTACTTGCAATTTTTATGTCCACAATAACATATGTTGTTAAGAGATTTCACAACCACGATATATGTAGTGACCGAAATAGCATCTATAATGTTCGCAACCACAATAAAACCTAACATGACTGTAAATGCGACGACAATCACAATTTAAATTTCTAATTTGGGCCCATGTTTTATATTCGCCCTGGGCCACCAAAAATCCAGGACCGGCCCTGATGTTATGGTAAACAAGAAGTTTACAAATTCAGAGATATATACACACATATATATAGATGGCATGATCGGTTAGACCATTCTGATCAATAATGGTGCAGAAATTATTGAGATTTACATGCACATGTATTAAAAGAACCTGTAGTTCTTGTGGTGCTTATTCTCAAAAAAATTGATTAAAGAAATTATTGAGATTTACATGCACATGTATTAAAAGAACCTGTAATTCTTCTGTTGCTTAATGGAATTGATTAAATTCCACTTACTAAATGAACTTGAAGTTCTTGTGTTGTTTGTTCTCAAAGGATATAGTTGATCCCACTTACCAAAAGAATTACAACTTAGAGTTCTTGTGTTGAAGTTGAGACTGCATGTCTTGCATATCTGAACGAAATATGGGCTCATATATCCGCAAATGTGGAAAGTCTTATATGATTTTAGTAGATGCATCTACATTATTTTATCAACTTACAACCATAATTTTGTGAGATTGATTATAAAAGGATTCAGATTATGCAGTTCGACTATTCGTCTTGCAAAAGCCAGTAGGTTTATATTTTAGGCTATATAAGTTGTTACAAAGCCTATTGATTATGAAAAATATAGTTTAGCAAATTTTCAATTGGATGCCTCCTATTTAATAGCTAAACTATGAGAACAAAAGAGTTATTATTTATATGGTGTTTCCATATAGCAACATTATACGCATCAAGCCAACGAGTTATAATAAACTCCCCGTTATGATTGGTTGTTGGTCAGAAACCATACACTTTCCATTTTATGTTTTTTAATGTGCAATATGAATTGCTCCACCACAACGCACAAAATGGGTAAATAAAAGGGTTGAGAATATATATTGAGTACGAGTCTCCTTTTATGTTTAAATTCTTAAACATTAATTGGAGAATCATTTATGACATGATTTTTCTCAACATCAAGGGAGATAATAATCAGCTGGATAGAGAAAAATGAATTATCATTATATAGATCCTCGTATACGAACTAGAAGTTCATAAGATAATTCATGTTATTACATGTCAACTGCCAGACATATTTATTGACCTAATGAGAGTAATTAAGTCTCATATACCAGCTGAAATGCTCTAAGTTTAAATTACATGTTAGAGCGAGAGAATGTAAATCATGCCTGAAGCATGATAGTTGAAATGGTTCCAATGATCAAAATTCTCGTAAATAGAAAGTAATATGAGATGGTCATATATTGGAGGCGGGTGCTCCTGAAGAGACCCAAGACATAGCTAATAATAAAACTCTAGAAGAGTTTCAGGTACCTAAAATAAATATTGAAATCTTGAAGAGATCTCGACGAGTTATGTCATTACGAGAATGGAACCAGAAAATTGGAAAGTTGTCGACAACGATTTTACAAACAATTTTACATAAAATACTTCTATAGAAGTAAAGAAAGAAATCGAGGATCTTGTATAAAATCTATCCAGAAGTATAGATATTGAATTAGTCTATGTTGAAAGACGCTTTGAACTTCTAAAATAGAAGTATTTGGACCAGCAGTCCAAACACCTAAAGGTGTAATGCAAGTGAGGCACAAATTAGTAGTCGTAAATACGACTTGAACTATGATTTATGAAAAGTTTTAATTACTTCATGGTGGATGCAATTACTTTGGCAGTTATGAAATTTTTTTGCATGCGTCTAATCATTTGTGGATCCATATTTATCCTTGAAGGATTTAAAATGCTAGAAGCATTTGGAAATTTCCGAGGAAATTTATTTAGACATGTCTCATGAATATTTTGGCGCATTTGGTATAATCGCCTTAGTGAATACTAATTGAGAAAATACTATAAGAATGATCATATTTTCTTATGTATTTTATAAAGGAATTTGGATCAAGATCCATTATGATAATTTTAGAACTCCTAAAGAGCTTCAAATTGGAAACTCATGAAGTACTTTCAATACAAGTACTTGAATATTGACATCAAGTTTATCTCGACCTCAACATCGAGCATTTTTATATATTTCTTTTTGTCTATGAATAGACATAAGCTGAAAGAATCGTAAATAAGATTCAATATGAATAGAGCATATCTATTGAGTATCCCAATAGTTGTAAGATTGTTAGATGTGAATAAAGATAATTATATATTTTCTTAGTTTTGAAGCACCATATATTAGTTGGTCAAGCAATATCCATGGATATACAAAGATCATTACATTTAGATCTTCAAACATTCGTTGATGCCTCCTCAAATGTCGTAGAAATAATTGTTATGCACGAGGCAAGCCAAAAATGTGTTTAGCTAAGACCATTGACCCAACATATCCAAAAGATATGTGGATTTACTTTTACAAGATATGATAAAAGCTACATTGTGTGAAGATAATGCAAGATGTATGTAACCCCATCGTCCCGGTCTGGTCGGATGACCGGTCCGAGTGGGCCACACGGGGAAAACCGAAGCGAAACCCGTTAAGGTTTCCCCTCGGTTAACGACCCTAAAAAATTTCTTTTTATTTTATCTTGTCTATAGGCATAATTAAAACCTACGTGATGCACAACAGTGGAAAATACAAACAATGTAACATACTCCGACCAACCAAAACCTTAAACAGCTCATTTTAGTCCTTTACAGCAGGCCGTTTCGAAACGCCCTTAGGGTGTTCCGAAACGCCTTGACTTAGTCAATAGGCCAGGTTCAACCATAAGGTGACCGTTCCGAAACAGGGGTGACCCGTATCGAAACGACCTTGACGGTCAATTTCTCGTGGTCAACGAGATTTGACCGTTTCGAAACATCAAAGGCCCGTTTCAGAACGCCTTTATCTCGTCAATTTCTCAAAATTCCAGTAGCAAAAATGTTCCGAAACGACCCCCATCCGTTTCGAAACGGCATGCCATTTGCAAAGGAACCGTATCGGAACAGGGTGACCCGTTCCGAAACGCCCCCTGTCTGTAGACTCGTTTTGGCTGTTTTAAGGCATAAGGGTGCCCCAAAACACCACCAAAACACCCTACAACATCATAACAATTAAACTTAAGGCAACCCAACTATATTAGCATGCTTCAACAAGATTAAGGCAAGTCTAACACTAAGGCAAGACCTCACAAGACATACATTCATTCAACATCATTCAAACATAGAGACAACATCTAAGGCACATGGCTAATATTCAAAATGAGCAATTTAGGCATGAGTTACAATTCAACATGGCAACACAAACCATACAAAAGCAAGGTATCAAGGAGTCTAAACAAGCTCCTATACAACTAGCAACCATCCAACAAAACAGCACATGTCTCATTGCTCAAACTATTACATGTACAACATTAAAAACCCATACTTGAAGCACTCAAGGCTAACAACCACACTTGGAGGCCCTCCACTTGCTCGAGCAACCCGCGAACTAAGGATCTGCAATGTTGAACAAGGAGAGCGTAAGCAATGATGCTTAGTGAGGGTAAGCTCTAAAAACAAACCTCAACATTGCAGGGTCCGAGCACGATCTAGCCAAGGCATTTCACAAACATACCAATGATCCACAAGAGTCATGAGAATAAGATGCATGAGCAATGTACATTATAAATGCCATGATCATAAGCTTAACTCCATAATACATGTAAGCACATTCAAGCATCCCATCAAAGATCATAAACCTCAACACATTGATATACTTATCAAACAACATTGGCACCTAGCTATGACCCGAATACGCGGATAGACATGTTGGAACTCACATCCAACAACCAAATTACCTCACGGTGGGATTTCACTCATCACCGGTCTCACAGAGGGGATTCCACTCATTCTCACGCCCCGTCGATGGGATTCCACTCATCACCGACTATATTTAAATACAATTTCCGGGCGAACCCGTACTCCTCCTTGGTGACTCAACGCCACCAAGGCCACGCGCGACTTTGGACTCATGTGTACACACTAACATCCTAATGATCGATCATTTGTATTCAAGTATACTAGTGCCAACATTTACTCATTTCACATTACCCATTTCAATCAATTCCGTGCTTAGCACGTACTCACCAATAACCATCATTATGCATGTCTCAAGCACCACAAGTCATATCTCATCTCACATGTATAATACAATATACATAAGCATTCATATCACATTTCATACGAGACATACACAACCACATAAATGAGTTCATCCAAAGGCTCTAGATCAAGCTTAGGATTAGGCTACCACCCTAATCCTAACTCTAGGTGGGTCTACCAAGCCCAACCTAGTCCATATACTCGAACCAACCATTTTAAAACCATTTAAAACAATTAACCACTCACCTAACTTCCACGCTCAAAGACCAAGAGAGCAACCACCTTCAATTCCCCGGATTCACTTTCGATGCTTCACCGATGCCCAAACTCGATTCTAATCAATCCCAAACACAAACAAAACATCCACAATCAAAAGCTCATCATCGAAACTAACCCGGAATAACATTTTCAAGCATTCAACACCCAAACAAGTCCAAAAACGGAATTTTCGAGCAACCCACAAAACCCACTGAAATCTTCCATTTCTAGCATCCAATCAATCATCAAATACCCCCAAAGAGACCCTCATATATCATACTAACACCAGCCCCCCAAAATCCAACATTAAACAACCCCAAAAACCACTTCAAAACCCTCCAAAAACCCCTTGAAACCCAATTCCGAAAATTTCCCAAAATCACTTGAAATTCACATATGATATACTATTTGGCTTCTATATACCATAACTAAGTATATTAAATCAAAATACTTCACTTAACTACATAAAGTTTCTATTTTTAATCCAAACCTTCAAAAATGACATTTTCTATAACTTTCATGGAAATGAAAATAAAGAGTACTTTTATGGAGGGGAAGATGAGGGGAAGTCAAAAATGCTATTACCTTTAAATTTGGAGTTGAAATGGAGAAGCTTTTGAATGAAATAGTAGACTGGGGGAGGGAGTCTTGTTTTGTCGTTGAAATGGGAGGGTGGAGAGAGTTAGAAGATGAGCTAAAAATCTTTTTTTATGTTTGTTTAAAATTGGGGGGTTAAAGACCACTTTGCCCTTAATGAATTGGGCTATTCACATGGAAGGGAAATCCATGGCTAAATGTGGTTAAATCTTAAAACATGGTCAACCCAAATTAATTAATCTGAAAAGAAAACCCGAAATATTATTTAAATTATAAAACCGAGCCCAAAAATATTAAAATATTATTTTTCACCTAACCCCTAAACTCGGGTGTTACAACTCTCCCCCACTTAAGGAAATTTCGTCCACGAAATTACCTGGCGGAAACAAATACGGAAACTGCTCAACCATATCCGCTTTCCTCTCCTACGTGGCCTCTTCCACACCTCTATGTCTCCACAACACCTTGACCAACTCTATGGTCTTGCCACGCAACACCTTGCTATCAGAAGCAAGTATTTCAACAGGCTCTTCATTATAGGACAAATCCGGATTTAACTCTATTTCCTCAACGGGCATCACATGAGAAGGATCCGATCTATATCTCCTAAGCATAGACACATGAAAGACATCATGGATCTTTTCTAACTCAGAAGGTAACCTCAAACGATAAGCTACAGGCCCAATCCGCTCAACAATCTCATACGGACCAATGAACCTCGGACTCAACTTGCCCTTCCGGCCAAATCTCATTACCTTCTTCCACGGAGATACTTTCAGAAACACTTTCTCACCCACTGAGTACTCAATCTCTTTCCTCTTCAAATCTGCATAAGACTTCTGACGATCGGAAGCTGCCTTCAAACGGTCACAAATCAACTTTACTTTGTCGGTAGTCCCCTTAAGCAAGTCTGGCATAGGTAACAATCTCTGACCTGTCTCAGCCCAACAAATTTGAGTCCTACATCGTCTCTCATACAAAGCCTCATAAGGTGCCATCTGAATACTAGACTGATAACTGTTGTTGTAAGCAAACTCAACCAACGGTAAGTGCTTCTCCCAAGAACCCTGAAAATCAATCACACAACAACGAAGCATATCCTCTAGAATCTGTATCACTCGCTCTGACTGGCCATCGGACTGAGGATGATAAGACGTGCTGAAATGCAAACGGCTACCTAGAGCACTATGCAAGCAACCCCAGAACCTCGAAGTAAATCTAGGATCCCTATCTGAAACAATAGACTTCGGAACTCCATGAAGTCTCACAATCTCACGGATGTACAAGTTTGCCAACTTGTCTAAGGAGTCCGTAGTGTTCACTGCTAGGAAGTGAGCACACTTAGTGAACCTATCAACAATCACCCAAACTGAGTTCTTCTTCGAAGGAGACAAAGGTAATCCCGACACAAAATCCATGGTGATCCTCTCTCATTTCCATTCCGGAATCTTCAAAGGCTGTAGCAAACCTGAAGGAACCTGATGTTCTGCCTTCACTCTCTGACAAACCATACAACGACTCACATACTCGGCTACATCTCTCTTCAAACCAACCCAGAAGTAATCATTCTTCAAATCTCGATACATTTTGGTACTACCCGGATGCATAGAAAAGGGACTCGAATGTGCTTCACTCAGAATCTGACGTCTCAACTCAACATCTTCTGGTACAACAATTCTATCTCTAAAGCACAACAAGCGCTCACCACTGAAACTATACTCAGTCGGTCTTCCTTCGGCTATGTCCTGAACATGAGGAACTAAACTCGCATCTTGCAACTGCTTCTCTCTAATCAATTGAATCAAAGAAGGCTTCACTTGCAGCTCGGTGATCAAACCACCATCATCGGACACACTCAATCTAGCAAACATAGCTCTCAACTCAACGGCCACTTTTCTACTCAAAGCATTGGCTACTACATTTGCTTTACCCGGATGGTATTCAATGGTCAAATCATAATCTTTTAACAACTCTAGCCATCTTCTCTGTCTCAAGTTCAACTCTTTCTGTGTCATCAGATACTTCAAGCTCTTGTGATCGGTGTAAATAATGCACTTCTCACCATACAAGTAATGACGTCAAATCTTCAATGCAAACACAACTGCGGCTAGCTCTATATCATGAGTAGGATAGTTCTTCTCATGAATCTTCAACTGCCTAGAAGCATAAGCAACCACTCTCCTATCTTGCATCAAAACACATCCTAGGCCTACGTAGGAAGCATCACTGTAAATCACAAACTCCTTACCTGAAACAGGTTGCACTAACACTGGAGCATTTGTCAGAGCTTCTTTCAATGTCTCAAAAGCCTTCTGTCTTGCATCTGACCATTCAAATTTGACTCCTTTTTGCAACAATTTAGTCAAAGGAGCAACTACTCTAGAGAAGCCATCAACAAATCTCCTATAGTAACCGGCTAATCCTAGGAAACTCCTAATCTCGGTCACGGACTTAGGTTGTTTCCACTTAACAATAGCCTCAATCTTCGATGGATCAACTCGGATGCCTTCGGCCGAAACAACATGGCCAAGAAATACAACCTCTCGAATCCAGAACTCACATTTACTAAGCTTCACATACAACTGATTGCTCAACAACCTCTGTAAAACAAATCTCAAGTGCTCATCATGCTCCTCTTCTGTCTTCGAGTACACAAGTATGTCATCAATGAAGACAACTACAAACCGGCCTAGATAGTCTCTAAAAATTCTGTTCATCATGTCCATGAATGCTGCTGGTGCATTCGTGAGCCCAAATGGCATCACAAGAAACTCATAGTGACCATATCTAGTCCTAAAAGCTGTCTTCGGAACATCACACTCTTTCACCTTCAACTGATAGTACCCGGATCTCAGATCTATCCTCGAGAACACTGAAGCACCTCTCAACTGATCAAACAAATCATCTATACGAGGCAACGGATACTTGTTCTTCACAGTCAACTGATTCAACTGTCTATAGTCAATACACATGCGCATGCTACCATCTTTCTTTTTCACAAACAACACTGGAGCACCCCACGGAGAACTACTAGGCCTAATGAAACCACGGTCTAATAATTCTTGCAACTGACTCTTCAATTCTTTCAACTCTTTCGGAGCCATACGATACGGAGCTATCGAAACTAGATTAGATCCTAAAACTGTCTCAATCACAAACTCAACATCTCTGTCAGGAGGCAAGCCCGACAACTCTTCAGGAAATACATCCAGAAAGTCACACATTGTTCTGATATCTTTCGGTCTAGCTTCACTCATATCTGGATTCATAACATAAGCTAAATAAGCCCCACATCCAGAGTCCATCAACCTATGAGCCTCTAAAGCTGACACCACATTAGACAAGAACTTAATGTTCTCGCCTACTACTACTACCTCGTAGTCATCAGAAAGCTTCAAAGAAATCCTCTTCGTCTCAAAATCCAAACTAGCCCGATGCTCAACCAACCAGTCCATACCCAGAATAATATCAAAACCATAGAAAGGAAGTTCCATCATATTAACTGAGAACACATGACCCTGAATCTTCAGTGGACACCTCCTATACATACGTCTAACCACAACTCTCTCACCAAAAGAACTAGTAACATGCATACCTACATCTAAGATCTCAACAGGGATATCTAACTTCTGTGCATGCTCACTCAAAATGTAGGAATGTGTAGAACCCAAATCAACCAAAGAAAGCAAAGACATAGACTGTAACTCGAAATTACCTGCTATCACATCGGTGTCGTTCCCGGCATCTCTCTGAGTATAAACTCTCGTTGGTTCTCCCGCCTCCGGCTGCACAACCACAACATGAGCAAGATTCCTCTGAGCATCTACCCTAGGTGCATAAGCCCTAGGCTGGAAGTAGCCACGACCGCGCCCACGGCCTCTCTGAAAATCATTCGCTCTCGCAGGAGACTGAACAATGTTCGGTGCCTGAGCCGCCTGGTGCGGACAATCCCTCCTAAAGTGGTCCCTCGGACCACAGTTCCAACAAGCATGAAAGTTACCCCAACACTCACCAGCGTGCTGTCTCCCACATCGGGTACACTCGGGGAAATGCCCTCCTCCTCTATGGCCCTGATGGCCCCTACCATGGTGGCCACCGCCACGTCTATGGTCAAACTGATGTCCGCCACCTCTGTGCCTCTTAGCATCTCTACCATCAAAGTGGTTATGCCTCTTGCCAGAACTAGAACCACCAGATCGTTTGGCCGAACCCAAACTATGCTCCAAATATTTGGCCCTCGCGACCAATACATCAAAGTCTGAGTAGTCGGAAGCTAGCGTATACCTCTTAACCTCTTCATTCAATCCGTAGCGGAATCGGTTACAACGTTCTACTTCAGTAGGAACCAACTCTGGGGCATACTGACTCAAGCGAACAAAGCGGATCTCATAATCAGTCATAGAAGCCTCTCCCTGAGTAAGAGCCATGAACTCTCGCTTCTTCTCGTCTAAGTACCTCGGTCCCAAGTACCTCTTCCGGAAAGCAGACTCAAAGAATTCCCAATCAATCTCTGTCTCTGGAACCCCGGTAGTAATGGTGACCCACCAGGTGTAGGCATCACCCTGAAGCAACGAGATCACACACCCCAACCTACGTGCGCCCGCACAACCCATCTGAGCCAAGATACGAACCGTCTTCTCCAACCATAACTCCAACCTCTCCGGAGTAGATCCTCTAAACTCCTCGGCCCCCAAGCTACGGAGCCTCTCCAAAGGTAGACTGGCATCGTCACACCTAGGCTGAGCTGCAGCCTGAGCTCCCGCAACTGCGGCCTGGAATGCTCCCGCTATCGCTTGCACTAGCGGAGTCATGTCAATTCCAGCTGGACCTTGGTCACCTTGAGGTCCATCTCCTCCGGCTCCATCCTCGCCCCCAACTCCAGGTGGAGGAGGTGGTGGTGGTGGAGGTGGTGGAGGAGCGCCAACTCCCGCGGCCACCGACCCTTCAAGGTGAGCCTCCGCACCAACTGCCGGCTCAACAGGAGCCGCAACCTGTGGTTCCCGACGAACCACTCTCGGTCTACCTCTCGGTCTAGACATCGCTCTCACAGATATCAACTACAACCACAACAACAAAACATACAAGTTGGGTTAGCAAGGCAAGGCTTCCAAGTGTTCAAGTACGTTTCCTCACTTAAAAATCATTTTTTTTCCAATGTAATAGTAGCAATGGGACTCTCACACACATACTTCCGAATAAACAGTAAATCATACTTGTCAAACAAGCAACCATTCCTTCAAGGCAAGCAAACATCGAGCATATCAATCAAAACTTGAACTTACCTCACTTACCTGCCCAAGGTCTCGGTAACCTTAGGCTCTGATACCAACAAGTGTAATCCCCTCGTCCCGGTCTGGTCGGATGAGCGGTCCGAGTGGGCCACACGGGGAAAACCAAAGCGAAACCCGTTAAGGTTTCCCCTCGGTTAACGAACCTAAAAATTTCTTTTTATTTTATCTTGTCTATAGGCATAATTAAAACCTACGTGATGCACAGCAGCGGAAAATACAAACAATGTAACATACTCCGACCAACCAAAACCTTAAACAGCTCATTTTAGTCCTTTACAGCAGGCTGTTTCGAAACGCCCTTAGGGTGTTCCGAAACGCCTTGACTTAGTCAACAGGCCAGGGTCAACCATAAGGTGACCGTTCCGAAACAGGGGTAACCCGTATCGAAACGACCTTGACGGTCAATTTCTCGTGGTCAACGAGATTTGACCGTTTCGAAACATCAAAGGCCCGTTTCGGAACGCCTTTATCTCGTCAATTTCTCAAAATTCCAGTAGCAAAAATGTTCCGAAACGACCCCCATCCGTTTCGAAACGGCAGGCCATTTGCAAAGGAACCGTATCGGAACAGGGTGACCCGTTCCGAAACGCCCCCTGTCTGCAGACTCGTTTTGGCTGTTTTAAGGCATAAGAGTGCCCCAAAACACCACCAAAACACCCTACAACATCATAACAATTAAACTTAAGGCAACCCAACTATATTAGCATGCTTCAACAAGATTAAGGCAAGTCTAACACTAAGGCAAGACCTCACAAGACATACATTCATTCAACATCATTCAAACATAGAGACAACATCTAAGGCACATGGCTAATATTCAAAATGAGCAATTTAGGCATGAGTTACAATTCAACATGGCAACACAAACCATACAAAAGCAAGGTATCAAGGAGTCTAAACAAGCTCCTATACAACTAGCAACCATCCAACAAAACAACACATGTCTCATTGCTCAAACTATTACATGTACAACATTAAAAATCCATACTTGAAGCACTCAAGGCTAACAACCACACTTGGAGGCCCTCCACTTGCTCGAGCAACCCGCGAACTAAGGATCTGCAATGTTGAACAAGGAGAGCGTAAGCAATGATGCTTAGTGAGGGTAAGCTCTAAAAACAAACCTCAACATTGCAGGGTCCGAGCACGATCTAGCCAAGGCATTTCACAAACATACCAATGATCCACAAGAGTCATGAGAATAAGATGCATGAGCAATGTACATTATAAATGCCATGATCATAAGCTTAACTCCATAATACATGTAAGCACATTCAAGCATCCCATCAAAGATCATAAACCTCAACACATTGATATACTTATCAAACAACATTGACACCTAGCTATGACCCGAATACGCGGATAGACATGTTGGAACTCACATCCAACAACCACATTACCTCACGGTGGGATTTCACTCATCACCGGTCTCACAAAGGGGATTCCACTCATTCTCACGCCCCGTCGATGGGATTCCACTCATCACCGACTATATTTAAATACAATTTCCGGGCGAACCCGTACTCCTCCTTGGTGACTCAACGCCACCAAGGCCACGCGCGACTTTGGACTCATGTGTACACACTAACATCCTAATGATCGATCATTTGTATTCAAGTATACTAGTGCCAACATTTACTCATTTCACATTACCCATTTCAATCAATTCCGTGCTTAGCACGTACTCACCAATAACCATCATTATGCATGTCTCAAGCACCACAAGTCATATCTCATCTCACATGTATAATACAATATACATAAGCATTCATATCACATTTCATACGAGACATACACAACCACATAAATGAGTTCATCCAAAGGCTCTAGATCAAGCTTAGGATTAGGCTACCACCCTAATCCTAACTCTAGGTGGGTCTACCAAGCCCAACCTAGTCCATATACTCGAACCAACCATTTTAAAACCATTTAAAACAATTAACCACTCACCTAACTTCCACGCTCAAAGACCAAGCGAGAAACCACATTCAATTCCCCGGATTCACTTTCGATGCTTCACCGATGCCCAAACTCGATTCTAATCAATCCCAAACACAAACAAAACATCCACAATCAAAAGCTCATCATCGAAACTAACCCGGAATAACATTTTCAAGCATTCAACACCCAAACAAGTCCAAAAACAGAATTTTCGATCAACCCACAAAACCCACTGAAATATTCCATTTCTAGCATCCAATCAATCATCAAATACCCCCAAAGAGACCCTCATATATCATACTAACACCAGCCCCCCAAAATCCAACATTAAACAACCCCAAAAACCACTTCAAAACCCTCCAAAAACCCCCTTGAAACCCAATTCCGAAAATTTCCCAAAATCACTTGAAATTCACATATGATATACTATTTGGCTTCTATATACCATAACTAAGTATATTAAATCAAAATACTTCACTTTACTACATAAAGTTTCTATTTTTAATCCAAACCTTCAAAAATGACATTTTCTAAAACTTTCATGGAAATGAAAATAAAGAGTACTTTTATGGAGGGGGAGATGAGGGGAAGTCAAAAATGCTATTACCTTTAAATTTGAAGTTGAAATGGAGAAGCTTTTGAATGAAATAGTAGATTGGGGGAGGGAGTCTTGTTTTGTCGTTGAAATGGGAGGGTGGAGAGAGGTAGAAGATGAGCTAAAAATCTTTCTTTATGTTTGTTTAAAATTGGGGGGTTAAAGACCACTTTGCCCTTAATGAATTGGGCTATTCACATGGAAGGGAAATCCATGGCTAAATGTGGTTAAATCTTAAAACATGGTCAACCCAAATTAATTAATCTGAAAACAAAACCCGAAATATTATTTAAATTATAAAACCGAGCCTAAAAATATTAAAATATTATTTTTCACCTAACCCCTAAACCCAGGTGTTACAATGTATATCTTAGTTTGAAAGTGAATACATCATGTAACATATTACTCCAAAATTTCAACCCTCACGATCTTTAGAAAAGTAATATTCAAGATTGAATTATGGAGATTCAAAGATCTTCTGTGATGTTTTCATGAGGGGGAGTAAATACACGTTGCACTCTTTTTCCCTTAACCGAGGTTTTGTCCCAATGAGTTTTCCTGGTAAGGTTTTTAATGAGGCAGAGGGGGTTTTGGACATGTGCGAGGTGAGCGACCGCACAATGCTCCAAAAAAGGAGGGGCCCAAATGAGTTGAATGAAATGTTTATAGGGAGAAAACAAAAGATTTTGGTTTACTAAATTACAAGAAAAAATATAAAAAAATGACTTTAAAGAGGACTCCATAATATATTTTTTACTAAGATAAAAAATATCTTTGAAAAAACCTTATATACTTTTGGGATTATAAATTAAAAGGCCTCGTTTTAATAAGTTGTACAGGGCCCCATAAACCTTTGAACCGCCCTTGTAATGACAACATGTTATGCGTATTAAAGATGTGTGTACTCTTTTTCCTTCACTAATGAATTTTTTCCCACTGGGTTTTTATCTTAGTAAGATTTTAACGAGGCACATTATTTACATAGACATCCAAGGGGGAGTGTTATGAATATTTATCTATGTGGATGTCTATCATGATTAGAACTTTATCTAAAGAGTTTGATTTATTTATTATTAAGAATATTATCTCTATTAATTAGAGTTTAATGTATTATGTACTTTTTATGCCTATAAATAGATGACTCATTGAAGGCATTGTATAAACAAGTCTATATTTGAGAATAATACAAATCTCCCTCTTTCTCTCATATCTTTGTTCTTCCATTCTTGTTCTTTGTTCTTATTATTGTTCTTTGTTATTTTATTCACAACATGTTCGGATTATTATGCTCTTTATATGTTTAAAAGGTTAAACTAGTGTTGTAAACGAACTATACGTTCAACGAATCGTTTGGCGAGAAGTACATTTATATTTGTTTATTTATTAAACGGACGAATATGAACAAGATTTTCTATTCCTTAAGTTAAATAAATGAAAATGAACATATGACTTATTTGTTCATTTACGTTCGTGTATGTTCGATAATCTGTTCATTTAAATTTATTCGAGTATGACCATTTATATTTATTATTTTTCATAACAAAAGTATTATATTTAAAAAAACTTAAAACATATATTATAAATATGAAATAAAAAGAAAAAATTAAACAATACTCAATGTTCGTTTGCGTCCGTTTGTGTTCATTTATTTTAACGAACGAACACAAACAAGAAATTATGTTCGTTTTAGTTGTTCGTGTTCGCTCATTTGTTCGGTTAAAATTAAATGAACGAACTTGAACATACCATCGTTCGTGTTCGTTCGGTTCGTTTACAGATCTAGGTTAAAGTGTACAAAATATCACTAAATTATAGGCATGTAAACGAACCGAAGGAACACGAACGAGGGTATGCTCAAGTTCGTTCATTTAATTTTAACCGAACAAATGAATGAACACGAACAACTAAACGAGCATAAATTATTGTTCGTGCTTGCTTGTTTAGGAATGTAGCTTGTTCGTGTTCATTCGTTTGAATGATAAATAAATGTAAACAAACACAAACGAATGAACATAAAAGAACACATGTGAATAAATTTAAATGAACATAAATCAACGAACATATGTGAATAAATTTAATTTTTAATATAATACTTTTGTTATGAAAATTAATAAATATAAATGGATATATGTGAATAAATTTAAACGAACATAAATGAATGAACATAAATAAACGGTTTACCGAACGTTCACGAACGTAAATGAACAAACGAGTCATTTGTATATGTTCGTTCATTTAAGTAAACTAACAAAAAAAAATCTTGTTCATGTTCGTTCATTTTATAAATAAAACGAACATAAACAAACTTCCCGCCGAACGGTTCAAACGTTTGGTTCATTTACGACCCTGCTAAATTATGCTTAAATATTAATTTAGTTACTAAGCTTTCAAAAGTTATAAAAAATGTCATTAAACTTTTTAAACGATTACACAATAGACACCATAATATAATATAATAATCATTAAATTTATTGAGTTGTTACGAAGTAATAATTAAATTTTACTTAATTATTACAAAATAATAATTGAATTTATCTAAACTTTAGTTTATATGTGATGTGTATCAAGTTTTTCTCCTAAAAAATAATAAATTTGGACTTAATATATTTAATATTTCCAGTTAATTAACTGAAAAGCAGTATTTAGCTATTGTTTTAAAAGTTAAGGTAATTACAAGTAGTATTTGTTTTGAATATGTTCTTTAACTATTTGATAATACATGCTCAATGGTCCTCCTGCTGCAGCTGCTGGTGCTCGAACTCGTGAACTCTAAAAACAACACTCGTTCATTTAATCACTAAAGCAAATTGGTTCGTGCGTCTTTAGCTATTGTTATTTGGCCCAAATGTACATTTTTCCACTATTTCGGCCTACAAAGCAAGCCCAGAGATACGCATCCTTCAACGTTCTAACATTTGCCGCCGTCGCCTCTTCCCTGTCCCAATCTGTGTCTCGACTCCGAAACCGGCGTACCAGAGATACAAGATTTCTTAACCTTTTTAGAGAGAGCGAGAGATCCCCCATTTTCTTCAAAACAACAATCCAAAAGGGACAATAGAGCTGCAAAAATGGCGGGCAAGAAAGAGAAGCTTAAAATATTATTCACAATCGCCTCGGTTGCCGCCATCTCAATCTTCTTCACAGCTCAGTTAGTCAGGCGCCGCCTCCGCTCTAAGCACAGAAGATCTCAAACTCCCTGTTATTTACACTCCGAGCCAAAGCCACAGCTGAGTTTCAAGCGAGTCTTGGCCGATAACGCCTATTCTCCTTTCAAACATTTCAACCGCCAACCGGATTCTGATAACGGTGAATGACCTTCCGCTTCCCCTTCTTCCACTTTTTATGAAGCTCGGTTTTTTTTGAATGATTTGTTTATGTTGTAGAGAAATCCCCGAGTTTGACTCATCCTTATGAAGAGGAGATAACGGCATTGGTTGAGAATCCGCTGCTTCAGTTTTCTAGGATTGCGATGGATGATTTTGATGTTAAAATGGATGATTCTTATGTTTGGGTTGAATCCGAGTCGCAACTGAGTCAGCTAGCTCAAGTGTTGAGTGAACAGAAGGCTTTCGCTGTTGATACCGAGCAGCATAGCCTACGTTCATTTCTAGGCTTCACTGCTCTAATACAGGTCAATCACTGATATTAAAATGTTAAATTGTTGAACTTTGCTATCTTTTGTTAATATTTTTTAATGGTATTAAGAGCAGATTTCTACTGAGAAGGAAGACTATTTGGTAGATACAATTGCCTTACATGATTCAATGGGAATTCTTCGCCCCGTTTTTGCAGATCCTAATATTTGCAAGGTATACTTTTTTTTCCCTTTCAAATTTAGGACTTTATCAAAAGTTGAAGCCAAAATGTTGCACTTGGATGCTGAAGCAAATAATAACTGTGAAGAACTGAAACTTTAAAATATGATCTCTTATCATGGAACGATTATATATGGAACAATTATATTTTAAACAGCTTCACTGTGCAAGTCTCTAGTTTGTCCTAGAAAAGGAGAAGCATTGGCCAAACTGTTTCTTTTGTATTTCCCTTCATGCAATGTTCATGAATTTTCTGATCAGTGCCATTTGATTCAACTTATGGTGAAATCCTGATCATGTGTTGGATTGCTTGGGATTGTGATGCAGGTCTTCCATGGGGCTGATGGTGATATTGTGTGGTTACAAAGAGACTTCCACATATATGTTGTCAATCTATTTGATACTGCTAAGGTGAGCTTCTATAACTTGTTTCTCACAAATATGGAAGAATTTCTCCTTGGTTAAATCTTAGTTGCCCATAACTGCATGCATGCAGATTACAAAAATGATGCTTTATGACAAACGATTAACGTAATCGATTTTCTACTCAAATCACATTTCTCTTATGCTGACACAGGCATGTGAAGTTTTATCAAAGCCCCAAAAATCATTGGCCTACTTGCTTGAAACTTATTGTGGTGTGTCCAAAAATAAATTATTACAGGTATTAAATGCTTTACATTGTTCATCTTTTTAAAATTCTCTCTCTAGAACATTGATCTTAAACTTATTTATTCTGATGTTGCATTGCATTACAGCGTGAGGACTGGAGACAACGTCCGCTATCAGATGAAATGGTGCAATATGCTCGTACTGATGCACATTATCTACTGTATATTGCAAATTGTTTATATGATGAGCTCAAACAACAGGACTGTGGTATGTTTGCCACCCAAAGGCCAAAGCATGTTTAGATATTGAGTACTTTATCTTGTTTGTCTTGAAATGGATTGGAAGTTTGGGACAACAGATTATAATAGACAAGTTCTCATAAATTGGTAATGATCAAGATTAAATGATTATGCCCCAAATCCAAAGAATATGACTATATTTGTTAAATGAAGACACTCGCAATCAATGAGTGTCAGCCTTCTTCTTCTGGTCGGATTGGGAAGGGTGTTTAATAATTATAGTCAGTGGGGATCCAAATTTAATGCCTTAGTTTGGGGCAAAAGTGGCTTTTGGCATAAAGAACAGTGTGCATATAATATTTCACGTGGCATTTGTGCTTAACCTTAACTTTTAATTACAACTACTAGAAAGACCTATATCTAGTACCTCCTGTAGTATCTGCATGCTAATATATTAATGTATCAGAATATTCATCCTGCACCGATGACAAGTTCAATTTTGTTCTTGAGGCTAGTCGGCGATCAAACATGATCTGTTTGCAACTCTATGCTAAAGAGATTGAAGGTTTTCCCGGGGAGTCTGCTGCATTTTCAATTCTTTCTCGCCAATTGAATGGTCAGGGATCTACTCCTATGTCTGGTGAAACAAAGGTTCGTTTCCCTCTCCCTCCATACTATTTGCTACAGACGCTGAAATCAATAAAGGATTGGGCATTCTTTCAATAGGTTGTACTTAATTTTACATTGTATTCTAATGTTTTGATCTTAATTCCAGTTTCAAGATCTTGTTAGGAGATTGTGTGCATGGAGAGATTTAATGGTAAGTGTTTACTCTAAACTACCAATTTAAGATTGCTTCAATACTCAATAAGACTGGATGTAACATTCTTCTTATTTATTAAGGAAACACTGAGGCAACATTTTTTTTTTCTGGTCCTGTCAAACTTTGTTAATAATATGGTGTGATCAATAAATGTGGTAATAGTTATCTACTGGAGCAATTTGTATTGTTGGTATATGAGAGCAGAAGATTTTTCCATCATTTTAAGCTTTGTCTCTTATGAACCTCTCATTTTTTTAAGCAGAAGACTTACGGTTCATTTATTCTTTTGTTTGGCTGGTTCTCTTGGTAACAGTAGTTATTGATTGATGCTTTACATGTGGTGCTACTTCTTTTCAGGCTCGTGTGCATGATGAGAGCACAAGATACATATTATCTGATTATGCTATTGTTGCTCTGTCTGAAAAAGCCCCTACAACTCAAGCAGATATATATGACACCATAATTCAAGCTGATTTGAATATTGACTCTTCAAATCTCAGCTCTTCACTGCCATCGCCTTCGCCTCTTGTTTGCAGCCATTGGATAGATATCCATCAACTAATCCAGGATAAGTTAGGCAATCTTGATAATTTTTTCCCGGTGGTTATTCAAAATTGCCTGGGTCCAAATGGGAGCTGTCCATTGTCTGCATTTAACTATGCATTATTGATGAACTGTAGCCTCAAACTAGAATCTAAATTAGTCTCCAAACAAAATGGGTTCAAAAACCCAAAACACATTTCTAAGAAAGCTTCTCGTCAACTATTCATTCAAAAATTTTCCTGCAAATCTCCAGTGTACCATAATTGCAGGATCTATGCAAATGATGGTCGGCTATTATGTTATTGTGATCGCAGGAAGCTGGAATGGTTTGTGCTTTTTCTGTACCTTATTTTTTATTTAACCGCAAAATTTATGTTCAATTTGACAAGTTAATGTTTTTATCTTACAGGTATCTTCGTAGAGATCTGGCAAAACTTGTTGAGGATGACCCTCCTGCAATAATGCTTCTTTTCGAACCAAAAGGCCGCCCAGAGGATGAAGATAATGATTTTTATATCCAAAGTAAGAAAAATATATGTGTAGGCTGTGGTGAAGGCAATCACTACTTACGCTACCGAGTAATTCCCTCGTGCTATAGAGTTCACTTTCCTGAGCACTTGAAGAGTCATCGCTCTCATGACATAGTCCTGCTTTGTGTTGACTGTCATGAAGTTGCTCATGCTGCTGCTGAGAAGTACAAGAGACGAATTGCTGGAGAATTCGGAATTCCACTTTATGTCCGTAAAGTGGTTGATTCAAACCAAGCGCCCATGATATCTGGGTCATCTGAGTCAACAAACTTAGAAGATTCAGGTGTCTCACCACTACAATTGCGAACAGCTGCCAAGGCTCTTTTGCGTCATGGACCTGAAATGCCTCCCAACCGCCGTGATGAACTGACCCAGGTCTGAAAGTTTATCTTCCGATAGTTGTTTTCTGGTAAAAATCTAATGAGCAATATGTTTCATTGAATTGTAATGGAAGGGGCCTGAAATTCTAAAGCAAAATGCTTAGTTGCTATGCACTAGTGTTAGCCTATGTTTGATTGGAACATCAAGATAGCTTCGGAAGTAGATGTGTCGTGGATTAATTGAACTAGACATTCAGGTGCCTCATGTTTGATCTAAAATTTATACTTCATGATTTATCTACAACATATTAAGTTAGAAGAATCAAACTCCCTGTTCATTTTGCATCTTCCCCAACTGGTGCTTGTATCAACTTTTATTAGACAAAAGGAAAAGAAAATTACTAGTATTATTTAGTAATGTTGTCACTTTAGCTAATGCTTCTTTTTTACCCTTTCAGCATAATGTTTATCATCGGTCACAAACAGGTGTAGGGCTTTGATGTATGTTTCACACTAGTCTCTTCAACAAATAAATCTGTTTTGCTTCTTCCTGTTGTTTTTGCAGATTGTTATGACATATTATGGGGGAAGGGAGATCTCCAACGAAGATTTAGAAAGAGCCTTGGTAGTGGGCATGAGTCCTCATGAGCGAAGAAGACTCGAGAAGAAGAAAGGTTTATCTTTAAAACAGTCTACAACAATCCCTCCTGTTAAAGAACAAGAAATTAATGATGCGACAAGGATCTTATCTACCACATCAGACCCATCAGAAGTTAACAGTCCCGATGCTTCAGATTTTACTGCAGATGTTTCTCATTCAACGGAAGTTGATACATTGAAGGAAGCATCAGGGACAAAGGATGACCTGGATTTTTGCATGGTAACAGATACGGATCATACAGACAATCCTTCTACATGTTCTGATTCCGGAGTGACAACAGCTTGCAATGATATGGATTTGCATAGCAGTCAAATCTCTGAGACTAAAATTGTGTATGAGAGCAGCACACCAAATGAAATAGCTGACTCATCTTGTATGAGATACGAAGGAAACACATCTTTTAAACTTAATAAAAGATTATCTCTGCTAGGACATGGACCCCATGGAAAACAAGTTGTTGATCATATATTAAATGAATGTGGAGAGGAAGGCGTTCATCAATTTTGTCAGCGATGGAGGCAAGTCTTTGTTGAAGCTGTTCATCCTCGTTTTTTACCTGGTGGTTGGGATGTGATGCACAGGTATGCGTCTGTGCAATTATATTTGTTTGTGATTGTTTTAGCTTTCATTCTTATAGAAAATCACTATGGAAAGGACTAAGGAGTGATATGTAGAGAACTTTGGAAATTGTATGAAGACTGAGGACACGGTTAGTGAGAAACTGAATTCATTGAGGATTTTAATTGATCTAGATGGAATTTGAGAATGTGGGAAGTGTTCCGAAAAGGAATGGTTACCATGTGAGGAAATACAGGAAGTTAGTAACATCATAGGCTACAGCTTTAAGTCCTTGATAAATGTGAGGTTGAGCAGGGAGAAATTGTGCAGTATCAAAACTGAGGTTAATGCCTTCTTGACTTGTGGGCTGATGGTCTTAAAACGATAGAAGCACTTATCAGTTGCATTGTCCTTGCATTTAGGTCAATACTCAATAACCTGAAATATGGGTGTGTTCTTTCTGGGTCTATCTTATGCCAATTATGATTTCATTAGATGAGAACTTGATCAGTAGTAATACTCGAAAACCATGATATATTCGGTAGTAGCCATCCTATAGCAAGGAGCCACTGTAACGACTTTTTTCTCCAGGAATTCTCTCCTCTTTTAGATGTCTAACCCTAATTCAGATTTTAACTCACTTAGAGCACTCTGTGTAGCATGCAAACTACTTGGGCTGCATTAATTCCAGAACAAGCCTGCTAGAACCTAGACTTTCTGTGTCAGAAAAAGAGCCTGCAAATCAGTTGCTACCCTTAAAGCTTAGGCTTTGATGATACAATAAATATTAGCTACCTTCCTCCTACCCTACCCAAAAAAGGAAAAAAAATGACTATCTATACATGTTAAGTACCAACTAATAACTTGTGATAAAAAAAGTTTCAACTAATAACTCATTTCATTATGTGTGTATTGGTTTCTTTTGTTTGTCCAAGGGTTTAACTTTGGAGCGTGTTTTTGCCAGTGGGAGACGAGAATTTGGCGAGTTCAGCGTGTACAATCCAGCCAAGAAAGGTGCCGATGGAAGTTAATGGTTTTCCATCCAGATGATGGAAATGTAAACTCAAGGACATTGCAGTTTCAATCATTGGCATTGCTGCCGTTGCAACCCTTTTTTGTATCGGTAAAACTGCTCAAGAACCTTTTAAGTTCAGATGATCTGTTGCTACTGCATCCTGTTTGTTTGCCTGTCCCCATTTTTGAGATTTGGACCGCTTTTTTTCTCCGCTAAACTAAAAGATAATCAATTTTGCTCATGATTTGTATTGGGGAAGTCCAAATAGATTGCTAAATTAGTTATTCAGATTGCAGCCTAGCGTGTTTCGTGTAACTGTCAAATAGTTTGTTGCTGTTGTTGTTCAAACTTCGACAATCCATGTATGAATGTTGTTCTTGTTGTGTTAATCGTAAAAACATGGACGTACTTGTTAAAATGTGTCAAAATTTTAAGCATAAATATAACGCATGTATTTAACATGTCATATGAATAGTGTTTAAATATATTATGTTATTGAACATCTTGTGTTTAAAACTATTATGTCTATATTTTTGTATTCTTTTGAACTAACATTAGATTTGGTACGTTGAGCTAGGAACAGCAAATCAGATTTGCGCAAAATCTACTTAAAAGCAGGCAAACAAGAGAATATTTGTAAAATGCTTATTGTTTCATTTTGTTTACAACATTTTACACCTAAAACTTTTAGCATATATATATATATATATATATATATATATATATATATATATATATATGTATTAATATTTTTGTATAGGTAAAGTAGTGCCATGGGGACATTGTTCAAGATTACTTGCGTTATAGGATAATAATATGTTTATATTATGCCCTTCCCTCCGCAATGTCATGTGACTCATGTTTGCTTTCATTCAGGGATTTGAAAAAATTATATTTTTTTAACTTAGATTCATAATTTTATAAACTCGTTTCGACTTGAATTTTTTTTAATTAAAATTTGTTAAAAAAATAACACTCGAATAACTAAAAAAAATTAATAATTAGTTAATTGATTTTCAGGTTTAAACTGAAATCAATTAATATCATAAAATTATAAATATTTACAAATTACAATTAAATTTGAATAGAAACATAAGCAACCCAACTTGACTGTTATAAAATTGAATTAATTAACTTGACTCGTTCAAATGCTCACTCCTACTTTCATTTGATAATTGAAATGAATAAAAAAAAGAAGGTAAACAAGCTGGGATCAGATTCATTGAGCAATTTAGCAATGCTATAACTTTGTTCAATAAATGTAACTGCGGAGATTTCCAATTCTCTCTTCGATTAGATATGCTTGAAAAAGAATACTCACTAAGCAAATGTGATCTCCAACCCAAAAGAATTCGACCAAACCATTGCCTAGTTATTATTGAAACAAATTGGATGAAATTCTAGTTAATTTGAACGACGAAAAAGGATGAAGATGAAGAACGATTTGGGGAAAAATGAAGAAAAAAAACCTAAGCAGAAATTAGATCCAACAAAGATAAACGGGCTACTTGTTTTATTAATTCATGAAAAATAATTGGTTTACAATTATTGATAAAATAGGCTTAGATATGTCAAAGACCCAGCACCCATTTTATACCCAAAGCCTAACAAACTAATAACAAAAAAATAACAAAATGAACTAGCTGGCAGAGAAGCTTCTGGGCAAAATGGAATTCTGGCCCATTCTAGAGAGACCAGGAAGAATCTGACCCATTCTAGAGAAATTCTGAAAGATTGATGAGCTATTTCTAACATTCACCCGGTTCTTTTCCTTCTTCTTAAGTTGTCGAGAAAGCTAATACATTTAGCTTGGTTCGAAACAGTGCAAACTGCTGAGCACATAGAGGTTTAGTGAATAAATCGGCAATTTGAAAGTTGGCAGGTACATACTTGTAGAACATTGTTTAATACTTTCTCTCGAACAAAGTGTAGATCCAAGTCAAGGTGCTTCATTTTTGCATGCATCACGGGATTCGCTGCCATTGCAATAGTACTGGTGTTATCACACCATACCTTAGGCAAATCAAATAGTGGAACTTCCATCTCACATAACAAAGTTTTAACCCACATAATCTCAGCGGCGGCATCTGCAAGACTCCGATATTCTGCTTCGGCTGTAGATCTCGAAACAGACCGTTGTTTCTTCGAACTCCAAGATAAAAGATGATCACCATAATATACACAATGACCAGAAACGGAGCGTCTGTCATCTTCATCGCTACCCCAGTCGGCATCAGAAAAAGCAACAATACTAAGGAGACTATTTGTCTTTGTAACAGCCGGGAACCATAACCCGAAATCAAGCGTTTCCTTGAGATAACGTAAGATGCGTTTAACTGCACGCCAATTATTTACTGTAGGACTTTGCATATACTGTGCTACTTTGTTTACAACATATGAGATATCAGGACGTGTATGACATATATAGAACAGAGAACCTACTGTACTTTCGAACTTTTTAGCATCTGAAAAAGTCTCACCATCATACTTATGAAGCTTCGGAGAGACAGCCATATGAGTGTCAACTCCCTTAGTATTCTGTATATTAGTCCTTTGTAGAACTTCATTTATATATTTCTTTTGTGAAAGAAAAATTCCAGTAGAGTTAACAGATGCTTCAACACCCAGAAAATAATTCAAACAACCAAGATTCTTCAAAGAAAATGCATCATGAAGCTGTTGTTTAATTTGTGGTATATGTTCAGTAGAGTTACCAAAAATTAAAATACCATCGACGTAGACGAGGATGTATGTAAGCACACTATCAGACTTATATTTGAACAAAGAAGAATCAGCAAGAGAACATGTGAAGCATATTGAAAGAAAAAAGGTCTTAAGCTTCATAAACCAACTTCGTGGCGCTTGACGAAGACCATACAAAGTCTTAACAAGCTTGCAGACAAGGGGTCCTCCTGTAGGACTAGTTTGTTCAAAATCAGAAAGTTGTTGCATAAAAACCTCCTGATGCAAATCACCTTTTAAAAAGGCATTATTTATGTCTACTTGATGAATAATCCACTTATTTGCAACATCCAAGGATATTAGAACATTAATAGTAAGTGACTTGACAACGGGATTAAAGGTATCAGTAAAATCATACCCGGGAACTTGAGAATATCCCTTTGCCGCAAGACGTGCTTTGTAACGGCTTATCGAACCATCTACATTTCTCTTGATTCGAAATAACCACTTACATCCAATTGCTTTACGATTCAATAGAGCTTCAACTAATTTCCATGTGCCATTAGCCATTAAAGCTGCATATTCTTCTAGAACAGCCTTTCGCCATTCATCATGATCCATAGCTTCATGAACACTATTAGGTAAGTTGTTACAACTTAAAGAGAAGACTTTAGGTTTGAAAATACCTCTTTTACCTCGAGTGATCATAGAGTGTGTATTCCTAAGCATGTTTGAATGAGACTTTAGGGATGAATCTGCATTAAGAGCATTGTCTGCAGTAGTTGGATTCTGGTTTGCACTGTCAATTGCTACAGCACCAATGTCACTGATTGTTGTTGCAGCATCAAGATTCGCAGTATGTTCATCCCCAAGTGCAAGGTCACTGGTTGTTGCTGCAGCATCAAGATTGACAGCAAGCTCACTACCAAGTGAATGATCAGAAGAAATATGCAAACCATCGTCTGCTTCATTTATACCAGATGGTTGTGAAGGGATTTCACTAGAGTCATCAACTTCTTCATCTTGTCCAGATGGCTCTTGAGGAATAAGGTTCTGAGTTGATTCCATGTGCTGAAACACATCAGACTCCCCTAAGTTATGTGTGTCGTCACTGTTTATTGACTCATCAGAGACACAACGTTCATTGCGTTGTTCACAGGTAGGTGATTCAACAACAACTTGGGCTGCTTGTTGTGGTTCCACTAATGAAATAGACCCAGACTGAAAATTCCCTGTTCGACCCTTGTTAAAATCAGACTTGATAGCAGACAAACTGAATGGAAACAAGCATTCATTAAATCTAACATGCCTCGAAATGTAGATACGACCCTTGGAATCTAAACATTGATATCCATGGTGCTGTGGTGAATATCCCAAGAAAATGCACTGACAATATCTAAAATCCAATTTATGTTTGTTGTAGGGCCTTAAATATGGGTAGCAAGCACAACCAAACACTCGAAAGAAGTTATAATTAGGTTTCTTTCCAGTAAGCTTTTCATGTGGAGAGATATTTTAAGTACTTTGGAGGGCAGCCTATTTATAATAAACGTGGCAGTCAAAACTGCATAAGACCAGTACTTCATTGGTAGTGAAGCTTGAGCAAGTAAACATAGTGTTGTTTCAACAATTTGACGGTGTTTTCTCTCAACCACACCGTTTTGCTGTGAAGTATGTGGGCATGTGATACGATGCTGGATGCCTAAAGAGCTTAACTTAGGTTTAAGAGCTTGAAACTCCCCACCACCATCAGTTTGTATGGCCTTAATAAAAGAAGAATACTGTGTTTTTACTAAAGCCAGAAAGGCATCAAAAACATTTGATACTTCACTTTTTTTCCTAAGCAGATAAGTCCAACAACACCTAGTACATAGGTCTACAAAGGACACATAATAGTAGAATCTAGCAGAAACAATTGGAGCTGGTCCCCATACATCTACTTCAACTAATTCAAAAGGAACAATATATTCAGTATTGCTAGCTTGAAATGGAAGAGCATGAGCTTTACCATTTGACATGCTTCACAAAGATTTCTGATGTCAGTAGGTACCTTCTTACTTAAAGCAGAATTGACCACCTCTGAAGAGGGATGCCCAAGCCTCTGATGCCATAGCAAATAGGTTGAATCATCTTTATTTGCAGTAGCAGAATTGACCAAAATAGAACTGGAATGTTGCCGAATAGGAAAGGAATACAGACCACCTTCTTGGACCCCACGTAACAACACATCACCTGATGCTTCATCCTTTATACATCAACCAGTGCAATGAAATTAAAAAAAAACCCGATTATCAGCTGCAAACTTTGAAACTGATAACAAACTACGAGATATACGAGGCACATGAAGTAAATTATCAATAACTAACTTGCGAGCAGGTGTAAGTATATATGCATAACCAACATTATCAATAGAAATAGTGGTATCATCACCCAAGTGAACCTTACCCTGACCAGTGTACCCAGTAGCTTCACTCACAATGGAAATGTTGTTCGTGACATGGTGCGTGGCACCCGAATCTGGAAACCATGTAACATAAGCAAATGGAGACCGAGTAGCAGTAAGGGAATTTACTTGAACATCATCAGACTGGGGTGAACTTTCTGTGTTAGCAGAAGAACCAGCGGCAACTTCAACAAATGGCTCATAGACCGGTTCAAAACCATCAGCATCAAGATGGTAAGCATTGGCTTGAGGCGCGTCAGATGGCCTGAAAGACTGTATCGAGAGACCTTTAAATTTCTCATCAAAACGATGCCAACAAGTGCTCACCATCTGACCAAGTTTGTCACAAAGCTGGCACTGTGGTCAATTTGAAAAACGACCACGAAATCGACCACCACGATAAGGAGTAGATTGACCACCCCGTCCAAGAAACTGACTGGAACTGGAGCGAGTATATTCAGCATCACTGGAATAATCACCTTGCTGAAACTGAGACAGATTGATACCAATGGGAACATCAGCAGCGTCAAGTAGTCTGGACTCAGCATCTACGAGAACCGAGACAACACCTTCAAGAGAGTAAGGCACTTGGCTTGCTGTAATCACGGCAACAAACGGAGCAAATTCGACAGGGAGACCGTTGAGGATTGTTGCTATATGCTAAACTTCAGAAACCTTGTTCCCAGACAAGGCCAAGAGATCACATATTTCCTTTATTTTTACAGTGTAATCGCGCATTCGCAAGGAGCCTTTCTTCATGGACCTAAGCTTGCAGTGCAAATGCATAACTTTTGTTGTGGATAATTTAGAAAAAAGACCTTGAATCACAGACCAAATTTCAGAGGATGTTTCAGCGCCGACTAATTGAGGGAGGATATCGGAGCTCACCATAGAAAGGAGCCACGACGCCAGTAAACTGTCCTGATTGACAAACTATGTGTATGCAGGATTTACAATTCGATCACCGGAAGCGCGATCAATCACCTTCACCGGTTTCGGACTATCATGATCAATAAAAACCTCCAATCCAAGGCTACAAATTGTGAGAATGACCTGTTGTTTCCACAACAGAAAATTCGTGTCATCCAAACAAACATTGATTCGTTTGATGGAGAACGATTGAGGGGAGACATCACTGCCAACGAAATTTGTGTTGTCATCTCCGGCGAGTCACCATAATGAAACCACGGACAGGAATAGGAGAGAAAGAGGAGCTGCAGAAGTTACAAACAATCGAAACCTCGAACAGAATGACGAACGAAACAAGAACGACACAACAAAGGCTGTTGAGTGTGTAAAAGTTCTATTATTTACACCTTTTTTAACCCATATTTCTGCTGCATTCAAGCATCATTGCATTGCATTTAGGTTAGTTTTCAATAAAACATCACAATTATATAAAAGGCACGGATTCTACTAAAAGATGGTGTATTTTGCAGGTAGCTGCCATGGTTGACGATGAAGGCAGGCGCAGGACAGATAAGCAGGAGAGCTGAACTAGACAAGCAGCTGAAGAAGACGAACCTGTCATGGACCTGTCGTGACAGCATGGTGACAGCAGACTTATGAAGAGGAAAAGTCAAGTGGACCTCGATAGATAGAGAAAAATCTGCTCGTCTGTCGTGTGAAAGCCAAATATTTTTCCAAGCCCCGGATCAAAAGATATGTCAAGCCAAAGCTCAAGGAGAGGAGATTCCTAAAAGCTAGGATGCGGCTGGAAAGTAGGAGACTTTAGAGATTTAGTCTTTATTAGAATCTTACTTTTAATTAAAGTTGTAATCCTTGTTACCTTAGATAACTTGAGCCCAAAGCTTATATAAGGGCATAGATTTAACCTAGGGCATAACCGATTACCCCATAACCAAAACCAAAACCCTGTCGTCCACCCGTCACCGACATGTTCTAAATTCCCCTAGGGCTACGGGTTGTTTTGTAAAGTAGTTGCAAGGGTTGCTTTGTTTTAGGATTTTTCAAGTTCAATAAAATAAACTTCAAGTTCTTTTATCTTGGTTTTAATATCTTGCAAGAGCATCGGGAGAGCATTGTGAGGTTATCCATTTACTTAGCATCGGGAGAGTTAAGTATACGAAAGAGATAAGAGCGCGTTCTCTAGTTTATAGTTGAACCATCTCGTGCCTAGGGATAGGGCGAGGTTAAGTGGCTAAAGAAGAATTCATACACATCGGTGTTCATCCTTCGATTCACGCCGGGAGGTATCATCAAAGACGTGTTCATCGACAGACTTGTGCCTAGGGATAGGGCAAGGCAAATCTGGGATTCTTGCCAAACTTGAAGTACGGAGTTGGTGTGTCTGCTGCCGCGACTGCCAACGGACAGACGCCGCGACAGGTGCTGTCGGCGACGGGAGCGATGACAGAATTGGAAATCCTAAGCAATTCAATACCTGCACTACCGAGCAATTCAATACCAGCCCATTCTCTCTATCTTGATAACTCAACTCTCTTATTTGCGTTTTTACTTTATTATTCGTGACAACTTCTCTAAACTATTTCCTTTACTTCGTGCAGTAAACTAAGGTGAAGTCATTAGCCCAATCCCTGTGGAGACGATATCTGATACTTAGTATCACTTTACTACTTGCGTCGTGTACACTTGCACTACAATTGCGATAGACTATTTTACACGCAACAACGGCAACACGAAACGAAGCGTCGAACAGTAACCACGAACAAATCAGAACTTCAGGATCGTCGAACGACGAAGAGCAAGATCAGAAGGACGCGACAACCAGAAAGAACCTCAGGATCGACGACGAATAATACCATATTAAAACAAATTGGATGAAATTCTGGTTAATTTGAACGACGAGAAAGGATGAAGATGAAGAACGATTTGGGGAAAATGAAAAAAAAAAACTAAGCAGAAATTGATCCAACAAAGATAAACGGACTACTTGTTTTATTAATTCATGGAAAATAATTAGTTTACAATTATGGATAAAATGGGCTTACATCTGTCAAAGACCCAGCACCCATTTTATACCCAAAGTCTAACAAACTAATAACAGAAAAATAACAAAATGGGCTAGCTGGCAGAGAAGCTTCTGGGCAAAATAGAATTCTGGCCCATTCTAGAGAGACCAGGAAGAATCTGACCCATTCTATAGAAACTCTGAAAGATTGATGAGCTATCTCTAACAGTTATAAGCCTTACAGTGTTGCTCTCAATTTTCTTTTTTTAGACTAAAAAAATATTTTTGCCTTCGAGTTCAACCCAAATTAGCAATTTAGCTCTTCGCGGGAAAACACTGTAAATTAAGTCCTCCAATTCGCGAAGTATAGTAAATTAACTCATTGACCAACGTTAACCGTTACAGTGCTGGCGTGGCAGTTCACTGTGCTGATGTGAAACACTATAATGAATTTTAAAAATTAAGTAAAAAAATATAAAATTAAAAATACAAAAAATTATACATATAAAAACTTAAAATTTAAAAATATTTATAAATCATCGGAAAAGTCTTCGACTGTTTCTAGCTGTGTTAAGCCTACTAATATTTATTGAACATATTTTCAATGGAAACATCCTTGTATTAAAGTAGTAAGAAAACCAAAATTATCATTCGTTTTTTACATCAAATATTAATGAGGCGAAAGAAAATTTAAGTTTTATTGTTACTTTAATACAAAGTTGATTGTATTAAAAATTTGTTTAACAAATAGTAATACTCAAACTGACGAAGTCGAAGACTTTTTCGATAAAAGTGTTACATTTTGTAATTATTTTGACATAAAATTCTATTAAATTTGAGTTTTATTTTGATTTTTGTGAGAATTTTCACTTTGTTTATTTTTAATATTATTATAGACTCAAATGATATTTACACGAAATTGAATCGATTTTTTTATATATTCTATTTGTAAAAATTTAGCTTGAAAAATCAATCGAACTTTCAATTAAATTGACTTATGTCCCTGAACTCGGCAAAAATTCAATTGACTTCGAATTCAGTTAAAAAATCAATTCAGCCACTCTGCCACATCATCATCATATGTGTACTGACACATCAATATCATTAACTATCACGTCAGCACCATTAACTGTCACATCAGCAATATAACAGTCAAGAGGCTAATTTACTACGATTTGTAAACTAAAAATTTTAATTGTTGCGTTTTCACACGAGGGATTAAATTGTTAATTTGGATCCAAAAATACCCCTTTAAGCTTCTTTTTACTGAAGATTACCATGATCAATTCGCAGCAGTTTCTTCCCGTTCTAAAATTTTCAAAGCATCAACTAAGATTTTAATGCCCTTGAAAAACGAACCAAAACAATCTGTTTAAAACTGCAAATAGCAGAATCAGAAGCGGAAATTGAGATTTGATTGCAACTATTTTTTATTTTCAATTAAACAACACAATAAGAGTAAGTAACCAAATCTACAATCAAGGTCTCAAGAATGCTCAAATTCACATATAAAACTAGTTTCATTCACTACTTAGCAGATCCATAACTGGATCAGGCAAATCCAAAGCTGACTGTGTTGAATTCAGAAATATCATTCCTTTGGCGGCACATGGCTTCTTCCTTCCAAGACACCTAGGCCCGTAAGCCCTCCCTGTCGCCAAAAAGCAAGGAAAGCTATCAACGGCAACAGAGAAGGGTTGATGAACGTGAGACGGAGGAGAGGACGGCGAGATCTGAAAGATGGAACCTGTTCGGTGTGATCTGGCGCTGATTCGTGAGTCTCTAAGGCGAGCAAGGGCGCCGGGTTTGAGGTACTTTAAGAAAGGCTCGGATCGAGGCAACGAGCGTCTGGCAAAGGATCGGCACCGGATACTCATCGTCGTCGGCGGCGGCGGAGGATGAGGATTAAACGACAAGGAAACCGCCGGGTGTTTTTCTTTTCTTCTCTTGTTTGGGAGGGAGATAGGGTTTGGGGAACAGACAATTAGGGTGGATTAATATTTTAAGGAGCGAGAGAAAGCGGGAAATTAAGGGAGGGAATGGAGAGCTTTGAAAGTTAGATCAGAAGCGCGGAATTATGCATTGTAGGGTTGGAGGGATAACATCGTAAATATCTACGAATATTCGTTTTATTTTACTAATATTCAGGTTTTTTTAATTATTTTTTATAATGGATTCTGAACTAATGTAAATATTGAATCTTTGATATTTATTAATCAAAATTACATTACTTAAAAACTCAATTATTTTTATATTTTTTTAGACGGTTGGATGATTGTAATTAATGATTAAGATTTTTTTTTTACTTTTTTAGACGATTGGACGATTGTAATTAATGATTAAGATTTTTTTTTATTTTTTTCAAGTGATAATTTTTACATTTTTTATTGTTAATCTCGTTCATCCATTAATTGACTGAGTGGTCAAAAATGCTCATTTTCGAATCGCAAAAGTTACCTTTAATGTAATCATATCTCTACTTAATAAAAAATTTTGCATTATATTTTTTTGTCTACATTTAAATATTTCATTGATTTAATATATATATATATATATATATATATATATATATATATATATATATATAAGAGTTATATTTTGATACACAAATTGTGTAAAAAAAGTTAACACAACCCTTCCTATTTAAGCTATAAAATCTAAAACCTAAATCCCTAGCCTTAATACCCTAAAATCTAAGCCTTAAACTCTAAATTCTAACCATAAACCTTAAATTTTCTTATATATATCATTATTTAATTTAAATTTAAAATTTTTATAATTAATATATTCGTATATCATTATTTAATAATGACAAATTATTTATATATTTTAAATATGTTGGTGTTTTTAAGTACTAATTTGATAGCAAAAATTTTTAAATACCAACTTAGAAAAATATAACATAATACAAAAAATTTAGCAGTATATAACTAGTCCAGGTACTAAAAAAAAGTATATTTAAGCAAAAAAAAGATTTAGTATATAACATAATACAAAATTTTGATTTTAGTTTAAACTTAAAATAATATAACTCTAAAATTTATTGACCAATACTAATATAGAGTGTAGATCGAAGTCTTTACCTTTGATTTCACCGGAGGAACCAAAGTTGTCATTAGAACCAAAGTTTAAACTAAAATAATATAACATGTAACGATACTTAAAATTAGGGTAAATTATACTAATGATTACCGAATTATGAAGTTGGTGTTAATTTGACCACTATATTTTCAATTGTGTTAAATATACCACATAATTATTTAAGTGGTTTCAATATAGTCATCTGCCGTTAAAAAACAAATGACACAGCTGATGTGAAATATTTTGCTTCTTTTTTTTTCACGCTGGATATATAAATTAAATACTTATATGTCATCTAAACAATTTTAATAAAAAAGATATTAGGGTTTGTCTATTTAAAGAAACCTTAATTCTTAATTTCTTGATTTTCACTCATTCTTACGATTTTATCAAGAAAAAAATTTCTTTGAAGTTGCAGACGGTTATGGAGGCAGAGATGAATCGGGTATGCTTTTGTGGAGATCGTTCTACGCTAACAACAGGTTGGACTGATGAAAATTCAGGTAGAGAATTTTGGGGTTGTGAAAATTATAGAAAATGGGTTAGGGGCTGTAAGTTTTTTTGCTGGTATGATTCACCAGTGAATGTTAGGTCGAAAGCTGCCATTGTTGGTCTTCGTAGAAGGGTTGTTACGAAGAAACAAAAGAAGAAAGAAAAATTTTTGCAAATTTCGGGTCTTGGTGTTGTGTTTTTTGTTGAATTTTTTTAGAACACTCTTCTCTTAATTGGTGAAAAATTGTTGGTACTGTATTTTTTAGGTTTATTTTGAGAATCTTGGTATTGTGCGCCATGCAAATTCAGATTATATTAACTGTATTTATTTTTTTTTTTAAAAATCATCTTGGTACTATATATGAATTTAAGGAATTTTAGTTTTTGTTTAGATTATTTCTAACCTGTTACCAACTTTTGTAATGTAACATGATTTCATTTGTGCAAAGAAAAAATCTGTTTGATGAATGCATTATTGATTGTATACAAAAAATTACATAAAACAAATGTTTTTCATTAAAAATTACATAAAGCAAATTGTAAACAATTTGTATAATAACTAATAATTTTATAATGCCATTAAATTTAGAATTTAATAGCTGATAATTACATAAAGCAAGTGAAGCAAATATATTTACCATTCATATATGTATATCTAAAGTTTGAAATGAAATATGCCAAACAAAAATAATGTAAATAATTATTACAATTTAAAGAAGAATACATAATTGCACAAACCATTATGTTTAGAATGTAATTCATACATCACATAATTTTTGACCAATACATGTGTTTGAGCATGTAATCCATACATTACTTCAGAAAATTGACCTAATAAAGTAAGTCAAACAAAAAACTTGTGATACTTATTTTCACAATAATATAACCTAATTTAGTCAAATATTTACAATACACAAAAAATAACAAAAAGAATTTGTTGTGAACAGATTCAAGGATTAACCTTTGGAGATGATTGACTTGCACTATTTTCTTGACTCATATGTGTAGTGGGGGTGGGCATCCATCTAACAATATGGACTTGTGGAGTTGATCTTGGAGTTGAGGTACCAGCATGGCTTGTTGTTGGGGTGATTCTATCATGACTTGTTGTTGGGGTTGTTCCAGCTCTTCTAATCTGCAAAAAAATGACAAACTCTTCAACCAAGTAACACAAAAGATGAAATTATGCATTTGATTAAAACAATAAATTTTACTGGCAGTTTCGAAATTCTATGAGCTCTTGCAGAACCTTTCTGTTACAAGTTTTAATATTTTGTCCACTTCATTTACTTTTTTTACAGTAAATTTTGACACCCCTCTTTAACAGCTTACCAGGCTGAGATGTTGGTTCATCAGCCTCTCTTCTTCTTTTCTTGTGTGGTCTTGATGAAGGTCTTCTAAATATAAGTGATAGGATAAGCTCTAATATTTCTTCACTACTTCATTGTTTTTTACCCCTCACTAAATTTATCAAATGAGAATAAATAGCCCTTTGAGTTGACACGAAATAGCAAGGATAAAAATATTTTTCTGGTCTATCTGAAAGTGACAAAATGACGGAAATAGCATGCACACATGAAATGCCTGCATGGAACAAATATTAAATTAAAAAATTATTAAAACAATTAAAAAAACAGTTACAAAACTGTCCAAACAGTTATAAAAAACATGAACCAATATTAAATTAGCAAACTCATGCTTAACTTAGGGCATTCTACTTATACAATTCAAATAAAACAGTTATAAAAAACAGTCCAAATAAAACACATGCTTAACTTAGGACATTCTACTTATACCTATTAAAACACATGCTATTGTATAAACATTCATAAAACAGTCTAAATTAAACACATATTTAATTTAGTCCAAATAAAACAGTTAGAAAAAATAGTACATTTTACTCTCACATTTCACCAAAGCATGAAAATATTCATACTATTGTATAAACATTGTAATAAACTCCACAGATACCACATTTTCTACTCATACCTGTTAGTTCCTATTTTCTGCAAAAGTATGTCCAAGCTTTTTAAGTTGAAGGACCACAAGAAACTTGGTACATGTGTCCACCAGCATAAATAGGCCAACAACTGCATAAAAAATGAACAGTTATCACAACTTGAACAAAAATTAAATATTATTTTAAATAACTAATTATACTTATGTGCTAGTGATGTTGCATGATCAAGCTTCTTTTAAATTTTAGGGCACATAATCCCAGTCTATTTTTCAGCCAGATCTTTTTTAGTTAACTTTTGCATCATTTTTGTTTTGATTACCTCAACCAATGTAATAATTGGTCTGTCTCTAACTTCAACAATTAACTGATCATACAAAACAATACAAAGTTAGTACAATTTTTTTGTATATTTGTAAATAACTAGTTTACTGTAAGAAAAAATACCTTATTAAAACATTCACACTTATTATTTAGAAGCATGTCTGACTTGCATGTGATAGAAAAGTGCGACTTGGACTACATCCTTAAGTTTTTAAGTGCCAACCATTTTTAAGATTTTTCTGATAAACCTTACAAAATGTAAAAGTTAGTGGTCATATATAATTCACTAAAATGTGAAAATAATTTTAAAATTCAAATAATATATTTTCAATTCAGCATGGCAGATTCAAACTCCTTAGGATATATTGCCTTTGCAGCTTTTCATAGTTGATCTTTAAGTGTTTTTTCAACAAAATTATTAATTTTAGAGTTAAAGTACAAATGCCTAACACATGTTCTGTGTTCAAAATAAGGAAACAGTTCTGACACAGCTTTCATTAGTCCCTATACATTATAAAATAGAAAGTTAATTAACAAAATTAAACTACAAAATTTACTTAACAAACAAATAAATAAAATTAGCCATACTTTCTGTCTATTAGTCATGGAGGTAAACTCATGAGAATTGCTTATTTCTAAATCAGTGGCTAATATTTCTAAAAACTAACATCAAGATGATTGACACTCACTCTCCACAACAACAAATGTAATTAGATAAATTAAATTATTTGCATCTGTCCCAATAACTGCCAACAGATGACCCTAATAATAACCATTTAAGAGGCATCCATCTAAACCAATAATATGTCTAAAACCAGCTTTGAACCCATCCTTCATTGCTTGCATATAAAAAGACAGCCTCTCAAAATGCCTCTCATCTAACTTACAAACTACTATTGTCTCTGCATTTGAGTACTTCAATTCACCAATGTAATCATACAGTTTTGCATACTGGTCATGAAAGTTTCCATGTAGTTTTTCAAGAGTCAAATTTTTTGCCCTAACACATTTACTTTTGTGTACTGTAATCCCCAATCTTGGTGAACATCATGTTTCAAAGAATTAATTGAAAAAGTGAGATCAACATAAAAATTATTGAAGTACTTCTCGTCTATCCACTTAGAAGTTACATTAGGATTTAAAAATTTCCTAAGACAATTATGTTCACCATGTAATAACTTAATCTACCAAATACCCGCAAAAGGATCTTCACCATTAATTGGAGTTGCCCATAAAACTCATGGACACTCTCCTTTACATGTTACTTAGATTCTTTTATTGCCATTCTTTTCAACTTCACATTGTACCAATTTTTAATACTATACATCTTAATTGCTTCTTTCAGCACAACCTTACTTGCAAATATCAAATCAACCTTCAATGTAGAATTAGACATGTCTGACATAGTATTAAACTCAGAATATCTAATTTTTTTGTGGACCATCTGAATCTGACTCATCTACATTGTATAGTGAGTCAGAATGTTCACTGTCATTTTCAACCTCTATTTTATCAGGGTCCAACCCTACATTCACATTATACACTTCATTCTCTGAACTGATAAATTCATTTTCACTGTAAAAAAATTTAGACACATCAGTGGTTGACTCAGATTGAGCAACAAATCATCTTCTGAGTCAGACTCAAACTCAATTTTTATCCAAGACTCAGATTTAAAAACATCATTATCAGCAAAATTTATTTCAGGTTCAAGGTCAACATGCTTTACAACTTCTTCTAAGTAAATGTGAACATAATGATCTGTAGGTAAATTACTAACCATTTTCATCACATCTGTATCAGTTTTTAGTTGTTTTACTTCTAGCGGATTACCTGCCAATTTTCAAAAGACCTTAACTGCACAAGTAATTTTTAATATTTCAACCATAACAGTAATTTCAAACATCGATATTTTATCAATATTGAAGTAGTCAAAATAATCCACTAATTTTTTACTATATTTTACCCTAGGCCTCCTAACAATAAAACTACCATGATGTACTACAATGCTGAACATGTCTGAATTGACCCATGTTAATTAAAACAGTTTAAATTATGTTCAATTTTTGTTCAAATAATCTTACTATGTATACACCAAAATACAGGCATACAATATTATTCATTCAAAAAAGCATGCATTATATTAACCCTAAACCCTACAAGATTATGTCAAGTACCATGTATTTTAAAAATAAGATTATATCAACCACATATATTTGATACAAAAGTTTCAAAAATATGTTTTTCATTAGACAGTTTACCAACATCAAGAAAACATTAATCCTAAACCCTACAAGATTATGTCAAGCATCATGTGTTTTAAAAATAAGATTATGTTAGGCACCAAGTACCATCCATTTCATTTTGAATTTAACAACAAGAAAATATTAAACCTGAACGCTACAAGATTATATCAAGCAATAACAAAGTTTCAAAAACAAAACACCATTGAAGAAAAATTAGAGTTTACCAACATTTTTTATCTATGGTTTCCTTTTGAATTTAACAGCAAGAAAATATTAACCATAATTAGTCTCACTTTATGTATGTATTATGTCTACTAGAAGACAAGTAGAGAAGCAAAACAAAGACAAACAATAAACAATTATGTCTAAGAGATCCCCTACAACAACAAAAAAAAGACCCCACCATTATTATACAATCTGATTTGCTAATAGTGAAAGCACGTGCGAACCATCTAAAAATAACAGAGCCATAAATAATTTTTAAATCGGTTTCTTTTTCTTTTCATTTAGTGTAAAACAAGCGTTTATATTAACCCTAAACAATCAAAGATACAAATTAAACATGTTTTAACCCATATATTAACCTATATATTATCACAAAAGTATTTACCTTAAAATCGTTTATAAACTCCTAAACTAAAATATTAACCCTAAACTCATATTTCAACTATTAACCCTAATTCAAAACATTAACCCCAATGATTAACCATAATTTTAGTATTAACGCTAAATTCAAACCCTAAACACAAAATATTAACTCTAATCCAAAAACAAACAAACCACATAACAAAAGAAGAAGAAGATTACTTACCATATTTCGCACTGGGTTTATCTTTTTCGCGATGAACTCCATTCATTTTCAACTTTTCCTAAAGATTTTCTCAGTCTGATCGTCCTTGAAAAGTCTTTGATGATTTCCTTGAATTGTCATTTTTTTGAGTTTGAAAGTAAAAGTTAGATTAATCTTTGTCGAGAGTTTTAACGAGTTTGTGTCGTTTGAGATTTTTTCCAACGTGGAAATTATATATTTTTAAAATACACCTAATACTCTCCGTTACTCAGTTAACAACCACATCAGTTGTGCCGTTTGTTTCTTTAATGGCAGGTTTTTAATGGCAGGTGGCTACATTGGAACCAATTAAATAATTATATGGTATATTTAACACAATTAAAAATATAGTGGTCAAATCGACACCAACTCCATAGTTCGGTGATCATTAGTGTAATTTACCCTTAAAATTACGACATCACATGAATGGTAATATTAACATACATTTTTACATGAATAAATATAAATCAAATTATTGTATATAATTATTTATAATGTATTTTTGAATGAATTTTATAATATTTATAATAGTCTTAAGGCACACACACTTTTACAAGCAAAACTGGAGCTAAAAATCAAGATTGCTAAGTATAAGTAGCCATAAAAATGAGAGGGACAAAGTTTAAAGGAATTAAAAATTGAGGGTCTAATTAGTGAAAAACCACCTACTATATTCATTAAACTATGATATAAATATGCCATTTCTTTAATAAAGATTAAAGGAAGAGAAGTGGAGTATTAAAAAAGGGTGAAACTAGTTTAATTGATAATCGGTTGGACCTCAGAATCCATAATTCCATATGAATGTTGCCTAAACTTACCTCCTATTTGCTTTTGAAAGCATTGTTTTGTTTATCTTAATTCTTAAACCAGAGACCGGGGAAAGGTATAAACCCAATGTTCAACTTGACACACTATTTTCTTGCAAGTTTCAAAGAGATGACATCCCATTTCTCTTTATCAAACAAGGAATCAGATTCAATGCATATTACGTCTGATTCATTATATTCTCAAATTATCAATAATAATAATTTAAAATTACATTATTAGTAAATAAATGATGGCTATTCTTTTTATTATAATACATGTATATTTTATGGTTCATGTTCAAGATTTGTGACTCTCCCGACCCTCCCAACAATGCCATCTCCAAACTTCAATACATGATTTTAAAGTATCAATATTGTACCAATAAAGTCATTCTATCAACTTACCATTACTTAGAGTGTTAAATTTCAACTCAAACCTGACGTGAACATATTTAAAATATGAAAACTAACTTGTAAACGCATTACATGACCAAATTAGATCATATGTATTAAAAATAGAAATAATCTCCCTAAATTTTATAACACTATTCGTTTTTTTAAATAATGGTACCAAGCAGCTTCATTCAACAGAAATAAAGGATTACAAGAAAACACAGAAAATAGAAACGAACAAGCCGGCAAAAGAGACTGAAAAAACAAAAACAACAACACTGGACGAAACAACAACAACGAAAAAAGCAAAATGAAAACTAACGAAACCACAAAAGGAATGAAACAAGAAACAACAAAAGAAGGGCCGAGAAACTCATCGGCTAAAGCCAGCAGATTTAGTGTTACCCGTTGTATGTCTTTTTAGGGGTCACCGGAGCATTTAAATGGTTACATAAAATGCAGAGTAACGTTCAACAACCCGTCGTGTTAGATTTAAAGTCGTCGACGGCTAAAGAAGAAATAAAAACACAATCTATAATTACTGTAGACGTGGCGGAACAAAAATACAGAAATCCCACAATCACCGCCAACGTGGCGGAACTGAAAATACGACTGATATAATATTAATATTTTTTATAATTTAATCAGAAAACAATATAGAATAATATTATACATATATTATGTCATATGACGTCAGTGCATGAAGTCGAGCTCACTTGGGCGACACGTAAGATCAGACATGCATCTAATAGCCTGCCATTTTTCAAAATTGTTACTGGCGGCGATACACATAAAAATAAAACCCACCTCTTTCGCGCCGGCGCTGTTTGTTTGCTTTGCTCTTCATTATTACCGGTTTCTGCATATCTCAAAAATTTGTTAAGGATTTTGCTTTGCATTGCTCTTCTCCGTATAAAAGAAAATTTGTAAGTAAATCAATCAGTAGAAGTCCGTAAGATTGATGGGGCGATACGGCGTCGATGCGGCGGTGATACCGTACAAGGTGAACGACGAAGCCAATGGGTGGCGTGACATCAACTATTCACCGCTCTGGCAGGATCGCTTTTTTCACATCCTCGCCGCCCTTTACTTTCTCATCGCCGTCGTTGCTATTGTATGACATCGCCTCCCTTTTCCCATTACTATTATATTTATTTATTTACTTGTAAGTAATTAGGGTTTATCTCTGCTTGATTGGCGTTGTCTAGGAACACTTCTGATTATTGCTTACAATAAAGATTCGGTTTCAATTTCATTACTTTTACGAAGATTCTCTTGATGTCGTTGTCATGAATGGCTACTTTCATTTACAATCTTTGTTCGCAACTCGTTTATTTGTTGGTTTTCACAGGTTCAATTGATACGGATACATTTGAGAGTTCCTGAGTTTGGTTGGACCACGCAGAAGGTCTTCCATTTACTAAATTTTCTGGTGAATGGGGGTCTGTATATCTCAAAATTTTTGTTTATCACTTTTTCCCAATTTAATTTTGTTTGTGTATTTATCACTGTTTTATTTGTATGACAGTTCGTGGGCTAGTCTTTGTTTTCAGGCGGAATGTGCAAGGCTTGCATCCAGAGGTTTGTGATATTGGATTGTGCGCTCTGTTTTTTTTATATTCTCAGGCATGAACTATTCATAGTATGTTGCTTAAGGTTGCTTACTTGCATTTTTGTTAGATTCTTCAACATATCTTGCTGGACATGCCAAGTCTAGCCTTCTTCACGACATATGCACTTCTGATTTTGTTTTGGGCTGAGATCTACTACCAGGTTAGATTAATATTATTTGTGCTTTGCCAGACATGCGGTCTTTATTGTTTTGGAAGAATTAACTTCATCTTAACTCTGCATATCCTGAATCAGGCACGTGCCGAATCAACTGATGGACTTAGGCCAATTTTCTTTGCAATAAATGCGGTGGTTTATACGATTCAGGTGAAGTATTTTTTTTCCTTATTTTGGTATAAGTGCATGGAGAAGGAGAATTGGAAGTTGGATTCTTTCTACCCGAAGCTAGTCATATTTTGTAAAAAGAAAAACTTGCTTACTTATTTAGTTTGACTAATTTGTTCAAATTCTGTAAATCTTTAGCTGAGATGAGGGTGGCAAATTTTGAAAGTGGATTGGTGCTGTTTGGTGACTTTGTAAATACTGTGAATGGGATCATATCACTAAGCTTATTTTTTATAAACAATCTTCCTTTTTCTTGGAAGGAGAGTCTAAATATCGTGATCCACGTCGTAGACTGATTTTATGCTTTAGTTCTTTAATTGTACGGGAATCTAACTAGGAAATAATCAAGGGTCCAATTTGCGGTGTCAGTAAATAAAACAAAGACCTTCATATTTATGAGGTAAATATTGGGGTTTGGTGTAATTAACTGAAGAAAAAACACATTTCAACATCAAGGAGAAAGGTAAATTTGGGATGATTAAAATTACTCTGTTTAGGATTCCTTTGCTATATATGTCCAGAATAATTTCTACGTTTGAAGGTAAGTTCTTGCAACAGTATACCCTGAGTCATCTCCTTATCCACCTCATTTTTTGTGGTTTAAGTAGCTTGTTATCCTCCTGTGCTTGTTTTCTATTCCAGTTACTCACAAGGCATTTGTGTCTTTATTCATTCATATGTCATATAAACCTCTAATAAGCTGAACCTGTTGGTATTGGTTGTTATGGCATACTCTGAAGTTCCTTTTCGTAGCTATTGCCTCCAAAAAGTCAAGTATTCTATTGCCACTAGGCAGTGACGGGGCTCCCTTAGGGCCCAAGGGGGCCTAGGCCCCTGTTAAATTTTTTAAATATTTAATAAGTTTTGGTTTAATAGCATTTTCGTCCCTATAAAAATAAATGTGTAAATTAAAAACTATAAGAGCTTATTAAATATATAATTAAGTAGGGACTGAATTAAAGAAAGATGGGCCTGTGCTTTCAAACAATTTTGGTATTACAAGTTTAAATATTAGACAAATTAGGCATTGTTCCTTGAATTTTGAGTTTAATACTTGCTAAACCCTTATATTTTTGAAATTTCAATATTTTAGCCCCTCCTAATGTTCGATCCTAG